>JAPQWS010000153.1:25285000-27685000 GCA_028651295.1 Catharanthus roseus | reverse complement strand
ACAAGACCCAGTAGAATACACAGCCCAGACGCTTAGCCCAGGTGCTTGACAAATCTTACTCTGGCGGCCCAATTCCAATCGCTCAAGTCCAGCCAAACCAGAGCTTGCGAAGGCCCATTACGTGCGGCCTAGACACAGCCCAGCCACGTAGCCCAGCGCCAGGAGTACCTGCTTCTCTTCCAACCTAGATGCGGCCCAACACGTGCGACCTATATATAGCCTAGCCACCTTCCTCAGGCAATGGCCCAACTTGGACAGCGCTTGGCCTAAACAAAACAACTCCTCACAGCCCAGAATCATTCCCCTGCACAAGCCCAACTGCCATAGCTTCTCTTCCCTCTGGACCAGTAGCCACTGGCCCAGCAAAACAGAATCATGCCTTGGTCCTAATGAAAATCCAGCAGCGACGTCAATTTAACCTACTAGGAAAAGTACCTAAATCAAAAAGGTACCAGCTCGGCTTAGAGATTTTAACTGCAATGCTATATGGAAATCTTCTATATCTCATTCCACCTTTGCTTCCTTATCCTCTTCGAACCTCTCAGGTACGTCTATTTATCCTATAACACAATTTGTACACTACGAAAAATTTTCTCCTTCATACAGACATTTTTTAGCATCCGTTGCCACCAACTCAAAACCTACCACCTACTCTGAAGCTGTCTCTAATCCTAAATGGAGAGACGCCATGCAACAAGAAATTCATGCACTCGAAAAAAATGGCACATGGTCCTTGACATTCTTACTTCCTGGAAAACGTGCTCTTGGAAGTAAATGAATTTTTCGAATTAAGTATAAAGCAGATGGAACCATTGAGTGATATAAAGTCCGCTTAGTGGTTTTAGGCAACACACAAACAGTAGGTATTGATTATATAGATACCTTTGCTCCTGTTAAAAAAATGGTTACAATTCGCACCTTACTCACTGTCGCTACTGCTCGAAACTGGCCTATTCATCAGATGGATGTTCACAATGCGTTTCTTCATAGAGATCTACAGGAGGAAGTCTATATACGTCCTCCACCTGGTTTTCGCCCCTCTTTCCAAGGAAAGGTTTGTCTTCTCAAGAAATCTTCGTACGGTCTTCGTCAAGCTCCTCGATGTTAGTTTCCAAGCTTATCGCTGCCCTTTGTAAATGTAGTTTTTCTCAGTCTTCTGCGGATTATTCTCTCTTCACATACTCTCGAGAAAATATTTTTTTATGCATTCTCATTTTATTTGGATGATTTATTAATTATTGTAAATTCCCTACCCACTCTAGATAAATTCAAAGCTTCCTTGAATAAATGCTTTCATATGAAGGACTTGGGTCCTCTCAAATATTTTTTGGGTATTGAAATTGCAAGAAATCCTTCGGGATTATTCTTATGCCAACGCAAATACAATTTGGAAATTCTCTCTGAGACTGGTCTATTAGGAGCCAAACCGGGCTCTACTCCTATTGAACCAAATTATCAATGGGCCAAAGCCTCTGGATCTTAGTTTGATAAACTAGATCGATACCGCAGACTAACCGAAAAGCTGATTTATCTTACTCTTACTTGACTTGAGCTCGCCTATGCAGTTCATACACTTGCTCAGTTTATGCACGCTCTTCGCTGTGCTTATTGGGACGCTACTATCCGCGTCGTTCGATATCTCAAGGGCAGTCCTGGACGTGGTATTCTTCTTTAATCTAAATCGCCACTTTTATTGACCGCCTATTGTGATTCTGATGGGCTACCTGCCCAATTATCAGACGATCTGTTACGGCTATTTTATATCCCTCGGTGAGTCTCTTATTTCTTGGAAAACTAAGAAACAACATACCGTTTCTTGCTCTTCTACCGAAGCTGAATACCGCTCTATGGTAATGACTTTATGTGAGTTAAAATGGCTATCTAGCCTACTGAGTGATCTTCATGTGCCTATCACTCGCCCCATTCCATTACATTACGATAATCAAGCTGCTCTTCACATTGCTGAAAATCCTGTCTTCGATGAATGTACCAAGCATATTGAAATCAATTGTCATTTTGTCCGTGATGCTTTTCAACAAGGATTCATTTTTCCCTCCTACATTCGCAATGAATTTCAGCCAGCCGATATTCTCACTAAACCTCTTCATCCCACACCTTTTCATCTTTTAGCATCCAAGTTGGGCATTTCTGATATTCATGCTCCAACTTGAGGGGGAATGTTAAGGATTATTATATAAATAAGATTAGTCTCAATTCTTATGTAAATAGGATTAGTCTTTATAAAATCCTAGACTATGTATATTTATGAGTTATAATTAGTTTAGGTTTCCTAGTCTTAATATGTTTAGGATTTGTCACTAGGACAATCTATACAATGTACACAATTTTACATTAATGAGACAGAAAACATTAGATTGTTTTCCCTACTAGAAACTTTCAGAGACCATGGCTAGTAGGGCTATCGGGCGGGCCTTACCCGTACCCGCGTGGGTCTATACCAATTTATAACGGGTAACGTTAAAATTTTATACTCGCGGACCCGTACCCATACTAATACCCATATAGATTCTATTAAATGGGTCTGGGTAGGGTACGATGATACTCAGACCTGTATACCCGTTATAGCACTTTAGTGGACTTAGGAGCAAGTATTAATGTTATTTCTTTATATATCTATAAGCGTCTAGGTTTAGGAACCCCGAAACTTGTTAGAATGTCAATTAATCTAGCAAATATAATTATTAGATATCCTAAAGGGGTAATTTGAGGACGTGTTAGTCAACGTCAAGGATTTAGTCTTCCCCATTGACTTTGTAGTTTTGGACATGAAGAAAGACATTGATTTCCTTATTATTTTAGGTTGTCCTTTCTTACGTACTTCTAGTGTGTTAATAGATATGAAGAAAGGGAAGTTAGTATTAAAGGTTAGAAGAAACGAGATAATGTTCGAGTTCCCTTTGCTCCCGAACTCCCCATCCAAAACTAATGATACTTCATACATTATAACTCATAAAACTAACAAAGTATCTTCAAACGTGAAGGAACCCACTAGAGAGGAAAGCAGAGAAAGGCCAAGAATGAAACGTAAGAAATGGAGACAAATCGCCTCCAATTTAAAGATTGGCAAGATACAATAGGTACCGATACGGAAGAAAGAGTTGAATAATTCGAATTTCCGTGATTCGGGAGGTGCAATTAGCACCTAGAAAATAGAAATATTCTTTAACCTCTTTGTAATTGGAATTGTAAAATTGTATTTTTCAGTTTTGCGTTTTTGTTTTCTATTTTAATTGGTTGTTGATGCTGTGTTACGAAGTCATTTTGGGAGAGAAAAAGTGATAGCCTAAAGACTTACATGAAGAATATTTGAGTTTAAAAGGTAGGTCGCTTGAACGGGGGCATAAAATTGTGGAAAACAGAGCAAAACGGCACTTCGGTAGAAGCCTAACATGGACGGTATGCTCAACCTACCGCCAACGGTAGGCTCTAGGCGATTCTCGGCTCCTAGCGGACAGAGGTGGTAGGGTCCTTTTTCAGTACCGGGTCAGGTTTTTCAAGGTAAAACAGGTCGGGTAGACCCCATAGACTCCAAATTGCAGCTTTTAGTTAAATTTCTGCACTCCTTCCCCCCAATTCTCCTCCAAAACCCTTGAAGATTTTCTTTCCCTATTCCTATTTTCTCAAACACCCATAACCCCTCTATTCCTCTCTTAACCTTTCCAAGCACTCTCCCCTTCTTCCTCTATTTTTCTGGTAACCTCTCCTCTTCCCCGGCAAGCAAAATGGCAGCAGCTCTTCCACTTTTCATTTCTTGGTTTATTTCTTTATTTCTCTCCTTTTCTCTTCTCTTACTCATTCTCTTCTTCTAAACCCTCCTACCACCTCCATTCTTCTTCTCTATGCTAATTCCATTCTAAAATCTTCTTCTTCCATCTTCCCTCCAAAAGAACCATCTTTCCATTAAATTTCTTCTCTCCATTAACCTTTTTTTCTAATTTCTCTTTTCTATAGTTTTTGTAATTTCGAGTTTTTTACGAAATTTGCTATGAACTAACTTTATTTTGTGTTATATTGTGTTTTCTAACAAAATTTTACAAAAAATAGTCCAAGAAAATTTTCCGGCCAAATTCCGGGGAACTTACGATGGAACTCCGGCAGTAATCCAAATGGGGCATAAAAAACAAGCAATTTTCGTGGTCAAAGTTTGTTTTCTCAAACAAACACAGGCTATTTCTTAAAAACTCTGTGCCTCCTTTTTATTTCTGGTTTGCATATGCTTAATTCTTATTTTTGGACTTATTTTATGTTTTTATTTTGTTAAAAGCTTTGTTTTTCATAATTTTTTAGTTCGTTTTGTTGTTTTTACTACACTATCACAACCACGGGCAATGTTAGATCACTATAGCACACACGGGCTATGCTAGTATTTTTTTTCTTTTGTGCGTATATTGTGTTCTTATATTTTGACTGTGTTGGTGCCATTGTGTTGTGTTTTCCTTTCTCTTCCTTTTCCTTTTTTATTTTTATCCCTCACTATGGCTCCCAAAAAATCTGTTGTTACATCCTCAAAATCAAAACGGGCTTGTGTTGTGGGGACCTCGCCCGACACCGATATCCTTCCCTATCTGGAGCGTCTTTCTCAGGTGGCAATCAATGGGTACCGAGAGGGCGTCACTCAAAATCATTATTGAAAAATCATTCGATGAGTCAATCTTCGGAGATTTTAACATTCAAAATCTTTTTAGAGAGTTGGGTTGGGTTCCTTTCTTTCCTTTTTTTTAACATTATTACCCCAACATTGTCCGAGAATTCGATACCAATATGACCCACAAAACGGACAAGGATCTCCAAACAATCATTTCAACTGTCAAAGGGGTTAGGATCATTCTCAATAAGGAATGTTTTTGGCTTCCATTCTTAGGATTCCAGACAACGGGAATACAGTCACCGTGGATTCCAATACAAACTCTATCGACGAGGAATTGGACTAGAATTTCGATGCGGCATGTAGCCATTTTTAGATCCGGCTGCGGGCAATGGACCGTTGCCGAATCATCCATGGAAGCGATTTCCCGAATCTTCTTCATCCTGCTCTTGCTTATTTCTTTGGGCACACGCTTGTTCAAAAGGGATGGGGGGTACGGGCTTAGTGAAGTCCTTATTATTGTTATTTATTTGTTAGACAAACTCCACAACCGCTCCCCCTATCCCTCTCTTCTTGATAATCCAAACTATGGGTAATACTAGGTATGAGACCACAAAAAAGCGTGTTTTTCGTTATCCTATGATTTTATCTAGAATTTTGTTGCTTGTCATGTCAATTTTGCTGGAGAACAAAGATTATCAACAGTCCTGCAACAAGTTATTAAATTCACAAATTTTAATAACTGTTGTTACTCATGGGACAAGAAGAATCGAGTGTGGATCCCACCATCCAAAAGAAGATAGGTTGCAGGATCACACCCGGCCGGTTTTTGCTCAATAAAGAAAACCAACCAAATCGGTTTGGGGACGTCTTCCTCGCAACCAGTTGGGGATGATGATGAGGCCGATGAGTCCTACAACCCCTCAGATGATGAGGAGGATGAGGTCGGTGCCCAGGACACCGTCCCAATGAATACATTCCAAACGGAGCTGCGGACTGCCTTTGAGCAACCCGGAACTTAAGAGATTCATAGGATGCAGTTAACATAAATAGTAGAATCCACTCGTTGCTATGTAGACTAGTTGGTACGTCAAAGGGCTCAATAGATCACAAAGAAGTGATGCTAGCCTCACTGTGCCAAAGATTCATGCCTGATCAAGGCAGCAGTGGAGGAGGCAGCACGGGCTTTGGTCCACAATAGGGAGTTTTTATTTCTTTTCTTTTATTTTATTTTCTTTTGTTTTATTTATTTTCCTGTTAAATTTCTTGCTTTCATTTATTACATTATTTATTTTTCTTTTCTTATTTTATTTTTGTGTGGGGATGGCTCCCCGATATACTTTATCACTTTATATCTGCGGGATTGCTTCCCATGTATGTGTCTGTTTTTATTTTTCTTTTAGTCTAACCAAGATTGATGCCACTTCTAGCTCTCACTCCTTTTCTTAGGAATTTAAAGGCTTGATAAAGCTTTGAGATTTAGCCCTAATCTCCTAACATGCGAAAACCTAAAGGGACAAACCCCTTATGCAGCTTGTCTCTTGAACACGACGGGCTATTAGCTCAGTGGTAGAGCGCGATTGTCTCTTCCAAGCAAGAAAGGGTGACATTATGTAAGAATGGAAACAGCCCTACCCTAGTTCCTCCCTTGATGCTTTCGCATTGAGGACAATGTGTTTTTAAGTGTGGGGGGTATTTTCGTTCTTTTAAGTTTTCTTCTGTTAGTCTCTTTTTCTTTTTTCGTTCTTTTAAGTTTTTTTCTGTTAGTCTATTTCATTTTTTTTCTTTCTTTCAAATTTTTTTTGTTCGTCTCTTATTCGAAAATTTTCAAAACCAATAGAAAATTTAAAAATTTCAAAAATATTTTACTTTCTTATTTAAAAATCCAAAAATATTTCATCTTTATCATTTTTGGTAGAGTATTATATAGTAAAACTCCTTAGATTTTTCGAAAAAGACATACTACTTAATTACACGGAAAACCATATTTACTAATTTTCTTACGTAATGATTTTTATGCACTTGTGAATGATGTTAAGTAATAGAAGTTTAGGAATCTTGGGTTATTAGTATTATGATAACAATTTTTGAACTTTGCCTACAATTTCATGATTTGTCTATCTTTAAAAGCAAAGAAGTCTAATCTAGGATGGTCCCAGAGATGATGGTCTTAGGCCTTTTTTGAACTGTGTTTTCCTTTCTTATCACATATCCTTTATAAAATCAATCCCTAGTTCCCTTTTTGTGCCTTCATGCCAAAGGTTATACTCCCTTCTTTTCTTTGTTCTTTTAACCTCACTATATAAAACCTCAATTTGTGGAGCTAAATGTTTTTATATCCCTTTAAGCTATTTTGAGTGTGGGAAATGAATAAGTGTGGGGGTAAAAGGGATGAAGAAAAAAAGAAAGAAAGGCCATATTTTATAAAGAAAAAGGGTATTTTTGGGCATTTTCATGTGTTTAGAGATTTTGGCTATTGAAAGGAGAGAAAGAAAGAAAAATATTGATGCTTGAAAAGAAAAAAAATAGAAAAAAGAAGAAAAAATTGGTAGAAAACAAAGAAAAAAATATGTGTTTTTATTTTATAATAAAATCTTGAAATAAATCAAGCATCTCTCTCTCTCTCTCTCTCTCTCTCTCTCTCTCTCTCTCTCTCTCTCTCTCTCTCTCTCTTATGCCTTGGAAATTCTTGAAAAACCTTGAGAAAACATACGTTGTAAGGTGGATTGTCATCAGAGAAGAATGAAGTAAGTTATACAAGAGTAAGTGAGAAAGTGAAAATGGCAGCTAGAAAGTGTTTCTTTATTCCGTTATCTTTACCTTTCGGTTGCATTAGCTCTATCTCATTTGTCTCCTTTTACCTTTGTTTGTAACCTACTTATGTCCCTAGACTAACATTATAAGCTAGAAAGTCCTACCTAATTTGGGAACGATCTAAAATAGGCTTTTTAGTGTATGAATGATAGAAAAAGTATGAGTTGTGTGCATTGTTCTTGATAATATTTCCTTTTGCTAATCACTTAATATTCCTCTTTTTCTATAAAAAACAGCATGAGTAAAATCTCAAACACACCTTTGATCGGTAATAATTTTTAGTAACTTATGGTGGACTTAGTGATTTTGCCATTTGTCTATTTTTGGATTATCGTTGGAGTTGGACAGTGAAATACTCTATCGAAGTGGTTTTACCTTTTATTTTTCTTAGTTTTTATTTTTGTTTTTGATGAGTTTGTTTTGATTATTTTTCAGCTATTAATGCATGTAATCGTTTTTTAGATTTTCATTGTTTATATTTTTAGGATTCTATCATTTTCATGTTTTGTCTTTTTATAATAAAAGTTTTTAATTCCTCAATATTCTTGTTTAGTTTTTGTTGCTTGAGGACAAGCAACGGGTAAGTGTGGAGGTATTTGATAAGTGCATATTTGTCTATATTTTCTATATGTTAATTTTATTGTTTTCAGTGTTTTTAATATGTAAAAGTATATATTTTAGCTAAATATACCTTATTCTTGTCTTAGGTGTCCTCCAAAAGTGAAAACGATGAAAGGAAACGAAAATGGGAAAAAACGGCATGAAAACGATGAAAACAGAGCCGTCAACAACAATTTAGCAACCTATCGTGCGAGGTAAGCTGACCTACTGTCACCGGTAGGTTCCATGTCACAAAGGGGCATTGGAAACAGAGACCTACCATGGACGGTAGGCGTTGCCCTACCATCAGTAGTAGGGTATGCCAGCAAGAGGCGGCTAAATCCAAAACAAACTCGATTTTCTTGTATTTTGTTCCAATTTCAACTTGGTTTTCTTGTATTTTTCACCTCTATATAAGGGGTCTTTTTGCAGCTATTGAAGACATGCTTAGGTAAAATTAGAAAATCTTCGATAGAATTAGATGCTTAGAAATTCTTAGATAGATTAGTTTTAGATTTTAGTTTGGTTAGGATTATATTAATTAGGTTAGATTAGGTAAACACTCTTTAAATTTCAGCTTTTATACATTCAATTAGTTATTAAAGTTTCAAGATTTTTGCAATTTAGTTTTTGCGATTCAAGAATTGAAGAGTTATTTTCAAGATTTAATCTTCAACTTGGCGACTCGAAAGACAAGCTTGGAAGACATTCGGAATTTCAATTGCGGCCTCAGTTTCAATCCTAAGCTTTCTTTTCCTTTTCTTGTTATTGAATTTTATGTTAATTTACAGTTTTATTATAATGAATAGTGAGTATTTCTTTTTATTTGGATTGGGGTTGTACCCTAATTCTTGATTATGAAATTTTTGGTTTGATTTCTTGATTTTGATGTTTGTTTTAATTTAAGTTATCTTTCAATTGAGTTTGTTTGTAATTTAATTGTCGCGAGATTAGATTATTCGCAAGATTATTCCGAATTGAAAAGGGAAGAACAATCTAGCGCAACCAATTAGGGGTTAATTGGGGCAATTGATTAGAGATACGATTTTTCACTTTAAGGACTTTTTAAATCACCTAAGTTTATTGCGCTAATAATTTTTTAGGGAGAAAAGAGATTTGCCTCTAAGGGTTAGTGAGTAGGGTGGTTATCGTCTAGAGATAGGAATTGCCTGATTTGAGTAATGATCCAACTTAATTAATTAAGTATCGTTTTATTAAAGTTTTTCCAATTTAATTAGTAACAAGGATTAGGGGATTCTACCATTCAAACTTTTTTTTTATTAATCTTTTAAAACCTATTTTTGTTATTTTCTTTCTTTACTTATTTTAGTTGTAAGTTTTTATTTTCTCAATGATATCATCTTTTCCGACTAAATATTAGAGTCACGATTAGTACTTGAACCTTCGTCCATCCTTGAAAGATTCGACACTCTGGTTGAAACTCACCTCTGCAATGTTAAGAGTAGCATCCCATTTTATCCCACATCACCTGTGTCATGGTCGAGGACGGTGATTACTGCACCTCTATAGTAGTTGGGGCAGCTGTAGTGACCGATCACTCACGGATAGCTCCAGTATAAACTGCAAGCCGGTCGGAGATGTGTCGTGTGATCTCGGAGTATTGCTCAGCAACTCTGACCTTGGTCTGGGATGACTTGGAACCCCACTTATCTGATGCCAAGGACCTCTCGGAATTGTCAACTCTAGCCTTCTTACCACGCATATCTGCGATTACAAAGAAATATGAAAAGTTAAGAATGAATTCCAAAATATTAACTTTAACAAACGTAACTATAAATTTCAAACTTTAACTTTCATAGCTCTTTAATGAACTAAATGCAATTACATACATAGATAGAAAAAACAACATACACGATGAACATAATATATAACTACGAGTCAAAATCGTCTTTTCTGTCATGATCTTATTCAAATTCCTCTTCTTCTTCTTCACTATCTTCTTTTTCAGACTCCCATTCTACCTCGTCGCTCACCAAAGTATCATTGTTTTTATTATCTTTAGATTCTACAAGAATGTCTACTTTATTGATCGCTCCTATCTCATGAGTGATGGTTGATATCTTTAATTTGACTATCTAAAATCGATATCTGGAAGACATCCAAATTCTCTTGAAATGCAACGTCAACAGGCACATCAAAAAGTGGAGGCCTTGATTTCATTATTGCCACCAATCACCCTTTTGTGTTTTTGTACCAGGGTACGTGATGTAAGGCACTTGTGCTAGTTGGTGAGCAAAAATAAATAAATCGTACCCTTTGTACCATTTTTTAGAATGAATCTCAATAATTTTTTACTGTGGATGCTTCTTTAAATATCTACCTAAAAAATTGAATCAATCATACTTAAATAGTGCCATCTGAATAGTTGTACACAGAAACTCAACCTCGATGACATCCTTTAAAGTCTCATAGTAGTCTCCCTTGACAAGTACATCGCAATAAGAAGTGGATTTTCCATCATCACGATCTTGTGATGATATAACTGCTATAAATTTTCATGTGTCTCCCAAAACCATGAAAGATTTCTAAGTGCCTTATGGTTATTGTTCATATTTGAAATAAGTGTATAGTGGTCAATATTTTGTGGTTTCATTATAGCCCAAATATTTTTTGTTGCAGATGATGGAGTTTTGCTTTTATGTTTATGCTGGTTTTTTCTTTTGAGTGGTCATATTTCATTAATATCCTTCTTTTTCTGCTTTTTCTTCTCCTTCGAATACAACTCATATGTCTGCTTCATTAACTCTAAAGTATACCATGGGGGTCGTTCTGTAGAATATGAGCAGAAAGAAAAAATGTACGAGGCACTATTAAAAAAATGTGCCTTTTACCGACCGACCAATTGGTTGGTAACTAGTCGATAAAATCGAGTTACGAACTGATTACCAACCAAACAATGAAGATCGACTAAATTTGGTCGAAAACTATTTTTGATCGAATTTTTGTCGGTCAGGAAGAGTTACCGACCGAACTCGTTTTTTCGAAATTAAAAAAATACATCAAAAGAAAAGTTACCTGATATGTCTTTTTTTTACCCCTTAAGTATTGTCGTTTTTATCGATTTTTATGTTTAATTGTTAATAAAATGAACTTATTACGTACTTTTTCTTCTCATATTTATTATAGGTACCTTCGAATTAATATATGTTGAAAACAAGTCAAAACGAAGGACTTTGGAGCGAAACACATGGAGAACGGAGAAGAACGAGCAAAATCGGAGAAGCTAAAATATTACTACTATATGAATCTAAATAGTAGCTATCTGGTTCCAGATAGTCCTACAGCTAAACGAAGAAATTAATCCAGAAGCTTTCCGGATTCGGAAAGTTATAAATAGAGGCTGTTATGCAATTTTAGAACTTTTCCTTTTTTGTACTCTATTTTTATTTCCCTTTTGTAATTTGATTCAAAACCATTTTAGAATGGGTTTAATCTTAGAGTAGTATTTGGAGATTTTTCTCCTATATATACCTCATTAGATACATTATTTTTATTAGCTTAGGTTTTAGGTCAATTATTGTATACTTTGTAAAGAAGATTAGAAGACCTAATTTGAACGCAATTTTGGAGTTTCTTCAAGCGACTTGGAAGATGAGTTTGGGCAATCACCGGGACCGTGTAGTCTTTGTTTTCATTCCTAAGCTCCCTAAGCTTATTCTATTTTATGAATTTATCTATGAGTGTATATTTTGGAACAATATTTAGCAGCTAAGTCTTTTTGTGTTTAGATGGGGATGAATCTTAGAATACTTTATTACTATTTTATATGAATTTCTTGTTTCAATTATTTAATTCTTATTTGTTTATTATTCAATTGTTGTGTTTGTTTACCGATTTACGCATGATTGGTAATTTCACAAGATTAATTGGAATTCAAAAAGGAAGGTTAATATAGAGCATTAATTGAATAATAGGAATTGGTAGTTGAGTAGACATACTGACTACGGTTCTTAGATCATTAATTAATCACTATAATCTATAATTCGTTCATAATCGGGTTGGGATGAGAAGACATTCTTCTCTAAATGGTTAAGTTGAATAGGAGGGTCTTTGCCTAAACATAGTAATTATCCGACATAAGAGTCAGATGTAACCAACGAGTTTTAATAATTAATTACAACGATTTTCTTAATAAAACTAACTTAAGGTTCTAAGGGGATTCTACCATTTAAACACACTTTTTCCGAACTTAATTTTCAAACTTTTTTAATTTTTTTCTTAGTTGTTAATTATTTTTAATAGTTTTCTATTTTTAAAAATCTTTTCAAAACGTTTTATTTAAATAAACAGTAGAGATATAGATAGTACTAGTGTTTGGCCATCCCAAGAGTTAGACAATTCGGGGACATTCCTCACCTCATTGCAGGATAGGTACACTTGTCTAAAAGTGAAATTTTGTTAGGATAGAACCCACAAATCATTCCCAACTGAATTTTTTAGTTACCTTCCGAATGTCAGTCGATAAAATATATCAAAAAAATTTATCAACTGAATGCCGACCAAAATTCGGTCTATAAAAAAGTTTTAAATTAAAAAAATATTTTTTTAACGGAATTTCCATCGGACGTTGGTCGGTAACTAAGTTTAATTTAAAAAATTAAATAAAATATAATTTTTACCGACCAAAAAATTCGGTCGGTAATTTGAAATTTTTTAAAAATAAATATATATTTTATTTTAATAATCTACCTGGAATTCACAAAAAATCAACAACAAACATATCATTCTATAGCAATACATAAAACATAATATACTAAATTCACAAAAACCATAACCTTTAATTTCATAAAACATAAGAAATAACGTACGGGTAGGGGTGTGTCAGAAATAATGGGGGAGGGGGGCATGACCAGGTCGGAGGCTAAGGTCATCAATGGCAGTATCAGACGAGACATCCTCCACGAAGAAACCAGAAGAGTGTAGAAACTAGATCGTGTGGGACATCAACCTTATTAGCAAAATTCTCCATGTAGCTAGAGAAGGTATCTTGAACGTGTTACATATAACTTATCCAATTCTTATCCCTCTTACGACATCAGTCCTAGGTAGTAGCAGAAGACACATGAAGCATCAATGACGAGATGGTGTTGTGGCTCTTGGCTACGATGGCTCCAGATTGTGAGCGAAGATCGTATATGTCGCCTTTATTAATGCCCCTAGAAGCCTCGAACATCAAGGCAGTATCGCTAGGAACTGCCATGCCAGTCTTTAAAGACATGCTCCGAATTTGCCTTTAATTCTTGAATTTAACCTACAAGAAAGAGAATAAGTGATTGTTAAAAAATTTATGAATAACACATAAAATGTTTAAAATGACATAAAAGTTAAATGAAGTACTACCCAAAACTCGTCGGATTGAAGATCAATCCACTTTGCTTCTTATCCCCTTTCCTTTGTTGATGGATAAGGATGTACAACTCCGATTGTTAGAAATTTTCGCCTATTTAGGTGGCTGCAAAATCAACATTCAATCACTTTTCTTCATAAATTAAAAGAAAACTTAAAGGAAGATGAAGTGATTATATATCAACAGGTATATAATAACTTTTTATATAACTAAGACTTATGTAATATATTTTTTACATAACTTTTATATAATAAGACTTAAGCCTACTTACCCACTCAATAGGTGACTTCGATTGGCTAGTGTGTTTATCAAGCTCCTGGCCACCACACCTCTCCCGGCGATTCTTCCTAGTTGTCTCTTGCTCTTCTTGTATTTATCTGATATCCAATGAGCCAGAAGAGTAGCATAAGTTCCCTCCGTCATCCAATGAGGCCTCTCAGCATCTTGCTGAACCTCATACATCATGTCTTTGAACTGCAGGGAGGGTCGTTTATCCTAAGCTGCTTGTGTCTGTGCATCATGTGCTGGGTCCTAACAATTTTTTTCTGCAATTACACAAAAATGTTGCAAATACAGGTCAAATAACGTTGCATAGTTAAAACCTTAATCGAAGGTTATTAAAATGCGTAAAATAAACTTCTAAACCACATATCTTTAAAGTTCGAAAGAACCATCCTGTAACTGGATAAACACCTACAAAATGCTACTGCATGATGGACGCAATGATCTTGGCACAGTCCAACTAGTTATCAAAACTGTTAAGAAAAAAAAAACTTGTAAGCAAGAAATAACAAAAAAAAGGACATTATTTTCCAAAAAGAGAACATTATTTCTGTATAACATGTTAGTCTCAAAGAACAACAAAAAGGAATCCTATATAACATATTATTTTTGATGAACAACAGAAGGGAATCATATATAACACGTTATTTTCTTTATAACATGTTAGTTCTGAAAAACAACACAAAGGAACCATATAACACTATAGTTTTTGTACAATATGTTAGTTTTGGTGAACAACAAAAAGGAATCATGTATAACACTTTAGTTTCTATATGACATGGTAGTTTTGATGAACAAAAATAATCATATATAACACTTTAGTTTCTACATGACATGTTAGTTTTGAAGCACAACAAAAAGGAATCATATGTAACACTTTAGTTTTCTGTATAACATATTAGTTTTACTTACCTATCGGAACATGGCACTATAACCTTGCAAGAATTGAACACTCATCGCACATAAGGGATTGCGAAAGAAAACGATGGGCCAGTAAAAGACAATGGTGATGAGATCGTTGCCAGACTCGAAAATGGTCGCTGCGGAAATAAAGACAGCGTCGCTGGTAGAGTAGAGTGGTTGTTGCCGGCAGCACTAGGGTCACTGTAGGAGTAGAGGTGGTCATAGCCGGTGGAGGCACTGGGGTAACTGCAGGAGTGAGGTGGTCAGAGTCGTCCCCTTCTTTTTTGCCACATACCATATCTATATTTAAAAGATAAACAGAAAAATGAGAATTTACTTAAACAAAGATATATAAAATTATATCATATCGAGCATACATAACATTATAAATAAAATTATATATAAATCGAGCGTACATAACATTTTAAAAAGTGAACATGCATAACATTTTTAAAAACGGCAAAACATACGTCATATCTACATTTTTAAATTGGACTCTGATTGAAACTCTTCCTCTTCGTTTGTTTCTTCATCGGACTTCCAATTCGACTCAGCTTAATCTTCCTTATTTTCACGTTCAATGTTATGCTTCTCACGAATGTCTACTCATTCCAACTCGCCCGATTCATGAACGAGAGGTCCAATGTCTTCAACATCAATATCTATCCTTGAAGTCTCAGCAATATCAACATTCTCTAGAAATGGAATGTCTAGTAGAGGGACATCTAAAACACAAAGTGTTGATTTTATTAAAGCCACCAATCACTCTTTTGTTGTTTAGTCATAGGATATGGGATATAAGACACTTGTTCGGCCTGTTGGACTAAAATGAAAGCATCATACCCCTAGCATATCTTTTTTTCATGTGCATCTCTACAAATTTATATTTATCATGAGTCTTGAGACCTTTTTGTAAATACGAATGAAACCAGTCACACTAAAAAGCACGAGCTTTTGAATTAGTGTTCCAGGTAATTCAACCTTCACGATGTCCTTTAAAATCCCATGATAGTCACCTTTTACCTGTACATGACAATTATATATAACACTCCTTGAATCTCGTTCTTCTATATGAAACCCAAACTCATTAACAAAATACCAATTATACGATTTCACAAGTCTAGACAGACCCCATGCTAAAATTTTAAAGCATTGGCTACTGTTTGCATTCAGGGGATGGTACATTTGAATAAAACAAATAACATTTATTTAGTTCGTAAAAGTGTTATATGCAATTAAGATTCTATCATGAAAAATTACTAGTTCTTAACTTACTGCTTCCATAAACAACATTGAGAACCCCTTACTAATTCTATTATGTACGATATCGTCGGTTAAACTAGAACAACGTGTCCTCAATTCCCATGTTTACTTCCTACAAGCAATTAATATATTTAACATATAATTAATGAACTAATAGATTAATATGTAATTATTGATTAGCTAATTATGTAATACGTAATTAAAAACACTTAATAAATGTAAGGTTCTACTTCATCGCAATTCAATAGAATGTAGTTCATTGCTACCTGATATTCTCTACCGTCCATGAATCTTGTCATCATCTTATCATATGTCCTTCCTTGAGCATTGCAAATTGACAGAATCGAGCTTTGTACTTCAGGTTGATCACCCTCGTCAATTCGTATAACATCTCTTGCCTTAATGGATACATGAGGTTCAAAGTAGTAGCTATAAGATGTGGCAGCCTCTTCAACCAAATAAGCATTGCATACGGATCCCTCAACCCTAGCTTTATTGTTAATTTTATTCCTTAGATAGTTCAAGTACCTCTCTAACAGATACATCCATATGTACTATACAAGACCATATACCCTAGCCTCATATGGCAAGTGAACCATTAAATGCTCCATGACATCGAAAAACAATGGAGAAAAAATTTTTCTAACTTGCACAACAATATGGAAATATTACTCTCCAATTCAGCATGTGTGTCTCACTTAATTTAGAAGAACACAAGTCCCTATGAAACAAGGTCAATTCTGCCAAGGCACTCCAAACTTTTTTTTTTTTGGGAAGAATCTCTTTAAGAGCAATATGAATTAATCACACCGTAAACTCGTGGCAATCATGGATTTTCATTCCGAACATTCTCAACTTCTTAAAATCGACACAACTGCTCAATTTAGAGATATATCCATCCAATAGTTTCAAATCTTTCGCCTACCCAAGTACGGCTTTCCTTTGTTCTTTTGTCAAAGTGTAACACGTCTTCGGCTTTCCAGAATCATTTAACATCTTCTCTAAACTCCACGTTATCTTCCCTTCTACATCCATAACTGTGTTAAAATTATTACCAAAGACATTCTTCTCCCTATGCATGACATCAAGATTGTGAATAACAAAGAGTACGCGAATATAGATGAATCCAAACGATACTATGCCTTGTCCAATTATGAGATTATCCTCTGCCATCTTCCTTACCCATCTCCATTCCAGTTTCTATAATCTTTGGCAGGTCTTGAACTCTTTCCCACAACTAATCTCCAATAAGACGAGGTGGTGGCGGAGATTGATCTTCTCCTCTATCCTTCTTGAATGACCTTGAATCCCTCCTAAAGGGATTATCCGAAGGTGGAATACTACGATGACAATCGAACCAACATCGGTTTCCTCTAGTTTGTAGCCTGAATAAACTTGTTCGTTCCATGAAATTTGGAAAAGCTGATGCGCGTACAGTACTCCAATCGGACAATATCCGCAACACTAGAAAGTTACTAACAGTCCAAAGAAGGGAAGGCTTCATATTGAAGTTCTCTTTCTTTGAAATATAGTACCTGTTAACTCCATGAAAGTACAATTGATTCAATTCTTCCATCAACAACTACAAGTAGATATCTAAATTATGTTTTTGATTCTGAGGGGCTATAATAATAATCGCCAAGAGTATTACAGGATTTCTTAAGCATATCTAAAGAGGTAAGTTGTATGGAGTCACAATTATTAGCCAAGAAAAATATTGCTTTCTTAACATCCCAAACAATGAGAACCAATAAGTACAAAATCCAAGTTTGACATTCCTTGTTCTGCAGGCAAACTCCAGATGAGTGCTATCGAAATGTTTCCAAACTTCTCCATCCCTAGGTTGACTCATCAAATCTTGCTCAAGTACGCTTTCCGAGTTCCATCTCATATGATCAGTTGTTCTTTGGAAAGCATACCACTTTCAAAATCTATGGGTTATCGGAAAATAATACATCATCTTGCAATGAATCTCTTTGGACATTTTTTTTTTCTCATTTTTCTTTCTTCTCATCTAATGTTCATGTCAAAAAAAACTTATACTGACGTGTTTGAGCATCATCTTTCCAATACAACTTACTTATATTAACACATATATTAATCTTTTGTACCGATATATTTAAACCGGATGTTAACTTTTTTGTCTGGTACCAATCACCGTATTTCCTTCGGGGAGTACATCATTCAAGAACTGTGCTATTTAATCAAAGCAGTTTTGAGACATGTTGTTTTCTGACTTAATGTTCAACAACCTTGCAGTCGCAGATAACTGTGAATACTTTGTACACTCTTCATACAACAGTGTATCTACAGATATCAACATATCATAAAACTATTGTGTCTTAAGATTAGGTGCCTCATCGTAATTATAGTATGCTGCATTGGGTTCAAAACCCGGACCAGCCCTTTCACGGTACGTGTTTCTTTCAACATTTCTCCTACTACTGCCTTTACCAACAGTCGATTGGTAACCCCATGATGGTTCGCCATGTGCAGTCCAATTATAATAATAAGGTAGAAACTCTGGCCTATAAAGATGCAACTTCATATCATCCTCGATTAGATACTCTTTTATATTCTTGCACTTTGCACACAGAAACCATAACTCGTTATCTTCACCAATACCGTAATTAATACACTGATGTGTCTTGAATAAGGTATAACTAAATAAATACAAAGGCAAGTGTACATATCACTGTAATTAGAGATACACCCTATTTGTCGATACACTGTCTTAACTAATGTTTAAGTCTAATAAATTGGGTTTAAGAAATTAATTAACAAATAGAAAACTACTAAAAATAATTAAATGGAATAGACAATTAAATATATGAAATTTTAGAAAAAGAGTTTGAATAAAGGATCCTCATAACTTTTGTCAACTATTCCTATTGAAAAACTCATAAAACGATGTTTGAAAAAGAATGTTAGGTTATCACACGAAAATGGGGCAATCCCTATCTCTAGGTGAAAGCTGCTCTACTCACTTAACCTTTAGAGGCGAATCTCCTCTCTCTCTTTAACCGATTTTGAGTGCAATAAGCAACTTAGGTTATCTAATAACCTAAAAGTGCAAAGAATATCTCTATTCGATTGCCAACTCTTATTACCTAAATAGTTGCCCTAGATTGATCTTCCTTTTTCAATTTCAATCAATCTTGCGAAATGATCAATTCCCCGCAAATCAATTATCAAGAAAACGTAATTAAGCAACAAACAACATAGAAACAAACATCAATTTAATGAAATTCAATTAAAAATCATATAATCCAAAGCTAGGGTTCAACCCTCAATTCAAGTAATCAAAATTTACCTAGAAAATATCCTAACAATAGTCAATTCAATAATAGAAATCATAATTTAGAAAGGAAGAGAAGCTTAGGTTGAAAAAGAGGTTGAATCTACGGTTCCGAACGCCACCTGAACTCGTCTCTCGATTCGTTTGATGAAGCTCGAAATTGCTCCCTGAAATCTCTTCAATCTTCCTCCAGGAGCTTCAATTTAATGTTAATTATAGAGAATCTACCCAATTGAAGAGAAATTGAGAGGATTTTTCTATCAAAATTCACCCATAATTCCTCCTCTCTAAACCTAAAGCTGTTCTCCCCCCAAAAAGGGTAAAAACTGATATAAATACACATAAAAATGCATTACCGCACTACTAATAGGACCTACTGTATCCGAAAGGTTGAGTTTTATTGTCTGCGGTAAGGTTCTGTTCCAATTGGCTTAAAATCGTTAGGACCTACTGCATGCGATAGGTCTAGCCTACCATACACGGGGGCTACTCTTGGCATCTTTCTCTTGGCTCATGGACCTACAGCATGCGGTAGGTTGGCCCACTATTGGCAGTAGGTCTCCTTCCTTAGTGCCGGTGGCTTTGTTTTCCAGTTCACTACAACAGAAAATATCTGTTACGATGTTTGTCATGTGTCGCAAAAAGTTCCAATAAAGGTCAGAATAGATCTATAGGAACGTTTCTCACGAACATCGAATAAACATTGCATTTGTAATAATCGCTGTAGTTTTTTGCGACTATTGTAACAAACTTCGATACCTATCTATTACGAAATCTATCGTGTCACTTTCAATTATAATAAAAGGGCTTTTTTCTGAAGTTTATTAATAGTTAGAATAAACTACATATGCCAACATTTGTAAATTAGTGGAATAAGAAGCTATTACGACGTTTGTTGTCATTTTGAAATGCAGCGAAAAGTAATGTTTACCGACATTTGTTATTGTCTCAAAAAATACATATGCCAACATTTGTAAATGAAATAAAAATCTATTACGACGTTTGTTGCATCATTTTACAATGTATCAAAAACTTATTTTCCCTATATTTGTTAATACTCTCAATAAAATTCATACACAGACATTTGCAAATAGTTGGAATAATAATTTTTCGACATTTATTGCATTATTCACACCGTAGCAAAAAATATTTTTTTTTCCAATGTTTGTTAATAGTCTAAAAAAATGCATATGCCAACATTTATAAATACTTGGAATAAGATGTAATTAGACATTTCTTGCATCATTTCAAAATGTAGCAAACACTATTTTCCCAATTGTCAATGGTCTAAAAAAAATCCATATACAAACATTTGTGGATAATTAGACTAAATAATTTTACGACCTTTATTGTGTCATTTACAAAGTAGAAAAAGTATTCTTTTCGATATTTAATAGTTATTGGATTTTTTTGGATTATTTCACAATGTAGCAAAAAAATTTCTCAAGGTTTATAAATAGCCTCAAAAGGATATATATATATATATACATGCCAACATTTTTAAATAGTTATAATAATTAGTTCATGATATTGGTTGTATAATTAGTTCATGATATTGAATCTACAACTTTTATTCCAACATTTCTTAATAGTGGGATTATGTAGATGTAGTTATTGAATTATAAAGCAAATTCAGTTTCTAATCAAATCAATGTAAATGGAATAAACTAGTTCAAAAACTTATCAAAGTATATATCTACCAAGTGTAATAAACATATGGTAATTGAAACACTGTTGCTGCTAAGCAAAAAAGAAAAAGAATACCCTAGCCATGTTGAAACTTGAAAAATGAGTAATACAAGGCTTCAATTCTACGATCTCCAGCCTTATCTGTAAAAAAATAATGATCAATCAATATATCCTTCACTAAGAAATTTAATTTAGACATATATATTAATCCATGAATAAAAATAATATATAATAATTTAGTAATAAAAACACTATTTACGAATCCATAAAAAAACAGTATTTACCATACCACTTTCAGTATATATATATTTTGCTTAATCGTACACAGCCAATTTACCCTTTCAAAGGATCACCCAAAAGCGACAGATCTATGCTTTTGTTCCTCCTGTTCTCTCTTCAAATATGTAAAAAGAAATGCTTCGCAATATATGTATAATTTATCTGCAAATGATATTTGTCCAAACTCCAAAGTGGGTTTCCAGCCAAATGAAACAAAACTATTGAAATATTTCTTGACAAAGGATTGTGATATCACAAATTAGCATGAAAACAGACATATTACATATTGTTACAGTGTGAAACTGCGATGAAAAAGATGATAGATGCCCACCTGATTGCTAACAAATGGGATCTGCTGATCCAGTTTCCTCATCCGGTAAATTCGATGTCCCCGATTAAAACAATTGAAACGTGTCCCTAATATGGCTGGCCGGACCATATGCGTCCCTAGTGAATAAGAAAGGAAGTCGATTTCGAGAGGATGAATAAGAGAAAGAAATCGAGGAGAGAGTTCTCAACCGTGAAGAACAAAAAGACAGCAGATTCCTTTGCCCGAGAAAGACGGACAGAGATGGTTTAGAAAAGAAGAGTCACTAGGGATTAGGTTAAGATAATTCTATAGGATTTAGGGGGAATTTCAAAATAAATCAAAAAGGAATTTGATGGGAGATTGAAATTCGTAAGTTTTCGTCAAATTTTTTCTCGACCCAAAACTCTTTTTAGGTTTTTTTTTTGGGCTAAATCCTCTTTTTATGGATTCAATTAGTTTAATATTGGTTTTTACCTTTTTTTTAGAGGGTAATTTGATAAAATCTTAATTTGAGTATAATTATTAATAAAGTTTCCTTTTAACCCAAAAAAATTATTTGAGTTTTTTTTTTCACTTTTTTATTTTAAATTTCATATTTTTTTCTCATAACCTTTCACAAATATAAATAAAAAACACTAAAACATAAAACAAATTGTTATTCAAATTAAGCCTAAAAGCTCTTGGAAAGTCCACCAAAAAAAAAAAAAAAAACTCTTGAAAGTTCAAGTTTATTTGAAAAAACTACGGCTAAAAAACAAAAAAAAAAAAAAAAGGAGAGAGGAAATTAATTCATATGATCACCCAAAAAACTATACACTTAGTTTTAGTATTCTTTATTCAACTTAATTATGAATGGTTAAAAAAATGTTCCTTTCAAATTAATCATAATTTTTCTTTTAACATTGATGTGGTTTGAACTCAGAAGCTATGATCTTGTAATAACTCTGGTAAGTAGTTATTGGATATGCAAATCCTGATATTGTTTAAGTGGCAAAAGTTGAGGTCGAGTTGTGGTCTCCCCTAATTTAAATTTATACTTAAATAATTTATTTTATTATAATCTAATTTACACAAAGTGTAATATCTCTTGTATTAAAAAAAGAAATGCTAATCCTAGAGTGGGAAATTTCTCTTAGGACAATTTTTATTATATAATAGAGTATCCAAGTACTCATCAGAACTCACCCATACATATATATATATATATATATATATAAAAGAAAATTATTTTACATATGACGTGAGAGTAAACTTTTTATTTAAAACTCAATTTTACCTTAAAAAAATAACTCAATTGTATGGACTACTTAATTTTAAAACATTCTCACCATTAATTATTTATTTTATATACTATTCATTTACAAAATAAAATAAACAACTACACGAAAAATATAATATACTCATCATAAAATAACTAATTGGTTTAGAAATATAAAATAACTTAACTGAACAGTTAATAGGACTAAATTCATATGGTTCATCCTATTTAGTTAATATGACAAAATTCATATGGTTCATCCTATTATATGATCGGGAAATCATTAAATACGTGTAATTGTGCATACTTTGTAAAAAAATAAAAA
Organism: Catharanthus roseus; assembly: GCA_028651295.1. Classification (NCBI taxonomy): domain Eukaryota; kingdom Viridiplantae; phylum Streptophyta; class Magnoliopsida; order Gentianales; family Apocynaceae; genus Catharanthus; species Catharanthus roseus. The sequence continues at coordinate 27,662,005 of JAPQWS010000153.1, read as the reverse complement.
ATAATTTTTGGTATTTATGATGTGAATTAAAAAAACTGAACCCTAAAGTATAGTCATTAGAAAATCTAAACTCAAATTAGCAAAACCTAAACTATAGTTAATTAAATAAAAATATGGTATAAATTATAGTACTTTTGTTTTTGAAAGGATAAATTAGCAGTACTAGTAATAAACTATACTACGCCTACTAGTTACCCAGTCCATCAAAAAGGAAGAAAACCACTAGTTACCCAGCAAAAGGAAAAAGACCTATACGAGTCAAACTATATCATTCTCCCCTACCCCATTGTCCTTTGCACTTCTGCCCTAACAGACGTCACATGCCTCTCAGTCTCCCACCCTTGTCAGTCAACAATGCCTCTCCGAAGATCGAAGTGGACACCTGCGCAGTAACATAGCGCCGGCGGCACCATAGGGTCAGGTACCTATTTTTTTTTTCTCTCTCTGCGCTCTCTCTTTCTGTCCTTCGATTCTGCTAATTGTTCTCTTGGTTTGAATTTTTACTTTAACCATTGATTTTCTTTAGAAATTACCTTATAATTTATTCTTTATTGGTTTTGTTTGGGAATGGGATTCGGTGCAAGTGGCTGTGTAAGTGTGCAGTTTTATAAGTAGGAGAGGATTGAGACGCCCATAAACTGTTTGATGAAATGGTTTAAAGGAAAGTAATATGGTTAATAGAGTAACTTATAGGTCTCACACTGATGTGGCTGAAAGTTGATGGAGGAAGATTAATTAATGTATGTGAAATTTAATCTGATATTTTAAAATCACTGCGTCCTAAAGGACTTTGGGTTCTGCTTTTAATATTAAATTTGAAGTCAAGGAAAGAAATAAAAAAGGGGAAGAAGGGGGAAGGGGAGAATGGAAAATCACCATAATGGGAGCTTCAAGAACACCAAATAATATAGTCTAGCTTTTCTTTATGTTTCATGGGGTTTACTTGGCTTACAGATCAAGAAATGATCTGACACTTGAGGGCTTGCTCATTATAAATTTGTGGCCAACTCATTAATTTCATGTATGGTCAGAAACTAATACATAGCCAACTAATTGCGTTCCACTGTTTTGTGCTTTTTTGCCCATGAAGTAGCAGGATTTCCTTAAGGGGTAGAGATTTTCTTAAAGTGTGTTCATAAAATTTGAAGTTTGACTAATTATAATGATTCCTTTAATTTCTGAATATTGTTTTCTTTCATTTTTTTTTGAAAAATAGTTTGGTTCTTACTGAGCCAAATATTCAGCAAGTAAAAGAGAAAATGGTGCTCCAAAGCACATTAAGAGAACCCGTTCTTCTGAGATACGTAAGTGTGTATCCATTTTTCGAGAGATTGATTGAGAAAATGAGGTGAATTGTTCATGGAGAGATAAGAATCAGGAGGCTATTCCAAATCTAGGTTCTTTAGGATAGTCTCTTAGAATTCTTGATTGCACATGTAATTAGCTGTAAGTGTTTGGATCCAAGGGGCTGACTGATTATTGCTAATAAGGAGTCTATGCCAATCCAGCCAACAAGGAAGAATTTTGATGTTTAGTAGACTTTATTTGTAGGCCTCCCTTATTTTTACATTTTACTACTATATTCCAATTTATGAGCTGGAGTTTCCTTTTGCTATACAGCTCCCCAAAAGGAGATTTATGGACATTTTTCTTTGATATATTTTGATGGGTAGCTTGAGACATTGCATCAAATGAATCGAATGTAGAGCCCAGAGTGGATTTGATGAGCGTTTCCGTACCCGGTCTAGATAATAGGTTGAATTGCCCACCAATGTCAGAGAGAATATCTTGGTAATTTCTTGTGTTTCTGAGGTTTGTATTTTTAGGAAAACCATGATATTTATCAACGTTTGATGCTTTGGAGAAACCTAGCTTAGAACAAATGTTTTGGGCTAAAGTTTGGTCATATTTTTCAGAGAACAGGAGGAGTACCATTTATCAATATGGGATAGGTAAAGTAGGAAATGCAGAACATAATGGGTTTTCGGAGATGATTTGGTAAAGATATGGCATTTAGCATAATTTTTTAAGAAGTTCCATTCAATTGTATCAAAAGCTTCTTCACGATCAAGTTTGATCAACATATACTTGATCAACATATAAGGTGGTATTTTCCAATTTAAAAAAAAAAAAATGAATAATTTCCTGAGTGATGATCACATTATCAGAGATTCTTCTCTCTTGAAAGTTGTTTTTTGATAACGGATAATGATTTCACATAAGATATGTTTTATCCTTTGAACTGTGATTTTTGTAACTAATGTTATAGAGGCTAAAACGTCTATAGTTTTCAATAGATTCAGGGGATTGTCGTTTTTTGGATTAAAGATGTGAAATTGGAATTCATGCAATGTTTACAGCTGGTCAGTTATATGGGCATGTTTGGTCCCAAAATTTTTTAAAGAATATGGATGGAAGACCATCTGGACTAGGTTCTGTAAGGGGCTTGAAGCTATAAATAGCTGGTTTAATTGAGAGAATTTTCATCTTAGAAAAGGATTTGGGATGCTTGAAAAAGCGGAAGATAGGTCTAAAAAATATGAGATGTTAAAATTTCAGAAAACTAATTCAGAATGTTAAATTAGATTCTCGCTTGCCTAGAAGTCAATTCCCAACAGTCTTTAATTGCCAAGATTTTATCTCTTTCTTCCAATTTGAGTTGAAAGGTAGGAAAACTCAGTGTTGGAAGCTCCTGTTTTTAAGCCCGAGGCTTCTTTACTTTTGTTGCTAAAAAAGTTTCTCCTGTTTATATGTAAATAATATTTAAACCGATTGTTTTGTTCAGCAATCCGTTGTGTGCTAATTCCTCCAAACCAAAGTTGTGCAACAAACTTTCTGGTTTTAGTGCCTCTGGGAACATGACTTCAAATGACGCAAAAGCTATTTATAATCAAGTGTACATTATATTTTATTTGTTCTCAAAATGGTGTATAAAGCATTTTTTTCATCTTATATAGTTACATTACCTATTTGATGTGGAATGGGTACTGTACTTTATGGGGTAATATCCTAAAGTTTTGAATAAGTTAGAAATTGAAAATTCACCTTAGTAGATGGTTGGAAGCTCTTGTGTCCAAGATGGAAAATTGCCTCTTATTTTTGGCAATATGTTGACTAGTGCTCTAGAATAGTCCAAATGCAATTAAAACATCTCCATTGTCTTATCAAGTGTATGTATGTGTTATATCTATCCTTCGGGCTGAAAATATGAGAGGAAAAAATTCCTATTTTCTCCCTCAAATCTCTATAAATATGTAGTCTTCCATTTGAAGAAGTTAATCAAGAAATTTTTCAAGACAAAGGTTCTTCTCTTAGTATTCTTAATTCTTAGTTCTTAGTTTAGTTTTTCTATCGTCTTCAAGGGTGAACTTCTTTGAAAAAAAAATCACATTTAAGACTTGTTGAAAATTCCAAGAGTTTCAAGGTTGATCATCAAAATTCCTCCATACTAATTACTACACTCTTGTAAAAAACTAGTCTTGAGGTCTTCTTCCTGTTTCATTGAGGTCTAAGGTTCAAAATATCTTAAGTTAGCTTGAGATTTTGTTTAAACCTTCTTGAGGTCTTGGATTTAATATATCCAAGGTTGTTAGAAGTTTTACATTTTCAAGTCCTCTCAAAGGCACTTTCTCTCTGCTACTTGTTACACTTGTTTTGTTTGTTTTCTTCCTCACTTTTTGGACGAAATTTTATGCTCTTAAAGATCATTCCACATCATTGAGTATCAGAGACACCTTCAAGTAAGTGTTTTTGAGATATCTTACATACAAAAAAAACAGAAGACAAAAAGAGAAAAGAGACAAGATTGCTAGAAAATAGCAACACAAAAATATAGTGCTTGAACGACCTGGAATATGACTAGAACTTTGAAATATTTTTACTTGGAGTTATAGTACATTGACCTGGGAAACAAATGGAACAAGTCTCATCTAATTTGGACTTCATTTGAAATCTCAAAATGGTAAAAAACTTGAAGATGCACCTGGCTTTTCCGCAGACAAAAAGTACTGAAATGATCTAAGCATATCTTCCGTTTTACTAATTCTTTTTCTTTGATTCTTGAGCCTAGACTCAAGCATTTTAAATGAGGATTCTTTATATACAAATATCATTCAATTAGACTTGTGGTTCAATACCAGTTTTCAAAACAAGCAGAGTATGTTTACTCTGCTCGCTGGAAGCTTTTGCTGTGTATTCTTTTGTGATCTTGAAGTATGATGTGAAATGATCTTCAAGAGCATAAAATTTTGTCCAAGAAGTGAGGGAGAGAACAATCAAAACAAGTGTGATAAGTAGAAGAAAGTGCCTTTGAAAGGACTTGAAAATGTTAAACTTCAAGCAACCTTGGATATATCAAATCCAAGACCTCAAGAAGGTTGAAACAAAATCTTTTCTTTAAAGTTCAAGCAACCTAAGGTATTTTGAATCTTAGATCTCAATGAAACAAGAAGAAGACCTCAAGACTAGTTTTCTACAAGAGTGTAGTAACTAGTATGAAGAATTTTTTTTTTTTTTTTTTTTTTTTTTTTTTTTTATGATCAACCTTGAAACTCTTGGAACTTTCGACAAGTCTTCAAAGTGATTTTTTTTCTTTCAAGGAAGTTCACCCTTGAAGAAGTTAGAAAAACTAAGCTAAGAACTAAGAATAGTAAGAGAAGAACCTTTGACCTTTGTCTTGAAAAATTTCATGATTTTTTTTCTTCAAAATGGAAGACTACATATTTATACAGACTTGAGGGAGAAAATAGGAATTTTTCCCTCTCATATTTTCAGCCCAAAGGATAGATATAACCTGTACATACACTTGATAAGACAATAGAGGTGCTTTAATTGCATTTGGACTATTCTAGAGCACTAGTCAACACATTGCTAAAAGTAGGAGACAATTTCTCAGCTTGGGCAAAAAGGGATTCCAACTATCTACCAAGGTAAATTTTCAATTTCTAACTTATTCAAAAATTAGGATATTGCTCCATAAAGTCTTGGACATCAAAATTTAATCCCCATAAAGTCTTGGACATTAAAATTGACATCAAAATTTAAGCCTTGAAACTTCTCTTGCTCAATTTGATCCTTGTGACTCTTTAGTTGTCTTGTCTTCGCTCTTGTCACAATTCCTTGATGTTCTTGCATGTCTAACCGATTCACATCATCCTCCCCCTCTTGAAAAGGATTCGTCCTCGAATCTCCATCACCTATATCAAATAAAGAGAGATCGGAAACATTAAAAGTGGCACTAACATTATAATGTCCCGGAAGATCAACTTTATAGGCATTGTCATTAATTTTCTCAAGGATTTGAAATGACCCATCTCCCCTATCATCAAGCTTAGACTTTCTTTGTTGGGGAAATCTTTCCTTTCTAAAATGCATCCAAACCCAATCACCGGGTTTGAATACCACTTTTCTTCCCATATTTCTTTTCTCTACAAGCTTTTTGTTGGAGTTGACAATGGTTTCATGGACCTTTGCATGAATTGCTTTCACAAAATCAGCCTTCTTGCTTGTATCCTTGCTTAATGTTTGATCTATAGGCAAAGGAACCAAATCAATGGGAGTTAGAGGGTTAAAACCATAAACAACTTGAAATGGAGAATGAGAAGTAGTAGAGTGAGGTACCCTATTATAAGCAAATTCAATGTGTGGCAAACACTCCTCCCATTGCCTCAATTTCTTCTTCAAAATAGCCCTTAGAAGTTGGTCAATTAGTCTATTTACCACCTCGGTTTGTCCATCTCTTTGTGGATGGCAAGCTGTAGAATAAAGCAAGTTAGTACCAAGCTTCTTCCAAAGAACTCTCCAAAAATGGCTCAAGAATTTGGTATCCCTATCCGACACAATAGACCCTGGAATTCCATGGAATCTAACTATCCAAGTAAAGAACAAGCTAGCTACATGACTAGCATCATCGGATTTCCTACAAGGAATAAAGTGTGCCATTTTAGAGAACCTATTCACAAAAACAAAAATAGAATCCATACTTTTTTAGAGGTCCTAGGTAAACCAAGAATAAAATCCATAGAAATATCAACCCAAGGTTCTTTAGGAACTTCTAATGGTGTGTAAAGTCCATGTAGAAGAGTTCTAGATTTAGCTTTCTTGCATTCAATACAACTTCCTACAAATCTTTTTACATCTCTTTTTAAATGTGGCAAAAAAAATGTTCATGAAGAATTTCATAGGTTTTAGTGACACCAAAATGTCCCATGAAACCCCCACAATGTACTTCTTTGACAAGTAGAATTCTAGTAGAACAAGATGGTATGTACAATCTACCTTCACAATAAAGAAATCCTTCATGCAAAAAATATTTTCCAAAAGGTGCTAACAAGCGTTTCTCAAAAATTTCCTTAAAGTAATGATCACTAGAATACATTTCTTTAAGCATTTTAAAATCCAAAATTTTTGTTTGAAGGGTGAATAAGAGAGTATACCTTCTAGATAGAGCATCGGCCACCACATTCTCCTTACCTTTCTTGTAATGGATGACATATGGAAATGTTTCAATGAACTCCATCCATCTTGCATGTCTCTTATTCAGTTTATGTTGGCCCTTGAGAAACTTCAAAGCCTCATGATCGGTGTGCACAACAAACTCCTTTGGCCATAGATAGTGTTGCCAATGCTTTAATGTTCTTATTAAAGCATAAAGCTCATTGTCATAAGTTGAGTACCTCACGGCTGCCCCATTAAGTTTTTCACTAAAATAGGCTAAGGGCTTTCCATCTTGCATAAGTACACCACCTATACCAATGCCGGATGCATCACACTCCACCTCAAAAGTTTTCTCAAAGTTTGGTAGTGACAAAGGGGTGCACTACACAACTTTTCCTTCAACAATTGAAATGCTTGTTCTTGTTTTGTTTTCCACTTAAATCCTTCGGTTTTCTTGATCAGATCGGTCAAAGGGCTAGCAAGTGTGTTGAAATTTTTGATGAACCGCCTATAGAAACTTGCTAGGCCATGGAAACGTCTCACTTTCGATGCGTTTCTTGGTGTTGGCCATTCCTTAATTGCTTGGACCTTACCTTTATCTACTTGAAGTCCTTGTGAGCTTACCACATAACCTAGAAATGTAACTTTCTCCAAACAAAACTCACATTTGTCAAGGTTAGCAAAAAGTTTTTCAATTCTCAAGACATTTAGTACTTCCCTAAGATGTTCCACATGCATTTCATATGTCTTGCTATAGACCAAAATATCATCAAAGTATACAAAATAAATTTCCCAATAAAATTCCTCAACACATGATTCATTAATCTCATAAATGTACTAGGAGCAGTAGTTAATCCAAAGGGCATAATCATCCATTCATACAAACCAAAGTTAGTCTTAAAAGCGGTTTTCCACTCATCCCTTTCTCTCATCCTAATTTGATGGCATCCGGATTTCAAGTCAATTTTAGAGAAAAGATTACAACCATGCAACTCATCAAGTAAATCATCAAGTCTAGGTATGAGATGCCTATACTTAATAGTAATGTTGTTTATGGCTCTACAATCTATACACATTCTCCATGTACCATCTTTTTTTGGAACAAGCAAAACTGGAATCGCACAAGGACTCATGGACTCACGCACATACCCTTTTGAAATTAGATCCTCAACTTGCCTTTTTAGTTCCTTAGTCTCTTCCGGTGGACTCCTATAGGCCGGTCGGTTTGGCAAGACCGTCCCGGGGACAAAATCGATTTGGTGTTCGATTCTTCTAATTGGTGGAAGACCTCCGGGCATCTCATCGGGAAATACGTCTTTGTAATCTTCAATAACCTGCAAAATTTCACTTGAAAAAGAGGGTGAGTGTTCTTTAGATGAAGTAAAAGATTCCCTACAATACAAGAGCAATACCACTTCTTTTCTTTCAATTGCTTCAATCACCTCACTAGGTTTTGTAAAAAAATAATTCTTTTCTTTCATCTCACTCTCTTTTTTTTTTGTCACTCTTTTTTTTTTTCACTCTTGTTTTTCATCACTCTTTTCTTTTTCCTCAACTCTCCTTCCCTCCCAATTTTTTTCCTTTTGAGCTCACTTTCGGCCCTCTCTTTCTCCCTCATCTTTTTTTGTTCATCTCTCACTTGTTGAGGTGTAAGAGGATTCATAGTGAATGTTCTTCCATCCATCACAAAAGAATAAGTATTCTTCTCCCCATTGTGGAGGGACTTTCTATCGAATTGCCAAGGTCTTCCCAAGAGAAGATGGCATGCTTGCATGGGCACCACATTACATAGTATCTCATCTTTGTAAGCTCCCATTTCTATTGGTACCACTACTTGTCTCAACACTTTAATTTCTCCACTATCATTTAGCCAATGGAGTTTGTAGGGTTTATCATGTTTTGTAGTAGGTAGCTTCAACTTCTCAACAAGATAAGCACTAGCCACATTTACACAACTACCACTATCAATGATAAGGTTGGCAATCATTCCCTCAACTTTACATTTAGAATGGAAGATGTTTTCTCTTTGTTCAATCATGTTATCATCAAAAGTTTGAGCGCTTAGTGCTCTTATGGTAACTAAGCTCAAGACATCATCATCGCTTCCTAAAGGATTCAAATCAACATGTTCATCATCCTCACTATTTTCTTCACCCTCAACACATTCGTTACTTTCATCGTCCTCCTTCTCAATCCAACCATTCAAATCCTCCCTAAAGATCAAAGCTCTCTTTGTCGGACAACTACTTGCATAGTGTCCTACACCATTACATTTAAAGCACTTTGGAGGGTTAGAAATGATTTTACCTCTCTCTTCCATCTTTGGTTTGGTTGGAGGTTGGAAAGTACCTCTAGGAGCCTCCTCCTTTTTTGACCATGGCTTGAAGTTGGAATTGGTGGTTTTGTTGTTGCAACTTGTCTTTGGTTGGGAAATGAGGATCGCATCATCCCATTCCTTTTCCTTTGTGATTCGATATTGTTGGCAAGGTGGCACATGTCTTCATAAGTTGTATGTGGATACAACTCAAGTTGGTTGGCTATTTCCCTATTGAGACCACTAAGGAACCTAGCCATTGAAGCATCCTTATCTTCTTCCAAGTTCAACCTCAAGATGTAGAACTCAAGCTCTTGCCTATACTCTTCTACACTTTTTGCACCTTGTTTTAAAGTCATAAGCTTATAATGAAGCTCTCTATAGTAGTGCTCGGACACAAATCTTTCTCTCATCAAAGCTTTTAACTCTCTCCAAGTATCAACCGGTGGTCTATCACTTCTAACTCTTTGGTGTACTACCCTTTCCCACCAATGTAAAGCATAGCCGGAAAATTCGGCTATTACAAGTCTAGCTTTTAAGAACTCATTACAATTTTTCAACATAAACGTGTTTTCTACTTGCCTCTCCCAATCTAAGAAAATGTTAGGGTCAATCTCACCCTTAAAACTAGGGAGCTTCCACTTCATTCGGTCCAAGGTTTGGTCACCTTGGTCTCATCCACGGTTTGCAACAAATGGAACATGTTCATAATTATCATATAATGGCTCTCCATGCCTAGCTTGTGGCCTTGGAACTTCTTCAAAGTGTCTAGGCATGCCTTTTCCTCCAAAACCGCCTCTTCTACCACCGTAAGGAGGTGGATGAAGTTCTTCATCAAAATGTGGAGGTTGGTGGAACTCGGTTGTCCTAGAGCAATTGAGTGGTCCATTGCTCCTTGGGGTAGTAACATTGAGACTACCATGAGGACTAACTTCCCTTTGTTGATTAGAGAGATTAGTGACATCCCTTCTAATATCCCTCATCTCATCTCTTAGGGATTGTAACTCTTGCATTATGAGTCTCAAAGGGTGATCATGTTGGGAGTTGCTAGACTCTTCTCCAAAAGGAGTTGGTGCTTGAGCTTGGATTGACATCTTGGTAGTGTTTACCTCACAAAACTCTCTTGTTTAACTAACTCTCTTTGGCCCTTTTTGAGGATATTCCCACAACTCTTGCCTTTTTCTAAAGGTTCAAGTCTCAAAGAGTTATATGGGTTCTTAACAAAGATTTAACACCTCTACTCAAGTTTAAAACAACCAAAATAAAAAAAATCACAAACAAAAACTAGTTGAGAAATATGAGAAGCAAGGAAAATGATATTGAGTCATACATTCATTTTAAGGAAGTTCAACAACATTTCCAAGAGCATTTGAGTCAATAATGGTAGATTGACCAAATGAAGAAATAAGTACTGAAAAAGGAAATAAATTCGACCACAAATACAAACACAAAGCTAGGACACTTCAAGAACACAAAAGAATACACAACAAAAGTTTCCAGCAAGCAGAGTAGATGACATACTCGGCTTGTTTTGAAAACTGGTATTTAACCACAAGTCTAAATTGAATGAGGTTTGTCTAGAAAGAATTCTCACTCAAAATGCTTGAGTTTAGGCTCAAGAATAAAAGAAAAAGGATTAGTAAAAAGGAAGATATGTTCAGATCATTTCAGTACTTTTTTGTCTGCGGAAAAGCCAGGTACACCTTCAAGTTTTGACTATTTTGAGATATCAAATGAAGTCCAAATTAGATGAAACTTGTTTCATTTGTTTCCCAGGTTAATGTAGTATAACTCCATGTAAGAATATTGCAAAGTTTTAGTCATATTCCAGGTTGTTCAAGCATTCTATTTTTGTGATACCATTTTTCAGCAATCTCGTCTCTTTTCTCTTTTTTTTTTTTGTCTTGTATTTTTTTTTTTTTTTTGTATGTAAGATATCTCAAAAACACTTACTTGAAGGTGGCTCTGATAACAAATGATGTGAAATGATCTTCAAGAGCATAAAATTTTGTCCAAGAAGTGAGGGAGAGAACAAACAAAACAAGTGTGATAAGTAGAAGAAAGTGCCTTTGAAAGGTCTTGAAAATGTTAAATTTCAAACAACCTTGGATATATCAAATCTAAGACCTCAAGAAGGTTTAAAAAAAATATTTTCTTCAAAGTTCAAGCAACCTAAGGTATTTTGAATGAACCTTAGATCTCAATGAAACAATAAAAAGACCTCAAGACTAGTTTTCTATAAGAGTGTAGTAACTAATATCAAGAAATTTTTCAAGACAAAGGTTCTTCTCTTAGTATTCTTAGTTCTTAGCTTAGTTTTTCTATCTTCTTCAAGGGTTAACTTCCTTGAAAGAAAAAAAATCACTTTGAAGACTTGTTGAAAGTTTCAAGAGCTACAAGGTTGATCATAAAAAAAAAAAATTCTTTCATACTAGTTACTACACTCTTGTAAAAAACTAGTCTTGAGGTCTTCTTCTTTTTTCATTGAGGTCTAAGGTTCAAAATACCTTAGGTTGCTTGAACTTTGAAGAAAAGATTTTGTTTAAACCTTCTTAAGGTCTTGGATTTGATATATCCAAGGTTGCTTGAAGTTTAACATTTTCAAGTCCTTTCAAAGGCACTTTCTTCTACTTATCACACTTGTTTTGTTTGTTATCTCCCTCACTTCTTGGACAAAATTTTATGCTCTTGAAGATAATTTCACATCAAAGTATCCTAGCTTTGTGTTTGTATTTGTGGTCGAATTTCTTTCCTTTTTTAGTACTTCTTTCTTCATTTGGTCAATCAACCATTATTGACTCAAATGTTCTTGGAAATGTTGTTGAACTTCCTTGAAATGAATGGATTACTTAATATCATTTTCCTTCTCATATTTCTCAACTAGTTTTTGTTTGTGGTTTTTTTTTTTGGTTGTTTTAAACTTGAGTAGAGGTGTTAAATCTTTGTTAAAAACTCATAGAATTCTTTGAAATTTGAACCTTAAAAAAGGGCAAGAGTACTGACAATATCCTCAAAAAGCCAGACAGAGTTGAATAAGAGAGTTTTGTGAGGTAAACACAATAAAGATGTCAACTAAAGCTTAAGCACCAACTCCTTTTAGAGAAAGAGTCTAGCAACTCCCAACATGATGACCCTTTGATGCTTATAATGCAATTACAATCTCTAAGAGATGAGATGAGATAAGGGATTTTAGAAGAGATGTCACTAATATCTCTAATCAACAAAAGGAGGTTAGTCATCAAGGTAGTCTCAATGCTAATATCCCAAGCAACAATGGACCATCCAATTGCTCTAGGACAATTGAGTTCCACCAATCTTATTTTGATGAACTTCATCCACCTCCTTATGGTGGTAGAAGAGGCAGTTTTGGAGGAAGAGGCATGCTTTGGTACTTTGAAGAAGTTCCAAGACCACAAACTAGGCATGGAGAGCCATTATATGATGATCGTGAACATGTTCTATTTGTTGCCAATCGTGGAAGAGACCAATGTGACCAAACGTTGGACCGAACGAAGTGGAAGCTCCCTAGTTTTAAGGGTGAGAATGACCCTAACATTTTCTTAGATTGGGAGAGGCAAGTAGAAAACATGTTTATGTTGAAAAATTGTAATGAGTTCTTAAAAACTGGACTTATAATAGCTGAATTTTTTGGCTATGCTTTACATTGGTGGAAAAGGGTAGTAAACCAAAGAGTTAGAAGTGTTAGACCACCGGTTGATACTTATAAAGAGTTAAATGCTTTGATGAGAGAAAGATTTGTGTCTGAGCACTACTATAGGGAGCTTCATTATAAGCTCATAACTTTAAAACAAGGGGCGAAAGTGTAGAAGTATAAGCTCATAACTTTAAAACAAGGTGCGAAAGTGTAGAAGAGTATAGACAAGGCTTGAGCTCTACATCTTGATGTTGAACTTGGAAGAAGACAAGGATGCTTCAATGGCTAGGTTCCTTAGTGGTATCAATAGAGAGATAGCCAACTAACTTGAGTTGTATCCACATACAACTTCTGAAGACATGTGCCACCTTGCCAACAACATCGAATTCCAAAAGAAAAGAAGTGGGATGATGCAACCCTCATTTCCCAATCAAAGACAAGTTGCAACAACAAAACTATCTTCTTTCAACTTCAAGCCATGGCCAAAAAAGGAGAGGCTCCTAGAGGTACTTTCCAACCTTCAACCAAACCAAAGATAGAAGAGAGGTAAAATCATTTCTAACCCTCCAAAGTATTTTAAATGTAATAGTGTAGGACATTATGCAAGTAGCTGTCCGACAAAGAGAGCTTTGATCTTTAGGGAGGATTTGAATGGTTGGGTTAAGAAGGAGGATGAAAGTAGGGAATGTGTTGAGGGTGAAGAAAATTGTGAGGATGATGAACATATTGATTTGAACCCTTTAGAAAGTGATGACGATGTCTTGAGCTTAGTTACCATAAGAGCACTAAGTGCTCAAGCTTTTGATGATAACATGATTGAATAAAGAGAAAATATCTTCCATTCTAAATGTAAAGTTGAGGGAAGGATTGTCAACCTTATCATTGATAGTGATAGTTGTGTAAATGTGGCTAGTGCTTATCTTGTTTAGAAGTTGAAACTACCTACTACAAAACATGATAAACCCTACAAACTCCATTGGCTAAATGATAGTGGAGAAATTGAAGTGTTGAGACAAGCAGTTGTACCAATTGAAATGAGAGCTTGCAAAGATGAGATAGTATGTGATGTGGTGCCCATGCAAGTATGCGATGTCCTCTTGGAAAGACCTTGGCAATTTAATAGAAAGTCCCTCCACAATGGGGAGAAAAATACTTCGTGAAAGATGGAAGAACATTCACTATAAATCCTCTTACACCTCAACAAGTGAGAGATGAACAAAAAAAAGATGAGGGAGAAAGAGAGGGCCGAAAGTGAGCTCAAAAGGAAAAAAATTGAGGGAAAGAGAGTTGAGGAAAAAGAAAAGAATGAAGAAAAAGTGATGAAAAACAAGAGTGAAAAGGAAAAAGAGTGGCAAAGAAAGTGAGATGAAAGAAAAGAATTGTTTCTTTGCAAAACCTAGTGAGGTGGTTGGATCAATTGAAAAAAAAGAAGTGTTGCTCTTGTATTGTAGGGAATCTTTTACTTCATCTAAAGAACACTCGCCATCCTTTTCAAGTGAAATTTTACAGATTATTGAAGATTGCAAAAACGTATTTCCCAATAAGATACCCGAAGGTCTTCCACAATTAGAGGAATTAAACACCAAATTGATTGTCCTTGGGGTGGTCTTGCCAAACCGACCGGCCTATAGGAGTCCACTGGAAGAGACTAAAGAGCTAAAAAGGCAAGTTGAGGATCTAATTTCAAAAAGGATATGTGCGTGAGTCCATGAGTCCTTGTACGGTTCTGGTTTTACTTGTTCCAGAAAAAGATAGTACATGCAGAATGTGTATAGATTGTAGAGACATAAACAACATTACTATTAAGTATATGCATCCCATATCTAGACTTGATTATTTACTTGATGAGTTGCATGGTTCTAATCTTTTTTCTAAAATTGACTTGAAATCCGGATACCATCAAATTAAGATGAAAGGAGGAGATGAGTGGAAAATCGCTTTTAAGACTAATTTGGTTTGTATTAATGGATGGTTATGCCCTTTGGATTAACTAATGCTCTTTGTAGATTTATGAGATTAATGAATTATCTGTTGAGGAATTTTATCGAGAAATTTGTGAAAAACCTTAGAGGGGGGGTGAATAAGGTTTTTGGCTAATTTAAAAAATTCTTTTGTATGATTTGAAAGATAAACCTCCAATTTGCTTGTGAAAGATTTCCAAAAAAAAAAACTCTTTTTAATAGGAATCCACACAAAACACAATCTAATAGTATTGGCAATTAAGAAAGGAGTAGGCACAGCAATTTATAGTGGTTCACTCTCTCAAAGAGTTACATCCACTACCTTGAGACTCAACCCAAGGATTTCACAAATTCACTAACTTTAAAGAAGGTTACACAGCTACACAATGAGGTTCACCCTTCAAGGGTTTTACACCAAAACCTCAAGCACAACAATACAACTAGTTAATCAAAGGATCACCCAAAGGGTTTTCCACAAACCTTTGATCACAATAAAAGAATAGAAAGAGTTAGGAACAATGTTACCAATTTAGCTTGTGAAGAGGAAGATTACAACTCAATGGTATACTTCTACAAGCACCTCTTTTCTTTTTCTTTGATGGATGATAAAAAATGAAGCTCAAGAAGATTTTTGTTTGGGATTGAAAATGATTTGTAATAAGATGTATTTTTGAAGCTCTTTAAATGTCTTGAATGTTCTCAATGAATAATTCCCAAACTTGTATATTTTATGGCTGAAAATCAAGTGTTTATATAGAGTTTTGAAGCACAAGACCGTTGCCTTTAGACAATAGCCGTTATTTTTCAAAAATGATAGAAGCATTCTGTGCAACGGTAAAATTTGTACAGTAACAGCAAAAACCGGACGACCGGTTCCTGAAAACGGACTGCCGATTTTTTAAAACAGAAAGATTCGGACTTGGAAAACGGACTGCCGAATTTTGACATATAGAAAAATCGGACTGACGGTTTTAAAAACCGAATGACCGAGTTTTTGAACAGAAAGTTC
Source organism: Catharanthus roseus (assembly GCA_028651295.1). Classification (NCBI taxonomy): domain Eukaryota; kingdom Viridiplantae; phylum Streptophyta; class Magnoliopsida; order Gentianales; family Apocynaceae; genus Catharanthus; species Catharanthus roseus. The sequence goes on along the minus strand of JAPQWS010000153.1, from coordinate 27,646,631 downwards.
GGACTTGATTTTCTGAAAAACGGACTGCCAAATTTTTACTTTGGAAAAAACGGACGATCGGTTCTAAAACCGGACTGCCGAATTTCTTGATTTTCCTCAGCCAAGTTTTTTTAAACAAAAACTTTCTTCCAAGTTTCAAAGGCATTCTTGACAATTATTTTAAAGAGAAGAAAAACTTTCCAAAACATCTTCAGTCAAGAATACTTGGATTTTATCAAAAGATTATATTTTAGAAAATCATAAGAAGAGCTTCATGTATGATTAATTGATCAAAGACTAAGACTAGGGAGTTTTACAAGATAGTACCTAGTTCATAAATACAATGCCTTCAATGTCTTCAATGATTTGATCTTGGCATGGCTTGATCTCTTCTTCTCTATTTTGCCCTCATCAACAAGATCTTTTGCTTGAGACTTTGAGACTTCACATGTTCTTCTTTTGTTCTATGAAGGGTTAGCTAACATACTCACACAAGCATATGTTAATCATAATCAAAACACAAGTAATAATGCCCTTAGGGCTAACAATCTCCCCCTTTTTGATTATGACAAATACATATGCAAGAAGAACAGAAGAACAAGAGTAAAGTATGGTGATGCATCAAAATATCAAAAAGTGCAAAGCATAACAATCACCACGAAGATAACTCCCCCTTGCATCAATAATCATTGTAAACAATTTATAGGCATCATCAATAAACAATCACCATATTAACAAAATTTCTCCCCTTTACATAGGCATCAACAATAAACAATCACCATATTAACAAAATTTCTCCCCCTTACATCATGCACTATTTTCTCCCCTTTTTGTCATAAATCAAAAAGTTTTTAGGAGAGAAGTACCAAGGGATCATAGAAGAGGTGGTAGTAGGACTTTCAACATTAAATTATCATCATGAAGTCCATAATAAGAAGAGCCTAAAAAATGCAACAAACAGATTATTTAGGAATTAGGAATACCACATAAAAGCAAATTTGGAATAGAAATAAGCAAGTTAAAACCATATCATTAAAAATGAAAAACAGAAGTTTGAAAAGAGTTTCGGACAAAACAGGAGAAAGAAGGGTTTATAAGAAAAAATCTCAATCATCTCTATCTCCTCCTCCTTGCTCGAGTCTCTTAACCCGTTCTTGTGTGTCGGTCATCTTTTGGTCCAAGGCATCAATTTTCCCATCCAAAGCCTCAAAGCGACCGTCGAATGCATCAAATCGGGTGTTCATTGATGTTTGGAGAGAGACTATCATATCCATAAGTCGACTCATGCTTCCCGAAGATGAGCCTTCTTCCTGTTCTTTCTTGTCTTTTCTTTTGTCTCGTTTCTCTCCTTTGTATTTCCCGCCTCTGTTTCTTCATCACTATCTTCTTCTTCCGTATCCATATCCTCCTGGATCGTCATCATCATCTTCCTCATCACCGTCATCAACATCTTGTCCACCTCTGATGAAAATTCTAGCTTCGTCTTTTTTCAAACCCCCATTCTCTTGAAGGTTTGCTCGAGTGTATATCTTGCCGAGTCCAATGTGATTACCCATCCCAACCAAATTGATCACAAAGTGTTGGAGGATTTTAGTGATAAAGCAACCATACGGCAAGCATTTCATTTGGGAAGATTGGGCAGCTAACATATGTTCTATAGCCATAAAGCCAAAATTCATTCTCCTTTTCTCATGCAAGGCTAGCATCACAAATGCATGCATGTTGGTGATAGAGGATTTATGCCCAACATTTGGAATGATGATGTTAGATATCATGTGATGAAGCACTCTCCCATATGCATCCAGTTTATTAACATTTCTATCATCATGCCTTTTCAATATCTCTCCCTTAGTGAAAATTTCTGCAAATCATTTTTCACTGTATAAATTTTGATCATAGCACTTTTTGTTCTTTGTGTAAAATCTGATACCATCTTGAGGGGTATCCAAAATGACATTCAGTAGTCTATCATCAAATGCTATATCTCTTCCCCCAATTCTAGTCACTATCCATTGATGTGAGATGTTATCCACCTTTTCAATTCTACCTTTGTGGAGATTAGCATAGAATTCATAGATCATGTCCACATAATACAGTTCATTGACAATCAATAGAGGTATCCAACCAATTATTTCAAAGAGATTAGGAATAACCTCCATACCTTGCATATCATCCAAGTCCACCCTATGACCCGGAGTAATTTTTCGGCGATTCCTAGTCCACTCTTCGAACCTAGCAGCTTCCCTTACTGAGATAAACCTTCTCGGAACTCTAGAAACCCTAGCAAAGCAGCAGTGGCAGCCCCTGGGCCCCAAAGCAGGTACTCTTTTTCCTTTCCCTTTTCCTCTACTGGTGCCTCCTTCTTCAAGATTTTGCCCTGAACCAACTTGGGCATTCTTTGTTTTGACCATTTTTGAACAATTTCGAGGGTAGGGTTTGGAGAGGAGATGAAGAGTTTTGGAGATTGGTAGATAGTAATTAGAGAGAAAAATAGATTCTTTGCAGTGACAGGAGATGAATTTGAAGAGAAATAAGTAGAAGATTGAAAACCGGAACAAGAAATCGGACAGGTCTTGTGAGTGGTGGTGTTTTCGGTCGAGAGAGTGAGAGAGAGTTTGGAGAAGAATGTGAGAAGTTAAAAGAAAATCTGATTTTTAAAACGCAGTCCCGACCTAATTTGAGGAATTTGGTCGACCGTTTGTTAAAACCGGTCTTCCGGTTTCAGGATTTTCTAAAAATCGGACGTCCGAGTTTTTGGTGTAGGCGTCCGGTTTGAGAGTCCGAATATCTCTGGAATTTTTTGAAAGAAGAAGTATGAGTCCGGTTTTAAAACCTGACGTCCCTAATTTTTAAAATAGGAGTCCGAATTTTTTTTGAAACATCGGGAAGTCGAAAAATACTGAAAAAGGCAAATACAAGCAACACACATTATTCATTAAATCTCCCTATACCAAGTAATTTTCTTAAATAGCAAAAACGATCTTCCGAAAGAGGTTTTGTAAAAAATATCGGCAATTTGATCGTCGCTGCAAATATACTCTAAAGATACATCACCTTTAGCAACATGATCTCTAATAAAGTGATGTTTGATTTCAATATGTTTTGTTTTTTGAATGCCGCACGTGATTTATGGAAATATTTATGGCACTAGTGTTATCACACAAGATAGGTATGCACTTAAAAGAAACACCAAAATCAATTAAAGTGTGTTTCATCCAAAGTACTCGAGCACAACAACAACCGGCTCGCGATGTATTCCGCTTCGGCGGTTGATAGAGACACGCACGATTGTTTCTTGTCTGTACCAAGATACTAAGCAACCTCCCAAGAATTGGCAATTTCCACTTGTACTCTTCCTTTCTACCTTACATCCGGCGTAGTCCGCATCGATGTAGGCGATAAGATCAAAACAAGATTGTTTAGAGTACCATAAGCCATAATCATATGATGAAATTAAGTATCTCAAAATACGTTTTACAGCTATTAAATGAGATTCTTTGGGGCATGCTTGGAATCTAGCACACAAACATACCGCAAACATGATATCCTAGCCTACTAGCCGTTAAATAAAGTAAACTACCGATCATACCTCTATAAGTCTTTTCATCAACACTTTTACCTTTTTCATCTTTGTCAAGCTTCAATGACGAGCTCATAGGGGTACCGATACCTTTTGCATTGCTCATCCCAAATCTTTTGAGAAGTTCTTTGGTGTACTTCTCTTGATTGATGAAGATTCCATCCTTAGTTTGCTTGATTTGGAGGCCGAGAAAGTACGTCAATTCTCCCATCATGCTCATTTCAAATTCTTTTTGCATGAGTGAGGCAAATTCTTCACATAAAGAGATATTAGTAGCACAAAAAATGATGTCATCAACATATATTTGGACAATAAGAAGATCATTGTTACAAGAGGTTTTTGTAAAAAGAGTGGTGTCCACAACACCTCTTAAAAAGTTATTTGAAAGAAGAAAACCACTTAATTTTTCATACCAAGCCCTTGGGGCTTGTTTTAAACCATAGAGAGCTTTTGAGAGTTTGAAAACATAATTTGGAAATTTTTCATGTACAAAATCGGGAGGTTGTTCAACATAAACTTCCTCCTCAATATCACCATTTAGAAAGACACTTTTAACATCCATTTGAAAGAGTTTGAATCCTTTAAAACAAGCAAAAGCTAAAAGCATCCTAATAGATTCAAGTCTAGCAACCGGAGCAAAAGTTTGATCAAAGTCTATGCCCTCTTCTTGATTCAATCCTTGGGCAACAAGTCTAGCTTTGTTTCTAATGACTTCTCCGGATTCATTTAGTTTGTTTCGAAAAACCCATTTTGTGCCAATTGTGGGGTGATTATGTGGTCTAGGGACTAAAGTCCAAACTTTGTTTCTTTCAAATTGATTTAAATCCTCTTGCATAACAATAATCCAAAACTCATCGCATAAAGCATCCTCAATAAACTTAGGCTCAATTTGTGATAATAAGGCAAAGTTATTGATAAAATACCTTCTTGTTCTTACCCCTTGGGATACATCGCCAATAATTTCATCTTTGGAGTGTCCTTTTGGATATATCACCTCTTGAGGAAGATTTTGAGTTTCTTGTTCGTTTCCTTGTTTTTCCTCAATCTCTTCTTCCTCCATAGCATGCTTTTCCATTGCTTGAGTGTACAATGGTTGGTTACTTTGAGTGTTATCTATGTCATCATCATCATCAACTTTCTTGTCGAAAACGTTAGTTTCATCAAAATTAACATGAATGGACTCTTCAACACACAAGGATCTTTTGTTGAAAACTCTAAAAGCCTTTCTGTTTGAAGAATAACCAAGAAAAATTCCCTCATCGGATTTTCGATCAAATTTTCCAAGATTGTCCTTGGTGTTTAAAATAAAGCATTTGCATCCAAAAACTTTAAAATAACCAATTGAGGGGGTTTTATTAAAAATGAGTTCAAAGGGAGTTTTCTTTAATGAAGGTCTCAAGATAACACGATTCATAATGTAGCATGCGGTGTTAACGGCCTCGGCCCAAAAATATTTAGGAAGGGAGTTTTCACAAAGCATAGATCTTGCCATTTCTTGTAACGTACGATTTTTCCTCTCCACAACACCATTTTGTTGTGGGGTTTTAGCGGCCGAAAAATTTTGTTATGCCAAAATCATCACAAAGTTTTGTAAAATCTTGATTGTTAAATTCTCTCCCATTATCACTTCTTATAGAGATCAATTTACAATCAAGGGAGGTTTGAATTCTTTTAAAAAGTTTAACAAACTCATGAAATGCTTCATCTTTTTGACTAAAAAACAAAGTCCAAGTAAATCTAGAGAAATCGTCAACAATTACAAAAGCATACCTCTTACCACCGAGACTAGTGGTCCTCATTGGTCCAAATAAGTCCATGTGAACAAGTTCCAAAGGTTTTGAAGTTGAAATCATTTTCTTTGGTTTAAAAGAAGTCTTGATTTGTTTTCCAAATTGACAAGCATCACAAAGTTTAGTTTTCTCAAAATGAAGTTTTGGTAGGCCTCTAACAAGTTCTTTTGAAGATAGTTGGTTTAATAAATCCATACTAACGTGGCCAAGTCTTCTATGCCACAAAAATGCATCATTATCATGAACCGAGAGACACTTCAAGTTTTGGGAAAGAAAATCTTCAAGATGAAAGACATATACGTTTCCAACTCTTTTAGCAACAAAAATAGTTTTGTTTTCATGCTTATCAATGATAGAGCAAGAATCACTTTCAAAAACAACCTTTTTTTTACTATCACATAATTGACTAATACTAAGCAAATTGTATTTAAGACCATCAATTAGAAGAACATCCTTAATAAGAGAGGAAGAATTGTTACCAATGTTCCCTATACCAATGATTTTTCCTTTGTTCTTATCTCCAAAAGTTACAAATCCACTTTCGGTTTCTTTGAGATTGCTCATAAGTGATGAATCCCCGGTCATGTGCCTTGAGCATCCGCTATCCAAGTACCACTTAGATGGCCTTGATTTGTGTTCCTACAAAAGAAGAAGTAGAAATGATTTTTGGTACCCACATCTTTTTGGATCCATGGATGTTAGTTTGGTTTTCTTTGATTTTCCAAATGGTTTTCACTCCTCTTTCAATCTTTTTCTTTATAAAACACTTTGTGGTTTTATGACCACTCTTTTCACAATAGGTGCAACAAAGGTGTGAGTGAGATGATGAAGCCTTTACAAACCGTGTTTGTTTTGAAAAAATATTGGAATGAGTATATCCAATACCATTTTTATCAAACGGTGATCTTTGAGAGCCAAGAAGTTTTTCAAAGGTTTCTTTTCCTTTTGTGAATTTTTCAACACATAGAGTGAGATCACTCACCTTCTTCTTTAAGACATCATAATCAATCAAGCATTTTTCAAGAAAGGAAATCTTTTCACAAAGGTTTTTGTTTTCTAAAGCAAGTTTTTGAAAGTCATCATTTGAGCTCTCTTTTTCTTTCTTCAAGACTTCCAAGGATTCAAGAATGGCTTTATTTTCACAAATGAGTCTTGAATTTTCATCTAACAAAAATTGAGTTTTACTTTTCAAATCTTTGTTTCGTTTGGTAACTTTTTTGCACTCATCATACATTTCAATAAGCATTATGCTAGGATCAATATCACAATCATCATCAAGAACACTAGAAGAGTTAGGAAGTGAAGATTGTACCTCATTTTCTAGTGCCATGAAGCATATGTTGGCATTTTCTTCTTCTTCTTCATTTTCACTTGAGTCTTGATCCCAAGTTCCAATTAGACCTTTGCCTTTCTTCTTTTTCTTCAATGCCTCAAGCTTGGCTTCTAAAGCTCCTCTTTCCTTTTCAAAGGCTTTGGGACAATCGGCTATAAGATGATCGGTGCTATTGCATTCAAAATATCTAGCTTTGAATAGTGATGAGCTTTGACCTCCTTTCCTGAGTGGAGGTTTCTTCCCTCTATTGTTGAAACCTTTCTTGTAGAATCTTTTGAATTTTCTCATTATTAATGCCATTTCCTCATCATCATCAACCTCATCTTCATTGTTTGATGAGTAAGGTTGATTATCTTCATTTGCCTTGAGTGTAATGCCTTTTCTTCCCTTTTCTTCATCTTCCATTTCATTCAATCTTTTTATTTTCATTTCATAGGTAAGAAGTGACCCTATGAGTTCTTCAATAGGGAGTAGTCTCAAATCCTTTGATTCTTCAATAGCTAGCGTTTTTGGTTGCCACGCTTTTGGAAGTGCATCAAGAATTTTTCTATTTGCTTCCTCTCTTGAGTACTCCTTCCCATATGCCTTTAGGCCATTTGTGATGTTGGTGAATCTTGTGAACATGTCACTAATGCTCTCATTTTGTTTCATCATAAATAACTCATAGTCTCTCACCAAAATAGCCAACTTTGATTCTTTTACTTGATTTGTTCCTTCGTAAGTGACTTCAAGTAACTTCCACATTTCATGAGCCGAATCGCATCCGCTCACTCTATTATATTCGCTTGCATCTAAGGCACAACTTAGAATATTCATAGCTTGGAAGTTTAGAGTCATCTTCCTTGAGTCGAATTCATCAAATTCTACAATCTTCTTGGCTACCCCATTTATTTTGGGAATGTAAGGACCTTTTTCTACAATGCTCCACAAGTCAAAGTTAATAGAACATATATATATTTTAATTCGAGACTTCCAAAAAGTATAGTTAGTTCCATTAAAGAGAGGAGGTCTATTTGTAGAAGAGCCTTCTACATATGCTAAACTAGAATTATTAGCCATAGATAAGTGAAGATCTTTTGCTTCAAGGGTGTAAGTCCTTTTTTAAGAAGCCCTGCTCTGATACCAATTGAAAAACCTTAGAGGGGGGTGAATAAGGTTTTTGGCTAATTTAAAAAATTCTTTTGTATGATTTGAAAGATAAACCTCCAATTTGTTTGTGAAAGATTTCCAAAAAAAAACTCTTTTTAATAGGAATCCACACAAAACACAATCTAATAGTATTGGCAATTAAGAAAGGAGTAGGCACAGCAATTTATAGTGGTTCACTCTCTCAAAGAGTTACATCCACTACCTTGAGACTCAACCTAAGGATTTCACAAATTCACTAACTTTAAAGAAGGTTACACAGCTACACAATGAGGTTCACCCTTCAAGGGTTTTACACCAAAACCTCAAGCACAACAATACAACTAGTTAATGAAAGGATCACCCAAAGGGTTTTCCACAAACCTTTGATCACAATAAAAGAATAGAAAGAGTTAGGAACAATGTTACCAATTTAGCTTGTGAAGAGGAAGATTACAACTCAATGGTATACTTCTACAAGCACCTCTTTTCTTATTCTTTGATGGATGATCAACAATGAAGCTCAAGAAGATTTTTGTTTGGGATTGAAAATGATTTGTAATAAAATGTATTTTTGAAGCTCTTTAAATGTCTTGAATGTTCTCAATGAATAATTCCCAAACTTGTATATTTTATGGCTGAAAATCAAGTGTTTATATAGAGTTTTGAAGCACAAGACCGTTGCCTTTTAGACAATAGCCGTTATTTTTTCGTAAATGATAGAAGCATTCCGTGCAACGGTAAAATTTGTACAAGAATGACAAAAAACCGGACGACCGGCTCTCGAAAATGGACTCGCCGATTTTTTAAAAACAGAAAGATTCGGACTTGGAAATCGGATCGCCGAATTTTGATATATAGAAAAATCGGATCACGGTTTTAAAAATCGGAGGACCGAGTTTTTGAACAGAAAGATTCGGACTTGATTTTCCGAAAAACGGATCGCCGAATTTTTACTTTGGAAAAAACGGACGACCGGGTTCTAAAACCGGATCGCCGAATTTCGATTTTCCTTAGCCAAGGTTTTTTAAACAAAAACTTTCTTCCAAGTTTCAAAGGCATTCTTGACAATTATTTTAAAGAGAAGAAAAACTTTCCAAAACATCTTCAGTCAAGAATACTTGGATTTTATCAAAAGATTATATTTTAGAAAATCATAAGAAAAGCTTCATGTATGATCAATTGATCAAAGACTAAGACTAGGGAGTTTTACAAGATAGTACCTAGTTCATAAATACAATGCCTTCAATGTCTTCAATGATTTGATCTTGGCATGGCTTGATCTCTTCTTCTCTATTTTGCCCTCATCAACAAGATCTTTTGCTTGAGACTTTGAGACTTCACATGTTCTTCTTTTGTTCTATGAAGGGTTAGCTAACATACTCACACAAGCATATGTTAATCATAATCAAAACACAAGTAATAATGCCCTTAGGGCTAACAATTTGTTGTATACTTTGATGAAATTTTTGTCTATAGCACGACATATGAAATGTTGTTCAACATCTTAGTGAAGTGTTAAATGTCGTGAGAATTGAAAAATTTTTGCTAACCTTGACAAATCTGAGTTTTGTTTGGAGAAAGTTACATTTCTAAGTTATGTGGTGAGCTCACAAGGACTTCAAGTAGATGAAAATAAGTTCCAAGCAATTAAGGAATGGCCAACACCAAGAAACGCATTGGTTGTGAGGAGTTTCCGTGGTCTAGCAAGTTTCTATAGGCGGATCATAAAAAATTTCATCACACTTGCTAACCATTTAATCGATGTGATCAAGAAAATCGAAGGATTTAAGTGGGAAACAAAGCAAGAACAAACATTTCAATTGTTGAAGGAAAAGTTGTGTAGTGCACGCCTTTTGTTACTGCCAAACTTTAAGAAATCTTTTGAGGTGGAGTGATGTATTCGGCATTGGTATACGTGGTGTACTTATGCAAGATGGAAAGCGTTTGGCCTATTTTAGTGAAAAACTTAATGGGGCAGCTGTGAGATACTCAACTTATGACAAGGAACTTTATACTTTAATAAGAACATTGAAGCATTGGCAACACTATCTATGGCCAAAGGAGTTTTTTGTGCACAGCGATCATGAGACTTTGAAGTTTCTCAAGGGCTAACGTAAACTCAATAAGAGACATGCAAGATGGATGGAGTTTATTGAAATATTTTTTCATATGTCATCCATTACAAGAAAGGTAAGGAGAATGTGGTGGCCAATGCTTTATCTAGAAGGTTTCTTAACCACCCTTCAAACAAACATTTTGCGTCTTGAAATGCTTATAAAAATGTATTCAAGTGATCATGATTTTAAGGAAATTTTTGAGAAATGCTTGTTAGCGCCTTTTGAAATATATTTTTTGCATGAAGGATTTCTTTATTGTGAAGGTAGATTGTGCATACTATCTTGTTCTACTAGAATTCTACTTGTCAAAGAAGCACATTGTGGGGGGGGGGTGTTTAATGAGACATTTTGATGTCACTAAAACTTATGAAATTCTTCATGAATATTTTTTTTGCCACATTTAGAAAAAGTTGTAGAAAGATTTGTAGGAAGTTGTACTGAATGCAAGAAAGCTAAATCAAAAACTCTTCCACATGGACTTTACACACTATTAAAAGTTCCTAAAAAACGTTGGGTTGATATTTCTATGGATTTTATTCTTTGTTTACGTAGGACTTCTAGAGGTATGAATTCTATTTTTGTTGTGGATAGGTTCTCTAAAATTGCACACTTTATTCCTTGTAAGAAATCGGATGATGCTAGTCATGTAGCTAGCTTGTTCTTTACTTGGATAGTTAGATTCCATGGAATTCCAAGGTCTATTGTGTCGGATAGGGATACCTAATTCTTGAGCCATTTTTTGAGGGTTCTTTGGAAGAAACTTGGTACTAACTTGCTTTATTCTACAACTTGCCATCCACAAACGGTTGGACAAACCAAAGTGGTAAATAGAATAATTGATCAACTTCTTAGGGCTATTTTGAAAAATAACTTGCGACAATGGGAGGAGTGTTTGCAACACATTGAATTTGTCTATAATAGGTCACTTCACTATACTACTTCTCATTCCCCATTTCAAGTTGTTTATGGCTTTAACCCTCTAACTCCTTTTGATTTGGTTCATTTGTCTATAGATCAAGCATTAAGCAAGAATGCTCATTTTGTTAAAGTAATTCATGCAAAGGTCAATGAAGCCATTGTCAACTCTAACAAAAAGCTTGTAAAGAAAGAAAATGTGGGAGGAAGAAAAAGTGGTATTCAAACCCGATAATTAGGTTTGGGTGCATTTTAGAATAGAAAGATTTCCCTAACAAAGAATGTCTAAGTTTGATTGGGGGGGGAGATGGACCATTTCAATTATTTGAGAAAATTAATGACAATGCCTATAAAGTTGATCTTCTGGGATATTATAATGTTAGTGCCACTTTTAATGTATCCAATCTACGTGATGGAGATTTGAGGGCGAATCCTTTTCAAGAGGGGGAGGATGATGTGAACCGGTTAGACATGCAAAAACAATAAAGAGTTGTGACAACAGCCAAGGCAAAATAGCTAAAGAGTCACAAGGATCAAATTGAGCAAGAGAAGTTCAAGTTTAAATTTTGATGTCCAAGACTTTGTGGGGCATAAATTTTGATGTCTAAGATTTTATGAGGCTTATATTTTGATGTTCAAGACTTTATGAGGCAATATCATAAAGTTTTTAATAAGTTAAAAATTGAAAATTCACCTTGGTATATGGTTGGAACCCCTTTTGCCCAAGATGGAAAAGTGCCTCATATTTTTGGCAATGTGTTAACTAATGCTCTAGAATAGTCCAAATGCAATTAAAACACCTCTATTATCTTATCAAGTGTATGTATATGTTATATCTACCCTTTTGGTTGAAAATATGAGAGGGAAAAATTCATATTTTCTTCCGCAAGTCTCTATAAATATATAGTCTTCCATTTTGAAGAAGCTAATCAAGAAATTTTTCAAGACAAATGTTCTTCTCTTAGTATTCTTAGTTTTAGCTTAGTTTTTCTATCTTCTTCAAGGGTGAACTTCCTTAAAAAAAATCACTTTGAAGACTTGTTGAAAGTTCTAAGAGATTCAAGGTTGATCATCAAAATTCCTCCATACTATTTACTACACTCTTGTAGAAAACTAGTCTTGACGTCTCCTTCTTGTTTCATTGATGTCTAAGGTTCAAAATACCTTAGGTTGCTTGAATTTTGAAAAAAAGATTTTGTTTAAACTTTCTTAAGGTCTTGGATTTAATATATCCAAGGTTGCTGGAAGTTTCACATTTTCAAGTCCTTTTAAAGACACTTTCTCTCTTCTACTTGTGACACTTCTCTCCCTCACTTCTTGGACGAAATTTTATGCTCTTGAAGATCATTCCACATCACCCCAAGACCAGTCCAGAGAGCTACTACTTGATTCTATAATGTCTATTGAATGGTTATGCCTATGGTTGTACAATTTATTTTTTATGTAGTAATGTGTATTTAGGTTTTCTAATAATTTATGAAGAGTTTTGAAGAATTGAACTGATATGAGTATGGAGCATTGTGGTTGGATAGTTTGGACAATGTTTTCTTCTCGGTAATAAATGTTTAGATTTTGTTGTTTACGTACAGTTTTGGAGAATTGAAGGATATGGGTATCTATTTAATGTGGTTGGACATTTGTTTGAATTGGGTATTTGGATATCAATGATGAGAGCATGAACTCATATTCAATTTATATGTTTCTTATATTAAAAAAATGTCTTTTTTATATATGCTTAATTCGACAATTGTTTTCTTTTTAAGTTTTTGAGAGAGAATCAATTTGATAATTTTGTTTTGATATATAAAGGATTCTCATATGGATCGAAGAAGCATACTATATAGCATTAGTATATATGCGTGTCATAGCATGTCCCATGATGAGGATTACTTCCTTTTCTTAATCAATTTTATTACTTATTATTTGAATATTTGTTATGAAAATATAACATAAATGATTTATTGTGAACTTAAAGGTGTCGTAATAAATAATTAGAATAGTATTCAATAGACTATACGTGACACATCAAAACATAATGATAAGTGTGTTATATCTCTATATTAACATGAAAAAAGTGTTATATAGAATATTGCTATTAAAGTTTATACTCTATTTAGAAACCTCATAGAACCCAAAGCTTCAAAATAGGTAGGTTATCTTAATGCTTTGATGCATTAGAAAAGGCATATTTCTAGTGATGAATAACATTTTTATAACTGTAAGAGTGGTAACATGTAATATCTAACTTCATGCGAATATTGCCAATACATGAATAGATTATAATTAAAAAATTATTTTGATGATAATATAATAAAAAAGTTGGTAAAAAGTTGTATTTTACAAAGTTGGCTAGCTTTAGATACAATACTTGTAAGTGATGTTTGTAGCAATTGTAGTAATAAATTTATTTTTTGTGACGTTTGTATATAAAAGGTCGTATAATATAACAACATAATATATAAATGTCACTAGAATAATCGTATTAATTAATTTCATAACAACATTTAATACGATTGTTGATAGCACTTTTCAAAATGTCAAAATAGACAATTGTATTTTAACATTATTAAAAACGTTGTACAAGATTCATGTTTATAGATGTTTTTATAAATTATCGCTTTAGATTGATCTTTGGCTTTTTAAACGACACTTGCAAAAAATATCAGTAAAAAAACATTGCTCTAGACTGTTTTTGTTGCAGTGGTTTTCGCTCTTATTCTTCGTTTTCTTCATCGGGAAGCATCTAAGATAAGAATGGAGGTAAATAGTGTAAATTATATATTTTATACATTAAAAACATCGTAAAACGACGAAAATAATATATTTAAATGCAGTACAAAATGACAAATAACCAAGTCAACAAAACACTTCACTCCATTCACAAACTTACTACTAACCCCTATAACTTTAGGCACACTTCTTGTATACATCAAACTACGATCCTCTTCCATAATTTCACAAACAAAACACATTGATTTTAATATAAAAGTTTATAAGTATGACACTTGTAGATAAATGTTGCACTTTTTTTAGAACAATTTGAATATCTTTTGTTAAAAAAGAACTTTATTCTAGTTTTAAAACACTTTTAATTGAAGATGTTTTAAGTATGGTATCTTTTAACTTTGAACTAATTTATAATGTAAAACTTCTAACTAGTGTTTTTATTGAAATTTTTTTTCTAAAATTTTTAAAAATAAATTATATATAACTTATTTCAAAGTTTCTTTTTTCTGCATTTCCTCCCTTTTGAGAGAAAAATACCTAACTTTTGTAGACCACAAGAAAATTTCATCACTTTGTTTTAATTATTACAAATTCTTTTTTCTTCAATTTCCTTTTTTCTCATGATAAGAACTTTATATACTATTTGAAAGTGGGAATATTTATAAGGAAGAATAGTGATTTTCTTTCTCTACAATATAAAGTGATTCAGTTCAAATATTTCTTACTTTTCTTTCTTTATAAAGTAAACTTTTTGTAGCCTTAGAAGAAGTGTAACTTATTTATGGTCATGGAAAATGGTAGTAGTTTTATCTTGTTTAAGGTTATCTCATATATAGTGGTGGAAAATAGTAGTAATTTTTTGAAGCAAAATAAATAAGTTTATTTTGGAGAATATTTACTTATTATGTTTAGAATGGATGAAGATTGTGTTCTCAAAAGAATTTTATATTTTCGCTCACATGTAGAATTTTAGCTCTAACTTTATATTTCTTACATATGGTATATGAGAAAATAACTTAAAAACTTTCAAATTTGTAGAATTGGATGTTTAAAAAGGCAATTTTCTTTTAAACTTTTAGTTGAAATAGCCTTCCATTCAATAAGATGTTAAACTTTTTTTAGTTCAATTGTTGAAAAAGGAATATATTCTCTTCATCTTATTGGTCAAGCACGGAGTTTTATGCAAAAATTTATAATTGGTAAGATTAGAGGGAGAAAGATAGAAATAGAAGATTTTTTTTCTTGGTTCATGACATATATTTGTGGTACCTATAAAAATTTGTCAAATCTCACTCTAAAAGAGGCAAGAAGGACCAGGAAAAATAAATTATGCGATTTACAAAATAAATGAATTTTGCCCCAAGATCTAAAAATTCAAAAATTAGTTCCTAAACAAAACTTCCAATTCATCTTCAAAATGATAGAAAAAAGACACAATTAATCCCATGCACAACTCCTAACACAAAATAATAATCACAAAAAAATTACTTGAGAAAAAAATCCCAAACATAATTTCCAATTCATCTTCAAAATGACAATTAAATACGAAGCACAACCTTAATTCATCTTCAAAATGATAGAAAAAACCTCACAGGTAAATAAATCACATAAAAGAATATTTTTAAAAAAATAATCACAAAAGTAAAACATCATCACAGAAAAAGAGAAACGGAACTAGTATGAAGAAGAAAAAAATAAAAGAAACAAATTACTTACCGGTGATAGCAAGAACAGTGGCGAACGACACTGTAGCAGACGGTGCTATCAAGAAGAAGGAAGAAAGTCTTAAGCTAGATGCCCGTGGTGAAGGATCAAATATGTACGCATTATCATTAACGCGTTCAAGAATTTGAAGGGGACCATCACCACAGGCATCTAACTTTCTTTTCCTTTGAGAAGGAAACCGTTCTTTTGGAAAGTGTACCTAAACCCCTTCGCTTCCTTCTAACACACCTCTTAGCTTCAACCTTCTTGTTATTGCTTCAATGGCATCATGAACTTTGAAATAAATACCCTGAATGAATTTCAACTTATTTTTTCCATCTAAACTCAAAGCATGATCTATATAGGTAAAAGCACAAAATCAAATAAAGTTAGTAGATTAAAGCCATAAATAACCTCAAAAATAGAGTGAAAAGAGGAGTAAGAAGTAGTAGAATGAATTGGTGCAAGTTATTCTTAAGGATGGCCTTAAGAAGTTGTCCAATAGTTCTATTAACCACCTTCCGTTGACCATCAATTTGTGGGTGGGAAGCTGTAGAATATAACAAGTTATGAAAAACCTTAGGAGGGGAGGGGGGAGGGGATGAATAAGATTTTTGGCTAATTTTTATAAAATCTTTTGTGTGATTAAAAGATAAACCTTCAATTTTGTTTGAGAAATAATTCTAAAACTCTTTAATAAAATTCCAAACCAAACAAAATTTTATAGTTTTGGCAATCAAGCAATAAGCATATAATTAAACTTCAAAGAATAAAGAGGCACAACAATTTGTAGTGGTTCACTCTCTCAAAGAGCTACATCCACTACTTTGAGTCAACATCTAAGGATTTTCCAAATCCACTATAATTAAAATCTACAACAATCACAAGTTTGAGGATCACCCACCAAGGGTTTCGCAAGCAACCTCAATCCACAACATAAATACAATCAAATGATAACCCAAGAGGTTTTTCAACACAAACCTTTGATATTAATAGACAAAGAGATGAGTAAGGAATAATGTTACCAAGTAAGCTTGAGTAGGAAAGATACAACACAATTGAATACTTCTACAAACCCTCTTTACTTCTTCTTTGATAGATGATCAACAATGAAGCTCCAAGAAGATTTTTGTGAATAAAAGATGTTTAAAGAATGAACTTTGAAGCTCTTTAAATGTTCTTAAATGATCTCAATAAATTTTTCAACAGCCTCTAATTTACTGCTAATCAAGAGTTCTATATATATAGGAAGGAAAAAAGTAACAGTTACTATCTGTGTAACGATAATATTTTTAACAGTAAAAGGAAAACCGGACGACCGGTTTCTAAAAACGGTCGTCCGATTTCCTTGTAAAAGGAAAATCGGATGAGCCCTTTTTAAAATAGGAAGACTGGTTTTTGATATAGTAAGAATTGGACGACCCCTATAAAAATTGGACGACTGGTTTTAAAATAGGACGTCCGATTTTTCTTTTCCTTGGGAAATATCGGATGACCGATTTTAAAATCGAATGACCCTTTTTGAGAAAGATTTTAGAGCCAGTTTTTCTTAACAACAAAAGAGCTTTCCTTCATATTTCAAAAGCATGTATTCTTGATACTCTTTTAGAGATAAGAAAACTTTCAAAAGCATCAAAAACTCGATTAAGAATACTTGGATTTTTCAAGAATAGTTTATAAAAAGAAATTCATCCAAGGAGCTTCAAACTTGATCAATAATCAAAGATGAGAGTTATGGAGTTTTACAAAATACCTTAGCATATCCCTAACTAAGACACAAGTCTTCTAGGTCTTCAATGGCTTGATCTTTTCTCCTTCATTTTGCCTTAATCACCAAGATTTTTTGCTTCTAAGAGTGTAGCGTTGACACTTCAAAGATGCTTCTTTTATTCTATAGAAATTAAGCTTAATAATCATCACATAAACATCTGTTAATCATAATCAAAATCATATGCAATAATGCCCTTAGGGCTAACAATCTCCCCCTTTTTGACTATGACAAATACATATGCAAGAAGAACAAAAGAACAAGTATAAAAACATGGTGATGCTTCAAGAAAATCATCAATAAGAGCAAAGCATATCAATCACCATAAGAGAAAGATAACTCTCCCTATGAATTTGAAAACATGCTAAGGGTTTGACAGATAGTTTAGAAAGATAAACTTTCCCTAAAAACATGCTTCACAACAAACATGGCATAAGAAAAATCATCAAGGCAAAATTCAAGCCATATAGCCAAAAAGACATGATGCATAAAGCCTTATGCAACTTAAAAACTCAAGTTTTCAGAGCATAAAAAACATATGCATCATAAGACAATGACAAGTGATTATCAACCATTGTTAAACAATGCACACAATGTACGGCATATTCAACAATATACCAGCAATACCAACATTGATATCAACAAACTAAAGCATAAGCATTAACATAAACATCAACAATACCTTTGCATCTTACATTTTCTCCCCCTTACTTCTTGCACATATTTCTTCCCTTTTGTCATAAATCAAAAAGACATTTAGGAGAGTTTTTAAGGGATCATAGAAACAAAGATAAAGAAAACTCTCATCATTAAGATTTCATCATAGAGTTTCAAACTAATCAAAAGATATCATAGAAACAAAGATCATTGAGACTAATAAAAAAAACATAAAACTTCATAAGCACCAAAGTTATAAGAGAAAGTAGTTAAAAAATAAAAGAGATAAAAGAGGCTCAATGAGTAAAGAGTTTGAAACTAAACAAAAGAAATAAAGACCAATAGCATGTCACTCCTTTTTCATCATCTCTTCAATGGCCTTCATCTCTATCTCTTGCCTCCAATCTCATAACTCTTTCTTGAATGTCAGATATCTTGCCATCTAAAGGGTCAAATGGAGTATTCATTGATGTTTGTATGGAAGCTATCGTTTCCATTAGTTGAGTCATACTACTCGAAGATGATCCTTCCTCCGTTCTTTCTTGTTTCTTCTTTTTTCTTGTTTCCCTTATAAATATTTCTTTCTGTCTCTGAGTCACTTTCTTCTTCACTCACAGTCATTTCCTCTTGTTCATCATCATCATCATCATCATCCTCTTCATCACTGTTATCTTGACCACCTCTTACTAATTGCCCTTCATTATTTTTCTCAAAACCTATCCTCGTGAATGTATGCTGGTTATAGATCTTTTCGGGTCCAATTTGGTCACCACCTCCAACCAAGTTCAGCACAAAATGTTGAAATATTTTTGTCAGGAAGCAACCGTATGGAAAACGCTTGGTGGATGAGAATTGTGTAGCTAGCATATTCTCTATGGCCATAAAACTAAAATTCATTCTTCTATGCTCATGAAGTGCTAGCATGACAAATGAATGCATATTGGTGATTGATGATTTTGGTCCAGCATTAGGAATGATGATGTTTGAGATTATGTGATGAAGTACTCTCCCATAGGCATCAAGTTTGCTCATATTCCTATCATCATACCTTTTTAGAACTACTCCTTTGGTGAATGTCTCCTCAAATCGCCTTTTATTATATAAATTAGCATCAAAACACTTCTTATTCTTAGTGTAAAACCTTATACCATCTTGAGGAGTTTCTATAATGGTATTCAACGGCCTATCATAAAAGGCAATATCCCTTCCTCCAATTCTAGACACCACCCATTGGTGATGTATGTTTTCTATTATTTCAATTCTACCCTTATGAAGATTTGCATAAAATTCATAGATCATTTCAGGGTAATATAATTCATTGACAGTAAGCAAAGGTCCCCAACCAATCATATCGAAGAGAGTTGAAATAGCTTCCATACCTTGCATATCACTCAAGTCTACTCTGTGGCCAGGAGCAATTTTCTTCTGTTCCTTGTCCATTACTTAAACTTAGCAACCTCCTTAACAGAGATGAATCTGTCTGGAGCCCTAACTCCAGATGGTACCCTTTTTCCTTTTCCTCTTCCTCTACTACTTCCTCCTTCAACATTTACCTCTCTTCCAATGATGGTATTCTTTGTTTTCACCATTTTGAAGGAATTTCGACTTAGGATTTGAGGTAGAGATTGTGGGTTTTCAAATAGAGAAGATTAGAGACAAAAACCGAGTAATAAACTGTTTGCTTGCTTGGTGAGGAGAGAAATTTGAAAATTTTGAGAAGAGTGAGAATCGTAGTTAGAAATCGGTCGGGCTTTGTGAGAGAGGGGTTTCAGATGAGAGAGTGAGAGAGAGTTGGGAGAAATGACTTGAAAAATTAGAAAGAACAGGTTTTGAAAACTGTAGGTCCTGACATTTTAAAAGAAATTGATAGATCGATTCTCAAAAGTGGTCATCCGATTTTTATGAAAATAAGAGACTGGACGTCCGATTTTTATTGAGGTCATCAGAATATCTCGGTAATTTTTGTGAAGAAGAAAATTTGAGTCCGTTTTTGGAACCGGACTTTCGGTTTTCATAAGAGGCGTCCAATTTTTAAGAGAAATTTTCTGTAAGAGTAAAGAATAAGAGGAAGTTTGAAAAAAAAACTAAAACAATACAATTAGTCATTAAATTTACCAAAGCCATGCAATTTTCACAAATAACAAAAACATTCTTCAGAGAGGGCTTTTAGTAAAATTATCAACAATAATCCAAAAACTCATCATACAACACATCGTCAATAAATTTAGGCTCAACTTGAGATAATAACGCAAAGTTATCTATGAAGTAACTTCTTGTTCTTACCCCTTGTATACACAATGATTTCATCCTTGGTGTGTCCCTTTGGATATATCACCTCTTGAGGAAGACTTTGAGCTTCTTGATCATTTTCTAGTTTTCCTCAATCTCTTCTTCCTCCCTAGCATGTTCTTCTATTACTTGAGTGTACAATGGTTGGTAGCTTAAAGAGTTATCTATGTCATCATCTTTTTTGTCAAAAATGTTAGTTTCATCAAAATTTACATGAATAGACTCTTCAACGCACAAGGTTCTTTTGTTATAAATTCTATTAGCCTTTTTTGTTTGAAACGTAACCAAGAAAAATTCCCTCGTCAGATTTTCTATCAAACTTCCCAAGGTTGTCCTTGGTGTTTAAAATAAAGCATTTGCATCAAAAACTTTGAAATAGCCAATTGAGGGGGTTTTGTTGAAAATAAGTTCAAAAGGAGTTTTCTGTAAAAATGGTCTCAAGAGAACATAATTCATAATGTAGCATACGATGTTAACGGCCTCGGCCCAAAATATTTAGGAAGGGAATTTCACGAAGCATTGATCTTGCCATTTCTTGTAATGTATGGTTTTTCCTCTCCACAACACCATTTTCTTGTGGGGTTTTAGCGGCCGAAAAATTGTGTTATGCCAAAGACATCACAAAGTTTTGTAAACTCTTGGTTGTTAAACTCTCTCCCATTATCACTTCTCATTGAGATTAATTTTCAATCAAGAGAGGTTTGAACCTTTTTGAAAAGTTTGACAAATTCTTTAAATGCCTCATCCTTTTGGCTAAAAAACAGAGTCCAAGTAAATCTTGAGAAGTCATCCACTATGACAAAAGCATACCTCTTACCACAAGACTAGTGGTCCTCATTGGTCCAAATAAATCCATGTGAATAAGTTCTAAAGGTTTTGAAATTGAAATCCTTTCTGTTGGTTTGAAAGATGTCTTAATTTATTTTCCAAATTGGCAAGCATCACAAAGTTTAGTTTTCTCAAAGTGAAGTTTTGGTAGGCCTCTAACAAGTTCTTTTCAAGAAAATTGGTTCAACAAATCCATACTAACATGACCAAGCCTTCTATGCCACAAAAATGCATCATCACAATAAACCGAGAGACACTTTTAAGTTTTGAGAAATGAGATCTTCAAGATGAAAGACATACATTTCCAACTATTTTAGCAACAAAAACTGTTTTTATTTTCATGCTTATCAAAGATAGAAGAAGAATCACTTTCAAAAACAACCTTTTTCCCATCATCAGATAATTGACTAATACTAAGTAAATTGAATTTTAATCCATCAATTAAAAGAACATCCTTAATAAAAGAAGCAGAATTGTTACCAATGTTGCCTATACCAATGATTCTTCCCTTCTTCTTATCTCCAAAGGTGACGAAGCCACTTTTGGTTCCATTAAGCTCACTAATAAGAGATGCGTTCCCGGTATATCCGCTATCCAAGTAACAGATAATGGAGCTTGATTTGTGTTCCTACAAAGGAAGAACTAGAAAAGACTTTTGGTACCCAAAAATTTTTGGGGTCCATGAATGTTAGTTGAATTTTATTTTATTTTCCAAACGGTTTTTACTCCCCTTTCAATTTTTCTTTTTATAAAACATTTTATGGCTTTATGACCACTCTTTTCACAATAAGTGCAACAAGGGTGTGAGAGGGATGAGGAAGCTTTTACAAAACGTATTTGTTTAGAGAAAGTATTGGTGTGATTATATCCAATACCATTTTTGTCAAAAGGTGATCTTTGAAAACCAAGTAGCTTTTCAAAATTTTCTTTTCCTCTTGTAAACTTTTCAATACATAGGATGAGATCACTAACCTTTTTCTTCAAATCATTATAATCTACCATGCATTTTTCAAGAGAGAGAACTTTTTCACAAAGATTTTTGTTTGCTAAAACGAGTTTTTGAAATTCTAACTTTGAGAAGTCCTTTTCCATTTTCAAAACTTCTAGAGATTCAAAGAGAGTTTTGTTTTCACAAACAAGTTTTGAATTTTCATTTGAAAGGCTATCAATCTTATTCTTTAACTCCTTGTTCTTTTCGGTGATCTTTGCCAATTATTGATACATTTCAATGAGCAAAGAATTAAGATCATCACTATCATCATTAACAAGATTAGATATATTTAAGGGTGAAGATTGTGCCTTATTTTCTAACGCCATGAAGCATAAGTTAGCCTTTTCATCACTTTTACTTTCACTTGTATCTTGATCCCAAGTTCCTATTAGGACCTTGCCTTTCTTCTTTTTCTTTAATGCCTCAAGTTTTTCTTCCAAAGTTCCTTTTTCTTTTTCGATGACTTTGGGACAATCGGCTACAAGATGGTCAGTGCTATTACGTTCAAAGCACCTAGTCTTGAAGAGTGATGAATTTTGTCCTCCTTTCTTGAATGGAGGATTCTTTCCTCTTTTGTTAAAGCCTTTCTTGTAGAATCTTTTAAATTTCCTCATTACTGCCATATCTTCAATCTCATCTTCATTGTTTCATGAGCATGTTTGATCATCCTCATTCACTTTGAGTGCTATGCTTTTTCTTCCTTTGTCTTCATCTTCTCTTTCATCTAATCTTTTTATTTTCATCTCATAGGTAAGGAGAGATCCTATGAGTTCTTCAATAGGAAGTTGTCTTAAATCTTGTGATTCCTCAATGGCAAGAGTTTTTGGTTGCCATGCCTTTAGGAGTGCACAAGAATCTTTCTATTTACTTCTCTCTTTGTGTACTCTTTTCAATAAGCCTTGTGTCCATTTGTGATGTTTGTAAATCTAGTGAACATTTCACTAATACTTTCATGTTGCTTCATCACAAAGAGTTCATAATCCCTTACTAACAAAGCTATCTTTGATTCTTTGACTTGGTTAGTTCCTTCATTAGTGACTTCTAATAGTTTCCACATGTCATAGGTCGAGTCACATCCACTTACTTGATTGTATTCATTTACATGCAATGCACAACTTAGGATGTTCATGGCTTGATAGTTTAAAGTCATCCTTCTTGAATCATATTCATCAAACTCTTCTACTTTCTTGATTCTTCCTTCCTTTTGAGGGAAAAAAAGCCCTTTCTCTACAATATTCCAAAGATCAAAGTTAATAGAACAAATATATATTTTAATTCTTGATTTCCAAAAAGTATAATTTGTTCTATTGAAAAGAGGAAGTCTATTTGTAGAAGAGCCTTCTACAAAGGATAAGTTAGAAGCATTAGCCATAGAAAATGAAAGATGATTAATGAGAGTTAAGGTTGAAGAAAAACTTAAGCACAACGTTCGGTCAATTTGCAAGATATAGGCAGATTAATCAAAAGCTTTTAACATCCCGATTTCTGGACTCTTACAAAGTTTTCAACAAATTGACCAACCAAATAAAGTCCAAATCAGCCAAAAATTATATCTAAAGAACCAAATCTCAACAAAGATTCAAATTGGACATATTCATGCAATTCGGGTTTCATTTGTTACACTTTTCATCTCAATCTTTTCACATGTAATGTCTTGTCTGAAAATTCTTGACTACTTGCCTTTTTTCAATTTCTTCCAATTTTGGCTTTTGTAAATCAAAATTTCAACAAATAAAACACATAGAAATCACCTCAAAGAGATGGCTCTAATACCACATAGTTTGAACTCGTCTTGATTGATGATTGAGCTTATTTCTTTCCCAATGATCTTCTCTCTTGACTTGAGGATTTGAGAGGAAACCCTTTTGGCAAACTTGATGATAAGCACCAAACCCTCCAATAGAACGCCCTCAATCTTTCCCGTAGGAAGAAATAAACAAGAGTTAACAAACCCCCACATATTCCCTACCTAAAAAAGACCTAACAACTAGCAACATTAGCTAAAGAACTAACACCTCCAGAGGATTAGGAATTTTAAAGAGATGAGACAAATAACTCTTGAAAATCCATTCAAGAATCTCTTGCTTAATCAACCAATGAACTACTCTAGTTCAAGGAAAGAAGAAGAAGCCAAAGAAAACCTTTGGAACCAAGCTTTGTTGATTGCAAACTTTCTCATATATTTATATTTCATACAATGCCTTAAAAATGGGCTAAAAAAGAGTATATGTAGGCCTCCCTTGGTGATTAATTCCAACCCTAGTTCGAAAACTAGTTTAAAGAAAATTAATAGGCATCTTATGCCACTTAATTACAAGTCAAGGTGCTAAGAAACAAAGTTAATAAGTCAAAATAGTCTTTAAATATCAAAAAATGAGTGTCCCAGCCGAGACGTACTGTCAGCGGTAGGTCTACCTACCGTCCAAACTGTAGGTTGTGGTCAAGGAGGTGCTTCTTGGACAGTACGCATGTTAGGATATTGTTTGCCTTGTTTGACCTTCAAAACTTTTGAACTAACTTTTGGTGGCTTCAGCAAAGTTCTAGATCCTTCTTTTAGCTTTCCAATGAATCATGGATCAGTTAAGTTGGACTTCTATACTTCATGTTATGGCCATCTTACCTCATCATGGAAATCAAAGGTAGAATGTCCACTTTAAGATGGATCATAGGATATCCAAAAGAAGCAGTGATCGTAGAAGAAGAATGTTGTATTGAAGATGAAAGGCAATCATCAAAAAAGGAAAAAGAGTTGGGAGAAGAAAGCAAAAAGAAGTCAGCAAGTGCTAATAATGAACAAAAAATCCATTCCCAAGAGCACTTGTTCGAGACCATAATCAAGATGAGATAAGGGAGTTTATTAACATTTTTTCTCAACTAAAAATAAACTTGTGTAATTTTTTACTGCAGATTCCAAAGTATGCAAGGTATCTAAAGGACATGCTCACGAAGAAGGACAAGCTTTGGGAAGCATCAACATACATACTTGGTGAAGAATGTTCAGCCCTCTTAATTAAAAAGGACACACTACCACAAAACTTAGAAGACACAAGGAGTTTTTCTTTTCCTTGGACTATTGGTAGTATTAAGGTTGATAGGGCTTTAGCGGAGTTAGGCACGAGTACTAATGTTATTTCTTCTTCTATGTGTAAGCGTCTAGATTTAGGTGCCCCGAAATTTGTGAGATGTCGATTAATCTGGCAGACAAGAGTGTCAGATATCCTAAAGGGGTGATAGAGGATGTGTTAGTCACAGAGTTAAGGATTTAGTCTTTCCTATTGACTTTGTAGTTTTAGACATAGAGGAAGACGTTGATCTCTCTATTATACTAGGTCACTCTTTTTGCGTATCTCAAAGGTGTGAATAGATATGGAAAAAAGGAAATTAATGTTAGGGGTCGAAAGAAACAAAATAGTATTCAAGTTCCTTTTGCTCCCGATCCCTACGTCTAAAACTCTAGATACTTTGTGAGTTATAGATCATAAACCTAATGAAGTATCTTCAAACGTGCAGGAACCCACTATAAAAGAATGCAAAGAAAAGTTAAGAAAGAAGCACAAGGAAGGCACATCACCTCAAATTGAAGGTTGGCAAAATGGAATAGGTGACGGAACGGAAGAATGAGACGAAAAGCCCAGTGAAAAATTCGTATTTCTATGATCCAGGAGGTGCAATTAGCACCTAAAAAAAGGGAGTATTATTTAACCCTTTTAAATGTTGTAATTGTAAAATTGTATCTTTGAATTTTGCGTTTTATTTTTTTCTACTTTGATTGTTGTCGATGTTGTGTTGCAAGGTCGTTTTGGAGAGAATAAGTGATTACCTAAAGGCCTACATAAAGATTAGTTGAGTTCATAAGGTATGTGGCTTGGATGGGGGTCAAAAATTGCAAAAAGCGAAGAAAATCGACATCTCGATAAAAGCCTACCGTGGACGATAGGCTCAACCTACCGCCAGTGGTAGGTTCTCGGTGTTTTTCGGTACATACAGGTAGAGACCTACTGCGCCCTATTATCAATGGTAGGGTCAAGTTTCGGCTCCTCATCGGTTTTTTAAAGGAAAACGGGCCGGGTCAACCCGATTGAATCTCAATTTCAACAATTGGTTAAATTTTTCTGCACTCTTCCCCCCCGGTTTTCCTGAAAAACCCCTGGAAAAGGTTTTTTTTCCTCTTCCTCTTCTCTCAAACTACCGTTTCCTCTCCCCATCTCTCCAACTTCCTTATGCATTCTCTCCCTCTTGTTCTTTTTTTTTTCCAGCGGTCTCGTCCCTGTTTTTTTCCCTGCGAGCAACACTGGCGATAGAACTCCCTCTTCACCTCTCTTGGTTTGTATTTCTCTTCTTTTTCTTCTCTTACTTCTTCTCTTCCTTCTTTTCTCACAACCCTCTTATGTCTTCCATCTTCCTCTTTTCTCTATTCTACACAAATTCCATACC
Source organism: Catharanthus roseus (assembly GCA_028651295.1). Taxonomy (NCBI): domain Eukaryota; kingdom Viridiplantae; phylum Streptophyta; class Magnoliopsida; order Gentianales; family Apocynaceae; genus Catharanthus; species Catharanthus roseus. The sequence goes on along the minus strand of JAPQWS010000153.1, from coordinate 27,620,391 downwards.
AAACTCTTTTTCTTCTTCCACTTTTTCTTCAAAAGGCTCCACCTTTCAATTAAATTTCTTCTCTCTTTTCTCCTTTCTTTTGAATTTCTATTTCTTTTAATTTCCTATAACTTCAATTCGTTATGTCAATTTTTGTTATGTACTTACTTTATTTTGTGTTTTATTTTGCTTCCTAAAAAAATTTTGTAGAAAAAGGCCAAGAAATTTTTCGGCAAATTTCCATCGAACATCCGGCAGCAATCCGATTGAGGCATAACAACGAGCATTTTTTGTGGCCACAATTTGTTTCTTCAAACAAATACAGGCTAACACTTTTAACTTTGTGTCTCCTTTTCATTCTAGTTTGCCTATACTAAATTCTTTTTTTTTTTTTTTACTTATTTGTGCTTTCGGTTTTGTTAGAAGCATTGTTTTTAGTGTCTTGCTAGTTGTAATTCTCTTATTTTTGTCACACTTTAGCACTCACGGGCAACGTTAGATCACTCTAGCACACACGGGCTATGCTAGTATTTATTCTTTTGTGCATTTTTGTATTTTTTCTTTTTGTTGTGTTAGTATTGTTGTGTTGAGCTATTGTATTTTCCTTCCCTTTCCTTCTTCTTTTGCTATTTTTTTCTCTCCCTATGGCACCAAAGAAATCAGTTGCTTCCTCCTCAAAAGCCAATTGGGCTCGTGTTGAGAGACCTCACCCTACCCCACAATCCCAGATATTTTACCTTTTCCAGAGCATCTTTATACAACATCCCGTGAATGGATAGCCGATAGGGAGTCACTCAAAATTATTGTTGAAAAATCATTTGATGAGTCGGTCATCGGACACTTTAAGCTTGAAACTCTTTTAAGGGGGTTGGGTTGGGTTACTCTTCTTCACATCTCTGGGGAACATTACCCTGGCCTTGTCTGAGGAGTTTATGCTAATATGCTTCACAAAACGGACAAGGATCTCCAAACAATTATTTCTACTGTAAAAGGGGTTAGGATTATTCTCAATAGGGAACGTTTGGCATCCATTCTTAGGATTCCATAACATAGTCACCGTTGATTCTAACAGAAAAACCATCGACAAGGACCCGGACTAGAATTTCGATGTGGCTTGTAGCTGTTTTGATATCTGGACACGGGTAATGGATGATCGCTGAATCCTCCATGGGTACAACTTCCCATCCCTTCTTCCTTGTGCCCTTTCTTATTTCTTCTGGAACACACTTGTTCGCAAAGGGGGCAGACTAAGTGAACTTCGTATTCTTGATATTTATATGCTTCATAAACTCCACAATAAATCCCCTTTTTCTCTTGCTTCCTTAAGGATCCAAATCATGTGCAATACTAGGACCCCACCAAGAAGCGTGTTTTTCATTATCCTGTAATTTTATCCCGAATTTTGCTGCTTTCAATGTCAATTGCAGGAGAACAAAGATGATCAACAGGACCGCAACAGGTTATCAAATTCACAACCTTTAATAAATGCGTTGATTCCTGGGACGAGAAGAAAAAAGTGTGGATACTCCCATCTGAGGAAGATCGATTGCAGGACCGCAACCCTATCAGTTTTCTTTCAATTAAGAAAGAAAACAACACAAACTGGCATCGAGGCATCTTTCTTGCAGTTAGTTGAGGATGATGATGAGGCCTATGAATCTTATGACCCATTAGATGATGAGGACGATGAGGTTGATGCCCTAATAGTCCCGATGGATGCATTCCACATAGAGATCGGAATGCCATTGAGTAACTTCATGTCACCCAGGAGATTCACGGCGTCCAGCTGGCAGATATAGTAGAATCAACACGCCGATATGTGGATGAGCTGGGCTATCAGAGGGCATCTATAGATCACCAAGAGGTGATGCTAGCCTGTCTGTGCAGCAGATTTATGCCTGATCAGGACAGCAACGGAGGTGGTGGTTGTGGAGTTTGGTTCGCAATAGGGAGTTTCTTTTTCTCTCTTCCTTTTGTTTTATGTTGCTCTCTTTTTTTATTTCATATTTTTTGTTCTATCTTAATTGTTTTATCTCCTTTTGCTTTTTATGCTCTTTTTCTTTGTTTTTTATTTTTGTGTGAGGATGGCTTCCCAATATGCTTTGTTGCTTTACACTTGCCGGATTGCTTCCCATGTATGTTTTTTGTTTTGTTTGTTTGTTTTTCCTTTAGTGTTACCCTCACATTGAGGCCAAGGTGATTTTAAGTTTTAGGGGTAGTTTTGTCTTTTATTCCTTTTCCTTCTTTCTTATTATTATACCTTTAGTTCCAAAAAAAAATCAGAAAATTGAAAAATCCAAAAACTTTTATTTCCTTATCTTTTTTATTATTCTTATAAAAATCCAAAAATATTTTTTTTGCCACTTTTAATAGAATACATAACGGCAAGATTCCTTGGGTTTTTTGAAAAGGCAAATTACTTAATCTCTTTGAGAACCATGTCTACTAATTTTCTTACTTGATCAATGGTTTTCATGTACTTTTGAATGTTGTTTAAGTAATAGACGATTAGGAATCTCGGGTAATTAGCAATATGATAATCATTTTGAGCCTTTTCCTTAAAAGTAAACAATTCTAGTCTAAGATGGTCTTTGCCTTCTTTGTATTGTTTGTGCCTTTCTTGCCATATCCTTTATGAAATCAATCCCTAGTTCCCTCTTTGTGCCTTTCATGCCATGTAAGGGTTTTAATCCCTTCTTTTCTTTGTTCTTTTAACCTTACCACATAAAACCTCAATTCATGTAGCAAAGTGTTATATCTTTTTAGCCAATTTAAGTATGGAAACAAATCAGTCTAGGGTACAGGGTGAAGAAAGAAAGAAAAAACTATGTTTAAAAGAAAAAGGTACTATGGGTAATTTCATGTGTTCGGTACTTTTGGCTGTTGAAAATAGAGAAAGGAAAGAAAAAAATTTGATGCTTGAAAAGAAAAACATAGAACAAGAGAAAAGGCCAAAAAAATGAAAAAATGGCAGAAAATGAAGAAAAAAATATGAGTCTTTATTTTATAGTATTCTTGAAAAAATCAAGCATCTCTCTCTCTCTCTCTCTCTCTCTCTCTCTCTTACTATAGTAATTCTTCAAAATATAAAGAAGTATGTTGTTAGATGGGGTGTGCATAAAAAAATAACAAAGTAAGTTGTGCAAGGATGAGTGAGAGGAGTGAAAAAGCCGACTAGATAGTGGTTATTTGATTTTGTTATCTTTTTTTTTTCCTTTTGGTTGTTTTAGCTCAGTCTCATTTGTTTTTGTCTCCTTTTAGCTTCGTTTGTTACCCAACTTATCTCTCTAACCTAAAATTACAAGTCAAAAAGTCCCACCTAACCCAGAACAGCCTAGAATAGACTTTAAAGTGGATAAGTGATAAAGAAATATGAATTTGTGTTCATCGTCTTGTAAAATATTTCATTATACTAATCACGTCACATTCTTCTTCTTCTATGAAAAAAGACACGAGAAAATCACACACACAGACCTTTGAGTAATAATGACTCTTAGTAATTTATGGTAGACTTACTTGTTTCTGTCGCTGGTCTATTTTTTACTTATCTCTGGAGTTGGTGATATGAACTGGATGAGTCCATCATCAATCGAAGTAAGGCTAGGACCGATGACTACAATGCAAATGAAGAGACTCATGCTTCAAGAAGACAATCAAGAAGACAACAGCATGATTGTTCACGTAATGGAAGCCCTGAAGAGTAAAATGGAGAATTTGAAGCCCAAGAGAAGCATCCTAAGTAGTTTACAATGTGTTCCATTGACAATGATCAATCAAGGGACAACTTGGGAAGAATTTTGGCTGTGTCGTTAGTTAGCATCCTGCCGCGAGCGACCGTTGCCGGTAGGTTTCTGTTGGGAAATCCTTAGAGGCTGGCTACATACTCACATGGTAGGTTTTACCCTACCGCCGCCAGTAGGACTTGGAAGTGGGAAAGCTTAACAGCCTTTTGGGCAGGAATTTGTAAGGCAAGTTGATATTACAGCTTTTAATCAAGGGGTTTTATGAGTAAATCAAGCCCTTAAACACTTTTTTAGTTAGGATTAATGCATAACACATATAAATACCCCATTATAACAATTTTATAACAACTTTGGAAGTTGAATGAATTTTGCTAAAATTCTTAAGAGAGAAACTCTCTTAGTCTCTAGGGTTTTTCCCCTCTACAAGGGTTAATGTCCTTGGTAGTGAGCAATTGATTACATTAGGTTGATAAATCTATGGAATTGAATTGACTAAGCTTTATCACTAAGTTATAAACCCAATACTTGCAACTGCACAAGATCAATGTAATACGAAAGTATAAGGGTATCGAACCACAGAGAAAGGCTTAATTACTTAATTTATTATCTTCCTAAATTAATCTTATAAAAATAAGAATGAGATTTTATTATTATTCCTAAATTAATTAAAACTAATGAATAAAATAAATAAATAGAAACTAACAGGAGATTAACCAAAGAAGATGATTTAGAACCTTGAATCCACCACTAACTTATATAACAATGATTTAATTTTATTTAGGAGAAAAGATTAAACCTTTATGTGCTGTGCTACAAGTTTCGATTCACTAAAGAAATGTATTGTGCTTAAATGCATGACATAATCCATCTAACCATTAGCAAGACTTATTCATTCCTATGGCATAAATCATCTAAAATTAGTATGGACTATTCAATTCTAAAACCCACAATATAGTTGCAGAAATCACATATCTCTCATACTCAAGACTATTTAAAAATATCAATTAACCCAAATAATTATTCTACAAGAACAATCACAGAGAATTAATTGCATCAAACCAAGAAACATCCCAAGATATGTAATCACATAAATAATATAATAAATCTCCAAAAATAAAATGAACCAAAGTTACATAGCTAGAGTTTTATCAAGATTCTAAAAAAAAATTAGTTCATGGTTAAAGGGAAAGAAGAAACCAATTTGTACATCACGGCCTTTTTCTTCCAAATAATTTTTCGTTGTTGCTCCTTAGATTTGCTGCTTCAAATGGTGGCCGTTTTGCGGCTACTTTTCCTTTTCTCTCGTTGCTGCCGCAGCTCTCCTCTTTTTTTCTTGATATATTCCTCCCACCTTTTTTATGTGGCTCTTCTATATATAGATAAAAGAGAAGCAAAATCCTAAAACCTTAAAGGATTCAACTAAAATCCTAATCCTTAAAGGATTCTACTAAAGTTCTAATCCTAATCCTTAAAGGATTCAAATACTGCAAGTTCCCTTTACCAAATTTAATATGGAATCTTTGTCTTCCATTGTTTTTTCAAAACTGTACAAAGATAAATAAAATAAATTAAATATAATAATTATGACTAATAAATAAATAAAATATTATCAAAGACAAATAATTAAAACTTAGGGTGTTTATTTGTATTAAAAATCGACTCTATCAACTACCCCACACCTAAGTTTTTCTAGTTCTCAAGCGAAAATAAAGAATAAAAAGAAGAACTAACTAGCCACTTTCGTAGGACTAACGATTTGCACTTAGCATGTGCAACAAGCCCTTTAAACCCCTAAGTTACCCCTAGTGGACGAGTATAGTCTCGTGAGGGTTTGCAGACGACGTACCCACAAACTCAAATAAGCAAAAAATTTTAGAAAGGATATAGAACAATCTAAATTAAGTACCCTTCATCAATATCTCAAACTTATCAAGACAAACACTCTTCCTCTTATTTTAAACTCAAGTAAACAAACAAATATTCAATTGTCTCCTATAACTAATGCAAAACTTGTGTAAGGTGTAATCGTAGTTATAAGAGAGTATAAAATAAATACTAAACAAGATTTCTAATTTACACATATAAGACAAATCTCAACAAGAGTTCATTCCATAGGCTCACTCTTCGTACCTTCTCTCCACTAATCAAGGATTCTCAAACTCAGCTCAGATCAGGTAGGACTTTAAAGCTTCTAATGTAAGGTTAGGGTGTTGGTTATCAAATGAAGGTAAGGAATTCAAATTCAAAGAAAAGAGCTTACAAAGAATATGGATACTTTAACATTTCGACGAACTCTCTAACTTTGTTTTAACTCTTTTTTTTTCAATTAATACATTCACCGACTACCATATTCTTTTTCTAAAAACTCCATCATTTAAGGTCATTCTTTTTCTTACATTCATAAATTCGGGCCTCATGAATTTTTTTCCTTTGCACCCTATGACATGTAACAATCATATATCAACTTTTCTCTCTTTTTCTTCCTTTTTCAGTTCAATACATTTGTTTTTTTTTTTTCAGCTCAACAAGTCATATCTTTTTTTTCTTTTTTTTCCTCCCTATTTGTCAAAATAACTTATTCTCTTTCTGTAACACCCAAACAACAACCCATCACTGAAGCACAAGTTAGAAGTTTACATTAGGCTCTCTACAAGATTAAGGGTTAATATTTAAGTAGTTCAAAGAAAGAAAATAATATTTAAGGCTAAAAAGGGTACTAACATAAAAATCATGAGATTTGGTAAGCTTGAATGGCACAAACGAGTCAAAGAACGCCTATGACCATCGTCTCTGAGTCAAATAAGGAAAACATTTTTGTTTCATCTCAAGAGGTACTCAAGCAAGTTCTACAATGTAGGGGAGAGATTTATCAACTTTATGCAACTTAAAAATAATGTAAAGGATTTATTAAACACTAATAATAACCCATGTGCTCAAGTGTAAGTCATGCAAAAGTTATAACAGATATAGAACATAAGTCCATCACCCTAGTTAAAAACAAGAAAATAAGTACTTTTCTCAATTTATTCAAGACATTTTTAAAAGGAACTCAAAAAGAATCATTCTTTAAGTGAAATCATATTTTTTTAGTTTTTTTTTCCAAAATAATGTAAAAATAATAAAATAAAAAAATCAGCAAAAATAAAAAAATATTGAAAAAAACGAACAAAAATAATAAATAAATAAAAATAATTGACACAAGAATAAAAGCATCTTCTCCCCCACACTTAGACTCTACATTGTCCATAATGTGATAAAAGAATGCCAGGAGTAGAGAAGAGACAAAGAAAAAAATAACACAACCTGGCAGAAAAGGCAATATTAGTACATGTTTAGAAGAGTAGTAGACCATCTCTTTAGCGTCCATGGTAATGATATGTTGTTCGATTACCCTACAAAACAAACACTTATACCTTTCTACCAATCAAGTGAGATAATAATAAATAATAAAAAACAGTGAAGACAACAGAGAGAACAAAAAAAATTTTCTTTTTTCTTTCAAGAATAATAAAAAAATAAAATAAATAAATATAATAAAAAATTTAGGAGATAATAATAACACAAGCAATTAATTTATCCTTTCCCCGACAACGGCGCCAAAAACTTGATCAGAGATTTTTATCACTAAGTTTTAAAACCAATATATTGCAAGTGCACAAGATCAATGTAATACGGAAGTATAAGGATACCGAACCAAAGAGAAAGACTTAACTACTTAAATTATTATCTTCCTAAATTAATTTTATAAAAATAAGAATGAGATTTTATTATTATTCCTAAATTAATTAAAACTAATGAATAAAATAAATAAATTGAAACAAACAGGAGATTAACCAAAGAAGATGATTTAGAACCTTGAATCCACCACTAACCTATATAACAATGATTTAATTTTATTTAGGAGAAAAGATTAAACCTTTATGTGCTGTGCTACAAGCTTCGATTCACTAAAGAAATATATTGTGCTTAAATGCATGACATAATCCGTCTAACCATTAGCATGACTTATTCATTCCTATGACATAAATCATATAAAATTAGCATGGACTATTCAATTCTAAAACCCACAGTATACTTGCAGAAATCACATATCTCTCATACTCAAGACTACAAGAATTAAGCATGGATAAAAGTATCAATTAACTCAAATAATTATTCTACAAGAACAATCACAGAGAATTAACTGCATCAAACCAACAAACATCCCAAGATATGTAATTACATAAATAATATAATAAATCTCCAAAAATAAAATAAACCAAAGTTACATAGCTAGAGTTTTATCAAGATTCTAAAGAGAAAATTAGTTCATGGTTAAAGGGAAAGAAGGAAGCAATTTGTAGATCATGACCTTTTTCTTCCAAAGAATTTTTTGTTGTTGCTCCTCAGATTTGCTGCTTCAAATTGTGGCCGTCTTGCGGCTGCTTTTCCTTTTCTCTCGTTGTAGCTCGGGCAGCTACTGCTGTCTCCCGCCACAGCTCTTCTCTTTTTTTTCTTGATATTTTCCTCCCACCTTTCTTATGTGGGTCTTCTATAAATAGACAAAAAAGAAGCAAAATCCTAATCCTTAAAGGATTCAACTAAAATCCTAATCCTTAAAGGATTCTACTAAGGTTCTAATCATAATCTTTAAAGGATTCAAATGTTGCAGGTTCCCTTTACTAAATTTAATATGGAATCTTTGTTTTCTATTCTTTTTTATTAATTTGCACAAAGATAAATAAAATAAATTAAATATAATAATTACGACTAATAAATAAAATATTTTAAAAGAAAAATAATTAAAATTTAAGGTGTTTATTTATATTAAAAATAGACTCTATCAAAATTCCTTCTATTGATTGAGTCTAGAGTTCTTGTTCTTGATTTAATTGATTCTAAGGTTTGCTATATTGTGTGGTAGGGTTTTGAGGTCATAGTTCCCTCAAGGTTTTTGCCTTCAATTTAGGAAAGATTTAAACCTCTCAATGTTAGGTTTATGGGGCTTGTTCCTCATAGGTTTTCCATTGGAGCGTAGAGCTGCAAAATCCTCAATAGAGGTACTTCATAAGGAGGTGACATGGGAAGGATTTGGATCCAATTCATCAAGCAAAGAGGATTCATATCAAAGTGGTATCGTAGCAACCTCCAATTGAAGGTCAAATTGAATTGTACGTTGATTAAATTCGTGTAAAATTAAAAAAAGTGAAAGTACTTATGATTAAACAAAATTTTATGAAGGTCATGCAAATTTGAGTATTGAAAAAATCACAACAAAATTGTTGCAAAAATAAATTGAAACATCGAATGTTGATTGTGAGAATTTTTTTATGATATTTTATGGAGGTCATTTGGTTGCTCAATTGAATTGAATTGTGGCGTATACTTCGGATTCGCGATTGCAGAAAATGTGTTGATTAATCCGATGATAACTTCATCCTGTTTGAATTAGAAATCTTCCTCAGTTTTTGTTATATGATTTTTGTTTTGTTGTTGTGTTATCATTGTTTTAGTGTTAGGGTATCATTATCCCCTGTTTCTTGGAAATTTTTGTTTAGTTCTCTTAGTTCTTTGTTTAACCTAATCATTTTGACTCGCTTTGTTTTTTACTTATTTTGTTTCTTTGTGTGCTTTTAATCATTTGTTGATGATCAGTTATGTTTTTTAGCTCATTTCTATTGATTGAATTCTTTTGAACTCTTACACATAAAGTGTTTGATACTTTTTCTCTTTGAACACTTCCAAATAAGTGCATTGATTCTTTAATTGCTTCGGATTTATGCTCTTCTTTTGAGTTAGCTAAGAAGTTAGAAGGATCATATAGAGACTTGCGTATTAGGTGATTGGAAAAGAGCAAGAGGGTGAACCTATCTTGATGCAAGCTAATAAGAGTGTAAACACGTGTGAAATTAATTGATAATCAATGAGTAAAACACTTAGGGAGTGATTGGGAGGTCCTTTGTTTTTGTTTTCTTGTTTAATTGCAGGTGTAGTAATGTCTACGGATGGACATATGCCTACTCAATCTTATCAAGAAGGTACTAGTGATCTATCAAGGATGGATCTTAATGATACTTTGAGGTGTATGCAACAATCTTTTGAAAAATTGGCTACAGATGTTGAGGATCTAAGAAGGGTAAAAGTAGCGCTACAATGGAGCAAAGAGTTGGAGATAACCTTGGAGGTTTCAATTCACCTTACCATCAAAGACCTTATGACATTGTACCATGACATGCCGATTCAAAATTCTTATCCATGTCATGAAGGTTGACATCGAAAAAGACCACAAGTTAAAGGTGGAAAAAGAGGAAGTCTAGGAGGAAGAGGGTACTATAGACCACAAGAGGAATATCCAAGACAGAAGCATGGCATCATGACAACTTTTATCAAGATTATGTGGATAATCCTCATGTTGGCCAAGCATACCATGGTGGCTACTATGGTAATCAACAAGGGAATAAAGCTCTTGATGAAATCAAGTAGAAAGTGTGTAGCTTCAAGAGTGAGAGTGATCCTAATGTATTCCTTGATTGAAAGAGACAAGTAGAGAACCTATTCATAGTGAAAAGCTATAGTGACATTGTCAAGGTGAAACTAGCCATTGCTGAATTTTCGGGTTATGCACTTCATTGGTGGGAAAGGATTGCCACTCAAAGGTTAAAGAATGGAAGGCAACTGGTTGAAACGTGGGCAGAGTTGAAGACTCTCATGAAGGAAACATTTGTACTGGAACATTATTATAGAGGGTTGCATTACAAGTTGATGACTCTTAAGAAAGCAACAAAAGTGTTGAAGAATATAGGCAAGAGTTGGAATTGTACACTTTGAGATTGATTTAGGAGGAAGATAAAGATGCATCTATTGCTAGATTTCTAAGTGGTCACAATAGGGATATAGCTAATCAACTAGATTTGTACCCATATGCCACTTATGAAGACATGTGTCATTTGGCTACCAAGATTGAAAACAAAAGAAAGAGGATTTGTTTCTCTACAACTAATCTTCCATCTTCAAGAAGTGTGGTGTGTAATGGTCGGGATTTTTCTAACAAAGTTTTAAACCCAATAGAAGTGCACAAAATCACAGTAATACGGCAGTATCAAGGTATTGAAACACAAAGAAAGGCTTAATTACTTAAATTACTATCTTCCTAAATTAGTTTTATGAAAAGAAGAATCAAATTTTTTTATCTTAAAATTATTCCTAAATTAAGTAAAAATAATAAATAAAATAACTAAATTAAAGATAACAGGAGTTTAACCAAAGAGATGATTTAGAACCTTGAATCCATTAGTAGAAAAGATTATACCATTATGTGGTGATCTAGACTACAAGTTTCGATTCACTAAAGAAATATATTATGCTTAAATACATGACATAACCTATCTAATCATTAGTATGACTTATTCAATTCTATGACATAAATCATCTAAAATTAGCATGAACTATTCAATTATAAGACCCACAATATACTTCCAAAATTACATATCTCTTATACTCAAAACTACAAGAATTAAGCATGGAAAAAATATCAATTAACCTAAATAATTATTTTACAAAAACAATCACAAAGAATTAATTGCATCAAACTAAGAAACATCCCAAGATATGTAATCACATAAATAATATAATAAATCTCCCAAAATAAAATAAACCAAAGTCACATAGCTAGGGTTTTCATCAAGATTCTGAAAAGAAAATTAGTCATGGTTAAAGGAAAAGAAGGAACCAATTTATCGAAGAAGATCATGGCTTTCTCCAACTGAAGCTGCTGCCTAGCTCGTCTGATTTCCTTCTTGGCTGCGTTTGGTTTTCTTCTTGCATGCAGCTGCTTGCGCAGCTGCTTCTCCTCTTGATTTCTTTGCCGAATAAGCTTCTGTTCAGCTTGCCCAGCTATTGCTGATTAGCGGTTACTCCCCCGGCAATTGCGGCTGCCTTTGTTTCTTCCTAAGCAGCTCAGCAGCTGCTGTTTTTCTATTGTTCTACCACTGCCTCAGCAGCTCCTTCTTCCTTTCCTAATGGTGGTTGGCTTTCTTCCCTAAGCAGCTCCTTGCCTTCCTTTTTCTTGCCGCTGCTTTCGTTTTCTTTTTTTGGTTTTTCAACTGCTGCTTCTCGTGTGCCGCCTTTAATTTTCTTGTGGGCTTTCTTCATTTTCTTTTTTTTTTTCTCTTTTGATGTCGTGGCCTGCTCCACTCCTTGTTGGGCTTCTCTCTTTTCTTTCTTTTGTTCTTCTACCGTGGACCTTTTTCTCTTCTTTATTTGTGGGCTGTCTTGTGGGCTTCTTTCTCTTTATCAGCAAAATAAAATAAATTAAATAATTATGTTTAATGAATAAAATATTTTTAAAGACTAATAATTGAAACTTAAGGCATTTATTTGTACTAAATATCAACTTCCCCACACCTAAGTTTTTCTAGTCCTCAAGGCAAAAATAGAAGAACAAAAAGAAAAACTAACTAGCCACTTTCGTAGGACTTACGATTGCACTTAACATGTGTAACAAGCCCTTTAAACCCCTAAGTTACCCCTAGTGGACGAATATGGTCTCGTAAGGGCTTGCAAATGACGTACCCATAAAGTCAAATAAACAACAACCTCTAGAAAATATATAGAATAATCCAAAATTAAGTACCTTTCATCAATATCTCAAACTTATCAAGATAAGCACTCTTCCTCTTATTTTCAAACTCAAGTTAACAAACAAATATTCAATTATCGCCCATAACTAATGCAAGACTTGTGTAAGTTGTGATCGTGGTCATAAGAGAGTGTAAAAATAAATGCTAAACAAGATTTCCAAGTTTCACATAGAAGACAAATCTCGACAAGAGTTCATTCCATAGGCTCACTCTTCGTACCTTCTCTCCACTAATCAAGGATTCTCAAACTTAACTCAGACTAGGTAGGACTTTAAAGCTTGTAATGTAAGGTTAGGGTGTTGGTTATCAAACGAAGGTAGGGAGTTCAAATTCAAAGAAAAGAGAGCTTACAAAGAATATGGATACTTTAAAATTTTGACAAACTTTCTAACTTTGTTTTTCCTCCTTTTTTTCTTAATTAATACATTCACCAACTACCATCTTCTTTTTCTCAAAAATTCATCATTTAAGGCCATTTTTTTCTTACATTCACAAATTCGGGCCTCTTGAATTTTTTTCTTCTTTGCACCTTATGAATTGTAACAATCTTGTATCAACTTTTCTTTCTTTTTCTATTTGTTTTCAGCTCAATACATTTATTATTTTTGAGCACAACAAGTCATATATTTTTTTCTTCTCCCTTTTGTCAAAATAACTTATTCTCTTTCCATAACACCAAAAACAATAACCCACCATGGAAGCACATTTAGAAGTTTGCATTAACTTCTCCACAAGATTAAGGGTTAATATTTAAGTAGTTTAAAGAAAGAAATACATTTAAGGTTCAAAAGGGTACTAAGGTAAAAATCATGAGATTTGGTAGCTTGAAAGGCACAAACTATTCAAAGAAGGCTTATGACCGTCGTCTCTTAGTCGAATCAGGAAAACATTTCTATTTCGCCTCAAGAGGTACTCAAATAAGTTCTAGAATGTAGAGAAGAGATTCATCAACCTTATGCAACTCAAAAATAATGTAAAGGATTTATTAAACACTAACAATAACCCATGTGCTACAATGTGATAAAAGAATGCCAGGAGTAGAGAAGAGATAAAGAAAAGAACTACACAACCTGGTAGAAAAGACAATATTAGTGCATGTTTAGAAGAATAGGAGATCATCTCTTTAGCCTCCATGATAATGATATGTTGTCTGATTACCCTACAAAACAAACACTTGTACATTTCTACCAATCAAGTGAGTTAAAATAAATAATAAAAAAATGGAAGACAACTAAGAGAACAAAAAAAAAAAAAAATTCCTCAGGAATAATAAAAAAATAAAAATAAAAGTACTAACAAATTTAAGAGATAATAACACAAGCAATTAATTTAACCTTTCCCCGGCAACAGCGCCAAAAACTTGGTCAGGATTTTTCTAACAAAGTTTTAAATCCAATATTTGCAAGTGCACAAAATCACTGTAATACAGAAGTATCAGGGTATCGAACCACAAATTATATCTTTATATGGTAGTCTAGGCTACAAGCTTCGATTTGCTAAAGAAATATGTTGTGCTTAAATGCATGACATAACTCATCTAACCATTAGCCTGACTTATTCAATTCTATGACATAAATCATATAAAATTAGCATGAACAACTCAATTCTAAAACCCACAATATACTTGCAAAAATTACAAATCTCTTATACTCAAGACTACGAGAATCAAGCATGGATAAAAATATCAATTAACCCAAATAATTATTCTACAAGAACAATCACAAAGAATTAATTGCATCAAACCAAGAAACATCCCAAGATATGTAATCACATAAATAATATAATAAATCTCCCAAAATAAAATAAACCAAAGTCACATGGCTAGGGTTTTCATCAAGATTCTAAAAAGAAAATTAGCTCATGGTTAAAGGGAAAGAAGGAACCAATTTATCAAAGAAGATCATGGCTTTCTCCAGCGCGACTCCTATAAATGATTGAAAGAATTACATAAATAGAGTGAAGCTGCTACCTCGCTTATCTTATTTTCTTTTTGGATGCATCCGGTTTCCTTCTTGCACACAGCTGCTTCTCCTCTTGATTTCTGTCCCGAAGAAGCTTTTGTTCAGCTTGCGCAGCTACTGCTGATTTGCGGCTACTCCCCAGCAATTGCGACTACCTTGGTTTCTTCCTAAGCAGCTCAACAGCTGCTATTTTTTCTATTGTTCTACCGCTGCCCCAGTAGCTCCATCTTCTTTTCCTAATGGCCACTGGCTTTCTTCCCTAAGCAGCTCCTTGCCACTGCTTTCGTTTTCTTTTTTTGGTTTTTCGACCGCTACTTCTTGTGGGCCGCCTTTAATTTTCTTGTGGGCTTTCTTCATTTTCTTTTTTTTTTTCTCTTTTTGATTCTGTGGCTTGCTCACCTCCTTCTTGGGCTTCTCTCTTTTCTTTCTTTTGTTCTTCTTGCCATGGGCCTTTTTCTCCTCTTTATTTGTGGGCTGCCTTGTGGGCTTCTTTCTCTTTATCACCAAAATTAAATAAATTAAATAATTATGTTTAATAAATAAATAAAATATTTTTAAGGACTAACGATTAAAACTTAAGGCGTTTACTTGTACTAAAAATTAACTCTATCACGTAAACCTCAAGCATCTACCTACAAGAGTTGGCCTAAGAAAGAAGATACACTTAAGAAAGCTTTCAAAGATCATTCTAAGCTTAAGCTGGAAGAGAAAGGAAAGTGGATCACTAATCCAACAAGGTACTTCAAGTGCAATGGTGTAGGGGCATATTGTTATAAATTGTCCTACCAAAAGGACTTTGGTGTTTAGTGAAGATTTAAATGGTTGGATTGAGAGGAGTAACGATGATTGCCAAGAAGGGATAATGGTCAAGGATGAAAGAGTGAAGATCAAGATATTGCCTCTTTTGAAGCCAATGAGGAGGGAATGTGCTTGGTGACCATTAGAGCTTTGACTACTCAAATCGAGGAGGAAGAATAAAGCATTCAAAGAGAAAACATCTTTCACACTAAATGCTCAGTGAGAGGTAAGATGGCTAACCTTATTATTGATAGTGTTAGTTGCACTAATGTGGCTAGCACTTATCTTGTTGATAAATTGAATTTATCTCTCCTCAAGCATCCTAAAGCCTATAAACTACATTGGTTAAATGATAAAAGGGAAGTGAAAGTGAACAAACAAGTGCTAGTGTCTATTTCTAAGGGGTTATGTAATGATGAGATTCTTTGTGATGTGGCTGTTAGTATATGCCCTAAGACCAATTGACTCACATTTATGATTTATGAAGCATGTATTTTTGAATTATATTTTATGCTCTTGGTCATCAAGTATGTGACTTGATAGTAAAACCCTTATAGCTAATAAAATACTATTCTTATTTGTCCCTAGTTTATTACATCTTGTAAACTAGTGTGAAGTTGATTGATGGTCAAGTTTTACTGATCATGAATATGAGATATAAAATCAATTCATAAATATGTATTGAGAATATTGTATTGGACATGACCCAAAGTGAAGAAATATTGCATGGGTTTAAGTTATAAGTATTTCTTCTCAGTTTTATATTTGGTGTCCTTTGACCTAATGTTTCTAATGTTCCTTGCATGGGGAGAAAAATATGTTTTGACATAGTCAAACATCACTTTTAATTAGGTGATCATTATGATTATTGGTTGGCTTATTTTCTCATCATGGCTTGAATATTGGAGATAGTGAAAGGGATTTGTCCCTCTCTTTTTAGAGAGAGATATCCATGGGCCCCTTGATAAGGAAGACTGGAAAATATGCATGACCATGCTCAAATAAGTATTAATAAGGTGTTATTAATATTATTTGTTGGAATAGTCTGCCTGGTGATCAAGTAAATGGTTAATTAAGTTTTATAAGGATGACTTGATCCATGCCTTATACTTAATTAGGATATCGTGTGACAAAAGGACTAAATATTAAATCTGATGCTAGGTTATTATTACATTTACTTAACTTAGGTAAGCATAATGTCTTGCTAGAGGCCGCTTATGTTTTGTGAATAAATGTCTAGGACATTTTTCATTCACTGCCAACGTTAAGTGAACCTACAGCATCACACGCGTAGACGATCTTGTGAGCATAATGTCCACGTTCAATGAACCTAGATTGTGTCCAGATTCGTTGAACGTATACAAAAGGGGAATCAGATTCCATATTGTATTTTCTAGTAGGTTAATAAATAATTAATTTTATTTAATCGAATAAATGAAATTAATTACTTAATATTACTCATCCAAACGTTGGATGATTATAGGAATAGACGGACGAGATTAAACTGTCATTAGATAACAGTTAGGGTTTTGATATTGACAGCTATAAAAGGTTATGTTAACCTTTTCTTGGTGGCCGTCCTTTATCTGATTAAAGAAAAACAAAACCCTAAACCCTAGAACGGCGATATAGTATCTAGCCTCCTCTCTCCGAAATATGACCGATTACCAGATAGTCAGGATAAGTTCTGAACAGGTTTCAGAACACAGAAAGGGCTAGCATCCCGATCGCTTGCAGAGGAGTTCGTCGCGTGGATACCAATAGAGGGCGCAGCATACAAAGCAGCGCCTCCACAACGAACAATCAAAACATTGAGGTAATTTCTATCCAATCGATTTTTCTAGTATGTGCAGATCCTGTTGGTGGATTTCCGTAGTTTTATTTTACTTTGTTTTTGCCTACGGATTCCAACAGTGGCTACTATGCAAGCAGGGCATTTGTTGTTGGGACATCCTTAGCAATATGATAGAAAGACTATTCATGATAGTAGAAGAGCACGTACACTTTTGAAAATGATGGGAAAAAGTTCATGTTGAATCCTTTGACTCCTAATCAAGTCTTTATTGAACAAAAGGAAATGAGGGGAGAAGAGAGACTAGAGAATTAGAAAAATAAAAATAGTATTGAAGAGGGAAAAAGATTTGAAGAAAAAGAATTGAGTGAGGAAAAATCTAGAGAGGAAAAAATGAAGAAAAGATAAGAAGAGTGATAGTTGAAAGGGAGAGAAAAGACGCTTCTATGCACAAGAGAGTGAGATCATAGAAGCCATTGAAAAAGAAGAGTTGATGTTACTTCTCTATTGCAAGGGAACATTTGTTCTTACTAATGATCATTTGTCTTCTTTATCTAATACTATAGTAAAGGTTCTTGAAGAGTTCAAAGATGCTTTTCCCGAAGAGATGCCTTATGCACTTCCTCCCTTTAGAGGGCTTGAGCGTTAAATGTATTTGGTACCCGGAGTGGTGTTGCGAAATAGACCGGCTTACAAGTCCTCCCGAAGAAACCAAGGAGTTAAGGAGACAAGTTAAGGAATTTCTCTCCAAAGGCTATGTAAGAGAAAGCTTAAGCCTTTGTACCATTCCTGTTTTATTAGTTCTAAAGAAATATGGTACATGGCGTATGCGTGTTGATTATAGATCCATTAAGAACATAACTATCAAGTATAAGGATCCTATTCCCAGATTAGATTATTTTATTAATGGGTTGCATGGTTCTCAAATATTTTCAAAGATTGATTTGAAATCGGGTTACCAAAAAATTAGAATGAGGAGATGAGTGGAAAACAACTTTCAAAACTAATGTTGGTCTTTATGAATGGCTTGTCACGCCTTTTGGTTTAACTAATGCTCTTATTACATTTATAAGACTGATGCATCTTATGTTGAGGGTATTTCATTAGTAAATTTGTTATTGTCTATTTTGATGATATTTCAATATATAGCAAGACTTATGAAGATCATTTGCATCATCTTAAATGAGTTTTGTTAGTTTTGAGAAGCGAAAAAATATATGCTAACCTCTGAAAATGCGAGTTTTGCTTGGAAAAAGTGACTTTTCTTGGTTATGTGTTGAGTTCTCAAGGTCTTCAAGTGGATCAAGAGAAAGTTAAAGCAATCAAGGAGTGGCCTACTCCCAAGAATGCATCCGAAGTGAACAGTTTTCCGTGGATTAGCGAGTTTCTATAGGAGGTTCATCAAGGGTTTTAGCACCATTGCTAGTCCTTTGACGGATGTTATAAAGAAGATGAATGGATTCAAATGAGGAGAGGTTCAAGAGAAAGAATTCAATTTATTGAAGGAAAGGTTGAGTAGTGCACCTTACGACCACTACAAAATTTTGAGAAGATGTTTGAGATAGAATGCGATACCTCGAGTGTTAGCATTGGAGGAGTCTTCATACAAGACAAGAGACCCTTGGCTTTCTTTAGTAAAAAATTGACCGGTGCAACATTGAATGATGTAGTATATGACAAGGAGCTCTATGCTCTAGTGAGGGCATTGAAGCATTAGCAACATTATTTGTGGGCAAAAAAGTGTGTGGTGCACACCGATATCAGTCCTTGAAGTTTCTCAAAGTACAACAAAAGGTGAACAAGGGACAAGCAAGATGCATAGAGTTTATTGAAATATTTCCATACATCATCCGCTACAAGAAAGATAAAGAAAACATCCTAGCCGATGCATTGTCAAGAAGGTACACTCTTATCTCTACTTTGCAAGCTTAAATTCTTGGTTTTGAGATGCTTAAAAAGTTATATACTAGTGACAATGATTTTAAGAATATATATGAGAATTGCTTGCTTGTGCCTACTGATAAGTACTTTGTTCCTGATGGTTTTCTTTATTGTGAAGGTAAATTGTGCATTCTATCTTTTTCTACTAGGTTGTTATGGGTTAAAGGGGCTCATTATGGTAATTTAACGGGGCATTTTGGTATTGCTAAAACTTATGACATCTTGCATGAGCATTTCAAGTGGTCTCATATGAGAAAAGATGTTGAAAAGTTCTGTGAAAATTGCTTGGATTGTAAAAGGGCTAAATCTACCTCCTTGCCTCATGGTCTTTATACTCCTCTAGGAGTGCTTGAAGTTCCTTGGGTTGATATCTCTATGGAGTATATTCTAGGTTTGCCTAAATCTCCTAAAGCAATGGATAGTATCTTTGTTGTGATAGATAGGTTTTCTAAAATGGCTCATTTTATACCTTGCAGGAAAACTGACGATGCTAGCCATGTAGTAAACTTATTCTTTACTTGGGTGGTTCGGTTCTATTGAAATCCAAGAACCATTGTTTCAGATCGTGACACTAAATTTCTTGGTCATTTTTGGGGTGTTTTGTGGAGGAAACTTGGTACTAATTTTTTGTATTCTACAGCTTGCCATTCACAAACTGATGGCCAAATGGAGGTAGTCAATAGGACCATTGGACAACTTCTTATGGCCATCCTTAAGAAGAATTTGCACCAATGGGAAGAAGTTCTTCCACACATTGAGTTTGCTCACAATAGGGGTAATATTCTACTACTTCCTTTTCTCCTTTTGAGATTGTTTATGGTTTTAATCCATTCACTCCATTTGATTTGGTTCCTTTACCTATAGATCATGTGGTGAGCTTGGATGGCAAACGGAAAACAGAGCTTGTCAAGTCCATTCATGCCAAAGTGCATGAAGCTATTTAGTCTAGTAACAGGAAGTTGGTGGCAAAACGGAATGTTAGAAGGAAGCGTGCTTTGCTTGAACCCAGAGATTGGGTTTGGGTGCATCTTCAGAAGAAACGTTTTCTCCTTCTCAATGCAAGGGCAAACTTGAATCCCGTGGCGATAGATTGTTTCAAGTTCTTGAGTGTTTTAATGATAATGCCTATAGAATTGATCTTCCGGGAGATTATAATGTTAGTGCTACCATTAATGTGCTCGATTTATCTCCTTTTGTTGTACATGAACATTCAAGGATGAATCTTTTCAAATGTGGGGCAGATGATATGAACCGGATGAGTTCAATGGAAATAAGGCTAGGACCAATTACTGGAGCGCAAAGGAAGAGACTCGAGCTTCAAGAAGACAATCACGAAGACAATGACATGATTGTTCACATAATAGAAGCCTTGAAGAGTAAATATGGAGGGTTTGAAGCCAAAGAGAAGCATCCAAAGTAGTTTACAATGTTTTCAATTGATAGGCATAAATCAAGGGACCACTTGGGATAAATTTTTTGCTAAGTGTTAGGAGTTGGCACACTCCCGCCAGCAGCAAGGTCACCCTTACCGTCACAAATAGGTTTTTGTTTGGAAATCCTTGGAAGCTGGCAACCTACAGCGCATGGTAGGTCTTACCCTATTGTCGCCGGTAGGTCTCGGGAGTTGGAAAGCTTAATCACTCTTTTGGGAAGGAATTTGTAATGCAAGTTGTTTTTACAGAATTTAAACAAGGGGCTTATGAGTAATTCGAGCCCTTAAACACTTGTTTAGTTAAGGTTACGGCTTGACACATATAAATACCCCATAATAACAATTTTATAACTAACTTGGAAGTTGAATAAATTTTGTTGAAATTCTTGAGAGAGAAACTCTCTTAGTCTCTAGGGTTCTTCCCCTTTTCTTAGCTAGTTCATTAAGGGTTAATGTCCTTGGGAGTGAGCAATTAAATTGCATTAGGTTGATGAATCTATGGAATTCAATTTATCATCTTAAAATTCCTTCTATTGATTGAGTCTAGAGTTCTTGTTCTTTATTCCATTTATTCTAAAGTCTTCTATATTATGTGGTAGAGGTATTGAGGTCATAGTTCCCTCAACGTTTTTGCCATCAATTTAGGAAAGAGTTAAACCTCTCAATGTTATGTTTATGAGGCTTGTTCCACATAAACTTTCCATTGGAGTGTGGAGCTGCAAAATCCTCAATAGAGGTACTTCATGACGAGGTGACCTTGGGAAGGATTTGGATCCCATTCATCAAGCAAAGAGGATTCCTATAAGGTGGGCAGTGAAATACTTTTTTGAAGTTGTTTTGTATTAGTTTTTCTAAGTTTTTTTGTTTTTGTTTTGCTTTTGATGAGTTTGTTTTTTATTATTTCTGCCACCAAGGATTGTGACTGTTTTAGTGATTTTTTACTATTTTATTCGTCTTCTATTGTTTTCGTGTAGTGTCTTTCTGGAAATAAAAGTTTTAATTCTTCCATTTGTCGATTTAGCTTTTGTTGCTTGAGTGCAAGCAACGAATAAGCGTGGGGGTAAGCATGTGTGTATAATTGTCTATATTATCTCTACGTTAATTCCATCATTTTTTGATGTGTTAATAATTAAAAGTGTATATTTTAGTTTAATATCCTTTATTATTATCTTAGGTGCCCTCCGGAAGAGAAAATGATGAAAGGAAATAAAAACAGGCGAAATCTAAGACGTCGGCAACAAAGAAACCGACCTACCGTGCGAGGTAGCATAACCTACTATTTCGGTAGGTCCTTGCCTCACAATCATCGGCGAAACCTACCGTTGGCGGTAGATCCCTGCTGGCAGGGCAATTAAATCCATGTGAAACTATGTTTTCTTCTAATTTTCACCTCTATATAAGAGATTTTTCTGCAGCTATTTGAGATATACAGATTAGGGCCTTTAATAGGATTAGTAAGGTCTTAGATTAGATAATTAGCTTCAGATGATATTAAAAAATTCTTCAATTTCTAGCTTTTATACATTCAATTAGTCAAACACTCCTTAGATTTCTGCAATTTTATTGCTTAGATTTCGAAAATTGAAGAAACAATTTCGAAGATTTCGATCTTCAACTTGGTGACTCGAAAGACGAGCTTGGGAGATGTTTGGGACGACGATTGCGGCTGTAATTTCAATCCTAAGCTTTTTTTTAATTTCTTGTTATAGAATTTTAATGTTGAATTTCAGTTTTTATATAATGAATAGTGAGCAGTTCTTTATGTTCGGATGAGGTTGAACCCTAATTCCTGATCATGAAGTTCTTGGTTCAATTTATTGAATTCGATATTCGTTGTGATTTAAGTTACTTCCAATTGTGCTGGTTTGCAATTTAACTGTAGCGAGATTAGATTAACTGCAAGATTGTTCAGAATTGAAAAAGGAAGAACGATATAGGGAAACCTATTGGGGGTTAATTTGGGCAATTGACTAGAGATACGATTTTGCACTTTTAGGTCTTTTAAATCACCTACTTTTACTGCACTCATAATTTGTTATGGAGAAAAGATATTTTCCTCTAAGGTTTAGTGAGTAGGTAAGCCTTCGCCTAGAGATAGGGATTGCCCGATTTGAGTGATGACCCAACTTAATTATTTCAACATCGTTTTCGTAAAAGTTTTTCCAATTGAATTAGTAAAATGGATTAGGGAGATTCCACTCTCCAAACTCTTGCTTTATTATTTTTTTTAAATCGTAAGTTTTCATAGCTTTCTTACTTGTTTAATTGTTTTCAGTTTTTCTTTTATTGTTTTCAAAATCATCCTTTTATTAGACTAAACATTAGAGATGTGGTTAGTATTTTAGCCTTTACCGTCCTCGAGGGATTTGACACTCAGGTTCAACTCACCTCTACAGTGTTAGGTCCACTTGCTTTTCATTGTAGTGATTAGGAAATCCCATTTATGTAATAACATCTATATCGGTCCACTTGCTTGTTGCTTAGTTTTGTAGTTCATCCCCTGTTTTTAAATCATACACATCAATGCCACTGTTGCACTCGAATTGTCTTACACCTATAACATTTCAAAAACACACTTTAAAAAGATTCTAAATCATTTTAGTCTTTAGTTGAAAGAATAATGATCATAATTTATTTTTTATCTCCAAAAGCTTTTAGCTTAATAGTCGAAGTTTTCTGTCTATTGTGACAGCAATTTTTCAAGGCAAGCTCGCAGTCGTCTCTTGCCAATGTGAGGGACCCATATAGCGAGTTTTTTAGTTGCCAATGGTAAGGAGGTGGTGGTAGGATGTTTGCATGCCAAGAAAGAATCTAAGCCTGGAAAGCATCCATCGGAACTATTAGACGGGCATCTGTATAATCATTCTCTCATCTGAGGGGTTATAGGCTTCATCAGCCTCATCATCTAACCGTGAGAAAGACATCCCATGCCGATTTGTGTTGTTTTCATTATTGAATGAAAATGGCAAGGTTGCGTTCTCTTAGCCGATCTTCCTTGGATGGAGGGATCCACACTTTGTTCTTCTCGTCCCAGGAATAGCCTCAGTTATTGAAGGTTGTAAATTTGATAACCTACTGCAGTTTTGTAGATGATCGTCATTCTCTTGCAAAATTGACATTGAAAGCAGCAAAAACTCGAGATAAAATTACAAGATAAAAATAAACACCTTTTTTTGGTTGTATCACACCCAATGAATAGTGTGGATCATCAAGGAAGCGAGGGAAAAGGGGGAGTAATTGTGAAGTTTTTCAAGCATATACATATCAAGAATACAGACTTTACATAGTCTGCCCTCTTTTTAAATAAGAGTGTGCCAGAAGAAATAAGAAAGGGCACGAGGATAAAATGATGGGAAATTGACCCCGTGGAGGATTCGACGATGATCCATTTCACGCGACAAGTTATTAAAGCGGCTACAAGCCGTATCGAAATTCGAATCCAGGTCTTCATTGATAGTTTTTCTGTTTGAGTCTACGGTGACTGACTTCCTTTCATTTGGAATCCTATGAGTGGATGCCACACGTTCCCGAGTCAAAATTAGTCGAACCTTTTTCACAGTAGAAATAATTGTTTCAAGATCCTTGTCTGTTTTGTGAAGCATATTGGCATAGAATTCATGGAAAAGGTCAGGGTAAAAATGGCTAGAAAGGCAAAGAAAAGAGACCCAACCCAACCCCAAAAAAGTTGTTCAAGTTTAAAATGTTCGATGACCAACTCATCGAACGATTTCTCAATAATTATTTTGAGTTACTCCCTATCGTTACCCATTTACAGGCTACCGTAGAAAGACACTCCCAAAAAGGAAGAATATTAGGGGTGGTGGGTCGTGCGAGCTCAATACGAGCCCGTTTGGATTTTGAGAAGGAAACAACAAATTTCGTTGGTGCATAGGGAGAGTGGAGGAAAAAAATGAATCAACATGAAAATAAAAGGAAAAGGATCTTACACTGCAACACAAGAACACCAACAAAGCCAAACACAAAAAACACGCAAATAGAGAAATAAAGAACTAGGCGTAGCCCATGTGTGTTGAGTGTTCTAACGTCACCCGTGTGTGTTAAAGTGTGACAGAAAATAAAGGACCTAAAACTAGTAATACAGTAAATGGACTAAAATAAAACTGTTAGAAAGCCAAAAATTTGAAAAATAAAGCCCACAATAAAAACAAAAACAAGTATAAGCAAACTAAAATGAAACGGAGGCAAAAGTTAAAGATCTAGCCTATGTTTGTTTGAAGAAACAAACTATGCCACTAATAACACGCATTTTCCTGCCTCGAATGACTTACCGCCAGAGTTCCATCAGAGTTTTTGGAAATTCGCTGGAGTGTCATCGGAAAAATTATGCCGGAAGATCTCTTGAAATTTCTGCAAGACTTTTGTTAGAGAAAAATAAAACCAAAAACAAAGTTAGTTACTATAAAATTCAATACAAGAAATCAGAAAAATAAAAGAAAAGGGGAGAAAAAGAAGTACAAGGAGAAGGTGAAGAAAACCAAGAATGAGGGGAGAAAAGTAGAGTCTTTAAAAGAAAGAAGGAAAGAAGAGAAGGTGGTGGTGTAGGATTTTGTGTTGGTGGGGAAGAAAAGAAAATTGAAGGAAATGGAGGAGGTAGAAGGATTAGAAGAAGAGGAGAAAGAGAAGAAGAAAAGAGAGAGGAAAAGAGTGAGAAGGTAGTGTACAAACCAAGAAAAGGAAGAGGAGAAGAAGAAGCCGTCGGAGTGCTCACCGGAGCGCCAAAAGACTTGAAGATTTAGAGAGAGAGTGCCGAGACGTATGGGGGAGTTCGGAGTTTTGAACAGAAGAGAAGGAGGGAAAATTTTAGGGATTTTGGAAGAGAGATACAGAGGGGAAAATTGCATAAAATTGAAATAAAAACTAGAATTGAGGCCAATCGGGTCAACCAGACTTGTTTTCCACTAAAAAAAAAAAAACCGAACCGCAGCCTTTCTTGGACCCTGCCACGCGACCTACCATTCGTGGTACGTCTCCTCCTACATGTGCTAAGAAATATCGAAGGACCCTACTGCTAGTAGTAGGTTGGACCTACCGTCCAAGGTAGGTTTCTACTGATGGACACCTTTGTTTCTCTCGCCCTAACGCTGGGGGTAGGTTACCCTACTGTTCGCGGTAGGCTTCTGTCGGGATGCCAGTTTTTCTTCTTTCTGCAATTTTGAAGCTCATTCACACCCTTTAACATTATATGTTCCATATAGCTCAATTTATGCTTTAACAAGGTGTTTATTCTCTCCAAAAATGACCTTATCAAAAATACAACAAACGATTAAAGTAGAAAAACAAGATAAGAAAATTAAAAATACAACTATGCAATTACAATATTTAAGGGAATAAGGAGTACTCCCTTTTTCTTTAGATACCGTAGGAACCTCCGGAATTACGAAAATTCGAGTGTTCCTTTGGCACCTCTTTCTTTATGCATCGTACCGGCACCTATTTCATTAATCTAACCTTCAATTTGGGGGCGGTTGGATGTCTGTTGTCCTTATGCTTCATTCTTGGCTTTTCCTTTCCCTTCTTTTTTGAAATTTCATGTGCATGTGAAGATACTCCATTAGTGTTATGATCTATAGCACATAAAGTATATGGGATTTAGAGGTTGGAGTCGGGAGCAATGGAAACTTTAACACTATTTTTTTTCCTCCGAACCTTAACACTAATTTCCCTTTTTCAATGTCTATTAATCCCCCTGATGTACGTAGAAAAGGGTGACATAATATTTTATGGAAATCAACCCCGTCCTCTATGTCTAGCACTACAAAGTCGACAGAAAAGACCAAATCCTTGACTTTGACTAAAATGTCCTCTATTATGCTCTTTGGATGTTTGACACTCCTATCAATAGGAATACTACCAATTATGTAAGGGAAAGAAGCACTCCGTATGTCTCCCATTTTATGTGGTAGTATATTTTTCTTCATTACAAGGGTTGAACACTCTTCAGCAAGTATGTGGTTGATGCTTCTCAAAGCTTGTCTTTCTTTGTAATCATATCTTTTAAACACCTTGCATACTTTGATACCTGCTGTAAGAGATAACATAAGGATAAGTTTATCTTCAATTGACGAAATATTTTAATAACCTCCCTCATTTCATTTTGATTTTAGTCTCGAACAAGTGCTTCTTGAGATTAGGTCTTCAGTTTATAATTAGTACTTGCCGACTTCCTCTTGTCTTAACCTTCATCTACTCCTTTTGACGATCGCCTTTCTTGCTTAGTACAATTTTCTTCTTCCACGATCATCCCTTTTTTCTTAATTGTTGAAATCTCCTCATCGTTTGTCATCATGATAGCATTTACATGCTCCTCTCGGGTTTACTTATGTGTTACTCGGGAGGGTTCCCGAAGTTTTTTCAGATACTATCTTTTCTAGCTGGCCAATTCGCTTTTCCAAGTTTCTAATGGACGCATCTTGATTCCTTTCGGCTGTCTTAATGGTGTTAATTCTATTAATGGTTGCACTCATGAACTTTACCATCAATTCTTCCGAATTTGTCTTAGGCGGCGGAGGACTATTCCTTGGACCCACTTCATAAAGGAATGGTGAAGGAGGACCTCTATTTTGAAAACTCGAGGAATGATGCAGCCTTTGTTGTCCTTGACTACCCCAAGAGAAGTTGGGATACTTTCTCCAACACGGATTATGTATTCGAATAAGGATTATTTTGAGGTAAGTTCCCTTGTACGAAATCGACTTGCTCATTTGGGCCTCCCATGCTTGGGCACTCATGATTTGGGTGCCCCATTGAAAAATTCACAAAACATGATCGTTTAGTTATTTTTACTTGCTGATGAATGGTCAAGTTCCCTATTTTCTGCCCTATTATTGCTGTAAACCTTGCTTCTATAGCAGAATTTCATCCACATTATGTACTCCAATAGTCTTCGGTTTCGATCTTTGCCCTCCCCAGGTATACCTATTCATGGCTATTTGCTCTATCAAATCATAGACCTATTCAGGGGTCTTGTTGTCTATAGACCCTCCAGCTAAGGCATCTATTGACTATCTTGCCCAAATGATACTACATTATAAAAGCGTGAATTTGTATCCCCAAATGTATACCATTGTGGGGACATTTTCTTAGCAGCTCTTTCCATCGTTCCCTTGCCTCGCAGAGGCTTTCTTTGTCAATTTGTTGAAACGAAAAATTTCATTCCGTAACTTAGCTGTCCGTCCTAGAGGAAAGTACGTCCCCAAGAATTTTTCTACTAATGAGTCCTAAGAAGTTATGGCTCCCAAAGGAAATGATTTAAGCCAAGACTTTGCCTTCCCCCTTAGAGAGAATGGACAAGGACGAAGCTTAATGGCATCTTCTGAAAATCCGTTTATCTTAAAGGTGTCGCACACCTCTAAGAAATTTCTTATATGAGCATTTGGATCCTCATCCAGAAGTACGTCAAATTGGACACTGTGTTGCAGTATTTGGATTATACTCGGCTTTATTTCAAAATTGTTCGCCTCTACCCTTGGCCTTGCTATACTCGATTGCATCCCAAAGATGGAAGATGGGGCATAGTCTACCATTGTTCTCTCTGCCATAGGTCATTCTGCCATATATGGTTGTGGAAGCGGTGTGAAGAGAGGATTGTTAATTGGTGGAATTGGTGGTTCATCTTCCGTGTTATCGACGGGCACTATTGCACTAGCGTCTATCGTTCCGAATTGAAGGGTACGGCAGGCTGCCCCTCGGCGTGCGTTCTACCTCTGAATCAAATGGTACTAGTTCAAACCTTTTCTGTTGGGGCATGTACTAATACCTCACGTCTGCAATAGACAAAAAATATGATCAATTCCACAAAATAGAAAACAATTTATGAAGATAAAAAAAAATAACTGAATTATGCAAAAAACCATGACCAACTTAAGCAAGAAAAACAAAAACAAAAACAAATGACTAAAGTACAAAATAAAACAACTTTTCCTTAAGTTGCCGCCCCCAGAAATGGTGCCAAAAAATTTGATGTAATATATATATATATATAATGGGAATGCACTACTAAACTAAGCAATAGGCAAGTGGAAGTAAATGTTCTCTACTAGAGTATCGAATCTCTCAAGGATGGTAAAGGCTTAAGGTACTAATTTGGCATCTCTAATGTTTAGTCTAATAAAAGAATGTTTTTGAAAACAAAATAATAAAAGAAAAAAAACTGAAAACAATTAAGCAACTAAGAAAACAATGAAAACTTAAGATTTTTAGAAGTTAATAAAGCAAAAGTTTAGATGGTAGGTCCTGACCTAATGTCTTGAATTTAGCAATTTTAAGTGATTTTTTATAGGTTTTTGAAATAATTCATTCGTTTGTTTTAAGACTTATGCCAATAGGGGTTTAGGAGGCAAATTGAGTGATTTTCTGTGACAAATTTCCCTCAATTCTCACCTCAATTAGGTAGGATTTAGATTAGAGAACAAATATTGAAGGATTACAAGTAGAATTACGGATTGAAACAACAGATTTGGGCTTTGTTGGAGCAACTCGAGAGATGAACTTAGGCCTTGTTCGGGACCACAATTTGGCCTGAAATTGTACTCCTAAGCCTTTCTTTTCCTTCTCTATTAGTTTTAATTTAGTTTAGTTTCAGTTTTCTACATTGAATTGTGAGTAGTCTAATTGTTTGGAATAAGGGTTGAACCCTAATTTTTGGTATTATGACTTTGACTTGAAATTGATGAAATTGAATGTTCTTTTGAATGTATTGTTCTTCAATTGTTTATTTCCTTGCAATTTGAGTATCATGAGCTTGAATTAATTGCACAGGTGTTTGGAATTGAAAAAGTAAGAACACCTGAGGCTTTTAATTTGGGTATTAATTGGGTATTGAACTATAGATAGTTAATGCACTTCTAGGTCCGTTGTCACCTGCGTTTATTGCATTCGTAGCTTGTTAGGGAGAGAAGAGATTCTCGTCTACATGTTATAGTGAGTAGAGCAGTATTCACCTAGAAATAGGGATTGCCCAATTATGAGTGTGATGACCTAATTCGCTAATGCAACTACAATTTTCATTAATTCTAGTAAATTGAAGTAGTAACAAGATTAGGGGGATCCCGATGTCTAAAATTCTATTTTAATATATTTTTTTAGAATATTTGCTAGTTGGTTTACATGTTTATAGTTTTGCTAGTCACAATCATTTCAACAACGTTTTAAGGATAAATATTAAATAAACGATAGAGTAGTTGAACCTTGCCATCCTTGAGAAAATTGACACTTGGGGTGAACCTACTTCTACGGTGTTAGGTTAGCTTGCATGGCACTGTAGCTTTAGGATTCCCATTCCCGTTTCATTTCACACACATCAGCCATCCTACTCACTAACCCTTAGAGAAAAATTTCTTTTCCCCGAACAAATTATAAGCGTGGTAAAATTAAGAAAACGTGCAAAATCGTATCTATAGTCAATTTTCCCAATTAACCCCCAATTGGTTAGCCTAGATCGTTCTTCATTTTACAATTCCGAACTAATCTTGCAATTAATTTAATCTCAGAGGATTAAATTGCAAACAAACACAATTACAAGACAACTTAAATCAAAACGAATATCGAATTCAAGGAATTAAACCAAGAATGTCATAATAAAAAACTATGGTTCAACACTCAACCAAACATAAAGAAATGCCCACTATTCAATATATTAAAACTAAAATTCAACATCAAAACTTCAATAACAAAGTAAAGGAAAGAAACCTTAGGAGCATAATTAAAGTCGGAATCATCGTCGTGAACACCGCTCAAGCTCGTCTTTCGAGTCACCCAAATCGAAGTTGAGTTCTTGAAATTGAATCTCCAGTTCTTGGTCTCCAAGAATTAAATTGCAGAAAAACTAAAAACTAATTAACTAATTGAATGAAAATTTGAATTTGATTAATCTAATTTGGCCCTAACTGTCTACTAACTACTCCTAGTTACTATCTAGCCCTCTACCTTAATTGCTGAGTAATCTCTTAAATAGATGAAAAATTACAAGAAACAGAGAATCTGATTAAACTGCCTCTTTACCGATACCTACCGCGGACGGTAGGTCGAGCCCTACCGTCAGGAGTAGGGTTCTGCCTACAAAAACTTTATGACACCGGGGATCTACCACCGACGGTAGGTTGGCCTACCGTAGCCGGTAAGGTTCTGTCAGGGCTCTTCTTCTGTTCTTCGAAATCTTCCTCAGGCGGTAGGTTACCTCTGTTACTTCCGTCGGCTCATTTTTGTTGTTTTCGCTCCTTTTTCATTTCCTTTCATTGTCTTCTCTTCCAAAATGCACCTAAGACAAAAATGAAATGTATTAACCTAAGATAAATACTTTTACATACTAAAAACATCAAAAATTGATGAAAATAACATATAAAAAATATATCATGCATCTTGTCACTTAAGATACAAGTAACCGTTGTTCTAAGACATTTGATGACGATGGGCTTATATACCATCATTAAAAGGTTAGTGCATGGTAGTTTCCTTAATAGAAGACATATCTTAAGACAATGAGTGTCTTTCTCATGACTGACTGTGCAAGTGGTGTTTAAGTACATACAATTTGAGTTTGTCATAATAGTCTCTATGATGACTCTATAAAAGTAAAGAAACTAAGATTATCACACATTTGTTGTTTTTCATTGCATCCACAAAATAATTCAAACAAACTTTATAAATGGAGGATCTAGCTGCCAAATATAACTCAGGTAAGTAGTACAATGAAATGATTCATATATATCTATATCTATATATCTGTGTGTATGTGTCTATATATATATATATTTTAATATATATGTATATATATACAAATACATACATACAATCACTCGTCAAGTGAAAGGATATAAACTTTGGAACTGCAATTGATATGATTCTTGTTATGCAAAA
The DNA here is from genome assembly GCA_028651295.1 of Catharanthus roseus. NCBI lineage: Eukaryota > Viridiplantae > Streptophyta > Magnoliopsida > Gentianales > Apocynaceae > Catharanthus > Catharanthus roseus. The sequence continues at coordinate 27,589,252 of JAPQWS010000153.1, read as the reverse complement.
TCAAATGCCTTTGATCAAATCTTCCCAATGATCTTTGCCTTCAAAATGACTTGATCTTCTTCAACAATACCCACCCATAATTCAACCCAAATTGTGAACAAATGAATATGAAGAGGATCTTTTCCTAAATTGCTAAAGGAACAATGGGGCTGGTTACCCACTACCCATATAGGAATTGTGATCAAATTAGAACCTTTGGATCAACCCAATCTAAGAAATGATAAAAAACTTGATGAAATTCAAGGAGAAACCCTCAAAACTTAAGAAACCTAAGAGAAAACTCTCAAATTTCATATATCATTAAAGTTCATTACATTATAGGCTATAAATGCATATTTATATTGTTAGGACTAAATCCTATACTGACTAGTCACTTAAGACTCTACAAGACCAATTAAACCCTTAATTAACAACTGAAAGTAGAGTTTAAACATTAAAAATAGGTCAAAACAAGGCATTGTTCAAAATTCAGGACCTTACCGCATACGATAGGGTACTCAACTGCAAACGGCACTTCTTCAACACACAAGTTCCATTTTAGACAAAAGCCTACCCGGGACGGTAGATACAGGGCCTATCCTCGATGGTAGGCTCTTTTTTTGCCTCTCCTTGATTTGTTCTTCTTCTAATTTGCTCCATTTGTTGCTCCAAGTTTAGGCATGGAACCATAAGCAACTTAGAACAATTTCTTTCATCTTCCAAGCCTCCATTCTTGCTCTTTAATCAATTCTTCAAGGTTTCTTCAATCCATGCAACCATTCCTTTATCCAAGCTATCATCATATGCCTTTGAACTTCTTTGCCCTTGTTCTAGTGTTAAGTCTATGAATCAACTCATTAGGTTCTTGGTCATCCCAGTTCATATCATCCACCCCTACATTGAAAAGATTCTTCCTTGAATCTTCCCCTACATCAAACAAAGCCAAGTCGAAAACATTGAAGGTAGTACTAACATTATATGTACTCAGAAGATCAATTTTATAAGCATTGTCAATAATGTGCTGAAGAACTTGAAAAGGGCCATCGGCGCGGGCATCAAGCTTAGACTTTTGTTGAGAAGGAAGTCTTTTCTTTTATAAGGTAAACCCAAAACCCAACCTCTAGGATAAAAGAATACTCGTTTCCTTCTAATATTTCTTTTAGCCACGGGCTTCTTGTTGTTGGCTTCAATAGCGTCATGGACTTTGGAGTGGATAGATTTGACAAACTCTAATTTCTTCTTTCCATCTAAGCTTAAAGCATGATATATAGGATAAGGCACCAAAACAAATAGAATTAGAAGATTGAAACCACAAAGAACTTCAAAAGGAAAGTAAAAAGTACTAGAGTGACGAGCTCTATTGTAAGCAAACTTAAGATGAGGTAAACAAGCTTTATATTGATGCAAATTCTTCTTAATTACATCCACCAAAGACTAGCAAATGGTGCTAAAGTTCTTGTTGAATCTCCTATAAAAGCTTGGTAGACCATATAAGCTTCTCACTTCGAATGCACTCTTGGGAATAGACCAATCCTTGATTTCTTTCACCTCATCTTCATCCATTTAAAAACCTTGAGAACTCACCACATAACCTAGGAAAGTAACCTTTTTCACGCAAAACTTACATTTTCCAAAGTTAGTATATAATTTCTCACTTCTGAAAACAAACAAAACTTGTTTAAGATGATGCAAATAATCTTCATAAGTTTTTCTATAGACTAAGATTTCATCAAAATAAACTACAACAAATTTTCCAATGAAATCCCTCAAAAAATTATGCATGAGTCTCATGAATGTACTAGGTACATTAGTTAAACCAAAAGACATAACCAACCACTAATAAAGACCAAAAGTAGTTTTGAAAGCCATTTTCCACTCATCATCTTCCCTCATTTGAATTTGATGGTAGCCTGACTTTAAATCTATCATCGAAAAGATTTGAGAACCGTGCAACTCATCAAGAAAATAATCTAATCTAGGAATGGAATGCCTATACTTGATGGTAATGTTACTAATGGCTCTACATTCTGCACACATATGTTGTGTACCATATTTCTTAGGAACTAACAAAATGGGAAAGGCACAAGGACCTAAACTTTCTCTTACATAGCCTTTGGAGAGCAATTCTTCCACTTCTCTTCTCAACTCCTTGGTCTCTTCGGGAGGGATCCTATAAGTTGGCCTATTTCGCAACACCACATCGAGCACCAAATCAATTTGGTATTCAATGCCTCAAAAAGGAGGGAGTCCACCAGGCATCTCACGGGGATAGACATCTTGGAATTCTTCAATCACCTTCACAATATGACGAGATAAAGAAGATAAATGATCATTAATGGAAACAAATGCTTCCTTGCAATATAAGAGTAACACCAAATCTTCTTTTGCATTAGCTTTTAAGATCTCACTCTCTTTTTCATAGAAATATGTCTTTTCTTTTTTACACTCTCTTTCTTTTGATCACTTATTTTCTTATCATTCTTCACTTTTACCTTTTTTGTCTTTTCAACAATCATTTCTTTTGTCCTTCTCTAACTTGTTGAGGTGTAAGAGGATTCATGATATAGGATTTTCCATCCTTTACAAAAGTGTAAGTATTATTCTCCCTATTATAAATGGCTTTCCTATCAAATTTCCAAGGACGACCCAACAAGAAGTGGCAAGCTTGCAGAGGCACTATATCATATACCACTTCATCATTGTATGTTCCCATAATATAGGCACTTTCACTTGCCTCCACACTCTAACTTCCCCACTATCATTCAACCAATACAACTTATACGGATTTGGAAGTTTAAAGGTAGGCATATTAAATTTCTCTACAAGATAGGTACTAGCAATATTAGTGCAACTACCACTATCTATGATTAAGTTAGCAAGTCCACCTTCCACCTTGTATTTGGTATGAAACATATTCTCCTTTTGAATGCTTAAGTCATCTTCAATAATTTGAGTAGTCAAAGACCTTATAGTCACCATACTCAAAGCATCTTCCTCGATATCTAGAGAAGCATCCCCAATGTTCTATCTTCATGGCTATTTCCATCATCAACAATGTTTTCAAGACTTTCTTCATCATCTTTCTCATTCCAACAATTCAAGACTTCATGAAAGATCAAATTCCTCTTGGTAGAACAATCGATAGCTATATATTCCAAACAATTGCATTTAAAAAACCTAGTTGGATTAGCGATTAATCTACCTTTCTTCTCCACCTTAGGCTTAGAATTATCTTTGAAAATCACCTTAGGTGTTTCTTCCTTCTTTGGCCAACCTTTCAAAGTAAATGGCTCAAGCTTAGACACAACATTTCTTGAAGAAAGAAAAATAGTTTTAGAGAAACCACTTCTTTTCCTTTGAGTTTCAATCTTGGTTACTAAATGGTACATGTCTTCATAAGTATTGTAAAGGTACAGTTCTCATCGATTAGCAATGTCCCTATTGGGACAACGTAGAAGTCTAGCAATAGAAGTATCTTTATACTCCTCCAAACTCAACCTCAAAGTTTATACTCCATCTCTTGTCTATACTTATCAACACTTTTGCTACCTTGCCTAAGAGTCATCAATTTGTAGTGAAGCTCCCTATGATTTTGCTCATGTACAAATCTTTCTCTCATAAGAGTCTTCAGTTCAGCCTAAGTTTCAACCAGTTGCCTTATGTTTCTAATCCTTTGAGGAACAATCTTTCCCTACCAATGTAGTGTATAATCCGAAAATTCGGCAATGATTAACTTAGCCTTGACATTGTCACTATAATTTCTTACCATAAAGAGGTTCTCCACTTGATGCTCCCAATCAAGGAACACATTCGGATCACTTTCCTTCTTGATGGTAGGCACCTTCCACTTGATATTGTCTAAGGCTTTATCCACTTGTTGTCGACCATACTAGCCACCAAAGTATGCTTGATAGATATTAGGATTCTCTCCATAATCTTGAAATAGGTTATCTTCATGCCATGCTTCATGTCATGGAACCTCCTCTTCTTCCATACCTAGTGGGTTGCCTTCCTTGGTATCCACTTTCACGAAATGGATAGGAACATTCAACTGACACGTCATAGAATGATGTGCATTTTTATAGACCCTTTGATGATGAGGTGATGAAACTCCTCCAATGTTGTCCCTAACTCTCTATTGTGGCACTTCCCTTGCCCTTCTTTAACACTTCAACATATCTAACCACACCTTGGAATTGTCCTGCTAAACCCTCAAAAGATTGTTGCATCGATCGCAAGGTTTCATTGAAGTTCATCCTTGTAGGATCACTAGTGCCTTCTTGATGAGATCGGGTAGGTAAATGACCATCCGTTGACATTGTAAGCCTGCAAATTAGACCAAGAAAAGAAGAAATAGGACCTCATCAATACTCTCTAAGTGTATTCTCTTTGAAATGATCACTCAATTCCCTCATGTTTGTCTCTCTTAAGGCTTTTATAACAATAAGCTCTCCCTCTTGCCTTTTTCAAAACTCTCACCTCACAAGAGTTCTTTGAGTCTTCAAACTTCCTCCCCCACAACCATCAAAGTCAATGAATCAAAGATAGACTTCAATTAAAGACATAGTTGAAGTAGTAAAAGAAGTTTAATGTATAATTTCAACAAACACTTAATTTGCGAGAGTTTCAAGGATTATCCAAGAGAAATAATAGCGAAAAATATAAATTTGATCACCATAAATAATATAAACAAATAAAAAAGTCAATTTGAGTCCAAAAACAACTAAGCAAAGCATAATTAAGCTACTCAATGAAGTAAGAGTACTAAACAAAATGTTCACAGAAAATCGGGATCACTGACATCCTGTGATTAAAACAATGGTAACTCACACAATACAACTCTGGATCACGTAAGCTTAGTTTAGAAAGAACGCAACTCGAAGAGGATGAATTTGAGTGCAAATTTCAATTAAATTGCATGCGTATAACACAAGATATGATCAGATTAATTCGCACTTTTAAATAGATACGAGTTCTGGATACTTTCTAACTTTTAATCGAATTGATCCATCAAATCAAATCAAAATTGAGTGAAACCAATTGAAATTAAACAATAACTCATAGATGTTGACATCCATATCAAAGTGTAGCACACACAACACAATTCCACTTCGGATCAAGCAAAATTTATGGCATCAAATTTTCTATTCGAGAATTGCATGTTCTTCATGTATTTTTTGTAGATCTTCACATATCATATATATATATATATTTTAAAAAAATCTCATCAAGTAACACATAAAATAAGCTTACATTGAAGGTGCTTTGATACCAAATGATATGATTCTTACTGTACAAGATCAAAAGCCTTCAATCAGATCTTCTCAAGAATCTTTGCCTGCGATAAGACTTGATCTTCTTCAACAACACCCACCCATAATTCAACCCAAACTATAAACAAATGAATATGAAGAGGCTCTTTTTCTCAATAGCTAAAAGAACAATGGGTCTCATTACGCACTGCGCAATTAGATTAATTGAAGAAGATCTAAGCTCTTAAAAAATCACAAGGATTGATTATCATAAAATTAGGAATTGTGATCAAATTAGAACCCTTGGATCAACCCAATCTAAGTATTCAATAAAATCAATCTAAGGAATGATCAAATCCTGGATGAAGTTCAAGGAGAAATCCTTAAAACTTAAGAACGTCTTCTGTGACTTGGGCCAGATGCACAAAAACAGAGATTTAAAGAAAGAGAAATCTACCACAAAATCTTAGCTCTTCTGAGAAATGAACACCAAAGGTTAATAGACCTAAGGATAACTCTTATGAAAGCCATTGTTTATCATGTTTCTTCTATTGTGGCACCTAATTCCTTTCGTTTCTCTTTACATCTAGTAGATTTTTAAACATATAAATATATGTTTTTTCCAGCAGCATTTGGCCTCCTGAATTTCCGCTCTTTCTTTGGCCATGCAATTTTATCATCTACATAGTTTTACCTTCTTTTCATCAAACGTTTCTTGTTGTAGTTAATTGGTCAAGTTATTTTGGGTGCAAAGTAAAAATCACGTTTCCATCGTATCCTCGGATATAGACATTCACTAATCCTCTAGCACTATTTAGAGAGGGAGCGATTCTTTTTTTAGGGCATTATCTGCAACACAACCTTCGAATTTGTTATATATTTCTCTTATGTTCACTTCTTTAGTTATTCACTTTACTTCAAGTAGATTTTTAACATATAAATATATGTTTTTTCCAGCAGCATTTGGCATCCCGAATTTCCGCACTTTCTTGGGCCATGCATTTTTCTCATATGCATAGTTTTACCTTGTGTATATCAAATACTTCTTGTTGTCATTCATTGGTCAAGTTAGTTTAGGTGCAAAGCAAAAATCATGTTTCCGTTGTATCCTCCGAAATAAACATTCAGTAATCCTCTATCACTATTTAGAGAGGAGTGATTCTATTTTTAGGGTATTATCTGCAACACAACCTTAGAATTTATTATGTATTTCTCTTATGTTCACTCTTTACTTTTTCACTTTTGAATTAGGATCACATTTTCTTGTTAACACTTTTTTCCTCTTTCTATTTCAATTAGGATATATTGACCATTAGAAATATGTTAAATTTGACGAGAATTTTAGAAAAGTACTTTAAATAGATCTTGTAAGCTAGTTCACGATCTTAAAATTGTAGTTGAATGTTAGGGATCACAACTGAGAGAAGCTGTAGGTATGTTTTGAGATTAAATATGATATTCCCTCTTCTCAGATATTTGTTTTCTTTCCAATGGATTATTCTCTACATAATTATAATTAATATTTTATTTTTCTAGAATTTCCTGTCTTTTCCTTAATATTTGGAGTATTTTTCCCTTGTAGCTCATTTATAAAGGTTTTGTAATTGTTTCTCAAATGACTTATTTGTGCATTTAATACTTAGAGATATCTTCCTAAAGAATTATTTCATATGTCAATATTTTGACATTTAGTGCACCAAAATAAAAATCACTGATCTCCCAAAACGGGCATATGGGTAGTTTAGGTGATTCAAAAATGGATATTAAAAGGGTATATGGGTGATATGTGCATAATTGTCCATATTTTCTATATGTTAATTTTATCGTTTTCGGTGTTTTAAAGATATAACAGTATATGTTTTAGCTTAATATCTCTTATTCTTATCTTACGTGCCCTCCAGATGAGAAAATGATGAATTGAAATGAAAACAGAGCGAAAACGACAAAAACAAAGCTGTCGACAATGAAACAGCCAACCTACTGCGGGAGGTAGGCTGACCTACCTTCGCCAATAGGTTCCTTGGCAACACGGGCATTGGAAGGCAGAACCCTACCCTGGATGGTACGGTCCGACCTTCCATCAACGGTAGGCAAGAGCGATTGAATAACAGTTGAACTAGGTTTTCTTCTATTTTAACCTAATTCAAACTATGTTTTCTTTTATTTTTCACATCTATACAAGGGGCTTTTATGCAACTATTAAAGAAGGCAATAGTTAGATATATAGATGTACAATTTAGGATTTAGAATAGGTTTTAGTTAGGTTAGAATTAGATTAATTAGGTTAGATTAGATTAAACACTTTTTAAATATTAGCTTGTATACATTAAATTAGTTAGTAAAGTTTCAAGATTTCTGCAATTTAGTTTCTTGGATTCAAGAATAGAAGAATCAATTTCCAGATTTCGATCTTCAACTTAGCGACTAGAAACACAAGCTTGGATGACGTTCGGGACTTCAATTGCGGCTTCGATTTCAATCCTAAGCTTTCTTTTTCTTTTATTTTATTGAATTTTATGTTTTCTTTCAGTTTTATTAAAATGAATAGTGAGTAGTTCTTTATTATTTGGATTGGCGTTGAATCCTAAACCTTGATTATGAAGTTCTTAGTTTAAATTCTTGAATTCAATGTTTATTTCGATTTATGTTGTCTTCCAATTCCGTTTGTTTGCAATTTAACTGTCGCGAGATTAGACTAATCGCAAGATTGTTCGTAATTTTAAAAGGAAAAACATTGACAACCAATTGGGCTTAATTGGGATAGTTGACTAGAGATACGATATTACACTTTTAGATCTTTTTAAATCACCTAACTTTACTGCGCTTATAATTTTTCAGGGAGAAAAGAGAGATTTTCCTCTAAAAGTTAATGAGTAGGGTGATTTTTTGCCTATAGATAGGGATTGCCCGATTTGAGTGATGACCCAACTTAATTAACTCAACATTGTTTTTATTAATGTTTTTACAATTGAACTAGTAACACGGATTATGGGGATTCCACCATTCAAACTCTTGCTTTAATTAATTTTAAAATCTTTTTTTGCATTCCTTGCCTTCTTTTAATTGATTTAATTTTTTTTTTTTAGTTTTTCATTAATGACATCTTCTTTTTAGACTAAACATTAGAAACATGATTAGTACTTAAACCTTTTTCATTCCTTGAGAGATTTAATACTCGGGTTTAAACTCATCTCTACATTGTTAGGTCCACTTGCCTTGCAGTGTAGTGATTAGGGACATCCTGTTTTAAGTTTTAAACATCAAGTTTTTGGCACCGTTGCTGGGGAACAACAGATTAAGGAAAGTCGTCTACTTAGTACTTTAGTCATCATTTTTGTTTTTGTTATTTTGCTTTGTTCCATTCTATTGTTTCACTTGGCTATTTGTGGTATTGATGTCATGCATTCAACAAATTACTTCTAGAACCTACGTTAATTGCATGTTCGATTGCTTGTTCTAGGATTTTGAAAGTAGAAAAGGAATACCGATGATATCATGGAAGCCTGATGGGCATCAATGTTAGAACAAAGAGGGGAGAACATGGCCTTTCAATCTCAATATATGCACTATCAATTGGCCACGTTCCAAGAAAACTAGCAGGGATACGATATGTGTTCTAACTAGTATAGTTCGGAATGGAGGACTCAGTCGAAGGATCCTTCGGGAGATTATGCTCAATATTCAACATACAATTATACTCCATCGGTACACATATCACCTCAAAAACCTAACCTAGAAGAGCTTGTTTCAAAGTATATTGATTCGATAAACACTTGGGTGAAAATAATGGAAGCAGTCCAAAGAAGCCAAAAAGTTTCTTTCCGCAACATGGAAAATCAAATCAAACTATTAGCAAGGATGATTGTTGAAAAACCACCTAGTAATGCACCTAGTAATACAGTCACTTTGTAGGATATACAAGAACAAGTTATGACGTTTCCCATATTTAAGGATGACGAGGATGAAACTGCTCAAGAACCGGAATAGTCCACTTCCCAAAGATTTCAAGAATCTTTACCGCATAAAAGTGTAGTGGAAGAAAGCAAGAGAAATGAGTGCTTGCCAGGAAATAAGAGTGAGTTTGAGGAAGGTGAGCCAGAAAAAGAAAATGAGAGTCTCCTAGAAATTCAAAAGGGTCATATAGAAGAGCGACAAGAAACAAAGTTAAATTCATCCTCATTGAGTTGTGCATCTTTTTAAACTGCTTTTACTCGATTTCGAGTTATATTCACGAAGTTCTTTTGATTTTAGTGATAAGGTGTCATTACGCTCTGTTTTCTGGAATTTTGTCTAGTACTCATGAAATCTTCGAATCGAACTTTCAAAGTGTCTTTGTTTTGATTTCAATCATTTTCCTCGGACATTTTCTGTGTTGCCTTTGATTTTTCTTGGTGGGGATGATTATTTTTTTGGCTTAAGCTCTTGAAATTATTCTGTGAAACTCTATGTCTATCAAGTGTCTGATGAAAATCCTCTTAAACTTTGTCTTCTTAACTGTTTGGGAATTTCTTGTTTGTTCTTCTACTTGATTTTGCTTTTGTAATTTGGTTTAAATGAAGCTATATAGAAGACCTTAAAAGGTGAGGACTGAAAAAGGCCAGAGGGTGAGGTTCTTACTGTAAAAGCCGAAGAGTGTTAGTGAAACACAAGGGGGGGAGTGAATCCATCTCGAACGATACACTAAGAAAGTGGTGAGGTCAGTGTTTTCCTATACTAACCTTTGTCTTTCAGGTCTAATCCTACATATTAAGCTATGTACGGTGAAGTGAGTGTTACAAGGAACCTAAATAAAGCTCCTAGTAAACCGGTTTGGCAAGATGTGAAGGAATCCATGAGTCCTTGCAACTTCAAGTTAATAGTGTGGAAAAGAATCTTGGAAACAGGGAGAGAAGATCAGGCCAAAGGGAACTTGAGTATGCAAAGGGAGGATACTATTGGAATATTTGATATCGAGAATATGATAAGGCGATTCTTACTACCAAATTGGACAAAGTTGTTGGTAGAAACATGAAATGATGGGAAGAGATTTTAGAGTGGGTTATGAGAGCTATAAAGGTTCTAGGTATTGCTACATGGATGATGGATATGGGCATTGGTATCCATATGAACAAGAAGCTAAGTACTATGAAAGGAAACTTATGAATCTCAAGAGAGCATGAAGTCCTTTCTTTATGAAAAGAAGTTTGCCAACAACATTGCCGATGTGCCAAAAAATATGCCATCCTCTTTCAAGGCAAAAGGAAGCAAGGAAAACTTGTGCTCAAAAGAAAGTTATATTTGAAGAAAAACTAAGTGAAGTTAGAGTTATATCTAATGAGCGTATTGGAAAGACAAATTACACTGGTGAACCTAGTGGTTCTTGGAGCAAGAAGAGCGAAAATAAAGAGAGTACAAGATCCCAAGAATTGAAGCTAGACAATAATGATACATGTGAGGGAAAGGAAAGTCATGAAAGAAGAGAAAAAGTGGAAGAAAGAGAGAGAATTAGTGTAGAACATAGTTTTCTTGATGCTATTCCTTTTTTGTTTGAGAAAGTTGAAAGAGATGAAAGTGAGATCTCAGAAGAAAGAAAAGAGGGAACAATGAAAGAACAAAAGTGTTTTTTTGAAGAACATGAGAGAATAAATGAAGAAAAGGGGAGTGAAAGTGTCAAGGAGAGACATCACAAGAGTTCCTATTCTCTTGAGCTAAAATTGGAATCTTTCTTAAGTGAGGAGATATGCTTATTATCTACTCAAACTAATCCTTTTCTTGCTCTTATTTCTTCTTATGTACAGAACTTTTAAGATAAGAGGAAGAGAATTAGAGGGAAGCTTCATCACAACCATCAAGAAACATCAATAAGCTTTCTTTCTGACTCTTTACCTTTGAGCATTGAATTTTCTTTGAAGGAATTGAAGTTATTCTTGAATGCACATGAGTCTTATGAGGATGTTTTTCGAAAATTATTTTTTAAGGACTCTCTTAGTTACCATCCTTCTTACTTAATTGTTTACATTCTTAAGAGCTCTCAATCTTACACTTTTCTTGAATACCCTTTGATGCTTGGAGATGCCAATAATAATCATTCTTGTGATAATTCTCCATATCATTCTAGGGGACTGATTACTGCTCCTATGTTGCTAATGTGGGTTCTTTTTTGCTAGGAGTTGAAAACAAAGAGGAGCGCATGCTAGGAATATTTGAAATAAAGGAAAGAGCTTAGAGAAAGAGCTTCTCAATCTACAAGAAGAAACAACAATGAGTTTTCTCTTAACCCTTGGATGTGAAAATCGGGATATTCCTAATCACTACATTGTAAGCAAGTAGACCTAACAATGTGGAGGTGAGCATAACCGAGTGTCGAATCTCTCGAGGAACGGAAAATACTTAAGTACTAATTGCATTTCTAATGTTTAGTTTAAAAAGATGATGTCATTGATGAAAAACTAAAATAAAAACTGAAAACAATTAAATCAAATAAAAGAAAGTAAGCAATGTAAAAACGGTTTTAAAAATTAATAAAACAAAAGTTTGGATGGTGGAATCCCCCTAATCTTTGTTACTCACTACACTTTAGAGGAAAATCTCTTTTCTCTCTAACAAATTATGAGTGCAATAAAATTAGGCTATTTAAAAAGACCTAAAAGTGAGAAATAGTATCTCTAGTCTTAACCCCCAATTGGTTGCCATGGATCGTTCTTCCTTTCTTAAATTCCGAACAACCTTGCGATTAATCTAATCTTGCGACAATTAAATTGCAAACAAACTCATTTGGAAGATAACTTAAATCAAAACAAACATCGAAATCAAGTAATTAAACCAAGATTAAGAGATATTATGCTAAAATATATACTTTTATATTTTAAAAACGCCGAAAATGATGAAAATAACATATAAAAAATGTAGACAACTATGCACATATCAAACACCCGCACACTTCTCCGTTGCTTGCCCTCAAGGAACACAAACTAAACAGGCAAAACCAAGGATTTAAAAACTTGATGTGTAAAACGAGATGTCCCTAATCACTACAATGCATGGCAAGTGGACCAAACATTATAGAGGTGAGTTTCAACTCGAGTGTCAAATCTCTCGAGGAACGGAAAAGACTTAAGTACTAATTGTGTTTCTAATGTTTAGTCTAAAAAGATGATGTCGTTGAGAAAAAACTAAAATAAAAACAGAAAACAACTAAATCAATTAAAAGAAGAAAGAAATGTAAAAAAGATTTTAAAAATTAGTAAAACAAGAGTTTTGATGGTGGAATCTCCCTAATCCTTGTTGCAAACTCAATTGGAAAAACTTTTATGAAAACGATGTTGAATTAATTAAGTTGGGTCATCACTCAAATCAGGCAATCCCTATCTCAAGGCAAAAGCCATTCTACTCAGTACTCCTTAGAGAAAACTCTCTTTTCTCCCTAACAAATTATGAGCGCAATAAAATAAGGCGATTTAAAAAGACCTAAAGGTGAAAATTTGTATCCTTAGTAAATTGCCCCAGTTAACCCCCAATTGGTTGCCCTAGATCGTTCTTCCTTTTTCAATTTCGAACAACCTCGCGATTAATCTAATGTTGCGACAATTAAATTACAAACCAACTCAATTGGAAGACAACTTAAATCAAAACAAACATCGAAATCAAGAAATTAAACCTAGAACATCATAATCAAGAACTAGGGTTCAAACCTAATCCAAATAAAAATAACTACTCCCTATTCATTATAATAAGATTGAAATAAAACATAAAATTCAATAACAAGAAAGGAAAAAGAAAGCTTAGGACTTAAATCAAAGCCACAATTGAAATCCCGAACGTCTTCCAAGCTCGTCATTTGAGTCGCCAACTTGAAGATCGAAATCTCGAAATTGATTCTTCAATTCTTGAATCCAAGACACTAAATTGCATAAACCTTGAAACTTTACTAACTAACTGAATTTACAAAGGCTGAAATTTGAAAAGTGTTTAATCTAATCCAATCTAATTAATCTACTACTAACCTAACTAATCAAATTCTCAATCCTAAATTATATATCTATCTAACTATTTCCCTCCTTAATAGCTGCATAAAGCCCCTTATATAGAGATGAAAAGTACAAGAAAGCCTAGTTGAAATTGGAATAGCATACAAGAAAATCGAGTTTGTTTTGGAGTCATCCACCCTTGCCAGCCTACCTTACCGCAACGGTAGGGAGAGACCTACCGTCTGTGTTAGGTCTCCGTCTGTCATGCACGTTGCTTGCTAAAGAGCCTACCGGCGATGGTAGGGCAGCCTATCTCGCGCAGTAGGTTAGGGGTCTCATTGCCGACGACTCAGTTTTCGTCGTTTTCGCTCCATTTTTACCCTATATTCGTTTCCTTTCATCATTTTCACTTCTGGAGGGCACTTGGGACAAGAATACAAGATATTAAGCTAAAATATATACTTTTATATACTAAAACACTGAAAATGATGAAATTAACATGTAGAAAATATAGATAACTATGCACATATCAAATACCTCTACACTTATGCATTGCTTGCCCTTAAGAAACACAAACTAAATAGGCAAAACAAAGTATTTAAAAACTTTTATTCCAGGAAAACGTAACAGAAAAACAACATGAGCCGAATAAACAGTTAAATCTTAAAACGGTCACAACATTAGTAACGAAAATAATCAAAACAAATTCATCGAAAACAAAAACTAAGAAAAAAATAAAGATAAAAGCACTTCAATGGAGTGTGTTTTTGCCCAACTCCAAAGATAAATAAAAAATAGACGAACGACAAATTACTAAGTCCACCATAATTCACTAAGGATCATTACCGATCAAAGGTGTGCGTGTGATTTTGCTCATGCCGTTTTTCATAGAAAAAGAGGATTTTTAAGTGATGAGCATAAAGAAATATTTTCGAACACACTGCCCCTAATTCATACTTTTTTCTATCATTCATCTACTCTAAAGCCTACTTTAGGTTGTTCTCGGATTAGGTAGGACTTTTTGGGTTGTAATATTAGGCTAGGGAACATAAGTAGGTTACAAATGAAGTTAAAAGGAGACAAAAACAAATGAGATAGAGCTAATGCAATCGAAAGGAATAGATAACGAAATAAAATAAACACTTTCCAGCCGTCGTTTTCACTCTTTTCCCTCCCCCTTGTACAACTTACTTCATTCTTCTTTGATAACAATCCCATCTAACAACATACCTTTTTTTTCAATTTTTTCAAGAATAACCCAAGTATACAAGAGAGAGGGGGAGAGAGAGAGAGAGAGAGAGAGCGATGCTTGAATTTTTTTTCAAGATTTTACCATAAAGTAAAAACACATTTTTTCTTTGTTTTTTGCCAATTTTTTTCATTTTTTTTGGCTTTTTCTCTATTTCGATTTTTTTCTTTTCATGAACCATTTTTTTTTTCTTTCTTTCTCTCTTTTCAATAGCCAAAAGCACCGACCTCATGAAATTACCCATAATACCTCTTTCTTTTGAACAAGGTATTCTTTCTTTCTTTCTTCACCCCTTTACCCCCACATTTATTCGTTTCTTACTCCCAAAGCGGCTATAAAGATATAATAAAACTTAGCTCCACGAATTGAGGTTTTATGTAGTGAGATTATTAGAAGAAAGAGAAGAAGGGATTAAAAACCTTGGCATGAAGGCACAAAAAGGGAACCAAGAATTGATTTCATTTAGGATAATAGCAAGAATGACACAAATGGTTCAAAGAAGGCCTAAGACCATCATCTCCGGGACCATTCTAGACTAGATTTCTTTGCTTTTAAAGATAGAGAAGATATGAAATAGCAGGAAAAGGCTAAAAAATGATTATCATTAGGCTAATTACCAAAGATTCCTAAGTTTCTATTACTTAAGGAACATTCACAAGGGAAAAAAAAACCATTGATTATGTAAGAAATTTAGTAAATATGGTTTCAAAGTAATTAAGTAATACGTCTTTTTTGAAAAACCTAAAGAGTTTACAATTATGTATTCTATTAAAAGCGGTAAAATCAAAATATTTTTGGATTTTCATATGAAAAGCAAAACGAAAATAAAAATTTTTGGATTTTTTTGGAAATTTTTTTTAAGATAGTAAAAGTTAAAATAAAAATTAGAATTAAAGAAGGAAAAGAAATAAATTAAGAAAATACCCATACTTAGATCACATTGTCCTCGAAGTGGGGGTTAGACTAAAGGAAAAATTAAAAGGAACACATACATGGGAAGCAGTTCCACAAGTATAAAGCGATAAAGCATATCAAGAAGCCACCCCCACACAAAAATGAAACAAACAAAAACTATAAACAAATAAAGAGAAGATAAAACAAGAAATAAATTTAGGAAACATAAAAAGAAATAAAATACCATAAAAAGGAAAGCGAAATCCTTGTAATGAAAATGAAAGAATTTGAAACCCATCACAAAGGGAAATTAAGAACTTAAGATCGAGCTCAAAGAAGATATTATGATTTTCAAACAATTTCAACTCTTTAAAGGAAAACATAAGATGCATGAGATAAGGTTGAAGAAAAACTTATTCCTAATTTTCCACAGTATAAGGGGCATTTTCTTTTATCACTCTTGAAATTTCCTTTGAACTTCATGAGATGCTTCCTTTCCTCGTCATTCTCCTTAGGTTTTTTCTTTGATTCATGCACACATAAGGAATTCTTGACAAGAAAACAGTTAGTTTTGTTAGTAAGGGAATTCACTTCCTCATTCTTTTTTATGGTCTCTAACTTAGTTTCTTGTCACTCTTCTATATGACTCTTTTGAATTTCTAGGAGACTCTTGTTTTTGTTTTCTGTCTCACATTTCTCAAACTCACTCTTATTTTCTAGAAAGCACTCATCTTTCGTACTTTCTTCCAGTACACTTGTATTCGGTAGAGGTTCTTGAAATCTTTGGGGAGTGGACTCCTCCGTTTCTTGAGTAGTTTCATCCTCATCATCCATAAACATGTGACCATATTACTAGGTCCATTACTCGGTGGTTTTTCAATGATCATCCTTGCTAATAGTTGGATTTGATTTTCCATGTTGTGAAGGGAAGCCGTTAGGCTTCTCTGGACTGCTTCCATTCTTTCTACCCCAGTGTTTGCCGAATGGATATACTTCGAAATAAGCTCTTCTAGATTAGGTATTGGAGGTGATAAGTGTACCGATGGAGTAGAATTGTATGTTTCGTATTGAGCATAATCTCCCCAAGGATCGTTCGACTGAGTCCTCCATTCAGAATTGTACTAGTTAGAATACGTATTATATCCCTGCCAGTTTTCTTGGAACGTGGTCAATTGGTAGTGCGTATATTGAGACTTAAAGGCTATGTTCTCCACTCTTTGTTCTAACATGATGCCCATCGCTCTTCCATGATATGATCGGTATTCCTTTCATTCTTTCCAAAACCTAGAACAAGCTATTGAATGTGGAATTAACGCAGGTTCTAGAAGTAATTAGATGGATACACGACATCCATACCACAAACACCCAAGTGCAACAATAGAATGGAACAAAGCAAAATAACAAAAGCAAAAATGATGACTAATGCACTAAATAAATGATTTTTCTTAATCAGCCATTCCCAGCAATGGCGCCAAAAACTTAATGTGTAAAACGGGATATTCCTAATCACTACAATGAAAGGTAAGTGGACCTAACAACGCAGAGGTGAGCTTAACCCGAGTGTTGAATCTCTCAAGGAATGGAAACGACTTAAGTACTAATCGTGTTTCTAATGGTTAGTCTATAAAGATGATGCCGTTGATGAAAAACTAAAAAAAATTAAATCAATTAAAAAAAAGCAAGCAATGTAAAATGGTTTTAAAAATTAATAAAAGAAGAGTTAGATAGTGGAATCCCCCTAATCCTTGTTACTAATTCAATTGGAAAAAGTTCAATGAAAACGACGTTGAATTAATTAAGTGGGTCATCACTCAAATCAAGCAATCCCTATCTCCAGGAGAAAGCCACCCTACTCACTACCCTTTAGCGAAAAATCTCTATTCTCCCCAACAAATTATGAGCACAGTAAAATTAGGCGATTTAAAAAGACCTATAAGTGCAAAATCATATCTCTGGTCAATTGCCCCAATTAACCCCTAATTGGTTTTCCTTAGATCATTCTTCCTTTGTTCAATTCCAAAAAGACCCTATAATTAATCTTATCTCGCAACAATTAAATTGCAAGCAAACTCAATTGGAAGAAAACTTAAATCAAAACAAACATCGAAATCTAGAAACTAAACCAAGAACTTCATAATCAAGAAGTAGGGTTCAACCCTGATCCAAGCAAAGAGAACTACTCCATAATCATTATAATAAAACTGAAATAAAACATAAAATTCAATAACTAGAGAGGAAAAAGAAAGCTTAGGATTGAAATCGAAGCCGAATTTGAAATCTCGAACGTCTTCGAAGCTCGTTTTTCGAGTCCCCAAGCTGAAGATTGAAATTTTGAAACTCATTCTTCAATTCTTGATCCAAGAAACTAAATCGCAGAAATCTTGAAACTTTACTCACTAATTGAATGTATAAAGGCTGAAATTTGAAAAGTGTTTAATCTAATCTAACCTAATTAATCTACTACTAACCTAACTAATCTTACTCTAAATCCTAAATTGTATAGTTATCTATCTAACTTTCACCCTCCTTAATAGCTGCATAAAAGCCCCTTATATAGAGGTGAAAAATGCAAGAAAACATAGTTGAAATTTTAATAAAATACCATAAAATCGAGTTTGTTTATTACTCAAGTGTTCTTGCTAGTCTACCCTACTACCTACGGTAGGGTGAGACCTACCGTCCACGATAGTCTCTGTCTGCCATGCCCGTTGGTTTCCAAGGAACCTACTGACAACGGTAGGGCAGCCTACCTAGCGCGGTAGGTTGGTTGCCTCGTTGTTGACGGCTTCATTTTTGTCGTTTTTGCCCTGTTTCGTTTCCTTTCATCGTTTTCACTTCCAAAGGGCACCTAAGATAGGAATAAGCAATATTAAGCTAAAATATATACTTTTATATATTAGAAACACTAAAATGATGAAATTAACATATAGAAAATATAGACAATTATGCATATATCACGCTTCTCCTTTACATTACGAATTCTCTTTCAAGGAACTTAATTTGTTGTTAGAATGTCATGCTTTTCATGTGCGCATATGTGGAAATGCATGTGTAATCTTTCTTGATGGGAATCTAAGCTTACTTGTTCCTTGCATGACTAAGTGTCTACATTCTTGTATTTCTTTTAGGAACAACTTGTGGGAATAGAGACTAAATATGAACTATTTTGCTATAATCTTGAGTTGTTAAATGATGATCTAGTCATAGAATCTATGATTGCTAGTGTTTTATATTCTTGTGCTTCTATGTGGAGTAAGAGTGGTATCTTTCTTGAATCTCTAGTTGAAAGTTTTAATGCTAAAAGAGTTAGTTGGTTTAAGTTTTCTTTATGTGACGATCTTCATGATAAGTAAATGGAAAAGTTTGTTGAGGATTGTAGTGACATGTCATCTTTTCTTGTGAGGCATCATGAAGCTTTTACTCTTTTAAACTAACTTTTGCTCCATTTGAACCAACATTTTGAATTTCCTTGCAATGGACATCTATGTTTTAAGGATGATGAATCTTTGAAAACTTTGTTGAGTACAAAAAATTGTGGTTTTCAATTTTTTCAATTGTATTTTAAGGAGTCCATCATGATTTTGGAAAGTTAAAAGAAATGGGGATGTAGTTTTAAAGTGTTAAAGGCTCACCTTTGTGGTCCTTTGAAAACTACCTTTGAAAATCGTGCGTTTGAACTAAATTTGAAGGAACTTGTTGAGAAACATCTTGACTACATTGTCTCTTTCATTGAGATTCTTTGGAAAGATATTTTCTTAAATGATTTGTTAGTTCCAAACAAGAACTTGTGTGTCTTATCATTGCATCTTGCTTTTAGTGGTAACTTGTTTTATCACTTACCTTTTAAAGAGTTCTTGGCAAAAACAGTTTTTGAGGAAGTATGTAGAAAATTTTGTGATCTTAAAAACTTTGTGAATACATTTCCTCGTCTCATCTGTGAAGTCCTTGAAGCATGAAGAGTATTCTTCTCTTCCTTTGGAATTCTTTTGGAAAATATATTTTAACTGTCCTTGCCTTTCCGGAGAAGAGTTCGTCAGAATTTCAAAAGCAATTCTTCGACACAAAGAATATGAAATCTTCTTGTTTTAACCTCTTCAATTTAAAGATTGTTGTTTGAAAATATCCTTTCCTTGTCATTCTTTCTTTCTGTTAAAAGGAAATTACATAGATCCTTGTTTTCCTTCTTTCTTTGTTAACCAATCTTTTGCTTGGATTTTTTTAAACTATCAAAATGTTTTAATCTTGTGGGATCTTAATTCTTTTATTCTCTACTTTTATTCTGAGAGATTCCATGAAAATGTGAGCTTTGAATTTCATTGGCCATTCAAAGATTCTTAGGCTTTTACGATTGAAGATATATTGAATTGAGATGATCCTTATAATCTTATTTACAATTTTATAAAGGAGAATGGTTTCCATCAATTGAAAGTTACTTTCATTTGTTTTTCCAATATCTTATTTTTATCTACTTTTTGTATACTTGCAAACATGTCCATTTTCAATACCATTTTCCATTCAAAGATATAGATCTGGAAAGTTGTTTAAAACATTAACAAGAAGTTTACTCTCTGGAAAAGTAGTTCTAAATTCATTATATGAACCTCTTGAGAGTATTCTTCGTGCTTGGCATGTTCATCCCTTTACTAACTTCTTGTGCATCACTTTCAAATCTTTTGAAAATTTGAGTTACTACTTTCATCTTCATTCAAAGGAGTTTTAAGCATTGAAGCTTTTGATGAGTTGCCTCTACATGAATTCTTTTCTCTCATATGTGTTCATTTTGAAAGAAGTCGTGTAAGGTCTGAGTGGTTTGGGTTTAAATCACCTTTGGAACGTCATTTCTTAATATTTTTTTGTTTGTAAATCCTTTTCTTATCATAGACCTTTCAAAGGAGTTGTAGAGACCTTGTTTTTCTTGTTTTTAATTTGACCACTAGACTTAATTGACTAGTTCCTGAGTGTTTTAGCAATAATGTTCATACCATTTTTCATTTGAAACATTTCATTTCTAATGTTGCCCGTCTTTTGTACTTTAGTTAAGGTGCAAATTTGAGGACGGATTCTTTTTAAGAGAGAGGGTATGGTATGATCACGTACGTGCCTGAATGCTTGGAAGATTCAAATCCAAGAGATAGAGTTAGAAGAATGGTTGAAATGGAGACAAATTAGAATTTCTTGAATTTTTGGACCAGTTTCGGAAGAACTCCACTTTTAAGCTTTTAAAGAATTCAAATGAAGTAGTTCCTTCATAAAGATTGTAGAAGACTTCTTCAAGTTTCTATAATGGTATGGCTCATTCGTACATGAGCTCATTTGTCCTATGATATGTCTTAAACTTTACATTCTACCTTCAATTTCCAAGATGATACATTTTGGTAAAATGGCCATAACATGCGGTATGGAACCCAATTTAGAGTTAGTTATCTAAAGCAACCAAGAGTTACTTTTAACATTTTGAAGGTCAAACAAGGTAAAGAATATCCTACCGTGTATTGTCCAAGAACCACCTCCTTCACCACAACCTACCGTCGACGGTAGGTCTTGGCTGGGAGACTCATTTTGTGATATTTGAAGAGTATTTTACTTATTAACTCGGTTTCTTAGAACCTTAACTTGTAATTAAGTGGCATAAAATGCCTATTAATTTTCAAGCTAGTTTAGGAACTAGGGTTGGAATTAATCACCAGAGGGGGCCTACATACTCTTTTTCAGCCCATTTTGAAGGCATTGTATGAAATATAAACATATGAGAAAATTTGCAGTACCAAGTCTTGGTTCCTAGGGTTTTCTTTAGCTTCTTCTTATTCTCTTGAACTAGAGTAGTTCAATGGTTGATTGAGCAAAAGATTCTTGAATGGATTTTCAATAGCTCTTTGTCTCATCTCTTTTAAATTCCTAATCTTCTAGAGGTGTTAGTTCTTTTGCTAATGTTGCTAGTTGTTAGGTCTTCTTTAGGTAGGGAATAGGTGGGGATTTGTTAACTATTGTTAACTTCATTCCAAGGGAAAGATTGGAGGCTTTCTACTAGAGGGTTTGGTGCTTATCATCAAGTTTGCTAAAGGGGTTTCCTCTCAAATCCTCAAGTAAAGAGAGAAGATCATTAGGAAAGAAATAAGCTCAATCATCAATCAAGATGAGTTCATACAAAGAGGTTTTGCAATTATGTACTCTGCTAAAAATGGCAAAACAAAAATATTTTTGGATTTTTCTAAGTATAAGAAAACGGAAAAGATATAAAAGTTTTTGGATTTTAAAGTTTTCTAATTTTTTTGGGATTTTTTAAATAAGAGATTAAAAGTTAAAATAAAAGAGAAAGAAAGACAAAGAATACAAAGGTATACATACCCCCAAAACTTAAATTCACATTGTCCTCAATGTAGGGGTCAGACTAGCAAAAAACAAATAAAACACATACATGGGAAGATCTCCCATAGGTATAAAGCGAGTAGGCAAATCAGGAAGCTATCCCCACACAAAGGCAAAACAAGGAAAAGAAAACAAACAAAGGCAAGAATAACTGAATAGGAGAAAATATAAAACATGAAATAAAACAAGAAAACATAAAAGGAAAAGGAAACATAAGAATGAAAAGAAAAGAAAAAAAATCCCCATCGCGGACCAAAGTCAGCGCCGCCAACTTCGCTGCTGCCTTGATCGGGCATGAATCTGTTAAACAGGCGGCCAGCATGACCTCCTGACGATAAACAGATGCCCCTGATGTGCCAACTTGTCCTTATATTGGTGAGTCGACTCTGCTATCTTCACCAACTGGGCCCTATAGATTTCTTGAGTGACGTGAAACTACTCGAAAGCAGTCCGCATCTCAATTTGAAATGCATCCATCGGGAGTGTGGGAGGTGCATCCTCTATTGAGAAGACATAGCACTCATCGTCCTTGCTCTCCTCATCGGGATGCGAGGAGGACACCCTAATGCAGGTTTGGGTAGTTTTCTCTATTGATCGAAAATTGACAAGGTTACATTCCCATAGCCTATCTTCCTTAGCCTGATGTATCCACACTTTGTTCGTCTCGTTCCAGGAGTAGCCGCAGTTGTTAAATGTGGTGAACTTAATTATGATTTTAAGTGACTCTCTGTCTGTTACCCATTTCTAGGCTGCCGAAGAGAGACGCTATGGGAAAGGAAGAATATCTGGGGTGGTGGGCTCGGACGAGGAACCCTTTTTGATTTAGAGAAAGAGGCAATAAATTTCTTTGGAGCCATAAATAGAGTTGAATAAAAAGAAGGAAAAAGAGAAGGATAAAGAGAGCACACAATAGTAACACAACAGCACAACACAGTAAAAAGATCATAACACAAAAATGCACGAATAGAAAATATAAAACAACTATATGTAGCCTATGTGTGCTAAGTGTTCTAACGCCTACTGTGCGTGATGAAGTGTTAAAAAGCTAAAAGAAATAAAACTAGTAAAACAATTAATGTAACACTAAAAACAAAGGTGGGACATTTCCTCAAAAGCTTCTTCCATCGTTCCTAGACCTCATTGAGGCTTTCTCCTTCTATTTACTGGAACAACAAAATCTCGTTCCTCAACTTAGTTGTCCGTCCTTGAGGATAGTACCTTCTTAGGAACTTTTTTGCCAATGAATCCCATGAAATTATCGATCCTGATGGTAGTGACTTAAGCTAAGACTGCACGTTCCCCCTGAGAGTGAATAGGAAAAGACGAAGCGGGATGGCGTATTTAGAAACTCCGTTTATCTTAAAGCTATCACACACCTCTAAGAAATTTTTGATATGAGCATTTGGATGCTCATCCGAAGTCTGCCAAATTTGACTTTATTTTGCAGCATATGTATAATATTTGGCTTTATCTCGAAATTTTTTGCCTCTACCCTCAGCCTTGCTATACTCAACTGCCTCCTAGAGATGAATGGTCGAGCATATTTTACCATTGTTCGCTCCGCCATGGGTTGCTCCGCCATTGGTGATGGAAGCGGTACAAAGAGAGGATTATTAATTGGTGGAATTGTTGGTTCGTCTTTCGTCTTTTTGACGGCCACTTTTACACTAGAGCCTGCCGTTCCGAACTGAAAAGTGTGGCGGGCACCCTGCAGCACACCCCTTTTCTTTCAGGACATAAACTAATTCCACGCGATCTGCGCAAAAGAAAACATGATCAAATCCACGAAGATACAGCTCAATGGAAAAATATAAACATAAAATAGATTAATGCTGCAGAGACAAAGACCAGTTCAAACAAAAAGGACTAAAGCACTAAATAAAACGATTTTCCTTAAGTAGTCATTCCTTGGCAATGATGCAAAAATCTTGATGTGTATATTTTAAAAACAAGGGATTAACTACTAAACTAAGCAACATGCAAATGGACCTAGCACTGTAGTAACAAGCTATACCTGAGTGTCGAATCTTGAGGAACGATAAAGGCTCAGGTACTATTCTTCTTTTTGCAATCTAAGGAAAAGTTGGTTTGAAAGAGAATTAAACTAAACTGAAAACGAATTAAAAACTAAAGAAAGCAAAGCAAGAACATTAAGGTTTCAAAACTATTAAAACAAGAGTTTGGATGGTGGAATCCCCCTTATCCTTGTTACTAATTCAATTGGAAAACTTTAAAGAAAATGATGTTGAATTAATTAAGTTGGGTGATCATAACAAATTGGCAATCGGTATCTTTAGGTGAAAGGCACCCTACTCACTAACCCTTAGTAGAAAATCTCTTCTCCCTTACAAATTATGAGTGCAGTAAATATAGATGATTTAAAGGACCTAAAAGTGCACTATCACACCTCTAATCAATTGCCCCAACTAAACCCCAATTTGTTGCTCCAGATTGTTCTTCCTTTTCCAGTTCCGAACAATCTTGCGATAAATCTAATCTCGCTACAATTAAATTGAAAACAAGTGTAATTGGAAGACCACTTAGTTAAAAACAAACATTGAATTCATCAAAATTAAACCAAGAACATTGTAAACAAGAATTAGGGTTCAACCCTCATCCAAACATAAAGAACTACTCACTAATCATTGTATAAAAACTAAAATTAAACATTGAATTCACTAAAAAGTAAAGAAAAGAAAGCTTAGAATGAAGATTGAAGTTGCAATCGCATCCCGAATGTGTCCTGAGCTCATCTCCAGAGTTGTCCAATTGAAGTGCGAAATCTTGATATTGAATCATCAAATCTTTATCTCCAAGAACTAAATTACAGAAATTCCAATGATTGTCTAACTAATGGAAAATAGATTTTTAGGAATTATCTAACCTAAATTCACCCCTATTTGCCTACTAGCTACCACTTTCGCCCTAATAGCAGAAGTACCTATTAATAGGGAAAATTTAACATCAAAATAGAATAAAAATTAGATTATAACTACTATAGCTAGGACCTATCGTGCACGGTAGGTCGAGCCCTACCATCCGCGATAGGGTTCTGCCCAAAAATTCTTTTTTGCTATTGGGACCTACCATTGGTGGTACGGGTAGCCTACCGCTGCCGATAGAGTTCTGTCCTTGCTCCACTTGAGACTCCAAGACGTACTGCTGCTGGTAGGTTGGCTTACCTCAGGCGGTAGGTCTGTTATGGTGATGTCGTCAGCTTTTTTTTCGTTGTTTTCACTCTATTTTCGTCCTTTTTCGTTTCCTTTCATCGTCTTTTCCTTTGGAAGGCACCTAAGACCAGAATAAAGAGTGTTAGTCTAAAATATGCATTTTTACATTCTAAAAACACCGTAAAATAATGAAAATAACATATATAAATACAGCCAATTAAGCACATATCAGGAACATCACTAGTTTTATAGTGATATATGTATATAAACTAAGGTAATTGTTTCTTTCTGTTTTATATTTCTTAAATTGCCCATATACTCCTTCAATATCCATTTTTGAATCACTTAAAATACCACTATACCCATTTAGAGAGATGAATTATTTTTATTTTTGTTCCCTAAATGTCCAAAACTAACAAAAGAAATATTTCTTTAGTAGACAACTTCAATTATATATTAAATGCACAAATAAGTTATTGGAGTTCAGACATATACAAATGAGCTACTAAGAAGAAAGTACTCAAAACATTAAGGAAATGAATGGAAATTCTTGAAAATAATCTAATAAATATAATTATGTGGAAAACAATCAATTGGAAAGAAAACAAATATCCAAGGAAGAGTGGATGTCATTTAAATCTCTAGCATATAAACAACTTCTCTCAATTATGATCCATAACATTCAATTTTAACTTCTAAGGCCGTGAACTGATTTATAGAATTCCTTTAATGTTCTTTATATAAATTTTTTGTTAAATTTAACATATTTCTAATGTGCAATCTCATTATAAATAAAATAGAAAGAGGAACAAATATTACAAAATTGTTAACAAGAATATGTATTCTTAAATAAAAAGGGCAACAGTAAATGAGGTGAAGATAATAGAAATAAAAAATATATATGAAACTTGTGTTCCAGATAATGTCCTTAGAATATAATCTCTCTCTCCCAAAACAATGCTAGAGGATTAGTGAATTCTCTGAGGATACAACAGAACGTGATGTTTGCATTGTACCTAAATTTCATAATAGAACTTCTGCTTTAAGTCACAAGTAAAACGATGCAAATGAGAAAAATGCATAGCCCAAAGAGTGGAAATTCGGGATACCAAATGCTGATGAAAAAACAAATATTCATAGGTTTAAAAATCTACCTAAATTAAAGACCGATTGAAAGAACTAAAGTGCGACAACAGAATCAAGAAACATGATAAACATGGGCTTTCAGAATAGTTATCTTTAGGCTACCAAACGTTTGCATTCGTTGTTCAGAAGAGCTAGGATTTTTGCGGTAGATTGTCTTCTGTTGAACGTTTGTTTTTGTGCTTCTGCTTTAAGTCACAAAAGACGTCTATTTATTCTCATGAACTAGAGAGAGTATCAAAAACTATTAGACTTCTAGAGTATCCCATCACTTGACAAGTGATTGTATATGGTAAGGACAATAAGAATAATTTTCTAGAGAATATTTAGGTGGGTGAGAATTCGCTAAGGAGGGATGTGATTTCGTTCAGTACTAAGGACTAATATAGTGATCATATTAATCTTCTATTATGTTTTCGGAAGTTAGCGACATTTAGAAGTCCTACGGAATCTAGGAGAGATCTTGAGAAGATCACAACATCCCTACCGAAATTGTATTTTTCAAAAACAGTCATTTTACAATATTTGTAATTCCTCCAAGTTGGAAACCTCACGAAGGCTGCCCGCCCTCTAGGGTATGATTGGCTTTATGGTCTCGTTCCTTAAATGTAACTGATAAATGAGTTGAGGACATCAAAATTTAAAATGAAATACTGAGGATTCTATTGAGAGACATATATGTTCAGTACTATAATTTTGTAACTAATTAGAAAAAAGTTGGATATCTTTTCACTAAATCAGATATATACTAATTTTAATTTTATCAAAATTATTTTACTTGCAAATGAATGTGCATAATGTGTGGGTGGTGCTGGTTTGAAACAAAAAAGAAAGACAACAAAATTAAACAACGGGAAGGAATTACTCAAGATGTGATTAAAATATATTGGTCTTGAACATTTTTCTAACCATTCAAGTACACCATTTTAGCTATGACATTGAGGTCTTTAGGATACAAAATGTTCGTTTTAATTGTACAAAAGAATCTACAAACTGAGGGCTACTTTTGCATTTGAAAATCTTCCCAAACCTGATCAAAATGGCATTTCTTCACACTCGCAGCCAGAATTTCCAAACTGTACCTCAAGTCATCTTGTTTCCTCTTCAGCTTTCTCAAATTCTCTCGAAAGGTTTTAGACTAAGGTTTTGTTCCAGAGATAGCCTGGGTTATGAATCATTTTATTGTAGTACTTTCCTAATTATATTGGGCAGTTAGATCCTCCATTGATAAGGCTTGTTTGAACTGTTGTGTGGATGCTAATAAAGAATAATATGAAGTGCATCTTTTGACACGCTCATAGAGAATACTGAAGTTGATGGGAAACACGTTCAACACTTAAAGAATCCATTAGAAATTGGAATAATTCTCTTGAAATCTGAAATTCGAACTTTCTTCAACAGAAGAATGATACCTTCCTCCAAGTACTTTATATCCTTGAAGGATAAATCATCTGCAGAAGAACATGACATATCAAGCTCAATCAATTGATCAAGGAGTCCATCCAAATCTGCATTAGTATTAACAATAGAAGATGATAAGATCATATTCTTTATATTTTCATGCCTAGGATTTGAGGTTGATAGCTATATTGAGAATAGGAAAAACCAGAGAGATTTTGGTAAACAGATAATGAAGCACAATCATAAAATGTAACAAATGCAATAAATGAATATTTATTTGGTGCATTAAGGAACATAACTTTTGGATAATCAGTTAGCAAAAGCTTCAAACATTAGTATTACCTCTCCCTATTAGAGATATTTTGACAATGAAGAGAAGCACGTGGATAGATGTTTGCGCGTGTGTGCATGTGCAATTATTTGACTAGTGTATGCACTTGCAGTGTTAAATCTTGTTCTGTGGCGCGTGAAATTTGTTGTCTACGTAAAAAGGGTATATGTACTGTGTATGATACAATACATTTATTTGATAATAAAATGGTTGAAACCACTTGACAATATGGGATGTCACGTACCTGCAACAGTTCTATTGTCACTGCCCTTATTGTAGTTGGGGATGAGTCTTGGGAAACCATTAGTCTTCTTTGTTCTTTTAGTTTCTTCATAAATGGATTTGATTTTAGATGCATCTACAATGAAATTGGGAATGTCAATGTCTTTCACCCGCATGTGCAGTTGGAAATCTTAATGAGAAAGAAAATCAAATCCAAAAAGCGTGCATAAGAAAACAACAATATTGATACAACAACATAGTAATGATGGCTGATTGATTTGAAACAAAGAATAATATCTTGTAGGTAGAATTAACAATATGGATACTAAAAATGGCATGAAAAGAAAAGCACCAGTAATTTTTTATGCCTTAATCAATTGATCAAGAAGTCCATCTAAATCCACATCAACATCAACATCAACAATAGAAGTTGTTGAGGTTAGATTCTTTATAATTTCATCACAGGGTTTAAAGTTGATTGCTGTATGTAGAATGAAAAAACAAAAAGAGCCATTTTGGTGAAGAAATAATGAAGGACAGTAAAAAAATTTTACATATGCAATAATGGAATATTTTGGAAAATTATGAAACAAAACTTGGTAATAGTTGCCAAATCATCAAACATTAGTATTACCTCCCCCTATTAGAGATATCATGATAAGGAAGAAAAGCATAGACGAAAAGCTTGCAATATTGTGCATGTGAGGATCTTTGTCTAGTGTATGCACGTCCAGTGTGAAATCATATTTCTGTGGTAAGTGAAATTTATTGTCTGCATGAAAAAAGTGTATGTATTGTGCGCTATAAAATGAGGATCTTTTGCTATGTAGGATAAATATGTGCACACATCACACTTGCTTTAATATATTGTATAAAAAACTTGTACAATCTTGATAAATTATACAATAATTGAAATTTCAGAGTACTAAAATTAGTTCTTATGTTCAGGTGACTCTTTTTGGATCAACAATGGTTTTATTTCTTTCTTCATATTATATATAAAGGAAAAGAAAAACCATTGTTCTATGGAAAGAGGAAATTATCATATACGCGTGTGTGTGTCTATATATATACATATATATAGAGAGATATATGTACATATATATAAACACACACATATATACATATATATAATATATGTGTATACATATATATATATTTATGTACATATGTACATATACATATATACATATTTACATACAAATATATGTGTATATATGTAATATGTATATATATATATACATATATATGTAAGAATACACACATAAATATAAATATATATTTATATATGCATATATACATATGTATATGTCCATTATTGGTAACATATGCAACCCGAAGCTAGGATCCTCTTACTATTCTATCAAGTGACTAGACTCCTTACGGAGACGCTTCTGAATTTAAATTTTTTGTCATCAATAAAAGCTTAATGTTGCCAAAAACGTTACAAGGAAATTCATGTGCTTTTTCTAGACTTTTTACTCTATAACAACTACTGTAGTATTACCTCTCCATATTAGAGATATTCTTACAAGGAGGAAAAGCATGTGTGAAGCTATGTGCGATGTTTTGCATGGAAATCTTTGTCTATTGTATGCACTTGTGAGGTGAAATCATGTTTCTGTGGTGCGTGAAATTTGTTGTCAACATGTAAAGGGTGTATGTACTGTGCTATGTAATGAGCATCTTTCGCTGTGTTGGCTAAACATGTGCAGACATCACATTTGCATCGATAAATTGTATAAAACACTTATACAATGTTGATAAATGATACAATAATTGAAATTTCAATGTAGTAAAATTAGTTCTTTATTCATGTGACTCTTTTCGGATGAGCAGTTCTATTTCTTCCTTCATATTATATATAAAGGAAACAAAAAACTATTGTCATATGGGAAGAGATATATATAGGTATGTATATATATAGATATATAGATATGTATATATATGTACATACATATAAATATAGAAATATAAAATATATACATATATATACACACATATACACAAACACACTCAGACAAAGATATATGTATATATCTACATATAAATATTCATTTATACATATATATTTATATATATGTATATAGGTACATATGTATATACA
Source organism: Catharanthus roseus (assembly GCA_028651295.1). Taxonomy (NCBI): domain Eukaryota; kingdom Viridiplantae; phylum Streptophyta; class Magnoliopsida; order Gentianales; family Apocynaceae; genus Catharanthus; species Catharanthus roseus. Next base: position 27,559,192 of record JAPQWS010000153.1, on the reverse strand, counting down.
TATACACATATATTAATATATATAAATATATGTATGTATATGCATATGTATATATAGATATATATTAGTTCGCCAAAGATGAGCGTAGCCACACACCAACTATCTCTCACAATGGCCTTTGGAAATTTTAAGCGCAGGAATATGTAGTTGAGAAAGTTGCAATTTTAAACTTTGATTTGGTTTTTATCCCTAATAAACAAGTCTCGAGTTTCACATTGGCTAAGACCTTCTAATCTATTACAAGTACTATCATTTTTATGTAGAAAGACGGTGATAATCATAAGAGAAGGAACGAAAAAGATTTAATGTGCTAGAGGGTACGAGAGGAAAAAAGAAACGAGCATGAAGGAAGAAATCCCATTAATGCTCCACATATATAAAACTACGTAGTTTTGTACTGAGGGTGCACCAATGTACGGGATATAATTTGTAGCTAATAGAAAGAAGCAACACAAATGGATAAATAATGAGTTTAGAGATCAAACGTGTACGAAAAATACTTATAGAACTTGCATTAGTTGGAATGACTGACAATGATGTCCATTATTTGTAGCGTATGCATCCTGAACCTGCGAGCCTCTTAAGTTGCTCCCAAAGAACAAAACTCCTTAAGCAGCAATACCCAAATTAAAAATTTTCAAGTATAAAAGCTTAATCTTGCTGGAAACATTACAAGCAAATTTAGGTGCTTTTTCTAGACTTTCTATTCCATAACAGCTACTATAGTATTATCTCCCTTACTTGAGATATTCGGACTAGAAAGAAAAGCACGTGCAAAGCTGTGTACGATTTTGTGCATGTGCAAGTCTTTGTGTAGTGTATGCACTCGTAGTGTGAAATCATATTTCTGTGGTGCGTAAAATTTGTAGTCTGCGTGAAAAGGGTGTATGTACTATTTGCTATACAATGAACATCTTTAGCTGTGTAGGCTAAACATGTGCACACACAACACTAGCTTTAATAAATTATATAAAGCACTTGAACAATGTTGATAAATTATACTATAATTGAAATTTCAATGTAGTAAAATTAGTTATTTTATTCATGTGCCTCTTCTTGAATCAACAACCATTTTATTTCTTCCTTCATATTATATATAAAGGAAAACAAAAACCATTATTGTATGGGAAAACGTAATTATCATTTGTGCATGTGTCTGTGTGTGTATATATAAATATATATACATATATATATATGTATTTATATCTATATATATAAATATGTACCTCTATATATATGTCAATATATATATAGATACACACACATATATATGAATCTGTATATGTATATACATATATAATATATATTTATGTATGGGAAGAGTTAATAATCATTTGTGCATGTGTGTGTGTCTCTCCTCTCTATATGTGTACACATATATATAAATATATACATACATATATATCTACATATATAGAAATATATATACATATATATATATGTATATATAAATATATATACACATATATACTTTTATCTATATAAATATATATACATATATATAAACATATATATACAGATATATATGTATATATATACGTATATATATATACATATATATGTATATATAGACACAAACACACATATATATCATTATATATACACATATATATACATATATATGTATATATGTAAACATATATATTAATATATATATTTGTTCTAATAAGATGAACGTAGCCACACAGCTAAATATCTTTCACAATGGCTTTTAAAAAATTTAAGCGCAGGAATATATGGTTGGGAAAGTTGCAATTTCAGATATTGAAATGGTTTTTGTCCCTAATAAACCAATCCAAGTTTCAAATTGGCTAAGGCCTTTGATTCTATAATAAGTACTACAATTTTTATGTAAAGAGACGGTGATGATTAAGGAGAGGAGGAACAGAAAAGGAGATTTAGCGCTAAAGGGTAGGAGAAAAAAAAAACGTGTGTGAATGAAGAAAACCTATTAATGCTACACATAAATAAAACTACGTAGTTTTGCATTGAGGGAACACGAATGTATGTGATATTATTTGCAGCTAATGGCAAGAAACAACATGAAAGGATAATAATGAGTTTAGAGAGCAAAAGTATATGAAGGATACTTGCAACTTGCATAAGATGCAAAGACTGACATTGATTGCTATTATTGGTAGCATATGTCACTCGAATCTAGTATCCTCTTACTTTCCTCTCAAATGACTAGATCCCTCAAGCAGCAGCTCCCGAATTAAAATTTTTTCAATCTTAAAATCCTTTATGTTGCCAAAAATGTTACAAGGAAATTCAGGAGGTTTTTCTAGACTTTCTATTCTGTAACAATGACTATAGTATTACCTCCCTCTATTAGATATATTCTTATCAGGAATAAAAGCATATGCGAAGCTATGTGCGATGTTGTGCATGTGTGAATGTTGTCTAATGTATGCATTTATAGTGTGACATCATGTTTATGTGGTGTGTGAAATTTGTTGTCTGCATGAAAAGGGTGTATATACTATGCTATACATTGAGCGTCTTGCGTTGTGTGGGCTAAACATGTGCCCCTATCACACTTGCTTTAATAAATTGTATAAAATACTTGTACAATGTTGATAAATTATACTATATTAAAGTTTCAGTGTAGTAAAATTAGTTCTTCTACTGTTGTAACTCTTTTTTAAATCAACAATGGTTTTATTTCTTCCTTCATATTATATATAAAGGAAATAAAAACCATTGTCGTATGGGAAGAGGTAATTATCACTTGTGCATGTGTGTGTGTCTATATATATACATATATATGTATATATGTATATATATACACACATATATAGATGTATATATATGTATATATATTTATATTTATAAATATATATGTATATGTATATATAGAAATATATATGTATTTGTATATATATATATATTAGTTCTTCTAGGATTAACATTGCTACACACCCAAATATCTTTCACAATGGCTTTTGAAAATTTTAAGCAGGAATATATGGTTGAGAAAGTTGCAATTTTAGAATTTGAATTTCTTTTTATCCCTAATAAATAAGTCCCAAGTTTCAAATTGGCTAACACCTTCCCTTCTATAATAAGTACTATAGTTTTTTATGTAAAGAGATGGTGATGAATAAGAAGAGGAGAAACGAAAAAGAAGGACATGTAGCGCTAGACGATAGGAGTAAAAAGGAAACGCGCAAGAAGGAAGAAACCCTATAACTTCTCCACATAATTAAAATAACGTAGTTTTGCACCAGGGGTGCACCAATGTACAAGATATAATTTGCGGCTAATAAGAAGAAGTAAAATAAAGGGATAATAATGTGTTTAGAGAGCAAAATTGTATGAAGAAACTTGTAACTTGCATAAGCTAGAAAGGCTGACGTTGATGTGCATTATTGGTAGCATAAGCAACCTAAACCTAGGATCCTCTTTCGCTGCTCTCAAATAACTAGATTCCTTAAGCAGCAGCTCCTGAATTAAAATTTTTCTCAATCATAAAAGCTTAATGTTGCCAGAAACGTTACAAGGAAATTCAGGTGCTTTTTCTAGACTTTATATTCTATAACAACTACTATAGTATTTGTGTTTGTGTCTCATTTCAGACATTCTGTTAGGTGTAGATGAAGATTTTACAGAATAAGATGTTACATTCTACCACAACTACTACAAATATTTATGTAAAGAGACGGTGATATTAAACAAGAGGAGGAACGAAGAAGAAGGAGATGCTAGAGGATAGGAGAGAAAAAAAGACGCATGTGAAGAAGGAAATCGTTTTTATCATCCACGTAATAGAACTACGTCATTTTGCATTGGGGGTGCACCTACAAGATATAATTTGTGGCTAATAGCAAGAAACAACATAAATTAGTAATAATGAATTTAGAGAACAAAAAAGTACCGAGAATACCAGTCACTTGCATAAGCTGGAATGACAGATTTGATGTCCATAAATAGTAGCATATGCAACCGAAACATAAGATCCTTCTTATATTGCTCTCAAATGACTCAGACTCCTTAAGCATCTACTCCTAAACTGAATTTTTTTTTGTAGGTCTGCAAGCTTAATTTTTTAGAAAACTATACAAGAAAATTTGGTGTCTTTTCTAGACTTTCTATTCTATCCCAACTACTACAATGTTAGCATTTGTTTTTCATATCAAATCGCTCTTTTAAGTGTTGATGAAGACCTTGTAGGCTAATACCTTTTATTCTATCACAACTAATACATTTTTTTTTATGTAAAGAGATGGTGATGGTGAAGAAGAGAATCGAAGAAGAATGAGATGTAGCGCTAGAGGATAGGAGAAAAAAGGAACGTGCATGAAGGTGGAAACCCTATTAGTCCTCCACTTAAATATAACTTCGTCGTTCTGCAATGAGCTTGCAAGATATAATTTACCTCTAATAGCGAGAACCATCAGAAATTGAAAATAATAAGTATAGAGAAGCAAAAAGTATCAAGAATACCTGTCACTTGCATAAACTAGAAATACAGACACTAATGTCTGTCATTGGTAGCATATACCACCCGAACCTGGGATCCTTTATGTTGCTCTCAAATATCTAAGGCTCCATAAGCAACGGTACATAAATTGAACTTTTCCTTTGGTATGCAAGCTTAATGTTGTTGGAAGTGATACAAAGTAATTCACATACTTTTTCTTGACTTTCTATTCTATCACAACTACTACAATATTTGTGTTTGTGTTTCATCTTAGATCCTTTTTTTGGTGTAGATGGGAAACTGTGAATCTCTTCCAAGGACTGGTCACAAGAGCTTGAGCTAAGATGATAAAGGAAAGTGCCGATAGGTTAAGTAATAACTTGGTTGCATCTGCAAGTAAAGTCTTGAGGGCGGGACTTAAGTCCATGTTTGAAGGCCTAGAAGATGGCAAGAAAGGCCCCCGAAAGTTTTTATGTTATATACTTTAACCAAGGAGCATCAAATGAAACAAGTTGGAGGAGAAAATTGCACAAAGGAGAGCATAACATAGCCTAACGTCTAGCCTACTACCCGCGGTACGGTCGTTTCTTGAATGGAAAGCTACCTACCACCCTGATAGTAGGCTTACATCCTAACCGGCAGGTCTCGATCGAACTGCCTATTTTTTTTAATTTTAAGCTTATTTTGACCTTCTGGCTCAGGTTTTAAGCATTTGGATTTGAAATTAAGAGGCTTTTGAAGCCCATTTATTCCTTTAAACTCAATTAGTAGCTAAGGTTTGAGATTAGACTTCAAGGAGCCTACAAGTACTCCTTATGTTAAATCTTTTGAATAGAGTGAATGATATGTGAGAGTTTGGACAGCTAAGAGGCATCTTTTAGGGTTTTGTGGTCTCTTGCACTTCCTTGTAAATCTGGTTGTCCAATTTTTAAATTACGCAAGTTATTCTTGAATCAAATTCGAGATTTGTTGTTCAATCCAAACCTTACATTCTCTACAAACGCTAACTCCTGTAGTTAATATTTCTAGAGATTAGGTTTTCCAAGTAAATAAGGGATAGGTCAGAGTTCTTCTCTAATCTTGTTGATTCCTCCTCTAAAAGGAAATGCGAGTTACTCTTTTATTGGGAATTCTTATTTTTTTCTTTAAAGTAACCATATCCATTACCCTTCAAACTCTTCTAGCTAAGAGAGAAGATCCTTGGAAGATATGGACTCTAAATCAAGCCTGGGAGAGTTTACTCATGATGCATTAGTTGACTTGAGGTGAAAATTTATGAGTTTTTATTATTGACTTTCATTTTTACAAAAGCCAATTAAATGAAATTGAAAAGGCATAGAATCTGGAATTTTCGGATATAAAACCTTATGTGCAAATATTGACAAAACAAATGTAACAAACGATGTCATAATTGAGTGAAATTTATTGAATATTAAAGCTTGTTGAGTTTTGGGTATTTTACAACAAATTTGAGTCAATTTGGAGTTGATTTTATGTGTCAATCGAAGAAATAGTTGCAAAGTGTTTCTGTATTAGCGGTAAACAAAATGTGTCAAATTAATTCTCTTATAACTTGTGTTATACTAATTGGATTTGATCTAAATTTTTTCCTAAACCCTCATCGAGTTGGAACATTTCTGGGTTAGTTTTATTTGGTTCAGAGTTATATGCATGAAGTTATTGCGAAAATGGTACAAGGTATCAAACATACTTTGTTTTCTGAAACTTTTGCTAGTACTCTTAATTTTTTTTGAATTATCCTACAACTGTCTTTGTTATTAATTTGAAACATTTCCTATGAATAATTGCTCAGCTGCTTTGCTATTTCCTTGGTGGGATTGAACAATTTCATTGGCTCAAGCTCTTGAATAATTTTTTTATACTCTATGCATATCAAGTGCTTGTTGAAATACCTCTTAGTCCTTGTCTTCTTAATTGTTTGGGAATTTCTTGCTTAGTCTTCTAATTGAATTTCCTGGTAACTTGGAGGTTTTAGAAGCTATAAAGATACCTTAGACTATGAGGACCAGAAAGGCAAGAAGGTGAGATTATCTTAATAGAAGCCAAAGAGTGTGAGTGATACAGGAGAGGTGAGAGAATTCATCTGAGTGATATACTAAGGGAGTGGCGAGGTCCTTTATTTTCTATCATGTGTCTTCTATTTTGTAGGTTCGAAACATTATAGTCATGCATGGTTGGAAGAACTACACGAGAAAAATATGAGAAATACCATGAAGGCTATAATCATGGTGCTCATACTCATGCTCATGAAGGTTATAAATATGGTGCTTACAGAGGGAATAATTTTGATGAAAGATGGAGGTATTTAAGAAGTATGAATGCCTTTTAATGGGAATGGAAGCTATAGAAATGAATCTGTGGTTGAGAGAGAGTTAATGTGTAGGGGTCACATAGATAATAGAGGTATGGATAGCATAAGGGGACAAGGTCCAACACCCCCTTGGGCGCTGATATACCTGGTATATTGGGCACCACGGCATAACTTTGCCACATCATGCCAAGAACTTGGAAACAAGCAAGTGCCAAATGGTGCCTAAGAGTAAGCACGTTGGATATAAAATACTGAAAGACCGAGTGATGTGCGGGGGGCTGACTGAAGGAACACAGACTACAATGGTAAGTCGAACATAGGCCCTTAGGTGACTGCTAGTGTCCTAGGCACCTAAACAACTAACGATTGGTGCCAAAATGGGCTTGTTAAGCCGTGGCATATATTTGGAGGTATGATCTAGCAATGGGCAGTCCTGGCAGCTAAATCCAAGGTGGTTGTGATAGTTGAGGGTGATTCCTAAAGAAGTGGACAGGTACAAATCAGATCCTAAAAGAGTGGGCGATTACAATCAATCCAACCTTCTTAGAGAAGTGGGTGGTTAAAACTTCCTCACCACTAAGCAGAATGTTATGATGGTAATGAGAGATAAGGTACCTGGTAACTACCCACACTTCATTGATAGATCAAGGGTGGTTGGTAACTTCCACCACAACATGGGAATCATAGGTGGTTGGTAACTTCCACTTGCCAACTGCTGATTGGTTGCTTCCAAGGAGTTGGTTATTTACTCCTATTATTTATAAGCCATAAAGGTCTAGGCTAAAGGATTCTGAAATTATAAAGGTATTACCTAGAAAGTACTATACAAGATACTCGAAACGTGCTAGTGATTGATACTAGGCGTGAGGGAGAGGACTCCTACAAGTTGCAAAGATAGTTCACATGGTCTTCTATACTACATTTTATAGAGATTGGTGATAAGGCAAAGTAAGAGTAGAGAAAGGCCTTGAATGTCTAGATAAGCTATTCTAGTATTCTTGTCAAAATTTTGTGTTTTGTGTTTGAAATATGAAGGTTGAGTAGATTTGCTCGTACGTTTGGTTTGTTGCTTGTTCCTTCGAACCATATTATTGGCTTAATAAGTAGACTTCTGCTGCACTAAAGAAAAATCTTAGGAGGAACAAAGGCAGAAGACTCATTACCTTGGACAAGGTAAGCTACACAGTGTTGCCGAAAAATAACCCCGTGATTGATAGGAAGTATGTGATGAAGACTTTGTTTCAATATTTGATGAATATGGGGATCAATTGGTTGAGGAACCTTAGTACTGAAGACCTTGAATGGTTCTATTCAACAAAGGAAGAAATTATTCCACACAAGATACAACATCGACAACAAAGCTTGTTATACCATTAATGATGAAGAAAGTGGTACGAACTTAGTTAGTACCTATCTTGTGAAGAAATTGAGCTTATCTACCATAGAGCATCCTAGGCCCTATCGTTTAAGGTGGTTAAATGGTCGTGAGAAGCTGTGGGTCACTAGAAAAGTATGCGTGTCGTCCTCTATTATAAGATATGTAGATGAGATTCTTTGTCATGTTACCCCAATGCAAGTGAGCTACTTAATATTGGGACAACCATGGATAGATACAAGGAAGGCTTCCTATAATGGCTTTAAGAAGACATATTTCATTTAAAGAGATGGCATTAAACGTACCCTAAACCTCTCTCCTCTAGTCAAGTGATTGAAGATCTAAAGAAATTGAAAGAGAAAGTGCAAGAAGAGAAAAAACAACCAAATGGAGTTGAGATGGTAATTTGTGGAGGTAAAGAAAAGAAGCATCGAATAGTTTTTTTAGTGCTTCCTTGTTCAAAGATGATGAAGAAGATGAAACTTCAAAAGCAACTAGTGGAATTAGAAAAGAATGAGAGATGTGTGGAAAAAATGATCATTAAAAGAAAAGAGAGAGAATATGTTGAGTGCTCTAGAGAGAAAATGACTGAGCTTGAAAAAAGTGAGAGTAAGGAAAAATGAGTGTTTCATTGACAAATAAGAGAGGATGAAGGAAGTGAAAAGTGAAAAAGAACAAGTTGAGTTTGGAATCAGTGAAAATACCAATGAGAGCCTTGACAAAAGAGGGAGTGTTCATGGGTCATCAGTGAACTCATATTCTAGTAAGGATTTGAAACTTTTGCTAATGAAACTAACTCTTTGTTTGTGAGTAAATTCTCTTACGTGTAGAATTTTTCAGTTTCAAGGAATAATCAAGAGGGAGGAGTTGACTACAATCTTATCAAGAACCTAAGCTTCCTTCTAATTTTTACTTATTCTTTGAGATTTATTTCAAAGAAACCCACCTCTTGTGGTTTTTTGAAAGAATAGATTTGAGGATGAATCTTTTTAAAGAGAGGGGGTATTATATGACCCGGAATGAGCATGAGACTGTGGAGTTCTTCTAAGGACCTGTTATAAGAGCTAGAGCTAAGAAGATTAAGGAAAGTGTCGATAGCTTAAACAGTGACTTGGTTGTATTTATATTTAAAGTGTTGAGGGAGAGACTTCAGTTCATATACGAAGGCCTAAAAGAAGGCCACAAAGCCCTCCCCCCCTCCCCCCCTCCCCCTCTTCCTCCCCCCTCCAAAAAGTGTTTATGTTATATGACATCATCAAAGAGTATCGAATGGAACAAGTTGGAGGAGCAAATTGTACAAAGGAGAGAAAAACATAGTCTACCATCAAGAATGGAAGGTAGTCTATTGCCCAAAAGGCAGGATTACCTCTTAGGTGGCAAGTCTCTATTTTACTGCAAATTTTTGTGATTTTTAGATTGATTTAACTTTTTTGCTCTAGTCTTAAGCATTTTGACATGTAATTAAGATGCTTGTGAAGCCTATTTACTCCTTTAAACTCAATTAGTAGCTAAGGTTTGAGATTAGGCTTCAAGGAGCCTATAAATACTCCTTATGTTAAATCTTTTGAACAAAATGAATGATACATGAGAGTTTGGGAAGCCAAATGGCTTCTTTTAGGGTTCTTCTGGTTTCTTCCACTTCCTTGTAAATTAGGTAGTCCAATTTGCAAATTAGGCAAGTTATTCTTGAATCAAATTCGACAGTTCTTGTTCAATCCAAATCCTCATTCTCTAGAGGTGTTAACTTCTATTGTTATTGTATCCAAAGATTAAGTTTTCCTAATGAATGAAGGATAGGTAAGAGTTCTTCCATAAGCCTGGTTGATTCCTCTTCGACAGGGAAAGATTAGTTACTCTGTTACTGGGAATTTTTATTGTTTTCTTTAAAGTAACCATATCCATTACCCTTTAAAGTCCTCTTGCTAAAAGAGCATATCCTTGAAAGAGATGGACTCCAAATAAAGCTTGGGGGAGTTCACATCATGAAGATTCTGTAAGTAGCTTCTATTCTATCACAACTACTACAATTGTTTATGTAAAGAGACGGCGATGATGTAGAAGAAAATGAATAAAAAGAAGGAGATGCAATGCTAGAAGATAGGAGAAAAAAGAAACGCACATGAAGTAAGAAGCACTATTAATCCTCCACGTAAATATAACTACGTTGCTTGGCACCGAAGGTGCACGAAGTTGAAATATATAATTTGCACCTAATAGCAAGAGACAACAGAAGTTGTTAATAATGAGTAACAAAACGGTGATGATGAGAAAGAGGAGGAATGAAAAAGAAGGAGATGCAGCACTAGAGGATAGGTTAGAAAAAGAAACCCGTGTGATGGAGGAAACCCTATTAATCCACCATGCAAATAGAAATATGTCATTTTGCACTGAGAGAACATCGAGGTATAAGATATAATTTGCGGCTAATATCAAGAAGCAATATATATTAATGAGTTTAGAGAACAGAAGAGGGTCAAGAATACTTGTCATTTGGATAAGATGGAAGAACTGACATTGATGTCCATCATTGGCAGCATATGCAAATCGAACATAGGATCCTTTTACGTTGCAGCACTCAAAATGACTTGGGCTCCTTAAGCAATAGTTGCCAAATTGAACTTTTTATAAGGTATACAAGATTAATATGGTCGAAAAGATACAAGATAATTCTGGAGCTTTTTCTTGACATTCTACTATATCATAACTACTAGAAATCTCAGATCATTCTTTTATGGATTGATGATGATTTGCAGGCTAAGACCTTCTATTCTATCATAACTACTGCATTGTTTTATGTACATAGACTATGATGATGTAAATAGTTGCACTAGAGGATAGGAGTAGAAAAGAACGTCCATGAAAGAGGATACGTTGTTAATCCTCCACGTAAATAGAACTACGTCGCTTTTCACCGCGGGTGTACCAAGGGGCAAGATATAATTTGCAACTAATAACAAAAAGCAACAGAATTTGATCATAATGAGTTTAGAGAACCAAAGAGTATCCATAATATTTGTCACTTGCATAAGCTGGAAAGAACGACATTTATGTCCATCATTGGCACCATGTGCAACCCGAACGTAGGATCCTTTAATGTTGCTCTGAAATGACTTGGGCTCCTTTAGCCAGAGCTCCAAAATTGAACTTTTTCTCAGGTATACAAGTTTAATGTTGTCGGAAACGATACAAGAAAATTTTTTGCTTTTTCTAGACTTTGTATTCTATCACAACTACTACAGTATTTTTGTTTATGTTTCATCTCAGGTAGTTATTTTAGGTTTTGATAAAGATGTTGCAGGCTAAGGCTTTCTATTTTATGCAACTAATTCAAAGCAGAAGGAGATGCAATGCTGGAGGATAGGAGAGGAAAAAGAAACAAGCGTGAAGGAGGAAACCACATTAATCCTTCACGTATATAGAACCACATCCTTTTGCACTGAGGGTGCACAGAGGCACAAGATATAATCTGCAGTTAATTGCAAGAAGGAACAGAAGTTGATAATAATGAGCTTAGAGGATTGAAGAATATCTAGCATACATGTCAATTGCATAAGCTAGACCAACATTGATGTCCATCATTGGCAGCATATGCAACTAAAATATAGGATCCTTTTACGTTGCTCTCAAATGACTTGAACTCCTTAAGCAGCAGCTTGCAAATTAAACTTTTTCTTAGGTATACAAGCTTAATGTTGTAAAGAACTTTACAAGGAAATTATGAACTTTTTCTAAACCTTCTACTCTATCACTTGCAGCTACTGCATTTGTTTTTGTGTTTGTGTTTGTGTTTGTGTTTCATCTCAAATCTCTCTTTTAGGTGTTACTGAAGATTTTGCAAGCTAAGTCTTTCATTTTCCTTTATAATCTCATAGTATTCCTCAAATAGTCTCAAGGTTTCGCTAAGGCATTCTTGATCTCCCTTCTATAAGAATAATAATCACCTTAGGGTTAGATGTTTCTTGTTGGTTAGGGTTTTATGTTATTATTGAGTGCAAAATTTCTTGAATTACAAGGTATCTAAGCATGAATGAGGTAATTGCACCATTGGGAAGCACCCCAAAAGTGATAAATGAGGAGACACAAGATAAGGATTTATTAATGAGCACTCAGATTTTAGTAAATGATTTGATATTTCAGAAGAATCATCCTTATAGGACAACATAGAAGAAATTTGCTTAAAAGTTGATTCTCAAAGATCTTATTAAACGAAAAATATTCTAACATTGAAATCTCACTAGATCTCTTGATCTTCAGAAAATGCAATATTTTATGCAAAAAGAAATTTTAAAAGAGTAGCAATATGAATGATTTAAAAGATTAAAAGTTGTACAAGCAATATGAACCATTTAAACCATAAGTAGCATTATTTAGAGGAGGATTGCTATTTGCAGGCGAGTTTTATTACTACAGTCGATGGGAACCTCATTCTCCTCTTTCAGTTTCTGGCATGACCAAAGATGTCTAGGAGATGATATGCTTTGTAAGAGGACCGGCTACATGAACAATGGAAAAGAAGCTAGAAGAGGAGAACAAACAAGGCATGACCATGTTCAAAAGAAACTACAAAGAGCTTACTTAGAACCAGATGGAAGGGGAAGATGAAGGCCGTAAAGGCACCAAAACACTTCTAGTAACAATGGTGCAAGAGGAGGAAACCAAGAAGAGCAAGTTTGAAGGACCTAGAAGACATAAAATCAAAGAGGTGCCAAGATGGAACCTGCCGTCCCCGATAGGGTTCTGTCCAATTCTCTTTAACAAATTAAAGACCTTCCACTCGGGTGCAACCAGCCCGGTAGCTCTCTGCTGCAAGATGGTTTCAAGTGGTGTTAAGCTTATTTTTATTCTCAATTGGATGCCTAAATATCTAGATTTGTAATTAAGAGGCATATGATTCTCCTTTACTTCCTTAAACTTAATTAGAAGCTAGAGCTTAGTGTTAATCATGAAGGGGGCATTTATATACTCTTATTTTCAGCCATTTAACATAATGAATGAAATATCTTGAGTTTATCTATTTGAGAGAGAAAACTAGGGTTGCTAGAGTTTCTTCTTCTTCCTAGTAAATTCAGTGATTCCAATTGTAATTTAGGCAAGATCTTCTTGAATTGAAATTCAAGAGTTCTTGTTCTTCCCCAAATCCTATATTCCTAAGAGGTGCTAACTTTGTAGTTAATGTTTCTAGGGTTTAGGTGTTCCATTGTGAATGGGGGATACTTGATGATTTATTATAATCCTTGTGGATTCCTCTTCAAGATAGGGACGTTTTGTTTTCTTTTTCTACTACAATTTTCCTCTTGTTAATCTTCAAAGTTTTCCATGACAAAGCCTTCAAATACCCATTTGTAGTGAGAGGAATCTTGGAAAAGGATGGACACCAAAAAATCGTAGAGGAGTTTATGTCATGTAGTATCAGAGCTAATCTCTCTAAGAGGTGAAAATGTACGTGTTTCGATTGCTAAATTTGGATTATACAAAGGCCAAGTTAAAGAAATTGAAAGGCAAGAAAAATTTGAATTTTAAGTTTCATCTTCCTTTTATAGAATTTTAAGAAGCTATTGTGGTTGAGTTTGATTTTAAAGATTTCAAAAATTTTACTTATAATATTTCTGAGTGAAGTCTTGTAAAGTTTAAATGGTTTTTGCATAGTTCTTCCATGGGTTGTTTTGTTTCGAACTCCTATATCTATCCAATTTTCTCGCATCATAAGCGTTACAAGCAAGATCTAGAATCCTCGTTTTATTCGTTTCTTAGATGGTGATTTCACTTTACTTTCTTCATACTAAGCAATGATCATTTTCGTAATTTCTTTTCTAATGCTACCTGCCTCTTGTGGTTAGTTGATGGAATGGATTCGAGGACAAATCTTTTTGAAGAGATGCTCAGGAGATGATGATCTTCATAAGAGGAGCAGCTACAAGAACGATGTCAAAGATGATAGAAGATGAGAACAAAGAAAGGGTGGCCATGTTCGAGAGAAACTACCAAGAGCTTGCTTGGCACGAGATGGAAGGAGAAGATGAAGACCCTAAAGGCACCAAAATACTCCTAGTAATCATAGTACAAAAGGACGAACAAAGAGGAGCAAGTTCGGAGGACTTAGAAGACACAAAATCAAAGGGGTGGCAAGATGAACCTGTAGGCCTCGGTAGGATCAAGACTTGCTGGCCCCCGAAGTCTAATTCTCTCAACAAATTAAACATCTACCTGCCCAGGCAGGTTAGGATTGGCTAGCCCTGACAGGTCTTGGTTGAATATGGTTTCAATTGGTTTTTAAGCTTATTTTGACTTTTCAATTAGGCTCCTAAACATCTAGATTTGTAGTTAAGAGACATATCATTCCTATCTACTTTCTTAAACTTAATCAGAAGCAAAGGCTTGGTGTTAGTGACCAAATGGGCGCATATATATACTCTTATTTCAATCATTTGACACAATGAATAAATATCTTGAGTTTCTCTATTTGCTAGAGAACACTAGGGTTCCTAGAGTTTCTCCTTCTTGCATGTAAATTAGGTTATCCAATTGTAATTTAGGCAAGGCATTCTTGAATTGAAATTCAAGAGTTCATATTCTTCCCAAAATCCTATATTCCCTAGAAGTGTTAACTTTCTAATTAATGTTGCTAGAGATTAGGTGTTTTCTTGTGAATGAGGGATATGTGAGGATTTATTATAATACTTGGTGATTCCCCTTCTAGATAGGGAAGTTTTTTTTTTTTCTTTGTTTACTGCAGTTTCCCTCTTGTTAATCTTCAAACTTTTCCATGACAAAGCTCTCAAAGACCCTCTTGAAAGGAGAAGATTCTTTGAAAAAGATGAAATCTAAAGAAGCCTAGAGGAGTTCATATCACTTTCCCTCGCTAACTTCTCTTTAACTCACAATTTTCTTTAACTTCTCTCTAAAAAATCTTACATAAATGAATGATTTGAAGTAGGTTTAGATAATATAAAAAACAATATAGACTTAAAATAATAATTTGATATGAAAATCATTAAAAAGAATTAAGATTTTAAAAAAGTTCCGCACACACCCACATGATGCACCAGGTACCCGCCCGCGCACATTGTACTGGGAAGCGCATCCCATACTAACTAACTTAAACTATTTCAAATATTAGTTTTAGTTAGATTTTCTAGAGAGAAGTTTGTGAATATTTTTGAGTTAGAGGGAGAAAGTGCAAAGATGAAATGAGGTTCCAATCAACTGCAGTTTAAAACATGACTACAAAACGCATGAGTCATTTATGATAGTAATAGTTTAGATGTTTTAAACTTCTGCAACTTCTTTTTTTTTTTACCTCATGCTTCAACAACTAAACTTAAATTTCATGCAGTATATAAATCTAAATTGTCCGGTATTACATATTATACCTTTTAACTTGATTAGTCAGTTTAATATTTGCATAATCTATAGGTGGGATAAAGCATTTTAGTTTGCCTTTCAAGTTATAATCTTTCATTTTATCTCGAGGTATAAGAATATGATAATTGTTCAGAAAGATTAACTTTCAGAATATATTGCACAACATTTTTCTTTTCAAGTTATAATCTTTCTTATTTACCTTCGGATATAAAAGTATGATAATTTATATAATAAATAATTAACTTCTAATGAAATATCTTAAGCAAATAAAAAAGAAGTTGCTGTAGAGCATCATTTCATATTTAACAGGACCATGTCTAAGTATCCAAGAAACAAACGGTCCCACTAAATTATATCATGGGAAGTCATAGATATGAATAAAGTGAGCAAAGTTCATTACCAATTTCGAAATTTGCACGTACGTACGCATGCCATACCTTATTCTCAAGAAATAGTGCATGCATTATTCCTGCACTCCTGCCAAACATGTTGTTTTCTAATAATGAGAAATTGTACAGAATCCAGACATTTCTGACATACAAATGTTGGACAACATAAACAGTACAATTTTTTTAGAATCATACACTCGGAGCATGTGTGCTAACCTGAAAATTATGTTTTAGGATTTTACACTAGGAAAGAAAACAAACACTAAAATAAATGAAATTGGGTCAATACATGTAAGGAACATGCATATATTTCTATGCTGGTGTGCTTGGGTGAATGTTGAACTAAGTAAACAATAAAGCAACATGACGAAATTATAAGGTTATGTCCGATTAGTTATCAAAGTAAACGATATTAATCCTACACAAGCCTTTGAAGATGTTATTGGAAAGGTCGGATTATGCGGACCACCAAAAATCAAGCAAGAGTTAACAATACTTCCTAACTGAGATACATATTAGGGGAATGTAATCAGGCACGTTCAGCAGTAACAATTTCATGGACTATAAAGTTCATGATCAGCTAGTACTAATGAAATTAATTAAGGCCATAATACAAGTCGTATCAAATGTAATTATGACCAACATGTTAAAGTAATGGAAGGTAATTAGTGAACTCAGCTGTATAATTTTCATTACTATCAATGAAAAGGAATGTCAGTAAACAGGGGAGGAAAAATATTGGAGGCAAACAAGGTAGGAGCTTTCCCTGTCTCTATTATGCCCCTCCCAAAGGCGAATATATGTCCCCTAGAACTCTTCAATGGAATTAACTTATCGTAATAAAAAGGATACAAGGCAAATTAATATTTTAAAGAACGTACTACATTGCCAAGACAGTTCTCTGATACGCGTTGGTAACTTCTTTTTCTTCAAACAACCAGAGTGATAAGCTTTTCCACAAACCGTGGGGGAATAGAAATGGAAACTTCCTCATATTAGGAACATTCTTTTGTGATGTTACTACAGATGTTCGTAAGCTTGATCTTTTTTAACCCTTTCTTTTCAATTGATTGTTTAAGCATTAATTGCTACCTCATCAATCTTATTGATTAGCATGCTCTTTCTATTTGCTTTCCCTGCTGCTTGTTGGTCTAGTAACCAAAAAATCGTACTCTTCACCATATTGCCGATTGGGAAATAATTTGGTTTGACATTCAATAATGTTTTTTCTGAAAAAGGTTTAGCGTGCAACAATTTAAATTAATAGAATAGACCAAAATGAAATCATTAATTATGAGGATACCAAAGTAACAAGGAAGTTTGTCCAAAATAAAACACAACTCCACTTTTCCAGTTTCCGAAATCTGTACACATTTCTCATATTGTGTAAGTTTCTAACCCCTACCCCGAACAATAAACATTTTTCAAATAGAAAAACTTCTCATCCAAATTATTGCACATGTAAAACTAAACTAAATTGATTTGTGTGGTATATGGTTGGCTTTTGTAAAAAGAAAAAAAGGAGATCGATAGTGAAAAGTCAGTTTTAGGATTACAAAATTGATTAGGTTTTGCATGAACAATTCATTAAAAGTTCAGTGTAAACTTGGCTCGAGATGAGCATATTATTAAACGAGGAAAACTCTATTAACAATACTCAACTCGTGGACTCTATCTTGGGCTCAAGAAAATAAAGAGTTATGTGTAAGATTATTAAATAAAATGTATAAATACAACACTTTGTCAATCCGCCTAACTTAGGAGACTTATATAACTATACCATTAGATAATTAATTTAAATAAATATAAGACTAGTATTAAGGATTACGTTTATGACTTATAATAGGATTATTATTTTTATGTAATTAGTCTCCTAATGCTATAATTTAGCCTTCTAGTTCTAGTTAGATTAGGTTTATAAATCCTAATTGATTAGGTTCTACTTATGATTTATTTTGGATTTGTCATACCTGACAAGTATATAATGTACTTTATTCTACAATAATACAGAAAACATTGGATTGCTTTTCCCACTAGAAACTTTCATGGTATCAGAGTCAATTTTGAAAAAAAAAAAAAAAAGCTTAGCTCGAACAAAAAAGAAAGAAATAGTGAAAGTATGGCCTGCATTGCTGTTCACCGTAGTTCGTCACCGGGTTCATTGTCTTCAACCTAGTACGGCATAGTTTGTGGGCATTGTAATCGGAGCTGACCTCTGTTCAGTCGTAGCAGACGAGGAACGCAAACCGCAAAAGGAGTTCGTAGCAGTCGAGCTTGTTCCTATTCTTGTCAGATTTCTGTCGTATGTTGGCCCAAGACCGCTACAACAGTCGTCGGTGGCCGCGGAACACCACCAACTTCTGGCCGTGGTACAACAAGACAGTAGCAGCAGCTTGCGCAGAGAGGACGATCAACTGATGATGGGCCAATACCGCCGCGACCGTCCAACGCGGAGGAACGAAGACCGTCGCGGGCGCAGAAACCTTCAGCCAAGCAGGAAGCTTCAGCAATAGCAACAGTCCTCCAAATGTGGAGTAGAAAGTTCCAGCAACAATATTCCTAATTTATCAAGTGAACAATGGTCAAATTTGTTGACCATTATAAATAACACAGATACCACTCAATCTGACATATTATCTGGTATGAAAAATGTATGGATTTGGGATTCAGGATGTTCTCATTACATGACTAGTAGGAAAGATTTTTTGAGCAATTTAAATAATGTCTACCCCTATACTATTGGTTTACCTAATGGTACTAAGGCAATTGCTCTGCAAGAAGGAATGGTCTCCTTAACTCCTAGACTAAAACTGCTAAATGTACTTTTAATTCCTGGACTTAAATGCACCCTAACTTCTATGTCTCAATTGGCTCGAGAAGCTCGATATTTTATCACCCTTTTTGATCATTTTTGTGTTATACATGACTATATTTCGATGAGGCCGATTAGAGTGGGTGAGCAGAGGTATAGGATTTTCTTATGCCGTTGCAATTATCAGCTTTATATGCTTTTTCTAGTGATGTTCATGATTCTAGCATATTATGGCATATCCGATTTGGCCATTCTTCGGATTTTATGGTGAATAATTTCTTGGGACTTTCTACATACTCTAGAACCAAATCTGCACCTTGCAATATTTGTCTGCGTGCTAAACAGACTCGTGACTGTTTTCCTTTGAGTATAAATAAGGCATCTCAGACTTTTGATTTAATTCATTGTGATTTATAGGGACCATACAAAACTGTGTCTACTATCGGTATCTCTTATTTCCTTACTTTAGTAGATGATTATTCTAGGGTAGTCTGGATATATTTGATCTCAAAGAAAAGCAAAGTTGCATCCATTTTAAAAGATTATTTTGCAATGGTGAGAACGCAATTTGGCAAAACCGTAAAGACAGTTCGGAGTGATAATGGTACATAATTTATTTGTCTGAAGTCATATTTTTCCTCCCATAGCACGATACATTAGACCACCATCGTTGGAATCCCACAACAAAATGGGAGGGTCGAGCGAAAGCATCGGCATATCCTGAATGTGTTCTGACAGCCGGATATCTTATCAATCCCACACCTCTTCATTGTTACACGGAAAAATGCTTATGAGATGCTACCTGGGAAAAGGCCATCCTATTCTCACATTAAAAGTTTTTGGTGTTTAGCTTATGTCCATGATCATGATCTACCCGGAGATAAATTTCAAGCCCGAAGCAGAATGTGTCTTTCTTGGATACCCCTTCAACAAGAAAGATTAGCTATTTTATGACTTAGAAAGGGAAAAGTTTATTTTGTCCAGAGATGTAATTTTTTATGAGACCAAGTTCCTATAAAGAAAAATCAGACACCCCACAATGTACTCAAGATTTTTCACGATATTATAATTTTGGAGAACAAATATTGTGGGCTTACAAGAACGGGGGAGTGAATTATTTCATGAAAATAGCACACTAGTCCAGTCATCTGCTCAAACAAATTGGACCGAAACCAGTAGCCCAGACACATCTTATCCTGGACCACCAGTAAGTGAGCCAACCGCGCCTCACGCAGCCCAGCAGCAAACAAGGACCGCGGCCCAATTTCCAAATTGCCTCACTTTAGCTGCATCAGATCCAGTCGACAGCACGGCCCAGCATGATGGCCCAGTAAAAAACCACCTCCCGTCCAGTCTTCACCGACGCCCAAGTCGCAGACCAGATCAACCGCACCAGCCCAACTGCAGTTGCACTTTGGCTGCATCTCATCCAATAGTGCCTGATCCAACAACCCTAAGCCAGCGCACAAAAACACTTGGTACAAGAAGAAGCCCTTGTATTAAAAAGGTTCCTGCTCGACTTTGGGATTTTGACTGTAATGCAATATGGAAGTCTTCTATATCCCCTTCCTCTTTCGCTCGCTCACCCTCTTCGTACCTCTCAGGTACGTCCCTTTATCCTGTAACACTTTATGGACTATGGAAAATTTTATTCTTCACACAGACATTTTTTAACATCTGTAGCCAAAGAATCAAAACCCACTACCTATTTTGAGGCAGTTTCTAATGCTAAATGGCGCACTGTAATGCAACAAGAAATTGATGCGCTAGAAAAGAATATCACATGGACTTTGACATCCTTGCCCCCTAAATGTGTTCTTGGCAGTAAATGGGTTCATCACATTAAATATAAAGAGGATAGTACCATCGAGCGATACAAGGCTCGCTTTGTGATTCTAGACAACATACAAAGGGCTGGCATTAATTTTACAGATACTTTTGCCCCTATTGCTAAAATGTTCACTGTTCGAACCTTACTATTTGTTACTACTGCTCGAAACTGGCCTATTCATTATATGGATGTCCACAATGCAGTTCTACATAGAGATTTAAATGAAGAAGTCTATATGCATCCCCCACCTGGTTTTCGTCCTTCTTTTCACGGACATGTTTGTCTTTTGAAGAAATCTTTATACGGCCTTCGACAAACCCCTTGGTGTTGGTTTTCTACGCTAACTGCTGCTCTTCATAAGTATGGTTTTTTCCAGTCTTATGTAGATTATTCGCTCTTTACATACTCAAAGGATAATGTTTTTTTGTTCGTACTCATTTATGTGGACGATCTATTACTTACTGAAAATTCACTACCCTCTATAAATGCATTCAAAGCTTCCTTGAATACAACCCCAGCAAAGAACAATTGAGAAATATCAATTTGCTTATTTCAATTTTGTTTTTTAACTCAATATCTAAAAGTTATTAACTAATTTAAGAGAAACTCCCAAAAGTTAGCAATATTAAACTGCTGAGTTACTCGATCTTAGGATCTCCGATGCCAAGCGAGGTGGATGTACTTGAGGGGCTCGCCGACCACAGCTCTTCTCCCGCATTCCGATTCTGGAAATAAGAAGAGAAGATGGGTTCCTCATATAAAATGGAGGTACAATGTACAAAACCTCACGATGTACAAGTACAACTAAACTCTTGTTTTTTTTTTTTTTAAAAGACTAAGTACAACTCTTGGTTAACATAAAAGGGATTGGAACGCAAAGAATTCGCTGCAAGTATAATTCGAAGAGAAAAAGCAAAATAAAAAGGAGAAAAAGAGAAAAAACAAGACGAGCAAAGAAGGTGAGTTTGAGAACATTACTCATGATCACAGATATGAAGCCATCCTCCATCTTTGTAGATGAAGCACAAGTACTCCTTGCCCCTTTCTCTTCACATCATCTGGTCCCGTTTCATCAACTTTCATTACCATGACGCTTCTTCTTCCTCAAAATCCTTCCGTCGAAATCAAAACTCTGAAAGGAGTTCTTTTCAAGCGAACTGAAGGCAATAAAGCTCAAAAATTATGAGGAAGTAGTTTTATAATTTGGTTTACATACGATGAAAAATTTCAAGAATTGAGTTAAAATTGGTAACTGAATTAAAACTACGAATGGTCTTGTATGTGTACTACCTCTCTTATGATGGAGACAATATGGCTGCATACGTTTTTTCTTATCTCTTTTTTATTTGTACTAGTAGTATCTACATGCGAATGAAAGAACGTAATAAAATTTTGATAGAATTAAATTTATTAAATATAACTTTCAGGATTTTTTTAGTGATATTTTTTTTATATAATTATATTTAGTTTATTTTTAATAATTTACTTTTATCTTTAATATTGAGAATATTTTTTCATAATTCATCCATCTCTTTAATATTTTAAAATTGTTTTTACTAATTAATTTTTCTATTTAATATTTAGTGTTGTCTCGTTAGTTATATACTGTCAACTATGATCTATTAATGAGGTTGTTTTAGTAGTTACTAATAGGTTAAATGGTTTTAATGGAAATATACATGAAAACTATTAATCATTAATATGTTATTAGATTACTATTATCAATTGTCTTACATTATTAAACTCTTGAGTTGTCTCATATGTTTATCCCTATTTTAAAGAATTTCTATTTTTCATTTTAATATTTAGAATGCTTAGTATTTGGAAGTCTCTTACTGATACTCATTTGTCTTTTTAATATTTGAAATCGTCTAATGAATTCCACAAAGTTTATGAAATAAAATTTTTTTCTTCTACATATTAAAATGTACTTCAAAGTCAATTATTTAAAATTTGTTAATCTCTATATGCTTCGAAAATAAAATATTTTCTTTCTTATATGTGTTATATTTTACAAATAATTGCCACAACTTATTATTTTATTGTATTAAAAAAGCTTATTTTATTGATGTTATTTTCATTATCTACTATGTTTTTTTTTTTTTTTTTTGATAAATGACCCACTATGTAATTAATTCCTACACTACTTGGATTCGCACATGACACCATTTTTAAAAATAAAACCTTTTTTTAAATAGGTTAAAATGTACTTTTAAAATAATTATTTTGAATGAATTATTTCTCCATGTAATCCTCTATGTATCCCCAAATAATTCTCTTTCTTATATATGAATTTAAATATATTTTATAAATAATTCTTACAATTTTTATTTTCTTTATATAATTTTATTATCCTCAATGTAATTATCAACTCCTAAATATAAAATGAAATAATTTTTTAATTCTTTATTAAATGCCTTTACCATAATATTTCTAAGTAAATATTTTTTTTAATTTTTATTAGTTATTCTTATATATTGTTTTAAATTTTAATTTGTTTAATATTGTTTAATTTATGCTTTATAAAAAAAGTATATTAACTCTCCAAAATTCATTTTTTCTTTTGCTAAAAACTTACTGTAATTATTTTTAACTATCTTATTTTGAACTCTTAAATAAGTATCTAATTACCGAAACCTTTCAACTCCTCTAAGTATTAAAATCTAGTTTTTCTTAATTATCTTATATGTAACTTTTATCTAATTACTAAGAATTCTTAACTCCTTAATGTGTCAAACTTTCGTTAATTAACTAAAGGACATATCAGGAAAATAAAAAAGTAAGAAACCAAAATGTGTAAATTATCACGACCTCATTAGAGATGTTTATAATAGTAGAGATTTGCAGCCAACAAACTAGTGTGGAGGATTCAGTTGTGGACCAAATTCATGTCCTACTCTATGAACCATGTATTATGTACTCAGTCATCATCTCTGTTTTATTGATATATTTTCAATTATGGAGACAACAACTTGGTGATTGATGTAGCTTAATACATATAACATGGTGCATAAATAGGGATATAATATGGTTCATAATAGAACTTGATTCTATTATTGACGAGGTACATATCCCCACTCATGGAACATGTGGCATATTAAGCCATATGATATATATTGTTAATTATGTTTCCACTTATAGACGCCTGGTCCATAACAAAAATTTTCAATCATAGTGTATTCATCCAACCATCATTTCTTCTAATTCACTTCCCTCGTCTAATGTGTGTGTCTAAGCACACGTTAATATATATAAAACATACTATATCTAAGAGTCAAATCTTATAAAATCTAAAAGTCTAATAAAAAATTATTTAACACTTAGGAGTCAGGAAAATTACATGTTAAATTAGAGAGTTAATCCATGTTAATATATCTATTAGGTGCACGTGCTAGACAAACTGTTACATAATATAGATTTAAACACCTAAAAATATTAATTTTGAGATTAAAAATATTAAAAAATACCTTGAAAACAAAATTTATAATAGTGAACCACCCGATATCCTGCACGCGGTACCGATGTGCGTAGTACTTAATAGTTTATACTATTGAATTTTTTTAAAAAATTTAAAACTCAATATTTATATTATTAATTTTTTTATATTTTTATTCACACTAACTCAAACAACTTCAAATTATTACTTTGAGTTTTTTGTTTTGTAGGTAAAATTATAGTTTGAGTTACAATTAGTAAAACAAAAAGAAATTAATTTGTGTTAGATTTTTTAGGGAGAAATTAAAGAGAATTACAACTTACGTAAATCATGAGTTTGGAAATTCAACAAAAGAAAAAAAAAAGGTTTTCTTATATTTTTTAAGGAAAAGTGAGGGAGAATTACAAATTAGGAAGAAAGAGTAAAAAGATAAAATATGAGGTTAGATGACCACACAAATAATTTTACTATGGCAAATTATAAAAAAAAAAAAATCTAAATGATTTGGTTGCATCCTTTTTATATCATCTTTTCAGGTATTAAATTTGGAAAAGTCTCATATGAAGTTGGTCTGTAGATCTCTTGGTCCATATTCAATTACATCATCCATATATCAATATATTAAATTTTTTATGTGGATTTTGCGTTGGTTTACTAGTACTGTTGTGCTATGCATACAATTTGGTGCGCATGGGTTTTTGATTTTTTCTTCCTGCCTAAAAATTAGTGATGTAGTCATCCAACCTTCATTTCCTCTTTATTCACTTCCTCTCTCTTACTCCTCTCTAATACTTTCTAGAAAATAATAATACAAATTAAGAATTTGAAGGGCTTTTATACAATGCTGAAAAAGAGTAAATCACCATGTTTTTATCTAAACAATTTATACTTTTCTGATTTAAAAAAAAAAAATTTATTAAAAGCATACCTAAATATAATTTATGTGCAACTTATACTATCAAATTATTAACAACGCGGCAGAATATAGCGATTTTTCCACATGATTAACATGTGCAGTTGGAGAGAGAAGCATTTTTATCACTTTAAATAATTTATTAGTCGACCCATATTTAAGAAGAGTACCTTAACCGACCCAACCCCTTTTCCAAACATAATCTGTGCAACCGACAATCCCTAATATCCAATTCAAGACTAATAACAACAAAAAAATTTTGAACCTAACTCGAATTCGATGGTCTTGTTCGGATAACTACCCAAATCTTCTATTTTGTTTCTTCCCTAGAATCAGTTTGGCAAACGAAACCTACATAGAATCAAGAATTTCTTCTGTTTGTGGAAGATAGTCGAAGTCGACGAGGATGGAGATTCGCGATAAAATAATAGTAAAAGCGATCCCGAGTTACTGTAAGTATTTTAAACTTCTTGAGGTGTTTTTGTGGTGAAAAACCTATTGAATGCCCTATTGTGAATTTTTTTGCCTTTTCTTTCGGGTTTTGTCATTACATGCTCAATTTTGTACAAAGTTCTGGTCTTTTTCTTGCTCAATTTTGTCGAATGCTTTGGGCTTTTTTTTTTTTTTTGATTTTTTTAAAACCACTTTGTATTTTTTAATGTCTTAAACATGGTGATATTTGAGTTATTTATTTGAAATGATTGTACAATGATCCATGTTCTGTGGTTTTTTTATAGGTTGAATACTTTTTGTTGCGGATGATGGAGTGATGCTTTTTTGTTTACGCTGGTTTTTTCTTGTTTAGTGGCCCTATTTCATTAATATCCTTAGTTTTCTCCATTTTCCTCTTTTGAATATAGCTTGTATTTCTTGCTTATTTACTCTTAATGTATACTGTAAGGGTCGATTTATAGAACATGAGCAGAAAGAACGAGTGTATAGGAGGGACAAGAGACTATGTAGATAATTGTCATATAGATGGGTTTCAATAGAAGACTTGGATCTAATGCTGAAGAGTTTAAGGTTGTGTGATTTGAAATAATGCTTTTATTATCTCGAGGATAATGTTTGGAAGAAGTTCTTAGTGACAATAATGCCTGACAGTGGCGGAACCAGCAAACAAAACTTGGAGGGGCTAAACTACATTAAAAAGTTTTCCATAATTTCGTCTATAAAATAGATGCTTTCCAAGTATAAAAACATTCAAACAATTCCAAATTTACAAATAAGATAACAAAAAAATAGGTAATCGCCCATTACCAATGAGGAGTGATCACCCACCACTCACGAGGAATGATTACCCATCACTCGCGGGATAAGCATTACAATTCTAAATGTACAAATAACATAGCATAAAATAGGTAATCGCCCATTACCAATGAGGAGTGATCACCCATCACTCACGAGGAATGATTACCCATCACTCACGGGATAAATACCTCTATCAAAGCTGAGAATCTTGATCAGAGTCTTTAGATGACCGATGAGCATGATCAGAAGACAAAATCCAATATGAGCTACAATTAATTTAGAACGATTAGAAGATTAATATAAAAATAAATAACATTCATACAAATATGTTTACAATGAAAAGGAAATCACTATCGAAAAATGATCTAAAATAGAGTTTTACATGCGAAGAATGAAGGAAATGATTAAGACGGCAACTTTATTCTTCGAGTTTGCATATTTTGAAACTGCTGCAAGATGTCTTCATCTTCAATACTCTTAAAAATCTCGTTCTCAACATAACAAACCAAACTGTCATTGAGAAACTCATCTCCCATCTTATTGCGTAGATCATTCTTAATGATGTTCATAGTAGAAAAAGACTTTTCTACGATAGCTGTCGCAACAGGCAAGACTAAAGCCAACTTAATTAGTCGATAAACCAAATTAAAAAACATGTGACTTTTTGTCTCAACCATCTTCTTTGCGAGATCTCCAATGTCAGTAAGGCCAGAGAAAGCTGCCCCATCACTTGATCTCATGTAAGAGATATACGTATTAAGTTGTGCTTTTAACTCAAACTTATCAGAGACAAAAAAATCATCTGAATAGAACTCAGATAAACGGAGTAACTGATTCCAATCAAAATTTGCAAATGAATCTCTAGGGCTAAGCCATGATATGCACATAAGTAGCTCTGTATTTGACTCCGTAAAACGATCATCCATTTCTTTGACTATAAGATCCAGAACCTAACATTATACAAGGAACAGTTTATAATTTGTAATGTTACAAAAATATAATATTTGAGAATATGAAAAAAGATAAAGAAATTAACTACCTCAAAAAAGATCTCTCGACAAAAAAAATGGTAGTAAGTCTTTGGTTTCCCATCCACGCTCCTGTATAATTTAGCTCGGCTTCGGCCTGGTTTAGGATCTTGCATATTGGGCACAAAAATATCATTTTTGGTACAAAATGCAGTAACAACACCCAATAATTCCTCCCAACAATCATCATCATTTCTATATTACTTCAATTCATCCTTTATTGTCTTAATCATCTGGATAGCGGTGAATATGTTTTGAGTCTTTTGTCACAGGCATATTGACAATGTATTTGTTTCAGCCAATACATCTACCATTAATTGAGCAATGAATACAAATTCAAATTGATTCATGTTATCAATCAACCCTCGAGCAATACCTCAACTATTGGGCTCATTCCCCTCTTCAAATATAGTGTCAAGTACATGTGTCACTACATCCCACATATCCAAAATCCTAGTTATGGTTTTAAAGTGAGAGCCCTAACGAGTGTCACCTGACCGAGCTAAACTTGTTTCCTGATTCTTGTCTTTTCCTGTAGCAACTTCTCAACTTTCTATACCTTTTACAAGATCATCATGGTACTTTTGCAAAACAGCATCCTTTCTTTTACATGAAACACAACAACATTTACAATCATAGCAAGGTACTCAAAAAAAGTACACACATGACCATTTTTCTATGTAGTAATCACAAGCACTAATTGAAGTTGGTGAGCAAAGCAATGAACATAATATGCGTGCTTATTTTCATCTAAAATTTTTTTGTTTCAATCTATTAAGCTCGCCACGCATATTAGACACTCCATCATAACCTTCTTTGAGCCGGGAAATTGATAATCCATTTATTCCAAAGAAATCATCAATACTATTTTTCAAAGTCTGTGCAGAAGTGTCACTGACGTGTACAACTCCAAGAAAATGCTCAATCACTTCTCCATTATCATTAACAAATCTCAAAACTATAGACATTTGCTCCTTCACGGAGCTATCTCGAGCCTCATCAACCAAAAGAGAAAAAACCTTCTCACCAACCTCATTTTACAATAGCTTGCCTCACTTCTGTTGCACAAGCATTAACAATTTCTTTTTGAATTTTAGGAGAAGTCAATTGATTATTTTCCGGAGCATTCAAGTTCATGACCTTGTTTACTTCTTCCACTTGATCACAATACCATTTTGTTAATTCAAGAAAATTACCTCGTCAGCTTGAATTTTTCGACTCATCATGTCCACGAAAAACTAAAACCTGATTTAATAAAAATTGAATCACTTTTACAACAGGAGCTAACCGAGCACGGTATTCAATCTCAGTCTGACTACTTTGTTTCGATAACATATATTCTACATTTTGTCTTTGATTTTTAAAACCCAACAACTGAACTACAGCACCAGAGCGTGGACTATTTGGCAATCGTTCATGGTTTCTAAAGTTTTCTTTAGCACGTTTCTAATTTTTAAAACCCACTTCCGTAAACATATCATCACCATATTTGTGCTTTTGACCTTTAGCAAACAAATAACAATAGAAACAAAATGTTGCATCTTTATGTACACTGTACTCTAACCAAGCAAAATCTTTAAACCAACTCTTTTGAAACGATCTCCTAATATCACCAAAATCAGTTTGTGGAAATTTATGATAACATGGTTGAGTTGGGCCTTTATCCATATACCGTCTCCTTAATTCATGTCTAATTTCATAAGGATAACTATCAATGTGTTTACGCAATCCTGGATCACCAATAATCTCACAATCTGAAAACTCTACCCCTTCTAGAGATTTTTTAGACGATGTTTCTTCAACCGGTTCCGGTTTAGAACCGTTCTTCCACTTTTCAAAGTATTTCACCATATTAAACCCTATATAATAAATATTCAAACATTTTAAATTAAATTCAACATATTTCACTATTGACATTAATCATTAATTAGAAGTTAGAACATAAATTAAATGAGCAATCATATTTTTACACAAAAAAAACCGTAGAAACCAAACAACCAATAGAAGAGAAGT
This sequence comes from Catharanthus roseus, assembly GCA_028651295.1. NCBI lineage: Eukaryota > Viridiplantae > Streptophyta > Magnoliopsida > Gentianales > Apocynaceae > Catharanthus > Catharanthus roseus. The sequence continues at coordinate 27,530,027 of JAPQWS010000153.1, read as the reverse complement.
TGGTGCAGTGGTGCTTACCTTTTCTTCAATAGAAGAGAAGCAGAAAGCAGGCAGGAGCAGTCCAGTGGCTGACAGCACAGCAGTAGCACTCTAGCAGTACTAGTCAGCAAAAAAGTAGAGCCGTAAAGCAGAGGAAGTGAGGAACAGAAACAAAGCAGCAGTAGTCAGTAGAGGTCCAGAGGACTAGAGGAGCACCGAGTAGCCGCGTCCGTGCAGCGCAGCCGGTCCAGTCGCCGAGAAGAAGCAGTGTCGCAGCGGGCTAGCAGCAGCCGGCAGGAAATGGTACAGCAACAAAATAGGTAACAGCAGCAGAGTAGAGTAGCAAGAACTAGAAGGAGTAGCAAACGCGTCACGCCGAGAGGAGATGAGCCTACGCCGTCACCGCTGCCGAGAAGAGAAGCAGAAGGGAGAGCCGGAGAGGAGAGTGAGTGTTGGCGTCGGTCGAAGGAAGGAAGAAGAGAGGGGTAGAGGGCAATTTTTTGTCTGTTGTGGTGTGCGGCGCCGCACAAGAGAACGTCCGGTTTGTTTGTTTTATTCTTTTTAAACCCTAAGCCCAGTCTAAAAGTTGTGGGGTTCTATTGAAAAAAAATAAAATTGGAAGGGCTTGAATGTAAATATATAAAAAATGGTAAAAAAAAATTTTGCTTGGAGGGGCTCGCTGACTACTTCTACCACTGATGCCTGAGACCAATGTATCTATCATTTGTGATGGTGGTGCAAGTGAAGGGGCAGTTGACATGTTTGTTGCCTTTGAAAGGAGTAGTGTTAAAAGGCTGCCTAATACGAGTAAATGGTACAAAAAGGATAGGGGTAGAGTAATTACAAGTATCGTAGGAGGGGTAAGTGGCGTAGAAAAAGGGCAGCCTAGTGTGTTATTTAACACAACACTAGGAAATAGAAGAAAGGGACAAAATAAGGTGAGAATGGCACATGAAGAGGAATATAAAAACATTGTTGACCCAAAAGAATGTGGGATCCGTAGGTTCACTTAACGTTGATAGTGAATGAAAAATGTTTTAAACATTTATTCACAAAACATAAATGGTCTCTAACAAGAAATTATACTTATCCAAGGAAAGTAAAAGCAATGATAACCTAGCATCAGTTTTAATATTTAGTCCTTTTGTCACACGATAACCTAATTAAGTATAAGGAATGAACCGAGTCATCCTTATAAACTAAATTAACCATTTACTTGATCATCAGGCAAACAGTTCCGACAAATAATATTAATAACGCCTTATTAATACTTATTTGAGCATGGCCATGCTTATTCTCTAGTCTTCCTTATCAAGGAGTCCATGGATATCTCTCTTTGAGAGGGACAAATCCCTTTCACTATCTCCAATATTTAAGCCATGACAAGAAAAATAGCCCAACTAATAGTCATAATAATCACCTAATTAAAAGTGATGTTTGACTATGTCAAAACATATTTTCTCCCCACGCAAGAAGAATTAGAAACATTAGGTCAAAGGACACCAAATATAAAATTGAGAAGAAATACTTATGACTTAAACCCATGCAATATTTCTTCTTTACTTTGGGTCATATCCAATACAATATTCTCAATATGTATTTATGAATTGATTTTATATCTCATATTCATGATCAGTAAAACTTGATCATCAATCAACTTCACACTAGTTTAACAATACAAGATGTAATAAAATTAGGGACAAACAAGAATAGTAATTTATTAACAATAAGGGTTTTACTATCAAGTCACATACTTGATGACCAAAAGCATAAAATACAATTCAAAATACATGCTTCGTAAATCATAAATGTAAGTCAATTGGTCTAGATCATATACTAACAGAAAGTTGATGGGGAAGTTTGCCCAAAGCTAAAATAAATGCATGGAGAAGTTAAAGGAACAGTCAGCTTCATTCATTCTTTGAGGGATTGGAAGCCAGAGATATAGGGTTGAGGGAATGTTGGGTGATATACATACGATTGATTTGGAGTAAAAACATGTTCATGTAGGAAGTGAGAACTGGGTGGGATTGTGTAATTATGTAATTATGTAAGTGAGGATTATCTTACAAAGACATATGCCACAGTTTCTTCTCATTTACTGAATCCAATTAGTGGCCCTACATTCTGGCCAAAAATTGGAAAAGATAAACTAATTCCACCTACGAAATTAAAATTGCTCGGTACACCTAAAAAATGAGAACAAGGGAGTCGGATTAGGTGTAAGAGAGTCTAAATTAGCTTTTAAAAGAGTTACAGGGTTCGGGAATTCATCTAATGCACCATTTGTAATGGCAAGGGTCATAATGCAAGGATATCTCCAAGTAAGCCAAATTCTAATCAAGGGTCTTCACCTTCTAAAGCTCAATCCAATGTGGATAATGCCAAATATGAATATATGTTCGAATCGTGCTTAGTAAGGGCATAACAAAAGAACTTGCAAAGCAACAATGGATGTTGAAGTGGATGATAAAATAAAACCTAAACATGCAGAAGAAACAAGAGGAATGGATATTGATATGGAGCCTGGAAGTCAAGTAATAGTATATTTGTATGTTTAATTAACATTCTATTCTTATTATTTAGTGTAATTAACATTCTATTTTTCTTCATTACTCTTAGAGTGATAAAAAAAGAGAACAGGGAGCTTTTGTTTAGCAAATCAATGCCAATTAGGTTGAGGCAAATGAGGATCAAGCAACAGAGTAGTTCTGACTATTTTATCTATTTCATGACCTTAATAGTGTAATGTGAATTATGCTTTATGACTATCTTTTGTCAAAATATAGGTTAATCAAATTCCAATTAACAGTAAAAGTTTTTTGGAGATGAAGTTGTTACCCAATTTGAAAACTAAAAGGGTACATAACCAGGAAGCCAAGTAGTGAATGTAAGATGTCTCATCTTTTGCATCTTGGATGCCTTATGAACTATGCATGTTTTTTGTATCTTTTCATAGTCTCATAATTGAATTGTCGTGTTTTTGGCAAGATGAAAAAAATGGTTGTGGCAGCTAAAGCTGGCACACAGCTTGTAAACCAAATGAGTACAAAACCCCTCAGCCAAGTAGTGATCTAAGATGACTCTTTTTTTTTTTATCTTTGAAGTATTATGTCCTATGTATCTTTTGACAGCCTAATGACTAAATTGTTGTGTCTTTTGTAGCCTACTTGTAAAGTTGGAAATTCTCCAATTATTCCACAAGTCAATCCCCAATAGAAGGGCAAATTAAGCAAGGTTTGTCACGACTCAGCCATAACAAAGCAACATGCATAACACATATTGGAATTGGATTAAGAAGAATTTGTATTACTTCTGAAGAAATTATATTAAGAAGAAATTTTTTCCATGACTTGGTGTCAGGTATTTTACATTATCTAATCTTCCAACTTTAGAAGTGCAGATATGAAGTCAGCTAAATTGTAGTGTTTTGTATTTTTCTTAGGTTTTAATTTTGGTTTGTAAACTTCAAATTTGAACACATGAATATGTTTGTTGTATTTAAAGCACTTGAAACTATGCTTATTAAGCAATTAGAACTATGTATTTTGAATTTCATTCTCAACAGCGAAAGCATTTTTGTAGGAAAGTATCTATACTTTATCTATGCCAAACGGAAGTTAGTTAAGGATTTTGAAGTTAATTAAGTATGTTACTATAAAGTCTAGGTTATAAGGAAGTTAGTTAAGTATGTTACGTGGAAGTGTATACATCATATAATGTTTGAGTTAGTTTTTAAAATAGATCAACTATACTTCATACATCATACACTTCTTTTATCAAATAGTATATGGAGTAGAATTTCACTATGGAAACATTAAAGACCATGTATGTACTTATGCTTCAAATAAATGGTGCTAGGAAACCACAACAAAAGATAAAGATGACATAATCAAATCCTATTGCAAAATATCAAGAATACATCAAGAATGCCCTTAAAACATGATTACAACACCTAAACACCAAATCTCTTGGGCAAAAAAATAACATGTTTTCCTAACCAAAACAAACATATTCCAAAGCTAACTCTAGGACTCAGCTATGCCACTTGGAATTTATTTCGTACAGAGTACACCATACCACACAGAAGATAGCTATCATAAGAGATAATCCAACAATACAATTCATCTTTTTCAATGCCCAACCAAGTGTTTATTTTTTCTTCCTTTCGATCTAACTTCTTCAACAACTTCGTGCATCGAATGCGAACAAGGTCGTCAACCTAGTTAAAGTACCCACATCACCAAACTTACAATTTAATCCAAAAAAATGTTCAAATTTTTCATAAAATTTGCACAAGTGAAACCTTAAAACTTGCACAAAATAAACCTAAAAATATGCAAAACATTTGCACAAAATAAGCTCAAAAAATTTTGAAATTGAAACAACTCACCTCATAATTTTCACAGCCTAAGGCTTTCTCCCCCGGTTGTTCATCGTCCAGATGTGCAGAGTTTTCATGTATCGCGAAGTAGCATAATGTTGCCTTCTTGGATGTTGGAATATCTTGAAGATGTAAAAAGAACTAGACATCATGAAGAGGTTAGGGATGAAGGAGATTGGTTGGGTCTCTCAATGAACTCTTGGTGAAGAAGAAGAAGGATGAAGAAGAGGATATGAGAAAGTGAGAATTAACAGAAGAGAAAATGAAGAAAAAGAATGAAGTCTCTATGAGGAAAATGAAATGAGAGAAGACGAAGGAAGAAGAAGAGGGAAAGTTAGGGATTTTCGAAAGTAACGTTGGATACTCCTACTAATTCTTTTTTATAAAATAGATTAAAAAGACAAAAAATGTCCCTGTCCGGCTGCACATGCTAATCACAAGCGAAAAAATGCAGGATTTCCCCGCCTTGTTCATAATTTGATTGTATAAGTTGCATGTAAATGGTTTACGCGTGATCATTTTAACAAAAAATAGTTTTTGGGTAAAACTAGAAAAATGTATATTGTTTATGAGCAAATATGGTGATTTACTCTAGTTTTGAAATTTGATAAATCTAAATATTGATTTTTTAAACACAACTATACATAATATTTCAAGCCTGCATATAAAAACAAGAGAAATAGTCACAACATAATTTATTTAATAATATTTGAAGCGAGTACAAAATTTTTGGGGAATTTCCTAATTTGTAGGTGAATGATCCAAATCTTCTATTCAATAAAACACTGATTAAAGGGTTTGGAAACTTGATCTTGTATCGAACGCATTTTGATTGTGAACTCGAGGACTTAAAAGCTTTAATTGAATGAACTTATAATGAACTCGAAGGTTTATAAGTTTGAACCCAGGTTACATACCTGTTGAAGTTTTCATAACTTCTGACGAAGAACTACTTGAAGAGTTATTGAAGAAGACCTTTGATAAAGGGGATTTTTTAACAGTTTTCACTTGCTTAAAGCTTGAGTTTCTTCTAAATTGTTTTGGCTTATAGGTGTTTTTCTCCCTTAAACTTATTTGTATTGTGGACCTGGTCCATAAACTTTAACTTGTTACTTTAGGTACCCAAACAATTTACGTTTAGTGAATTAGGTACATTTGTCCAAGTTTGCCGTTAACCAATTCTTTTGTCCGTTAAGTGGAGGGTATTTTCGTCAAAAAAAACTATCCAACCCTCTCAATTTGATTATTTTAGAGCTAAAGAGAAAAATTAAATAAAATAAAACAGTTAGGAACAAATTTAGAAAAAATTTAAAAAAATCATCCAACCCCCTCCTTCTTCCTCCTCCTCTTCCTCCCACTGTAAACTACCACCACCACCACCCTTCCCCTCTTTCTTCTTCCTCCTTTTCCTTCTTCCACTATCACCACACCACCCTTCCCCTCTTGCTTCTTCCTCCACCACCATACACCACCACCACCACCTCCCTTCTTCCTTCTTCCACTGTAAATTGGTCCGGTTGTTAGAATCAAAATCCCCATTGTAACTGGTGTTAAAAAATCTCAAAACAGGATGTGATCCTAATCACTACAATGCAAGGCAAGTAGACCTAACAAAGTAGAGATAAGATTTCACCCGAGTGTCGAATATCTGAGGGGACAGACAAAGGTTCAAGTACTAAACATGTTTCTAATGTCTAGTAGGAAAAGATGATGTCCTTCATTAAAAAGAATTAAAAACTAGAAAAAGTAAAAAGAAAGTAAAATAAACTATTTTAAAAAGAATTATGAAACAAGGGTTTGGAATGGTGGAATCCCCCTAATCCTTATTACTAATTCAATTGGAAAAACTTTAATGAAAACGATGTTGAATTAATTAAGCTGGGTCATCACTCTAATCAGACAATCTCTGTCTCTAGGACGAAAGCCACACTACTCACAAAGCTTTAAAGGAAAATCTCTTTTCTCCTTAACAAATTATGAGTGCAATAACTTAGGTGACTTAAAAGACCTAAAAGTGCAATATCGTATCTCTAGTCAATTGTCCCAATTAACCCTCAATTTGTTGCCCTAGATTGTTCTTCCTTTTTCAATTCCAAACAACCTTGAGAATAATCTAATCTCGCGACAATTAAATTACAAACAAACGCAATTGGAAGACAACTTAAATCAAAACCAATATCAAAATCAAGAAATTAAACCAAGAACTTCGTAATTAAGAATTAGGGTTCAACCCCAAGCCAAACAATAAAAATATCTCACAGTTCATTATAGTAAAAAATGGAAATCAACAAAGGAATTCAATAACAAGAAAAGGAAAAGAAAGTTTAGGATTAAGTCTTGAAGTCGTAATTAAAATCCCGAACGTCTTCTAAGATTGTCTCTCGAGTCACCAAGTCGAAGATTGAAATCTTGAATTAAATCTTCAATTCTTGAATCCAAGAAAATAAATCTTGCAGAAATCTTGAAATTCTATTAACTAAAAAAAATATAAAAGCTGGAATTTTAAAGAGTGTTTAACTAATATAACCTAATTAATCTACTCCTAATCTAAAATAATCTAATCTAACCTAAATTGCATATCTACCTATCTAATTGCATCTAAAATCTATTACAGTAGCTTCAAATAAACCTCATTATATAGAGGTGAAAAATACAAGAAAACCAAGTTACAATTGGAGAAGAAATCAAGAAAATCGAGTTTGAGTTGGACATGAACTGCTCTTGCAAGCACTATCTACTGCCGACAGTAGGGCAAGGCCTACTGTCCTCAGTAGGTCTTTGTCTTGCAAATGCCTTTGATCCTCGGCAACTACCGATGGCGGTAGGTGAGCCTACTTCGCACGGTAGGTGCTGCCTTTCTACCGACGCCTTCTGTTTTTGTCGTTTTCACTCCACTTTCTTCCGTTTTGATTTCCTTTTTATCGTTTCTAGCTTCGAAGGGTACTTAAGACAAGAATAAGAGTTAGGTAAAATTTATATTTTTATATATTAGAAACACCAAAAACAATAAAATTAACATATAGAAAATATGGACAAATATGCACTTATCAAATATCCCTACACTTATCCGTTGCTTGCCCTCAAGCAACACAAACTAAACAGACAAATAGAGGATAAAAAGAAGAAAATGACAGAAGCCTTAATATAAACAGTTAAAAGCTTAAAAATAATTACAGACATTGGTAGCTTAAAATAACCAAAACAAACTCTACAGAAACAAGAAAAAAAACTTATCAAAAATTAAAAAAAAAAAAAAAAACTTAGAAAAAAGATAAAACTGCTTCAATAGAATGTTTCACTGACCATCTCCCAAGATAATCTGAAAATAGACAACTAGAAAATGACTGAGGCCACCATAAGTTACTAAAAATCATTACGATCAAAGGGTAGGTGTGTGATGTTGCTTATGCCATCTTTCATAGAAAAAGAGGAATGTTAAGTGATTAGCATAAAAAAAATATTTTCAAAGGTAATGCACACAATTCATACTTTTTCTATTGCTTAGCCACCTTAAAGTCTATTTTAGGTCATTCCCGAATTAAGTAGGACTTTTTGGCTTGTAATATTAGGCTAGGGACATAAGTAGGTTACAAATGAAGGTAAAAGAAGACCAAAAAAAAAATGAGATAGGGCTAATGGAACCAAAAGGATAAGATAATTAAATAAAAGAAACACTTTCTAGCCGCCGTTTCCACTTTTCTCACTCATCTTTGTGTACATTACTTCATTATTCTTTGATATATACCCTATCTAAGAACATATTTTTCTAGATTTTCAAGAATAACCAAAAATAAGAGAGAGAGAGAGAGAGAGAGAGAGAGAGAGAGAGAGAGAGAGAGAGAGGCTTCAATTTTTCTCAAGATTGTTTTTATAGAAATAAAAGCACATATTTTTTGTTCATTTTTCTGCCATTTTTCTTTTTGGCTTTTTCTCTGTTTTAAATTTTTTCTTTTCAAGCATCAATATTTGTCTTTCTTTCTCTCTTTTCAATAGCAAAAACACTGAACATATGAAAATACCCAAAAATACCTTTTCTCTTTATACAATAGGGTTTTTCTTTCTTTCTTTCTTTCTTCACCCCTTTTTCCCCCACACTTATTCGTTTCTTTAACTCAAGACAGCTAAAAGTCTATACAAACTAATAGCTCACAAATCGAGGTTCACTCAAAACGGCCAAAAGTCTATACTAACTATTATCTCCACGAATTGACATTCTATATAGTGAGGTTAAAACAACAAAGAAAAGAAAGGAGTATAACCATTGGCATGAAGGCAAAAAAAAAAAAAAAAGGGAACTAGGGATTGATTTCATAAAGGATAGATATATGACAAGAAAGGCACAAACGGTTTAGAGAAGGTCTAAGACAATCATCTCCGGGACCATCCTAGAATAGACTTCTTTGCTTTTAAAGACAGAAAAATTATGAATTTGCAGGAATAGTTCAAAAATTAGTTTCAATCATGCTAATAACCCAAGATTTCTAAGCTTCTATTACTAAAAAATCATTCATAAATGCATAAAAACCATTGATCATGTAAGAAACTTAGTAAATATGGTTTTTACAGTAATTAAGTATTTTGCCTTTTTCGAAAAACCTAAGGAAGTTTCAGTTGTAAACTCTATTAAAAGTGATGAAAATAAAATATTTTTTGATTTTCAAATAAGAAAGTAAAAAGAAAATAAAATAAAATATTTTTAAAAATTTTAAATTTTCTGATATATTTTTTTTTGGAATGTTTAGAATAAGAGACTGCCAAATGAAACTTTTAAAAGAATAAAAAGAAAGCGAGACTAACAAAAAAAAATTGAGTAAAAAAAAATATCCCCACACACTTAAAATCACATTATGCTCAATGTTGGAGTTATACTAAAAGAAAAACAAAAAGAAATACATATGTGAGAAGCAATCCCACAGATATAAAGCGATTAAAGCATATTGGGAAGTCATCCCAACACAAAAATAACATAATAAACCAAAAACAAATAACATAAAAACAAAACAAAAAATGTAAAAGGACAAAAAAATGAAACGAAAGAATAGACAATAAAAGAAAAGAAAGAAAGAACTCCCTATTATAGACCGCAGTCCGTGTTGCATCCTTCATTTTTGCCTTGATCAGGCATGAATATTTGGCATAAACGGGCTAGCATTACTTCTTGGCGATCTATTAATGCCCTATCATTTGCCAACTCATCTGCATAGCGGTGAGTACATTCTACTATTTCGGTCAACTGCATCCCTTGGATTTCTTGATTGATCCAGAGTTGCTTAGAGGCAGTCCGCATCTCTGTTTGGAATGCATCTATCAGGATTGTTGTTTTGACACCGGTCTCAGCCTCCTCATCATCTGAGGGGTTTTAGGACTTATCGGCCTCAAATCATCCTCTACTGGTTACGAGGAAGACACCCCAGGATGGTTTGGGTGGTTTCTTAATTGAACGAAATCTTCTTCGGATTGTGGGATCAACACTTAGTTCACCTTATCCCATGAGTGACCGTAGTTATTAAAAGTTGTGAATTTAATAACCTACTATGGTCCTATTGATAATCTTTCTTCTTCCGCAAAATTAACACAACAAAAAGCAAAAACTCTAGATAAAATCACAGGATAATGATAAACATGCTTTTTGGTCGTATCACACCCAATAATGCACATTGTTTGGATTATAAAGGAAGAGAGGGACAGGGGTGAGTGGTTTAAAAGTTTATCTAACAAATATATATCAACAATGCGAACTTCACTAAAGTCGCCCCCCTTTTGAACGAGTTTGTGCCCCAAGAAATATGCAAGATCGCGATGAAGAAGATTTGGGAAATCACCTCCTCAGATGATTCTGTGAAGGTCTAATGCCTATGGCCAGATCTCAAACGGCTGCAAGCTATATCGTAATTCAAGTTCAAATTCTCGTCGATTATTTTTCTGTTTGAATCTACGGTAACCGAATTCTCATTCTCTGGGATCCCAAGAATAGAAGCCAGACATTCCCTATCGAGAATGATCCTAACCCCTTTAATAGTTGAGATTATAGTTTGGAGATCCTCATTTGTTTTATGAGTCATATTGGCATAGAATTCTCGAACAAGGTCAGGGTAGTAATCGCCTGAAATGCAAAGGAGAGGAGCCCAGCCTAACCCTCTAAAAAGATTTTGAAGATCAAACTGTTCAATGATCAAGTCGTCGAACGACTTTTCAACAGTGAATTTGAGCAACGCTCTTTCGGCTGCCCATTCACGAGCAACCTAAGGGAGATGCTCTAGATAAGGAGAGATATCGGAGTCGGGAGATGTCCCAGCAGTTCGAGCCCGTTTTGATTTGGCAGATGAAGCAACAGATTTCTTGGGGGCAATATATCGAGAAAAAAATGAACGGAATAGAAGAGGTAGGAAGAAGGATACAAAATGTAACACTATAGCACTAACATAAACAAAAATAATAGAACACAATAAAAGCACAAAAGAAGTAAAAATCCTAACATATCCCATATGTTATAATGTTCTAACATTGACTGTGGGTGCAAAGTGTAGCAGAAATAATAAAACGAAAACTGAAAAATTTCTAAACACAATGTTAAAAAAATCATAAACATGAAATTAAGTCCAGAAATTTCAAGAATTAAAAAAAAAAAGTGAACTAGAAATAACAAGGAGGCACAATGTTTTTAAGAATTAGCATGTGTTTGTTTGAGAACACACAATACGACAATGAAAAATTTGCTCGTTTTTCTACCCCGTTTGGATTGCCGTCAGAGTTCCGCTGGAAAGTTTTATGGAACATTTTGTTAGGAAACCCAATAAAACACAAAATAAAGTTAGTTCATAATAAAAATTTTCATAAAGAACCGAAATTACAAGAAATAGCAAGAAAAAGAAATTAAAAGGGAAGGTTAAAGAAGGTAAGAATGTGAATAGAAATGTAGGTTCTTTTGGAGTGAAGAGGAAAGAGGAAGAAGATTTTAGCATGAAATTCGTGTAGAGAAGAATGGAGGTTGAGGAGTACTTAGAAGAAAAGAATAAGCAAGAGAAGAGAGAAGAGAAATTACCAACCAAAAGGAGAGGAGAGTGAGATGGGTTACCGTTACCTTCGCCGGAGGTGGCGTGGTGGCCGGAGTTTGAAGAAGGGGGGGAGAGAAGACTTGAAGAAGTTGCAGAGGTGTGGAGAGGTTAAGAGAGTTTGAAAGAGGTTATGGAAGTTTTGAGAGAATAAGAAGGAATAACAAAATTAAGGGTTTGAGAAGAAAAAGAGAGAACAAAAGTGTAGAAAATCAAACAAAAATATGCAATTTGGTTAAAATTTTGGGCCGACCCGTTTTACCTTAGAAAATGCAACCCGTTACCTACCGGATCCTAGTGCCGATGGTAGAGCGAGACCTACCGTCCGTAGTAGTCTCGGGTTTACTAGAGCTAAGAAGTGCCTCGCCTACCGTCCACGTTAGGCCTCTGCCGAAAGATGCCCTTTATGCCTATAGTCTACCGAATATAGTAGCGCACCCTACTGTCTGCGGTAGGGTGCTGTCAAGCCTCCGTTTTGCTTCGTTTTCTGCCATTTTCAATCCCCGTTCAAGCCACCTACCTTATAAACTCAAATAATCTTTATCTCGACTTTTAGGCTATCATTTTTTCTCTTCAAAACGACCTTGTAATAGCATCAACAAACAATCAAAGTAGAAAACAAAAACATAAAACTTTAAAGTTCAATTTTTACAATTACAATTACAAACAGTTCAAAGAATACTCCCCTTTTGTTAGGTGTTAATTGCACCTCCCTGATCATGAATGTTGGGGTTGTTCTTCAACTCTTTCTTCCATACTGGTACCCATTCCATCTTGCCATTTATTAAATTGGAGGCAATTTGTCTCTGTTTCTTATGTTTCGTCCTTGGCCTTTCTTTGCTTTTTTTTCCAGTGGGTTCTTGCAAGTTTGGAGATACTTTATTAGTTTTATGAGTAATGACGCATGAAGTATCTTTAGTTTTGAATGAGGGTTCGGGAGCAAAGAACACTTGAATTCCTCTTTTTCCCTCTGACCCTAAATATTAATTCCCCTTTTTCCATATCTACCAACGCCCTAGAAGTATGCAGGAAATGGCGACCTAAAATAATAGGGAAATCAACGTCTTCTTTCATGTCAAAAATAAAAAATTTAATAGGGAAGACTAAATCCCTAACTTTGACTAACACGTCCTCAATTACCCCTTTAGGATATCTAACACTTATATCTGCTAGATCAATAGACATTTGAACAGGTTTTAGGGTACCTAAACCTAGACGCTCACACATAGATGATGAAATAACATTAATGCTTGCGCCTAGATCTGCGAAAGCTTATCTACTTGAATACTACCAATAGTGCAAGGAAAATAAAAACTCCCTGTGTCTTCTAACTTTTGTGGTAGTGTTTCCTTTTTGATTTTGAGGTCTAAACATTCTTCTTCCATGATACCCTTCTTTCTTTGAATTCTCCTCATCATGCTCTCTTGGGTTCACTTTGGTATTACTTGGAAGAGTTCCTTGAGTTCTCTCAAATAAAATTTTAACTAATTGCGCAACTTGCTTTTCTAAGTTCCTAATGGAGGTCTCTTGATTTCTTTGGGCTGCCTCAATGGTATTCATTCTACTTTCTATTGTAGCCATAAATTTTACCATTAAGTCTTCAAAATTTGTCTTATTTGATGGAGGATGGTTTTATTCACCCACCTCGTAAGGTAAAGGTGGTGGAGGACCTCTATTCTGAAACCCAAAGGTTAATTTTATTTATGTTGTCCTTGAGCTCCCCAAGAAAAATTGGGGTAGTTTCTCCATCCCAGATTGTACGTGTTTGAGTAGGAATTATTTTGTCGATACCCACGCACAAACTCTACTTGCTCTACTTGTCCTTCCATACTTAGGCACTCTTGATTGGAATGCCCCACATTACAAAATCGCAAAACATGACTGTTTTGTTATTCTTACTTGTTGATGTACCGGCCAAGTTTCCTATTTTTTGCTCAATAACAGATGTCAACCTTGCATGCACTGCTCATATAGTATCTACATTATAGACCCCAGCCGTCTTTAGCTTTGCTCTTTATCCTCCCCAAGTATAACTATTCATGGCAATCTGCTCGATTAAATCATATACTTGGTGAGGGATTTTATTATCTATAGACCCTCCAGTTAAGGCATCTATCAATTGCCTAGCCCTAAATGAAACTCCATTTAGAAACTTTGGTTCTGAATTCCCAAGTCCAACCTATGATGGGGACACTTTATCGATAAATCCTTCCATCGTTCCCATGGCTCGAATAGGCTTTCTCCATCTCTTTGTCGAAACAATAGAATCTCGTTTCTTAATTATGTTGTCCACACTGGAGGGTAGTACCTCCCTAACATTTCTCCGCTAATGAGTCCTATGAAGCAATGGACCCCGATAATAAGGATTTTAGCCAGGACTTTGCCTTTTCTCTTAGAGAAAATAGGAAAACAAGAAGTTGAAATGCATCCTCTGATACTCCGTTAATCTGAAACGTGTCACATATCTCTAAGAAATTTCCAATACGTGTGTTTGATCTTCATCAGGAAGTTCGTCGAATTGAACATGATTTTGCAACATCAAAATTATGCTCAATTTAATCTCTATGGTATTTGCCTCAACCCTAAGCCTTGCTATACTCGATTACATACCTAAGATGGACGGTCGAGCATAATCCGCCATTGTTCTTTGCTGTACCAGTTGTCCCGCCATCGTAAGTGTTGATTTGAAAAGAGGGTTGTCAAATAGAAGTGTTTTTGGTTCTTCTTTTCCCTTAAATTCGCGTGCGACTACGCTAGTGCCTGCCGTTTTGAACTGAAGAGCGAGACGAGCACTCCGCAGACGTTCGGGCTTGGGATCAAACGATAGTAGCACAGCCCTTTTCTTTCGAGGAATATACTAATACCACATGATCTGAAATAACAAAAAAAATGTGATTAACTCTACAAACACAAAGCACAATTCAAGAATATAAACTAAAATTAACGGAATTGTGCAAAAACCAAAAATCCATTCGATCGAGAAAAAGAGGAAACAAAAAGAAATAAAAGATAATGACTACAACACTAGAACAAAAACGATATTCCTTAAACTTTCTGCTTCCCCGGTAGTGATGCCAAAAACTTGGTGTTTAAAAATCTCAAAACGGGATTGTATCCTAATTAATACTATGCAAGGCAAGTGGGCCTAACAAAGTAGAGATGAGTTTCAACTTGAGTGTCGAATCTCTCAGGGGACAGACGAAGGTTCAAGTACTAATGCTCTCTCATTCAAGGGCAAGGAGAGAACATGTAGTAGCTTGTCTAGATCTCGTATTTCCCACGTAGTTCGTGTTTCTAATGTCTAATAAAAAAAGATGATGTCGTTGATTAAAAAGAATTAAAAAATTAAAAAAAGTAAAAAGAAAGCAAAATAAATGATTTTAAAAAGAATTATAAAGGAAGAGTTTGGAATAGGAGAATCCCCCTAATTCTCATTACTAATTCAATTGGAAAAACTTTAATGAAAACTATGTATATTAATTAAGTCGGGTTATCACTCAAATCGGGCAATCCCTATCTGTAGGACGAAAGCCACCCTACTCACTAACTCTTAGAGAAAAATATCTATTCTCCTAACAAATTATGAGCGCAATAAACCTGGGTGATTTAGAAGACCTAAAAGTGAAATATCGTATCTCTAGTTATTGCCATAATTAACCCCCAATTGGTTTCCTATATTGTTCTTCCTTTTTCAATTCCAAACAACCTTGCGAGTAATCTAATCTTGCAACAATTAAATTGCAAACAAGCACAATCGGAAGACAACTTAAATTAAAACCAACGTCGAAATAAAGAAAATTAAACTAAGAACTTCATAATCAACAATTAGGGTTCAACCGCTAACAAAAAAATAATAACTACTCACTATTAATTATAATAGAAACTGACAATGAACAAAAGAATTCAATAACAAGAAAAGGAAAAGAAAGCTTAGGATTAAGTCTTGAATTCACAACTAAAATCCTGAACGTCTTCTAAGATCGTCTCTCGAGTCACCAAGTCGAACATCGAAATCTTAAATCAAATTCTTCAATTCTTGAATCCAAGAAAACAAATCTTTTAGAAATCTTGAAATTTAATTAACTAAAGGAAATATAAAAAATGGAATTTTAAACAGTGTTTAACTAATCTAACCTAATTAACCTAATCCTAATTCCGAAATAATCTAAAATAATCCACTTCTCTAATTGTATCTAAAAACCTGTTATAGTAGCTGCAAATAAACCCACTTATATAGAGTCAATAAATGCAAGAAAACCAAGTGACAATAGGAAAAGAAATCAAGAAATCGAGTTTGACTTAGACTTGAACCGCCTTTGCCAGCACTACCTACTACTGACGGTAGGGCGAGGCCTCCCGTCTGCTATAGGTCTCTGTCTTGCCAATGCCTTTGATCCTTGGCACCTACCTGTTAGTATATGCCCTAAGACCAATTGACTCATATTTATGATTTATGAAGCATGTATTTTTTAATTGTATTTTATGCTCTTGGTCATCAAGTATGTGACTTGATAGTAAAACCCTTATAGCTAATAAAATACTATTCTTATTTGTCCCTAGTTTATTACATCTTGTAAACTAGTGTGAAGTTGATTGATGGTCAAGTTTTACTGATCATGAATATGAGATATAAAATCAATTCATAAATACATATTGAGAATATTGTATTGGACATGACCCAAAGTGAAGAAGAAATATTGCATGGGTTTAAGTTATAAGTATTTCTTCTCAGTTTTATATTTGGTGTCCTTCGACATAATGTTTCTAATGTTTCTTGCATGGGGAGAAAAATATGTTTTGACATAGTCAAACATCACTTTTAATTAGGTGATCATTATGATTATTGGTTGGCTTATTTTCTCGTCATGGCTTGAATATTGGAGATAGTGAAAGGGATTTGTCCCTCTCCTTTTAGAGAGAGATATCCATGGGCCCCCTTGATAAGGAAGACTGGAAAATATGCATGGCCATGCTCAAATAAGTATTAATAAGGTGTTATTAATATTATTTGTTGGAACGATCTGCTGGTGATCAAGTAAATGGTTAATTAAGTTTTATAAGGATGACTTGATCCATGCCTTATACTTAATTAGGATATCGTGTGACAAAGGACTAAATATTAAATCTGATGCTAGGTTATTATTACATTTACTTAACTTGGGTAAGCATAATGTCTTGCTAGAGGCCGCTTATGTTTTGTGAATAAATGTCTAGGACATTTTTTTTATTCACTGCCAACGTTAAGTGAACCTACGGGTCACACGCATAGACGATCTTGTGAGCATAATGTCCACGTTCAATGAATCTAGATTGTGTCCAGATTCGTTGAACGTATACAAAAGGGGAATCGGATTCCATATTGTATTTTTACGGTAGGTTAATAAGTAATTAATTTTATTTAATCGAATAAATGAAATTAATTACTTAATATTACTCATCTAACCGTTGGATGATTATAGGAATAGACGGACGAGATTGAAGCTGTCATTAGATGACGGTTAGGGTTTTGATATTGACGGCTATAAAAGGTTATGTTAACCTTTTCTTGTTGGCGATCCTTTATCTCATTAAAGAAAAACAAAACCCTAAACCCTAGAACGGCGATATAGTATCTAGCCTCCTCTCTCCGAAAAACGACCGATTACCGGATAGTCGGGATCGGTTACGAGCAGTTTTGGGAACACGAAGGGGCTAGCATCCCGATCGCTTGCGAGGGAGTTCGTCGCGTGGATACCGGTAGAGGGCGAAGCATACAAAGCGAGCGCCTCCACAACGAACAATAAAAACATTGAGGTAATTTCTATCCAATCGGTTTTTCTAGTATGTGCGAGATCCTGTTGGTGGATTTCAGTAGTTTTATTTTACTTTGTTTTTTGCCTACGGATTCCAACGAGTGGTATCGAGCCACGCACATACTGGTTTTACTTGATTTTATCTGTTACCGCTTTGATTACATATGTTGTTTTCAATCGGCCTTATAGTAAGGTTTCTGATTAGTGTAATAATCAGAGTAAATTGAATTATAAGATTCGCATATATCATATTACGTTTTACTTATTAATACGATTAATTAAACAGAATATTGTTTCTTGCTAAATTGTTTGGTGTACGATCGTAATGTCTGTGCAATTTAATTGTTAAACAAATATGCGAGAATCACATGATTTAATGTTTAAGCTGTTAAACAAAATTTACGCGGCATGATTTTAGGGTTTATGACGGCAATAACTCATTCAATGAGTTAGAAAGAAAAATCGTTTTTTCTTTCAGGGCGCTGCCCCCTGAGACCCCCGCAAAGGGCGCTGCCCCTTGACCCCGCCCGCTGACCGGCCAGCGGGACCGCCGTTTTCTTTCGGGGGCTACGCCCCAGAACCCCCTTGTTGTTTCTTTGCATGTTTCTTCCTATCTTTAGATGCATGGTGCATAGCATGGCCCTTTACCTCTTGTGATTGATTGGCTTATTTTGTTAATGGGTTGTATGTTTTTAAATACGGCTGCGTGTCGTTGTTTTTCGTTGATGTAATATTATCAAGCTTTACTAGAATAGGTTAATTTTATTTCCTATTCCTATGTATATTTTTCTGTCCTATGTAACAAGATTAGAAGGCCAAGACATTGGAGGCAAGCTCATGGAGATGAAGACTTACCTAGATTGACCTTTGACTTCCATGAGGCTCGTGGAAGTCAATATAGGATTGGGGCCATGCTATGACACGTTTTATTTGATGTATATATATTATGCATGAGATGTTTAGTTTATTTCCTTTTATTTTTTATATATGTTTTGTGAAATTATATACAAATAAAAGGAAGAAGATTTTGAAACCATGTAAAATAAAAAAAAATAAAAAAAAATTAAGTCGTAAAATGTCTTCCATGATCATAAGCACTTCTCCATGCTTGGATCATCATTTTGTCTCATTGCCAAAGCAAGAGATAAATGGTTACCTAAGTAGGGGAAGATGGAAAATGGTGATTTCCATATGCTTGGAATGGTTTGGCTTAACTAGGCTATCAAAACGGTTTTGAGCCTAGGACATCATATGGGATTTTGCCGGTACATGTAGATGTAAATCCCATTAATACATTTTTATCTAATTATGGGTGTTAAGCCAAAGCTTACTTATGATTAGAATAAAATGAATTTTTTATACCCATGATTTATATCAAGTGTTGAATATTTCAGGGAAAATTTAATGCTTCATTTATTTAATTTTACTTTGCAAATTCTATGTAGATAATGGCCTCAAACAATTCAAACACATCATTGCGATCCGTGCTTGAAAAGAATAAGCTTAGTGGGACTAACTTTCTTGATTGGGCACGAAATTTAAGGATTGTCCTTAAACAAGAAAAAAGGCTATATGTACTTGAGAACCCTATCCCTAATCAACCCGACTAACAATGCCACTAGAGTCGAAAAGGATGCTTATAGTAAGCACAAGGATGATTCTAACGATGTGACATGTCTCATGTTGGCTACGATGGAATCCGAGTTGCAAAAAGCAATTCGAGGAAGTTGAGGCTTATGAGATGATAAAAGCAGCTCAAGGAAATGTTCCAAGAGCAGGGCACGTCAAGAGAGATATCTTACCACTAAGGCGTTGAACAGCTGCAAAATGACCCCCGGCACTTCGATTAGTGCTCATGTCCTTAAGATGAAAGGGTATTTTGATCGGCTTGAAAAACTTGGAGCACACTGTAAGTCA
The DNA here is from genome assembly GCA_028651295.1 of Catharanthus roseus. Taxonomy (NCBI): domain Eukaryota; kingdom Viridiplantae; phylum Streptophyta; class Magnoliopsida; order Gentianales; family Apocynaceae; genus Catharanthus; species Catharanthus roseus. The sequence goes on along the minus strand of JAPQWS010000153.1, from coordinate 27,510,903 downwards.
TGACTTGGCTCACGATATGATCTTGGCCTCTTTGACCTCCGACTATGATCGGTTTGTCATGAACTTCAATATGCATAATATGGAAAAGTCCATAAATGAATTGCACGGGATGCTCAAGCGAGCTGAACAAAACATTAGGAAGTCTACTCCCAATGTTATGATGGTTCAGAAGGGGCAGTTCAAGAAGAACAAGGGAAAGGGAAAGGGAAAGGATATGGCCAAAAAGGGTAAAGGCAAGCAGAAGCCCAAGCCCAAGGTTAAACCACCAAAGGAAGGGACTTGCTTCCACTGCAATGAACCTGGTCATTGGAAGAGGAATTGCAAGCTCTACTTGGAAGAAAAGAAGAAGCAAAAGGCTAGTGAGACTGCAGCTTCAGGTATTTTCGTTATAGAAATTAATATGTCTACTCCTACTTCATGGGTATTAGATACCGGATGTGGAGCTCACATTTGTGTAAATGTGCAGGGACTCAAAAGGAGTAGATCTTTGGCAAAGGGAGAGGTGGACCTACGAGTTGCAAATGGAGCAAAAGTTGCTGCTTTGTAGTTTGTAGGGACATTTGATTTACTTTTGCCTCTCGGGCTTATAATTGAACTTAAAGATTGTTATTATGTTCCTGCTATGAGTAGGAATATCATTTCAGTTTCTTGTTTGGATATTGATGGTTTTGAGTTTAATACTAAGAATGGTAAAAGTTCTATTTATAAAAATGGTATTTTCTATGGGGATGCCTCTTTATGTAATGGACTTTACATTCTTAACCTACATGATTCCATTAGTAAGCCCATCTATAACATAAATACAAAGAAATTTAAATCTAATGATTTAAATCAAACTTACTCCGGCATTGTCGTTTGGGCCATATAAATGAGAAACGCATATCAAAACTCCATCAAGATGGACTTCTATCTTCATTCGACCTTGAGTCTTATGAAAAATGTGATTCTTGTTTATTGGGAAAAATGACTAAAAGTCCATTTACAGGGCAAAGTGAAAGGGCTACCGATTTATTGGAACTTATACATGCGATGTATGTGGGCCAATGAACACACAAGCCGAGAGGAGGTTTTCGATATTTCATTACATTCACGAGATGATTTCGGTAGATATGGTTATGTCTATCTAATGAAACATAAATCGATTCCTTTCAAAAGTTTAAGGAATTTCAAAATGAAGTACGAGAATCAACTTGGAAGGAGTATCAAATTACTTCGATCGGATCGAGGTGGTGAATACTTGGGCCAAGAGTTTGATGAACATCTAAAAAAATTGTGGGATATTATCACAATTAACTCCACCGAGAACACCACAATGGAATGGTGTGTACGAACGCGTAAATCGAACTCTATTGGATATGGTTCGATCTATGATGAAGTCAAACAGATCTTCCAATTTCTTTTTTGGGGTTATGCTCTAGAAAGCTGCTTTGCATTCATATTAAATAGAGTTCCATCTAAAGTCATTCAGAAAACACCATATGAGATATGGGACCCAGGGAAACAACCTAGTTTAGCATTTCTCAAAATTTGGGGATGTGATGCTTATGTGAAGCGATCATTATACGAAAAACTAGCACCCAAATCGATAAGTGTACTGTTTGTGGGATATCCTAAGGAAACTAAAGGATACTACTTTTATCTTCCATCCCGAAAACAAAGTGTTTGTTGCTCGGAACGGAATTTTTCCTTGAAAGGGAATTCGTTTCCAAAAGAGTCGATGGGAGTAGAATCCATCTTGAAGAAGCTCAAGGACGATGAGACCATTTACGAGCCGAGTATGGATACTCGGTTGGACTCACGTATTCATACTGAGCTCGAACCTTTGACACGAGGGCCAAGAAGGTCTAGTAGGATTTCTCGGATACCACGGAGATATGGATTTACGGTGACTGAGGATCATAATATTGATCTTATTGATCAAGGTGAACCTAATTCCTACCAAGATGCTATTCATAGTCCCGAATCTAGCAAATGGCTAGAGGCTATGAAATCGAAATACAATCCATGCATGATAATCAAGTTTGGACTTTGATTGATCCACACGAAGGTTGCAAGACCATAGGGTGTAAATGGGTTTTCAAAAGAAAAGCTGACATGGATGGCAATATGCACACTTACAAAGCACGATTGGTAGCAAAAGGGGTATAGACAAACTCATGGTATAGACTATGATGAAACCTTTTCTCCGATTGTAATGCTTAAGTCAATTAGAATTCTACTTGCCATTGCGGCATATTATGATTATGAAATATGGCAAATGGATGTTAAAACTGCTTTTCTTAATGGAAATCTCTTTGGAGGATGTGTATATGACACAACTCGAAGGTTTTATTCATCCTTCGAATTCTAGTAAAGTGTGTAAACTTCAAAGATCCATTTATGGCTTGAAGCAAGCATCTCGAAGTTGGAATCTTCGTTTTCGATGAAGCAATTAAAGAATTCAATTTCATCAAGAATGATGATGAACCTTGTGTCTACAAAGGGTTACGGAAAATGCAGTAGTCTTCTTAGTACTCTATGTCGATGACATCTTGTTAATTGGGAATGACATCCCCACTTTGCAAAGTGTAAAAAACTTGGTTGGGGAAGTGTTTTTCAATGAAAGATTTAGGCGAAGCAGCCTATATTCTAGGCATTAGGATCTATCGAGATAGATCTAAAAAGCTTATTGGCCTAAGTCGAGTGGATATATTGACAAGGTCTTGAAAAAGTTCGAGTATGCAAGATTCTAAGAGAGGATTCTTGCCAATGTCACATGGCGTTAAACTCGGTAAGTCTCAAAGTCCTACCACAAGGGAAGATACGAAACGCATGAGTAAGATTCCTTATGCTTCCGCAATTGGATCTATCATGTACGCCATGTTATGCACTCGCCCGGATGTCTCGTATGCATTGAGCATGACTAGCAGATTCCAGTCAAATCCTGGTGAACCGCATTGGACTGCAGTAAAAAAACATTCTCAAGTACTTAAGAAGGACTAAAGAGATGTTTTTGATCTACTGAGGTCGGGAAGGAGAGCTTGTTGTAAATGGTTACACGGATGCTAGCTTTGGGATCGATGTAGATGATTTTAGATCGTAATCTGGATTTGTGTTTTGTTTGAATGGAGGTCTTTGTGAGTCGGAAGAGTTCAAAGCAAGATACCGTGGCCGATTCTACTACGGAGGCTGAGTATGTGGCTGCTTCGATGCGGCCCAAGGAGGCGATTTGGATCGGAAAGTTCATCACGGAACTAGGTGTAATTCCTAGCATTGTGAACCCGGTGGACCTATATTGTGATAATACGGGGAGCCATTGCACAAGCTAAGGAACCTAGATCTCATCAACGATCCAAACATATTCTCGAGCGTTTCCATCTCATTCGAGAAATTATTGAGCGTGGAGATGTTAAAATTTGCAAAGTAGACACCAATGACAATGTCGCAGATCCATTGACAAAGCCACTCCCACAACTTAAGCATGAGAGTCATACTAGGTCAATGGGTTTGAGAGTCATGTCAAATTGGTGATAGGGCAAGTGGGAGATTGTTAGTATATGCCCTAAGACCAATTGACTCATATTTATGATTTATGAAGCATGTATTTTTTTAATTGTATTTTATGCTCTTGGTCATCAAGTATGTGACTTGATAGTAAAACCCTTATAGCTAATAAAATACTATTCTTATTTGTCCCTAGTTTATTACATCTTGTAAACTAGTGTGAAGTTGATTGATGGTCAAGTTTTCACTGATCATGAATATGAGATATAAAATCAATTCATAAATACATATTGAGAATATTGTATTGGACATGACCCCAAAGTGAAGAAGAAATATTGCATGGGTTTAAGTTATAAGTATTTCTTCTCGGTTTTATATTTGGTGTCCTTCGACATAATGTTTCTAATGTTTCTTGCATGGGGAGAAAAAATATGTTTTGACATAGTCAAACATCACTTTTAATTAGGTGATCATTATGATTATTGGTTGGCTTATTTTCTCGTCATGGCTTGAATATTGGAGATAGTGAAAGGGATTTGTCCCTCTCCTTTTAGAGAGAGATATCCATGGGCCCCTTGATAAGGAAGACTGGAAAATATGCATGGCCATGCTCAAATAAGTATTAATAAGGTGTTATTAATATTATTTGTTGGAACGATCTGCTGGTGATCAAGTAAATGGTTAATTAAGTTTTATAAGGATGACTTGATCCATGCCTTATACTTAATTAGGATATCGTGTGACAAAGGACTAAATATTAAATCGATGCTAGGTTATTATTACATTTACTTAACTTGGGTAAGCATAATGTCTTGCTAGAGGCCGCTTATGTTTTGTGAATAAATGTCTAGGACATTTTTTTTATTCACTGCCAACGTTAAGTGAACCTACAGGGTCACACGCATAGACGATCTTGTGAGCATAATGTCCACGTTCAATGAATCTAGATTGTGTCCAGATTCGTTGAACGTATACAAAAGGGAATCGGATTCCATATTGTATTTTTACGGTAGGTTAATAAGTAATTAATTTTTATTTAATCGAATAAATGAAATTAATTACTTAATATTACTCATCTAACCGTTGGATGATTATAGGAATAGACGGACGAGATTGAACTGTCATTAGATGACAGTTAGGGTTTTGATATTGACAGCTATAAAAGGTTATGTTAACCTTTTCTTGTTGGCAGTCCTTTATCTCATTAAAGAAAAACAAAACCCTAAACCCTAGAACGGCGATATAGTATCTAGCCTCCTCTCTCCGAAAAACGACCGATTACCAGATAGTCAGGATCAGTTCTGAACAGTTTTCAGAACACAGAAGGGGCTAGCATCCCGATCGCTTGCAGAGGAGTTCGTCGCGTGGATACCAGTAGAGGGCGAAGCATACAAAGCAGCGCCTCCACAACGAACAATAAAAACATTGAGGTAATTTCTATCCAATCGGTTTTTCTAGTATGTGCAGATCCTGTTGGTGGATTTCCGTAGTTTTATTTTACTTTGTTTTTGCCTACGGATTCCAACACTACCTACAACGATAGTTCAACCTACCTCTCGTAGTAGGTGCTGTCTTTTTGCCAATAGTTTTCGTTTTCCTTGTGTTTGTCCATTTTCGTTTCCTTTTCATCGTTCTACTTCCGGAGGGTACCTAAGATAAGAATAAGAAGTATTTAACTAAAGTATATACTTTTACATATTTAGAACACCGAAAGTGATGTAATTAACAAATAAAAAATATACATATATATATATATATGTACTTATCAACAGCAATAGAAGATTCCAGGTTTTTTTAATAACCTACTCATAAATAGAATAATCTCATAAAACTACCATTCCAAAACAAATTGAATATAAGCTTCCAACCTTGAAGAATTGAGATTAAACTAGTTCCAATCCAAGGTATAATCGCAACTTTTAACAAAAGACGGTAAATTAATAAACTGATATTCAAATTCAAAGTGGCAAAACCGAACCCAGAGCAATACTTTTTACTCTCAAATTCAAATGTTGCACGATAAAATTAAGTAATTGGAAGATGGAGAGTGGTGGCGCAAGTAGCAACAATTGTTTTGGTAGAATCCAATTCTTGTGTTCTTATAATGATCTTAATAGATTGATATGGCCCTTCCAAATAATTCAAGAATGGAATGTATTAGGTAAGGTTTGGAAACTTTTAGGATAATTTGATCTTCGCCTAATCAAAGAAGAATGGGTTTTACATTTAGCCATAGGAAAGTAATGGGAATTGAAGTTAATAAGAGGAGAAGAACAGTTTTGATGTAAGAGAAGAAGGGCGGTGGAGGAAGAAGGAAGAGGGGAAGACTGGTGTAGTGGTGGTGGAACAAGGAAGTGAAGGAAGAAGAATGAGGGGAGGGGTGGTGGTGGTAGTTTATGGTGGCCGGAAGAGGAGGAAGAAGGAAAAAAAGGGAAGAGGAGGAAGAAGGTAGAAGAAGAAAGAGAGGATTGGATGATTTTTCTTATTTTTCTAAATTTGATCCTACTTTTTTTTATTTTTCTCTTTAGCCCCAAAATTGCCTAAGTGAGAGGGTTGAATGATTTTTTTTTTTTTTTGGATGAAAACGTCCTCCACTCAACAAACAAAAGAATTGGTTAACGGAAAAATTTGACGGATTTACCTAATTCACCAAACATAAATTGTTTGAGTACCTAAAAGTACCGAATTAAAGTTTATGGACTAAGTCCACAATACAAATAAGTTTAAGGGGGAAAAACACCTATAAGCTAATTCTTTTTTCCTCAACCTTGAGAAAGATCCCTATTTGTAGAAAGAGAAGTGGCTTTGTGTTGCGTGGTGGCGAAGTAATTCCATTACCGATGTTGGGTCAGCCAAATTCTTCCTTAGAGGCGGGTAAATAGATTTAATCCATTATTTAATGGATTTAATGTGAACTGACATTGGACTTAAATTTGTTGGGTCCTAATTGCATAAGCCTCTTATTTATTGGGCTTTATTTAAGATGGTCCATGATATTATTTAACTTAACTCCAAATTCAACCCAATTTGAATGGCCCAAAATTTTTTTGAATCAATTTAGTTTAAATAATCAAGACTAAAAATATTTATTTTAGTCTTAAATTAAATAAAGTATTCAAAAGTTTATTGTCTACAAGTGCCACTACTTCAAGATTTAGATAAAAAGTGATTGGAATAAAAATTTGAAAATAACCCTTAAACTATTTAGATACATAGTTTCTCTATTTCTTTCTTTTTTGTAAGCCCATTTTAATTCTCGAAGCCCCAATCAAATTATGAATGGTATAATATCCTTATTTGATTAAGAAGTTTAATTTCTAAGGAAATTGTATCTCTTCTCAAATTAAGGACTTTGATTCTTAGAGAATTTGAAGCGTTCAATCCTTATGGGATTTGGAATTTGAATCCTCATAAGGTTTGAGCTCTTCCTCAGTTTCTTATACAAATTGAAGAGATCATTTGGGTGAATGCCAAGAAAATTTTTCACCAAAGAACTTACTTCTCATTGGGTTCACATTCCTTTGAGAAGATCTTTTTAAAGTGCATTGGAAAGTTATGAGCTGCATTCAGATGACATTAAAAAGTTGTATGCTACATTGAGCAGATGATGTATGTTTTATTCAGAAGTCTCGTTTGATAGTGATCCACATTATCTTCATGAATTCAATGATAAGCTACATCTGTGGATTTTATTTTTACTTATTTTTCTTTTTTTCTCCATTTTCTTACAGGACTAACTTTTTCACTTTTTTTTCAAGGTCAACTATGCTATACATTTTAGATTCAAAGTCATTCTCATGCCAAGGTATGGTAGTCATTCACAACAACAAGCACAACACAACGAAATACGAAAATAATTTTTATGGTCTACAAAGTAGTTTCAACAGATACACGGGCCTCTGCAGTAGAATACAATGGTACGACTCATTAAGGATTGATTAACCATATTAACTTCGGAAATATGCTATCTCTAAAGGCATGGGTTCTCTTTGCTACCAACTTCTCACTATACGAACTACATCAATACTCTTTTCTTGTTTGTCAAAATTTTTATCTTATCTTGTACTGTTAAAAAGACTTGTCCCTTTCTTATTAGATAGAGATATACATGAGCCCTTTGAGGAGGAAAAATGTAGAACTATGCATGGTCATGCTCAAACATATTAATAAGGAGTTATTAACATTATTTGCAGAACAGTCTACATACAGATCAATAAAATGGACTTCTCTTCGATGGAAGTTTGATTTTCCCAGAATGTATCCTAATTTTTGGCCTAATTCTTCTTCTGATGATCGATTCAGCTACAATGGAAATGTGTTGAATCAAGAACAGACAATAAACCCCAAATTGAGTGAAACTTATTTCAATGAACCCCACCTCAAAGGAGAATATATCCAACAAAAAATTCTAAAATATTCGCACTTATTCATTCTTTTTTCATATTTATTTTCGGATATGAATTTTCTTTACTACTATTGCATGATCTTCATGGAATTTTGTTTAGATCATCAAGTACTTTCTTTTTTTTTCTTGTTCAATAAACTTTAAAAAAACATAAGTAGACCTAAAATTGGAGGTTTCTCTGATACCAATTTGATGTCCAATTTTATGTCAATCTTCAATTTTGATTGCAAATTGAATCCATCACCTTCCAAAGATCAACTTCCTTGATGAAGAACTTCTATTGAAGATTTTATAGCCCTAACACTCCACTAAAGAAACTATGAGGAACTAAGCCACATAAATCCAATAGTGAGAGGAGGAACTCTTTCCCAAGTTGATAGCAAGAACCTTAGGGAAACAATGGCCCTAAAACCCAAACTACACAAATTAGAAGAACTAGACTAATCAATTCTAGAAACTAGAAGTCCTAGAATCAATCAAAGAAGGAATTGGAAATGATCAATTAACTTCCATGGATTCATCAATCTAAATAATCAATTGTTCACAAACTAAGGAAGCAAACCCTCGGAAGCTAACTAAGATGGGTGGAAGAACCCTAGAAACCACTGGAGAAAACTCTCAATTCATCAATATTCAACTTGATTACAATGTAGGCTATAAATGTGTATTCATAGTGTTAGGGCTAAAACCTACATTGACTATTGGCTTAAGACTCTAAAAGGACTATTAGACCCCTAATTAACAACTGAAAACAAAGTTTAAACATAAAATTTGTCCAAAATAACACATTGTTCAAAACCAGGCACGTATTGGCAATAGCAGGGTATACCCTATCGCACATGGTAGGGTTTTTGTCATCAACACCAATTTAGAATCCTACTATGGATGGTAGGTACAGGGCCTACCGCCTACAGTAGGTCCTGTTGTTCACTTTTGTTGGACTTTTCACCTCCAACTTGCTCCATTGAATACTCCTTGCTTATGGTGTAGATCAGGAGTAGCTTTGAAGGTTTTCCTTTATTTTCAAAGTCTTCGTTCTTGTTCTTGAATTCGTTCTTCATGGTTTCTTCAATGAATGCAACCATTCCTTTAGCTAAACTATCATCATTCTATGAATCAACTCATTAGCTTCTTGGTCGTCCCAGTTTATATCATCCATCCCTACTTTGAAAAGATTCATCCTTGAATTTTCACCTACATCAAACAAAGATAAGTCAGACACATTAAAGGTAGCACTAATATTATATTCACCCGGAAGATCAATTTTGTAAGAATTGTCACTAATGCGCTCAAGAACCTGAAAAGGGTCATCACCATGGGCATCAAATTTAGACTTTCGTTGAGAAGGAAATCATTCTTTTCTAAGATGAACTCAAACCCAATCTCTGGGTTCAAAGCCTACCCGTTTCCTTCCAACATTTCTTTTAACCATGAGCTTCTTATTGCTGGCTTCAATAGCGTCATGGAATTGGGAATGAATAGACTTGACAAACTCCTCTTTCTTCTGTCCATCTAAGCTCAAAACATGATCCATAAGTAAAGGCACTAAATCAAATGGAGTTAGAGGATTGAACCCATAAACAACTTTAAAAAGAGAGTAAGAACTAGTAGAATGACGCGCTCTACTGTAAGCAAGCTCGATGTGAGGTAAACAATCTTCCCACTTACACAAGTGCTTCTTAAGGATGGCTCTAAGAAGTTGTCCAACAGTTCTATTAATTGGCCATCAGTTTGTGCATGGCAAGTTGTAGAATACAATAGGTTAGTTCTAAGTTTCCTCCACCATACACGCCAAAAATGACTAAGAAACTTGGTGGCACGATCCGAAACAAGAGTTCTAGAAATACAATCAAATCGCACCACTCAAGTAAGCAACAAGTCCGCAACATAACTAGCATAATCAGTTTTCTTACAAGGTGTAAAATGAGCTATTTTAGAAAACTTATCTACTACAACAAAGATAGAATCCATGCCCTCAGGTGAATTAGGTAGTCCTAGAATAAAATCCATAGATATATCTACCCAAGGTACTTTATACACATTTGGAGGAAAAAAAAGGCCTAGCAGTAATAATCCAATTCAATAAAAGAAAGATCAAATCAAATTCCATGATTAATGGTACTAAAAAGCGTTTCCTAGTTGGTCATACTCACAGAAGTGCGAAGAGGATTGTACTACCAACTATGAGCGTCGCACTTAAAAGCCCTATCGTTGCAAGACAAGGGAGGCCTTCGTTAATAAATAACTAAAGTAAGGTCTTTACTAATCTCTTCTACGAAATTTCTAATTCCTAGCAATGGCAAGCCATCTATCTCTAAGTAATTACCAATGAACTTTTCAACATCTTTTCACATGTGAGGCCAAATGAAGTGCTCGTGCAATATGTCATAAGTTTTAGCAATGCCAAAATGTACCATTAAACTACCACAATGAGCTTCTTTCCAATAACAACCTAGTAGAACAAGAAGGAATGCACAATTTTGGCTCATGATAAAGAAACCATCATGTATGAGATATATATCATTAGTCACAAGCAAGAAATCATCACATATGTCTTTAAAATCTTGATCACTAGCAAACAATTCCTTAATCATTTCAAAGCCAAGTATTTGAGCTTGCAAATTTGAGATAAGAGTATACTTTCTAGACAAAGCATCGGCTATAATGTGTTCTTTACCTTTCTTATACCGGATGACGCGTGTATATGTCTCAATAAACTCCATCCATCAATGCCTCTTGTTAAGCTTTTGTTTTCCATCGAGAAATTTCAAGGAGTCATGGTCAGTGTGCACTAAAAACTCTTTCGATTACAAATAGTATGGTTGATGTTTTAATGTCCTCACTAGTGCATAGAACTCTTTGTCATAAGTAGCATAATTCAATCCCGCACTGGCCAAATTCACTAAAATAAGCCAAAGGCCGCTTATCTTGCATCAAGACTCCTCAATTCCAGACCCCGAGGTGTCACATTCTACCTCAATTGTCTTCTCAAAGTTAGATTTTGCAAGTAGAGGTGCGCTACTCAATCTTTCCTTTAACAACTTGAATGCTTTCTCTTGTTTCTCCTCCCATTTGAAGCCATTCATCTTCTGGGTTACATCTATCAGGGGACTGGCAATGTTGTGCTAAACTCCTTGATAAATCCCCTATAAAAGTTTACTAGACCATGGGAGCTTCTCACTTTGGATGCACTCTTGGGAGTAGGCCAATGCTTGATTACTTTCACCTTATCTTCATTCACTTGGAGACCTTGAGAACTCACCATATAACATAGGAAAGTAACCTTTTACAAACAAAACTCACATTTTCCAAGGTTAGCATGTAATTTCTCACTTCTAAAAATAGACAAAACTTGTTTAAGATGATGCAAATGATCTTCATAAGTTTTGTTCTAAATCAAGATGTCAACAAAATACCAAAAAATAGGAAGCAATTTTTCAACTTTGGTAAAAGGGCTTCCAACCATCTACTAAGGTGAATTTTCAATTACTAACTTATTCAAAACTTTAGAATATTTCCCCATAAAGTCTTGGACATCAAAATATAACCCTTGAAACTTCCCTTACTCAATTTGATCATTGTGACTTTTTCGTTGTTTTGCCTTGGCCCTTGTCACAACTCCTTGATGTTCTTGCATGTCTAACCAGTTCACATCACTAGTGAAATTAGTGCAAACTCCCTTAGTACACTGCACAATTGAATCCGTTCACTCTTCAAGGCTCCCCTTGGAACAAGCTGCTTGATCTTGAATCCCTTCAAGTCTTCAACACCGATGAACCGCAACACTTCTATCCCTGGAAGCTATATTATTCAAAGCAAGTAATCTATTTAATTATGAAGAATGAACAACAAGTATGAATAGACGATCACAATGTTTGAAGTTTGTGACTGCACAAACTGAAACACCATGAACTGTTGTCTTCTCTCTTGTAGAATGTCTTTGAACAATTGTAAAACGATTAGCGTCAACTTTCAATTACATTCTTCTATCTATAGATTTGGAGGCTAGACAATAGATCTTGAATTACCACTCCTTTTCCAATTAGAATTTTTACTAAGGACTATGTTTCCAAAAAGACTTCTACTTTTAACACCAACAAAGTCCTATTTCTCTTAGGTTTTGATCTTTCTTTGTCCTTCAAATCTCCATAAGGTAATATTCTAAATGGACTCCAATAAAGCAGCTCATGATCTTCAATCAATAGTCAAACAAAATCTTCGAGGTCGTCTGGTTATCCTAAAACAATGCCAATACTTAGTGCCAAAGAAACCTGGAGTTTTTCCTGTCACACGACCATCCTGTGTGGTCACTCGAGCTGTGTGTTAGGTTTTTGCACCTCCCAACAAGTTTCTTTGGCCAAAACCCTACCGGCCACGGTAGGGTGAACCTACCGCCTACAGTAGGGTTCAAGTCTTCTTCTCTATTTGACTTTGAAGCTTCAAGATCTTCCAAACTTATTTCTTTGGTTTCCTCTTCTTGCACTATGGGCATTAGGAATGTTTTGGTGCTTTCTTAATCTTCTAATTATCCTTTACAATGCCTTCCACATATAATCTTAAAGGTCCGTCAGAGCAAAGCCTCTATTTCTTCATTCTCATCTTCTCGCTTCCTTGCCCTCGACCTTGTAGTCAGTCCTTGGAAGATCTTCATATCTCATACTTATCCCGAATCATACCACACCCCCTCTATTAAAATGAATCGTCCTCGAATCCATTCCTTCATATAACTACAAGAGGCAGGCAACATTACACATGGAAGCATTAAAAGAAGCACTATTATGAACATTACCAAAGCTCCTAAGAATTAAAAGAAAATAAGCGAAAAATGTATCAAGTTTGTTAATCGCCTTCTCAACACCAAAAGAATTTCACAAGTGCCACACATTCTTAAATGGTCTACAAAAAGTAAAAGTAGTGTGTATATAAAGGTTTGAAATAAAAACCAACCACAGAAGTATTAAAAACACACCACCAAAATTGCACAAGATTTCTTAGATTAGAACAAAGATAAGAAATATGGATATCTTGCAAATCACCCACAACAACAAAGGTTTCTCACACTTCTTTGAAAATATAATGAAATTTGACGCTTGGAGTTTGAAAAGAGTTCAAGGTGAAGCTCAAGAAATTTTGTAGAAACTCAGATTCCCAATTAAAAAGCGTTCTTTCAAATGTTTGAGTAAAGAATTGGAATAGAAAGCTTTGTAGGTACATCATCCTTGAAAAACTTTCAAAAGGAGAGTTGACCAAATGATTTTTAAGTGGAGAATGGATAAAGAAACTCTCATCCTTGTCGAATGTTAGAAACAATATATAGGATTCAAAAGCTTTGTACTGCTCTTCTCCGAAAGGATGATGATAATGAAAATTTTCGATTCCAACAAAAACAAAGAGCATTTGAAAATAATGAATAACTTTTATGCTTCCACAACTCCAATACTACACACTCAAAGGAAGAAGTAGTCGCAAGGTTTCCAAAATCATTAAATCCTCGACACTCATTCAAGAAAGTACACTCACTAACATCTTTAGAAGGTAAGTAAAAGCAGAAATGTCCATCATTTCCAAACTCTAAAAATAACTCCAAAAAACCAAAAGTTTGAAAAGAGTCTCCACTAAAAAAATAGTAGTAAGCGAAAATGACTTTCCATATGAACTCCAAAGCATTTGGACATTAAGGATAAACCTTGTATTTTACTAAAGTCGGAACTTGGAAATTTGAGGTGAGTGGAAATAGATACAAAATGGTGAAAGCTCCCAAATCCTATACCTCCCTCTTTAAATCTCATTTTCTACTCTTTAAAAGGGGATGATAAAAGAATGTCCCATCAAATCTAAATTTCAAAAACATGGACCAAGAGTTATCACCAAAACTAACAAGTGTAATGGAAAACTTTGAAAACAACTCCTTGAAAGAGAAATGGTAGTAAAGATTTCTTCCCACCAATCTCATCCAAATTGCTTGCCACATTAGTTTCCACAAGTTCACAAAAATTAGTTTTAACCCATTTGGCATTTGAAATCCTTTGACAATAAGAACTCCTCATAATCTAAATGAAAGAATTTGAAACCAAAAACCTTTTCAAATAATGTTTTAAAAGATTTCTCCACAATGACAAATTTAAGCCTTCGACAAGATTTTAAATTGAACCATTCACGAGCAACAAAGGGTTATCACAGTATCATGCTCAACAAAACCCATCACATAAGGATCAAGAGAAGTCAACACATATTGCAAATGTTCAACTACTTACCCTTGAAATTTAACACAATGATCACTAAGTATAGAAAATAAGGTACCATCAAAACCATAAGAATTGTTTTCAAGAAAACCGAAGGTGCGATGATTAGCATCCCCCTAAAGAATCACAAATATTCTTTGGCACAACATTGTGTGCAATGAAATTAAGAATAACATGAAACGATTCTTGAACCACTATGAGACGAGTTCTATCCAGATTAATACCTTGATGGAGCATATTAACGAATAAAGAATGATCCATTTGTCCTATGACATCACAAAAGAGAAACTTAACTACCTCATATCAGAAATAAGAAAATGTAACGAGAATAGAAGGTATAAAATGCAATATTAAACTCAAGAAAGACATACCCATCTAAGAACAATTTCAACTCTGTAAAGAAAACACAAGGTAAAAGAGAAATAGATTTGAAGAAAACTCATTGACGAATCTCCATAGCATAAAAATAGTTTTCCTCCAACACTTTCGTCTTGGTCTTTGAACTCCATAGTATGTCCCCTTATGCTCATTGATGTTATGGTGCAAGCTTTTTGGAGAGAATTCCTATCAAGATCAAGTACAAAAGAGAAAGATTTAATCTCCTTACAAAAATGAACAAAACAAGAGTATGATGGTGGAGGAGGAAGCTTATTATATCGTAGGAGTAGTAGTCCATCTTCCCTTCATTCTCCATGTTTTGCCTCCAAAATTTCTGCACGCATAAAGAATCCTTAGCAGGAAAAGGGTTGATTTTATTAGTAAGAAAATTCACTTTCGCACTCTTTTCAATTGCTACTCTATCTTTTTCATGTTGATCTTCTTTATAGCTCTCTTGTTTTACTATGAGGCTCTCATTTCTGTCATTACCTCACTTTTCTCAAGCTCACTCTCCTTTTCTTTTGAGCATTCTTCTCTCTCACTTTCTCTTGGAAGGATAGAGTTAGAATCAAGGATACATAATCTCTCTACTATTCCCTCTTCTTTTTCCACTTTTTCTTTATCTTTAATTTGCATGCTCTCCTCTCGTTCAATGTTCTTCTCATTTTCAAATATCCTTAACCTCTCCTTCAACATTCTTTTTCTCTTTATATACTTGGTGCAGTGCCAAAGAGTTAAGAGTAGTTCTCTTGTCATTTCTAGTGACGTCGATAGAACTCTTGACTCCGTCATTTTTAGCTCTTCTATCATACATCCAAGGATGTCCCAACAACAGGTGACTCCCTTACATTGGTGGTACATTACATAACAGTTCATCTTTAAACAACCCCAAAGAGATATGCACCCATACCTGCTTATTGATTCTAACTTCAACACCCCCATCGAAGCATTGACATGTGTAAGGCCTAGGGTGCTTAAGAAGAAGCAAACTCAACTTCTCTACTAGATGAGTACTAGCAACATTAACTTGACTACCACAGTATATAGCAAGAATTACAATCTTCTCTAGCACCTTGCACTTGGTATAGAATAAGTGCTCTCTTTGACACCCACTCCAAAAGACATTTTCATCAATCAATTCCTCATGGTTAATTGGTATGAACCTCCTTAGTATTGTATGAGGCCCAATCACTCCCAAGAATCAACCCCTTCAAGAGACACCCATTTAGGAATTTGTATTGAAGAACTTGATGACTCAAGAACAGTTTTGCAATCAATTTAAACAATAAAGAACAAATAAAAACATTCCTACTTTGAGGAAGAATCAACAAGGTTTAAGAAAACCCCACCTACGCTCCACATACGTAATTTTCCAAGCAATATTAACTATAGAGAGTTAGCACCTCAAGGAAGAATATGATTTTGGAATTATAACAAGAACTCTTGTAATGAAGATTCAACAATTCCTTGTCTAGAAGTATACAAGAGAAATTCCTAAGTTACAAGGAGGGGTAAAAACCATAGAACCTTAGGTTGTTTTATCAAGCTTCTTCAATTTTCATTATATGCCCAAATAGCTACAAAACAGGGTATTTATAGAGTATTACATGGTTATCTTCCAACCCTAGCTACTAAGCTAACTAACAAGGAGTTGACGGGTACTTAGGCCACTTAAGTACAAGTCAAAAGAAGTTTAAACCCAAATGAAGAGTGAAGGAAGTTAAAAAATTCCTAACTTTGCTACCAATCAAGACCTACCATCAAAAGTAGGTCTCGCCGTACCGTGTGTGATAGATCGACTAACACTTAGTCTTCTTACCTAGAATCCTACCGGCAACAGTAGGGTGGATCTACCATCGGCGGTAGGTATTGTGAACCATTCTCTTCCATGGCAAAACCCAACTATGGATGGTAGGTCTAGTTCTTCTTCTCCCTTTGGTGTTTAATCTTTAAGCATTCCGAGCTTTCTTTTTTGGATTCTTCCACTTGCACCTTAAACAATAGTAGTGTTTTTTATCCTGCAAAGTCTTCTCTTTGTTCCTCTATCACATGCCAATTAAGGTTTTGGAACATCTTCTCAAACAAGGCTACCTTTCCCTTGTGTTCTTCTTCCATTCTCTTGGCCATTGCTCTCGTGGTCCTTGCATCAACTCCACCATCTCTTGTGCATCTTGAGTCATACCATTAACTCCTCTACCACAACTTAAATCACTATTCTCATAGTTATCATGGTATTCTTTATAATAATCATAAGGACTATTCTCACAATAATCATATGTATCATTAATTCCTTCATAAGCCCCATAATCATCATAAGTAATATGATCAAAAGTTTTAGAAGTTACCAATTTTCGTTTCCCTCCTATGGGTTATGTTTCCACCTCTATGGTTGCTTCCACCGTCAGAATTGCCACCATAGTCACTGTCCTCTTAGAAATTAGGCCTTGCTCTTGCACGCTTGGAATAAGCCATCTCCTGTCCTCTCATTGCTTCCATCCTTTGCCATGATGAGTTAGTCCAAGCGTACCTCATTTAATGGATGGTTAAACATGCGCAAAATATTAGACAAGAAGATGAAAAGAACCTCACCACTCCCCAAGAGTTTCACTCAAGAAGAATGCACTCATCTCTCGTGTTTACTCTCACTCTCTACGACTTTTACAACAATAATCTCACCCTCTTGCCTTTTACCATTACTCACCCACTAGAGTTTCTTAGTACTTTCTAGAACTTCCAAGTTATAAGAAAATTCCCCAAAGCAATTCAAGCAAGCAATTCTCAAAAGATAAGAAAATGAAGTTGAAAAGGAATTTTATCAAACACGTAGGGTGCGAAGAGTGCCGATGATAAATTCAAGAGTACGAGTCAAAAAAAGTGTTCAATTCCCACAAAGAAAGAGCAAAGAACATAGAAATTTTATAAAAAAATCACTCAAATCAAAACAAAAATGATTGGCAATTGGAATTTCAAGAAAACAAGAGTACTAGAATGAAATTTCAGAAAACAGGGAATAATGACACATTATCACTAAAATCACAATAACTCCAAGAATATAGCTCCAAATCAAGTCAAACAAGTTTAGAAAGTTGCAAAACTCGATGAAGATGAATTTAAGTACAAATTTCGGTCAAGTTGAGACAGTATAACACAAGGTATAGGAAGTTTAATCTACATGTTCTCAATAGTCGGGATTTCTGAACAGTTTGCAAATTTGCATTCAATTGCCCCACAAAAACAGCTCCAAATCGACCAAAATTGTTTCCAAAGAACGAAAATTCAACAAGGATTCACACTAGACATATTCACGCACCTCGGGTTTCATTTGATATGCTTTTCATCTCAATATTTTCACATATAATTCTCTGTCCGAAAATTCCAAATTACTTTGCCTTTTTAAATTTCTTTCAATTGGCTTTTATATAAATGAAACTCAACAATCAAATCACATAAATCTTTACCTCAAAGAAAAGTTTTCTCTGATACAAAATGGTATAAATCTCCAAAGGCTTGAATGAGATCCAATTTTCCTCCCGAGATGCAACTCTCTACATGAGGAACCCTTGTCTTAATTGTGATGAGAAATTTGAGTTTCCAAGAACAATTGCAGCAAAAAGTTAAACAAAGAAACAAATAAAACTTCCTATCTTGAGGGAGAATCAACAGGACTTAGAGAAGTCTCACGTATTTTACACACACAAGCAAGACCTAACTCCTAGGAACAATAGCTATACAAAAGCTAGCACCTCTAGGAAGAGAAGGTTTTGGGAATAGAACAAGAACTCTTGAATTGAATTCAAGAATCTCTACCTAGTATTATATAATTGATAGAAGTTCCATATTTACAAGGAAGTTGGAGAAACATCAAGAACCTATGTTCTTAACTCAACTTTTCATTCAATATATTCAATCTTGTGTTCAATGGCTGAAATTCACACACACACACACACACACACACATATACATAGTGTCCGACATTATTAACTCTCAAATTGTTAATCTAGCTTATCATAAGTAGATGGACACTTAGGCCACTTATTTACAAGTTAAAATGAACTTAACAATCAAATTGATAGATCAAAGGAGTTAAAAACTTCAAAATTCTTAGCCTTTCGAGACCCACTGTTAATGGTAGGTATCGTCCTACCGTGTACCGTAGCTCAAACCTTCAAACAAGTTTCTTTAGCCAGAACCCTATCGGTGACAGTAGGGTGAACCGAACCATCGGTGCTAGGTATTGTTCTATTTTCTCTTCCCTTGCTGTGACCCTACCACCTGTGGTAGGGTTCAAGTCTTTTTCTCTGTTTGATTTTGAAGCTTTACGATCTTCCAAACTCGTTTTTTTGTCTTCCTCTTCTTGCACTACAGACATTAGGAATGTTTTGGTGCTTTCTTTATCTTCAGTTTCTCCTTTCCAATGCCTTCAACATATAATCTTAAAGGTCCTTCCAAACAAAGCTACTATTTCTTCGTTCTCCTCTTCTAGCATCCTTGCCCTCTACCTTATAGCCGGTCCTTGGAATGCTTGTCGGGTTATAACAGAACATCTTTTACACTAAATGCTCAGTGGGAGGTAAAGTTCTTAACATTGTTATGGATGGTGGTAGTTGCACTAATGTAGCTGGTACCTATCTTGTTGAAAAGTTGAACTTACCTTTCCTCAAGAATCCTAAACCTTATAAGATTCATTGGTTAAATGATAGTGGGAAAGTTAAGGTTAAGAAACAAGTGCTAGTTTTTATTTGTAAGGGGTTATATGATAATGATAAAATTCTTTGTGATGCAACTCCTATGCAAGCGGGCATTTGTTGTGGGGACATCCTTGGCAATTTGATAGAAAAGCTATGTGTGATGGTATGAAAAACACCTACACTTTTGAAAAGGATGGCAAGTAGTTCAGGTTGAATCCTTTAACTGCTAGTCAGGTCTTTGAAGAACAAAAGAAAATGAAAGAAAACAAAAGGCTTCGGAGTGAGAAAAAGACAAAAAGTATTAAAGAATTGAATTGAATTGAGGAAAAAAAAATAAGTGTGCAAAAACCAAGAGAGGGAAAATTGAAGAAAGACAAAAAAATGAGTGATCAAAAGAGTGATAGTTTTAAGAGAGAAAAGAGATGTTTCTATGCAAAAGAGAGTAATATCATAGAAGCTATTGAAAAAGAAGAGTTGATTTTACTTCTTTGTTGCGAAGGTATATTTGTTTACTTCTCTTCCATGTCTAATTCTATGGTACAAATCATTGAAGAATTCAAGGATGTCTTCCCCAAAGAGGTACCTGGTGGACTACCTCTTTTGCACAGAATTGAATATCAAATTGATTAGGTGTCCGGTACAGAGTTCCCAAATAGACCGGCTTATAGAAGTCCTCCGGAATGAACCAAGAAGTTGAGAAGACAAGTTGAGGAATTGCTCTTCAAAGGTTATGTAAGTGAAAGCTTGAGCCCTTGTGCTGTTCCCATTTTATTAGGTCCTAAGAAAGATGGTACATGACGTGTGTCTATAGATATAGAGTCATTAATAACATTACCATAAAGTATATGCATCCCATTGCTAGATTAGATGATTTGCTTGACGAGTTGTATGGTTGTCAAATATTTTCAAAGATAGATTTAAAGTCGGGTTACCATCGAATTAGAATGAGGGAAGGGAAAATGGCTTTCAAAAAAAATTTGGTCTTTATGAATGGTTAGTCCTGCCTTTTGGTTTAACTAATGCTCCTAGCACATTCATGAGACTCATGCATCATGTTTTGACAATTTTCATTGGAAAATTTGTTATGGTTTATTTTGTTGACTAGTGCTCTAGAATAGTCCAAATACAATTAAAACACCTTTATTGTCTTATCAAGTGAATGTATAGGTTATATCTATCCTTTGGGCTGAAAATATGGGAGGGTTGGAATATGCCTTTATGGGCTTTGAATTTGGGACTTAAATTTTGGGGCTTAAATTTTGGGATAAAAATGAATAAGTAGTCTTCCATTTTGAAGAAGCTAATCAAGAAATATTTCAAGACAAAGGTTCTTCTCTTAGTATTCTTAGTTCTTAGCTTAGTTTTAATTTTCTATCTTCTTCATGGGTGAACTTCATTGAAAGAAAAATCACTTTGAAGACTTGCTGAAAGAGCTTCAAGGTTGATCATCAAAATTCTTTCATACTAGTTACTACACTCTTGTAAAAAACTAGTCTTGAGGTCTTCTTCTTGTTTCATTGAGGTCTAAGGTTCAAAATACCTTAGATTGCTTGAACATTGAAGAAAAGATTTTGTTTAAACCTTCTTGAGGTCTTGGATTTAATATATCAAAGGTTGCTAGAAGGTTAACATTTTCAAGTCCTTTCAAAGGCACTTTCTTTCTTCTACTTGTTAAACTTGTTTTGTTTGTTCTCTCCCTCACTTCTTGGACGAAAATTTATGTTCTTGAAGATTATTCCACATGACTTGTTATCATAGCCACCTTCAATTAAGTGTTTTTGAGATATCTTAGATACCCAAAAGAGAAAAGCGACAAGATTGCTGGAAAATGACAACACAAAAATAGAGTTCTTGAATGACCTGGAATATGACTAGAACTTTGTAATATTCTTACATGGATTTTTACGAAATTGACATGGGAAACAAATGAAACAAGTCTCATCTAATGTGGACTTCATTCGATATCTCAAAATAGTCAAAAACTTGAAAGTGCACCTGGTCCCCAGATAAAAAAGTGCTAAAATGATCTCAGTATATCTTCTATTTTACTAATCCTTTTTCTTTTACTCTTGAGCCTAAACTCAAGAATTTTGAGTGAGGATTATTTTGTTGACAAATCTCATTCAATTAACACTTGTGGTTCAATACCAGTTTACAAAAGAAGCTGAGTATGTCATCTACTCTACTTGCTGGAAACTTTTGTTTTGTATTCATTTATGTTCTTGAAGTATCCTAGCTATGTTTTTGTATTTGTGGTCGAATTTCTTTCCTTTTTCAGTACTTGTTTCCTCATTTAGTTAATCTACCATTATTGACTCAATGCTCTCGGAAATATTGTTAAACTTCCTTAAAATGAATGGATGACTCAATATCATTTTCCATGCTTCTCATATTTCTCAACTAGTTTTTGTTTTTGAATTTTTTTTTTTTTTTTTGTTTTAACCTTGAGTAGAGGTGTTAAATCTTTGTTAAGAACTAATAGAACTCTTGGAGACTTGAACCTTAGAAAAAGGCAAGAGTTGTGAGAATATCCTCAAAAAAAGCCAAAGAGAGTTTTGTGAGGTAAACATTGTCAAGATGTCAATCCAAGCTCAAGCACCAACTCCTTTTGGAGAAGAGTTTAGCAACTCCCAACATGATGACCCTTTGAGGCTCATAATGTAAGAGTTATAATCCCTAAGAGATGAGACGAGGGATATTAGAAGGGATGTCACTAATCTGCCTTATCAACAAAGGGAGGTTAGTCCTCACGGTAGTCTCAATGTTACTACCCCAAGGAGCAATGGACCATTCAATTTCTCTAGGACAACCGAGTTCCACCAACCTCCACATTTTGATGAAGAACTTCATCCACCACCTTACGATTGCAGAAGATGCAGTTTTGAAGGGAGAGGCATGCCTAGACATTTTGAAGAAGTTCCAAGACCAAAAGCTAGGTATGGAGAGCCATTATATGGTGATCATGAACATGTTCCATTTGTTGCCAACCGGGGAAGAGGCCAAGGTGACCAAACCTTAGACCGAATAAAGTGGAAGCTCCCTAGTTTTAAGGGTGAGAATGACCTAACATTTTCTTAGATTGGAAGAGGCAAGTAGAAAACATGTTTATGTTGAAAAATTGTAATGAGTTCTTAAAAGCTAGACTTGAAATAGCTGAATTTTCCGGCTATGCTTAACATTGGTGAGAAAGGATAGTAAACCAAAGAGTTAGAAGTGGTAAACCACCGGTTGATACTTGGAGAGAGTTAAAAGCTTTGATGAGAGAAAGCTTTGTGCCTGAGCACTACTATAGAGAGCTTCATTATAAGCTCATGACATTAAAACACGGTGCAAAAAGTGTAGAAGAATATAGACAAGAGCTTGAACTCTACATCCTGAGGTTGAACTTGGAAGAAGACAAGGATGCTTCAATGGCTAGGTTCCTTAGTGGTCTAAATAGAGAGATAGCCAACCAACTTGAGTTGTATCCACATACAACTTATGAAGACATGTGCCACCTTGCCAACAAGATCGAATCCCAAAGGAAAAGAAGTGGGATGATGCGATCCTCATTTCCCAACCAAAGACAAGTTGCAACCACAAAACCACCTGCTTCCAACTCCAAGCCATGGCAAAAAAAGGAGGAGGCTCCTAGAGGTACTTTCCAACCTCCAACAAACCAATGACGGAGTTCATTGAAACATTTCCATATGTCATCCGTTACAAGAAAGGTAAGGAGAATGTGGTGACCAATGCTCTTTCTAGAAGGTATACTCTCTTATCCACCCTTCAAAAAAAAAAAAAAAAAAACACGGTTTTGAAATGCTTAAAGAAATGTATTGTAGTGATCATGACTTTAAGGAAATTTTTGAGAGATGCTTGTTAGCATCTTTTGGAAACTATTTTTTGCATGAAGAATTTCTTTATTGTGAAGGTAGATGGTGTATACCATCTTGTTCTACTAGAATTTTACTTGCCAAAGAAGAACATTATGGTTTAATGGGACATTTCTGTGTCACTAAAACCTATGAAATTCTTCATGAACATTTTTTTTACCACATTTAATAAGAGATGTATAAAGATTTGTAGGAAGTTATATTGAATGCAAGAAAGCTAAATCTAGAACTCTTCCATATGGACTTTACACACCATTAGAAGTTCCTAAAGAACCTTGGGTTGATATTTCTATGGATTTTATTCTTGGTGTACCTAGGACCTCTAGAGGTATGGATTCTATTTTTGTTGTTGTGGATAGGTTCTCTAAAATGGCACACTTTATTCCTCGTAGAAAATCCAATGATGCTAGTCATGTAGCTAGCTTATTCTTTACTTGGATAGTTAGATTCTATGGAATTCCAAGGTCTATTGTGTCGGATAGGAATACAAAATTCTTGAGCCATTTTTGGAGAGTTCTTTGGAAGAAACTTCGTACTAACTTGCTTTGTTCTACAGCTTACCAACCACAAACTGATGGACAAACAGAAGTGGTAAATAGAACAATGGACAACTTCTAAGGGCTGTTTAGAAGAAGAACTGGCGGCAAGGGGAGGAGTGTTTGCCACACATTGAATTTGCCTATAATAGGGCAACTCACCCTACTACTTCTCATTCTTCATTTCAAGTTGTTTGTGGGTTTAACCTTCTAACTACCTTTGATTTGGTTCCTTTGCCTATAGATCAAGCATTACGTAAGGATGTCAGCAAGAAGACTGATTTTGTAAAAGCAATTCATGTAAAGGACCATGAAGCCATTGTCGACTCCAACAAAAAGCTTGTAGAGAAAAGAAATGTGGAAAGAAGAAATGTCGCATTAAAACTTGGCGATTAGGTTTGGCTGCATTTTAGAAAGGAAAGATTTCCCCAACAAAGAAAGTCTAAGCTTGATGATAGGGGAGATGGGCCATTTCAAATCCTTGTGAAAATTAATGACAATGCCTGTAAAGTTCATCTTCTGGGACATTATAATGTTAGTGCCACTTTTAATCTATCCAATCTCTCTTTATTTCATATAGGTAATGAAGACTCGAGGACGAATCCTTTTCAAGAGGGGGAGGATGATGTGAGCCAGTTAGACGTGCAAGAACATCAAGGAGTTCTAGTCCATAGTAGTGAGCTATTGAATACCTTAAGATGATGAGTCTATGGAGCATGTTTGCATAGAACTCACGGAAAAGGTCGGGGTAGAAATCTCTAGAAATACAAAGAAGTGGGAACCAACCAAACCCCGTAAAAAGATGTTCAAGATCAAAATGTTCGATGACCGACTCATCGACCGACTTTACAATCATAATCTTGTGCGTCTCCCTGTCGGCTACCAATTTCTAGGCTATTGGAGAAAGACTCTCCGGGAATGGAGGAATATTGGGGTGGTGGGTCGAGCAAGGACCTCTCAGCGCGAGGGCTTTTTGATTTAGAGGAAGTCTTTCTAATCATAAGGATGCTATAGGGTGGTCCATAGCTAATTTA
Organism: Catharanthus roseus; assembly: GCA_028651295.1. Lineage (NCBI taxonomy): Eukaryota > Viridiplantae > Streptophyta > Magnoliopsida > Gentianales > Apocynaceae > Catharanthus > Catharanthus roseus. The sequence continues at coordinate 27,486,262 of JAPQWS010000153.1, read as the reverse complement.
AAGGGGATAGATCCATCTGTGTGCATGCATAGAATACATTTAGATGAAAAATACACAACCTTGTAGGGACTGGCAAAGAAGCCTAAATCCTAGCATGAGAAATAGTAAAGAATGAGGTATTTAAATTCTTAGATTCTTGTATCTGCTATCTTATCTCTAATAGTCCACGGGTTAGTCGTGTACAAGTTGTACCAAAGAAGGCAATAGTGATTGTGGTTGAAAATAATAGAGAATGAGAGAATAGTTCCTACTAGAGAGGTTACTGGGTGGAGAATGTGCATGGACTATAGAAAACTAAATGCTGCCGACTGAAAAGACCATTTCCCTTTTCCTTTTATTGATCAAATTCTTCACAAATTAGCTGGTCAAAATTATTGCTTCTTAAATAGTAACTCAGGATACTACCAAACTCCAGTATACGTCGAAGGCCAAGAGAACACTACGTTTACGTGCCCTTTTGGTACTTTTGCTTTTCATAGAATGTCTTTTGGATTATGTAATGGGCCTACTACTTTTTAGGGGTGTTTGCTTGCTATCTTTTCTGATATGGTTGGTAAGATTCTTGAGGTTTTCATGGATGATTCTGATTATGGACCTAGTTTTGAAGATTGCCTTAATAAATTGTCAATCGTTTTAGAATGATGTAAAGAAGCTAACTTGGTTTTAAGTTGGGAAAAGAACTATTTCATGGTTACAGACGAAATATTTTTGGGGCATAAAGTGTCTAAAGAAAGAATTGAAGTACATAAAGCTAAAATTAATTTAATTGCTAATCTTCCTCCACCTAAATCGGCTAAGCAAATTAGATCATTTTTTGGAGATACTGGATTTTATATCATGTTTACTAAAGACTTTAGTACGATTGCTAGACCTTTAACTAATCTCTTGAGCAAAGATGTTGCATTCAATTTTAATTAAACTTGCATGAAAGCTTTTGAAAAACTTTGTTCTCTTCTTATATCTGCGCCTAATGTTCAACTTCCTGATTTTTCTTTGCCTTTTGATATCATGTGTGATGCTTCTGACTTTGCTGTAGGAGCAATTTTAACTACCAAAAAAAAAAGTCCATTTAGTGGAGGTTTATTTACGGGGGTTTAAAACCCACGCTAAATGGTTTAATTTGTGGTAGTTTTAGAACCGCTGCTAAATAAACCATTTGCGGGGTTTTTTAACCCGCCGCAAATAAACCTCCACTCAATGGGCTTGTTTGCGGCAGTTTGAACCCCTACTATATTTTTAGAAAATTTTAATTATTATTTTTTATTTTTTCAAATAAAATTATATGTTGGCTCAGTTATAATAAAAATATAAACAATATTTATGATTATTTTCTAAAAGGCTTGTTTTCATTCTTTTTTCTTTTCTTTATATAAATATATCGGTTCCACTAATATGATAGAAGACTTTAGTATACTGTCTGAATTTAGACAAGAGCACGTTTTTTTTCGCTAGTCACTCACGTACTTGTTACACTACAGGGAGAAAACTTTTAGAGACGAACTTTTAGAGTCAAGACAATATCCGTCTCTAAGTTGGCTTATTTATCTGAAGTTGACATTTCTAACTTTTGACCGTTATTTTAAAAATAGACAATTGGATATAAGTATTATATAATTTAGACCACATCAACAAATTTGTGTCTTGATCAGAGTCGTATATGTTGGAATTTGCAGGCAAAAACAAACAAAAATAAAAATACGAAAATCTACAAACAGGATCCGTACATACTAGAAAAACCGATTGGATAGAAACTACCTCAATGTTTTTAGCTGTTAGGTGTGGAGGCGCTACTGTTTACGTTTCGCCCTCTACTGGTATCCACACAACGAACTCCTCTGCAAGCAATCGGGATGCTAGCCCCTTCTGTGTCTTGAAAACTGTTCAGAACGTATCTTGAGTATCTGGTAATACGTGGAGTTTTGGAAAGAGAAAGGCTACATACTATTATCGCCTTTCTAGGATTAAAGGGTTCTGTTTTTATTAATCTAGTGCAGACGGCCGCCGAGAACAGGTTAGCATAACATTTTATAGCTGTCAATATCAGAACCCTAATTGTCATTTAATGATAGTTTAATCTCGTCGTCTATTCCTATAATCATCCAACGGTTGGATGAATATTATTAAGTAATTAATTTCATTTATCTGATAAATAAAATTAGGTACTTATTAACTTACCAAATAAATACAATATGGAATCTGATTCCCCTTTTGTATATGTTCAATGAATCTGGACACGTTCTAGATTCATGGAACGTGGACATCGTGCTCTCAAAGATCGTCAATGCGTGTGACCCTGTAGGTTCACTTAACGTTGGCAGTGAATGAAAAATGTCCTAGACATTTATTCAAAAAACATAAGCGGTCTCTAGCAAGACATTATGCTTACCTAAGTTAGGTAAAAGAAATGATAACCTAACATCAGTTTTTAATATTTAGTCCATTTGTCACATGATATCCTAATTAAGTATGGGGCATGGACCGAATCATCCTTAAAAAACTTAATTAACCATTTACTTGATCACCAGGTGGACTGTTCCGATAAATAATATTAATAACACCTTATTAATACTTATTTGACCATTGCCATGATATTCTCCAGTCTTCCTTATCAAGTGGCCCATAGATATCTCTCTCTAGTAAGAGAGGGATAAATCCCTTTCACTATCTCTAACATTCAAGCCATGAAAACAAATAGCCCAACCAATAGTCATAAAAAAACCTTAAAGTGATGTTTGACTATGTCAAAACATATTTTCTCCCCATGCAAGAATCATTAGAAACATTAGGTCAAAGGACGCCAAACATAAAACTGAGAAGAAATATTTATGGCATAAACCCATGCAATATTTCTTCTTCACTTTAGGTCATGTCTACAATATTCTCAATATGTATTTATGAATTGATTTATATCTTATATTCATGATCAGTAAAACTTGATCATCAATCAACTTCATACTAGTTTATTACAAGATGTGATAAAACTAGGGACAAACAAGAATAGTATTTTATTAGCAAGAAAGGTTTTACTATCAAGTCACATACTTGATGACCAAGAGCATAAAATACAATTCCAAATACATGCCTCATAAATAATAAATGTAAGTCAATTGGTCCAGGACATATTCTAAAAATCTCCCACTTGCCCTACTACCAATTTGACATGACTCTCAAACTCATTGACCTAGTATGACTCTCATGCTTAAGTTGTGGGAGTGGCTCTGTCAATGGATCCGTGAAATTGTCATTGGTATCTACTTTGCAAATTTTTACATCTCCACGCTTAATGATTTCTCGTATGAGATGGAAACACCTAAGAATATGTTTGGATCGTTGATGAGATCTAGGTTCCTTAGCTTCTGCAATGGCTCCTATATTATCACAATATAGGTCCACTGGATTCACAATACTAGGAATCACACCTAGTTCACTGATGAACTTTAAGATCCAAACTGCCTCCTTGGCTGCATCATAAGCAGCCACATACTTAGCCTACATAGTAGAATCGGCCACGATATCCTGCTTCGAACTATTCTAGCTCACAGCACCTCCATTTAAAGAAAACACAAATCCAGATTGCAATCTAAAATCATCTACATTAGTCTAGAAACTAGCATCTATGTAACCATTTACAACAAATTCTCCTTCTTGATCTCTATAGATCAAAAATATCTCTTTAGTCCTACTTAAGTACTTAAGAATGTTTTTTATTGCAGCCCAATATGGTTCACCAGGTTTAGATTGGAATCTGCTAGTCATGCTTAATGTATGCGAGACATCTGGGTGAATGCATAACGTGCCGTACATAATAGACCTAATTGCGGAAGCGTAAGGAATCTTACTCATGCATTCTGTATCCTTCCTTGTGGTAGGATTTTGAGACTTACTGAGTTTAACGCCATGTGAAATTTACAAGAATCCTCTCTTAGAATCTTGCATACTGAACATTTTTAGTACTTTGTCAATATATCCACTATGACTTAGGCCAATTAGGCTTTTTGATCTATCTCGATAGATCCTAATGCCTAGAATATAGCCTGCTTCACCTAAATCTTTCATTGAAAAACACTTCCCCAACTAAGTTTTTACACTTTGCAAGGTGAGGATGTCATTCCCAATTAACAAGATGTCCTCGACATAAAGCACTAAGAAGACTACTGCATTTTTTGTAACCCTTTTGTACACACAAGGTTCATCTTCATTCTTGATGAAACTGAATTCTTTAATTGCTTTGTCAAAACAAAGATTCCAACTTCGAGATGCTTGCTTCAAGCCATAAATAGATCTTTGAAGTTTACACACTTTACTAGAATTTGAAGGATGAATAAAACCTTCAAGTTGTGTCATATACACATCTTCCAGTAGATTTCCATTGAGAAAGGCAGTTTTTACATCAATTTGCCATATTTCATAATCATAATATGCTGCAATGGCAAGTAGAATTCCGATTGACTTAAGCATTACAACTCGAGAAAAGGTTTCATCATAGTCTATACCATGAGTTTGTCTATAACCTTTTGCTACCAGTCGTACTTTGTAAGTGTGCACATTGCCATCCATGTCAGTTTTCATTTTGAAAATCCATTTACACCCTATGGTCTTGCAACCTTCAGGTGGATTAACAAAGTCCAAACTTTATTGTCATGCATGGATTGCATTTCTGATTTCATAGCCTCTAGCCATTTGCTAGATTCAAGACTACGAATAGCATCTTGGTAGGAATTAGGTTCACCTTTATCAATAAGATCAACACTATGATCTTCAGTCATAAGATTTCCATATCTCTTTGGTATCTGAGGAATCCTACTAGACCTTCTTGGGCCTTGTGTCAAAGGTTTGGGCTCAGTATGAATACGTGAGTCCAACTTAGTGTCCATACTCGGTTCAGAAATAGTCTGTTGTCCTTTAGCTTCTTCAAGATAGATTCTACTCCCATTAACTCTTTTGGAAACGAATTCCCTTTCAAGAGAAAATTTTGTTCCGAGCAACAAACACTTTGTTTTCAAATGAAGATGGAAATAGTATCCTTTAGTTTCCTTAGGATATCCCACAAATAGACACTTATCTAATTTGGGTGCTAGTTTTTCAGATAATGATCACTTCACATAAGCATCACATCCCCAAATTTGGAGAAATGTCAAACAAGTTGTTTCCCGGTCCATATCTCATATGGTGTCTTCTGAATAGCTTTAGATGGAATTCTGTTTAATATTAATGCAGCAGTTTTTAGAGCATAACCCCAAAAAGAAATTAGAAGATCTGTTTGACGCATCATAGATCGAACCATATCTAGTAGAGTTCGATTTCTGCGTTCAGACACATCATTCCATTGTGGTGTTCCTGGTGGATTTAATTGTGATACTATCCCACAATTTTTAAGATGTTTGTCAAACTCTTTGCCTAATTATTCACCACCACGATTTGATCGAAGTAATTTGATACTTCTTCCAAGTTGATTATCCACTTTATTTTGAAATTCCTTAAACTTTTGAAAAGAATCGGATTTATGTTTCATTAGATAGACATAACCATATCTACTGAAATCATCTGTGAATGTAATGAAGTACTGAAAACCTCCTCTGGCTTGTGTGTTCATTGGTCCACATACATCGGCATATATAAGTTCCAATCAATCGTAGCCCTTTCACTTTGTCCTATAAAAGGACTTTTAGTCATTTTGCCCAATAAACAAGAATCGCATTTTTTATAAGACTCAAGGTCGAATGAAGATAAAAGTCCATCTTGATGGAGTTTGGATATGCGTTTCTCATTTATGTGACCTAAACGACAATGCCAGTAGTAAGTTTGATTTAAATCATTAGATTTAAATTTTTCTATATTTATGTTATAGATGGGCTTACTAGTGGAATCATGTAGGTCAGAATGTAAATTCCATTACATAAAGAGGCATCCCCATAGAAAATATCATTTTTATAAATAGAACTTTTACCATTCTTAGTATTAAACTCAAAACCATCAATATCCAAACAAGAAACTGAAATCATATTCCTACTCATAGCAGGAACATAATAACAATCTTTAAGTTCAATGATAAGCCCACTAGGCAAAAGTAAATCAAATGTCTCTATAGCTACAGCAGCAACTTTTGCTCCATTTGCTACTCGCAAGTCCACCTCTCCTTTCGCTAAAGATCTACTCCTTTAAGTCCCTGGACATTTACACAAATGAAAGCTCCACATCTGGTATCTAATATCCATGAAGTAGGAGTAGACATATTAATTTCTATAACGAAAATACCTGAAGCGGCAGTCTCATTGCCCTTTTGCTTCTTCATTTTTTCCAAGTACAGCTTGCAGTTCCTCTTCCAACGACCATGTTCATTGCAGTGGGAGCAAGTCCCTTCCTTTGGTGGTTTAACTTTGGGCTTGGGTTTCTGCTTGCCTTTACCCTTTCTTGGCCATATCTTTTCCCTTTCCCTTTCCCTTGTTCTTCTTGAACAGCCCCTTCGAACCATCAGAACATTAGGAGTAGATTTCCTAATGTTTTGCTCAGCTTTCTTGAGCATCCCGTGCAATTCATTTATGGACTTTTCCATACTATGCATATTGAAGTTCATGACAAACTGATCATAGTCAGAAGTTAAAGGGGCCAAGATCATATCAGTAAGCAAGTCATGACTTTCAGGTGCTCCAAGTTTTTCAAGCTGATCAAAATAACCCTTCAGCATAAGGACATGTGCACAAACTGAAGTGCCTGGGGTTATTTTACCACTATTCAATGCTTAGTAGTAAGATATCTCTCTTGACGTGCTTGCTCTTGGAACATTTCCTTGAGCTGTTTCATAATCTCATAAGCCTTAACTTCCTCGAAGTGCTTTTGCAACTCAGATTCCATCGTAGCCAACATTAGAATCATCTTTGTGCTTACTATAAGGATCCTTTTCAACTCTAGGAGCATTGTTAGCTGGTTGCTTAGGGATAGGGTTCTCAAGTACATATAGCCTTTTTTCTTGTTTAAGGATAATCCTTAAATTTTGTGCAAATCAAGAAAGTTAGTCCCACTAAGCTTATTCTTTTCAAGCACGGATTGCAACGAGGTGTTTGAATTATTTGAGGCCATTAAATACATAGAATTTGGATCATCATTCGAAAAGAGGTACGTCAAAGTAGGATGGTCAATATAAACTATGACTTAGAAAGTATTAAATAAGGCTGGAATTTGTTGAATGCGGGTACTATTCCAAGCAACTCCTTCTCTATTGTGGTGTAATTTTCTTGGGCATTTGTTAGAGTTTTGCTTCCATAGTATGTTGGTTGGAAAAAATTATCCTTCCTTAGGCCTAAAATAACACCTGTGGCATAGTCACTGACATCACACATGAGTTCGAAAGGAGGAGACCAATCTGGAGGGACTAAGATAGGAGATTTAGTAAGCTTTTCTTTAAGCAAATTGAAAGTAGCTAAATAGTTATCATCAAAATTGAAAGGCATATCTTTCTCAAACAAAGCAGTAAGAGGTTTGGTAATTTTTGAAAAGTCTTTAATGCATCTCCTAGGAAACCCTCCATGCCCTAAGAAACTCCTAATCACCTTCAAAGAGGAAGGCAGAAGCAACCTTTCAATTTTCTCTATTTTAGCTCTATCTACCTCAATGCCATTTTAAGAAATTTTATGACCTAAGACTCGCTTCTTGAACCATGAAAGACATTTTTCCCAATTTAAAACAAGGTGAGTTTCCTCACATCTTCTTTAGAACCTTTTCTACATAGACAAGTATGCATCAAAAGAATTTTAAAACACAAAAAAAGTCATTCATAAAGACTTGCACAATATCCCCCACTAACCCCTCAAAAATAGCCATCATGCAATGCTGAAAGGTAGCAGGGGAATTGCACAAACCGAAGGGCATGCGTCTATATACGAGTGTCCTGTTTGGGCATGTGAACGTTGTTTTCTCCTGATCTTCTACGGCGATAGGTATTTGGAAATTTCCCAAAAATCTGTCGAGAAAGCAATAAAAAAGATGGCCTGCTACATACTCTAGCATTTGATCAATGAATGGAAGAGGGAAGTGATCCTTTCGAGTCACCTCGTTCAATTTTTGGTAGTCTATGCATACCCACCATCCGGTGATTATCCTTGCTGGAATTAGCTCGTTTTTCTCATTGGCCACCACCGTCATTCTACCCTTTTTTGGTACTACTTGCACAGGACTTACCTAAATGCTATCGGAAATAGGATATATGATTCTAGAATCTAGAAGTTTGATTACCTCCTTCTTCACTACTTCTTGCATGTTAAGATTCAATCGCCTTGGGGGTTGAATTATGGGCTTAGAATCCTCTTCTAATCGAATCTTATTGGTGTAGAAGGATGGACTTATTCATTGAATATCTGCATCTCCCAAGCCATAGCTTTCTTGGGTTTTTGCAAAGTCCATAACAAGGCTCATTTTTTGGGCCGGCTTAACTTGGAGATATGATGACTAGAAGTGTTGATTTTTCCCCAAGGAAAGCATACTCTAAGTGATTCGGCAATGGCTTTAATTTTAATTCCAGGGGTGCTTCGAATGAAGTCTTAAGAGAGGGTTTTGGAGGTACCTTTAGATCTTCAAATGAAGTCTCAGTTAAAGTCTGAACATCTTAGAATCTACCTTGCCTTGGGAATCCTGTTGCGAGGCTATCATTAAAAATTTTCTTAGACATATTCCTTCACATGGGTGGAAATATAAGAATCAATAAAATATACAGAAACGCAAGTATCATCATGATCCCCCAATCTACTCATGGCATCGAGAGTCTTAAAATAACCTTTTCTTTCCCTAAACTAAGGGTCAACTTTTCTTCCCCCATGTCAATAAGAGCCTTTGCGGTAGCGAGAAAAGGGCGACGCAAAATGAGTAGAACTTCAATGTCCCCACTCATATCCATAATCACAAAATCCGCCGGGAACTCTAAGTCTCTTATTTTAACTAGCACACCTTCTATAATACCTCTAGAAAACTTCTTAGTCCTATCTGCAAGTTGAATACTCATCCTAGTAAGTTTAGGCTCTCCTACTCCCAATTTTTTAACAAAAATCATAAGGCATGAGATTTATACTAATACCCAAGTAATCTAATGCTCTAGAATTAGTTATATTTCCTAGAGTGGGAGGATCGTGAAACTCCTTGGATCCTTTAGTTTTTTTGGAAGCTTTCGGTTGGGATTGAGAATTGCTCAACACTCTTCATTCATCATCACCGAAGAGATATTCTCCAACCTCTTCTTTTAAGAAACAATTCCTTCAGGAACTTTGCGTACTTTGGTATCTTTAACACTCTTCTTGGGAATGAGATAGGAGGTCTATATGGTGGAAGGGTTGACTTCTTCTTTTCTACTTCTTTCTCTTGAATCTCCTTGTCCTTAGGGAGAGTGGGCTCACTTGTGCTTCAGCCGTCTTTCTTTCTTTTTCTATACCCGGGGTAGGTGTTTTTACTAACTCTTTTTCGCTTCTTAGGAATGTCCTTTGCATCTTCATTTTCTTGTTATTGAATTTTATGTTAATTTTAAGTTTTATTAATATGAAAAGTGAGTAGTTTTTATTATTTGGTTCAGGGTTGAACCCTCAATCTTGAATATGAAGTTCTTGGTTAGATATCTTGATATCTGCAAGTTGAATACTCATCCTACAAGGTTTAGGCTCTCCCACTCCCAATTTTATAAAGAAACCATAAGGGATGAGACTTACAATAGCATCTAAGTCAGCTAATGCCCTATGATAGTCGTTATTTTGGCTATTATTTTGTGCATTAATTTCATAATATTCCAGTGATTTTAAGGTATAAACTATATATTTGAGCCTAATATCTCCCATTTGTTTTGTAGGTGCTTGGCGAATAAAGTACAATAAAGAAAGAACATAAACAACTTAAAATGACTGAAAACGACGCAAAAACCGTGTAGGCAGCAGCCTATCGCCAATGGTAGGCCACCCTACCAGCCCCAGTAGGTGCCTTGGGAAGGAACAAATGGGAGACAAAAGCCTGCCGCGCACGGTAGGCTCCATCTATCGGCCGCGGTAGGATTCGGAGACTTGCTGTGCACGGTAGGTCATGACCTGCCGCGCACGGTAAGTCATGACCTACCAGTGCAAGTAGGTCTTGAGAATGGCTATACTTGATTACTTTTTTAGAGTTTTTGCGGCTTTATTCATTCATTAGTTTAGAGTAGCGTACATAGGTCTTTAGGAGGTGAATTGGGGCAAGTTTCTTTGATGAATTTTCCCCAATTCTCACCTCCATTAAGTACAGCTTATATTAGAGAACAAGGATCTAGTGATTACAAATGCAATTGAAGATAAAAACGATATATTTGAGCTTTGCGGGAGCAACTCGAGAGATGAGCTCGGGCGCGGTTCAGGGACGCAATTCGACTTCAATTTCTATGCCTAAGCATTCCTTTTCCTTCTCTATTAGATTAATTTTTGTTTAGTTTCAATTTCATACAAAGAATTGTGAGTAATTAGCTTGTTTGGATTCAAGGGTTGAACCCTAACTTTTGTGTATTATGAAATTAGAATTTAATTAAATTTGATGTTGCGTCTTATGGAATTGTCTTCAATTGATTAGTTATGTGGTGTTTAAGTGTCATGAACTTGAATTAATCGTATGGATATTTCGAATTGAGAAAGGAAGAACACCCGAGGGCAATCAATTTGGGGATTAATACGTGTATGGAGTTAGAGATAGTTAATACACTCTTAGGTCAATAATCACCTGGGTTTAGTGCATTCATAACTTGTTAGGGAGAGAAGAGATTCTAGTCTAAAAGTTATATAGAATATAGAGGTTTTCACCTAGAGATAGGGAATGCTGAATAACAAGTGTGATGACCTAATTCACTAAGGTAACTACAATTTTCATTAATTCCTATTAAATGAAATAGTAACAAGGTTAGGGCATCCCGACATCCAAAATCCTGTTTTATATTTGTTTTCCTTTTGCTACTTGATGCTTGTGTTTATTGTTTTAGTAGCTCATGATCATTTCCACCACACTATTAAAGCTAGACATTGAGTGAACGATTGAGTAGTCTAGCCTTGCATCCTCGAGAAGATCGACACTCGGGGTGAACCCATTTCTACAAGTATGAGGTCCTTTTGCCTTGCAGTATAGCTGTAGGGTTTCATTCTCATTTCATTTAAAACGAACACTCCAAGTGTTTGCCATATCAAGTTTTATACATCGTTGTTGAGGAGAACGATAAGTTTAATGAAATATCATTCTTTGGTGCTTTAGTCATTTGTGTAGTTATTCTTTTCTTTCCTTTGTATAGTTTTTCTTTTATTTTCATTTTGTCTTTATTTCTTAGTTAATTTCTCCTTGTTCATTCTTCTTACTGATCAGGTGTTTATGGTATGGACTTTGGAATTCCGAGTTATTAGCTTTGGACCATGTGTTGATTATATATTCCATTGATTTTAGATTCCAGAGAAAAGAACATGGATTTCGATGATGCCATGGAGTACCGATTGGCGGCAATACTAGAACAAGGATTGATAATGTGGCGAGGACACCTCACTATCCACATTATCAACCTACCGCATTCCAAGAATACTGGCAAGCTTATGATACGTACCCTAACCAGTGTAGTTCAAATTAGAGAACCCAACTGAATGTCCCTTGGGGAGATTATGCTCAGTATTTTAATCCAATCACACCCCACCGGTACCCCTATCACCCCCACAACACAACATAGAAGATCTTGTGGCAAGTTATATCAAATCGACAGATGCTTAGGTGAAGAGTATGGAAAAAATCAAGAGGAGCCAAACCGTTTCTATCCACAGTACGGAGAGCCAAATCGAGCTACTGACAAAGATGATCACGGACAGACCACTAAGTAGTTTGTCTAATACTATGGAGCAGATTTCAGAGGAACAGGCCAAGGCGGTCACCATGGCAAGAGCAAAAGAACTAGCAGTAACGGCTCCCATAATTGTCGATGAAGAGGATGAAATTGATCATGTATCGGAAGTGTCCACTTTACCCGAGGAAGAGGAGGCTCAACAAGGAATACAGGAAAATAGACGTGAAAGTCTCCCAATATTCAAAGAACCTCCTCAGGTTATAAATGAAATGGAAGAAAGTAAGAGAGTTGAGTGTTTTCCATAGACTATAAGTGAAGTTGAGGAAAGCGAGCCAGAAAAGGAAAACAAGTGTCTTGTGGCAAGTCACGAGGATCATAAAGAAGGGCGACAAAAAACAGAGATTGACATCATCAGAAAGAGTAAGAGAGTGAATTTCCTTACTCAAGAAACTAACTCGTTTCTTGTTTGTGATTATTTATATATACAGGCACCATGGACGCAATCCAAAAAGAATGACAAGGAAAGGAGAAATCTCATGGAGTTCAAAGGATGATTTGAAAGCGCTAAGAGAAAACAAGTTCTACACCATGGAAAAGCGAAAATGAGTTTTTCTTCAAACTTAGTCCTCATTAACATTGTATTTTCCTTTAAAGAATTAAAGCTTTTCGTAATTAGCAACTTCTTTCTTGAGCTCGTTTTTAAGTTCGCAATTCTCTTCTTACTTTGGGTTTTAAATTCTATCACTTTCATTACAAGGAGGTAGTAACCGAGCATTATCTTAAGCAGTACTTTCGAAAGAATGTGGGAAACTTTCTAAAGGAGTCCTTCGTTCTCAAAAACGGCTAAGAAAAACATTTTCGGCACGTTTTTTTATGCAAGATATATTGCTATATTCTTTTATGTCCACCTTCATTCTGACTTGTTTTCTATTATCTAGTTGTAAGGTATTTTAGAGAGTTGATTACTTGTTGGGAAGTTTCTAAGAGGAGTTGAACGACCAAGACAGACAGGTGAAGAAACGACGCACAAACGTGCTAAAACGAAGAAAACGATAGCTAGGCTAAACCCTACCGCAGTAGGTTGCTAGCATTTCTCGGTACTTGTAGCCAGAGACCTATTGGGTACGGTAGGCCCAGGTAAGGCTATGGGTTGGTTATCCAAGGGTGAATCGGTCAGGTCAACCTGTTTTGACCAACTTTTCTACTTTAAATTGCAAAATTTCTTCAATTTTCACTCTTTTCTTGCCTCCAAAATCCCTAAGTTCTTTCTCTTTTTTCTCTTAAAAACTTCCACAGCTTCTCCCTTCCACTCCTTCTCTAGTTACTCTCTCTCTCTCTCTCTCTCTCTCTCTCTCTCTCTCTCTCTCTCTCAACCACCAACTTCTGGCGAACCCCTCTCCAGTCCGGCGACCACTTCCAGAGTATCCCTCCTCCTCCCTCGGGTTTGTTTTCTTTTTCTCTGTAGTTCTTCTTCTTCTCATTTTCCTTCTCCTCTATTCCCACTTCCTCTATTTCTTCAATCTTTCTCCATCTCCACCTCACCATCAAAAAATTCTATACTACCATCTCTTCTTTCTTCCAATTTATGCTAAAACGCTTCCACTTTTCCTCCCTTCCTTCTTGAAGTCATTCATTAATTTTTCTGTAATTTTTATTTGTAGTTCCTTTTTGTGCAGCCTTTAATAATTACTAAGCTTGATTTTGTTTATGTTGATGTCTAACAAATAAATTGCAGGAACTTTGCATAAAGAGTTTTCCGGCAAACTTCCGACAACTTTCTGGCGACTATGCCAAGCACAAAACCTGAGACAGAAAAAAACGCTCGCCATTAGCAAATTGGGTTTTTTGTTCAAACAACCACATGCTTTCTCTTGACCATTTTTCTTACTTTTATTAGTCTAGTTAGTTTTAATTTTTGGTTTTATTGCTAAGTGTTAGTTTTAGGTTGTGTTTTATTTGTTTAACTTGCTTTGTTATTTCGGAATTTTCTTTTCTTTGTTTCTAATATTTTGGTTACTTGTTCACACTTAGCACCCACAGGCAACTTTGTTCACTAAAGCACACGGGCCACAATAGGTTTTATCTCTTTGTGTGTTGCTATTGTGTTCTTTAGTTCTTCTTCTGTTGGTGTTATCGTTTCCTCTAGTGTGGGAGGACTATTGTGTTGTTGGGTTTTCCTTTCGTTTCCCTTTCTACCTTCATTTTCCTGTTGATTTGCTTTTTATTTTGTTTTTCACTCCCTTATTTTCAAAATGGCCCCTAAAAAAGAAACTTCTACTTCAAAATCAAAATCAAATAGGGCTTGGGTAGAGGACCCGATGCCCAACCCTCCTACTCCTAATATTTTACCTTTTGTAGAGCATCTCCTGATGGTGGCCATTACATGGGTAGCCGAAGGGGATTCGTTGAAAGTGGTTGTTGAAAAATTGTTCGATGATAAGGTCATCTAACATTTTAAATTGGAAAATCTTTTTTGGGGTTTAGCTTGGGGTTCCTCTGCTCCGTATTTCAGGAGATTATTATTTTGACCCTGTTTCTGAGTTTTATTCGAATATATATAGTAAAACGAACAAGGATCTCCCCACCATTAGTTTATAGTGAAAAGGGTTCGGATTGTTCTTGAAAAGGATCGTCTTGCATCTATCATTGGGAATGAAAACGAGGGCAACACAGTCACCGTGGATTCCAATAAGAAAACTATAGATGAGGACCCCGCTTGGAATTTTGAAGCGAGTTGTCTGCACATTGACATATGGTCACGGCCCTTGATCGTCATCGTATACTTCATGCAGGGTACTTCTGTTCCCTTCTTTCCCGGGTCCTCACTTATTTTTTCAGCCACACGTTTCCTCTAAAGTGGGTAGGCAAAATGAGGTCCGCATTGTTGATATGTATATACTTTCTAAAATTCATGATAAATCCCCTTTTTCTTCTTGCTTTCGTAATGGTACACATGATGCGTAACACAGGTTGCGATACTAGTAAAAAATGTGTGTATTGATACCTCGTGATTCTTTCTAAGGTTTTTGCTGCATTTAATGGTAATCTTGTAGGAGAGAGGAAGTTGTCCACTGGGGCACTGTAGGGGATCAAATTTACAACATTCAACAACTGCAGCTACTTCTGGGATGAAAAGAAGAAAGAATGGATCCCTTCCTCCAAGGAGGATAGGCTGCAGGAGCATGATTGGGCCAGTTTTTGGTCTATAAAAAAGACTACACATATTGGCATAGGAGCGTCTTTCTCGCAACCTGATAAGAATGAGGGGAGTTAGAACGATGAGTCCTATGACATCTCTGGAGAGAATGAGCCTTTCACTGCTTCCATGGCAGCTTTTCAGACCGAGATACGAATTACTTTCGAGTAGCTCTGTGTGACTCAAGAGGTCCATGGGCAGCAATTAGCAGAGATTGTGGAGTCCACTAATCGGTATGCAGACGAGTTATATCATCAGAGGGCATCCATCGATAGAAAGAAGGTGATGCTGGCTCGCCTATTGAGTAAGTTTTTGCCCAATCAGGATAGCAGTGGTACCGGTGGTGGGGACCAATAGGGAGTTTTTCTATTTTCTCTCTTTTCATTTTATTTTATTTTCTTAAACTTTTTTTCTTTTTTTATTTCTTTTGATGTTCGGTTTTGTTGTTATTGTAATTTGTCTTGCGTTTTCATTCTATATTTTCTTTATTTGTTTGTGTGGGAATGGCATTCCTGTGTGCTTTGCTCCTTTATTATTTACAAGAGCACTTCCCGTTTTTGTTTTCTTTGTTTTGTATAGTTCTGGTCCCTACATTGAGGACAATGTGGTTTCAAGTGTTAGGGGGCAATTTTGTTTTTTTGTCTTTTTATTGCCCTTTTTCGCTTTCCTTAAAAACATCAAAAATCTGAAAATTAAAAAAAAAATGTTAGTTTTCTTTGTCTTTTCATTTGGAAAAAACCAAAAAGATTTTCCTTTACCTTTCTCTTTACCACTTCGAGTAGAATGCTAGATCACGAAACTGTTGGAATTTTTCTAAAAGGCATAGCACTTGTACGTTTGGGAAACTTGATTTGCATAATATTCGTACATTAGATGGTTTTCTTGCACTTGTGAGTGTTGTTAGTAGTAGAAGCCTAGGAATTCTAGGAAAATAGCGTAGTGGAAATCCTTTGATATCCGTGATACATCCTTGTCTTTATCTGTTCTTTGACGTGAAAAGTCCTAGTCTGAGTTAAGCCCAAAAATTATGGTCACAGGCCTTAATTGTATTAGTTGAGCTTTTTATTTGCCTTCCGTGTTTTGAATCAACACCTAGCTCCCTTATTTGTGCCTTCATGCTAAATGGTTTTTCTTCCTTTTATTCCTCGTCTTATTAAACTCACTCTAAATTAAACCTCATTTCATGGAGCCAATGTTGGAATAAGATGCTAGCCATTTCGAGTTAGAGTAATAGATAAGTGTGGGGGTGAAAGAGGGAAGAAAAGGAAAATGTGGTGAAGAGGGGAGTAGTTCGAGTGCTCCACCTTTTTGTACAAATTGTTGAAAAGAAAAAAAAAAAAAACAAGACGGCAGGGTTTTTTGGTTTATGAAAAAGAAAAAAAAAAGAAGGAAAAAATACAAGGAAAAAAGCAAAGAAAAAATGGTACTTTCATTCTTGTGTATATGGTGCTCGTGAAAAAATAAACGACACTAGTCTCTCTCTCTCTCTCTCTCTCTCTCTCTCTCTCTCTCTCTCTCTCTCTCTCTCTCGTCAAAAGGCTGAAAATTGTAAATGTGTTGGGTAAGGTGTGCTAGAAAGACAGTAGGTTATTCAGGAGTGAGTAAGAAGAACGAACCACAACTAGAATGTTATTCCTTAATTTTGCCATTTTATTTTTTTAGTTGCGTAGGCTCTGTTTTGTTTGTTCTTGTCTCCATTTACCTTTATTTGTTACGTTTTATGTCCCATACCCAACATTACAAGTTGAAAAGTCCTACCTAATCAGGAAATGACTTAGGATAAGACTTGAAACGAATGAGAACCAGAGAAATATGGGATTGTTGTGTATTGTCTTTTGAAGGATGTCATTTCGCTAATTACTCAGCATTCCTTAGTTTCTATGAAAACCGCATGAGCATAAACAGACACGCCATTGCATTTAGTGTTTATTTGTTAGTGTGGTGGACTAAGTGTACCATTTGCTCGTCTTTCTGTTTTGTCATGGTGGTTGAGTGGTTAAGGATTCCGCTGAAGTGGCATTTTCGTTTTAGTTTTGTTTTCTTTTTATTTGTTTGGTTTTAACTTCTTTAGTATGGCTATTTTTTTGTATGTTCTATATTCCCTTTTTCTTAGTTACTTAAGGCCAATGTATTTTTCGTTTTCTGTGAACTGTATCTTTGAAAAGGCTTTTTAAACTTTTCCTTCCTTTTGTTTATTTCTATCGCTTGAGGTCAAGCAACGCTCCAATATGGGGGTATTTGATAGTTGTTATTTTCGCTATTATTTTTTATATTAATTTCATTGTTTTTTGGTGATTTTAAGGTAAAAAGTGTATATTTGAGCCTAATATCTCCCATTTGTGTTGTAGGTGCTTGCCAAATGAAGTATAATGAAGAACGAACAAAAACGGCTTTAAACAGAGTGAAAACGATGCAAAAACAGTGCAGGCAGCAACTTACTGCCCACGGTAGGCCACCTTACCCGCCGCTGCAGGTGCCTTGGCAAGGAACGAATGGGAGACAGAAGCCTATAACGCATGGTAAGAGGCTTCTATTAGCCGTGGCAGGTTTGGAACATCACAGGGTAACTAAGAACAGAGACCTACCGCGTACGCTAGGTCCCGACCTACTGAGGGGATTGGTCCTGAGAATGGCTATCCTCAGTTATTTTTTCAAAGTTTTTGCAGCATTATTCATTCCTTAGTTTGGAGTAGCATAGATAAGTCTTTTTAGGATGAGAATTGGGGCAATTTTTTGTGACAAATTTCCCCCAATTCTCACATAAATTAGGTAGAACTTAGATTTAGAGAACAAGGATTGAGTGATTACAAGTGGAATTGAAGATCAAAACAACAGATTCGAGCTTTACGGGAGAAACTCGAGAGACAAGCTCGGGCACGGTTTGGGGATGCAATTCGGCTTCAGTTTCTACGCCTAAGCATTTCTTTTCCTTTTCTATTAGATTAATTTATGTTTAATTTCAATTCCTTACAATGAACTATGAGTAATTATCTTGTTTGGATTCAAGGGTCATACCTAACTTTTTGGTATTATGATCGATTTGAATTTAATGAAATTGGATGTTGCTTCTTATTGAATTGTTCTTCAATTGATTAATTATGTGCAATTTAAATGTCATGAACTTTAATTAATGGCACAGGTGTTCGGAATTGAGAAAGTAAGAACACCCGAGGGCAATCAATTTGGGGATTAATTGGGGTATTAAACTATGGATAGTTAATGTACTCTTAGGTTAATAATCACCTAGGTTTAGTGGATTCATAACTTGTTAAAGAGAGAAGAGATTCTCGTCTAAAAGTTTTAGAGAATAGAGAGGCTTTCGCCTAGACATGGGGATTGCCGAATAACGAGCGTGATGGCCCAATTCTCTAAGGTAACTACAATTTTCCTTAATTCCTGTTAATTGAAATGGTAACAAGGTTAGGGGGGATCCCGAGAACTAAACTCCCATTTTATATTTGTTTTCTTTTTTCTAGTTGATGCTTGTGTTTATTGTTTTAGTAGCTTATGATCATTTCCACCATATTGTTAAGGCTAGACATTGGGTGAACGATTGGGTAGTTAAGTCTTTCCATCCTCGAGAAGATCGACATTCGGTGTGAACCCATTTTTACAATTGTGAAGTCCACTTGCCATGCACTATAGCTATAAGATTAAATTCCTATTTCATTCAAAACGAACACACCAAGTTTTTGGCATATCACTCTAGAAACAGTTATATCTCCTAAAGTGCGAGGGATAGTAAAACTCCCTAGATCCTTTAGTTTTTTTGGAAGCTTTTTGTTGGGATGGAGAACTGCTGAACACTCTTCATTCATAATTATCGAAGAGATATCCCCCAACCTCTTCCTTCAGGAACTTTGCATACTTAGGCATCTTTAACACTCTTCTTGGGAATGGGATAGGAGGTCCACATGGTGGAGAGGTTAACTTTCTCTTTTCTGCTTCTTTCTATTGAACCTCCTTGTCCTTAGGGAAAGTGGGGTCAACTTGTCCTTGAACCGCCTCTCTTTCTTTTTCTACACCCATGTAGGTGTTTTTACTAACTCTTTTTCGCTTCTTAGGGTGACCACCTTCGCATCTTCATTTGATTTATTATTAGGTGAATTTTTAGTCATTATCCTTGTTAATTTTCCAATTTGATTCTCCATGTTTTGGAGGGTGGCGGTTTTACTCCTTTGAACTTCTTCTATACTTTTTACCCCAACCTTCACTGAATTTATGTATTTCAATATGAGATCTTCCTAGCCAGGCGATGGGGAGATTGGATTTTGATCTAGACTTCTATTTTGAAAACCAAGGGGTGGTTGTTGTCTATTTTCATTTGCACCGTTCCAAGTAGCCCCGGATTGATTTCGCCACCCTGAATCGTATTGATTTTGATATGTGTTGTACCCTTTCCAATTTCCTTTGAACATGGTTTGTTGATGATAGGTTTTTTGGGGTTTCACGGCCATGTTCTCTATTCCTTATTCTAACATTGTTGCCAGTCGAGCTTCCATGGCATCATTGGTGTCCATCTCTTATACTCAAGGTGAAACAAACAGTTCATTGGTACTTATACACAAGTTTCAGTTGTAATAAGTAGGATTACCTATTTCCATTCCCTAACACCCAATGTAAATGAGAAAGATGAACAAGAAAACAAACAAACTAAAATGAAACCAATGACTAAAGCACTAAATAAATGATGTTCCTTAAACTGCCGTCCTCGACAACGGCGCCAAAAACTTCATGTACCTAAAATGGGATTTTCAAATCACTACAATGCAAGGCAAGTGGATGTAACACTGTAGAGGTGAGTTCAACCCGAGTGCCGAATCTCCTGAGGATGACAAAATTGAAAGTACTAATCGTGTCTCTAATGTTTAGTCCAAGCGAAAGATGGTCATTGACAACGAAATAGCGAAAACTTAAAATAATTTAACAACTAAGAAAGCAGCGAAAACTTAAGATTTTAAAAATTAATAAAGTAAGAGTTCGGATGGTGGAACCCCTCTAATCTTTGTTACTAATTCAATTGGAAAAACTTTTATGAAAACGATATTGAATTAGTAAAGTTGGGTTATCTGTCAAATCTAGCAATCCCTATCTCTAGGCGAAAGCCACTCTACTCACTAAGCCTTAGGGGAAAATCACTTTTCTCCCTAACAAATTATGAGTGCGATAAAACTTGGTGATTTAAAAGGATGAAAGAGTGCAAAATCGTATGTCTACTCAATTGCCCCATTTAACCCCCAATTGGTTGCCCTAGATTGTTCTTCCTTTTTCAACTCCGAAGAACCATGCGATTAACCTAATCTCGTGACAATTAAATTGCAAACGAACTCAATTGGATGACAACTTAAATAAAACAAACATCGAATTCAAGAATTTAAACAAAGAATTTCATAATCAGGAATTAGGGTTCCACCCTTATCCAAAAAATAAAAACTACCCACTAATCACTACAATGCAAGGCAAGCGGACCTAACAAGGTAGAGGTGAGTTCAACTCGAGTGTCTAATCTCTCGAGGACAGACAAAGATTCAAGTACTCATCGTGTTTGTAACGTTTAGTCTAATAAAAGATAATGTTGTTGAGAAAATAAAAGCTTAAAACTGAAGGAATTAAAGAAAGAAAATAACAAAGATGGTTTTAAAAGCTTAATAAAAATAAGAGTTTAGATGGTTGAAACCCCCTAATCCTTGTTACTAATTAAATTGGCAAAACATTAATGAAAACAATATTGAATTAATTATGTTAGATATCATGCAAATCGGGCAATCCCTATCTCTAGGGGAAAGACACCCTATTCACTAACCTTTGGAGGAAAATCTATTTTCTCCCTAACAAATAATGAGTGTAAATAACTTAGGTGAGTTAAAATACCTAAAAGTGGAGAATCATATCTCTAGTCAATTGCCCCAATTATCCCTCATTTGGTTGCCTTAGATTGTTCTTCGTTTTTCAATTCTAGAAAACCTTACAAATAATTTAATCTCACGATAATTAAATTACAAACAAACTCAATTGGAAGACAATTTAAACAAACATCGAAATCAAGGTATCAAACCAAGAACTTCAAAATTAAGCATTAGGGTTTAACCCTAAACCAAACAATAAAAACACTCAATATCATATTAATACAAGTGAAAATTAACATAAAATTAAATAACAATAAAAGGAAAAGAAAGCTTAGGATTGAAAATCGAAGGCGCAATTGAAATCCCGAATATCTTCCAAGCTCGTCTTTTGAGTCACCAAGTTAAACATCTAAATCTTGAATCAAAGTCTTCTATTATTAAATCAAAGAAACCAAATTGCAGAAATCTTGAAACTTTACCAACTAATTCAATGTTTAAAAGATGGAATTTAAAGAGTGTTTAACCTAATCAAACCCAGTTAATCTATTCCTAACCCAACTAATATATAACGATTCTATCTAAGAATTTCCAAGTATCCGACCATATCAAATCATCCCTGATTATCTACACAATAGCTGCAAAAAGACCCCTTAGATAGAGGTGAAAAATACAAGAAAACAAAGTTTAAATTGGAACAGAATACAAGAAACTTGAGTTTGTTTTGGACTCAACCGACGCTTGCAAGCATACACTACCGGGGAAAAATTCAAGCATATATTGTGGTTAACATTGAAAATGTCATGCTGTTACAGAAAAATTCACAAATAAATGCCTTGTGCCAAAAGCTGAAACAAGATCTCTAACTGGCAATAGCTTAACATTAGAAGACTGTTGGAAAATTGGAGGAAGCAGAAAATTATTTTCAAAAACTCATTAAAGACAAGATGAAGATAGATGAAATCTTGGAATCTGGAAAAAGCTCTAGAGATCTCATTGGTTTAGGTTATGTCAATTCAGTGATTAGTAATCCAACATAACAGAAAAGTATCAAAGAAATAGTAGTTGGTGTAATGAAAGTCAAATTGTTAAATGCTGAAAAGAAGAGTTTTTTTAGGAGAACGAAACCAATAAAACCAATACCAATATGCAATTATTGTAATATTTTTAAACAGTTTTGGAGATGGTGTTTCAAAAGAATCAAACATCTTCAATAAGGTAAAATTATTACTAAACCTAGTCTTGTTGTTTACAAAAAGTTGAACAAGTTAAGAAAAATTTGGGTTATCAAGAAAGATGTTAAAAGCTTTGCTCATCTATCAGTGAAGACAAGTTCACCATGTCGGAGGCATCTTGACAGTGATAGTTAACAACATATGACAAGCAACAAAAGAGTTCTCACAAAACATCAATTGTGTGGTGGAGGTATAATTACTTTTGATGGTGATGTTACAAAGAGTACTTTTGCAATAAGTGATGTGAACAAGGAAGAAGGCTCCTTGCCTTTGCAGAGTGTGAACTGATTCTGACAATTTCGACACAACATTATACATATATATTTTTTAATTACTCTTATTGTCTGTTTCGTTCATTTAAAAAAAAAAACGTTACTGAATTGATGTTTAAGAAAAAAGAGAGAAGAAGAAGAAGAAGATACGAAGAGTTCTATATCAAGTGGAAGTCTCACATGATGATAATAGAAGAGTTTCCAAGCAATGATAATTAACTCTTATCAAGGACTTCCTAGCAGAGTGGTGTTCAATCTCCCTATTGAAGTTGAAGTCTGTCGCTCTCCTATTGCTGAAAGTCTTAGAACTCTAGTGGGTAACACATTATATTTTTTTTATTTGTTTGGATTCTTATTTTTTCTTGGAGTTTCGAAAAGCTTCTCTTTATAGTAGCTTCAATCTTAAATATGATGCAGTCCACTCGAATTCTTCCTATTGAATTTGTAAAAAAAGCTCATGTTAGTGCAATGCTTAGAAATCAACAATGACACCAATATCTTTTAAATTGAAGGAAATTACTCAAACATAAGAGCTAGCTTCACCAAAAAGACTCAAGGTCTTGTTGGACATACCTAGCCTTTATCAAGATTCTTTAGAATGGGTAGTGTTAAAGGAGGTTGATGCTGGATGTAATGAATTGACAGAACATGGTGATATGGATATTGGCCAACATGAACCATCAAAATATAGAGCATTTGAAAAAAAGGGGAGAAGAGTTGATTATGTTGGATAATAATCTGGTAAAACTTGTTTCAACTCCATTTATGACTGATTTTTTTTATTATGACCATGTTGGTATATAGCTGTTGGAAAATTTTAGATTGCTATCTATACCTTCTTTTGATAACTTTCCTATTGCTAATGAATCCATAACTGTTGGAAAGTACTTTCAATAACAAGATTTTACGGGTTCTTGGAATGACTGTTGAATCTTGTGATGTTGGAGAATGTCGAGTTAAGTTTGTTAGTGTTTGATAGAAAAAAAGGGAGAATGATGATAAAGGGAGCATTAAGGGGGAAATGAAGATAGGGGGAGCATTAAGGGGTTGTTATGTGTATATATATATATATATATGTGGTTTTATGTTAAGAGCCTTGATGTTAGCTTAGGATATTTCTTGCATTCTGTCGTAATAGAATGTTTTTGATGGTCTCTATATGCCGATTTTCTTGTTTAACAAGTGTTAAGTGCGTAATGTGTTTGTTCTTGGAGATATTGATATGCACTTAATATTTGATTTGACATAGAGACATTATGTGTTGTTGAATCTTTTGGTTTCTTTCCGCTATTATATCAAAACAGGTGTCAATACACAAACAAACTTTGCTACTGCTAATTATTGAAGATAAGTTTTGAATCAAACAATACCACAGGGGTAGATTGTTAGAGAAATAGTATCCTAATTATATCAGAAGATGAGTTGGCATTATTTGATGAAGCAAAGTTCAATTTTATTAAGGAGTCCTTATCTCTTTAATATATATCCAATATCTTTTGAAGATTATTTGAAGCACATGTTTATTAAAGACTTGGAGATTTACTTGAGGACTATGAGGGAATTAGGTGAAGACTACAAGAAGACTTCAACTAGGAAACCTTCTTAACAAGATTTCGGTTTGCTTATTTATTTATGCAACCTAAAAATATTTTTCTTTACCAAAATTGAGAGATTACATTCTTCTAAAAAATGGGATGTTTGGAAATTTTTGTGAGAAAATTCTAGTGTAGTTGTTGCAAAATTACTCCTATTAAGAGGTGCCGCAGTCCCTACACAGTTATACTGGTTTCATTAATATTGTAATAGATTCTTAGGTTGGGATGTTTCTTTCTTTTGTAGTCACTTTGTGTTAGTTACTGGGGGTGTTAGATTGAGTGCATCTAATCTAACTCCTAGCAAATTGTTCCAACAAGCATGTGTCGATTGTTGTGGTTCGATTGATCACTAATTTGGATTGTACACTGTTTCTTTATATTTTCCTCATATAGTAATTCGAATCAGTGACAACAATCGCGCAGAAGTAGGCATTATAGGTCGAACTGCGTAAACAACTCTTGGTGTCTTTGTCTTAAGTGATTTATGTTGTAGGTGTGTTAAATTGACAGACAATACTTGACATAACACAAAATTCAAACTTGACTATTTGTTAGTGTTAAGTAAAGAAAGATAATTTAACACCACTTTCAACCTTAAAGAAGTTGTTTTCATATTCCTACCAACTCCGACCCTCTCTTCTAATTGTAAACACACTTTGTTTTGCATTACTCATGCTAATCATGATGTGCCTTTTTTTTGCAGGAGACCAAGTTATCATGGAAGAAGAGCTCGAAGGCGTCAAAAAGCAAAGGGGAAGCGCTCTCCTACCAAAATATAGAGGGGCTTGATGATGTGGATGCCAATTCCTCACCTCAAAAAGAGGAGATCTAGTATTCTCATTATCTAGGAGGTGTCTTCGGCACCTAAAATAGAGTATTACACACTTCTTTTGTAGAACTTATTGTACCATTAGTGCATGATTGAGTTTAGTTTGTCAACTTTGAGTTCTAAATGTTTCGTTTTTTCTCATTTGGTATTTGGCTTTGCGAGTATTTTCCCTTTCGTTTAATTTGGTTTTGCATTTTTTTTAAGTTTTGAGGTGAGTTGAGAGTTTAATATGCAATCTTTCTTGTCTAAATGTGTTTTGCATTATGTATGCAGGTTGCCAGAAGAGAAATTGCACAAAAAATTAAGAATAAAAAGATTTTTTTTGAAATTTTTTGGCATGGCCGGACCATGCCAGGCATACAGTGGGACACAGCCAAGCTCACGGCTGGACCATATCATATCGGGCATTTGCATGAACTGGTCTTTCTGAAAGGCACCTCGGCCAGCAGCAACCTCCAACTGTGCGCTAAAGGTTGTTTAGTTCACGGGTACGGGTCTTTGAAGTGGGTATTTCGTCGTGTCATCCCAAATCAAATCTGATTTCAGAAAAATTTGAGGTTAATTTTACCAAATTTTGCCCAAAATCACCCCAATTTCTTCCACAAATCCCTAATTTCCATTAAGCTCCCCTCTCGTTTCTTCCCCTTACCAATTCCCTTCTTATTCTCAACCGAAGCTCTCATATCCACCGTAACTCCCTCTTCTCTACTCCCTCCATTCTTCTTCTTCTTCTTCTTCTTCTTCACATCTTCTATTCCCACCCACATTGACCACCTCCACAACCTCACTCTTTTCCCCTTCTTTCACCACTTCATGCCACCATCTTTTTTCTTCTTCTTCTTTCTTTTTCTTTCTTCTTCTTTCTGTTCTACTCTCCTTCTCTTACTATTCAACCTCTATTCAATCTTATCTAACAATAAACTCATCCACTGCTACTATACTCACCGCCTATCTGTTGTGATCTTCACCGGCATGCACCATCGTAGAGATAACACCACTGCCACACATGTACTTCACAACAAAGCACTCATGCCGGCAACATACCATGCAATAGTTCGACCAAGTTTTCTCTTTTCTTAATTTCTCTTATTGCGTAGTCTTTAAGGTTGTTACGATTGTGTTTTGCATTTGTTCAATCCTTGGCTGTTGAGTTTAATTTTCGAAAAGTTGAATTAGTCTCAATAACTCAAACCATTAACACACATGAGCAACATTATGTTTTCTCTATCTTGCATTGCCACATCCTCTTCTTGTTGGTTTCTTCTTTCTTTGTTCATTTGGCAAATCTTGCAGATCTTGTGAAGCATTTGGCTTTTGGCTTTGGAATAAATTTTTTTCAACACTCAACACACAAGGGCGAGGTCGATTTTTCTCTAATTCTCTGTGTTCTTTCCCTCATTTAATCTTGTTGTGTTAAGATAAAATCCTTCAATTAAGCTTCCCAAAGACCTTTTGCATTCAATAGGACTTCAATAATCTCCATCCTCAAGCAACTTATAGCCAATCTAAGTACCTCTTGAATCCTTTTTGAATATTCTTTCCTTTCTAAGACAAATCAATAATGGGATTTTTTACCCATCACCTAATTAGTCTCTTGTGAAGAAGACCTTATTCTAGGACAATTACAAGGATGTAAATATAAAAGAGTAGGAATTGTGACCAAATTGTGAACCCTTGGATCTTCCAATCCAATAATTCAAGTAAAATCAATCTAAGGAATGATTAAACCTTAGATGAAGTTTAGGAGAAAGCTTCAAAGCTTAAGAACCCTAGAGATAAACTCGTCAATTTGATAAAATCATCAATTGCCTTACAATTAAGCTATAATAGGGTATTTATAGTGTTTAGGGTAAACCCTAATCTAAATACAGTCTTGGGTCAATCTAAGACCCATTAGAGACTTAATTAAAAGATGTAAGGTTTAAGATGCTAAAACACAGACTAAACAACGTATTACATCAATTTAGTACCCTACCGTTGGGGGTAGGTTGTTGATCCTTCAACCGACTTCTTCAAGAATCCTACCATGGACAGTAGGTATAGGTCCTACTGTCGATGACAAGTCCTGTTTTTCCAAGGACTTCAATGTTTCCACATCTATCTTGCTCTATAGGTTCAATCTTCATAGCTCCTTCAATTATTGCGATCATTCCTTTAGCAAGCCCATCATCGAGCTCCTAGATCTTCCTTGCCTTTGCTCTAGGGACTTTTCCTTAAAATTCCTTAGCTTCTAGATCACTCCGATTCATGTAAGTTATTGTCTGTTGTGATCAAGTTGTTCTTTTTTTTTTTCTTCCTTTTCGTTCATGTAACTTTAAGTAGCCTCTTCTTGTGATTGGTTATTGAAGCTTTCCTTCTCCTTAACCATCTTGGTTCATATCATTTGCGCCTCTTTGAAAAGATTTGTCCTCCAATATTGACCTGCATCAAATAGAGATAAATTAGAAACATTGAAGGTAGCACTAACATTTTAACCATCCCGAAGATCCATCTTCTAAGCATTATCATTAACGCGTTCAAGAATTTGAAAGGGACTACCATCACAGCTATCTAAGTTTGTATTCCATTAAGAAGGATTACTTTCATTTCGAATATGAACTACATAGACTAATGGATGATTTAGAAGATAAACTAATGTCACAACAACTCTCTATCATTTCTTCTCTTTTATTTCCCTAAAAAAGAATTGAACTCATCTTTTCCTTTGTTTCCTCACCCTTTTCAATCTTTCTTCCACTTGTTCTTTAAAACTCTCATGATTTTCAATCAAACACTCACTCTCTTTTGTTTTTCCCTCACTTTCTTTTTGCTTTTCCCTTAATTTCTTTTGTGCTCACAACATTCTTTTTACATTCACATTCTTCCAATGAAGTAGAAATCGATTCAATAATACTTTGTTCCTCATTGAAACATCCTTGTTCCATCTTCTTTTCTCTTCCACATTATTAAGACTCTTTCCAACCATTGATTACTCCATAAGTTTTACCTTTGCTTTCCTTTGTCCTTGTCCTTCATGGTTTTCAACTCCACATCTTGTCCTCAATGCTTTCTTCATTAATCTCCAAGTCTTGATTGGTTTTAATCCCATTCTTCTTTTATATTCAAAATTAAATTTCCACCAATCATTGATCATAGACGAGAAAGATTTTGACCAATTGGAACTTCTTTTCTTGACGTGAATCTTCAAATTATTGTAGTTTTGATTCAACACCTTATGATGTGAACCAGTTAGACATGCAAGGACATCAAGGAATTGTGACAAGAGCCAAGGTAAAACAACTAAAGAGTCACAAGGATCAAATTGAGCAAGAGAAGTTTCAAGGCTTAAATTTTGATGTCCAAGACTTAATGGGGCTTAAATTTTTTATGTCCAAGATATTATGGGGCTTAAATTTTGATGTCCAAGACTTTATGGGGCAATATCCTAAATTTTTTAATAAGTTAGAAATTGGAAATTCACCTTGGTAGATGGTTGGAAGCCCTTTTGCCCAAGGTGAAAAATTGCCTCCTATTTTTGGCAATATGTTGACTAGTGCTCTAGAATAGTCCAAATGCAATTAAAACACCTCTATTGTCTTATCAAGTGTATGTATAGGTTATATCTATCCTTTGGGCTGAAAATATGAGAGGGAAAAATTCCCTTTTTCTCCCAGAAGTCTCTATAAATATATAGTCTTCCATTTTGAAGAAGCTAATCAAGAAATTTTCCAAGACAAAGGTTCTTCTCTTAGTATTCTTAGTTCTTAGCTTAGTTTTTCTATCTTCTTCAAGGGTGAACTTCCTTGAAAGAAAAATCACTTGAAGACTTGTTGAAAGTTCCAAGAGCTTCAAGGTTGATTCTCAAAATTCCTTCATACTAGTTACTACACTCTTGTAGAAAACTAGTCTTGAGGTCTTCTTCTTGTTTCATTGAGGTCTAAGGTTCAAAATACCTTTGGTTGCTTCAACTTTGAAGAAAAGATTTTGCTAAACCTTCTCGAGGTCTTGGATTTAATATATCCAAGGTTGCTTGAAGTTTAACATTTTCAAGTCCTTTCAAAGGCACTTTCTCTCTTCTACTTATTACACTTGTTTTGTTTGTTCTCTCCCTCACTTCTTGGATGAAATTTTATGCTCTTGAAGATCATTACACATCATTTGGTATCATACCCACCTTCAAGTAAGCATTTTCTAGATATCTTACATACAAAAAAGAAAATACAAGATCAAAAAAAAGAGAGAAAAGAGACAAGATTGCTGGAAAATGGCATCACAAAAATAGAATGCTTGAACGACATGGAATATGACTAGAACTTTGCAATATTTTTACATGGAGTTATATTACATGGACTGGGAAACAAATGAAAGAAGTCTCATCTAATTTGGACCTCATTTGATATCTCAAAATAGTCAAAACTTGAAGGTGTACCTGGCTTTTCCGCAAATAGAAAGTACTGAAATGATCTGAGCTTGTCCTCTTTTTTACTAATCCTTTTTCTTTGATTCTTGAGCCTAAAGTCAATATTTTTGAGTGAGGATTCTTTCTAAACAAACTTCATTCAATTTAGACTTGTGGTTCAAAACCAGTGTTCAAAACAAGCCGAGTATGTCATCTACTCTGCTTGCTGAAAACTTTTGTTGTGTCTTCTTTTGTGTTCTTGAAGTATCCTAGCTTTGTGTTTGTATTTGTGGTCGAATTTCTTTCTTTTTTCAGTAATTATTTCTTCATTTTGTCAATCTACCATTACTGACTCAAATGCTCTTGGAAATGTTGTTAAACTTCCTTAAAATGAATGGACGACTCTATATCATTTTCCTTGCTTCTCATATTTCGCAACTAGTTTTTGTTTGTGATATTTTTTTTTTAATTTTGGTTGTTTTAAACTTAAGTAGAGGTGTTAAATCTTTGTTAAAAACTCATAGAACTCTTTGAGACTTGAACCTTAAGAAAAAGGCAAGAGTTGTGAGAATATCCTCAAAAAAAGACAAAGAGAGTTAAACAAGAGAGTTTTGTGAGGTAAACACTAGCAAGATGTCAACCCAAGCTCAAGCACCAACTCCTTTTGGAGAAGAGTCTAGCAACTCCCGACATGATTTCCCTTTGAGGCTCATAATGCAAGAGTTACAATCTCTAAGAGATGAAATGAGGGATATTAGAAGGGATGTCACTAATCTCTGTAATCAACAAAGGGAGGTTAGTCCTCATGGTAGTCTCAATGCTACTACCCCAAGGAGCAATGGACCATTCAATTGTTCTAGGACAACCAAGTTCCACCAACCTCCACATTTTGATGAAGAACTTCATCCACCTCCTTACGGTGGTAGAAGAGGCGGTTTTGGAGGAAGAGGCATGCCTAGACAATTTGAAAAAGTTCCAAGACAACAAGCTAGGCATGGAGAGCCGTTATATGATGACCATGAACATGTTCATTTGTTGCTAACCGTGGAAGAGACTATGGTGACCAAACCTTGGACCGAATGAAGTAGAAGCTCCCTAGTTTTAAGGGTGAGAACGACCCTAACATTTTCTTAGATTGGGAGAGGCAAGTATAAAACATGTTTATGTTGAAAAATTGTAATGAGTTCTTAAAAGCTAGACTTGTAATAGCCGAAATTTCCGGTTATGCTTTACATTGGTGGGAAAGGGTAGTAAACCAAAGAGTTAGAAGTGGTAGACCACCAGTTAATACTTGGAGAGAGTTAAAAGCTTTGATGAGAGAAAGATTTGTGCCCAAGCACTACTATAGAGAGCTTCATTATAAGCTCATGACTTTAAAACAAGGTGCAAAAAGTGTAGAAGAGTGTAGACAGGAGCTTGAGCTCTACATCTTGAGGTTGAACTTGGAAGAAGACAAAGATGCTTCAATGGCTAGGTTCCTTAGTGGTCTCAATAGAGAGAGAGCCAACCAACTTGAGTTATATCCACATACAACTTATGAAGACATGTGCCACCTTGCCAACAAGATCGAATCACAAAGGAAAAGAAGGGGGATGATGCTATCCTCATTTCCCAACCAAAGACAAGTTGCAACAACAAAACCACCTACTTCCAACTTCAAGCCATAGCCAAAAAAGGAGGAAGCTTCTAGAGGTACTTTCCAATCTCCAACCAAACGAAAGATGGAAGAGAGAGGTAAAATCATTTCTAACCCTCCTAAGTGCTTTAAATATAATGGTGTAGGACACTATGCAGGTAGTTATCCGACAAAGAGCGCTTTGATCTTTAGGGAGGATTTGAATGGTTGGATTGAGAAGAAGGAGGATGAAAGTGGCGAATGTGTTGAGGGTGAAGAAAATGGTGAGGATGATGAACATGTTGATTTGAACCCTTTAGAAAGTGTGACGATATCTTGAGCTCAGTTACCATAAGAGCACTAAGTGCTCAAGCTTTTGATGATAACATGATTGAACAAAGAGAAAACATCTTTCATTCTAAATGTAAAGTTGAGGGAAGGATTCCCAACCTTATCATTGATAGTGGTAGTTGTGTAAATGTGGCTAGTGCTTATCTTGTTGAGAAGTTGAAACTACCTACTACAAAACATGATAAACCCTACAAACTCCATTGGCTAAATGATAGTGGAGAAAATAAGGTGTTGAGAAAAGTAGTGGTACCAATAGAAATGGGAGTTTACAAAGATGAGATACTATGTGATGTGGTGCGCATGCAAGCATGCCATCTTCTCTTGGGAAGACCTTGGCAATTCGATAGAAAGTCCCTTCACAATAGGGAGAAAAATACTTATTCTTTTGTGAAGGATGGAAGAACATTCACTATGAATCCTCTTACACCTCAACAAGTGAGAGATGAACAAAAAAAGATGAGGGAGAAAGAGAGGGCCGAAAGTGAGCTCAAAAGGAAAAAAATCGATGAGGGAAAGAGATTTGAGGAAAAAGGAAAGAGTGAAGAAAGAGTGATGAAAAACAAGAGTTAAAAGAAAAAGAGTGACCAAAAAAAAAAAAAAAAAGAGAGTGAGATGAAAGAAAAGAATTGTTTCTTCGCAAAACCTAGTGAGGTGATTGGAGCAATTGAAAGAAAAGAAGTGGTGTTGCTCTTGTATTGTAGGGAATCTTTTACTTCATGTAAAGAACACTCACCTTCTTTTTCAAGAGAAATTTTGTAGGTCATTGAAGATTACAAAGATGTATTTCCCGATGAGATGCCCGGAGGTCTTCCACAGATTAGAGGAATCGAACATCAAATCTATTTTGTCCTCGGGGCGGTCTTGCCAAACCGACTGGCCTATAGGAGTCCACCGGAAGAGACTAAGGAGCTAAAAAGGCAAGTTGAGGATCTAATTTCAAAGGGGTATGTGCGTGAGTCCATGAGTCCTAGTACGGTTCCAGTTTCACTTGTTCCAAACAAAGATGGTACATGGAGAATGTGTATAGATTGTAGAGCCATAAACAACATTATTATTAAGTATAGGCATCCCATACCTAGACTTGATGATTTACTTGATGAGTTGCATGGTTCTAATATTTTCTCTAAAATTGACTTGAAATTCGGATACCATTAAATTAGGATGAGAGAAAGGGATGAGTGGAAAACCGCTTTTAAGACTAACTTTGGTTTGTATGAATGGATGGTTATGCCCTTTAGATTAACTAATGCTCCTAGTAGATTTATGAGATTAATGAATCATGTGTTGAGGAATTTTATTGGGAAATTTTTGGTTGTATGCTTTGATGATATTTTTGTCTATGGCTAGACATATGAAATGCATGTTCAACATCTTAGGGAAGTGTAAATGTCTTGAGAATTGAAAAACCTTTTGCTAACCTTGACAAATGTGAGTTTTGTTTGGAGAGAGTTACATTTCTAGGTTATGTGGTGAGCTCACAAGGACTTCAAGTAGATGAAGGTAAGGTCCAAGCAATTAAGGAATGGCCAACACCAAGAAACGTATCGGAAGTGAGGAGTTTCCATGGCCTAGCAAGTTTTTGTAGGCGGTTCATAAAAAATTTCAGCACACTTGCTAGCCCTTTGACCGATGTGATCAAGAAAACCGAAGGATTTAAGTGGGAAACAAAGCAAGAACAAGCATTTCAATTGTTGAAGGAAACGTTGTGTAGTGCACCCCTTTTGTCACTACCAAACTTTGAGAAAACTTTTGAGGTGGAGTGTGATGCATCCGGCATTGGTATAGGTGGTGTACTTATGCAAGATGGAAAGCCCTTGGTCTATTTTAGTGAAAAACTTAATGGGGGCAGCCTTGAGGTACTCAACTTATGACAAGGAACTTTGTGCTTTAATAAGAACATTAAAGCATTGGCAACACTACCTATGGCCAAAGGAGTTTGTTGTGCACACCGATCATGAGGCTTTGAAGTTTC
Source organism: Catharanthus roseus (assembly GCA_028651295.1). NCBI lineage: Eukaryota > Viridiplantae > Streptophyta > Magnoliopsida > Gentianales > Apocynaceae > Catharanthus > Catharanthus roseus. Next base: position 27,453,170 of record JAPQWS010000153.1, on the reverse strand, counting down.
TCAAGGGCCAACATAAACTCAATAAGAGACATACAAGATGGATGGAGTTCATTGAAACATTTCCATATGTCATCCGTTACAAGAAAGGTAAGGAGAATGTAGTGGCCGATGCTCTATCTAGAAGGTATACTCTCTTATCCACCCTTTCAAACAAAAATTTTGGGTTTTGAAATGCTTAAAGAAATGTATTCTAGCGATCATGAGTTTAAGGTAATTTTTTAGAAATGCTTGTTAGCACCTTCGGAAAATATTTTTTGCAATAAAGGATTTCTTTATTGTGAAGGTAGATTGTGCATACCATCTTGTTCTACTATAATTCTACTTGTCAAAGAAACACATTGTGGGGGTTTAATGGGATATTTTTTGTGTCACTAAAACCTATGAAATTCTTCATGAACATTTTTTTAGCCACATTTAAAAAGAGATGTAGAAAGATTTGTAGGAAGTTGTATTGAATGCAAGAAAGCTAAATCTAGAACTCTTCCACATGGACTTTACACACCATTAGAAGTTCCTAAAGAACCTTGGGTTGGCATTTCTATGGATTTTATTCTTGGTTTACCTAGGACCTCTAGAGGTATGGATTCTATTTTGTTGTTGTGGATAAGTTCTATAAAATGGCACACTTTATTCCTTGTAGGAAATCCGATGATGCTAGTCATGTAGCTAGCTTGTTCTTTACTTGGATAGTTAGATTCCATGAATTCCAAGGTCTATTGTGTCGGATAGAGATTCCAAATTCTTGAGCCATTTTTGGAGAGTTCTTTGGAAGAAGCTTGGTACTAACTTTCTTTATTCTATAGCTTGCCATCCACAAACGGATGGACAAACCGAAGTGGTAAATAGAACAATTGGCCAACTTCTAAGGGCAATTTTGAAGAAGAAATTGAGGCAATGGCAGGAGTGTTTGCCACACATTGAATTTGCTTATAATAGGGCACCTCACTCTACTACTTCTATTCTCCATTTCAAGTTGTTTATGGCTTTAACCCTCTAACTCCCTTTGATTTGGTTCCTTTGCCTGTAGATCTATCATTAACCAAGGATGCAAGCAAGAAGGCTGATTTTGTGAAAGCAATTCAAGCAAAGGTCCATGAAGCCATTGTCAACTCATACAAAAAGCTTGTAGAGAAAAGAAATGTGGGAAGAAGAGAAGTGGTATTCAAACCCGGTGATTAGGTTTGGGTGCATTTTAGAGAGGAAAGATTTCTCCAACAAAGAAAGTCTAAGCTTGATGATAAGGGAGATGGGCCATTTCAAATCCTTGAGAAAATTAATGACAATGCCTATAAAGTTGATCTTCCGGGACATTATAATGTTAGTGCCACTTTAATGTTTCCAATCTCCCTTTATTTGATATAGGTGATGGAGATTCGATGATGAATCCTTTTCAAGGGGGGGAGGATGATGTGAACCGGTTAGACATACAAGAACATCAAAGAGTCTTGACAAGAGCCAAGGCAAAACAACTAAAGAGTCACAGGGATCAAATTGAGCAAGAGAAGTTTCAAGGCTTAAATTTTGATGTCTAAGACTTTATGGAGCTTAAATTTTGATGTCCAAGGCATTATGGGGCTTAAATTTTGATGTCCAAGACTTTATGGGGCAATATCCAAAATTTTTGAATAAGTTAGAAATTAAAAATTCACCTTGGTAGATAGTTGGAAGCCCTTTGTCCAACGTGAAAAATTGCCTCCTATTTTTGGCAATATGTTGACTAGTGCTCTAGAATAGTCCAGATGCAATTAAAACACCTCTATTGTCCTATCAAGTATATGTATAGGTTATATCTATCATTTGGGATAAAGATATGAGAGGGAAAAATTCCTACTTTCTCCCTCAAGTCTCTATAAATATGTAGTCTTCCATTTTGAAGAAGCTAATCAAGAAATTTTTCATGCCAAAGGTGCTTCTCTTAGTATTCTTAGTTCTTAGCTTAGTTTTTCTATCTTCTTTAAGGGTGAACTTCCTTGAAAGAAAAATCACTTGAAGACTTGTTGAAAGTTCCAAGAGCTTCAAGGTTGATCATCAAAATTCCTTTATACTAGTTACTACACTCTTGTAGAAAACTAGTCTTGAGGTCTTCTTCTTGTTTCATTGAGGTCTTCTTCTTGTTTCATTGAGGTCTAAGGTTCAAAATACCTTAGGTTGCTTCAACTTTGAAGAAAAGATTTTGTTAAACCTTCTTGAGTTCTTGGATTTAATATATCCAAGGTTGCTTGAAGTTTAACATTTTCAAGTCCTTTCAAAGGCACTTTCTCTCTTCTACTTATTACACTTGTTTTGTTTGTTCTCTACCTCACTTCTTGGATGAAATTTTATGCTTTTGAAGATCATTCCACATCATTTGATATCAGAGCCACCTTCAAGTAAGCGTTTTTGAGATATGTTACATACAAAAAAAAAAAAATACAAGACAAAAAAAAAAGAGAGAAAAGAGACAAGATTGCTGGAAAATGGCATCACAAAAATAGAATGTTGAACGACCTGGAATATGACTAGAACTTTGCAATATTTTTACACGGAGTTATACTACATGGACCTGGGAAACAAATGAAACAAGTCTCATCTAATTTGTACTTCATTTGATATCTATAAATAGTTAAAACTTGAATCTTTGATGAACCTCCTATAGAAACTTGCCCAACCATGAAAGCTCCTCACATCGGATGCATTTTTTGGAGTTGGCCATTCTTTGATTGTTTTCACCTTCTCTTGATCCACATGAAGGCCTTGAGAACTCACCATATAACGTAGGAAAGTCATTTTTTCCAAACAAAACTCATATTTCCAAGGTTAGTATATAACTTTTCACTTCTCAAAACTAACAAAACTGGTATTAGATGATACAAACGATTTTCATAAGTTTTGTTATAAATCAAAATATCATCAAAATAGACAACAATAAATTTTCCAATGAAATTCCTCAACACATGATGCATAAGTTTCATGAATGTACTAGGAGCATTAGTTAAACCAAAGGCATCACTAACCATTCATAATGACCAAACTTAGTTTTGAAAGCCGCTTTCTGCTCATCCCTATCCCTCATTCTAATTTGATGGTAACCCGATTTTAAATCAATCTTTGAAAATATTTGAGAACTATGCAACTCATCAAGAAAATCGTCTAATCTAGGAATAGGATGCTTATACTTGATAGTTATATTATTAATGGATCTACAATCTACACACATATGCCATGTAACATCTTTCTTTTGAACTAATAAACGAGAATGACACAAGGTCTTGAGCTTTCTCTTACATATCCTTTGGAGAGCAATTTCTCGACTTGTCTTCTTAACTCGTTGGTCTCTTTGGGAGGATTTCTATAAGTCGGTCTATTTGGCAACACCGCTCCAGGTACAAAATCAATTTGAAGCTGAATTCCCTAAATGGAGGATATCCATCGGGCATCTCTTCAGGAAGACATTCTTGAATTCCTCAATAACTTTTACTATAGCATTAGACAAAGAAGAAAAATGATCATTAGTAGAAAAAAATGTTCCCTTGCAATAGAGAAGTAAAACAACTCTTCTTTTTCAATGGCCTCTATGATCTCACTCTCTTTTGCATAGAAGCATCTTTCCTCTCCCTTGAAACTATCACTCTTTTTCTTGTCTCTCTTCAATTTTCCCTTTAGAGATTTTTCCACACTCAATTCTTTTTCCCTCTTCAATGCTCTTTTTCTTTTTCTCACTCTCTACTCTCTCTTTTTTTTCTCTCATTTTCTTTTGTTCTACAAAGACTTCACTAGGAGTCAAGGGATTCAACATGAGCTTTTATCCATGCTTTTCGAAGGTGTATGTGTTCCTCACACCATCATGATTAGCCTTTCAATAATATTGCCAAGGACGTCCCAACAACAAATGTCCCGATTGCATAGGAGCCACATCACAAAGAATCTCATCATTATATGACCCCTTAGTAATAGACACTAGCACTTGTTTGTTCACTTTCACTTCTCCATTATCATTCCACCAATGTAGCTTATAAGGCTTAAGATTCTTGAGAAGAGGTAAGTTCAATTTTTCAACAAGATAAGTGCTAGCCACATTAGTGCAACTACCACTATCTATAATTAGGTTAGCAACCTTATCTCCCACTAAGCATTTAATTTGAAAGATGTTTTCTCTTTGAATGCTAGTCTCCTCCTCATGGACTTTTGTGGACAAAGCCCTAATGGTCACCAAGCTCAAACCCACCCTTTTTATCGGCTTTAAAAGAGGCAATCTCTTTGTCGTTACTACTTTCTTCTTTATCACAATACCCTCTTGGCAATCATCATCACTCTTCTCCATCCAACCATTTAAATCTTCACTAAAAACCAAAGTTCTCTTGGTAGGACAATTTATAGCAATATGCCCTACACCATTGCACTTGAAGCACCTTCTTGGATTGGTGATCAATTTTCCTTTCTGTTCCACCTTAGCCTTAGAATGATTTTTGAAAGCCACCTTAGGTGTATCTTCTTTCTTTGGACAACTCTTGTAGGTTCATGCTTGAGATTTAGGTACCACACTTCTTGAAGAAGGAAGATTAGTTTTAGAGAAACCAATCCTCTTTCTTTGATTTTAAATCTTGGTAGCCAAATGACACATATCTTCATAAGTGGTTTAAGGGTACAACTCTAATTGATTAGTAATGTCACTATTGAGACCTCTTAGAAATCTAGCAAGTAAAGAATCATTGTCCTCCTCCAAGCTCAATCTTAAAGTGTACAACTCCATTTCTTGCCGTTATTCTTCAACAATTTTTTATTGCGTTGCTTAAGAGTCTCAACTTATAGTGCAATTCTCTATAATAATGTTCTGGTAACAAATCATTCTTTCACGAGAGTCTTCAACTCCGCAAAAGTTTCTAGTAGTTGCCTTCCATTTCTCAACCTTTGAGTGACAATCCTTTCCTACCGAAGTGCATAACCCAAAAACTCGGCAATGACAATGTCACATAGCTTTTCACCAAGAATAGGTTCTCTACTTGTTTTTCCCAATAATGGAACAGATTCATATCACTATCATGCTTGAAGCTAGGTACCTTTCACTTTATTTTATCTAGAGCTTTATCCCCTAGTCGATTACCGTAGTAGCCACCATGGTATGCTTGCCAACATTAGGGTTATCTCCATGATCTTCATACAAATTGTTAGGATATATCCTAGATCAATTGACTCACATTTATGAAGCATGTATTTTGAATTGTATTTTATGCTCTTGGTCATCAAGTGTGTGAGTTGATAGCAAAACCCTTATAGGTAATAAAATACTATTCTTACTTATCCCTAGTTTATTCATCTTGTATTATTAAACTAGTGTGAAGTTGATTGATGGTCAAGTTTTACTGCTCATGAATATAAGATATAAAATCAATTCATAAATACATATTGAGTATATTGTATTGGGCATGACCCAAAGTGAAGAAGAAATATTGCATGAGTTTAAGTTATAAGTATTTCTTCTCAGTTTTATATTTGGTGTCTTTTGACCTAATGTTTCTAATGCTTCTTGCATAGGGAGAAAATATGTTTTGACATAGTTAAACGTCACTTTTAATTGGGTGATTATTATGACTATTGGTTGGCTTATTTTTCTTGTCATGGCTTGAACATTGGAGATAGTGAAAGGGATTTGTCCCTCCCTTTTAGAGAGAGATATCCATGGGCCCCTTGATAAGGAAGACTGGAAAATACGCATGGTCATGCTCAAATAAGTATTAATAAGGTGTTATTAATATTATTTGTTGGAACAGTCTACTTGGTGATCAAGTAAATGGTTAATTAAGTTTTATAAGGATGACTCGGTCCATGCCTTATACTTAATTAGGATATCGTGTACAAAAGGAGTAAATATTAAATCTGATACTAGGTTATTATTGTTTTTACTTAACTTGGATAAGCATAATGTTTTGCTAGAGGCCACTTATGTTTTGTGAATAAATGTCTAGGACATTTTTCATTCACTGCCAAAGTTAAGTGAACTTACAGGGTCACACGCATAGACAATCTTGTGAGCATAGTGTCCACGTTCAATGAATCTATATTGTGTCCAGATTCGCTGAACGTATACAGAATGGGAATCAGATTCCATATTGTATTTTCTGGTAAGTTAATAAGTAACTAATTTTATTTAATCGAATAAATGATATTAATTCCTTAATATTACTCATCCAACCGTTGGATGATTATAGGAATAGATGGATGAGATTAAACTATCATTAGATGACAATTAGGGTTTTGATATTGACAGCTATAAAAGGTTATGTTAACCTTTTCTCTGTGGCCATCTTTTTATTTGATAAAAGAAAAACAAAAACCCTAGAATGGCGATATAGTATCTAGCCTCCTCTCTCTGAAATTCCAACTATTACCAGATAGTCAGGATTAGTTCTGAACAGGATTCAGAACACAGAAAGCGCTAGCATCGCTTTAGCTTGCAGAGGAGTTCGTCGCGTGGATACCAGTAGAGGGCGAAGCGTAAACAGTAGCGCCTCCACATCAAACAGTCAATAACATTGAGGTAATTTCTATCCAATTGGTTTTTCTAGTATGTGCAGATCCTGTTGGTGGATTTCTGTAGTTTTATTTTATTTGTTTTTGCCTACGGTTTCCAACAGTGGTATCAGAGACACGTACGTACTAGTTTTACTGATTTCATCCTTTACCGCTTTGATTACATATTTTGTTTTCAATCGGCCTTAGTAAGGTTTCTGGTTAGTGTAATTTTCAGAGTAAATTGAATTATAGGATTCGCATATATCATATTCTGTTTTACTTATTAATGCGATTAAATAAATAGAATGTTGCTACTGTCAAATTGTTTGGCGTACAGGGTGTAATCTGTGCAATTTAATTGTTAAACTAATATGCAGAATCACATAATTTAATGTTTAACTGTTAAACAGAAATTTCTGGAAGCATGATTTTAGGGTTTATGATGGCAGTAACTCATTCAATGAGTTAGAAAGAAAAATCGTTTTTCTTTCAGGGGGAGCTGCCCCCTCAAACCCCCGCAAGGGCGCTGCATGGTGCATAGCATGGCCCTTTACCTCTTGCGATTGATTGGTTTATTTTGTTAATGGGTTGTAATATTTTTAAATATGGCTTGTGTGTCATCATTTTTATTGATGTAATATTATCAAGCTTTACTAGAATAAGTTAATTTTATTTCCTATCCCTGTGTATGTTTTCCTGTTCTATGTAACAAGATTAGAAGGCCAAGACATTGGAGGCAAGCTCATGGAGATGAAGACTTACCTAAATTGACCTTTGACTTCCATGAGGCTCGTGGAATCAATATAGGATTGGGGCCATGCTATGACACGTTTTATTCAATGTATATATTATGCATGTGATGTTTAGTTTATTTCCTTTTATTTTATTGGATATATGTTTTATGAAATAATCTATAAATAAAAGGAAGAATGTTTTTGAAACAATGTAAAAATTAAGTCGTAAAATGTCTCCCATGATCATAAGCACTTCTCCATGCTTGGATCATCATTTTGTCTCATTGCCAAAGCAAGAGATAAATGGTTACCTAAGTAGGGGAAGATGGAAAATGGTGATTTCCATATGCTTGGAATGGTTTGGCTTAACTTATCAAAATGGTTTTAAGCCTAGGGCATCATATGGGATTTTACCGGTACATATAGATGTAAATCCCATTAATCCATTTTTCTCTAATTATGGGTTTTAAGCCAAAGCTTACTTATGATTAGAATAAAATGAATTTTTCTACCCATGATTTGTATCAAGTGTTGAATATTTCAAAGAAAAAATTAATGCTTCATTTATTTAATTTTACTTTACAAATTCTATGTAGATAATGGCCTTAAGCAATTCAAACACCTCGTTGCAATCCGTGCTTGAAAAGAATAAGCTTAGTGGGACTAACTTTCTTGATTGGGCACGAAATTTAAGGATTGTCCTTAAACAAGAAAAAAGGCTATATGTACTTGAGAACCCTATCCCTAATAAACCAGCTAACAACGCTCCTAGAGTCGAAAAAGATGTTTACAGTAAGCACAATGATGATATTAATGATGTGACATGTCTCATGTTGGCTACGAGGATGTGTAAAAGCAATTCGAGGAAGTTGAGGCTTATGAGATGATGAAACAGCTCAAGGAAATGTTCCAAGAGCAAGCACATCAAGAGAGATATCTTACTACTAAGGCGTTGAATAGCTGCAAAATGACCCTTGGCATTTCAGTTAGTGCTCATGTCCTTAAGATGAAAGGGTATTTTGATTAGCTTGAAAAACTTGGAGCACCTGTAAGTCATAACTTGGCTGCTGATATGATCTTGGCCTCTTTGACTTCTGACTATGATTAGTTTGTCATGAACTTCAATATGCATAATATGGAAAAGTCCATAAATGAATTGCACGGGATGTTGAAGGAGGCTGAACAAAACATTAGGAAGTCTACTCCTAATGTTCTAATGGTTTAGAAGTGGCAGTTCAAGAAGAACAAGGGAAAGGGAAAGGATATGGCCAAGAAGGATAAAGGCAAGCAGAAGCCCAAGCCCAAGGTTAAACCACCAAAGGAAGGGACTTGCTTCCACTGCAATGAACCTAGTCATTGGAAGAAGAATTACAAGCTCTACTTGGAAGAAAAGAAGAAGCAAAAGGCCAGTGAGACTGCCGCTTCAGATATTTTCGTTACAGAAATTAATATGTTCACTCCTACTTCATGGGTATTAGATACCGGATGTGGTGCTCACATTTGTGTAAATGTGCAGGGACTCAAAAGTAGTAGATCTTTGGTAAAAGGAGAGGTGGACCTACGAGTTGCAAATGGAGTAAAAGTTGTTGTTGTAGCTGTAGGGAACATTTGATTTACTTTTGCCTACTGGGCTTATAATTGAACTTAAAGATTGTTATTATGTTCCTGCTATGAGTAGGAACATCATTTCAGTTTCTTGTTTGGATATTGACGGTTTTGAGTTTAATACTAAGAATGGTAAAAGTTCTATTTTTAAAAATGGCATTTTCTATGGGGATGCCTCTTTATGTAATGGACTTTACATTCTTAACCTATATGATTCCATTAGTAAGCCCATCTATAACATAAATACAAAGACATTTAAATCTAATGATTTAAATCAAACTTACTTTTGGCATTGTCGTTTAGGCCACATAAATGAGAAACGCATATCCAAACTCCATTAAGATGGACTTTTATCTTCATTTGATCTTGAGTCTTATGAAAAATGCGATTCTTGTTTATTGGGCAAAATGACTAAAACTTTATTTACAGGGAAAAGTGAAAGGGCTACCGATTTATTAGAACTTATACATACTGATATATATGGACCAATGAACACACAAGCCAGAGGAGGTTTTTAGTATTTCATTACGTTCACAAATGATTTTAGTAGATTCGGTTATGTCTATCTAATGAAACATAAATCCGATTCCTTTCAAAAGTTTAAGGAATTTAAAAATGAAGTACAGAATCAACTTAGAAGGAGTATCAAACTACTTCGATGAGATCAAGGTGGTGAATACTTAGGCCAAGAGTTTGACGAACATCTAAAAAATTGTGGGATAGTATCACAATTAACTCCACCAGGAACACCACAATGGAATGGTGTGTCTGAACGCAGAAATCGAACTCTATTGGATAAGGTTCGATCTATGATGAGTCAAACAGATCTTCCAATTTCTTTTCGGGGTTATGCTCTAGAAACTGCTGCATTCATATTAAATAGAGTTCCATCTGAAGTTGTTCAGAAGACACCATATGAGATATGGACTGGGAAACAACCTAGTTTAGCGTTTCTCAAAATTTGGGGATGTGATGCTTATGTGAAGCGATCATTATCTGAAAAACTAGCACCCACATGTGATAAGTGTCTGTTTATGGGATATCCTAAGGAAACTAAGGGATATTATTTCTATCTTCCATTTGAAAAAAAAGTGTTTGTTGCTCGAAACGGAGTTTTCCTTGAAAGGGAATTCGTTTCCAAAAGAGTTAGTGGGAGTATAATCCATCTTGAAGAAGCTCAAGGACAGCAGACCATTTCTTAACCGAGTATGGACACTCAGTTGGACTCACGTATTCATACTGAGCCTGAATCTTTGACACAAGGCCCAAAAAGGTCTTTTAGGATTCCTCAAATACCACAGAGATATGAATTTCTTGTGACTGAGGATCATAATGTTGATCTTATTGATCAAGGTGAACCTAATTCCTACCAAGATGCTATTAGTATTCTTGAATCTAGCAAATGGCTAGAGGCTATGCAATCAGAAATGCAATCTATGCATGACAATCAAGTTTGGACTTTGATTGATCCACCTGAAGGTTGCAAGACAATAGGGTGTAAATGGGTTTTCAAAAAGAAAACTGACATGGATGGCAATGTGCACACTTACAAAGCACGGCTGGTAGCAAAAGGTTATAGACAAACTCATGGTATAGACTATGATGAAACTTTTTCTCCTGTTGTAATGCTTAAGTGAATCAGAATTCTACTTGCCATTGCAGCATATTATGATTATGAAATATGACAAATGGATGTTAAAACGGCTTTTCTTAATGGAAATCTACTGGAGGATGTGTATATGACACAACCTGAAGGTTTTATTCATCCTTCGAATTCTAGTAAAGTGTGTAAACTTCAAAGATCCATTTATGGCTTGAAGAAAGCATCTCGAAGTTGGAATCTTCATTTTGATGAAGCAATTAAAGAATTCAATTTCATCAAGAATGATGATGAACCTTGTGCGTACAAAATGGTTATAGAAAATGCAGTAGTCTTCTTAGTACTCTATGTCGATGACATCTTGTTAATTGGGAATGACATCCCCACTTTGTAAAGTGTAAAAACTTTATTGGGGAAGTGTTTTTCAATGAAAGATTTAGGCGAAGTAGCCTGTATTCTAGGAATTAGGATCTATCGAGATAGATCTAAAAACCCTAATTGGCCTAAGTCAGAGTGGATATATTGACAAGGTACTGAAAAGGTTCAGTATGCAAGATTCTAAGCGAGGATTCTTGCCAATGTCACATGGCGTTAAACTCAGTAAGTCTCAAAGTCCTACCACAAGGGAGGATGCAGAACGCATGAGTAAGATTCCTTACGCTTCCGCACTTGGATCTATCATATACGCCATGTTATGCACTCGCCCAGATGTCTCGTATGCATTCAGCATGACTAGCAGATTCCAGTCAAATCCTGGTGAACCATATTGGACTGCAGTAAAAAAACATTCTCAAGTCCTTAAGAAGGACTAAAGAGATGTTTTTTATCTACAGAGGTTAGGAAGGAGAGCTTGTTGTAAGTGGTTACACAGATGCTAGCTTTTGGACTAATGTAGATAATTTTAGATCGCAATTTGGATTTGTGTTTTGTTTGAATGGAGGTGCTGTGAGCTGGAAGAGTTTAAAGCAGGATACCGTGGCCGATTCTACTACAGAGGCTGAGTATGTGGCTGCTTCTGATGGAACCAAGGAGGCAGTTTGGATCAGAAAGTTCATCACAGAACTAGGTGTGATTCCTAGTATTATGAACCCAGTGGACCTATATTGTGATAATACAGGAGCCATTGCACAAGCTAAGGAACCTAGATCTCATCAATGATCCAAACTTACTCTCAGGCGTTTCTATCTCATTCGAGAAATTATTGAGTGCGGAGATGTTAAAATTGGCAAAGTAGATCCATTCACAAAGCCACTCCCACAACTTAAGCATGAGAGTCATACTAGGTCAATGGGTTTGAGAGTCATGTCAAATTGGTAGTAGGCCAAGTGGGAGATTGTTAGTATATGCCCTAGACCAATTGACTCACATTTATGATTTATGAAACATGTATTTTGAATTGTATTTTATGCTCTTGGTCATCAAGTATGTGACTTGATAGTAAACCCTTATAGCTAATAAAATACTATTCTTATTTGTCCTTAGTTTTATTACATCTTGTATTATTAAACTAGTGTGAAGTTGATTGATGGTCAAGTTTTAATGATCATGAATATGAGATATAAAATCAATTCATAAATATATATTGAGAATATTGTATTGAACATGACCGAAAGTGAACAAGAAATATTGCATGGGTTTAAGTTATAAGTATTTCTTCTCAGTTTCATATTTGGTGTCCTATGACCTAATGTTCTAATGCTTCTTGCATTGGGAGAAAATATGTTTTGACATAGTTAAACGTCACTTTTAATTAGGTGATTATTATGACTATTGGTTGGCTTATTTTCTTGTCATGGCTTGAACATTGGAGATAGTGAAAAGGATTTGTCCCTCCCTTCTAGAGATAGATATATATAGGCCCCTTTATAAGAAAGACTGGAAAATATGCATGGCCATGCTCAAATAAATATTAATAGGGTGTTATTAATATTATTTGTTGGAACAGTCTGTCTGGTGACCAAGTAAATGGTTAATTAATTTTCATAAGGATGACTCGGTCAATGCCTTATACTTAATTAGGATATCGTGTGACAAAAGGAGTAAATATTAAATTTGATGCTAAGTTATTATTGTTTTTACTTAACTTGGGTAAGCATAATGTCTTGCTAGAGGCCGCTTATGTTTTGTGAATAAATGTCTAGGACATTTTTCATTCACTGCCAACGTTAAGTGAACTTACAGGGTCACACGCATAGACAATCTTGTGAGCATAATTTCCACGTCCAATTAATCTAGATTGTGTCCAGATTCGTTGAATGTATACAAAAGGGGAATCAGATTCCATATTATATTTTCTTGTAAGTTAATAAGTAACTAATTTTATTTAATTTAATAAATGTAATTAATTCCTTAATATTACTCATCCAACCGTTGGACGATTATAGGAATAGACAGACGAGATTAAACTGTCATTAGATGACAATTAGGGTTTTGATATTGACAGCTATAAAAGGTTATGTTAATCTTCTCTCTGTGGCCGTCTTTTTATCTGATAAAAGAAAAACAAAAACCCTAGAACGGCGATATAGTATCTACCCTCCTTTCTCCAAAATTCCAACTATTACCAGATCGTTAGGATTAGTTCTGAACAGGTTTGAGAACAAAGAAGGGGCTAGCATCCCAATCGCTTGTAAAGGAGTTCGTCATGTGGATACCAGTAGAGGACGAATCGTAAACAGCAGCGCCTCTACATCAAACAGTCAATAACATTGAGGTAATTTCTATCCAATTGGTTTTTGTAGTATGTGCAGATCCTGTTGGTTGATTTTCGTAGTTTTATTTTATTTGTTTTTGCCTACGGTTTCCAACACAAATTATCTTCATGCCATGCTTAATGTCTTGGAAATTCTTCTTGTGGTCTATAGTATCCTCTTCCTCCTAGACCTCCTCTTCTTCCACCTCTAGCTTGTGGTCTTCCTTGGTATCAACCTTCATGAAATGGATGAGAATTTTTAACTGGCCTGTCATGGTATCCATAAGTAGAAATGTTATCAAAAGGTTTTTGATGATGAGGGGAATTGAAACCACCAAGGTTATCTCCAACTCTATGCTCCATTGTGGCACTACTCTTGCCTTCCTTAAGCTGTTCAACGTCTCTAGCAACACTTCGGAATTGTCTTGCCAATCCTTCAATTGAATGTTGCATAGACCTCAAAGTCTCATTTAGATGCATCCCTAAAAGATTACTGGTTCCTTCTTGATGAGATTTAGTAGTCAAATGACCATCCATAAACATTATTAAACCTACAAATTAATCAAAGAAAACAAGCAAAAGAACCTCCTAATCACTCCGTTACTGTTTACATTCTTTGATGATCACTCAATTCACTCGTGTTTAACACTCTTTATTAGCTTTTTATCACGATAAGCTCACCCTCTTGCCTTTTCCAAGCACACCACACTCAAGTCTCTATAACATCTCTCAAAATTCTTAGCCAACTCAAACAAAGAGCATCAATCCCAAGTAAGCAAACAATCAATGCACTTAGTTGGATAAGTGTTCTTATAGGCAAAGTTTCAAACACTTGAGGTGTAAGGATTTCAAGGAATATAATCTATGGAAAAGAGCGTATAAACATAATTAATCATCAACAAAAGATTAGAAGAACACAAGGAGAAAATTAGAAACCAAAAACAAAGAAATTCAAGAAAATTAAGCTAAACAAAGAACACAAGAGTACTAAGACAAATTTTTCCAAGAAACAGGGGATAATGACACCCTGTAACTAAAATGACGATAGCTAAAAACTACGAATCCAAATCAGATTAAACTAACACATGAAGATTTCCACATTCGGCGACAATGAATTTAAGCAAAAATTTCATGCGAATTGAATCAGTATAACATAAGATATGCTCAGAATTAATCAACACTTTTTCTTCAGTAACAATTTCGAAACACATTTTACAATTCAATAAAATTGAGCAATCAATTGAATTCCAAATTGGGAAAAACTTATTTCAATTGAATCCTAACTCAAAGGAGAACATCTCAATCACAAATCAACAACAAATTCACACATATACAACTGGAGTTTCATGGATTTTCGGAACAATGTTCTATACTACTATTGCATGATCTTCAGGTATTTTTTTAATAGATCATCAAGTACTTCTTTTTTCTTTGATTTTCAATGAATTTTAAACACTGACAACATAAGTTGACCTTTAATTGGAGGTTGCTCTGATGCCACTCTGATGTGAATCTTCAATTGATTGTAAGTTTGATTCCACACGTTCCCAAGGTATAGGATTAATTGAATCTAAGAACAAGAACTCTAAGACTCAATTAAAGAAAGGAATTGAATGATCAATTGATTCCATAGATTCCAAAATTTAAGAAAAACAATTGTTCACAAACTAAGGACATTAACCCTTAGTAAGCTAACTAAGAAGGGTGAAGAATCCTAGAGACAAAGAGAATCCTCTCTCATAAATTTCCGCAAAATTCATCAATTTTTTGTTACAATGAGTTTATGATGGGGTATTTATAGGCCAAGCCATAACCCTAACTAAAGAAGTGATTAATGACTTAAAATACCTATGAACTTCTTGATTAAAAGCAGAAAAAACAACTTGAATAACAAAATCTCGCCTAAAAGAATACATAGGCACTTTTCCAGCCGAACCTTACCTGCGACGGTAGGGTAGAACCTACGGTCCGTAGTAGGGTGTGAACTCCTCAGCTTTCCAGTCTAGAAGCCTACCAGTGACGGTAGGGCCTGGGGCTACCATTAGAAGTAGGGTGGTTCCCTTCAGGGACTTGGTCTTTTTCTTCTACAATTTGTTCCCTTGATCATACATGCTAATTGAACACATTGAGAACAACTTGTAAACCTTCCTTGACTTTCAGTACCTTCAAGTTTTCTATTCAAAGCTTCCTCAATGTAAGGAACCTTTCATCCATTTTCATATAATTCCCTATGTTTCTAACTTCATTCTTTGGAACTCTCTTATAAGATCTATAATTTTAAACATTTCTAGCTCCAAGTCTATTGTCTCCATAGCAATCATATTGATTATGCTCATAAGACTAGCATAAGGAGAGGAGTTCTCATATATGCCCATCGATTATTATGCATCGAATGCCCACAAAGATTTCTTCTACTCCTTTGTTCCAAAATGGCATCCTCTTCTCTTTTTAAGTCTCCCACACCCTTCCCTAGGCTTGATAGTTGTTGCTCCAATCCTTCTAAGGCTTGTTGCGCATGATGCAACTCATCTTCTATATTTGATTAAAATGTTTTAAAACCTGCAAAATATTAACACAAACTAACAAAAAAATACCTCACCATCACTCCGTAAGTGTATGAACTCTTTTGATGATCACTCAATTCTCTCGTTTTTTACTCACTTAAGGCTTTTAGTGAAATAGGATCACCCTCTTGCTTTTTTCAAAAGTCTCACCTCAAAAGGGTTATTTGAACCTTCAAACTTCCTCAACCACAACCACCAAAGGAAATAAACAAAGATAGATTTCGATCAAAACACTTAGTTTAGATAATTAGAAGAATTCAAAGAAGAATTTCAATAAATGCTTGTAGTGCAGGAGGTTCAAAAACAATCCAAGAGAGATTAGAGTCAATTAAAGACAATTGATCACCACGAAAGACTTAAAACACAGAAGAAATCAATTATAGTTCAAAAACAATGGAACAAAACAAAGCTAAGCTAAACAAAGAAGAAAGAATACTAAATAAACATTTTTATAAAAAAGGGGACAATGATACCTTATCACAAGAATCACGATAACTCAAAGCTCATATTTCAAAATTGAGTCAAATTGGTATAGAGATAAGCAAAGCTCGATAAGGATGAATTAAAGCACACGTTTCGCCCAATTTGACCTAGTATAACACAAGATATAAGCCAATCAATCCACATCTCAAACACATCCAGTTTCTGAACACTTTCAAGAGTTAGATTGAATTGATCTATCAAATGAAGTCAAAATTAAGTGAAACGAATTGCAATCGATCTCTAACTCATAATAGTTGATATCAATTACACATTTTTACAAAAACAAAGCAATACAACTTTGATTCAAGCCAATCTTATGGCATCAACATTTTGTCCGAGATTTGCATGATCTTCATGTAGTTTTCTATAGATCATCCTTTATATATATGCATATATACATATATATTCATGAACCTTTTTGCTGTTCAAGGATAAAAATCCTTCAACTAAGCATCACAAGGACCTTTTGCCTTCAATAGGACTTGAATACTCTCCATTCTTAAGCAACCCCTAGCCAATCTAAGGACTTCTTGAATCCATGTTGAATATTCTTTCCTTCATAACCCAATTAACCAACGGGACTGTTTACCCATCCTATAATGAGTCTCTTATGAAGAAGACATTGCTCTAGGTCAATTAGAAGGATGTAAATATCAAAGAGTATGAATTGTGAACCCTTGGATCTTCCTAATCTAAGTATCCAAGTAAATCAATCTAATAAATGATCAAACCTCAAATGAAGTATAGGAGAAAGCTTCAGAGCTGAAGAACCCTAGAGATAAACTCATCAACTTCATGAAATCATTGATTAGTCTTATAATCAATGTATAATAGGGTATTTATAGAGTTTAGGCTAAAATCTTATCTAAACATAGTCTTGGGTCAACCTAAGACCAATTAGGGACTTAATTAAAAGCTGTAAATTGAACTAAAATAGTAATTCCTGCCCTTAACAACGAAATTCACTAAAACAGCACCTTACTGCGGATAGTAGGGTGAACCTACTATCGACTGTAAGTCCTATTTATCCAAGGACTTCAATGTTTGCACTTCTATCTTGCTCTATTAGTTTAATGTTCATATCTTCTTCAATTATTGCCACCATTCCTTGAGAAAATCCACCATCAAGCTCCTTGATCTTCCTTGCCTTTGATCGAGTGATTGGTCTTTCAAGTTTCTTAGCCTGTAGATCACTCTTGTTCATATAAGTTGTTGTCTGTTGTTATCATGTTGTTCTCTGTTTTTTTTTTCATGTCGTTTTGAGTGGTCTCTCCTTGTTAAGAACTATTTTAGTTAAATTTTGGAGCACTGTTTTTGTTATTCTCAGTTGTTCTCGTATATTGAGTTTAATTTTTGTTTTTGTTTATTTTGAGTTCTCTATTTTCCCATGCCATGTGTTTGTTGGTTTTGGTTTAAAGCCGACTCTTATAAAGCCGATATCACAACCACTGTTAAGGGGGTCCGGATTCGTCTAGACCAAGTAATCCTCGCAAATATTCAAGGCATACTAAACGAAGGGCATTTAGTTATCCTTGACCGTACTTCCACAAGTATGGACGAGGACCAACTTGGGTCTATTATGAGGCTTTATCTTGATTTGGTGTCAAGCAAAGGACATAGGAAAGAGAATTTTTAAGTCTAACTATCTAGGAGGCACTTGGACGGTATGTCGCTTCTCATAGGCACAAATTTTTCAACTCAATCTCCAAAACAACTGAGTAATTTTAGGATGATCGGCGTGTATATAATTGATAAGATGAGAAGTTGTTCCCCTTTCTCTCTTCCCTCTTTGCTCATCCTCATTCTGCATGACAATGCTCATAGCCCTATCGTTAATAGGGTTATTAGCTTTCCATTGCTCCTATCTCATGTCTTTCACCATTTTAATATTGATTTTTTAAGTGAACTATGAGAAACGACCTCCAATTCAGATGTAATCACGAGACCATCGTAAAACGAAGTCATTATTTACAGGATAACAATAAAGGAGGTGACGATCGCCAATCGAACAACAAGGGGACAATGAGCGGGCACATGCTAGGAAAGTAAACAGGTGGAGGTGATAGTCCTCTGTCTCCACTTCAATAGCTGTGGAACATGAAGACATGAACGTACATGAGGACGATGAATAGGACGATTTCAGGGACGCTGTGACTGGCCAGTTGGAGCATTTTTAAATCCAACAAGAGGTAATCCAGACTCAATTACAACTGCACCAAGAAACTACCCGAATTCATCTTCAAAATGTGGAGGAGATGATGCAACGGCAGCACAACATGCTCAACTCTTTATATTGATACTTCTCTTCAAATTCAGGGTTATGTGGTGTCGGTGCAGAGCCATAATGAGGGAGATTTCTTTTTCCCTTTTAAACATTTTTTTAATATCTTTTTTTATTTAGTTTTCGAGATTGCTTTCCTTCTTTTGCTGTCTTTCTTCATGTCTTTTGTTTTTATGTTTTGTCTATCTTTTTGTTTTGGGATTGCTACCCACCTGTGATTTTATTTTATTTATTTTATTTTTGTGATTGCTTCCTATGTGTGGTTGTTTGTTCTTTCCAGGATTGCTTCCTGTGCATATTTTATGCTTTATTTTTCTTCTCTTTAATGTTTGCTTAGTTTTCTTTTAGTTCTTTCATTTTCTTGTTCTTATTTTGCTTGTGCCACCTCAACATTGAGGATAATGTGGTTTAATGTGTGAGGGGATGTTTATTTTAGTTTTCATCCTTTAGATGTTTAAGTTTGTTTTATTACAGCTAAAACCCATAAACATTGAAAATTTTGAAAAGGTTCCAAAAAGATTTTTGTAGGTCTTTTAAGCTTTTAGTTTCCTTTGATTTTTTTTTACTAAACTAAAAAATTTAACAAATATCACATATTCTAAAAAATCCAAAAATATTTCATTTTTGTCTTTTATTGTGTTTTTCCTTTTGTTTGACCGTTAAAAAAACCCGAAAATGTTTTTGTTTTAGTTTGTAGTTTGCCCTTTTACTTTTCAAAAAAATAAATCAAAAAGATTTTTCATTTTTCAAAGTTACCATTTGAGAGCTTATGAGAATTGTGTTTTTATCATACAAGATTTTGAGGAGACTTGGTGCTTATATCTTTTGTGTGATGCTTTAGGTTGCTTTGGTGAAAGTAGTGATATCAAATAAGAGGTAAAGTGTTTTGGGTAAATATGTGAAAGAGAGTGAAAAGCAAACTGAAGGTTCTAGATTAGACGTCATTCTTATTTTCCTTTCAGTTGCATTAGCTCTCTTCCTTTTGCTTTTGTTTTTTGGTAAGGATATTTTTTTTCTTGACCATGTTGTGTCGACTGAGTAAGCATGTTGAGAAAGAGCAACAAGACACACAACATGGCCTCTCTTTAAGTCATGGAAAATTGTGTTCGCATAATTTAATGATCTATAAGATTAGATTGGAATCTTTAGAGATTTAGCAAATCCTAGCTTCTGGGTATATAGTGTGTATAGTTTAGGAAACTGAATCACTAAACGATTCAAGAAAGGTTTTAGGAAGCTACAACTATGAAAGGAATCAAATATTTTGGAGATTAGAAATGTTCAGCAATAGAAAGGACTTGGATTCCTTACTGAACTGAATAACCCCAAGTATTTAAAGCACCTTACGGTGATAATTGAGGGTGAGCCATTTTGATGCAATCAAAGTCGCAACACTAAGATTTTGACGGCAATAATTGATGTTCCAGTGTATGCATTCATAGATTGAGAAGTTCATGGATCCAATGAATATTTCATAAACTGCTTTTATCATGTGTTGGCAGCATTCAACATTGTGCCCTACATCAAATATGATCATGCTTCTTTGAAAATGAGACTCACTATTGTTCGACAAGGTTGAAGGGAGTTTAAACCTAAGCAGTCATATTCAAAGGGGGAGCCTTGAAGAGTTGAAGAAAGTTCAACTATGTTATGTGAAAATGAGTTTCCATTTTTTCAGCAGGGAAAACACTAGATATGTTAATGAGCTAGCTTTTTCTTTAATGTGTTATTAGTTTTAGTGGAATCTCTTTCAGGCCTGGCCCCGCAGACGTAGTCTAAGGCCGAATTGCAATACTAATTCCTGTGTTATTTTTATTTATGTTTTCTAACACACATTACTTAACATAACAAAGTAACTATTTTACACAACATAGTTAATAGGCCTAATCACCAACTTATAAGTGGCATCAAAGCGTGGCACCTACGTGTAGGGCTATTTACTTAGCAGGTGTTGGGATAGGTATCATTACAACTAAAGAATGATGAGCAGTGGCACATGTTCCTCTCTATAAGGGCACAAACTATGCTTACTGGAAGATGTAAGACCAAGATTTTCATTCAGTCCTCGGATGAAAATATCTGGGATGTTGTTGAGACTTAATGAAAACAACCAACTAAGATGATTGAAGATAATACAAAAAGTACACCTAAGGAACTGCTAAAGCAAAGAGTGAAATAAAGTGATGTTGAAAGGACGACAGTTTAAGGTAATGCAAAAGCACTAAACACCATATTTGCTGGTTTGGATGAAGAGCAATTCAAGCTGATTTCCATATGCATCTCTACTAAGAAAGCATGGGATACTCTAAAAACGATGCATGAAGGCACAAGCAATGTAAAGATTTCAAAATTGCAGATACTGACCACATAGTTTGAGGAACTAAGAATGCAAGAGGATGACACCATTGCTATGATTATTGGAAATTTGAGGGATATTTTAAACAAAGCCTTTTAGCTAGGAGAAGAATATCAAGGAGAGAAACTTGTTCACAAAATTTTGAGGTTAGTACCTACCAGATTTCATGCAAAAGTAGTCGCCATTGAGGAGGCGAAAGACATAACAAACTTAACACTTGATCATATTGGGTCATTGACAACTTATCATATGAACATGACCACACAGTCAAAAGACAAAGGGTTGGCTTTAAAAGCTGGATTTAGTGCACTAAACAATGTTGATACTCTGAGGATGAGATTATAATGCTTTCATGAGATTTTGGAAAGTTTTGACGGAAATTTGGTAAGAATTTGAGAACTCAAGGTGTATATAGAAGCGATAATGAGACGGAAGAATGTCCACAATAGAAAAATAAAGTTCCCAGTGATAAGAAGAAGTATGATTCAGTACTAAAGGGAAAAGGAATTCAATACATAGAGTGTGACAGATTTGGGCACATACAGGTCTAGTGTGCCAACGCATTGAAAAAGAATAGATCAATCAACACTACTCTAAGTGATGAGGATAAGAAGGTAGAGATTGATTATGATGATTAGATAATAGTGAATCTAGTGATATAGTGGTATTCAATGTGGTGATAGACTTGAAGGACACTTCTCTTCATGTTGAAGATAATGCCAGTGATGATGAATCACTTTATAGTGATGAATAAATACCATATGAAGAATTTGAAAAGAAGCCAATCTAATGTATGCCAAGTGGGTTGACTTGGTTATGATAAGCAACAAACTGACGAAGGACTTGAACAATACCCTGAAGTAAAAATATGTTGTTGAACAAAGAAATTATGAACTTATGGCTCTACTCAAGGATGTTACTAAAAGATTGCAACATGCTGAGTCTAGAATTACCTGGATGAATACAAGGAAAGTAAAACTGGATGAGATACTCGAGGAAGGAAGGCCTGCTGGTCTGAAAACTAGTCTAGGGTATCTTATTGAAAATCACACCTTGGGACACACTATCACAAGTACTATTGAGATACCAAATGTCAACAAAGCTTAGACAACATGCAGTGTTGAAGGAACATTTCAAAAAGCAAACTTAACTAATGTTGAGAAAAAATATTACAAAACAAGTACAAAACAAGAAGACCACCTACTGTGTGTGGGTATTGCTGGATGATTGGTCATGTTTGGCATCAATATAACCGTAGGAGCAAGGACCTAAGACAAGGCAGAAAGTTACAAACTTTGGTTCCTAGCTATGTTATAGGTGAGAAGATCAAACAGTGGATCTAGATTAGGAAGGATGAAATGAAGGGAAATCTTGCACATCTATCTCTGTCTATCAACATGAGCTGTACCTGGTATTTGGATAGTGGGTGTTCTAGACAGATGACAGGGAAAATAGAGTATCTCATAGACTATGTTGAAAGCAGATAAGGAACTTTTAGTTTGGAGATTGTGTAAAAAACAAGGTTGTAGGATATGGCATACTGAATGTTGAAGGAATGCCAAGACTGAAGAAGGTTGTACATGTTGAAGGAATGAAGGCAAATCTTATCAGTGTTAGTCAACTGTGTGACCATGACCTAGATGTACATTTTAATAAACGACGATATTATGTCATTTGAGATCATGGAGAATGCGTCATAATACGTAAAAGAACTTCAGAAAATTACTATCAGATAAAGTGATAAAATTGGGGTGCTTAAAGGTTGCATGATATGGAATTATAGCACAAAACACTTGGTCATGTCAATTATAAGCTACGAAAGCAACTTGGAAGCAAGGCGATAGTCGAAGGCATACCTATGTTTTGTTAGCATAACAAAGTTATATGTGGTAGTTGTAAGATAGGAAAGCCAACGAGAGTTCCATACTCACAAACAATGGACATCACTATAACAAAGGTCTTAGAGCTCGTGCACATCAATCTATTTGGTCCAACAAAAACTGAAATCGTTCGAGGAAATAATTATGCACTGGTGTGTGTAGACAATTACTCAAGATATACATAGATAGATTTTCTTAGGAACAAGTCTAACAGCTTTTCAACTTTCAAGAGATTATGCTTGAGCATTCGAACGAAAAAAGGGTCAATTCTCAAACGTCTAAGGAGTGATCATGGTAAAGAGTTTGCGAACTATCTATTCTCAAGTTTTTGTGAGGTCTATGGCATCAAACGTTAATTCTCAGCACCTAAAGCACATCAACAAAATGGGATTACTGAAAGCAAAAATAGAACAATCCAAGATATTACTAGAGTGACTTTAAATGCAATACATATGGCACACAGCTGGAGGGCAGAAGCAGCTAACACAATAGTACATATCATCAATATAAAATATCTTATACCAAAGACAGACAAAACTCAATACGAGATTTAGAAAGAAAACCCAGGTTTAGTTACTTTCATGTCTTTGGCAGCAAAGGTTATATATTGTATGGTAGGGAATATCTAAAGAAGGCATGAAGGAATGGTTTTGGGATATTCTCCATGCAGTCATGCTTATCATGTGTTCAACAAACGAACTAGTGTTGTGATGGAATCTGTGAATGTTACTACTGAGGATGCTGAATCTGATCAATATAAAGGTAAGAACAGAAACATTAAGCATGATGATTGCTTGTGTGACATAGAAACTTTAGTATGTGACAATCAAACTAGTCAAAATGATAGCTTGAACTGGAAAACATAGAGGCTTAGAGGACTGGTGAAACCAAAATGTTTAAATCTATAGTGAAGAAGAATCATCCCACAAAGACAATCATTGGTGAAGGAAGGAAAACAAGATGTAAGAGACGTATTGATTGTCGTGAAATGGCAAGAATGATTCGTCTCACATGCTACACCTCTACTCTAGAACCAAAGAACATTAAAGAAGTTATACTTGATTAGTAGTGGATTGAAGCTATGGAAGAGGAACTTCATCAGTTTGAAAGAAATGATATTTGGGAACTTGTGCCTAGACAAGAAGGAGTTAATGTAATTGGGACAAAGTGGATCTTCAGAAACAACACAGATGAGAATGGTAACATTAGAAGGAATAAAGTAAGACTAGTTGCTCAAGGATATACACAAGTAGAGGGCATTGATTTTGAAGAAACATTTGTCCCCTGTTCCCAGACTTCAATAGTGAGACTGTTTGTTGCCTTTGCTTGTGTGAGAAGTTTCACATTGCAACAAATGGATTTCAAGAGTGCATTTACATGGCATTCTAGACGAAGAAGCATATGTTGAACAACCTAAGGGATTTTTTGACCCTAAATATCCTAGTCATGTGTAAAAACTAAAGACACTTGGTATGGTTTAAAGCAAGCCCCATGGGCATGGTATGAAAGATTAACTAGTTACTTGTTAAATAAAGGTTATAAGAGAGGTGGTGCCAACAAGACAATGTTTTTAGGGAAGACAATACCTCATGTGTTGATAGCACAAATCTATGTTGATGAATAGCGTTTGGTTCAACATCACACGAACTCGCTGAGGAGTTCACCAGGTCCATGCGAATTGAATTTGAAATGAGTAAGTTACCATGCCATGCGCGGTAGTGCTACCCTTTCGCCAATGGCTCCATTTTAGTTTCCTTTTCATCGTTTCTACTTTCGGAGGGTACCTAAGAAAAAGATAAGAGATATTCATCTAAAATATGTACTTTTATGTATTAAAAACACCAAAAACGATGAAATTAACATACAAAAAATACAGACGATTATGCACTTATCAAATACCCTTACACTTATTCGTTGCTTGCCCTTAAGCAACTCAAACTAAATTGACAAATGGAGGATAAAAACTTAAATAAAGGAAAGGAAAAATATGACAACAACATAAGCCTTAATATAAACAGTTAAAACCTTAAAAACAATTACAGGCATTGGTAGCTCAAATTATCCAAAACAAACCTATCAAAATAAAAATAAAAAACTTAACAAAATCTTAAACAACCCAAAAAAAAAACTTAACTTAGAATAACAATTAAGACCACTTCAATAGAGTGTTTCGACAACCAACTCAAAAGATAATCCAAAATAGACAACTACAAAATCACTAAGAGCACCATGAGTTACTAAAAATCATTATTGATCACAGGGTCTATGTGTGATTTTGCTCATGCCATCTTTTGCAGAAGAAAAAGGAACTTTAAGTGATTAGCATCAAGAAATATCTTCAAAGTCAATGCATACAATTCATACTTCTATCACTTATTCACATTCAAGTCTATTTTAGGTCGTTCCCGAATTAGATAGGACTTTTTGGCTTCTAATGTAAGGCTAGGGATATAAATAGGTTGCAAACAAAGGTAAAAGAAGACAAAAACAAGCAAGATAGAGCTAATGCAACCAGAAGGATAAGATAATGAAATAAAAGGAACACCTTTCAGCCGCCTTTTTACTTTTCTCACTTATCTTTGTATAACTTAATTCATTCTTCTTTGATAACAAGCACATCTAACAACATATTTTTCTCAAAAATTTCAATAGTAATCAAAGTGATTACGAGAGAGAAGATGCTTGAGTTTTTCATGATTTTTCTATAAATAAAGCACATATATTTTCTTCCTTTTTCTGCCATTTTTTTCATCTTTTTTGGCTTTTTCTCTTTTTTCTCTTTTTTTCCTTTTCAAGCATCAATATTTTTCTTTCTTTCTCTCTTGCAAAATAGACATTGAAAGTGGAAAATACACGAAATAATATTACAGGGTAACTAAAGACATGCTTTTTAGTAAAATCACAACTTATGTTGCACATCATATTGATTGTCAAAGACGAGAGACGAAGGGGGGATTTTCTATAGAGTTTATCAAGAAGGTACATATCAATAATACAGACTTCACTAAGTCCGCCCCGTTTTTAACAAGAGTGTGGCAAAAGAAATAAGCGAGGGCTCGTGGCAGGAGGGATGGACTTTCCCCTTAATTCTTGCTGGAAAATTTTTTTTCTCGGACTTTTTCTGAAAAATTTTGTTCGAAAAGACAATGCAACAAAAAACTAAGTTAGTAGGTAACAAAGATTTACAAAGAAGCCCGAAATTACAAGAACTTACAAAAACAAGAAATTTAAAGAGGAGGTAGATGGGGAAAGAAATTGAGTGAAAATGTTGGTTCTTTTGAGTGAAGGATGGAAGAAAAGGATGATTTTAGCATGAAATTTGTGTAAAGAAGAAGAATGGAGTTAGTACGAGGGTTTTAGAAGAAAAGAATAAGCAAGAGAAGAGAGGAGAAGAGAAAGAAGGAAAAATATAAATCAAGAGAGAGAGAGAGAAAGTGTGTGTGTGTGTGTGTGTGCTGCCGCCGTTCTTCTTGTGGAAGTTCGTCGGAGTTGTGGAGAAAGATAGAGAATGGTTGAGGGAGTTGTGAAGGTGAGAGGAGGTTATGGAGAGCTTGAGAGAAGAGGAAGAGAGAGAATAGAATTTATAAGGGTTTTGGAAGAGGAGGGGAAAGAAACATGCAGCAAAAACATCCGAAAAATTTGCTGACCCGATCCATTTTACATTGAAAAACCTGACCCAACACTCACTTGGACCCTATTGCCGATGGTAGGGTGAGACCTCAGTAGGTCTCGGGTTGATGGTGCAAAAGATTGCCTGTAGCTTACCGCCGATGGTAAGGCGAGACCTACCGTCCGCGGTAGGTTGCTACGGAAAGATGCCCCAATTCGCCTGTAGCCTACTGGAAATGGTTGGGCACCCTCTCATCCTCGGTAGAGTGTGGTCAAACCTTTGTTTTGCTTCGTTTTATTCAATTTTCAACCCCGTTCAAGCCACTTACCTTATGAACTTAAATTAACTTCTTGTAGGCCGTTAGGTCGTTCGTTTTTCTTCCAAAACGTCCTTACAAAATTAACAAATGATTAAAGTGGAAAAACAAAATGAAAAGATGAAATAGAAAAACTTCAAAATGCGTTTAACAATTTACAATTACAAAGAGTTCTCCCCTTTCTGAGGTGCTATTGGTACCTCGCAGATTACTGTAATCCAGGTTTTTCTTTAAGTCCTTCTTTTTTACCAGGAACCATTCTATGTTGCCCATTTTTTTATTAGAAGCAAGTTGCCTCTATTTCTTAAGTTTTCTTCTTGGCATTTCTTTGCTTTCTTTTCTAGTGGGTTCCTGCACGGTTGAGAATACTTTGTTAGTTCTGGAAGCTATTATGTATAAAGTATTCTTAGTTTTGGATGGGGAGGTCAGGTGCAAAGGAAATTGGAATATTATCTCATTTCCTTCGACCCTCAGAAGTAACTTCCCTTTTTTCATATCGATTAATGCCCTAGACGTACATAAGAAAGGGTGACCGAAAATAATAGGGAAATCCATGTCTTCCTTCATGTCAAAAACTACAAAGTCAACGGGGAAGACTAAATCATTGACTTTGATTAATACATCCTCAATTACCCCTTTAGGATATCTAACATTTATATTTGCTCGATTAATAGACATTCTAACACATTTCGTGGTACCTAAACCTGGATGATGATACATAGATGAATAAATAACATCAATGTTAGTGCATGAATCTGCTAAACCCCTATCTACTTGAATACTACCTATAGTGCAAGGAAAAGAAAAACTCCTTGTATCTTATAAATTTTTGGGCAGTGTTTTTGTCTTGATTGCGAGGGCTAGACTTTCTTATTCCATGATAATCCGTTCTTTACGTGGAATCTCCTCATTTGTTGAGATAGCATAGACATGCTCTGTCGGATTCACTTCTGTATTACTTAGGAAAGTTCCCGGAGTAATTTCATATACAATTTTAACTAATTGCCCTATGTTTCTAATAGAGGCCTCTTGATTCCTTTGGGATGCCTCAATGGTATTCATTCTGCTTTCTGTTGCAGCCATAAATTTTGCCATTAAGTCCCCCAAATTCGTCTTATTTGGTGCAGGATAAGTTTGTGGACCCTCTTCGTAAGATAAAGGCACTGGAGGACCTCTATTATGAAAACCCGTGTCCTTGATCTCCCCAAGAAAAATTTGGGTAGTTTCTCTATCTCGGATTGTTCGTGTTTAATTAAGGATTATTTTGTCGATTCCCTTGCACAAACTCTACTCTGCTTGTCCTCCCATACTTCGGCACTCTTGATTAGAATGCCCCCATTACAAAAATCATAAAACATGACTGTTTGATTATTCTGACTTGTTGACGGACTAGCCAAGTTTCCTGTTTTCTGTTCAATAGCCAACATTGGTCTTGCTTCCATAGCTGATATTGAATCCACATTGTGGACCCCAGCCATTTTTAGCTTTCCTCTTTGGCCTCCCGAAGTATAACTATTCATTACTATTTTTTTTATTAATTCATATACTTGATGGGGAGTTTAATTATCCATTGACCCTCCTGCTGAGGCATCTATTAATTGTTTAGCGCCAAAAGAAACTCCATTATAAGAACTTTGAATTTCTATCCCCAAATCTACCAAATGGTGGCGATATTTCCTTAACAGTTCTTTCCATCATTCCCATGCCTCATAGACACTTTCTCAGTCTATTTGTTGAAATGAGAGAATATCATTCCTTAATTGCATTGTTCGCCCCAGAGGAAAGTACCTCCTTGAAAACTTTTCTGATAATGAGTCCCATGAAGTAATGGAACCGGATGGTAGGGACTTCAGCCTAAACTTCACCTTTCCCCTTAAAGAGAATGGGAAAAGACGAAGTCGAACTGCGTCCTAGAAAAACTCCTTTAATTTTAAAAGTATCACATACTTCTAAGAAATTACCTATATGCACATTGGAATCTTCTTCAAGAAGTCCGTCTAATTGAACTTGATTTTACAACATCTAAATTATGTTCAGTTTAATCTCAAAGTTATTAGCCTCAACCCTAGGCTTTGCTATACACGACTGCATCCCCAAGATAGACGGTCGAGTATAATCCACCATTGTTCCCTCCAGTACCGGTTGTGCTGCCATTAGAGGTGTTGTCGAATGAAAGTGCTTCCGGTCCTTCTTCCGCCTTAACTTCGTGTATTATTACACTTGCACCTGCCGTTTCAAACTGTGAAGTGCGACGAGCAGTCCATAGTGTACGTTTAGGATCGGGGATCGAACGGGGCATATACTAATAACACACGACCTGTCATAACTGAAAAACGTTATCAGATCCACAAACACAAAGCACAACTTGAGAATATAGACTAGAAATAATGGAATGGTTCAAATACAAACAGCAATTTGAATAAGGAAGAAACAAACAATAAAAGAACTATGACTAAAGCACTAAAACAAAATGATATTCCTTAAACTTTCTACATCTCGGCAACGACACCAAAAACTTGATGTGTGAAAAGTAAAACAAGAATTAAAATACTAATTACTACAGTGCAAGGCAAGTGTACCTAACAAAGTAGAGATGAGTTTCAACCTGAGTGTCAAACCTCTCAGGAACGGGCGAAGGATCTAGTACTAATCATGTTTCTAATGTCTAGTAAAAAAAAGATGATGTCGTTGAGAAAAACAAAAACTTAGAAGCAATTAAAAGAAAGCAAAACTAAAACGATTTTAAAAGATTAATAAAAACAAGACTTTGAGTCGGTGGAATCCCCCTAATCCTTGTTACTAATTCAATTGGAAAAACCTTAATGAAAACGATGTTGAATTAATTAAGTTGGGTCATTAATCAAAATCGGGCAATCTCTATCCCTAGGACGAAAGCCACCCTACTAACTAACCCTTAGAGGAAAATCTCTTTTCTCCCTAAAAAATTATGAATGCAGTGAACCTAGGTGATTTAAAAGACCTAAAAGTGAAAAATTGCATCTCTAGTCAATTGCCCCAATTAACCCCCAATTGGTTGCCCTAGATTGTTCTTCCCTTCTCAAATTTAGACAACCTTGCGAATAATCTAATCTCGCGAAAATTAAATTAAAAACAAATTCAATTGGAAGACAACTTAAATAAAAAAAACATCGAAATCAAGAAATTAAACCAAGAACTTCATAATCAAATATTA
The DNA here is from genome assembly GCA_028651295.1 of Catharanthus roseus. Taxonomy (NCBI): domain Eukaryota; kingdom Viridiplantae; phylum Streptophyta; class Magnoliopsida; order Gentianales; family Apocynaceae; genus Catharanthus; species Catharanthus roseus. The sequence continues at coordinate 27,423,367 of JAPQWS010000153.1, read as the reverse complement.
GGGAGTAACCTAAAACCAAAAAATAAAAACTACTCACTATTCATTATAAATAAAACTGAAAATTTATAAAAGAATTCAATAACAAGAAAAGGAAAAAGGAGCTTAGGATTAAGTCTTGAAGCTAAAATTGAATCCGAACATTTTTTAAGATCGTCTCTCGAGTCAGGAAGTCCAAGATCAAAATCTTAAGTTAAAGTCTTCAATGCTTTAATCCAAGAAAGAAAATATTGCACAAAACTTTAAATTCTATTAGCTAAAGAAAGTATAAAAGCTTGAATTTTAAAGAATGTTTAACTTATCTAACCTAATTAATCTACTTCTAATCTAAAATCTAACATAAAACTGTGTATCAAATCAATTCTAAACTATTCTAAATTGTATCTTGATTCTGTTTTTCCAATAGTTCCATAAAAGCCCTCTATGTAGAGGTAAAAATACAAGAAACCAAAGCTAGAGTTGAAGTAGAAATCAAGAAAAACCGAGTATGAAAAGAATTGGAACTACCCTTGCCAGCACTACCTACTGCCAATGGCAGGGTGAGACCTACTATCCGCGTTAGGTTTTGGATTGCACTTGCCGTGCCATTCTTGGCACCTATCGTGAATAGTAGGTTATCTGCCATATGCGGTAGGTGCTGCCCGTTTGTTGATGGCTTTGTTTTTCGTTGTTTTCACTCCATTTTTGTTTCTTTTTCATCGCTTCAACTTTTGGAGGGTACCTAAGACAAGGATAAGAGATATTTAGCTAAAAATATATACTTTTACATATTAAAAACCTTGAAAACGATGAAATTAGTGCGTAAAAAATATATAGAATTATGCATTTAGCAGAAAGTAAGAGAATTTAGTGCTTGACAAAGAATAAGAGTGAGTTTGAGGAAGGTGAGCCAGGAAAGGAAACAAGAGTCAAGAGGGTCACACAGAAGAGCGAAAAGAAATAGAGCTAGAAGTAGTCAAAAAGAGTGAGGGAGTGAACCTCCTTATTAACGAAACTAACTCTATTGTTGTAAGTAATTCTTTAGGGGAATCATGGAGGAAACCCAAGGAGAATAATAAGGAGGGGAGACATCTCATGGAGTTCAAGGGAAATTGTGAGAGTGCTAAAAGAAAACAATTCTTATGCTATGGAAAAGCGCGAATGAGTTTTTTCTTCAAACTTAGCCCTCGTTAACCTTTTGTTTTTCTTTAAAGAGGTAAAACTCTTCATAATTAGTATCATTTTTCTTGAGCTCGATCTCAAGTTTTTAATCTCTCCTCTTGTTTTGGGTTTCAAATTCGTTTATTTTCTTTACAAGGAGGTCATAAAAGAGCATCTCTTTAAGCCCAAGTTTGAAGAGGATGTGGGAAACCTTAAGAAGGAATCCCTCGTTCACCAAAACGGTTAAGAAAAGATTTACTTGGACTTTTCTTTTATGTAGTTGTACCATTGTATCTTACTATGCCCGCTTCTATTTTAATTCATTTTTGTCATTTTTGTTGTTCTTACAAGGTGTTCTTGGAGAAAGGATTTCTCCCTTAAGACCCACTTTAAGTGTAAAACGATTACATAAGGTTAGTAAGCATGAAACGAGGTTAAAACTTGCAAAAAAGAAGAAAAATCAGCATCCCGACAGAAGCTTACCACGGACGGTAGGATACCCTACCGCGTGCGATAGGATGGAGGCAACAATTCTTCCCAAGGAACAGACCTACACCAAACGATAGGTCCAACCTACCGCCAATGGTACGATGATGGGCGTTTCTCATGCAGCACAAGAAGAGATCTACCATGGACAGTAGGCCTCGACCTATTGGACTCAATAGGGTCCAATTTAAGCAATAGGCCAGTTTTTTCAAGGAAAACATGTTGGGTCAACCCGGTTGAAGAAAAATTCTAGTTTTCAATTAAAAATTTTTGCACATTCCCCCCTCCCCTCCCCCCCACCCCCTCTCTCTTCAAAAATCCCTCACATTCTTCCCTCTTTCTCTCTCAACTCCCCCACTCTTCCCTCTCCTCCTCCCCTCTCCCCCCTCCTTCATCTCAAACACCGGCGGGTCTCCGGCAATCCATTCTTGCAACACCATCGGTTAGTTTCTCTCTCTCTCTCTTGGTTTGTTTTTGTTTCTTCTTCTTCCTCTTCTTTCTCTTCTCCTTTTCCTCCTTTCCTCTTCTTCTAACCCATGTATTTTTTCCATTCCTCTCCCTCTCCTATTCTACCCCACAAAACTCTAAACCACCATATGTTTTTTCTTCCACTCTCTCTTCAAAACACTACACCTTTTTCCCCTCCTTATTGAATTTCTTCACCTATCCCTTCTATTTGTTTTTCTTCTAGTTTCTTTTATTTTTGTTTCACTTTGTTAATTTTTGTTTTCACTAACTTTTTGTGGTCTATTTTGTTTTCTAACAAAAATTTTATAGGAAATTTCAAGGAATTTTTTTATGAACTTCCGGTGAAATTCCAACGACTCCGGCAGAACTCCGGTGGCGATTCGTTCAAGGCAGAAATTGTGCCTTCCTCGTGGCATAGTTTGTTTCTACAAGAAAACATGTGCTAATTCTTCAACTTTTGCCTCTGTTTCCTTTAATCGCTTCTACGTGTTTTTGTTTTTATTGTGGGCTTTACTTTAATTTTTTCTTTCTGATAGCTTTAATTAGTGTACATTTACTACTCTACTTGTTTTAATCCCTGTATCTTTCCTGCACTTTAACGTACACGAGCGATGTTAAAACACTTTAACACACACGGGCTAAGTCTAGTTTTATTTTTCCATTTGTACGCTTCTTGTGTTTTATTACTTTACTGTGTTGGTGTTGTTGTGTAGCAGGGTTTTATCCTTCATTCTCTTGTTCCTTCGTTTAATTTTATTCTCTCTATGGCTCCGAAGAAATTCGTTGCCTCCTACTCCAAATCCAAACGAGCTGGTATTAAGGGGACCTCGCCCGGCCCCACTGCCCTAAATACTTTTCCTTTTCCAGAATGTCTTTCTACGGTAACCTGTAAATGGATACCCGATAGGGAGTCGCTCAAGATGGTTATTGATGTTCAAAAAAGCAATAAAACGGGATGTGATCCTAATTACTACAATGCAAGGCAAGTGGACCTAACAAAGTAAAGGTGAGTTCAACCTGAGTGTCGAATCTCTAAGGGATGGACGAAGGTTCTAGTACTACTCGTAGTTCTAATGTTTGGTCGATGAAAAGGTTGTCGTTGAGAAAAACTTAAAACAATAAAGGCAATTAAAATAAAGCAATAATAAAAACAATTTTTAAAGATTAATAAAAACATGAGTTTGGTTTGTTGGAATCCCCCTGATCCTTGTTACTAGCTCAATTGGAAAAGACTTTAATGAAAACGATGTTTGATTTAATCAAGTGGGGTCATCAATCAAAAATTAGGCAATCCCTATCTCTATGATGAAAGCCAACCTACTCAATAACTCTTAGAAGAAAATCTATTTTCTCCCTAACAAATTATGACTGCCATAATATTAGGTGATTTAAAAGGACCTAAAAGTGCAATATCGTATCTCTAGTCAATTGCCCCAATTAACCCCTAATCGGTTTGCCCTAGATTGTTCTTCCTTTTCAATTCCAAATAATTTTACGAATAATCTAACCTCGCGACAATTAAATTACAACAAAACTCAATTGGAAGATAACTTAAACAAAAAAAAAGCATCAAAATCAAGAAATCAAAACAAGAACTTCATAAACAAGAATTAGGGTTCAACCCCAAACATAACAAAAAAGAATTGCTCAGTATTCATATTAATAAAACTGAAATAAAACATAAAACTCAATAACAAAAAATAAAAAGAAAATTCAGGATTGAAAATCGAAGCCACAATTGAACCCCGAACGTGTTCTAAGCTCATATTTTGAGTCACCAAGTTGAAGATTGAAATCTTGAATCAAAGTTTTCAATTGTGGAATCCAAGAAACTAAATTGTAGAATTTTTGAAACTTTACTAAAGAGTGTTTAATCTAATCTAACCTAATTAATCTAATCTAAACTATCTAATCTACAACTAATCTATCTAAGAATCTAATCCTATCTAATTGTGTATATTAATGTCTAGTTGTTCTCTATCCAATAGATGCAAAAAGACCCTGTATATAGAGGTGAAAAGTACAAGGAAACCAAGTTAAATTTTTAGAAGAAATCAAGAAAATCAAGTTTGAATTAGACTCCAGCCGCCCTTGCCAGCACATCCTACCGTCCGCGATAGGTCTCTGTTGCCCCAAACTGTTGCTTCTGGGCTCCTATCTGCGACGATAGGTCTGCCTACCTCGTGCGATAGGTTCTTTAATATTTTCCAACCGCTCCATTTTCGTCATTTTCGGTATATTTTTGTTTGTTTTTCATCATTTTCACTTTAGGAGGGCACCTAAGACAAGAATAAGAGATAATAAGCTAAAATACATATTTTTACATATTTAAAACACTGAACATGATGAAATTAACATATAGAAAATATAGACAAATATGCACTCATTAGTTACTGAAAAATCATTCGATGAGGCAGTCATCGAACATCTTAAACTCAAACAACTTTTGAGGGAACTGGGTTGTGTCTCTCTTATTTGAATTTTCGGCCATTATTGCCCCAACCTTATTTGTGAATTCTATGCTAATATGATCCACAAAATGGACAAGGATCTCGAAACAATCATTTCTACTATCAAAGGGGTTCATATAATTTTAACAAGGGAACGTATGGCGTCCATTCCTGGGATTCTAGATGAAGGGCATACAGTCACCGTGGGCTGAAACAGAAAAACTATCAACAAGGAACCGGACTGGAATTTCGATACAGCATGAATGATGGTAGGGTTGTAATTAGGTTCCTGAAAAAGTTGTTTTCTCTTTTTGGTGTCCCTAGAGCAATTATAAGAGACAAGGGCACCCATTTCTGTAACAAATAACTAGAAAAACTGCTTAAGAGATTAGGCGTGACCCATAAACTAGCTACTCCCTATCACTCCAAACCAGCGGTCAAGTGGAAGTAGTAAATAGGGAAATCAAACGTATCCTTGAGAAAATCATGGATAGTACTCGTAAGGATTGGAATATTAAGTTGGATGATGTTCTTTGGGCCTGTAGAACAGTCCATAAGACTTCAATTAGATGTTTATATATACAAAATTGTCTATATTTTCTATATGTTAATTTCATCATTGTCGAAAATATATAAAAGTATGTATTTTTGCTTAACATCTCTTATTCTTTTCCTAGGTGCCCTCCGGAAATGAAAATGACAAAAGGAAACGAAAATGGGTGAAAATAGAGCAAAAGCTAACAAAACAGCCAGCCTACCGTGCGAGGTAGACTGACCTATGGTCGCTAGTAGGTTCCTTGGCAACAAGGGCATTGGCAGACAAAACTCTACTGTGGACAGCAGGGTCCGACCAACCATCTGCAGTAGGGTCTGCGGGCAATGGTGTTTGAATCAATTTGAAACACGATTTTCTTTTATTCTAGTCCAATTCAAACTAAGTTTTCTTGTATTTTTCACATCTATATAAAGTGCTTTTATGTAGCTATTAAAGAAGGCAACAATTAGGGCAATAGTTAGATAGATTAGTTTAGGATTTAAAATAGGTTTTGGTTAGATTAGCATTAGATTAATTAGTTTAGATTAGATTAACCACTTTTCAAATTTCATCTTTTATACATTCAATTAGTTAACTAAATTTTCAAGATTTTTACAATTTAGTTTCTTGGATTCAAGAATTAAAGAATCAATTTCAAGATTTTGATCCTCAACTTGGGAACTCAAAAAATGAGCTTGGAAGACACTCGAGATTTGAATTGTGGCTTCAATTTTTACCCAAAGCTTCCAATTGTTATTGAATTTTATGTTGATTCACACTTTTATTAGAATGCATAGTGAGTAGTTCTTTATTTTTTGGAATAAAGCTAAACCCTAATTCTTGATTGTAGAGTTCTTGGTTTTAATTCTTGATTTCGATATTTGTTTTTATTCAAGTTATCTTCCAATTGCGTTTGCTTGCAATTTAATTGTCAAGAGATTTTATTAATGGCAAGGTTGTTCATAGTTGAAAAAGGAAAACGATCTAGGGCAACCAATAGGGGGTTAATTGGGGCAATTGACTAGAGATACGATTTTACACTTTTAGGTCTTCTATATCACCTATTTTATTGTGCTCATAATTTTTTAGGGAGAAAAGAGATTTCCTCTAAGGGTTAGTGAGTAGGGTGGCTTTTGCCTAGAGATAGGGTTTGCCCAATTTGAGTGATGACCAAACTTAATTAATTGAACATCCTTTTCATTAAAGTTTTTCTAATTGAACTAGTAACAAGGATTAGGGAGATTCCACCATCTAAAATCTTGCTTTAATTAATCTTAAAATTGTTTTTACATTTCTTGCTTTCATTTAATTGATTTAATTATTTTTAATTTTATTACAACAATATTATCTTTTTAGACTAAACATTAAAAATACAATTAGTATTAAGTCCTTTCTGTTGCTTGAGAGATTCGACAGTTGGGTTGAAACTCACCTCTGCATTGTTAGGTCCACTTGCCTTGCATTGTGGTGATTAGGGACACCTTATTTTATGATTTTAAACACAAAAAGTTTTTTGCACCGTTGCCGAGGAACGACTGATTAAGGAAAGTCATTTATTTAGTGTTTTAGTCATCGTTTTTGCTTTTGTTGTTTTGCTTTGTTCCATTCTATTATTGCACTTGGGTATTTGTGGTATGGATGCCGTGTATTAGACTAATTACTTTTACAACCTGCGTTAATTACACATACAATTGCTTGTTCTAGGTTTTGTAAAGTACGAAAGGAATGTCGATGATATCATAGAAGCCCGATGAGCATCATTGTTAGAACAAAGAGTGGAGAACATGGCCTTTCAGTCTCAATATACGCATCAATCGGTCACATTCCATGAAAATTGGTAGGGATATCATACATATTCTAACAAGTATAATTCGGAATGGAGGACTCAATCGAACAATCATTTGGGAGATTAAGCTCAATATTTAACATACAATTATACTCCATCGGTACATTTATCACCTCCAAGGCCTAATCTAGAACAGCTTGCTTAGAAGTATATTGATTCAGAAAACACTGGGTTAAGAGAATGGAAGTAATTCGAAGAAGCCAAACGATTTCCCTTCACAACATAGAAAATCAAATTGAACTATTAGCAAGGATTCCCTCCATAACATGGAAAATCAAATCGAACTATTAGCAAGGATGATCGCTAAAAAATTTCTTGGTAATGAACTTAGTAATACAGTCACTTTACGGGATGTAAAAGAACAAGTGATGACATTTCCCATGTTTAGGATGATGGGGATGAGACCGCTGAAGAACTAGAGGAGTCCACTCCCCAAAGATTTCAAGAACCACTACCGAATACAAGTGTAGTGGAAGAAAGTACAAAAGATAAGTGATTGCAAGAAAATAGGAGTGAGTTTGAGGAAGGTGAGCTAGAAAAAGAAAAGGAGAGTCTAATGGAAATTCAAGAGGAGCATAAAGAAGAGTGACAAGAAGTAGAGACAGGCGCTATCAAGGAAAGTGAGGGAGTGAACTTCCCTATTAATCAACTAACCTGTTCCTTGTTGTTGATTCTTTATGCATGAAGGCATTATGGATGCCACCCAAGGAGAATGACGAGGAAAAGAGGTCTCATGAAGTTCGAAGGAAATTTCAAGAGTGCTAAAAAAAAAATGCCTCTTATACTATAGAAAATCACGAATAAGTTTTTCTTCAACCTTAACTCTCATTAACCTTCTGTTTCCCTTTAAAGAATTGAAATTGTTTGAAATTTATAATATCTTCCTTAAGCTTGAACTTAACTTTTTAATTTCTCTTCTTATGATAGGTTTCAAATTTGTTTATATTCATTACAAGGAGTTTACTTTTCTTTTTGCGATCTTTTATTTCTTTTTATGTTTTCTGGTTTTATTTCTTGTTTTCTCTTCGGCTTTTTACTTGTTTATAGTTTTTGTTTGTTTTAATTTTTTGTGGGGATGGCTTCCTAATATGCTTTATCACTTTATACTTGCAAGATTGCTTCCCGTATATGTGTTTGTTTTTCTTTTTCCTTTTAGTCTGACCCCATATTGAGGACAATGTGATTTAAGTGTGTGTTATTTGGGGGGGGGGGGGGGGTTTAGGGGGGTTGTTTTCTTAATTTACTTAATTACTTTGAAAACCATATTTACTAAATTTCTTACATGATCAATGTTTTTTTTATGCACTTGTGAATATTGCTTAAGTAACATAAGCTTAGGAATCTTGGGTAATTAGCATAATGATAATAATTTTTTAGCCTTTGCCTGCAATTTCATATATTCTTTGTCTTTAAAAGCAAAGAAGTCTAGTATAGGATGGTCCCGGAGATGATGATCTTAGACCTTCTTTGAACCGTTTGTGCCTTTCTTATTATTATCCTAAATAAAAGCAATCCCTAGTTCCCTTTTTGTACCTTCATGCCAAGGGTTATACTCCCTTCTTTTTTTTGTTCTTTTAACCTTATTATATAAAACCTCAATTCGTTGAGCTAATGGTTAGCATTAGACTTTTGGCCGTTTTGAGCGAAAGAAACAAATAAGTGTGGGGGTTAAAGGGGTTAAGAAAGAAAGAAAGAAAAACCCTATTTTAAAGAAATGGGTATTTGGTAATTTCATGTGTTCGGTGCTTTTAGCTGTTGAAAAGAGAGAAAGAAAGAAAAATATTGATGCTTAAAAAGAAAAAAATAGAAAAAAGAGAAAAAACTAAAAAAATGGCAGAAAACGAAGAAAAAGAATGAGCTTTTATTTTATATTAAAATCTTCAAAAATCAAGCATCCCCCTCTTATACTTTGGCAAATCCTGAAAAAAAATTCTTGAGAAAGTATGTTGTTAGATGGGTTGTGCACCAAGAAGAATGAAGTAAGTTGTACAAGGGTGAGTGAGAAGAGTGACAAGGGCGGCTGGAAAAGTGATTCTTTTATTTTCGTTATCTTTCCCTTTGGGTTGCCTTAGATCTATCTCATTTATTTTTGTCTCCTTTTACCTTTCTTTGTAACCTACTTATGTCCCTAGCCTAACATTACAAGACAAAAAGTCCTACCTAATCCGAGAACGACCTAAAATAGACTTTAGAGTAGATAAATAATAGGAAGGTATGAGTTGTATGGATTGTATTTAAGAATATTTCTTTATGCTAATCACTGAACATTCTGATTTTTTGTGAAAAATGGCATGATCAAATCACACACACACCCCTTTGATCGCTAGTGAGTTTTAGTAACTTCTGGTGGACTTTGTGTTTTTGTCATTTGTCTATTTTTTATTTATGTTTAGAATTGGGCAAGGAATTACTCTATTGTAGTTGTTTTTATCTTTAATTTTTCTTAGTTTTGATATATGTAGAATTGCATATATTTTTTATATGTTAATTTCATCCTTTTCGATGTTTTTAATGTATATATAAGTATATATTTTCTCTTCATATCTCTTATTCTTGTCTTAGGTGTCCTCCGAAAGTAAAAACGACGAAAGGAAATGAAAACGGAGATATCGGCAACAAAATAACCAACCTACCGTGCGAGGTAGACTTACCTACCATCGCCGATAGGTTCCTTGGCAACAAGGGCATTGGTGGACAGAACCCTGCCGCAGACGATAGGGTATGACTTACCGTCGGTGGTAGGGTCGGCTAGCAAGGGTGGTTGAATCAGTTTCAAACTCGATTTTCTTGTATTCTAGTCCAATTCAAACTAGGTTATCTTGTATTTTTCACGTCCATATAAGGGGAATTTATGCATCTATTAAAGAAGGCAATAATTAGGGCAATAGTTAGATTAGTTTAGGATTTTGAACAGGTTTTAGTCAGGTTAGAATTAGATTAATTAGGTTAGATTAGATTAAACACTTTCAAATTTCATCTTTTATACATGCAATTAGTTAAGTAAAGTTTCAAGATTTCTGCAATTTAGTTTCTTGGATTTAAGAAGTGAAAAATCAATTTCAAGATTTCAAACTTGAACTTGCGACTCGAAAGACGAGCTTAGAAGACTTCGAGATTTCAATTGCGGCTTCGATTTTTGTCCTAAGCTTTCTTTTTCTTGTGTTCTTATTGAATTTTACGTTGATTTACAGTTTTATTATAACGAATAGTGAGTAGTTCTTTATTCTTTGGAATGGGGTTGCACCCTAATTCCTGATTATGGAGTTCTTGGTTTTGAATTCTTGAATTTGATGTTTGTTTTGATTCAAGTTGTCTTCCAATTGCGTTTGTTTGTAGTTTAACTATCTCAAGATTAGATTAATCGCAAGGTTGTTCAGATTGAAAAAGGAAGAACAATGTAGGGAAACCAATTGGGGGTTAATTGGGGCAATTGACTAGAGATACGATGTTGTACTTTTAGGTCTTTTAAATCACCTAATTTTAGTACGCTCATAATTTGTGAGGGAGAAAACAGTTTTTTCTCTAAAGGTTAGCGAGTATGGCAGCTTTCGCCTAGAGATAAGGTTCGTCCAATTTGATTGATGACCTAACTTAATTAATTCAATATCATTTTCATTAAAGTTTTCCCAATTGAACTAGTAAAAAGGATTAGGGCGATTCTACCATCTAAACTCTTGCTTTTATTAATTTTACAGTCGTGTTTACATTTCTTGCTTTCTTTTAATTGATTTAATTGTTTTTAGTTTTATATCAATGACATTATCTTTTAGACTAAACGTTAGAAGCGTGATTAGTACTTAAGTCCTTTTCATTCCTTGAGAGATTCGACACTCGGGTTGAAACTCATCTCTGCATTGCTGTGTCCATTTTCCTTGCATTGTAATGATTAAGGACATCCCATTTTAAGATTTTAAACACATTAGGTGTACTCCATTCCATTTGTTGTATGGGAAATCGTGTCATTTGCCTGTAGAAATTGAGCATAAGGCCCATTGGGTAATCAGCTAGCTAACTTTGACTATGTTCATGCAGGCAAAAAGAGACTATTCCAGGTGAATGAACTTGATAAATTGCGGTTGCAAGCGTACACAAACTGGAATCTATGCAAGGAAAAGATGAAATGATTGCATGACAAATATCTGGTAAAGAAAGAGTTCAAGGAAGGAGATTTCGTGCTGTTCTATAACTCCCACCTCCACCTCTTTTTTGGAAAGCTCAAATCTACGTGGTCCGGACCATTCATTGTAAGTAAAGTCTTTACGTACAGAACAATCGAGGTTAGTAAATGGCCATTGCCTTAAACCGTACTTCGGTAAGGCTATAGGAACTCTACAAAAAGAGTCCCTCGTTCTCACTAACGAGTAACCCTTGTTATAATACGGTTTTTAGTTGTAATTGTATGATATATTTACCTTGTTTTCACCTGTTGTTTAAGTTGAATTGTATTTAACCGTTTGATTTTGATGTGGTGAGAGTTAATTAGGATGATTTAGTCAGTCTAAAGCAAAGCGTAGATGAATCGGACATAATTGAAATTTATCGGCAGGATAGTAGAACCCTACCGTCAGCTGTAGAGTACCCTACCATAAGCGGTAGGGTCATGAGTGGAGAAAATGCACCTAGGTAGAAGCCTACCACGGACGGTAGGTTCGATCTACCGTCATGGTAGGATCCGCGATCAGTTACATGTTGAAATCAATTTCTAAAGCCCAACAGGTGTTGTTTGCTCAAAAAACTATAGCATAACCTCCCTACACCTTTCAACTCCTTTCTTCTTATGTCTGTTTAGCTTTTGTCATTTTGCTTATTTTCTTATGTGTTTCTGAGTTTTAGTTGTTCTGTGTGGAGATGGCTTCCCTTGTGCTTTACTTCTTTATATCTATAGAAGCACTTCCTATGTATGTGTTTATTTGTTTTTCTATTTTTTTTGCACCCACATTGAGAACAATATGATTTTAAGTGTGGAGGGGTAATTCTGTCTTTTTTACTCTTATTTTCTGTCTTTTTACTCTTATTTTCCATTTTTTTACTTTTATTTTTTGTTTTCCTTAAGAAAATTTAAAAAAATCAAATAACCTAATAATTTTAAAAAATTTCTTAGTATTTTTCTTAGTTTTTTGTATCTTTTTATTTGAAAAAACCAAAAAGAGTTTCCTTTTTGTAAATTTGTTTAGAATGCTTGATTGCGATACATTTAGGATTCTTTGAAAGGGCGTAGCGCTTGGTCGCTTTGAAAACAACATTTGCATGATTATCTTACATGTTCGGCAGTTTTCAAGCACCTATAAGGGTTGTTAGTATAGAAAACTAGGAATTCTAGGAAATTAACTTAGTGAGAATCCTTTAAAAGTTGTGCCGACATTCTTGTGTTTTTCTTCTTTTTGAAGTGAAAAGTCTTAATTTGTCGCTAGCCTGGAAATGATGGTCTCAGGCCTTCATTATACCGATTGAGCTTTTGTTTTGCCTATCCTTTTACGAAATTAACCCCTAGCTCCATTAATTGTTCCTTCATGCTAAAGGGTTTTACTCTCTTCTCTTCTTTGCTCTTTTAAAGCTCACACTATATTAAGGCTCATTTTGTGGAGCCAATGTGAGAATAATGCTTTTTTCTGTCTTGAGTGAGAGTAAAAGATAAATGTGGGGGTGAAGGAGTGAAGAAAGGAAAAAATGATGTAAAGAGGGGTAGTTTGGGCATTTCATAATAGGTACTAGCTACATTAGTACAACTACCACTATCCACTACAAGGTTATCAACTTTACCTCCCACTAAGCATTTAGTGTGAAAGATGTTCTCCCTTTGAATGCTAGATTCCTCTTAAAAGACTTCAGTAGACAAAGCTTTAATGGTGACAAAACTCAAGCCTTCTTCATCAGCTTCAAAAGAGGTAATTCCTTGAACTTCATCACTACTTTCTTCTTCCTTTTCAACAATGTCCTCTTGGCATCCTCTTCATCCTTTTCATTCCAACCTTTCAAATATTCACAAAAGACCAATGTCCTTTTGGTAGGACAATTAATGGCTACATGTCCCACACAATTGCACTTGAAGCACCTAGTTGGTTTGGTAATCAATCTACCTTTCTATTTCACCTTAGGCTTAGAATTATCTTTGAAAGCCACCTTAGGTATTTCATATCTCCTTGGCTAACTCTTGTAGGTAGAAGTTTGAGGCTTAGGCACAACATTTCTTAAAGAAAGAAGAGTAGCTTTAGAGAAACCACTCCTCTTCCTTTGAGTTTCATTCTTGGTTGCCAAACAACACATGTCTTCATAAGTGGTGTAAGGGTACAGTGCTAGTTGATTAGCAATGTCCCTATTGAGATCACTTAGAAATTAAGCAATTAGAGGCATACTTATCCTCCTCTAAGCTCTACCTTAAATTGTATAACTCCATCTCTTATATATGCTCTTCAATACTTTTGCTACCTTGCCTAAGAGTCATCAATTTGTAGTGAATCTCCTTATAATAATGCTCCGGTACAAATCTTTCTTTCACGAGAGTCTTCATTTCACCACAAGTTTTAACCAGTTGCCTTCTATTTCAGATCCTTTGAGTGACAATCCTTTTTATAATGAAGTACATAACTCGAAAATTTAGCAATGACCAGCTTAACCTTGACAATGTCACTACAATTTCTCAACATGAATAGGTTCTCCACTTAACGTTCCCAATCAAGGAATACAATTAGATAACTTTCCACCTTAAGACTAGGCACCTTCCATTTGATCTTGTATAAAGCTAGCCACCGAAGTATGCTTGGCCAACTTTGGAATTCTCTCCATAATCTTCAAACAAGTTATCTTCATGCCATGCTTCATGTCTTAAAAACCTCTTCTTATGGTCAATTGTATACTCTTCCTCCTAGACCTCCTCTTATTCCACCTCTAGTGGGTTGCTTCCTTGGTTCACTTCCATGAATGGATAGGAATATTGAACCGGCATGTGATTGTGTCCATAAGGAGGTATAATCATAAGCTATTTTGATGGTGAGGTGAAGGAACTCCTCCAAGATTGTCCCCAACTCTTTGCTTTATTGTGGCACTTCCCTTGCCCTTCTCTAACTCTTCAACATCTCTAGCTACTCCTTGGAAATGTCTTGCCAAATCCTAATAGATTGTTGTATAGATCACAAGGTTTCACTCAAGTTCATCCTTGTAGGATCACTAGTGCCTTTTTGATGAGATTGAGTAGGTAAGTTCATCCTGAACTTCATTTTCGTTCCAAGCATATTTAGGTGAGATGTAATTGAATTAGAGACATTTTGGATTCCAAGTATTTGACACTTGAGAAGGTGAAAACAAATGATAATAGTTTTGAGATGATGACAAAGGTATTGCCTAGAGATAAGTTCTTATTCTATAGGCAGGAACCAAGTTTAGTTTTGCCCCAAATGAGCAAATAGGGGAGATTGTTGGGCCTATGTTGGTCCAGCCCATTTTGGAGGGCTTGCTTGACAAGATTATCAAAGGCACATGGACCCACCATTGACTAAGGGTTCGAATTCCCTTTGAACTGAAGAAAATTGCAATTGCCGTGAGTGCTAAATCCTCAGCAACCGACAGATATAAACAGAGAGAAAAATAGAGTTTCTGAGAGAGAAACATTTTCAGCTTTCGTTCTCTATCGGATGGACATTTCATGCCCGACCGAGAAGTATTTTATATCATTGTGATCCTCTCAAAGAGCTGTACAGATCTATTGGTGTTGATCTTTGTTTCATTCTAAATTCGGCAATATCCATCCAAACCCTCATATTTATTTATTGATGTATTGGAAGATTATTTTGATGTTGTTGTGCCTCTAGTTGAATCTAGAGAAGAGTTGCATTGCCCATTATTATTATTGTTTATAGTAGAATTTTCTAGACTAGGTTCCGTGGTCTTGGGTTCTTCTACATTAAAAATCTCTAGTGACTTGTGTTGTTTATTTCGTGTCTATATCTGCTATTGTCTTGGTGATTATTTTATTTATGGTTATTTTTCCTTATACCTATTTTTATTAGCATTTGGGAATTTACTTTATCCTGGTGATATAATTGTTTGAGCTTCCATTGTGGTTTTGTGAACCCATATTTCCCAGCATGTATTTGGGACTTTCAACGATAAAATAATGAGATCTTTCTCCAAGTACTTTACTTCCTCAAAGGACGAATCACCGACAGAAGAACATGACATATTAGACTTAATCAATTGATCAAGAAGTCCATCAAAATCCGCACTAGCATTAGCAATAGAAAATACTGAAGTTAGATAGTTTATATTTTCATCGCAGAATATGAGACTGATTGCTCTTTGGAGATTGAAAAAAAAATAAGAGCAATTTTGGTAAATAGATAATGAAGGTACTAAAAAATTCTTACAAATGCAAAGGAATGCTTTGGTACTTTAAGGAAAATAACTTGGATAATCAGTTCGCAAAGCTTCATACACTAATATTACCTCCCCTTATTAGAGACATTTTGACAAAGAAGAAAAGCATGTGCGAAGATGTGTGCACATGTGCGAATATTTGTCGAGTGTATGCACTTGCAGTGTGAAATCATACTTCTGTGGTACATGAGATCTATTCTCAGTGTGAAAAGAGTGTATGTAGTGTGAGATATACAATGAACATCTTTGTACTAAACACGTGCACACTTCACATTTGCTTTAACAAATTGTATCAAACATGTACAATTTTATAAATTATAGAACTTGTACATTCTATTCATGTTACCCTCTTTATTTATTCACAATCATTTGTATCTTTTCTTTCATATATAATATGAAGGAAGAAATAAAACCATTGTTGTATAGAAAGAGGTAATTGTAATATATATATATACACACACATATATTAATAATTGAAAATTACCTCTTTCCAAGGTAGTCTGAAACTCGTGACTTGATCATTAGGGATAAATAACAATTCCAAGTCTGAAATTGCTACTTTCCTCAATTACATATGCTTGCGTTTCCTTAAAGTTTTCATAAACCATTGGGAAAATAATTTTGATCTGTAGATATATTAATCTTGGTAAAACTAATTTATAATGTTCAAGGAGAAAACCCTATCCTATTAATCCTTCACTTAAATAGAACTACGTCATTTTGCCTTGAGGGTGCATAAAGTAATTTGCAACTAAAAGCAAGATGCAATAGAAATTGATAAGAATGACTTTTGGGAACCAAAGAGTATCAAGAATAAATGTCACTTGCATAAGCTGGAAGGATCGCATTAATGTCCATCATTGGCAGCATATACTATCCGATCATTTTCCAAATTGAACATTTTCTCATATATACAAGCTTAACCTTGTCGGAAACGACACGAGGAAATTTAGGTTATTTTTTAAACTTTCTATTCTATCAACACTACTAGAATATTTATGTTTTCTTTTCATCTGAGATTGCTCTTTTTGGTGTTAATGAAGTTTTTGCAGGCTAAGACCTCCTATTCTATTACAATACTACAATCTTTTATGTAAAGAGACAGTGATAATTATTAAGAGGAGGAACAAAGAGGAAGGAGATGCAGTGCTAGAGGACAGGAGAGAAAAAAGAAACGCCGTGAAGGAGGAAACCTTATTAGTACTCCAGGTAAAATAGAACTACGTCGTTTGGCCATGAGAGTGCATCAAGTTGCAAGATTTAATTTGAGACTAATAGCAAGAAAAAATAGAAATTGATAATAATGAGGTTATAGAACAAAAGAGTATCTAGAATAACTGTCACTTGCATAAGTTAGAAAGACCGATGTGGATGTCTATCATTGGCAGCATATGCAACTCGAACATAGGATCCTATTACGTTTCTTTTTCTACAGTACACAAGCTTAATTTTATTATAAATAATACAAGAAAATTTTGGTGCTTTTTTCTATACTTTCTAATATATCACAATACTGGCTGCATGCATGCATGCATATGGCTGGCACGGCAGAGGGCTGGCTGGTGGTGTGCATGCACGGCTGGCACGGCAGAGTGCTGGCTCGTGGTGCATGCATGCATGTCCCTTACCAGCCCAAGTGTACAAGGGTGGAAAATTCGGCAAAGTCATTGCACCAAGTGGCCGGAAAAAACCTCTCTATTTATGTGAGAGAAAACCTCCCTAAAGGTGAGGGTGGGGGGAACGCACTATATGACCATGTATGCATGGCTGGCACGGCAGAGGGCTGGCGAGTGGTGCATGCATACATGGCTGGCATGGCAGAGGGCTAGCTGCATGCATGCATGCATGCATATGGCTGGCACGGCAGAGGGCTGGCTGGCACGGCATAATATTTGTATTTTTTCATCTCATATCTCTCTTTTAGATGTCGATGAAGATTTTGCAAGCTAAGACCTTCTATTCTATCAAAACTACTACATTTTTTTACATAAGAGACAGTGATGATGAAGAAGAAGAGGAATGAAGAAGAAGAACATGCCGCTAGAGAATAAGAAAAAAAGAGAACGCACTTGAAGGAGGACACCCTATTAATCCTCCACTTAAATAGAACTATGTTGTTTTGCACCAAGGGGGCACTGGGTGAAAGATATAATTTTTTGCTAATAACAAGAAGCAACAGAAATTGATAATACAGAGTATAGAGTACTAAAGACTATGAAGAATACCTGACACTTGTATAAGTTGGAAATACCAACACTAATGTCCATCATAGCACCACGTGTAACCCAAATGTAGAATCCTATTATGTTGAACTTAAATAACTGGGGCTC
This sequence comes from Catharanthus roseus, assembly GCA_028651295.1. Classification (NCBI taxonomy): domain Eukaryota; kingdom Viridiplantae; phylum Streptophyta; class Magnoliopsida; order Gentianales; family Apocynaceae; genus Catharanthus; species Catharanthus roseus. The sequence continues at coordinate 27,405,745 of JAPQWS010000153.1, read as the reverse complement.
CTTAAGAAACAACTCCCAAATATAAATTTTTCTCATGTATACTAGCTTAATGTTGTCAGAAATGATAAAAGAAATTTAGGTGCTTCTTCTAAACTTTCTATTCTATCAACAACTAATACAGTATTTGTGTTTTGGTTTCATATCAGATCGCTCTTTTAGGGGTTGAAGGAGATTTTGCAAGCTGAGACCTCTTATTCTATAACAACTATTACAATTTTTTTTTCTAAAGAGGCTGTAATAATAAAAAAGAGAATGAATGAAGAGGAAGGAGATGCAACCCCACAAGATAGGAGAGAAAAAAAAATGTGCATAGAGGAGGAAACCTTATTAATTCTCCATGTAAAGAGAGTACGTCGTTTTGCACAAATGGTGCACCAAGGTGCAAGTTATTATTTGTAGCTAATAGCAAGAAGCAATATAAATCGGAAATAATGAGTTTAGAGAACCAAAGAGTATCAAGAATACCAATCACTTTCATAGGGTGGAAATCCCAACGTTCATGTCTATCATCGGTAGCATATGCAACTAGAACATGGGATTCTTTTATGTTGCTCTCAGATTGAACATTTTCTCAAGTATACAAGCTTAATGTTGCCAGAAGCAATACAAGAAAATTCAGTTGTTTTTATTGACATTCTATTCGATAACAACTACTACAATATTTGTGTTTTTCTTTTAGGTTAGATCTCTCTTTTTGGTGTTGTTGAAGATTTCGCGTTTAAAGACATTTTTATCATCACAACTGCTACAATTTTTAAGGTACAGAGACAGAGATGATGAAAAAGAGGAGGAATGAAGAAGAAAGAGAGGCAGCGCAAGAGGATAAGAGAGAAAAAAGAAATGTGCGTAAAGGAGGCAATTCTATTAATCCTTCATCTAGGAAGACCTATGTAGTTTTGCAGCGAGGGTGCACCAAGGTAAAAGATGTAATTTACAGCTAATAGAAAGAAACATAATAAATTGATAATAATGAGTTTAGAGAACCAAAAAGTATAAAGAATGCCCTTTCACTTGTATAAGCTAGAAAGACCCACGTTGATGTCCATCACTGACAGCGTATGAAGCCTGAACGTAGCATCCTTTTACATTGCTCGCAAATGACTCAGGCTTCTTGAGCAAAAGCTCCCAAAGTTAACTTTTTCTCAGATATACAACCTTAATGTTATTGAAAATGATACAAGAAAATTAAGGTTCTATTTCAAGACCTTCTATTTTATCACAACTACTGCAATCTTTGTGTTTATGTTTCATCTCAAATCGCTCTTTTCGATGTTGATGAAGATTATGCAGGCTAAAACCTTCTATTCTATCACAAATACTTCAAACTTTTATATATAGAGACGGTGATGATGAAAAAGTGGAAGAGCAAAGAAGAAATAGATGCAGTGCTAGAGGATTGGAGAGAAAAAAGAAACGTGAGTGAAGAAGAAAACCCTATTAATCCTCCATGTAAAGAGAACTGTGTCGTTTTGCAACTAGGATGGACCAACTTGCTAGATATAATTTGTTGCTTATAGCATGAAGCAAAAGAAGTTGATAATAATGAGTATTGAGAACCAAAGAGTATCAAGAATACCTATTACTTGCATAAACTGGAAAGAGCGATGTTGATGTCCACCGCTAGCGGAATACAACCTGAGCTAGGATCCTCTTATGTTGCTCTTAAATTAGTTGAGCTCCAAAGCAGTGGCTCCGAAATTTAAAATTTTCTCATGTATACAAGGTGAATTTTGTTCGAAACAATACAAAGAAAATAAGGTGCTTTTTTCTAGACTTTCTATTCTATCACAACTACTGCAATATTTGTGCTTTAGTTTCATCTCCAATCTCTCTTATAGGTTTTGATGAAGATTTTACAGGATAAGACCTTTTATTCTATCACAACTACTACAAGTTTTATGTAAAGAGGTGGTGATGATATAGAAAAGGAGGAACGAAGAAGAAGGAGATGTAGTTCTAGAGGATAGAAGAGAAAAAAGAAATGCACATGAAGGAGGAAACCCTATTAATCCTCCACTTAAATAGAACAACGTTGTTTTGCACTGAGGATGTAGAATATAATTTCCACCTAACAGTAAAGAGAAAAAGAAATTCATAGGATTCAGTTTAGAGAACCAAAGAGTATTAAGCATACTTGTCACTTGCATAAGTTAGAAAGACTGACATTGATGTCTATCTTTGCCAGATATGCAACCAGAAATTGGATCCTCTTATATTTATGTCATATGATTCGGGCTCATTAAGCAATAGATCACAAATTGAAAATTTTCTCATGTAAACAAGCTTACTTATGCAAGCAACGCTGCAAGGAAATTCAAGAGCATTTTCTAAATGTTCTACTCAATCACATGCAACTACTACAATATTTATGTTTTTGTTTCATTTTAGATCAGTCTTTTAGGTGTTGATGAAGTCTTTGCAAGAAAAGACCTTCATCCTCCTATACAATCTCAGAGTATTCCTCAAATAGTCTCATGCTTTTTCTAAGATGTCTTGATCCCCCTTCTTTAAGAACAATAATCACGTCAGAGGCAAATGTATCTTGTCGGTCAGGCTTGTATGTGGTTAGTGTGTGCAAGCTTTCCTCAATTACAAGGTATTTAATCATGATTGAGGTAATTTCACCATTGGAAAACATCCCAAAAGTCATAGATAAGGTGAGACAGGATAAGCATTTACTAATGAGGCCTAATGATTTTAGTAAATCATATGGTGTTCAGTTATGCAAAAAAGTAGAAGAAATCACCTTTAAAGCTGATTGTCAAAGATTTTATTAATTGGAAAATACCCTACTATTGAAATATATTGGTGCTCTTGATCTTAAGATGATGCAATATTTTGTGCAAAAAGAAATTTTAAAATTGTACAAACAATGTGAATCATTTAAAAGATTAAAGCTCTGCAAACAATATATATAAGTGGCATTTCTTAAAGGCATTGGTATTTGCAGTTGAAGTTTTACTACTGCGATAGATGGGAACCTCATTTTCCTCTATAACTTCTCTCACTCACAATTCTCTTTAGCTTCTCTCTATCTTCTTTCTAAAAGGGATAACATAAATGAATGATTTGAAGTAATTTTAGATACTTTTAGCAGTAATATTGACATTAACATTTGAAAATACTAATTTTGATATGAAAAACATTAATAAAATTTAGAATTTTGAAAAAAAATCACCCACACCTGGGTGGTGCATCCTTTACCTCCGTACATGGTACGATGTAGCTACACCGGGTACTAACTCAAACTATTTCAGATCATTAATTTTAGTTAGATTTTTAAGAAAGAAGTTAGTGAGAATTTTTGAGTTAGAGAGAGAAAGTGAGAGGAGAACATGAAGTTCCATCGACTGCAGTAGTAAAATGTGACTACAAATTGCACAAGTCATTTCGAATACTAGTAGTTATGAGGTTTTAAACTTCAGTAACTTTTTTTCTAACCATATATTTCAAACAACTAAACTTGAATGTCATGCACTATATAAATCTAAATTGTCTTCTACTCAAACTTTTAACTTGATTGGTCATTTCAATATTTCCATAATCGTAAGTTTATAGAAAGAGATGTCGGATTGTAGTTTGACTTTCGAGTTATAATCTTTAATTTCATCTTCAAGTATAAAAATATGATAATTTTTCAAAAAGATTAACTTCCAGCATATATTGGAAAGTATTTTATCTTTCAAGTTACAATCTTGCCTGATTATCTTAAGGTATAAGAATATGATAATTCATCATAAATATTAACTTCTAACGAAATATATCATGCAAATCAAAGGGAAGTTGGGCTAGAGCATCATTTATATTTTACAACTATACTACAATATTTGTGTTTGTGTTTAATCTCAAATCCCTACTTTAGGTGTTGATGAAGATTTTGCAAGCTAAGACCTCTTATTCTATCACAACTATTCCAATTTCTTTTATTTATAGCAATGGCGATTTTGAAGAAGATGAGGAACGAACAAGAATAAGATGTAGCGCTAGATTACAGGAGAGAAAAATGGAACGTGCGAGAAGAAGGAAAAGTTATTAATCTTCCACGTAAAAAGAACTATGTCGTTTTTACCAAGGGTGCACCAAGGTGAAAGATATAATTTGCGGCTAAGGGAAAGAAGCAACAGAAATTGATACTAATGAGTTTAGAAAACCAAAACATATCAAGAATAACCATTTACTTGCATAAGCTGGAAAGACTGACATTGATGCCCTTTATTGTGAACATATGAAACCCGAACATTCGATCCTTTTATGTTGCTCTCCAATCACTCGGGTTTCTTGAGTAGAAACTCCCAAATTGAAGTTTTTCTCAGGTGTACAACCCCAATGTTTCCGGAAACAATAGAATATAATTCAAGAGTTTTTTCAAGACTTCCTATTTTATCACAACTACTACAATATTTGTGTTTTTGTTTTATCTCAGATCGTTCTTTTAGGTGGTAATGAAAATTTTGCCAGCCAAGACTTTCTATTCTATAACAAGTACTGCATTTTTTTTATGTATAGAAATGGTGATAATGAAGAAGAGGAGGAATGAAGAAGGAATGTGATTTAGCATTAGATGATATGAGAGAAAAGTGAAACGTGCGTGAGGGAGGACACCTTATTGATACTCCACGTAAAATGAACTACGTCATTTTGCACTGAGGGTATACCAAGGTGAAAGATATAATTTTCGGTTAATAGCAAGAGACGATAGAAATTGATAATAACAAGTTTAGAGAACCAAAACGTATATAGAATACTTGTCAGTTGTATAAGCTGGAGGAATGATGTTGATGTCCATCATTGGAAGCATATGACACCTCAACATAGGATCCTTTTCATTCCTCTCAAATGATTCGGGTTTCTGAAGCAATAGCTCCCAAATTGAACCTTGGCCCATGATACAAGCTTAATGCTATCAGAAAAGATAAAAGGAAATTCTAGTGCTTTTTCTAGATCTTCTATTTTGCAAAACTACTACAAGATTTGTGTCTGTGTTTCATCTCAAATCACTCTTTTAGGTATTAATGCATATTTTTTACAGGCTAAAACCTTGTAATTTATCATAACTACTGCACTTTTTTATACAAAGAGACAATGATGATGAAGAAAAGGAGGAACAAAGAAGAAGGAGACGCAACCCTAAAGCATAGGAGAGGAAAAAGAAACGTAAGAGAAGGAGGTATTAATCCTCCAGTTAAATAGTACTACGTCATTTTGTATAGAGGGTGCACCGGGTGCAAGATATAATTTGCAGCTAATAGTAAGAAGCAACCAAAATTAATGATAATTAGTTTAGAGAACTATAGAGTAAAACGAATATATGTCACTTGCATAAGCTGGAAAGACCTACACTGATGTCTATCATTGGCAACATATGCAACCCGAATATAGGATACTTGTACATTGCTCTCAAATTACTTAGGTTCTTTAAGTTGCAAGTCCCAAATTGAACTTTTTCTCATGTATACAAGCTTAATATTGTCGGAAACGATACAAGGAAATTTAGGTATTTTCAGGACTTTTTGTTTTATCAATAAGTAGTATAATATTTATGTTTCTTTTTATCTCAGATCTCCCTTTTAGGTGTTGATGAAGATTTCGTAGGCTAAGACCTTCTATTCCATCATGACTTTATAATCTTTTATATAAAGAGACGAATTATGAAGATGAGGAGAACGAATAAGAAGCTAATGCAACTAAAGGATAGAGAAAATAAAACACCACACATAAAGAAGGAAATACTATTAATCCTCCACTTAAATAGAACAATGTCATTTTGCACTAAGGGTGCACACAGGTTCAAGAAATAATTTTGGCTAATAGCGAGAAGTGACAGAAATTGATAATAATCAGTTTAGAGAACTAAAGATTATAGAGAAAACTTGCCACTTGCCTGGAAAGATCGCAGTTGATATCCATCATTGGTAGCATATGCACCTCAAACATCGGATCCTTTTATATTGCTCTCAAATGACTTGGTCTCGCTAAGAAGTAGCTCAATAATTGAACTTTTTCTAAGGTATACAAGCATATATTTGTCAGCAAGGATACAAGGAAATTCAAGAGCTTTTTCTAGACTTCCTACTCTATCACATGCCACTGCTACAATATTTGTGTTTTTGTTTCATCTCAGATTGCTCTTTTCGGTATTGATGAAGATTTGCAGGCGAAGACCTTCATCCTTCTTTACAATCTCATAGTATTCATCCAATGGTCTCATGCTTTTCTAAGCCATTCTTGATCCCTATTCTTTAAGAAAAATAATCACCTAAGGGAATATGTTTCTTGTCGGTTAGGCTTGTATGTTGATAATGTGTGCAAATTTTCTTTAATTACAAGGTATTTAAACATGAATAAGGTCATTGCACCATTTGAAACCTCCCAATACTCATAGATGAAGAGAGATAGGACAACTATTTACCAATGAGCACTAATGATTTTAGTAAATCATCTTGTGTTTCAATGGAATTGTTCTTAAGAAAAAAATAGAAAAATTTCCTTAAAAGTTGATTATCAAAGATTTTATTAAATGGAAAATATTCAAACATTGAAATCTCATTGGTGCTCTCAATCTTAAGATAATGCAATAATTTATGCAAAAAGAATTTAAACTGCACAAAGAAATATGAAAGATTTATAAGATTAAAGCTCTAAAAGCAATAAGAACCATGTAAACCATAAGTAGCATTTTTAAGAAGGATATTTGTATTTGCAGTCGATGTTTTACTACTACAATGTTGGAATGTGTAGGCAAAAACAAATAAAATAAAACTATGAAAATCCACCAAAAGGATCAGCACATACTAGAAAAACCAATTGGATAGAAATTACCTCAATGTTTTTTATTGTTCGGTGTGGAGGCGCTTTTGTTTATGCTTCGCCCTCTACTTGTATCCACACGACGAACTCCTCTGCAAGCTATTGGGATATTAGCCCCTTCTGTGTTCTAAAAACTGTTCAAAACTAATCCTGACTATCTGGAAATACATGAAATTTTTGGAGAGAGAGAGAGGCTAGATACTATTATCACTGTTTTAGGATTTAGGGTTCTTTTTTTTTAATCAGATGAAGAGAGCTGCCAAGAAAAGGTTAACATAACCTTTTATAGCTATCAATATCAGAACCCTAATTGTCATCTAATGACATTTTAATATCATCCGTCTATTCCTATAATCATCCAACGGTTAGGTGAATAATATTAAGTAATTAATTTCAATTATCTAAAAAATAAAATTAGTTACTTATTAACTTACCAGAAAATACACTATAGAATCTGTTTCCCCTTTTGTATACTTTCAACGAATCTAGACACGGTCTAGATTCGTTGAACGTGGACATTGTGCTCACCAGATCGTCTATGCGTGTGCCCTGTAGGTTCACTTAACATTGGCAATGAATGAAAAATGTCATAGACATTTATTCACAAAACATAAGCGGCCTCTAGCAAGACATCATACTTAACTAAGTTAAGTAAAAGCAATAATAACCTACCATCAATTTTAATATTTAGTCCTTTTGTCACACGATATCCTAATTAAGTATAAGACACGGATCGGGTCATCCTTCTAAAACTTAATTAACCATTTACTTGATCACCAAGCAGACTGTTCCAACAAATAACATTAATAACACCTTATTAATACTTATTTGAGCATGGCCATGCATATTTTCCAATCTTCCTTATCAAGGGGCCCATGGATTATTTCTCTCTAAAAAGAGAGCAACAAATTCCTTTTACTATCTCCAATATTCAAGCCATGACAAGAAAATAGCCCAACCAATAGTCATAATAATCACCTAATTAGAAGTGATGTTTGACTATGTCAAAACATATTTTCTCCCCATGCAAGAAGCATTAGAAACATTAGGTCAAAGGACACCAAATATAAAACTGAGAAGAAATATGTATGACTTAAACCCATACAATATTTCTTCCTCACTTTGGGTCATGTCCAATACAATATTCTCAATATGTATTCTTGAATTGATTTTATATCTTATATTCATGATCAGTAAAACTTGATCATCAATCAACTTCACACTAGTTTAATAATACAAGATGTAATAAAACTAGGGACGAACAAGAATATTGTTTTATTAGCAATAAGTATTTTACTATCGAGTCACATACTTGATGACTAAGAGCATAAAATAGAATTAAAAATACATGCTTCATAAATCATAAATGTAAGTCAATTGGTCTAGGGCATATACTAACATACAATCCATGGGAACCTCATTTTCCTCTTTAAATTTTCCTCCATAACTTCTCTTTGACTCACAATTTTCTTTACCCTCTCTATAACTTCTTTCCAAAAAGTCAAACACAAATGAATGATTTGAATGCAAAGCACTATATAAATGTAAATTGTCTAGTATTATACCTTTTAACTGTATTAGTCAGTTCATTATTTGCATAATACGTAAGGTTATATAAAGAGATATTGCATTGTAATTTTCCTTTCAAGTCATAATCTTACATTTTATCATCAGGTATAAAAATATGACAATTCTTCAAATAGATTAAGGTCCATCATATATTTCATAGTATTTTGCCTTTCAGGTTATAATGTATCTTATTTATCTTCATATATAAGAATATGATAATTCATAAAAGATATTAACTTCTAACGAAATATCCCATGCAAATCTAACAGAAAATGAGCTAGAGCATCATTTTATATTTAACAACTATCCTACAATGTTTATGTTTGGGTTTAATCACAGATCCCTTTTTTAGGTGTTCATGAAGACTTTGCAGGCTAAGAACTCTTATTTTGTCACAACTACTACAAGTTTTCCATTTACTAATATGGAGATGATGTAAAAGAGAACGAATGAAGACGAAGGTGATGCAACACTAGATGATAGGAGAGAAAAGAAACGTGCATGAATGAGGAAATCCTATTAATCCTCGACGTTAAAATAACTTCCAGTTTGCACAAATGATGCACCTTGGTAAAAGAAATAATTTGTAGCTATGAGCAAGAAGTAACAGAAATTGATATCAATGAGTTTAGAGAACCAAAAAGTATGAAGAATACCCTTTCACTTGCATAGGCGAGAAACACTGACATTGCTGTACATCATCGAGAGGGTATGAAACTCGACCATCGGATCCTTTTACATTGCTCTCAAATGACTCAGATGTCCTAAGTAGCAGCCCCCAAATTGAAGTTTTTCTCAAGTATACAACCTTAATGTTGTTGGAAATGATACAAGGATATTCTGGTATTTTTCAAGACTTTCTATCTAAGCTCAACTACTACAATATTTATGCTTCTATTTCATCTCAGATCGCTCTTTTGATGAAGATTTTGCAGTTTAAGATCTTCTATTCTTTAACAAGTACTACGATTTTGTAATGTATAAAGATGTTGATTATGAAGAAGAGAAGGAACGAAGAATAAGGAGATGCAACACTAGATGATAGGAGAGAATAAATAATATGGGTGAAGGAGGAACCCTTATTAATCCTCCACGTAAAATTAACTACGTCGTTTTGTGCCTAGGGTGCGCCAAGGTGGAAGATATAATTTGCGGCTAACTGTAACAAGCAACATAAATTGACAATAGTGAGTTTTGAGAACCGAAAGGTATCGAGAATGCCTGTCACTTGTATAAGCTTGAAAAATAAACATTGATCTCTATCATTGGCAGCATATGCAAACCGAACATGGGATCCTTTTATGTTCTTCTCAAATAACTCGGGCTACTTAAGAAGCAGCTTCGAAATTGAACATTTGCTTAGATATACAGGCTTAATGTTGTCGAAAATGGAACAAGGTAATTTATGTGCTTTCTATAGACTTTCTATTCTATCACAAATACTACAATACTTGTGTTTGTGTTTCATCTCAGGTCACTCTTTTAGGTGTTGATAAAGATATTGCATGCTAATATCTTCTATTCTACCACAACTACTGCAGTTTTTGGTAAATAGGCGATCATGAAGGAGCGAAGAAGATAGAGATTCAGAGCAAGAGGATAGGAGAGAAAAAAGAAATACCTGTAAAGGAGGAAACCTTATTCATCTTCTACTTAAGCAGAACTACGTCGTTTTGCACTGAGCGTGCAAGATATAATTTGTGTTTTATACAATGAAGAAACAAAAATTGATAATAATGAGTTTAGATAACCAAAGAGTATAAAGAATACTTGTTCCTTGCATAAGCTGGAAAGACCGATACTGATTCCATCATTAGCAGCATATGCAACACGAATATAGGATCCTTTTAGGTTGCCCTCAAATGACTCACGCTCCTTAAGCATCAAGTCCCAAATAGAACTTTTTCTCATATATAGATGCTTAATGTTGTCAGAAACGTAACAAGGAAATTCAACTTTTTTTTTTCTACACTTTCTATTCAATCAACAACTACTACAGTATTCGTGTATGTTTCTCATCTCACATCGCTCTTTTAGGTGAAGATTTTGCAGGTTGAGATCTTCTTTCCTAACGCAACTACTACAATTTTTAATGTAAAGACATAGTGATGATGAAGAAGAAGACGAACAAATAAGAAGCTGACTCAGTATGAGGATAGGAGAGAAAGAAGAAACATGCGTGAAGGAAGAAATTATTAATGTTCCACTTAAATAGAACTATGTTGTTTTGCTGCACCCGTGTGCAAGATATAAATTTTGGCTAACAACAAGAAACAACAAAGATTTGTAATAATGATTCTAGAAAACCAAACAGTATAGCGAATTCCTTTCACTTACATAAGCTGGACAGACTGATGTTAACGTCCATCATTGTAAGCATATGTAACCCGAGCATAGGATCCTTTACATTGCTCTCGAATTAGTCAGGCTTCTTAAGCACTAGATTCGAAATTGAACTTTTTCCCAAGTATACTAGCTTAATGTTGTGGGAAACAGTACAAGGAAATTTAAGAGTATTTCTCTGACTTTCTAGTCTATCACATGAAACTATTACAATATTTGTTTTTTTGTTTCATCTTAGATTGCTCTTTTAGGTGTTAATGAAGATTTTGCAGGCTAAGACCTTCATTCTCCTTTATAATCTCGTAGTATTCCTCAAATAGTCTCACGCTTTTGCTATGACTTTCTTGATCCCCCTTCTTTAAGAATAATAATCATGTCAGGGAAGATGTTTCTTGTCGTTTTTGCTTGTATGTGGTTAATGTGTGCGAATTTTCTATAATTACAAGGTATCTAAGGAGGAATGATGTAATTGGACCATTACAAAACATCCCAAAAGTCATATATGACGAGAGACAGGATACACATTTACTAACGATTACCGTTGATTTTAGTAAATCATTTGGTATTTCAAAAAATTGCTCAGAAAATATTCTAATCTTAAAACCTCATCGATTTTCTTGATCTTAAGACAATGCAACATTACGTGCAAAAATAAGTTTTAAAACTATACAAGCAACATGAATGATTTAAACGATCAAAGTTGTGCAAGCATTATGAACCATTTAAACCGCAAGTAGCATTATTTAGAAGAGGATTGCGATTTGCAGTCGACTTTTAACTACTGCAATTAATAGGAACGTCGTTTCCTCTTTCACTTTTCCTTTATAACTTGTATCTAAATCAAACTTTTTTCGTATTTCTCTCTAACTTGTTTCTAAAAAATCTAATAACAAATGAATAATATAAAGTATTTTTAGATAATAAAAATAGCAATGTAGACATAAAATATTTAAAGTACTAATTTTTATATGAAAAGCAATAAAAAAATTAAAATTTCAAAAAAAAAATGTTTCGCAAACACTCAGGTCGTGCATCTTGTAACTGCGCACATAGTACCAGGTAGCGCACCCTGTACTAACTCAAACTATTTCAAATCATTATTTTTTGTTAGATTTTTTAGAGAAAAGTTACTGAGAATTTTTGAGTTAGAGAGAGAAAGTGAACGGAGAAATGAAGCTCCCATGGACAGTAGTAGTAAAATGTGACTACGCATTGCCAAAATCATTTAGAATAGTCGTAGTTATGATGTTCTAAACTTCAGAAAATTTTTTTTATTTTTTATTTTTATTATTATTATTTTTTTTTACATTCCTCATATTTCAACAATTGAATTTAAATTCCATGCACTATATAGATCTAAATTTCTTGGTACCATACCTTATAACTTGATTACTCAGTTCAATATTTGTATAATTTGTAAGCTTATAGAAATAGATATTACATTGTAGTTTGCCCTTCAAGTTATAATCTTTCATTTTTTATCTTCAGGTATAAGAATATGATAATTCGCCAAACATATTAGCTTCTAACAAAATATCTCATGCAAATCAAAGGGACGTTGGGCTGGAGCATCATTTTCATAGTTAACATGACCATGTCTTAGTATCCCAGAAACATATCGTCCCGTTAAATTATATCATTCCAAGTCGTAGATATGAATAAAGGGAGCAAAGTTCATTACCAGTTTCAAAATTTTTAAGTGTGCATGCCATACCTTATTCTCAAGAAATAATGCAATATTTCTGCAGTCATGACAAAATCCATGATCTTCTAATCACGAGAAAGCGTAAAGAATCAAGACATTTCAGATCTACAAATGTTGGACAACAGTAACACAGTAAAATTTTGAAGAATCATAACACTCAGAGCACGTGTCTCGACCTGGAAATTATGTCTGAGAATATTACACTTGGAAAGAAAAGAAACACTAACATAAACAAAACCGAGTCACCACATATAAGTAACACGCATATATGTGTATGCAGGTGTGCGTGTGGCAAGTTGACTAAGTAGGAATAAAGGAACATGATGAAATTATAAGGTTACGTTCGACTAATCATCAAAGTAAACAATGGTCCTTCGCAAGCCTATGCAGTTGTTATTGTAAAGCAAGGAAGAAATGACAATACTTCCTAGCTGAGATATGTATTAAACGAATGCAATCATGCGCAGTCAACAGTAATAATTGCATGGACTATAAAGTTTATGATCAGCTAAAAATAATTAAATTAATTAAGGCCATAATACAAGTCATGTTAAAAGTAATTATTTCTAACATGTTCAATTAATGGATGGTAATTAGCATTGAGAAGGAATGTTCCTGAACAGGGGAGGAAAATGATTGGAGGAAAACAAGGTAGGAGCTTTCCCTATCTCTATTATGTCCCTCCCAAATGCGAAAACATACTTTAGAAGTCTTCAATGGAATTGACTTATTGTACTAAAAAGAATACTAGGAAATTTAATACTTCAAAGAACTCATTGCATTGCCAAGACAGTTCTCCGATAGACATCGGTAACTTCTTTTTCTTCAATCAACCAAAGTGATAAGCTTGGCACAACCCTTTGGGAACAAAAATGGCAACTTCCTCTTCTCAAATTAGGAATATTCCTTTGAGGTGTTACTACATATTTTCTTACGCTTCCTCTTTTCTAACCCTTTCTTTCCAATGGGTTGTTTAAGCAATAAGTGCTACCTCATCTATCTTATTGATTATCATGCCCTTTCTATTTTCTTTCCCTTTGCTTTCTGGTATGATCCTCCTATGCCTTCTTTGAGAATCAATCGGTCCCAAGATCAACTCTCTTCTAGAGGGAACCTTGAACGCTTGTTTTTTGAGAAATTTGAAGAATAAAGAACACTTGCAAGAAAAAGAACTAAGAAATAAAACAATTAGAGGCTTAATTACTCTTATCCATGATGAGGGAGAATCGACAATACTATGGGAAGTCTCACCTATTCTCCAACTCCAAAGAAGGACCTACAACCCAAACAACACCAACTATGGAGTTGGCACCACAAGGGGATATTAGGATTTGGAAATTGGACTAGAAGTCTTGAATTAAAGATTCAAGAAATTCCGTGTCTTGATTTTATACACAGGAAACTCTTAATTGTATAAGAAAGATGAAGAAATCTAAAGAACCCTAGTTCTTCTAGCTCTATAATTTTCATGTATCTCAACTTGCCAAAATGGCTAGAAACACGAGTATTTATAGTATGATTCACAATTAGCTTCCAACCCTAGCTATTAACTAGCTTAAAAGAGATTAAAGGGTGCTTAGACCACTTAAGTATGAGTCAAAATAAGTTTACAACAAAATTGAAGGGTCAAGGAAGTTAAAAACTTCCACCCACTTTCTCCATTTTCCGAGACCTACCGCTGACGGTAGCCCTCGACCTACCGTCGGCAGTAGGTCCGGTTCTCTAAATAGTTTTTGCTCAAAACCCTACCGTCGCTGGTGGGTCTTGGACCACTCTCCTTGGCTTTTTATAGGTCCAAGGTCTTCTAAACTTGTTTTTGTTTGGATTCTTGCACCTGCAACTTTGAAAATATGAGTGTCTTGGTTCCTCTGAATGTTCCTTCTTGTGCTCCTAGCATGTGCAAAGCCAAGTTATGGATCATCTTTTTAAATATGGATATCTTTCCTTAGTGCTCCTCCTCATTCTTGTAGCCATATCTCTTGTGATCGGACCTTGGAATCGCTCTAAGGTTCCTTACGCATCCTAGGACGTACCATCTCCTCTTCCTTTGAAAGGATTTGTCCTTGAATCCATTCCTTCAAATAACCATAAGAGGCGGGCAACATTAGAAATGTAGGCATTAAAAGGCATAATACTATGAAAGGTACCAAAGAATTGAAGATTTAGAAGTGAATAAGCTAATAAAGCATTAAGTTTGTCAACCAACATCACAACACCGTACAAATTCCATAAGTAACATAGTTACTTAAATAGTCTATGATAATAAAAGGAAGTGTAAGCAAAGAATTTCAAATGTAAGAAACTCCAAAAAGGAGTATTCAAGAGCCACTCGAAATTTACAAGAATTCTCCAAAAAGAAACACAATTGAAAGAATTAAATTCTTGTAAATCAAAGAAAAGTTTAACATCAACATCTTTAAAAGAAATATTATAGTAAAAGCTTTTATCCTTGTCCAACTCAAAGAATAAATTAAGAAGAACAAGAGTTCAAAACATGCCTATTTTAAAAGGATGATGGTAATATAAACTTAGATTCTCAATACTTCTCAAAGTTCCTTCATTCATTCTTGACAAATCCTTTTGAAAAATTCTAGAAATATATTGAAGAATAAAAAAAATCTTTTACCAAAAGATTCTCAAGATAACAAACATCATTAGCTAGGAAGTTCTTTTGGGAACTCAAAAAATTGTATTGAAAGGTTTAACTTCATTTTGTAATTTATTTGCAACACAAAATTTCCAAAATAACTCTTCAAATTTCAAGGAGAAACACCGAATCCTTTTTGAATTGTTTGATCAAAAGCTCTAAACAATGAAATTCAAGACTACCGCTTCTAGTCCACCAACAACTCCCATAAAAATCCTTAGAAGTACGAACTTGTTCTTTTCCTAAATCATGTTTCCAAAATATTTTTTTGAAAGGAAGATGGTAAAATAAGATGTTTTGATACAAATTCTTCCAAAAGAGCTTCAAGAAACTATTCAACAATGAACACTCTTGGTTTAACATCAAACTTGAAGAACTTTCAATTCTCTTTTGAAATTGAACTCATCCAAAAGTTTCTTGAAGATTAGAGAATAAAACAAGGTAGCACAAAGAGATTGATTTTCAATCTTGACACCAGACTTTGTGTTTTGAACAATTGACTCATTTAAAGCTTCAACTTTGAAAAGAAAGTCAATAAAGGCAATAGAATAGACAAGATGTTTCTTAACAAGATTCTTCTAGTTTAGTTCAAAAACACC
This sequence comes from Catharanthus roseus, assembly GCA_028651295.1. Taxonomy (NCBI): domain Eukaryota; kingdom Viridiplantae; phylum Streptophyta; class Magnoliopsida; order Gentianales; family Apocynaceae; genus Catharanthus; species Catharanthus roseus. Next base: position 27,390,075 of record JAPQWS010000153.1, on the reverse strand, counting down.
ATTCCAAAGGTATTTTTCACAAGATCACAAAGATGGGCTTTAAACACCATTAAACTACCATTCATTTTCTTTCTAAAGTTTAGCAACCACATAAATTCCTTGAAATTAAAATAGTAGAATTGAATTCCATGAATGTTTCCAAACAACAAAGTTTTCAAAAATTCTTCAATAATTAAAACCTTTTGTTCTTCATGAGGAAATTCAAATTTATAACTCACAAGGCTCAATAGTTTAATGGAAGGAATAAATCCATCAAATTTTTTCATAGAAGCATAAAGGAAAGATGATTCATACACATAATTCTCAACAAACTCGCAACAAAATCACCACAGAAGGTCAAAAAGAAACAACGAACTCTCTTATCATAACCATTTTCAACAAAAGTTCGAAGAAAGATATAAATCTTACTCCACATCGATGCACAAGAAATTGAGACATTAGCAATAAATCAATCAAAGAGGAAATTATCATGTAACAACTCAAGGTCATGATAAGATGGTTTAACTCTAGCCACACTAACAAAGGTTGCTTTTGAAGAAAAACAGATGGAGAAGAATACTTAAGCATATGATCAAAATCAAGAACTAGCTAAGGAGTAGAAAGATTAACCATACATTTCCCAACCAAAATCACATAGAAAGCATTCAATTCTAAGAACAATTTTAACTCTTTGAAGGAAAACTCAAGGTAAAAGAGAAAAAGGCTTGAAGAAAACTCATTGTCAAATCTTCATAGCATAATATTAGTTTTCCTCCAACATTTTCGCCCTGGCCTTTGAACTCCATAGTATGTCTCCTTCCTCTCGTTGATGTTATGGTGAAAATATGTTGGAGAAAATTCCTATAACATTCAAGCACAAAGCCAACAATTTTAAGTTCAACAAGGGAAATACCATCTAAACTACCAAAGCCATAACAAGAATGATCAAACAATATACTACTACTAATCAATGGATCTCAAGAGAGAAATGAGAAGAAAGGCAATTTGTCATAGATGGCAAAAGAAAGTAAAGGTTCCCTTCAAAAGAAATAATACACATTTCAGCAATTAAGCTCACTTGAAACGCATAAAAATCCAACAAAGACTTTAATTCCTCAAGAGAAACTTCATAACGTAAAGAAGAAGGGTTAAGAGATAGGTTTATTGATAAGTGTTCAAGAATAGGGCCAAGCTCCTTCTCTATGCTCCTTCGATCCTCAATTAAATCATAATCATCAAATATAGGAATTGCACAAGTTATGGAATTAGACTCAATGAAGTATCTCCTTTCAAGATATGTTCCAAGTGAGTTAAAGAAAGTGAAATGGTCTCCATGTTCTATGAAATCAAGTGAGAACAACTTAATTTCCTTAAAATAAATCTCAAAGCACAAGTAGGAATTAGAAGGAAAGAAGCTTATTGTTTTCATGGAGTTGTAGACAAGTCTTTCCTCTTGATTCTTGCTTGGTTCTCCAAAATCATGCTCAAAAGGAAATTCAACAAGAAAAGAGTTAGTTTGGTTAGAAAATAAATTAATTTCCTCATTCTTTTCGAATACTTCTGACTCTTCTTTTGAATTCTCTCGTTTTTCTTCACTCATTTCTTTTGTTCTCTCAGTTTTCTCAAGATCATTCTCCTCTTCTTTTGAGCACCCAACTTTGTTCAAGAAATGACTGAGAACACCATGCGTTGTTATGTTTTCTTCCCCTCCACAAATCACCATCTCAACACCCTTTTGTTGTTCTTGTTCTCCTTGCATTCTCTTTTTCAATTTCTTTAAATCTTCAATCACTTGAGTAGGAGATAGGGATTTAAGGGTACTCTTAATACCACCTCTTTCAATGGAATATGTCTTCTTAACGCCATCATAGGAGGCTTTCCCTGTATCTATCCATGGTTGCCAAATATTAAGGCTCACTTGCATTGGAATAATGTCATAGAATCTCATCCATGTATTTTCCAATGGAAAATAATACCCATACTTGTCTAGTAACCCACACCTCTTCTTGACTATTTAACCATCTTAAGCGATAGGGCTTAGGATGCTCCATGGTGGATAAACTCAATTTCCTTATAAGGTAGGCACTAGCTATGTTTGCATCACTTTCTCTATCATAATTATGTGGCAAGCTTTGTTGGCAATATTGCATCGTGTATGGAATAATCTCTCCCTTTGATGAATAGGTACTCCTCCAAGGCCTTGAGAATCAAGATTCCTCATGACCACAAATGTCCTTCCATATCCATCAAGTTTTGAGGCCAAGTCTCCATCACCATTCTTTCTGTCTATTCCTCTACCAACAATCTCACCAATATCCATTAACTTTCTTTCAACCAATTGTTCATCTCCATAGCTTCCATTCCCATAAAAGGCATTCATACTCCTTAGATACCTCTACCTTCCATCACAATCATCCCTACTTTAGGCAGCAAAGCTATATACTTCATAAGTAAGGGCACTATGATATAGTCTTTATGATATTCATCATATTCTCTTTGGTAGTTCTTCATGCCATACATTATTATAACATTGAAACCTACAACATAGAAAATAGTAATAGAAAACAAGGACCTCTCCTCTCCCTAAGTGTTTCGCTAAAGGTAAATACTCTTAACCCTCGTGTTTATTCTCACTTTCTTGCCTTTTACTTTTCCTCACCCACTAGAGTTAGTGATTTCTAAAACTTCCAAGTTATAAGAAAATCCCCAAGCAAATCAAGCAAGCAATTTCTCAAAAGATAAGAACAAAGGATTCAAAGAGGACTTTTAACGAACACGTAGAGGGCGTAAAATATCAAAGAGAAATGCAAGAGTATGAGTTAATGAATGAGTCTAATTTCCACCAAAACATCAGCAAAACACTTATAATTATATCAAAAGAAATTCCAAAAACAAAACTAAGATAATTGGTTCACAATTCAAAGATATGTAGATTACTATAAAGAAATTCAAGAAGAAAAGGGCATGAACACAAGTTGTAGTAATCTCAACATAACCCATTCATTTCTCAACCAAATAGGCTCATAGTTGTTGAAAAATCATCACAATTAAGCGTTCAATCAAGACTTATTTCATGCAATTCGGAGTTCATTTCGTGTACTTTTCAATTCAATCTCTACTCATGACCTTTTCTGGCTGAAAATTTCACAATTTTTTATGCCTTTTTCAAATAACATCAATTGGCTTTTTTCCTTAATCAAAATTCAACAAATAAGACATAGACCACCTCAAAGAGAGCTTTGCTTTGATACCAAATGGTATGATCCTCCTAAGCCTTCCTTGAGGACCAATTGCTCCAAAGATCAACTCTCTTCCAGAGGACACCTTGAATGCTTGTTTTTGGAGAAATTTGAAAACAAAGAACGCTTGGAAGAAAAAGAACTAAGAAAGAAAACAATTAACCTCCTTATATTTGAGGGAGAATTAACTAGACTATGGGAAGTCTCACCCATTAAGATTCAAGAAATTTCTTGTCTGAAATCATACAAAGGAAGCTCTTAATTGCACAAGGAAGATAAAGAAATCTAAAGAACCCTGGTTCTTCTTTCTATATAATTTTCATATATCTCAACTTATGGCTACAAATAAGAGTATTTATAGACTAGCTTAAAAGAGTTTAATAGGTGCTTAGATCACTTATGTAGAAATTAAAATAAGTTTACAACCAAATTGAAGGTTGATGTGTGTGAAATTAAAAGGGGAATGGGAATCCTAAAGCTACAATGCAAGGTAAGTGGACATTAACACTATAGAAATAGGTTAACCCTGAGTGTCGATCTTCTCGCGGATGGTAAGGTTCAACTACTCAAACGTTGGTTCAATGTTCAGTCTTAAAATTGATGTAGAATGATTGTGAACTAAGAAAACTATAAAAATAAACATTTAGCAAATAAGAAAACAAAAATAAGATGGAAGTTTGGATTTCGGGACCCCCCTAACCTTTTTACTACTTCAATTAATTCGAATTAATGAAAACCAAAGTGGCCTAAACGAATTGGGTCATCATAGTCGTGATTGGGCAGATGATATCTATAGCCAGAAGCCACTCTATTCACTACAACTTTAGATGAGAATCTCTTCTCTCTCTAACAAGCTACGAATGCAAAAAAACGTAGGTAATTATCGGCCCAAAAGTGTATTAACTATCTCTAGTTCAATACCCCAACTAATCCCCAAATTGGAATCCTTCGGGTGTTCTTTCTTTTTCAATTCCAAACCCCCGTGCGATTAATTCAAGATCATGATACTCATTAAAAAGGAATTAAACAATTAGAGAACAATTCATTCAAAGGAAACATTCAATTTCATAAATTTTAGATCAATTTCATAGTACCAAAAATTAGGGTTCAAACCTTAATTCAAACAATTAATTACTCACAATTCATTGTCTAAAACTAAAAATTAAACTAAATTAAAACTAAATTTAGTCTAATTAAAACTAAATTAGGATTAGAATTTGAGACTAAATTGTGTCCCGAACCGTGCCCGAGCTCGTCTCTCGAGTTGCTCCCATGAAGCCCGAATTTATTATTTCGATCAATGATTCCACTTGTAATCCTTTAATTGTTGTTCTTTTATCTAAATCGTACCTAATTAAGGTGAGAATTAGGGGACATTTGTCACAAAAGTTCACCACAATTCGCCTCCTAAATACCTATTTGCGAAAGTCTAAAACTAACAAATGAATAACGTTGAAAAAGCCATAAAAATTGAGTATGGGTGATTTCAGGACCTACCGGCAATGGTAGGGCTCTATCTTTAGGTCCCCTCTTTTGCGTGGAACCTACCGTTAGCAGTAGGGGCAGCGTACCGCCCACGGTAGGTTTATAACTCACTTTGTTTGTTGCCAAGGTGCCTACCGCGACTGGTAGGGTGGGCTACTTTTGGCAGTAGGGTGCTGTTGTCACTATTTTGCATCATTTTCCATCGTCTTTTCCCCGTTTCAAGCCGTTTTCATTCATTCTTTGTTGTACTTTCTCCGACAAGCACCTACGACACAAATGGGAGATATTAGCCTTAAATGTGAACTTTATACCTTAAAAATATTAAAAACAATGAAATTAACGTACAAAATAATAGCCAAAATAACAACTATCAAATACCTCCACACTTATTCAGTTCTTGCCCTCAAGCAACAGGAGTAAACATATGGAACAATTAAACGCTTTATCTTCAAATATAGAGTTCATGGAAAATGGAAAATGAACTGGATTTAAACAATTGAACAATTTCAAAGGCAAAAGACAAAAAACCAATACCATAACAAAATATAACAAAAACAAATTAAGGGAAAAATGAAACTAAAATGATGCCACTTCAAAAAGAATACTCAATCACTAAACCACCAAGGCAAAACGAAAGAATGAGCCGAAGATACACTCGGTCCACCACACTTATAAATAAACATTACATACAAATGGTATGAGTGTGTGTTCCACTCATACTGTTTTCATAATAACAATGGAATGTTAAGTAGTTAACGAAGTGATATCCTTCAAAAGACAATGCACAACAATCCCATATTTCTCTAGTTCTCATCTATTCAATGTCTTATTCTATGTCGTTCCCGATTAAGTAGGACTTTTCGGCATGTAATGTTGTGCTTGGGATGTAACAGGCACCAAACGAAGGTAAAAAGAAACAAGAACAAAAGAAATAGAGCCAACATAACCGAAAGGAACGAATGGAAAACTTAAAGAATAACATACTAGCTGTCGTTCGCGCTTCTTACGCACCCTTGAATAATGTACTGTTTTTCTTGTACACCTTACCCAACACATTTACAATTTTCAGGCCCTTAACAAGAGAGAGAAATAATGTCATTTATTTTTCCCGATCACAAAATATACACAAAAATATAAGTAATACTTTATGTTCCTTTCTTTTCTTTTTTTTTCTTTATTTCTTTCTCTTTTTTTTTCAAAGGAAACACGACAACTCTTCTCTATTGTTTTTTTCCAACAATTTGTACCAAAACTGAAATACCCAAACTACCCCCTCTTTACATAAATTTTCTTTTCTTCCCTCTTTTACCTCAACACTTATCTATTACTTTCACTCAAAAGGGCTAAAACGTTATTCCAACATTGGTTCCACGAAATCAGGTTTAATGTGGTATGAGTTCAAAAAGACGAAGAATAAAAGGGAGTAAAACCCCTCTAGATGAAGGCACAAATAAGGGAGATAAGGGTTAATTTCATACGCAGATAGGCAAATCAAAAGCTCGAACGGTACAATGAAGGCCTGAGACCATCACTTTAGGGCCTAGCTCAGACTAGGACTTTTCACTTCAAAAGAACAGAGAAACACAAGGATGCATGCATGAATTCCAAAGGATTCTCATTAGGCTAATTTCCAAGAATTCCTAGGTTTCTTCTACTAACAGCACTCAAAGGTGCATGAAAACCATTAACATGTAAGAATATTATGCAAATAAGGTTTTTCAAATGACCAAGTGCTATGCCCTTGCGAAAAATCCTAACAGTCTTGTGATCATGCGTTCAACCAAAGTGGGAAAAAGAAAGATAAAGGAAAATCTTCTTGGTTTTTCAAATAAAGAAAGACAAAGAAAACTTAAGAAAAATTTTTATTTTTTGGATTTTAGATAGGGAAAACAATAAAAATATAAAAATAGGAGTATATACAGAAATATCTCCTAACACTTAAAACCACATCGTCCTCAATGTGGGGCCAAGACCTACGCAAAAAACAAACAGAAACATATATGGAGGCGCTTCTGCAGATAATAAAGCATTAAAACACACGCGAGGCCATCCCACAAAAACAATCGAAGGAAAGCATACGAGAAAATAAATAGGAAAAATAACAAAACAACAGAACTAAAACATCCAAAGAAATAAACAAAAAAAAAAATACAGTGAAAGAAGATAAAATAAAATAAAAAGTGGGAACAATAAAACTCCTATTGGGGCCCAAAGTCCCCGCCGCCGCCACCACTCCTGTGCTGATTAGGTATAAACTTGCCAACATCATGTAGTGCACTTACTTTTTCTTGTAAGTAGAAGTGCGGCCTTAGCACTCCCACCAATGCTAAGAAAGCCTTAATTCACTCAAACTCTCAAAAGCTAGATGAAAACGTTGGAAAGTTGTAGGCAAAGAATGGGTCATTATGAAAGGAAGCTTTTCTTACTTGGAAGGAGCTTACAAGGTTTAGAACTCTAAGTTCTAGTGTGTTTTACAAATAAAAGGGGTGAGCCTATTTATAAGCAAGTACCTCCTCAATGGATGCCTAAGATTACAACTTGTGGCAATGATCCAACGGTTGCCTTAGATCATTCTAGAACATCCTACATAAAGATCTAGCTACGGAGTGTTCTAGAGAATACTACACTAGTCTACATAATGCTTAACATCTCCATGGTTCTAGAGACTTCCACAGAATCCTAGACTTGTGTAGGGACTCCTAATGTTTTCTAGGGCCTTTTAGAGTCCTCTAGACAAGTCTAGCTCATGGTAGAACCTCCTAAAACGTTCTAGAACTTTGTGTGCATGTTTAAAAATGTGGAAAAAACTTTCGTCTCGCAAACAGAGTGTGACATTCTCCCCCATCTATGCTCACGATGCCCTCATCGGGCCTTCATCGTCGAACTGCTTAGTATGACCTTTGAGGGCATCCTGATGCTCCCAACTTGATTCCCTTTCGCGCAAGTTCTTTCACTTTACAAGGTATTCTCAATAGTTCGGTACACCTTGTCTTCGAATATGGCGATCGGCTAGTATGGTCTCGACTTCCTTGTCAAAGGAGGTGACCACAGCGGTGGGTGCTCTCTTAGACTCTCCTCGAGTAGGATCCTCTATGTCTTTGTGATATGGCTTTAAGAGACTCACATGAAAGACCCAATGAATCTTACGCTTGGAAGGTAATTATAGTTTATAAGAGACCTTCCCAACACGTTTTAAGACAAGGAAAGGTCCCTCATATCTCCTAATCAAGCCGTTGTGAACTTTTCTGAAGCTCTAGAATTCTTGAGGAAGACGTTTCTCCATGATAAGATCGCCTTCTTGAAACTCCAAGGGCCTTCTTTTCTTGTCCGCCCATTTCTTCATCATTTTTTAGTCCTTGTTCAAGTACGCTCATGCTAATTCGTCTTACTCATGCCATGATTTAGCAAATTTGAATGACGTATGGACTCTTACCTTCATAGCTTGTGGCAAGAGTAAGAGGCATTGTAGGTTGTTATCCCATGATCACTTCAAAAGGACTTCGGTTGGTTGTCTCACTTCGTTGATGATTATATGAGAATCGGGCCACTTCAAGCAATTTTGCCAATCTCGTTGGTTGGCACTCACATAGTGTCTCAAGTATAGCTTCAAGAGTGCATTTGTCTGCTCAGTTTGCCCATCACTTTAAGGATAGAAACTAGTGGAAAAGTTCAAATCTGAGCCAAGTAACTTGAACAATTCCGTCCAGAATCGTCCCGTGAAGCGAGGGTCTCGATTGATCACTATGTTGGAGGGAACTCCCTAAAGCTTGACCATATTTGTCAAGATTAACCGAGTTGTCTCTTCGGCAGTACAATCTGTAGGGGCTGGAATGAAGGTGGCATACTTGCTAAATCGATCGACCACCACTATTATACTCCCAAATCCTTTTGACTTTGGCAAAGAAGTGATAAAGTCCATCGAAACACTTTTCCAAGGCCTCTTAGGACTAGGCAATGGGTCAAGTAGTCCCGATGGTGCTTGTTGACATATGAGGCATGTTCTTACGTAAGACTCCACCTCATCCTGCATTTTGGGCCTATAATATGTGGTCTTCAATAAAGCAAGGATGCATTTCATACCTGGATGTCCAGCCTATTCAGAATCGTAGCATTCATTGATCAATTCACGCTGAAGATTTCCCCACCTGGACACAAAGAGTCGGTTTCTCTTTATGTAGAGCATCCCTTCTTCTAGCCAAAAGCGCCTTGTCTTGCCTTCCATTACAAGTGCTACAAGATTTTTGCTAGGGAGTCTTGTTGTAGGCCTTCCTTGATGCGTCGGAGTAAAGGGCTATCAACTTGGCTGATGGATACGAGCTCCACCTTGCCGCTTAAGGCGTCAGCTACCACGTTGGCTTTCCTAGGCTTGTATTCGAAGCTCTAATAAAACTCTGTGAGAAAGTCTTGCCACCGAGCTTGCTTTGGACTAAGCTTCTTTTGAGTTTGGAAATAACTAGTAGCAATATTATCGGTCATGTTGACGAACCTAAGCCCAACAAATAATGTCGCCATACTCTTAGGCAATGGATGATTGCAGAGTATAGCAACGTTGCTTCTCGTTAAGTTTGCGGCTCTCGTAGGCTATTGGGTGACCATCTTGCTTGAGTACGCCTCCAATAGCAAATTCCAAAGCATCAATATGCACTTTGAAAGGCTTGGAATGATCAGGTAAGTTGAGAACTAGATCTTCACAGATGGCCTTCTTTAGATTTTCAAAGGCACGATGGCAATCTTCGCTCAATGCCCATGGTCGATTCTCCTTAAGAAGATCCATCAAAGGCTCTACTCGAGCTAAATAGCCTTTGAGAAAGTGACGATAAAAGTTCACAAGTCCAAGGATGGACCTTAACTCATGAACTTTAGTGGGTGGCTCCCACCTTTGTAAGGCTTGTACGTTTGTCTCCTCCATCATAAGCTTTTCACCTTTTATCTTATGCCCTAAGAACCATACCTTTTCTCTTCTTGCACAAATGAACACTTCTCCTTTTGTATATATAGCTCATTGTCCTTTAAGACTTGTAACACTTTTCTCAAGTGTTCCTTGTGTTCCTCCATTGTTTGGCTATATATCACGATATCGTCTAAGTAGACTACCACGAATTGATCGAGGTAGGGGTAGAATAGCTTGTTCATTAAGGTGCAAAAAGTTGCGGGTGTATTTATTAGACCAAAGGCATGACTAAAAACTCGTAAGAGGCATACCTTGTTATGCATGTGGTCTTGGGCTCGTCACCTTCAGCGATACCGCCTGGATAGTACCCCGAGAAAATGTCTAACTTGGTGAAGTACCATGCATGGCCAAGTTGGTCGAAAAGATCCGCTACGAGTGGAATGGGATACTTATTTTTTATGGTGATCTTGTTGAGAGCCCAATAGTCGATACACATTCATAGGGAACCATCCTTTTTCTTTTGGAATATAACTGGGGCAATGAAAGGAGCTTAGGAGGGCCTAATAAAACCGGCATTTATTAAGCCCTTTAGTTGTTTCTTGAGCTCTGCTAACTCCATGGCTGGTGGTTTGGCTCCTGCCTCTAACTCGATTTGATGCTCAACCTCTCTTCTTGGTGGCAACTTCTTCGGTAATTCCTCGAGCATGACATCCTTGAATTTGTGAAGAACGTGTTCTATTTCCTTTGGAATAGTTAGTTGGGGAGGTATCTCCTCATCGTCGTGCTCTTTGAGGATGGCTAGATAGCTTTCCTTGTCCCTCTTCAAGCTTTCTCGAACAGCATGGCTGAGAACGCTTGTGGATCGGACTTGGTATACCGTAATGTTTGTACTATGCAAGTCTTTCCTTCGTCCAAGATGCACCTGGTGTTGGCAAAAGGAATGGGAAATGCCTTCACTTGATCGAGAAACTCCATCCCGAGAACCAGCTTGAAATCGTCCAACGGTACCACAGACAAATCCGAGTAGCCCACCCATGCACCAAGGGTGGTCTTGACGCCTCGAGCAATGCCAAGCATTGAGTGCCTTTGTCTTTGGACAATCTTGTGTCCAGTGAAGTTCACCACATAAAAAGCATCCCTATTTAGGGATGGAACGGTCAAAATTCTCCTTTTATTTGCCTTTATCCTTCGGCTTCCAAGGACTTTGACCTTCGTTTCAGTTATCTTCCTTGCAGATGCCTCGCCAATGTTCTCCCCCACCTTTGCTGGGACCGCTTTTCTTCTCTTTGGATTTGGATGACTCCTTTTTGCTTAAGTAATTGATCAAGCTTTAGGCTATAGCGATGGCAGTAGCAAGGTCTTGCACAACACGATGCCTAAGCTCGATTTTAGCCCAAGCTTGTAGACCGTCCATGAAAAAGAAGAGTGAGTCCTTATTGGACACATTGGGAATTTCCAACACGATATTTGTGAAGTCTTTCACATAATCCCAAATGCTTCCCAAAGGTTTAAGCCTTAGTAGGCGACTACGTGCCTCTTCTTTGGCATTTTTCGAGTAAAATTGCCTTTTAACCTGGACTTTAAAATCATCAAAGGTAGTGATGGAGCACGTACCTCTCTTGACCTCTTCTTGCCATCGGCGCCACTAAAGCATAGCTATGTCGGTGAGGTACAAAGTTCAGCTCTTGATCTTGGCTCCATCATCTATGATACCTACAACGTCGAAATATTGCTCTAGCCCCCAGAAGAAGTTATCTACTTCACGAGCATTACCCGTACCTACGAAGCTCTTCGGTTTTGGGATGTCGACCCGTCAAGATTCACAATGGATGTGGTTGGAAAAGCAAGGACCGCCTTCATACATAAGGCTAGGTCCACTCAAGCTTCCTCCAATTGCAGTAACAAGCTATTAAGCTCCCTTTGATGGACCTCTCGCAAATGTTCTACCTCGACTATAAACTCGTCCCTAAGGGCTGTAAGTCTACTCGATTAGACTTACCTAGCTTGGTAAGGGCTTCACGCACCTCTTCATGGGTTTCGACAATGTCTCCCTCTAGACCTTCCACTCATATGGTCTAGATTCTCCATGTGCACATCCACGGCGCCCATGCCTTCCTCCATTCCAGTTAGGCGTGACTTAAAGCTAGCTGTGAAGTCTTTGGACGTCACCCACGGCTTCGGTATAGTGGGGTCACGTTGCTCCTCACGTCCCTCGCCTTGTTGCAATGACTCCACATTGGTGGTGTCGGATCCCACCACTTGATCTTTGATGGTCTTCATCATGGCTTTCACCAAAGCTCTGATACTACTTGTCACGCACTTACTTTTTCTTGTAAGTAGATGTGTGGCTTCAGCACTCCCACAAATGCTAAGAAAGCCTTAATTCACTCAATCTCTCAAAGGCTAGATGAGAACGTTAGAATGTGTAGGCAAAGAGTGGGTGTTTATTAAAGGAAGCTTTTATTACTTGGAAGGAGCTAAAACGATTTAGAACAATAAGTTCTAGTGTGTTTTACAAATGAAGAGAGTGAGACTATTTATAGGCAAGCACCTCCTCAATTGATGGCTAAGATTACAGCATGTGGCAACAATCCAACGATTTCCTTAGATCATTCTAGAACATCCTACAAGAAGATCTAGATATGGAGTGTTTTGGAGAATACTACACTAGTTTATATAATGCTTAACATCTCTATGGTTCTAGAGACTTCCAGAGAATCCTACACTTGTGTACAGACTCCCAAAGTTTTCTAGGGCATTCCAAGGTCCTCTAGACAAGTCTACATCATGGTAGAAGCTCCTGAAACGCTCTAGAACTTTGTGTGCTTGTCTAAAAATGTCGAAAAACCTCTTGTCTCGCAAGTAGAGCGCGATAAACAACTCCTGTCTATTGATGGAGGCCCCCTAATGAGCCAACTCATCTGCATACCGATGAGTAAACTCCTAAATCTTGGTGAACTGCTACCCCTAGACCTCTTGAGTGACACGGAGCTGCACGACGGCAGTACGCACCTCAGTCTGAAAAGCTGCCATGGGCCAGTTGAGGGCTCATCCTCTCCGGAGAGGTCATAGGACTCATAGTCCTCACTCCCCTCATCCTCATCGGGCTGTGAAGAGGATGCTTCTATGCTGGCCTGCGTGGTCATTTTATGGACAGGAAACTGTCCCAATCGCGCTCCCGCACCTATCCTTCTCGGATGGAGCAACCATTCTTTCTTCTTTTCATCCTAGGAGTAGCCATAGTTGTTGGATGTGTTAAAGGTGATTACCTAGGACGCCCCTGTGGACAACTTCCTCTCCCCTACAAAATTAACTTTAAACGTAGAAAGAACCTTAGAAAGCATAATAAGGTATTGATACACACGCTTTTTACTAGTATCGCAGCCTGTGTGGTGCATCATTTTTATTATTAAGGAAGTAAAAGAAGGAGGGATTTATCGTGGATTTTAGAAAGCATGTACATATCCATGATGCAGACTTTACTTTGTCCACCCTCCTTTTAGACCAAGGTGCGCCTAAAAAAATAAGTGAGTGCACGAGGAAGAAGGGAACGGAAGTCCCTCACATAGAGTATACGATAGTGATCAAAGGGTCATGACCATATATCAAAGTGCAAACAACTCGCGTCGAAATTCCAAGCGGGGTCCTCATCTATACTTTTGTTATTAGAGTCTACAACGACCATGTTCCCTGCATCTCAAATCCTGATGATAGACTCGAGACGCTCTCTTTTAAGGATACTCCAAACCCCTATTACTTCAGAAATGAGGGTGGGGAGATCTTTCTTCGTTTTGTGATACATATTCGCATAAAACTCACGAACAAGGTCAGTATAATAATCCCCCGAAATATGTAACAGAGGAACCCAACCTAAACCCCGAAAAAGATTTTCAATTTTAAAATGTTTGATGACTTCCTCACCGTATACTTTTTCAACAATCATTTTAAGGGACTCCCTTTCGGCTACCCATGTGCGGGCCATCGTCGTTAGACGTTCTGGAAAGGGTAAAAAATCAAGATTAGTGGGGTTGGGTGTCGGGTCCTCTACCCGAGCTGTCTTTGATTTTGAAGAAGCTGCTTTTTTTAGGGCCGTTTGAAAAAGAGAAGGGAGGGAAAAAAGGAAAATGAAGGTAAAAAGGAAAAACGAAGAGAAAACCAACCAACACAACAGGCTTCCCACACGGAAAAACCCAACGGCATGAACATAAGAAAAATTGTAGAACACAATAAAATCACACCTTTACAAGGTTTCCCACATTCTTTCCAATGTACGGCTTAAGATAATGCTCGGTTACTAACTCCTTATAATGAAAGTCATAGAATTTAAACCCCAAAGTATGAAGAGAAATTACAAACTTGAAAACGAGCTTAAGAAAGATGTCGCTAATTATGAAAAGTTTTAATTCTTTAAAGGAAAAAACAATGTTAATGAGGGTTAAGTTTGAAAAAAAAAACTCATTTTTGCTTTTCCATGGCATAGGTCTTGTTTCCTCTTAGTGCTTCCAAAGTTTTCTTTGAACTCTATAATATTTCTCCTCTCCTTGTCATTCTCCATGGTTCCTGTATATATAAAGAATCACAAACAAGAAACGAGTTAGTTTTTTAAGGAAATTCACTCCCTCGCTCATTCTGATGTCGTCAATCTTCATTTTCTTAGCATATGCCCTAAGACCAATCAACTCACATTTATGATTTATGAAGCATGTATTTTTGAATTGTATTTTATGCTCTCGGTCATCAAGTATGTGACTTGATAGTAAAACCCTTATAGCTAATAAAATATTATTCTTATTTGTCCCTAGTTTATTACATCTTGTAAACTAGTGTGAAGTTGATTGATGGTCAAGTTTTACTGATCATGAATATGAGATATAAAATCAATTCATAAATACATATTGAGAATATTGTATTGGACATGACCCAAAATGAAGAAGAAATATTGCATGGGTTTAAGTTACAAGTATTTCTTTTCAGTTTTATATTTGGTGTCCTTTAACCTAATGTTTCTAATGTTTCTTGCATGGGGAGAAAATATATTTTGACATAGTCAAACATCACTTTTAATTAGGTGATTATTATGACTATTGGTTGGCTTATTTTCTTGTCATGGCTTGAATATTAGAGATAGTGAAAGGGATTTCTCCCTTTCCTTTTAGAGAGAGATATCCATGTGACCCTTGATAAGGAAGACTGGAAAATATGCATGGCCATTCTCAAATAAGTATTAATAAGGTGTTATTAATATTATTTGTTGGAACAGTCCGCCTAGTGATCAAGTAAATAGTTAATTAAGTTTTATAAGGTGACTTAGTCCATGCCTTATACTTAATTAGGATATCGTGTGACAAAAGGACTAAATATTAAATATGATGCTAGGTTATTATTGCATTTGCTTAACTTGGGTAAGCATAATGTCTTGCTAGAGGCCGCTTTTTTTTAATGAATGAATGTCTAGGACATTTTTCATTTACTGCTAACATTAAGTGAACCTACAAGGTCACACGCATAGACGATATTGTGAGCATAATGTCCACGTTCAATGGATCTAGATTGTGTCCAGATTCGTTAAACGTATACAAAAGGGGAATCGGATTCCATATTGTATTTTCTGGTAAGTTAATAAGTAATTAATTTTATTTAATTGAATTAATGAAATTAATTACTTAATATTACTCATCCAACCGTTGGATGATTATAGGAATAGACGGACGAGATTAAGCTGTCATTAGATGACAGTTAGGGTTTTGATATTGACAGGTATAAAAAGTTATGTTAACCTTTTCTTGGCAGCTGTCCTTCATCTGATTATAGAAAAAAAAAAACCCTAAACCCTAGAACGGCGATATAGTATCTAGCCTCCTCTCTCCGAAATACGACCGATTACCAAATAGTCAGGATCAGTTCTGAACAGATTTCAGAACACAGAAGGGGCTAGCATTCCGATCGATTGCAGAAGAGTTCGTCGCGTGGATACCAGTAGAGGGCGAAGCGTAAAAAGCAGCGCCTCCACACCGAACAATCAAAATATTGAGATAATTTCTATCCTATCGGTTTTTCTACTATGTGCAGATCCTGTTGGTGGATTTCCGTAGTTTCATTTTATTTTGTTTTTGCCTACAGATTCCGACACATTTGTTGTCACCTTTCTTTGCCACCCTTGTGACTTTCCACAAGACACTTATTTTTCTTTTATGGCTCGCCTTCCTCAACTTCGCTCATATTCTCTGGCTCGTACTCATTTTTGTTACTTTCTCCAATTTTGCTCGTAACTCGAGGAGGTACTGCAATTTTTGGGAGATCATCATGCCTCTTTTCCATTATTTCTAGCTTAGCCTCCTCCTCCAGAAAAGTGGACTCCTCTGGTGCTTGAGCAGTTGTCTCCTCTTTATCCACAACCATGGAAAATGTATTCACTTGTTCTTCTACACTCTGCAAGGTGACTGCCTCTAAATACTCCCTTAGAATCTGCTCTGTATTCCTAGGTGAACTACCAAGTGGTCCTTCAACAATAATATTTGCCAATAAACCGCTTTTGTCATGTGTCAGCAATATTTAACTTTGTGCACTACATCGAAGATCATCTTGCTTCTTTGAAAAGAAGACTCACTATTGTTCGACAAAGTTGAAGGGTTGAAGGGAGTTTTAGCCTAAGCAGTCGTATTCAACGGGGAAGCCTTGAAGAGTTGAAGGGAGTTCAACTATGTTATGTGAAAATTGTTGGAATCCGTAGGCAAAAAAAAAAAAAAAAGTAAAAATAAACTACGGAAATCCACCAACAGGATCTGCACATACTAGAAAAACCGATTGAATAGAAATTCCCTCAATGTTTTGATTGTTCGTTGTGGAGGCGCTGCTTTGTACGCTTCGCCCTCTATTGGTATCCACGCGACGAACTCCTCTGCAAGCGATCGGGATGCTAGTCCCTTCTGTGTTCTGAAAACTGTTCAGAACTGATCCTGACTATCTGGTAATCGGTCGTATTTCGGAGAGAAGAGGCGAGATACTATATCGCCGTTCTAGGGTTTAGGGTTTTGTTTTTCTTTATTCAGATAAAAGACGGCCACCAAGAAAAGGTTAACATAACCTTTTATAGCTGTCAATATCAAAACCCTAACTGTCATCTAATGACAGTTTAATCTCGTCCGTCTATTCCTATAATCATCCAACGGTTGGATGAGTAATATTAAGTAATTAATTTCATTTATTCGATTAAATAAAATTAATTACTTATTAACCTACCGAAAAAATACAATATGGAATCCGATTCCCCTTAGTATACGTTCAACGAATCGGACACAATCTAGATTCATTGAACGTGGACATTATGCTCACAAGATCGTCTATGCGTGTGACCCCGTAGGTTCACTTAACGTTGGCGAGTGAATGAAAAAAATGTCCTAGACATTTATTCACAAAACATAAGCGGCCTCTAGCAAGACATTATGCTTACCCAAGTTAAGTAAATGTAATAATAACCTAGCATCAGATTTAATATTTAGTCCTTTTGTCACACGATATCCTAATTAAGTATAAGGCATGGATCAAGTCATCCTTATAAACCTTAATTAACCATTTACTTGATCACCGAGCAGATTGTTCCAACAAATAATATTAATAACACCTTATTAATACTTATTTCAAACATGGCCATGCATATTTTCCGATCTTCCTTATCAAGGGGCCCATGGATATCTCTCTCTAAAAAGAGAGGGACAAATCCCTTTCACTATCTCCAATATTCAAGCCATGACGAGAAAATAAGCCAACCAATAATCATAATGATCACCTAATTAAAAGTGATGTTTGACTATGTCAAAACATATTTTTCTCCCCATGCAAGAAACATTAGAAACATTAGGTCGAAGGACACCAAATATAAAACTGAGAAGAAATACTTATAACTTAAACCCATGCAATATTTCTTCTTCACTTTGGGTCATGTCCAATACAATATTCTCAATATGTATTTATGAATTGATTTTATATCTCATATTCATGATCAGTAAAACTTGATCATCAATCAACTTCACACTAGTTTACAAGATGTAATATACTAGGGACAAATAAGAATAGTATTTTATTAGCCATAAGGGTTTTACTATCAAGTCACATACTTGATGACCAAGAGCATAAAATACAATTCAAAAATACATGCTTTATAAATCATAAATGTGAGTCAATTGGTCTTAGGGCATATACTAACAAAAATGAGTTTGCATTTTTACACTAGGGAAAACACTAGATATGTTGACGAGCTAGGTTTTTGCTCTACTGTG
This sequence comes from Catharanthus roseus, assembly GCA_028651295.1. NCBI lineage: Eukaryota > Viridiplantae > Streptophyta > Magnoliopsida > Gentianales > Apocynaceae > Catharanthus > Catharanthus roseus. The sequence goes on along the minus strand of JAPQWS010000153.1, from coordinate 27,372,205 downwards.
TTATTAGTTTTAGTAGAATCTCTTTCTGGGCCTGGCCTTGCAGACGTAGGCTTAGGCCAAACTACAATTCCAATTCCTGTGTTATTTTTGTTTCTGTTTTCCATCACACATAACTTAACATAACAAAGGAACTATTATACACAACATAGTTAAATAGGCCTAATAACCAACTTACAAGTGGTATTAGTGCGTGGCACCTATGTGCAAGGCTATTTACTTAGCAGGTGTTGGGACAAGGACCGCTGTTTTCTTCCGGGAGCTTCGCCTCCGGAACCTCCTTGTTGTTTTTGGCATGTTTCTTTCTATCTTTAGATGCATGGTGCATAGCATGACCCTTTACCTTTGGTGATTGATTGGCTTATTTTGTTAATGTGTTGTATGTTTTCAAATACAGCATGCGTGTCGTTGTTTTCATTGATGTAATATTATCAAGCTTTACTAGAATAGGTTAATTGTATTTCCTATTCCTATGTATGTTTTTTGTCCTATGTAACAAGATTTGAAGGCCAAGACATTGGAGGCAAGCTCATGGAGATGAAGACTTACCTAGATTGACCTTTGACTTCCATGAGGCTCGTGGAAGTCAATATAGTATTGGGGCCATGCTATGACATGTTTTATTTGATGTATATATTATGCATGTGATGTTTAGTTTATTTCCTTTTATTTTTGGATATATGTTTTGTGAAATAATATACAAATAAAAGGAAGAAGGTTTTTGAAACCACGTAAAAATTAAGTCGTAAAATGCCTCCCATGATCATAAGCACTTCTTCATGCTTAGATCATCATTTTGTCTCATTGCCAAAGCAAGAGATAAATGGTTACCTAAGTAGGGGAAGATGGAGAATGGTGATTTCCATAAGCTTAGAATGGTTTGGCTTAACTAGGCTATCAAAACGACTTTGAGCCTAGGACATCATATGGGATTTTTCCGGTACATATAGATGTAAATCCCATTAATACATTTTTCTGTAATTGTGGGTGTTAAGCCAAAGCTTACTTATGATTAGAATAAAATGAATTTTTATACCCATGAATTATATCAAGTGTTGAATATTTCAGGGAAAATTTAATGCTTTCATTTATTTAATTTTACTTTGCAAATTCTATGTAGATAATGGCCTCAAACAATTCAAACACCTCGTTGCGATCCGTGATTGAAAAGAATAAGCTTAGTGGGACTAACTTTCTTGATTGAGCACGAAATTTAAGGATTGTCCTTAAACAAGAAAAAAAGCTATACGTACTTGAGAACCCTATCCCTAATCAACCAACTAATAACACCCCTAGAGTCGAAAAGGATGCTTATAGTAAGCACAATGATGATTTTAATGATGTGACATATCTCATGTTGACTACAATGGAATCTGAGTTGCAAAAGCAATTCGAGGAAGTTGAGGCTTATGAGATGATAAAACAGCTCAAGGAAATGTTCCAAGAGCAGGCACGTCAAGAGAGTTATCTTACCACTAAGGCATTGAATAGCTGCAAAATGACCCCCGGCACTTCAGTTAGTGCTCATGTCCTTAAGATGAAAGGGTATTTTGATCAACTCGAAAAACTTGGAGCACGTGTAAGTCATGACTTGGCTACTTATATGATCTTGGCCTCTTTGACTTCTGACTATGATCAGTGTCATGAACTTCAATATGCATAATATAGAAAATTCCACAAATGAATTGCACGGGATGCTCAAGCAGGCTAAACAAAACATTAGGAAGTCTACTCCTAATGTTCTGATGGTTCAAAAGGGGCAGTTCAAGAAGAATAAGGGAAAGGGAAAGGATATGGCCAAGAAGGGTAAAGGCAAGCAGAAGCCCAAGCCCAAGGTTAAACCACCAAAGGAAGGGACTTGCTTCCACTGCAATGAACCTAGTCATTGGAAGAGGAATTGCAAGCTCTACTTGGAAGAAAAGAAGAAGCAAAAGGCCAGTGAGACTGCCGCTACAGGTATTTTCATTATAGAAATTAATATCTCTACTCCTACTTCATGGGTATTAGATACCGGATGTGGAGCTCACATTTGTGTAAATGTGCAGGGACTCAAAAGGAGTAGATCTTTAGCAAAGGGAGAGGTGGACCTGCGAGTTGCAAATGGAGCAAAAGTTGCTGTTGTAGCTGTAGGGACATTTGATTTACTTTTGCCTACTGGGCTTATAATTGAACTTAAAGATTGTTATTATGTTTCTACTATGAGTAGGAACATCATTTCAGTTTCTTGTTTGGAAGTTAATGGTTTTGAGTTAAAATACTAAGAATGATAAAAGTTCTATTTATAAAAATGGTATTTTCTATGGGGATGCCTCTTTATGTAATGGACTTTACATTCTTAACCTACATGATTCCATTAGTAAGCCCATCTATAACATAAATACAAAGAAATTTAAATCTAATGATTTAAATCAAACTTACTTCTGGCATTGTCGTTTGGGCCATATAAATGAGAAACGCATATCCAAACTCCATCAAGATAGACTTTTATCTTCCTTCGACCTTGAGTCTTATGAAAAATGTGATTCTTGTTTATTGGGCAAAATGACTAAAAGTCCATTTACAGGAAAAGTGAAAGGGCTACCGATTTATTGGAACTTATACATACTGATGTATGTGTGCCAATGAACACACAAACCAGCGGAGGTTTTCAGTATTTCATTACATTCACAGATGATTTCAGTAGATATGGTTATGTCTATCTAATGAAACATAAATCTGATTCCTTTCAAAAGTTTAAGGAATTTCAAAATGAAGTACAAAATCAACTTGGAAGGAGTATCAAATTACTTCGATCAAATCAAGGTGGTGAATACTTAGGCCAAGAGTTTGACGAACATCTAAAAAACTTGTGGGATAGTATCACAATTAACTCCACCAGGAACACCACAATGGAATGGTGTGTCTGAACACAGAAATCGAACTCTATTGGATATGGTTCGATCTATGATGAGTCAAACAGGTCTTCCAATTTCTTTTTGGGGTTATGCTCCAGAAACTGCTGCATTCATATTAAATAGAGTTCTATCTAAAGCTGTTCAGAAGACACCATATGAGATATGGACCGGGAAACAACCTAGGTTAGCATTTCTCAAAATTTGGGGATGTGATCTTTATGTGAAGCGATCATTATCTGAAAAACTAGCACCCAAATATGATAAGTGTCTATTTGTGGGATATCCTAAGGAAACTAAAGGATGCTATTTTTATCTTCCATCTGAAAACAAAGTGTTTGTTGCTCGGAACGGAATTTTCCTTGAAAGGGAATTCGTTTCCAAAAGAGTTAGTGGGAGTAGAATCCATCTTGAAGAAGCTCAAGGACAACAAACCATTTATGAACCGAGTATGGACACTCAATTGGACTCACGTATTCATACTGAGCTTGAACCTTTGACACTAGGGCCAAGAAGGTCTAGTAGGATTCCTCAGATACCACAGAGATATGGATTTCTTGTGACTAAGGATCATAATATTGATCTTATTGATCAAGGTGAACCTAATTCCTACCAAGATGCTATTCATAGTCTTGAATCTAGCAAATGGCTAGAGGCTATGAAATTAGAAATGCGATCCATGCATGATAATCAAGTTTGGACTTTCAATGATCCACCTGAAGGTTGCAAGACCATAGGGTGTAAATGGGTTTTCAAAAAGAAAACTGACATGGATGGCAATTTGCACACTTACAAAGCACGATTGGTAGCAAAAGGTTATAGACAAACTCATGGTATCGACTATGATGAAACCTTTTCTCCAGTTGTAATGCTTAAGTCAATTAGAATTCTACTTGCCATTGCAGCATATTATGATTATGAAATATGGCAAATGGATGTTAAAACTGCTTTTCTTAATGGAAATCTACTGGAGGATGTGTATATGACACAACCTGAAGGTTTTATTCATCCTTTGAATTCTAGTAAAGTGTGTAAACTTCAAAGATCCATTTATAGCTTGAAGCAAGCATCTCGAAGCTGGAATCTTCGTTTTGATGAAGCAATTAAAGAACTCAATTTCATCAAGAATGATGATGAACCTTGTGTCTACAAAAGGGTTATAGAAAATGCAGTAGTCTTCGCGGATATCGCACTTTAGCTAGAACTTTCATGGCTTCCCGCCGGTCTAACTAAAAAAAAGTACTCGTAAAGGGCCCAAGCGTGAATCCTCACTTCCGCATCTAGCCAGCAAAGGAAGACGCAAGGTCTGGGTAGCCCCTCCCCCCGCCCTTATTAAGTGGAAAATAGTAGTCGGCATTCTATAAGCGACTTGCAGAGTCTACGAAGCTTTACTTTTGTAGTCGGCCCGTAATGCCAATTTCGGGTCATTTCTTGGTGAACATGATCTGCCATAATCTCTTCGATCCCTTCATTTATGTGCCAGAATTTAGTACTTTATGTCGATGACATCTTGTTAATTGGGAATGACATTCCCACTTTGTAAAGTGTAAAAACTTGGTTAGGGAAGTGTTTTTCAATGAAAGATTTAGACGAAGTAGCCTATATTCTAGGCATTAGGATCTATCGAGATAGATCTAAAAACCTAATTGGCCTAAGTCAGAGTGGATATATTGACAAGGTACTGAAAAGGTTCAGTATGTGAGATTCTAAGAGAGGATTCGTGCCAATGTCACATGGCGTTAAACTCGGTAAGTCTCAAAGTCCTACCACAAGGGAGGATACAGAACGCATGAGTAAGATTTCTTACGCTTCCGCAATTAGATCTATCATGTACGCCATGTTATGCACTCGTCCAGATGTCTCGTATGTATTAAGCATGACCAGCAGATTCCAGTCAAATCCTGGTGAACTGCATTAGACTGTAGTAAAAAGCATTCCCAAGTACTTAAGAAGGACTAAAGAGATGTTTTTGATCTACGAAGGTCAAGAAGGAGAGCTTATTGTAAATGGTTACACGAATGCTAGCTTTCAGACTGATGTAGATGATTTTAGATCGCAATCTGGATTTGTGTTTTGTTTGAATGGAGGTGCTTTGAGCTGGAAGAGTTCAAAGCAAGATACCGTGGCCGATTATGCTACAGAGGCTGAGTATGTGGCTGCTTCTGAAGCAGCCAAGGAGGCAGTTTGGATCAGAAAGTTCATCACAGAACTAGGTGTAATTCATAGCATTGTGAACAGTGGACCAATATTGTGATAATACAAGAGTCATTGCACAAGCTAAAGAACCTAGATCTCATCAATGATCCAAACATATTCTCAAGCGTTTCCATCTCATTCGAGAAATTATTGAGCGTGGAGATGTTAATTTTTGCAAAGTAGACACCAATGACAATATCGCAGATCCATTGACAAAGCCACTCCCACAACTTAAGCATGAGAGTCATACAAGGTCAATGGGTTTGAGAGTCATGTCAAATTGGTGGTAGGGCAAGTGGGAGATTGTTGGTATATGCCCTAAGACCAACTGACTCACATTTATGATTTATGAAGCATGTATTTTTGAATTGTATTTTATGCTCGTGGTCATCAAGTATGTGACTTGATAGTAAAACCCTTATAGCTAATAAAATACTATTCCTAGTTGTCCCTAGTTTATTACATCTTGTAAACTAGTGTGAAGTTGATTGATGGTCAAGTTTTACTGATCATGAATATGAGATATAAAATCAATTCATAAATACATATTGAGAATATTGTATTGGATATGACCCAAAGTGAAGAAGAAATATTGCATGGGTTTAAGTTATAAGTATTTCTTCTCAGTTTTAAATTTGGTGTCCTTTGACCTAATGTTTCTAATGTTTTTGCATGGGGAGAAAATATGTTTTCACATAGTCAAACATCACTTTTTAATTAGGTAATTATTATGACTATTGGTTGGCTTATTTTCTTGTCATTGCTTGAACATTGGAGATAGTGAAAGGGATTTGTCCCTCTCCTTTTAGAGAGAGATATCCATGGGCCCCTTGATAAGGAAGACTGGAAACTATGCATGGCCATGCTCAAATAAGTACTAATAAGGTGTTATTAATATTATTTGTTGGAACAGTCTGCCTGGTGATCAAGTAAATAGGTAATTAAGTTTTATAAGGATGACTTAGTCCATACCTTATACTTAATAAGGATATCGTGTAACAAAAGGACTAACTATTAAATCTGATGCTAGGTTATTATTGCATTTACTTAACGTGGGTAAGCATAATGTCTTGCTAGAGGCCGCTTATGTTTTGTGAATAAATGTGTAGGACATTTTTCATTCACTGCCAACGTTAAGTGAACCTATAGGTTCACACGGATAGACGATCTTGTGAGCATAATGTCCACGTTCAATGGATCTAGATTGTTTCCAGATTCGTTGAATGCATACAAAAGGGGAATCAGATTCCATATTGTATTTTTTGGTAAGTTAATAAGTAATTAATTTTATTTAATCGAATAAATGAAATTAATTACTTAATATTACTCATCCAACCGTTGGATGATTATAGGAATAGACGGACGAGATTAAACTGTCATTAGATGTCAGTTAGGGTTTTTGATATTAACAGCTATAAAAGGTTATGTTAACCTTTTCTTGGCAGCTGTCCTTTATCTGATTAAAGAAAAACAAAACCCTAAACCCTAGAACGGCGATATAGTATCTGGCCTCCTCTCTCCGAAATACGACCGATTATCAAATAGTCAGGATCAATTCTGAACAGTTTTCAGAACACAGAAGGGGTTAGCATCCCGATCGCTTGCAAAGGAGTTCGTCGCGTGGATACTAGTAGAGGGCGAAGCATAAAAAACAGCGCCTCCACGCCGAACAATCAAAACATTAAGGTAATTTCTATCCAATCGGTTTTTCTAGTATGTGCAGATCCTGTTGGTGGATTTCCGTAGTTTTATTTTATTTTGTTTTTGCCTACAGATTGCAACACATTTTTCGTCACCTTTCTTTGCCACCCTCGTGACTTTCCACAAGACACTTATTTTTCTTTTATGGCTCGACTTCACTCATATTCTCTGGCTCGTACTCATTTTTGTTACTTTCTCCAATTTTGCTCGTAACTCGAGAAGGTTTTTCGATTAATGGGAGATCGTCATGCCTCTTTTTCATTATTTCTAGCTTAGCCTCCTCCTCCTCGAGAAAAGTGGACTCCTCTGGTGCTTGAGCACTTGTCTCCTCTTTATCCACAACCATGGGAAATGTATTCACTTGTTCTTCTACACTCTACAAGGTGACTGCCTCTAAATACTCCCTTAGAATCTGCTCTGTATTCCTAGGTGAACTACCAAGTGGTCCTTCAACGATAATATTTACCAATAAACCGCTTTTGTCATGTGTTAGCAACATTCAACATTGTGCACTACATCGAAGATCATCTTGCTTCTTTGAAAAGAAGACTCACTATTGTTCGACAAAGTTGAAGGGTTGAAAGGAGTTTAAGGCTAAGTAGTCATATTCAACGGGGAAGTCTTGAAGAGTTAAAGGGAGTTCAACTATGTTATGTGAAAATGAGTTTGCATTTTTTCACTTGGGAAAACACTAGATATGTTGACGAGCTAGATTTTTGCTCTACTGTGTTATTAGTTTTAGTAGAATCTCTTTCTGGGCCTGGCCTTGCAGACGTAGGCTTAGGCCAAACTACAATTCCAATTCCTGTGTTATTTTTGTTTCTGTTTTCCAGTACACATAACTTAAAATAACAAAGTAACTATTATACACGACATAGTTAAATAGGCCTAATAACCAACTTACAAGTTGTATCAGAGCGTGGCACCTACGTGCAGGGCTATTTACTTAGCAGGTGTTGGGTTAGGTATCATTAGAACTAAAGAAGGAGGATCAGTGACACGTCCTCCTCTCCATGAGGGCACAAACTATGCTTACTGGAAGATGAAGACAAGGATTATCATTCAGTCCCTAGATGAAAATATCTGGGATGTTGTTGAGACTTAATGAAAACAACCAACTAAGATGATTGAAGATGATACAAAAGCACACCCAAGGAAGTGCTAAAACAAAGAGCTTAACAGAGTGATGTTGAAAGAAAGACAACTTAAACCAATGCAAAAACACTAAACACCATATTTGCTAGTGTAGATGAAGAACAATTCAAGCTGATTTGGACATGCATCTCTACTAAGAAAGCATGGGGATACTATACAAACGGTGCATGAAGGCACAAGCACTGTAAAGCTTTCAAAATTGCAGATACTGACCACATTGTTTGAGGAACTAAGAATGTAAGAGGATTACACCATTGTTATGATTATTGGAAATTTGAGGGACATTGTAAACAAAGCCTTTATCAAGGAGAGAAACTTGTTCACAAAATTTTGAGGTTAGTGCCTACCAAAGAAGTAGCCGACATTGAGGAGGCAAAGGATATAACAAAGTTAACAGTTGATCATATTCTTGGGTCATTGACAACTTATCATATGAACATGACCACACAGTCAAAAGACAAAAGGCTGGCTTTGAAGTTAGAGTCAGTGCACTAAACAATGTTGTTTACTCTGAGGATGAGATTATAATGCTTACATGAGATTTTGGAAAGTTTTTATGGAAATTTGGTAAGAATCCGAGAACTCAAGGTGTATATAGAAGCGATAACGGGACAGGAAGAATGTCTACAAATAGAAAAATAAAGTTCCCAGTGATAAGGAGAAGCATGATTCGGCACTAAACGGAAAAGGAATTCTATACATAGAGTGTGACAGATTTAGGCACATACAGGTCTAGTGTGCCAACACATTGGAAAAGAATAGATCACTCAACACTACTCTGAGTGATAAGGATAGGAAGGTGGAGACTGATTATAACGATAAGATAATAGTGAATCTAGTGATACAGTGGCATTCAATGTGGTGATAGACTTGAAAGACACTTCTCTTCATGTTGAAGATAGTGCCAGTGATGATGAATCACTTTACAGATATGAATAAATACCTTATGAAGAGTTTGAAAAGAAGCCAATATGATGTATGCCAAGTGGGTTGACTTGGTTACGATAAGCAACAAACTGACGAAGGACTTGCACAATACCCTGAAGTAAAAGTAAGTTCTTGAACAAAGAAATTATGAACTTATAACTCTACTCAAAAATGTTACTGAAAGATTGCAACATGCTGAGTCATGAATTGCCTAGATGAATGCAGGGAAAGCAAAACTGGATGAGATACTCCAGGCAGGAAGGCCTGCTGGTCCAAAAACTAGTCTAGGGTATGTTACTGAAAAACATACCTTGGGACACACTATCCAAAGTACTATTGAGAGACCAAATGTCAACATAACTTGGACAACAGGCAATGTTGAAGGAATATTTCGGAAAGCGAACTTAACTAATGTTGAGAAAAAAATATTACAAAACAAGTACAAATCAAGAAGACCACCCACTGTTTGTGGATATTGCTTGATGATTGGTCATGTTTGGCATCAATGTAACCATAGGAGCAAGGACCTCAGACAAGGTAGAAAGTTACAAACTTTGGTTCCTAGCTATGCTATAGTTGAGAAGATCAAATAGTGGATCTAGATTAGGAAGGTTGAAATGAAGAAAAATCTTGCACATCTATCTCTGTCTATCAACATGAGTTGTACCTTTTATTTGGATAGTGGGTCTTCTAGACAGATGACAGGGAAAATGGAGTATCTCATAGACTATGTTGAAAGCAATTAAGGAACTGTTAGTTTTGGATATTGTGCAAAACACAAGGTTTTAGGATATGGCATACTGAATATTGAAGGAATGCCAAGACTGAAGAAGGTCATACATGTTGAAGGAATGAAGGCAAATCTGATGAGTGTTAGTCAGCTGTGTGATCATGACGTAGATGTACAATTTAAGAAACGACGAGAATGCATCATAATAGGGAAAACAACTTCAGAAAATTGCTATCATATAAACACTGTGATAAAATCGAGGTGCTTAAAGGTGCATGATATGGAATTATGGCACAAAAGACTTGGTCAAGTAAACTAAGTACTAAAGCAACTTGGAAGCAAGGCAATAGTCGAAGGCATACCTATGTTTTGTTAGTATAACAAAGTTATATGTTGTAATTGTAAGATAGGAAAGCCAACAGGAGTTTCATACTCATAGATAAAGGACATCACTATAACACAAGTCTTGGAGCTTGTGCACATCAATCTATTTAGCCCAACAAAAAGTGAAATCATTAGAGGAAATAAGCATGCACTGGTGTATATAGACGATTACTCAAGATTTACATAGATAGACTTTCTTAGGAACAAGTCTAACAGCTTCTCAACTTTCAAGAGATTATGCTTGAGCATTCGAACGGAAAAAGGGTCAATTCTCAAACGTCTGAGGAGTGATCTTGGTAAAGAGTTTGCGAACTATCTATTCTTAGGTTTTCGTGAGGTCTATGACATCAAACATGAATTCTCAGCACCTAAAGCACATCGGCAAAATGGGATTGTTGAAAGCAAAAATAGAACAATCTAAGATATTACTAGAGTGACGTTAAATGCAAAACACATGGCACACAGCTGGACGGCAGAAGTAGCTAACATAATAGTACATATCCTTAGTATAGATTATCTTATACCAAAGACAGAGAAAACTCCATATGAGATTTGGAAAGAAAATCCAGGTTGAGTTACTTTCATGTCTTTGGCAGCAAATGTTATATATTGAATAGCAGGGAACATCTCAAGAAGGGATGAAGGACTGTTTCTGGGATATTCTCCACACAGTCATGCTTATCTTGTGTTCAACAAATGAACCAGCATTGTGATGGAATCTGTGAATGTTATGGCTGAGGATGCTGAATATGATCAATATAAAGGTAAGAACAGAAACATTGAGGATGATGATTGCTTGCCCAACATAGAAACTTCAGTAAGTGACAATCAAACTAGTCAGAATGATAGCTTGAACTGGAAAACATAGAGACTTAGAGGAATTGGTGAAACCAAAATGGTTAAATCTATAGTTAAGAAGAATCATCCCACATAGGCAATCATTGGTGAAAGAGGGAAAACAAGATATAAGAGACGTGTTGATTATCGTTAAATAGCAGGAATGATTCGTCTCGCATGCTACACCTCTACTCTAAAACCAAAGAACATTAAAGAAGCTACACTTGGTTAGTAGTGGATTGAAGCTATGAAAGAGGAACTTCATCAGTTTGAAAGAAATGATGTTTGGGAACTTGTGCGTAGACAAGAAGGAGTTAATGTAATTGGGACAAAGTGGATCTTCAGAAACAAGACAGATGAGAATGGTAACATTAGAAGGAATAAAGCAAGACTAGTTGCTCAACGATATACACAAGTAGAGGGCATTGATTTTGAAGAAACATTTGTCCCTTGTTCCCAGACTTCAATCAGTGAGACTGTTTGTTGCCTTTGCATGTGCAAAAAATTTCACATTGCAACAAATGGATTTCAAGAGTGCATTTACATGGCATTTTACACGAAGAAGCATATGCTAAACAGCCTAAGGTATTTTTTACCCTAAATATCCCAGTCATGTTTAAAAACTAAAGAGACTTTGTATATGTATGTTAAATAAAGGTTATAAGAGAGGTGGTGCCGACAAGACAATGTTTTTAGGAAAGACAACACCTTATGTGTTGATAGCACAAATCTATGTTGATGAATAGTGTTTGGTTCAACATCACACGAACTCGCTAAGGATTTCACCACGTCCATGCAAATTGAATTTGAAATGAGTATGGTTGGAGAACTAACTTTCTTTCTTGGTCTACAGGTGAAACATATGAAAGAAGGGATTTTCTTATCTTAAGCCATGTATGCTCACAATCTAGTGAAGAAGTTTTGCTTGGAGCATGGTAAAGTGGAAAGAACACGAATAAGTTCAACACTTAAAGTCACTAAAGATGAGAAAGGGGCAAGCACTAATCAATATCCATATAGAATGATTATAGGTGGTGATGTGAATCTTCAATTGATTGTTGATTTGATTCAATACCTTTCCAAAGATCACCTCCTTTGTTGAAGAACCTATATTGAGGATTTTGTATTTTTAACACTCCAATAGAAAACCTATAAGGATCTAAGCCTCATTAACCCAATATTGAGAGGCAAAACTCATTCCCAATTTGTTAGAAAGCACCTTGAGGAAACTCTAGGCTCAAAACTCCAAATACACAAACTAGAAGACCTACGTTTAATAAATTCTAAGAACAAGAACTCTTAGAACTAATTAAAGAACGAATTGGATGATCAATTGAATTTCATAGATTCCACAATCTGAGCAATCAATTGTTTACAACACTAAGGAAACTAACCTTTAGCAAGCTAACTAAGATCGGTTGAAAAACCCTAGAAATAATGGAGAATCCTCTCTTAAATTTTAGCAAAATATCAATGTTAGTTACAAATGAGTATATAAATTGGTATTTATAGGTCAAGACTTAAACCTGAGTTGTCTATTGATTAAGGGCTCTAAAATACCCAGTAGACCCTTAATTATTAGCTGGAAATAAAGTTTAAACAATAAACACATCTGAAAGTCGCATAGATCCAAGTCTACCAAGATCCTATCAGCGATGGTAGGGTGCAACCTATTCGACGTGGTAGGGTGTGGTTTTCAAAGCCCCTTCCATCCAGAAACCTACTGGCAACAGTAGGTGAAGGGCCTACCATTGGTGGATGGTCGAATTCTTCACAAGAGTTTGTCCTTTTCACATCCAATTGCTCCCCTTGAATAATTCGTGCTTATGTTGTAGATTTCAACAACTTGGAAGGTTTTCTTTCATCTTTGATGGCTTCATTATTGTTCTTCATGAAATTCAATCGGAAGATAAATTATATAAGCACTAAAGCATGCAAGAATTAGCAAAGGCTCTTTGCCGCGGCCATCAAGCTTAGACTTGTGTTTAGAAGAAACTCGTTTGAATTTAAGGTGACCCCAATCCTAATCGCCAGTATCAAAGACTAGTCGTTGCATTCCAAACTTATTGTTATTGGCATCAATACCATCAAGATTTTTGGAATGGATAAACTTGGCAAACTCCATTTTCTTCTTTTGATCCAAACTCAAAACATGATCTATGGATAGAGAGATCTAGTCAAGAGAAATTTGAAGTTTTAAATCATGATCAACTTCACAAGAAGAGTAAATAGTAGTAGAATTATGAGCGAACTCAAGATGAGGTGAACAAGTTTCCCTTGTGAATCCGTCATCTTATCAATTACACCTATCAAAGAACTAGCAATGGTGCTAAAAAGGCTTGATAAATCTCTTATAAGAACTTGGTAGACCATGGAAACTTTTCTCTTCGTACCATTTTTGGAAATTGACCATTTTTTATTGCTTGCTCCTTATTTTCATCCACTTGAAGGCCTTGGAAGCATACTACATACCCTAGGAAAGTACCCTTTCTTGAAAAAGACTCATATTTCCCAAGGTTAGCACATAGTTTCTCATTCTTCAAAATAAACAAAACTTGATTCGAATGATAAAAATGATATGTATAAGTTTTGTTGTCAATTAAAATGTCATCAAAATAAACCACAACAAAAGTAGAACCTATGCCTTTAGACAACAAAAGCATTTCAAGTATAAACTCCATACATATGTTTACACAGCGTTCTCTAGGCACATTAAAGAATATAAATTCCATGTGGCAAGGATGTAGATGTAGCTCTTCTAAAATTCGAAGGTGATCTACGTTCCTTTTTTAAAACCATTTTATCAAAGAACTCTTTTAAATGTACATGATAAAACAATGTATCTTCAAATTCATGTTTCAATATTAATGTGCAAGAGTTCTTTGGAAACTATCAAGTGGCATGAACAACTTTAAAAACTACTCTTTGAAAGATATTTTCGGTAATAAAAATGCTCAACAACGAAACCTTCGCAAACTTGTACAAATCCTATCTCTACCATGATTCCATAATGTTTTAACATGAAATACTTGAAATACAAATGATGGAATTCTAATCCAAATGTGTTTTCAAACAACAAGTTTAAAGAGTTAACATTACTAGAAAGCTTATGCTTATTGTAAGAAAACTTAAATTGATCACTAAAAAGGGGAAAACGTTGGTTTAAAAGAATAACTCCATCAAGATTTTTCATGAAAGCATCAAGGAAAGGAAACACATAATCAAAATCTTCAATAAAGTTTCCTAAATACTCATCATGTCAAATAAAGAACAATCGAGCTCAAAACCAACAATGTTAGTGTTAGTATATGCCCTAAGAGCAATTGACTCACATTTATGATTTATGAAGCATGTATTTTTTAATTGTATTTTATTCTCTTGGTCATCAAGTATGTCACTTGATAGTAAAACCCTTATAGCTAGTAAAATAAGATTCTTATTTGTCCCTAGTTTACTACATCTTGTAAACTAGTGTGAAGTTGATTGATGGTCAAGTTTTACTGATCATGAATATGAGATATAAAATCAATTCATAAATACATATTGAGAATATTGTATTGGACATGACCCAAACTGAAGAAGAAATATGGCATGGGTTTAAGTTATAAGTATTTCTTCTCAGTTTTATATTTGGTGTCCTTTGACCTAATGTTTCTAATGTTTCTTGCATGGGGAGAAAATATGTTTTGACATAGTCAAACATCACTTTTAATTAGGTGATTATTATGACTATTGGTTGGCTTATTTTTTTGTCATGGCTTGAATATTGAAGATAGTGAAAGGGATTTGTCCCTCTCATTTTAGAGAGATATCCATGGGCCCCTTGATACGGAAGACTGGAAAATATGCATGGCCATGCTCAGATAAGTATTAATAAGGTGTTATTAATAATATTTGTTGGAACAGTCTGCCTAGTGATCAAGTAAATGGTTAATTTAGTTTTATAAGGATGACTTGGTCCATGCCTTATACTTAATTAGGATATCGTGTGACAAAAGGACTAAATATTAAATCTGATGCTAGGTTATTATTGCATTTACTTAACTTGGGTAAGCATAATGTTTTGCTAGAGGCCGCTTATGTTTTGTGAATAAATGTGTAGGACATTTTTCATTCACTGCCAACGTTAAGTGAACCTACAGGGTCACACGCATAGACGATCTTGTGAGCATAAAGTCCACGTTCAATGAATCTAGATTGTGTCCAAATTCGTTGAACGTATATGAAAGGGGAATCATATTCCATATTGTATTTTCTGTTAAGTTAATAAGTAATTAATTTTATTTAATCGAATAAATGAAATTAATTACTTAATATTACTTATCCAACTGTTGGATGATTATAGGAATAGATGGACGAGATTAAACTGTCATTAGATGATAGTTAGCGTTTTGATATTGACAACTATAAAAGGTCATGTTAAACTTTTCTTGGCAGCCATCCTTTATCTGATTAAAGAAAAACAAAACCCTAAACCCTAGAACGGTGATATAGTATCTAGCCTCCTCTCTCCAAAAGACGACCTATTACTAGATAGTCAGGATCAGTTCTGAACAGTTTTCAGAACACAGAAGGGGCTAGCATCCAGATCGCTTGCAGATGAGTTCGTCACGTGGATACCAGTCGAGGGCGAAGCGTAAACAGCAGCACCTCCACATCGAACAATCAAAACATTGAGGTAATTTCTATCCAATCGGTTTTTCTAGTATGTGCAGATCCTGTTGGTGGATTTCCGTAGTTTTATTTTATTTTGTTTTTGCCTACGGTCTCCTACAGTTAGGACCAACAAAGGAAGTATCATCTAACATATCAAAGCCATAACAAGAAGGATCAAATTTAATACCACTTCTCAACAATGGATCCTCGAGAGAAGTATGAGGAGAAAGACATTTAGACACATAAAGCATGATATGTGCTTATTTGTCTATATTTCTATATGTTATTTTCATCGTTTGTCGATGTTTTTAATGTGTAAAAATACATATTTTGGACTAATACCCTTTATTCTTGTCTTAGATGCCTTCTGAAAAAAGAAAAGGATGAGAGGAAATGAAAATGGTCAAAAATAGAGAGAAAATGATGAAAACGAAGCCTACAGCGTCAATGGAACTGACCTACCGCCTGAGGTAGGACAACTTACCATTGGCAGTAGGTCAGGGATCGTAAACACAACAAAGGTAGAACCTTACCGGCGATGGTAGGATATCCCCATCATCGTCAGTAGGTGCTGGTGTCAAGAAATTTTTTGTAGGCAGAACCTTACATCGGATGGTAGGACTTGATCTACAGTTGGTGGTAGGTCCCAGTTGATGGGCAGTTTTAATCAAATTCAAATTCTGTTTTGCTATATTTTTTTCCTCTATTTAAGAGGCTACTCTGCAATTAAAAAAGAGAGCAATAATTAGGAGTAGATAGTAGATAATTATGCTAGATTTAGGTTAGTTTATTCTTTAATTTTACATTAAATTAGTTAAGTAGTTATTAGATTTTCTGCAATTAAATTCTTGGAGATCAAGATTTGAAGACCTAATTTCAAGATTTCAAGCTTCAATTAGGCAACTTGAGGGACGAGCTCGAGAGATGTTCTGGACTTCGATTTTGACTTCCATTTTACTCCTAAGCTTTCTTTCTTTTAGTTTGTTATTGAATTAATGTTTAATTTCAGTTTTATTAAAATGAATAATGAGTAGTTCTTTATGTTTGGGTGAGGGGTGAACCCTAGTTTTTAATTATGAAATTGTTGGTTTATTTTGTTGATTTCGATGTTAATTTTGATTAAGTTGTTCTTCAATTGTGTTTGTTTGCAATTTGATTTTTACGAGATTAGATTAATCTCAAGACTGTTGAGAATTGAAAAATGAAGAACGATCTAGGATGGCCAATTGGGGGTTAATTGGGACAATTGACTAGAGATACGATTTTCTACTTTTAGGTCATTTAAATCACCTAATTTTACTGCACTCATAATTTGTTAGGTAGAAAAGAGATTTTCCTCTAAGGGTTAGTGAGTAGGGTGTCTTTCGCCTAGATATAGGGATTACCCGATTTATAATGATGGCCTAACTTAATTAATTCAACATCGTTTTCTTTGAAGTTTTCCAATTGAATTAGTAACAAGGATTAGGGGGATTCCACCATCCAAACTCTTGTTTTATAAAATTTTTAAACCATAATTTTATTACTTGATTTCTTTAGTTGTTAATCCGTTTTCAGTTTTTTCTTTTAATTCTCTAAAATCAATTTTTCTTTAGACTAAACATTAGGGACGTGATTAGTGCTTAAGCCTTTACCATCCTTGGGAGATTCGACACTCAGGTGTAACTTGTTTACAATAGTGATAAGTCCACTTGCCTGTTACTTAGTTTAGTAGTGCATCCCATAGGTTTAAAACGATAAATATCAAGTTTTTGGCACTGTTGTTGAGGACGCCAACTTAAGGAAAAGTGGTTTTATTTAGTGCTATAGTCAATTTTTGTTGTTTTGTTTGTTTTTGTTCTGTTCTTTATCCTTGTTGTACACGAGGATGAGTAGCATGGATATTGGGAATTTGGCTTATTACTTTTGGAACCTATATTGATCATTTATCCAATTATTTGTTCCAAGTTTCAGAAAGCAACACACGAATACAAATGGTACTATGGAATCTCGATAGGCATCAACATTAGAATAGAGGATAGATAACATGGTTGTTATACCTCAACATACGCATTATCAGCTGACAATGTTCCAAAGAAATTGGCAGTCATACAACATATATCCTAACTAGTAAAGTTCGAATTGGAGGACTAAAATGAATGTTACTTTGGGAGGTTACCTCAATATTCACCATGTGATAATATTCTATCGATATATCTATCACCACCACAACCTAATATAGAAGATCTTGTTACAAGATATATCAATTTGGTGGATGCCAGAGTGAATAGAATGGAAGCAGTCCAAAGAAGCCAAATAGCTTTTATGCACAGCATGGAGAGTTGAATCAAGCTGCTGGAAAACCTGATTGCTGAGAGGCCACTTGGTAGTTTACCGAGTAATACGGAGCAGATACTGGAGGAGCAGGCAAAGGCGACCACCTTATGAAGTAAAAAACAACTAGAAATAAGGTCTCCAATAGTTATGGATAAAGAGGAGGAAACTGCCCAAGTACCGAAGGAGTCCGCTTCCACAAGACTTCAAGAACCCTTACCGAATACAAGCTTGGTGAAAGAAAGTGATGTGTGAAAAATAAAATGAGATGTGAAATCCTAATTACTACAATTCAAGGCAAGTGGAACTAACAAAGTAAAGATGAGTTTCAACCCGAGTGTCAAATCTCTCATGGACGTACAAAGACTCAAGTACTAATCGTATTTCCAATGTCAAGTCGAAAAATGTTGATGTCGTTGAGAAAAATAAAAGCTTAAAAGCAATTAAAAGAAAGAAATACTAAAAATATTTTAATAATAAAACAAGGAATTTAGGTTGGTGGAACCCTCCTAATCTTTTTTACTAATTCAATTGGAAAAACTTTAATAAACACGATGTTGAATTAATTAAGTTGGGTCATCACTCAAAATCGGGCAATCCCTATCGCTAGGATGAAAGCCACCCTACTCACTAACCCTTAGAGGAAAATCTCTTTTCTTCCCAACAAATTATGAGTACGATAAACTTAGGTGATTTAAAATACCTAAAAGTGCAAAATCATATCTCTAGTCAATCAGCCAATTAACCCCCAATTGGTTGCCCTAGATTGTTCTTCATTTTTCAACTCCAAATCAACCTTGCGAATAATCTAATCTCGCGATAATTAAAATAATAAAATGTAATTGGAAGACAACTTAAATAAAAACAAACATCGAAGTCAAGAAATAAAACAAAGAACTTCATAATCAAGAATTTGGTTTCAACCCCAAACTAAAAAATAAAAACTGCTCATTATTCATTTTAAATAAAACTGAAAATTTATAAAAGAATTCAATGACATGAAATGGAAAAGAAAGCTTAGGATTAAGTCTTGGGGCCGCAATTGAATCCTGAACGTCTTTTAAGATCATATCTTGAGTCACCAAGTCTAAGATCAAAATCTTTAATTAAAGTCTTCAATTCTTGAATCCAAGAAAGTAAATCTTGCACAAAACATTAATTTCTATTAACTAAAGAAGATATAAAAGCTGGAATTTTAGAGAATGTTTAACTAATCTGAAATAATAGTGAAATCCACGTATTCCTTCATGTCGAAAACTACAATGTCAACGGGGAAGACTAAATAATTGACTTTGATTAATACATCCTCAATTACCCCTTTAGGATATCTAACATTTATGTATGCTAGATTAATAGACATTCTAATAGATTTTGGGGTACCTAAACCTTGACACTGACACATAGATAAAGAAATAACATTAATGCTAGCGGCTGAATCTGCTAAAGCCCTATCTACTTGAATACTACCTACAGTGCTAGGAAAAGAAAAACTCCTTGTATCTTCTAACTTTTGGGGCAGAGTTTTTGTCTTGATTGCAAGGGCTGAACTTTCTTCTTCCATGATAATCCGTTCTTTATGTGGAATCTCCTAATTCGTTGAGATAGCATGGACATGCTCTCTCGGATTCACTTCTGTATTACTTGGGAAAGTTCCTGGAGTTATTTCAGATACAATTTTGACTAATTGCCCAATTTGCTTTTCTATGTTTCTAATGGAGGCCTCTTAATTCCTTTGGGATGTCTCAATGGTATTCATTCTGCTTTCTATTGCAGCCATAAATTTTGCCATTAAGTCCTCCAAATTCGTCATATTTGATGCATGATGAGTTTGTGGACCCTCTTCGTAAGGTAAAGGCGCTGGAGGACCTCTATTATGAAAACCCGGAGGTTGATTTTGTCTTTGTTGTCCTTGAACCCCCAAGAAAAATTGGGGTGGTTTTTCTATCCCGAATTGTTCGTGTTTGAGTAGGGATATTTTGTCGATTCCCTTGCACAGACTCTACTTGCTCTGCTTGTCCTCCAATACTTGGGAACTCTCTTTTACAATAGTTGCATAAAAGCCCTATACATAGAGGTAAAAATACAAGAAACCCAAGCTACAATTGGAGTAGAAATCAAGAAAACCGAGTATGAAAAGGATTGGAACCGCCCTTGTAAGCACTACCTACTACCAATGGTAGGGTGAGGCCTACCATCCGCGGTAGGTTTCAGGTTGTACTTGACCTGCCATCCTCAGCACCTACCATCAATGGCAGGTTACCCTGCCATGCGCGGTAGGTGCTGCCCGTTTGTCGATGGCTTTGTTTTTCGTCATTTTCACTAGGTTTTCATTTTCTTTTCACTGTTTCTACTCCATAGGTTACCTAAGACAAGAATAAGAGATATTTAGCTAAAAATATATACTTTTACATATTAAAAACCTTTAAAACGATGAAATTAGTGTATAGAAAATACATAGGATTATGCACTTATCAGAAAGTTAGAGAATTGAGTGCTTGCCAAAGAATAAGAGTGAGTTTGAGGAAGGTAAGCTAGAAAAGGAAAACGAGAGTCAAGAGGATCATACGGAAGAGCAAAAAGAAATAGAGATAGAAGTTTTCAAAAAGAGTGAGAGAGTGAACCTCTTTATTAACGAAACAAACTCTATTCTTGTTAGTAATTCTTTATGGGAATCATGGAAGCAACCCAAGGAGAATAACGTGAAGAGGAGACATTGGTAGTATATGCCCTAAGACCAATTGACTCACATTTATGATCAATGAAGCATGTATTTTTGAATTGTATTTTATGCTCTTGGTCATCAAGTACGTCACTTGATAGTAAAACCCTTATAGCTAATAAAATACTATTCTTATTTGTCCCTAGTTTATCACATCTTGTAAACTAGTGTGAAGTTTATTGATGGTCAAGTTTTACTGATCATGAATATGAGATATAAAGTCAATTCATAAATAAATATTGAGAATATTGTATTGGACATGACCCAAAGTGAAGAAGAAATATTGCATGGGTTTAAGTTATAAGTATTTCTTCTCAGTTTTATATTTGGTGTCCTTCGACCTAATGTTTCTAATGTTTCTTGCATGGGGAGAAAAATAAGTTTTGACATAGTCAAACATCACTTTTAATTAGGTGATCATTATGATTATTGGTTGGCTTATTTTCTCGTCATGGCTTGAATATTGGAGATAGTGAAAGGGATTTGTCCCTCTCTTTTTAGAGAGAGATATCCATGGGCCCCTTGATAAGGAAGATTGGAAAATATGCATGGCCATGCTCAAATAAGTATTAATAAGGTGTTATTAATATTATTTGTTGGAACAGTCTGCCTGGTGATCAAGTAAATGATTAATTAAGTTTTATAAGGATGACTTGATCCATGCCTTATACTTAATTAGGATATCGTGTGATAAGAGGACTAAATATAAAATCTGATGCTAGGTTATTATTACATTTACTTAACTTGGGTAAGCATAATGTCTTGCTAGAGGCCGCTTATGTTTTGTGAATAAATGTCTAGGACATTTTTTCATTCACTCCCAACGTTAAGTGAACCTACAGGGTCACACGCATAGATGATCTTGTGAGCATAATGTCCACGTTCAATGAATCTAGATTGTGTCCAGATTCGTTGAACGTATACAAAGGGGAATCAGATTCCATATTGCATTTTCTGGTAGGTTAATAAGTAATTAATTTTATTTAATCGAATAAATGAAATTAATTACTTAATATTACTCATCCAACCGTTGGCTGATTATAGGAATAGACGGATGAGATTAAACTGTCATTAGATGACAGTTAGGGTTTTGATATTGACAGCTATAAAAGGTTATGTTAACCTTTTCTTGGTGGCCGTCCTTTATCTGATTAAAGAAAAATAAAACCCTAAACCCTAGAACGGCGATATAGTATCTAGCCTCCTCTCTCCGAAATACGACCGATTACCAGATAGTCAGGATTAGTTCTGAACAGTTTTCAGAACACAGAAGGGGCTAGCATTCCGATCGCTTGTAGAGGAGTTCGTCGCGTGGATACCAGTAGAGGGCGAAGCGTACAAAGCAGCGCCTCCACAACGAATAATGAAAACATTGAGGTAATTTCTATCCAATCGATTTTTCTAGTATGTGCAGATCCTGTTGGTGGATTTCCGTAGTTTTATTTTACTTTGTTTTTGCCTACGGATTCCAGCAGTGGTATCAGAGCCTCGTACATAGTAGTTTTACTGATTTTATCTGTTACCACTTTGATTACATATGTTGTTTTCAATCGGCCTTATAGTAAGGTTTCTGATTAGTGTAATAATCAGAGTAAATTGAATTATAAGATTCGCATATATCATATTCTGTTTTACTTATTAATACGATTAATTAAACAGAATATTGTTACTGCCAAATTGTTTGGCGTACAGTCTGTAATCTGTGCAATTTAATTGTTAAACAAATATGCAGAATCACATGATTTAATGTTTAACTGTTAAACAAAATTTCTGGCGGCATGATTTTAGGGTTTATGACGGCAATAACTTATTCAATGAGTTAGAAAGAAAAATCGTTTTTTCTTTCCGGGACCGCCGTTTTCTTCCGGGGGCATCTTTAGATGCATGGTGCATAGCATGGCCCTTTAGCTCTTGTGATTTATTGGCTTATTTTGTTAATAGGTTGTATGTTTTTAAATACGGCCTGCATGTCATTGTTTTCGTTGATGTAATATTATCAAGCTTTACTAGAATATGTTAATTTTACTTCCTATTCCTATGTATATTTTCTGTACTATGTAACAAGATTAGAAGGCCAAGACATTGGAGGCAAGCTCATGGAGATGAAGACTTACCTAGATTGACCTTTGACTTCCATGAGGCTCGTGGAAGTCAATATAGGATTGGGGCCATGCTATGACACGTTTTATTTGATGTATATATATTATGCATGTGATGTTTAGTTTATTTCCTTTTATCTTTTATATATGTTTTGTGAAATAATATACAAATAAAAAGGAAGAGGGTTTTTGAAACCATGTAAAAAAAAATTAAGTCGTAAAATGCCTTCCATGATCATAAGCACTTCTCCATGCTTGGATCATCATTTTGTCTCATTGCCAAAGCAAGAGATAAATGGTTACCTAAGTAGGGGAAGGTGGAAAATGGTGATTTCCATATGCTTGGAATGGTTTGGCTTAACTAGGCTATCAAAACGGTTTTGAGCCTAGGACATCATATGGGATTTTGCCAGTACATGTAGATGTAAATCCCATTAATACATTTTTCCCTAATTATGGGTGTTAAGCCAAAGCTTACTTATGATTACAATAAAATGAATTTTTATACCCATGATTTATATCAAGTGTTGAATATTTCAGGGAAAATTTAATGCTTCATTTATTTAATTTTACTTTGCAAATTCTATGTAGATAATGGCCTCAAGCAATTCAAACACATCGTTGCGATCCGTGCTTGAAAAGAATAAGCTTAGTGGGACTAACTTTCTTGATTGAGCACGAAATTTAAGGATTGTCCTTAAACAAGAAAAAAAGCTATATGTACTTGAGAACCCTATCCCTAATCAACCAGCTAACAATGCCACTATAGTCGAAAAGGATGCTTATAGTAAGCACAAGGATGATTCTAACGATGTGACATGTCTCATGTTGGCTACGATGGAATCTGATTTGCAAAAGCAATTCGAGGAAGTTGAGGCTTATGAGATGATAAAACAGCTCAAGGAAATGTTCCAAGAGCAGGCACGTCAAGAGAGATATCTTACCATTAAGGCATTGAACAGTTGCAAAATAACCCGTGGCACTTCAGTTAGTGCTCATGTCCTTAAGATGAAAGGGTATTTTGATTAGCTTGAAAAACTTGAAGCACCTGTAAGTCATGACTTGGCTACTGATATGATCTTGGCTTCTTTGACCTCTGACTATGATCAGTTTGTCATGAACTTCAATATGCATAATATGGAAAAGTCCATAAATGAATTGCACCGGATGCTCAAGCAGGCTGAACAAAACATTAGGAAGTCTACTCCGAATGTTCTGAGTTCAGAAGGGGCAGTTCAAGAAGAACAAGGGAAAGGGAAAGGGAAAGGATATGGCCAAAAAGGGTAAAAACAAGCAGAAGCCCAAGCCCAAGGTTAAACCACCAAAGGAAGGGACTTGCTTCCACTGCAATGAACCTGGTCATTGGAAGAGGAATTGCAAGCTCTACTTGGAAGAAAAGAAGAAGCAAAAGGCTAGTGAGACTGCCGCTTCAGGTATTTTCGTTATAGAAATTAATATGTCTACTCCTACTTCACGGGTATTAGATACCGGATGTGGAGCTCACATTTGTGTAAATGTGCAGGGACTCAAAAGGAGTAGATCTTTGCGAAGGGAGAGGTGGACCTACTAGTTGCAAATGGAGCCAAAGTTGCTGCTGTAGCTGTAGGGACATTTGATTTACTTTTGCCTACTGGGCTTATAATTGAACTTAAAGATTGTTATTATGTTCCTGCTATGAGTAGGAACATCATTTCAGTTTCTTGTTTGGATATTGATGGTTTTGAGTTTAATACTAAGAATGGTAAAAGTTCTATTTATAAAATGGTATTTTCTATGGGGATGCCTCTTTATGTAATGGACTTTACATTCTTAACCTACATGATTCCATTAGTAAGCCCATCTATAACATAAATACAAAGAAATTTAAATCTAATGATTTAAATAAAACTTACTTCTGGCATTGTCGTTTGGGCCATATAAATGAGAAACGCATATCAAAACTCCATCAAGATGGACTTTTATCTTCATTCGACCTTGAGTCTTATGAAAAATGTGATTCTTGTTTATTGGGAAAAATGACTACAAGTCCATTTACAGGGCAAAGTGAAAGGGCTACCGATTTATTGAAACTTATAGATACTGATGTATACGGGCCAATGATCACACAAGCCAGAGGAGGTTTTCAGTATTTCATTACATTCACAGATGATTTCAGTAGATATGGTTATGTCTATCTAATGAAACATAAATCTGATTCCTTTCAAAAGTTTAAGGAATTTCAAAATGAAGTAGAAAATCAACTTGGAAGGAGTATCAAATTACTTCAATCAGATCGAGGTGGTGAATACTTAGGCCAAGAGTTTGACGAACATCTAAAAAATTGGTGGGATATTATCACAATTAACTCCACCAGAACACCACAATAGAATGGTGTGTCTGAACGCAGAAATCGAACTCTATTGGATATGGTTCGATCTATGATGAGTCAAACAGATCTTCCAATTTCTTTTTGGGGGTTATGCTCTAGAAACTGCTGCATTCATATTAAATAGAGTTCAATCTAAAGTCATTCGGAAAAACACCATATGAGATATGGGACCCAGGAAACAACCTAGTTTAGCATTTCTCAAAATTTGGGGATGTGATGCTTATGTGAAGCGATCATTATTAAAAAACTAGCACCCAAACCTGATAAGTGTCTGTTCGTGGGATATCCTAAGGAAACTAAAGGATACTACTTTTATCTTCCATCTCAAAACAAAGTGTTTGTTGCTCGGAACGGAATTTTCCTTGAAAGGGAATTCGTTTCCAAAAGAGTCGATGGGAGTAGAATCCATCTTGAAGAAGCTCAAGGACAAAGCAGACCATTTCGAACCGAGTATGGATACTCGGGTTGGACTCACGTGTTCATACTGAGCCTGAACCTCTGACACAAGGGCCAAGAAGGTCTAGTAGGATTTCTCAGATACCACAGAGATATGGATTTCTAGTGACTGAGGATCATAATATTGATCTTATTGATCAAGGTGAACCTAATTCCTACCAAGATGCTATTCATAGTCCCGAATCTAGCAAATGGCTAGAGGCTATGAAATCAGAAATACAATCCATGCATGATACTCAAGTTTGGACTTTGATTGATCCACCTAAAGGTTGCAAGACCATAGGGTGTAAATGGGTTTTCAAAAAGAAAACTGACATGGATGGCAATGTGCACACTTACAAAGCACGATTGGTAGCAAAAGGGTATAGATAAACTCTTGGTATAGACTATGATGAAACCTTTTCTCCAGTTGTAATGCTTAAGTCAATTAGAATTCTACTTGCCATTGCAGCATATTATGATTATGAAATATGGCAAATGGATGTTAAAACTGCTTTTCTTAATGGAAATCTACTGGAGGATGTGTAGATGACACAACCTGAAGGTTTTATTCATCATTCGAATTCTAGTAAAGTGTGTAAACTTCAAAGATCCATTTATGGCTTGAAGCAAGCATCTCGAAGTTGGAATCTTCATTTTGATGAAGTAATTAAAGAATTCAATTTCATCAAGAATGATGATGAACCTTGTGTCTACAAAAGGGTTACAGAAAATGCAGTAGTCTTCTTAGTACTCTATGTCGATGACATCTTGTTAATTGGGAATGACATCCCCACTTTGCAAAGTGTAAAAACTTGGTTGGGGAAGTGTTTTTCAATGAAAGATTTAGGCGAAGCAGCCTATATTCTAGGCATTAGGATCTATCGAGATAGATCTAAAAAGCTTATTGGCCTAAGTCAGAGTGGATATATTGACAAGGTACTAAAAAGGTTAAGTATGCAAGATTCTAAGAGAGGATTCTTGCCAATGTCACATGGCGTTAAACTCAGTAAGTCTCAAATTCCTACCACAAGGGCGAATACAGAACGCATGAGAAAGATTCCTTATGCTTCCGCAATTGGATCTATCATGTACGCCATGTTATGCACTCGCCTAGATTTCTCGTATGCATTAAGCATGACTAGCAGATTCCAATCAAATCCTGGTGAACCGCATTGGACTGCAGTAAAAAACATTCTCAAGTACTTAAGAAGGACTAAAGAGATGTTTTTGATCTACGGAGGTCAGGAAGGAGAGCTTGTTGTAAATGGTTACACGGATGCTAGCTTTCAGACTGATGTAGATGATTTTAGATCGCAATCTGGATTTGTGTTTTGTTTGAATGGAGGTGCTGTGAGCTGGAAGAGTTCAAAGCAAGATACCGTGGCCGATTCTACTACAGAGGCTGAGTATGTGGCTGCTTCTGATGCAGCCAAGGAGGCAGTTTGGATCAGAAAGTTCATCACAGAACTAGGTGTAATTCCTAGCATTGTGAACCCAGTGGACCTATATTGTGATAATACAGGAGCCATTGCACAAGCTAAGGAACCTAGATCTCATCAACGATCCAAACATATTCTCAGGCGTTTCCATCTCATTCGAGAAATTATTGAGCGTGGAGATGTTAAAATTTGCAAACCAGACACCAACGAAAATGTCGCAGATCCATTGACAAAGCCACTCCCACAACTTAAGCATGAGAGTCATACTAGGTCAATGGGTTTGAGAGTCATGTCAAATTGGTGGTAGAGCAAGTGGGAGATTCTTAGTATATGCCCTAAGACCAATTGACTCACATTTATGATTTATGAAGCATGTATTTTTTAATTGTATTTTATGCTCTTGGTCATCAAGTATGTCACTTGATAGTAAAACCCTTACAGCTAATAAAATACTATTCTTATTTGTCTCTAGTTTATCACATCTTGTAAACTAGTGTGAAGTTTATTGATGGTCAAGTTTTACTGATTATGAATATGAGATATAAAGTCAATTCATAAATAAATATTGAGAATATTGTATTGGACATGACCCAAAGTGAAGAAGAAATATTGCATGGGTTTAAGTTATAAGTATTTCTTCTCAGTTTTATATTTGGTGTCCTTCGGCCTAATGTTTCTAATGTTTCTTGCATGGGGAGAAATATATGTTTTGACATAGTCAAACATCACTTTAAATTAGGGGATCATTATGATTATTGGTTGGCTTATTTTCTCGTCATGGCTTGAATATTGGAGATAGTGAAAGGGATTTGTCCCTCTCTTTTTAGAGAGAGATATCCATGGGCCCCTTGATAAGGAAGACTGGAAAATATGCATGGCCATGCTCAAATAAGTATTAATAAGGTGTTATTAATATTATTTGTTGGAACAGTCTGCCTAGTGATCAAGTAAATGGTTAATTAAGTTTTATAAGGATGACTTGATCCATGCCTTATACTTAATTAGGATATCGCGTGACAAAAGTACTAAATATTGAATCTGATGCTAGGTTATTATTACATTTACTTAATTTGGGTAAGCATAATGTCTTGCTAGAGGCCGCTTATGTTTTGTGAATAAATGTCTAGGACATTTTTTCATTCGTTGCAAACGTTAAGTGAACCTACAGGGTCACACGCATAGACGATCTTGTGAGCATAATGTCCACGTTCAATGAATCTAGATTGTGTCCAGATTCGTTGAACGTATACAAAAGGGGAATCAGATTCCATATTGTATTTTCTGGTAGGTTAATAAGTAATTAATTTTATTTAATCGAATAAATGAAATTAATTACTTAATATTACTCATCCAACTGTTGGATGATTATAGGAGTAGACGGACGAGATTAAACTATCATTAGATGACAGTTAGGGTTTTGATATTGACAGCTATAAAAGGTTATGTTAACCTTTTCTTGGTGGCCGTCCTTTATCTGATTAACGAAAAACAAAACCCTAAACCCTAGAACGGCGATATAGTATCTAGCCTCCTCTCTCCGAAATACGACCGATTACCAGATAGTCAGGATCAGTTCTGAACAGTTTTCAGAACACAGAAGGGGCTAGCATCCCGATCACTTGCAGAGGATTTCGTCGCGTGGATACCAGTAGAGGGCGAAGCGTACAAAGCAGCGCCTCCACTACGAACAATGAAAACATTGAGGTAATTTCTATCCAATCGATTTTTCTAGTATGTGCAGATCCTGTTGGTGGATTTCCGTAGTTTTATTTTACTTTGTTTTTGCCTACGGATTCCAACAGACATCTCATGGAGTTCACGGGAAATTGCGAGAGTGCTAAAAGAAAACAATCCTTATGCTATGGAAAAGCGCGAATGAGTTCTTCTTCAAACTTAGCCCTTGTTAACCTTTTGTTTTCCTTTCAAGAGATAAGACTCTTCATAATTAGTAATATTTTTCTTGAGCTCGACCTTAAGTTTTTAATCTCTCTTCTTGTTTTAGGTTTCAAATTCGTTCTTTTTCTTTACAAAGAGGTCATAAAAGAGCATCGCTTTAAGCCCAAGTTTGGAGAGGATGTGGGACACCTTAAGAAGGAATCCCTCGTTCGCCAAAACGGTTAAGAAAAGATTTACCTGGCCTTTTCTTTTATGTAGTTGTACTATTGTATCCTACTATGGCTGCTTCTATTTTAATTCATTTTTATCATTTTTGTTGTTCTTATAATATGTTCTTGGATAGAGGATTGCTCCCTTAAGACCCAAGTGTAAAACGATTAAATAAGGTTAGCAAGCATGAAACGGGGTTAAAACTTGCATGAAAGAAGAAATATCGGCGTCCCAGCAGAAGCCTACCATGGACGGCCGGGTACCCTACCGCACGGGATAGAATGGAGGCAACAATTCTTCCCAAGGAAGAGACCTACAGCAGACAATAGGTCCAACCTACTGCCAATGGTAGGATGATGGGCATTTCTCAGGCAGCACAGGAAGAGATCTACCGTGGAAAACGAGTTGGGTCAACCCAGTTGAAGAAAAATTCTAGTTTTCAGTTAAATATTTCTGCACCTTTTCCCCTATTTCTCTTCCAAAATCCGTCACATTCTTCCCTCTTTCTCTCTCAACTACCCCAGTCTCCCTCCCCCCTCCTCCCTCCCTCTCTCCTTCATCTCAAACACTGGTAGGTCTCTGGTAATCTATTCTGGCAACACCATCGGTTTCTCTCTCTCTCTCTGTCTCTCTCTTGGTTTGTTTTTGTTTCTTCTTCTTCCTCTTCTTTCTCTTCTTCTTCTCCTCCTTTCCTCTACTTCTAACCCTTCTATTTTTTCCAATCCTCTCCCCCTCCCATTCCAACCCACAAAACTCTACACCACTGCATTTATTTTCTTCCACTCTCTCTTCGAAACACTACACCTTTTTCCCCTCCTTATTGAATTTCTTCACCTTTCCCCTCTATTTGTTTTTCTTCTAGTTTCTTTTATTTTTGTTTCACTTTGTTAATTTTTGTTTTTACTAAATTTTTGTGGTCTATTTTGTTTTCTAACAAAAATTTTGCAGGAAATTTCAAGGAATTCTCCGATGAACTTCCAGCGAAATTCTGACGACTCCGGCATAGCTCCGGTGGTGATTCGTTCAAGGCAGAAAGCATGCATTCCTCGTGGCATTGTTTGTTTCTACAAGCAAACATAGGCTAATTCTTCAACCTTTTGTCTCCGTTTCATTTAGTCGCGTCTACGTGTTTTTTTTTATTGTGGGCTTTGCTTTAATTTTTTCTTTTTGATAGCTTAAATTAGTGTACATTTACTACTTTACTCGTTTTATTCCCTTTACCTTTGCCACACTTTAACACACAGGGGTCACGTCTAGTTATTTTAATTTTCCATTTGTACGTCTCTTATGTTTTACTGCTTTAATGTGTTGGTGTTGTTGTGCAGCAAGGTTTTATCCTTCATTCTTCTCTTGTTCCTTCATTTAATTTTACTCTTTCTATGGCTCCAAAGGAATCTGTTGCCTCGTACTCCAAATCTAAACGGGTTCGTATTGAGGGGACCTCACTCGGCCCCACTACCCCAAATATTCTCCCTTTTTCAGAATGTCTTTCTACGGCAACCTGTAAATGGATAACTGATAGGGAGTCGCTCAAGATTGTTATTGATGTTCAAAAAAAATAATAAAATGGGATGTGATCCTAGTTATTATAATGCAAGGCACGTGGATCTAACAAAGTAAAGGTGAGTTTAACCCGAGTGTCGAATCTCTCAGGAACGGGCGAAGGTTCAAGTACTACTCGTGTTTCTAATGTTTGGTCGATGAAAAGATTGTCGTTGAGAAAAACTTAAAACAATAAAGGCAGTTAATATAAAGCAGTAATAAAAACAATTTTTAAAAGTTAATAGAAACAAGAGTCTGGTTTGTTGGAATCTCCCTAATCCTTGTTACTAGCTCAATTGGAAAAGACTTTAATGAAAATGATGTTCGAATTAATTAAGTGGGGTCATCACTCAAAAATTGGACAATCCCTATCCCTAGGATGAAAGCGAACCTACTCACTAACCCTTAGAGTAAATCTATTTTCTCCCTAACAAATTATGAGTGCCACAATATTAGGTGATTTAAAAGGACCTAAAAGTGCAATATCGTATCTGTAGTAAATTGCCCCAATTAATCCCTAATTGGTTACCCTAGATTGTTCTTCCCTTTTCAATTCCAAAAAATCTTACGAATAATCTAATCTCGCGACAATTAAATTACAATAAAATGCAATTGCAAGACAACTTAAAATAAAACAAGCATCAAAATCAAGAAATCAAACCAAGAACTTCATAAACAAAAATTAAGGTTCAACCCCAAACATAACAAAAAAGAACTACTCAATATTCATATTAGAAAAACTGAAATAAAACATAAAACTCAATAACAAAAAGGGAAAAGAAAGCTTAGGATTGAAAATCGAAGCCGCAATTGAATACCGAACGTCTTCTAAGCTCATATTTCGAGTCATCAAGTTGAAGATCGAAATCTTGAATCAAAGTCATCAATTGTGGAATCCAAGAAACTAAATTACAGAATTCTTGAAACTTTAGTAACTAATTAAATGTATAAAACATGGAATTTAAAGAGTGTTTAATCAAATCTAACCTAATTAATCTAATCTAAACTACCTAATCTACAGCTAATCTGTCTAAGAATCTAATCCTATCGAATTGTGTATATTAATGTCTAGCTATTCTCTATACAATAGATGCCAAAGACAATATATATAGAGGTGAACAGTGCAAGAAAACCAGTTTAATTTTTAGAATAAATCAAGAAAATCGAGTTTAAGTTGGACTCCAGCCGCCCTTGCCAGCACACCCGACCTCCGATGGTAGGGCAAGGCCTACCGTCCTGGATAGGTTTTGTTACCCCAAACCGTTGCTTCTTGGCCTCTATCGGCAACCATAGGTCTACGTACCTCGCGCGATAGGTTGCTGAATTTTTTCCAACATTTTTGTTTTCATCATTTTTGCTCCATTTTTGTTTCCTTTTCATCGTTTTCACTTTAGGAGGACACCTATGACAAGAATAAGAGATAATCAGCTAAAATATATATTTTTACATATTTAAAACACCGAACACGATGAAATTAACATATAAAAAATATAGACAAATATGCACTCATCAGTTATTGAAAAATCGTTCGATGAGGCAGTCATCGAACATCTTAAACTCGCAGAACTTTGGAGAAGGCTGGGTTGCATCTCTCTTCTTTGAATTTTTTGCCATTATTACCCCAACCTTATATGTTAATTCTATGCTAATATTACCCACAAAATGGATAAGGATCTCCAAACAATCATTTCTACTGTCAAAGAAGTTCATATAATTTTAACCAGGGAACATATGGCGTCCATTCTTGGGATTCCAGATGAAGGGAATACAGTCACTGTGGGCTGAAACAGAAAAACTATCAACGAGGACTCGGACTGAAATTTCGATGCGGCATGTAACTGCTTTGATATCTAGCCGATATCTAGTAGATTGTCGTTGAATCCTCCACGGGGGCGATTTCCCAGTCCTTCTTTCTCATTCCGTTGCTTATTCCTTCAGGCACACACTTGTTCAAAAGGGGGTGGACTAAGTGAAGTCTGTATTCTTGATATCTATATGCTTGACAAACTCCAAAATCGATCCCCCTTTTGCCTCGCTTCCTTGATGACACACACCATGCACAATGCTAGGTGTGACTACACCAAAAAATGTGTACATCATTATCCTGTGATTCTATCTCGAGTTTTTGCTGTTTTTAATGTTAACTTCACAGGGGAACAACGATGATCAATAGGACCGCTGCAAGTCATCAAATTTACAACCTTCAATAAATGCGGTTGTTCGTGGGATGAGAAGAACAAAGTGTGGATACCTTTGTCTGAGGAAGATTGGCTAAGGGAACACAACTATGTCGATTTTGGATCCATAAAGAAAACCACACACTTAAACCGGCATTAGGGTGCCTTCGTCGCATCTAGATGATGAGGATGATGAGGACTACGAGTCCTATGACCCCTCAGACGATGATGCACCTCTGAAAGTCCCAATGGATGCATTCCAGGATGATATGTGGACTGCTTTTGAGCGACTCCGTGTCACTAAAGACATCCACGAGTTAGTGGAAATAGTGGAGTCAACTCACCGTTATATGGACGCATTATCCCATCAGAGGGCATCTATAGATTGCCAGGAAGTGATGCTACCCTACCTGTGCAGAAGATTCGTGCTTGATTAGGGCAGCAGTAGAGGTGGTCGCACGGACTTTTGTCCACAATAGGGAGTTTATCTTTCCTTTCCTCTATTTTCTTTTAGTTTTGTTTTTTCTTTCCTTTTATGTTATTTTTTTTATTTCATGTTTTATATTTTCTTTTGCTTAGTAATTTTATTTGTTTTATTTGTCTTTCTTTTTCCTTGTTTACTTTCATGTGGACATGGCTTCCCAATATGTTTTACCACTTTATATCTGCGAATGGCTTCCCGTATATGTGTGTTTTTCGTTTATCCTGTTAATCTAAGCCCCACATTGATGACAATGTGATTGTAAGTGTCGGGGGTATTTATTTCCTATTTTCCTTATCTTTCTTTCTCCTTTTACTTTTTAATTTTTAGTAGTTTATTTGAAAATTTCAAAAAAATCAAAAAATTTGGAAATTTCAAAAAAAAAAAAACTTTTCCTTCCTTTTCTTTTTCCTATTCTTTGAAAAATTAAAAAATATTTTTATTTTGCCACTTTCAGCAAAGTACATAACTGCAAAATTCTTTAGGTTTTTTGAAAATAGCAAATGACTTAATTAGTTTGAAAACCATATTTACTAGTTTTCTTACATGATCAATTGGTTTTCATGCACCTGTAAATGTTGTTTAACTAACAGAAGCCTAGGATTCTTGGATAATTAGCATAATGATAATCAATTTTTGGGTCTTTGCCTGCAATTTCATATCTTTTTGTCCTCAAGGGCATAGAATTCTAGTCTAGAATGGTCCCAAAAATGATGTTCTTAGGCCTTCTTTACACCCTTTGTGCCTTTCTTCCCATATCCTATGTGAAATCGATTCCTAGTTCCCTTTTTTGTGCCTTCATGCTAAGAGTTTCAATCTCTTTTCTTGTTTGTTCTTTTAAACTCACTACATAAAAGCTCAGTTCGTGGAGTTAATTGTATAATATTTTTTAAGTCATTTTAAGTGAGAAAAACAAATAAGTGTGGGGGTGAAGTAGTGAAGAAATACAGAAAACCCTATGCAAAAGAGAGGTATTTTGGGTATTTCAGATGTCCTGTGCTTATGGCTGTTGAAAAGAGGGAAAAAGAAAAAAAGGAAATTGACGTTAAAAAATATATATATAAAAAGAGAAAAAGTTCAAAAAATGAAAAAATAGCAAAATAAAAAGAAAAAAATATGAGTGTTAATTTTATAGTAAATTCCTGAAAAATATCAAGCATCTCCCTCTCTCTCTCTCTCTCTCTCTCTTACTTGGTAACTCCTGTAAATCTGAAGAAGTATGTTGTTAGGTAGGGCGTGCACCAAAAAGAATGAAGTAGGATCTTCAAGGTGAGAGAGAAGAGTGAAAAGGACGACTAGAAAGTGTTCTTTAATTTTCTTATCCTTTCCTTTCAGTTGCATTAGCTCTATCTCATTTGTCTTTGTTCCCTGTTTACGTTCATCTATTACCCTGTACATTTCCAAGCCTAACATTACAAGCTGAAAAGTCATACCTAATCCGGTAACGACCTAAAATAGAATTTAGAGTGGATAAGTGATAAAGAATTATAAGCTTGTGTGCATTGTCTTTTTTATTTAAAAAAAAAACCACTGTGCTAATCACTTGACATTCCTCTTTTTTTGTGAAGAACAGCATGAGCAATTCGCACATGAACCTTTACTCGTAACGACTTTTAGTAACTTTTGGTGCACTTAGTGACTTTTGTCGTTGGTATATTTTTGTTTATCTTCGGAGTGGGGTAGGATTGTATTCTATTTAGGTGGCTCTTTCTTTTACATTGCTTTGTTTTGGTGATTATTTGTGCTATCATTTATTGTGGGCGTTTTGTGATCTTAACTGTTTTAATTCGGCTTCTCTCGTTTCATGTAATGTCTTTCTAAAACAAAAGTTCTTAACTCCTCTGTTTTTTCTGTTTAGTTTGTTTTACTTATGGGCGAGCAACAGATAAGTGTGGGGGTATTTTATATTTGCTTATTTGCCTATATTTCTATATGTTATTTTCATCGTTTCTCGATATTTTTAAGATGTAAAAATAAATATTTTGTTCTAAAAACCTTTATTCTTGTCTTAGATGCCTTCTGGGAGAGAAAACGATGAAAGGAAATGGAAATGATCGAAAATGGAGCCGACGACGTCAACAGAGCTGACCTACCGCCTAAGGCAGGCCAACCTACCATCGGCGGTTTGTCAGGGGATTGCAAACGCAGCCAAGGTAGAACCTTACCGGTGACGGTAGGCTACCCTTACCATCAGCAGTAGGTCCCGATGTCAAGAAATTTTCTGTAGGCAGAACCCTGTCCTGCACGATAGGGATCAACCTACTGTCAGTGGTAGGTCCTTGCTAATGGGCCGTATTAATCCAAATCAAACTCTTCTTTGTTTTAATTTTTCATCTATTTAAGAGGCTACTCTTTAAATAAAGAAGGGAGCAGTAATTAGGAGTAGATATTAGATAATTAGGGCTAGATCTACGTTTTAATTCTTTAATTTTACATTCAATGAGTTAAGTAGTTATTTGATTTTTCTACAATTTAATTCTTGGAGATCAAGATTTGTAGACCTAATTTAAGATTTCGAGCTTCAATTGGGCGACTCGAGAGACATGCTCGGGAGGCGTTCGAGACCTTGATTTCGACTTCAATTTTACTCCTAAGCTTTCTTTCTTTCATTTTGGTATTGAATTAATGTTTAATTTTAGTTTTATTACAATGAATAGTGAGTAGGTCTTTATGTTTGGGCGAGGGTTTAACCCTAGTTCTTGATTATGAAATTCTTGGTCTAATTTCTTGATTTCGATGTTTGCTTTGATTACGTTAATCTTCAATTTTTGTTGTTTGCAATCTAATTGTTGCGAGATTAGATTAGTCACAAGATTTCTCAGAATTGAAAGTGGACGAACGATCCAGGGCAGCCAATCGGGGGTTAATTGGGGCAATTAGCTAGAGATACGATTTTCCACTTTTAGGTCCTTTAAATCACCTACTTTTAATGCACTCATAAATTGTTAAGGAGAAAAGTGATTTTTCTCTAAGGGTTAGTGAGTAGGGTGGCTTTCGCCTAAAGATAGGGGTTGCCCTATTTATAGTGATGAACCCAACTTAATAATTCAACATCGTATTCTTTGAAGTTTTCTAACTGCTACACGTTTCCAGATGAGCAACTTCCTTTTTGTAGAACTATCATTGACGATTCACCATGGTATGCTGGCATAGTATCATTTGGTTTCTAGTGTTGTGCCTACTAGTAACTCCCAGAAAGAAAAAAGTTCTTCGCAGACCTGAAATACTATTTCTGGGAAGACCCATACCTCATTCTTCAATGTGCTTACCAAATAATCAAGCGATGTGTGGCTCCTGTTGAAACAGAAGATATCTTGAATCATTGTCATAAGGGTCTAGCAGGCAGCCACTATCAAGTCAACGGAGTTGCACATAATGTCCTCCTACACTATTGCACTTGAAGCACCTAGTTGGATTGGTAATCAATCTACCTTTCTATTTCACCGTAGTTTCACGCACTTACTTTTTCTTGTAAGTAGAACCTTAGCACTCCCACAAATGCTAAGAAAGTCTTAATTCACTCAAACTCTTAAAGGCTAGATGAGAACTTTGGAAAGTTGTCGGCAAATAATGGTTGTTTATGAAAGGAAGATTTTATTGCTTTCAATTGATGGTTAAGATTACAACATGTGCCAACGATCCAACGGTTGCCTTAGATCATTCTAGAACATCCTAGATAAAGATCTAGCTATGGAGTGTTCTAGAGAATACTACACTAGTCTATTTAATGCTTAACATCTCTATGGTTCTAGAGA
This sequence comes from Catharanthus roseus, assembly GCA_028651295.1. NCBI lineage: Eukaryota > Viridiplantae > Streptophyta > Magnoliopsida > Gentianales > Apocynaceae > Catharanthus > Catharanthus roseus. The sequence goes on along the minus strand of JAPQWS010000153.1, from coordinate 27,335,294 downwards.
CTTCCAAAGGATACTAGAGACTTTCATGTAAGTCACTTAAAACCATATCATGAAGACATAACGGACCCCACTCGAGGAGAGTATAAGCGAGTGCCCTCCGCCGTGGTCACCTCCTTTGATAAGGAAGTCGACGCCATACTAGTCAATCGCCATATTCGAAAACGAGGTTTACCACGGCGGTTCTAAGCCTTGTAAGCTCCTTCCAAGTAATAAAAGCTTCCTTTCATAAACAAGTTCTTCTACTTTATGAGGTATTCTCGATAGTTTGGTAAACCTCGTTTTCGAATAAAAAGATCAACTAGTATGGCCTCGACTTCCTTATCAAAGGAGGTGACCATGGAGGAGGGCACTCGCTTATACTCTCCTCGAGTAGGGTCCGCTATGTCTTCGTGATATGGTTTTAAGTGACTCACATGAAAGACCAGATGAATCTTGAGCTTGGAGGGTAATTGGAGTTTATAAGAGACCTTCCCAACATGTTTTAAGACCGAGAAGTCATATTTCCTAATCAAGCCCTTGTGAACTTTTCTGAAGCTCTTGAATTGTTGAGGAAGAAGTTTCACCATGACAAGATCGCCTTCTTGAAACTCCAAGGGCCTTCTTTTCTTGTCAGCCCATTTCTTCATCCTTTTTTAGGCCTTGTTCAAGTATGCTCATCCCAATTCGGCTTGCTCGTACCATGATTTAGCAAATTTAAATACCGATGGACTCTTACTTTCATAGCTTGTGGCAAGAGTAAGAGGCATTGTAGGTTGTTGTCCCATGATCACTTCAAAAGGAGTTCAGTTGGTTGCCTCACTTCGTTTAAGATTATAGGAGAACTAGGCCACATCAAGCAACTTTGCCCAATCTCATTGGTTGGCACTCCTGTAGTGTCTCAAGTATAGCTCCAGGAGTGCATTTGTCTGCTCAGTTTGGCCATCATTTTGAGGATGGAAACTAGTGGAAAAGTTCAAGTCTGAGCCAAGTAACTTGAACAATTCTGTCCAGAATCATCCCGTGAAGCGTGGGTCTCAATTGGTCACTATGTTGGAGGGAACTCCCCCAAGCTTGACCATATTTTTCAAGAATAATCGAACTACCTATTCAGCAGTACAATCTGTAAGGGCTGGAATGAAAGTGGCATACTTGCTAAATCGATCAACCACCAATATTATGCTCCCAAATCCTTCTGACTTTGATAGGGAAGTGATAAAGTCTATTGAAACACTTTCCCAAGGCCTCTTTGGAATAAGCAATGGGTCAAGTAGTCCCGATGGTGCTTGTTGTTCAACTTTTTCTTGTTGGCATATGTGGTATGTTCTTACATTAGTCTCTACCTCATCCAGCATTTTGGGCCAATAATATGTGGTCTTCAACAAAGGAAGGGTGCGCTTCATACTTGGATGTCCAGCCCATTTAGAATCATGGCATTCTTTGATCAATTCACACTGAAGATTTCCCCGCTTGGGCAAAAAGAATCGGTTTCCCTTTGTGTAGAGCATCCCTTGTTCTAGCCAAAAGCGCCTTGTCTTGCCTTTCATTACAAGTGATACAAGTTTTTTTGCTAGGGAGTCTTGTTGTAGACCTTCCTTAATGCGTCTGAGTAGAGGGCAATCAACTCGGCTAATAGATGTAAGCTCCACCTTGCGGCTTAAGGCGTCAGCTACCACCTTGGCTTTCCCAAGCCTGTATTCCAAGCTATAATCAAACTCTGCGAGAAAGGCTTTCCACCGAGCTTGCTTTAGACTAAGCTTTTTTTAAATTTGGAAATAACTAGTAGCAATATTATCGGTGATGATGATGAATCTGGAGCCCAACAAATAATGTCACCAAACTCTTAGGCAATGGATGATTGCGGTCATCTCTTTTTCTTGCATGGTGTAGCAACGTTCTGTCTCGTTAAGTTTGCAGCTCTTGTAGGCTATCTGGTGACCATCTTGCATGAGTAAGCCTCCAATAACAAAGTCCAAAGCATCAGTGTGCACTTCAAAAGGCTTGGAATGATCAGGCAAGCTGAGAACTGGTTCTTCACAAATGGCCTCCTTTAGATCTTCAAAGGCACGTCGGTAACCTTCGCTCCATGCTTATGGTTGATTCTTCTTAAGAAGGTCCGTCAAAGGTGCCGCTCGAGCTGAATAGCCTTTGATAATTAATAGTTCACAAGTCCAAGGAAGGACCTTAACAAATGAACTTTAGTAGGTGGCTCCCACCTTTGTATGGCTTGCAACTTTGTACCCTCCATCATAAGCTTTCCACCCTTTATCTTCTGCCCTAAGAACAATACCTCTTCTTGGGCAAATGAACACTTCTCTTTTTGGATTTATAGTTCATTGTCCTTTAAGACTTGAAACGTTTTCCTCAAGTGTTCCTTGTGTTCCTCCATTGTTTGGCTATATATCATGATATCATCCAAGTAGACTACCACAAATTTATCAAGGTAGGGGTGGAATAGCTTGTCCATTAAGGTGCAAAAAGTTTCCGGTGCATTTGTTATACCAAAAGGCATGACTAAAATCTCGTAAGAGCCATACCTTGTTATACATGTGGTCTTGGGCTCGTCACCTTCAGCGATACGGACTGGATAGTACCTTAAGCGAAGATCTAACTTTGTGAAGTACTGTGCATGGCCAAGTTGGTCGTAAAGATCCGCTACGAGTTGGATGGGATACTTATTTTATATGGCGACCTTGTTGAGAGCCCGATAGTGGATAGACACTCGTAGAGAACCATCCTTTTCCTTTTGGAAAAGAATTGGGGCAGCAAAAGGAGCTTTGGAGGGTCTAATAAAACTGGCATCTATTAAGCCCCTTAGTTGTTTCTTGAGGTCTGCTAACTCCAGTGATGCCATGCAGTAAGGGCTCATGGCTGGTGGTTTGGCTCCTGGCTCTAACTCGATTTGGCTCTTGGTGGCAACTTCTTCGGTAATTCCTCGGGCATGACATCCTTGAATTCGTGAAGAACGCCTTTTATTTCCTTTGGAATAGTTTGTTAGGGAGATATCTCCTCATCGTCGTGCTCTTTGAGGATGGCTTGGTAGCTTTCGTCGTCCTTCTTCATGCCTTTCTCGAACTGCATGGCTGACAACGCTTGTGGATTGGACTTGGTAGACCTTAGTGTTGGTACTATGCAAGTCTTTCCTTCATCCAAGATGCACATGGTGTTGGCAAAAGGAATGGGAAACGCTTTAACTTGATCGAGAAACTCCATCCTGAGAACCACCTTGAAATGGTCCATAGGTACCACGGACAAATCCAAGTAGCCCACCCATGCACTAATGGTGGTCTTGACTCCTCAAGCAATGTCTTGTATTGGCTTGGCCATTGAGTTGACGGCTTTCATAAATCCAGTGCCACCAACCATTTTAAGGCCTAGTCTATTGGCTTCCTCTACGAAGATAAAGTTGTGGGATGCACTTGTGTGAAGTAAAGCCTTCTTTTCCTTCCCATTGATAGTTGCATCTACGAACTGAAGTCTCTTGGCTTGAGTCTTCGGGGTACTTTGGCTGACATTGAGGAGTTGCAGTGAAACTACATGAGCATCATCCTTGTTGCCACTTAATTCGTGCCCCTTGACATCTACCCTCAAAGCATTGAGTGCCTTTGTCTTTGGACAATCTCGTGTCCAGTGAAGCTCACCACATAAGAAGCATCCCCGTTTAGGGATGGAATGGTCAAAGTTCTCCTTTTTTTCCTTTATCCTTCGGCTTCCAAGGACTTTAACCTCGTCAATGTTCTTCCTTGCAGTTGCCTCGTCAATGTTCCCCCCAACCTTTATTGGGACCGCCTTGTTAGTATATGCCCTAAGACCAATTGACTCACATTTATGATTTATGAAGCATGTATTTTTTAATTGTATTTTATGCTCTTGGTCATCAAGTATGTGACTTGATAGTAAAACCCTTATAGCTAATAAAATACTATTCTTATTTGTCCCTAGTTTATTACATCTTGTAAACTAGTGTGAAGTTGATTGATGGTCAAGTTTTACTGATCATGAATATGAGATATAAAATCAATTCATAAATACATATTGAGAATATTGTATTGGACATGACCCAAAGTGAAGAAGAAATATTGCATGGGTTTAAGTTATAAGTATTTCTTCTCAGTTTTATATTTGGTGTCCTTCGACCTAATGTTTCCAATGTTTCTTGCATGGGGAGAAAAATATGTTTTGACATAGTCAAACATCACTTTTAATTAGGTGATCATTATGATTATTGGTTGGCTTATTTTCTCGTCATGGCTTGAATATTGGAGATAGTGAAAGGGATTTGTCCCTCTCCTTTTAGAGAGAGATATCCATGGGCCCCTTGATAAGGAAGACTGGAAAATATGCATGGCCATGCTCAAATAAGTATTAATAAGGTGTTATTAATATTATTTGTTGGAACAGATCTGCTCGGTGATCAAGTAAATGGTTAATTAAGTTTTATAAGGATGACTTGATCCATGCCTTATACTTAATTAGGATATCGTGTGACAAAGGACTAAATATTAAATCGGATGCTGGGTAATATTACATTTACTTAACTTGGGTAAGCATAATGTCTTGCTAGAGGCCGCTTATGTTTTGTGAATAAATGTCTAGGACATTTTTTTTATTCACTGCCAACGTTAAGTGAACCTACAGGGTCACACGCATAGACGATCTTGTGAGCATAATGTCCACGTTCAATGAATCTAGATTGTGTCCAGATTCGTTGAACGTATACAAAAGGGGAATCAGATTCCATATTGTATTTTACGGTAGGTTAATAAGTAATTAATTTTATTTAATCGAATAAATGAAATTAATTACTTAATATTACTCATCTAACCGTTGGATGATTATAGGAATAGACGGGACGAGATTGAAGCTGTCATTAGATGACGAGTTAGGGTTTTGATATTGATGAGCTATAAAAGGTTATGTTAACCTTTTCTTGTTGGCCGTCCCTTTATCTCATAAAAGAAAAACAAAACCCTAAACCCTAGAACGGCGATATAGTATCTAGCCTCCTCTCTCCGAAAAACGACCGATTACCAGATAGTCAAGGATCGGTTCGAACAGTTTTCAGAACACGAAGGGGCTAGCATCCCGATCCGCTTGCAGAGGAGTTCGTCGCGTGGATACCGGTAGAGGGCGAAGCATACAAAGCAGCGCCTCCACAACGAACAATAAAACATTGAGGTAATTTCTATCCAATCGGTTTTTCTAGTATGTGCAGATCCTGTTGGTGGATTTCCGTAGTTTTATTTTACTTTGTTTTTGCCTACGGATTCCAACAGTGGTATCAGGGCCACGCACATACTGGTTTTACTGATTTTATCTGTTACCGCTTTGATTACATATGTTGTTTTCAATCGGCCTTATAGTAAGGTTTCTGATTAGTGTAATAATCAGAGTAAATTGAATTATAAGATTCGCATATATCATATTCTGTTTTACTTATTAATACGATTAATTAAACAGAATATTGTTACTGCCAAATTGTTTGGTGTACAGACTGTAATCTGTGCAATTTAATTGTTAAACAAATATACAGAATCACATGATTTAATGTTTAACTGTTAAACAAAATTTCTGGCGGCATGATTTTAGGGTTTATGACGGCAATAACTCATTCAATGATTTTAGGGACCGCCGTTTTCTTTCGGGGGCTACGCCCCCGGAACCCCCTTGTTGTTTCTTTGCATGTTTCTTCCTATCTTTAGATGCATGGTGCATAGCATGGCCTTTTACCTCTTGTGATTGATTGGCTTATTTTGTTAATGGGTTGTATGTTTTTAAATACGGCCTGCGTGTCGTTGTTTTCGTTGATGTAATATTATCAAGCTTTACTAGAATAGGTTAATAATATTTCCTATTCCTATGTATATTTTCTGTCCTATGTAACAAGATTAGAAGGCCAAGACATTGGAGGCAAGCTCATGGAGATGAAGACTTACCTAGATTGACCTTTGACTTCCATGAGGCTCGTGGAAGTCAATATAGGATTGGGGCCATGCTATGACACGTTTTATTTGATGTATATATATTATGCATGAGATGTTTAGTTTATTTCCTTTTATTTTTATATATGTTTTGTGAAATTATATACAAATAAAAGGAAGAAGGATTTTTGAAACCATGTAAAATTAAGTCGTAAAATGTCTTCCATGATCATAAGCACTTCTCCATGCTTGGATCATCATTTTGTCTCATTGCCAAAGCAAGAGATAAATGGTTACCTAAGTAGGGGAAGATGGAAAATGGTGATTTCCATATGCTTGGAATGGTTTGGCTTAACTAGGCTATCAAAACGGTTTTGAGCCTAGGACATCATATGGGATTTTGCCGGTACATGTAGATGTAAATCCCATTAATACATTTTTTCTCTAATTATGGGTGTTAAGCCAAAGCTTACTTATGATTAGAATAAAATGAATTTTTATACCCATGATTTATATCAAGTGTTGAATATTTCGAGGGAAAATTTAATGCTTCATTTATTTAATTTTACTTTGCAAATTCTATGTAGATAATGGCCTCAAACAATTCAAACACATCATTGCGATCCGTGCTTGAAAAGAATAAGCTTAGTGGGACTAACTTTCTTGATTGGGCACGAAATTTAAGGATTGTCCTTAAACAAGAAAAAAAGGCTATATGTACTTGAGAACCCTATCCCTAATCAACCCTGACTAACAATGCCACTAGAGTCGAAAAGGATGCTTATAGTAAGCACAAGGATGATTCTAACGATGTGACATGTCTCATGTTGGCTACGATGGAATCTGAGTTGCAAAAGCAATTCGAGGAAGTTGAGGCTTATGAGATGATAAAACAGCTCAAGGAAATGTTCCAAGAGCGAGGCACGTCAAGAGAGATATCTTACCACTAAGGCGTTGAACAGCTGCAAAAATGACCCCCAGCACTTGAGTTAGTGCTCATGTCCTTAAGATGAAAGGGTATTTTGATCGGCTTGAAAAACTTGGAGCACACTGTAAGTCATGACTTGGCTCGCGATATGATCTTGGCCTCTTTGACCTCGACTATGATCGGTTTGTCATGAACTTCAATATGCATAATATGGAAAAGTCCATAAATGAATTGCACGGGATGCTCAAGCGAGTGAACAAAACATTAGGAAGTCTACTCCCGATGTTACGATGGTTCGAAGGGGCGGTTCAAGAAGAACAAGGGAAAGGGAAAGGGAAAGGATATGGCCAAAAAGGGGTAAAGGCAAGCGAAGCCCAAGCCCAAGGTTAAACTACCAAAGGAAGGGACTTGCTTCCACTTTGCAATGAACTCGGTCATTGGAAGAGGAATTGCAAGCTCTACTTGGAAGAAAAGAAGAAGCAAAAGGCTAGTGAGGCTGCAGCTCGGGTATTTTCGTTATAGAAATTAATATGTCTACTCCTACTTCATGGGTATTAGATACTGGGATGTGGAGCTCACATTTGTGTAAATGTGCGGGGACTCAAAAGGAGTAGATCTTTGGCAAAGGGAGAGGTGGACCTACGAGTTGCAAATGGAGCAAAAGTTGCTGCTTTGTAGGCTGTAGGGACATTTGATTTACTTTTGCCCTACTGGGCTTATAATTGAACTTAAAGATTGTTATTATGTTCACTGCTATGAGTAGGAATATCATTTCGATTTCTTGTTTGGATATTGATGGTTTTGAGTTTAATACTAAGAATGGTAAAAGTTCTATTTATAAAAATGGTATTTTCTATGGGGATGCCTCTTTATGTAATGGACTTTACATTCTTAACCTACATGATTCCATTAGTAAGCCCATCTATAACATAAATACAAAGAAATTTAAATCTAATGATTTAAATCAAACTTACTTACGGCATTGTCGTTTGGGCCATATAAATGAGAAACGCATATCAAAACTCCATCAAGATGGACTTCTATCTTCATTCGACCTTGAGTCTTATGAAAAATGTGATTCTTGTTTATTGGGAAAAATGACTAAAAGTCCATTTACGGGGGCAAAGTGAAAGGGCTACCGATTTATTGGAACTTATACATGCTGATGTATGTGGGCCAATGAACACACAAGCCGAGAGGAGGTTTTCGGTATTTCATTACATTCACGAGATGATTTCGGTAGATATGGTTATGTCTATCTAATGAAACATAAATCCGATTCCTTTCAAAAGTTTAAGGAATTTCAAAATGAAGTACTGAGAATCAACTTGGAAGGAGTATCAAATTACTTGATCGGATCGAGGTGGTGAATACTTGGGCCAAGAGTTTGATGAACATCTAAAAAAAATTGTGGGATATTATCACAATTAACTCCACCGGGGAACACCACAATGGAATGGTGTGTGCGAACGCATGAAATCGAACTCTATTGGATATGGTTCGATCTATGATGAAAGTCAAACAGATCTTCCAATTTCTTTTTGGGGTTATGCTCTAGAAAGCTGCTGCATTCATATTAAATAGAGTTCCATCTAAAGTCATTCGAGAAAACACCATATGAGATATGGGACCAGGAAACAACCTAGTTTAGCATTTCTCAAAATTTGGGGATGTGATGCTTATGTGAAGCGATCATTATACGAAAAACTAGCACCCAAATCGATAAGTGTACTGTTTGTGGGATATCCTAAGGAAACTAAAGGATACTACTTTTATCTTCCATCCGAAAACAAAGTGTTTGTTGCTCGGAACGGAATTTTCCTTGAAAGGGAATTCGTTTCCAAAAGAGTCGATGGGAGTAGAATCCATCTTGAAGAAGCTCGAGGACAGCGAGATCATTTCGAGCCGAGTATGGATACTCGGTTGGACTCACGTATTCATACTGAGCACAGAACCTTTGACACAAGGGCCAAGAAGGTCTAGTAGGATTTCTCGGATACCACGGAGATATGGATTTACGGTGGCTGAGGATCATAATATTGATCTTATTGATCAAGGTGAACCTAATTCCTACCAAGATGCTATTCATAGTCCTGAATCTAGCAAATGGCTAGAGGCTATGAAATCAGAAATACAATCCATGCATGATAATCAAGTTTGGACTTTGATTGATCCACCTGAAGGTTGCAAGACCATAGGGTGTAAATGGGTTTTCAAAAAGAAAACTGACATGGATGGCAATGTGCACACTTACAAAGCACGATTGGTAGCAAAAGGGGTATAGACAAACTCATGGTATAGACTATGATGAAACCTTTTCTCCGGTTGTAATGCTTAAGTCAATTAGAATTCTACTTGCCATTGCAGCATATTATGATTATGAAATATGGCAAATGGATGTTAAAAGCTGCTTTTCTTAATGGAAATCTCTTGGAGGATGTGTATATGACACAACTCGAAGGTTTTATTCATCCTTCGAATTCTAGTAAAGTGTGTAAACTTCAAAGATCCATTTATGGCTTGAAGCAAGCATCTCGAAGTTGGAATCTTCGTTTTGATGAAGCAATTAAAGAATTCAATTTCATCAAGAATGATGATGAACCTTGTGTCTACAAAAGGGTTACAGAAAATGCAGTAGTCTTCTTAGTACTCTATGTCGATGACATCTTATTAATTGGGAATGACATCCCCACTTTGCAAAGTGTAAAAACTTGGTTGGGGAAGTGTTTTTCAATGAAAGATTTAGGCGAAGCAGCCTATATTCTAGGCATTAGGATCTATCGAGATAGATCTAAAAAGCTTATTGGCCTAAGTCAGAGTGGATATATTGACAAGGTACTGAAAAAGTTCAGTATGCAAGATTCTAAGAGAGGATTCTTGCCAATGTCACATGGCGTTAAACTCGAGTAAGTCTCAAAGTCCTACCACAAGGGAAGATACGTAACGCATGAGTAAGATTCCTTATGCTTCCGCAATTGGATCTATCATGTACGCCATGTTATGCACTCGCCCTGAGATGTCTCGTATGCATTAAGCATGACTAGCGATTCCAGTCAAATCTCGGTGAACCGCATTGGGATCTGCAGTAAAAAAACATTCTCAAGTACTTAAGAAGGACTAAAGAGATGTTTTTGATCTACTGAGGTCGGGAAGGAGAGCTTGTTGTAAATGGTTACACGGATGCTAGCTTTGGGATCGATGTAGATGATTTTAGATCGCAATCTGGATTTGTGTTTTGTTTGAATGGAGGTCTTTGTGAGCTGGAAGAGTTCAAAGCAAGATACCGTGGCCGATTCTACTACGGAGGTCGAGTATGTGGCCGCTTCGATGCAGCCAAGGAGGCGATTTGGATCGGAAAGTTCATCACGGAACTAGGTGTCATTCCTAGCATTGTGAACCCAGGTGGACCTATATTGTGATAATACAGAGCCATTGCACAAGCTAAGGAACCTAGATCTCATCAACGATCCAAACATATTCTCAAAGGGCGTTTCCATCTCATTCGAGAAATTATTGAGCGTGGAGATGTTAAAATTTGCAAAGTAGACACCAATGACAATGTCGCAGATCCATTGACAAAGCCACTCCCACAACTTAAGCATGAGAGTCATACTAGGTCAATGGGTTTGAGAGTCATGTCAAATTGGTGATAGGGCAAGTGGGAGATTGTTAGTATATGCCCTAAGACCAATTGACTCACATTTATGATTTATGAAGCATGTATTTTTTTAATTGTATTTTATGCTCTTGGTCATCAAGTATGTGACTTGATAGTAAAACCCTTATAGCTAATAAAATACTATTCTTATTTGTCCCTAGTTTATTACATCTTGTAAACTAGTGTGAAGTTGATTGATGGTCAAGTTTTACTCGATCATGAATATGAGATATAAAATCAATTCATAAATACATATTGAGAATATTGTATTGGACATGACCCAAAGTGAAGAAGAAATATTGCATGGGTTTAAGTTATAAGTATTTCTTCTCGCTTTTATATTTGGTGTCCTTCGACCTAATGTTTCCAATGTTTCTTGCATGGGGAGAAAAATATGTTTTGACATAGTCAAACATCACTTTTAATTAGGTGATCATTATGATTATTGGTTGGCTTATTTTCTCGTCATGGCTTGAATATTGGAGATAGTGAAAGGGATTTGTCCCTCTCCTTTTAGAGAGAGATATCCATGGGCCCCTTGATAAGGAAGACTGGAAAATATGCATGGCCATGCTCAAATAAGTATTAATAAGGTGTTATTAATATTATTTGTTGGAACAATCTGCTGGTGATCAAGTAAATGGTTAATTAAGTTTTATAAGGATGACTTGATCCATGCCTTATACTTAATTAGGATATCGTGTGACAAAGGACTAAATATTAAATCGATGCTAGGTTATTATTACATTTACTTAACTTGGGTAAGCATAATGTCTTGCTAGAGGCCGCTTATGTTTTGTGAATAAATGTCTAGGACATTTTTTTTATTCACTTGCCAACGTTAAGTGAACCTACAGGTCACACGCATAGACGATCTTGTGAGCATAATGTCCACGTTCAATGAATCTAGATTGTGTCCAGATTCGTTGAACGTATACAAAAGGGGAATCGGATTCCATATTGTATTTTTACGGTAGGTTAATAAGTAATTAATTTTATTTAATCGAATAAATGAAATTAATTACTTAATATTACTCATCTAACCGTTGGATGATTATAGGAATAGACGGACGAGATTGAACTGTCATTAGATGACGAGTTAGGGTTTTTGATATTGATGACTATAAAAGGTTATGTTAACCTTTTCTTGTTGGCCGTCCTTTATCTCATAAAAGAAAAACAAAACCCTAAACCCTAGAACGGCGATATAGTATCTAGCCTCCTCTCTCCGAAAAAGCGACCGATTACCGAGATAGTCGGGATCGGTCCGAGCAGTTTTCAGAACACAGAAGGGGCTAGCATCCCGATCGCTTGCAGAGGAGTTCGTCGCGTGGATACCAGTAGAGGGCGAAGCATACAAAGCAGCGCCTCCACAACGAACAATAAAACATTGAGGTAATTTCTATCCAATCGGTTTTTCTAGTATGTGCAGATCCTGTTGGTGGATTTCCGTAGTTTTATTTTACTTTGTTTTTGCCTACGGATTCCAACACGCCTTTCTTCTCTTTAGACGTGGATGACTCCTTTTTTCTTGAGTAATCGATAAAGCTTTCGGCTATAGCGATCGCAGTAGCAAGGTCTTGCACACCACGACGCCCAAGCTTGTAGACAGTTAATGGAAAAGAAGAGCCAGTCCTTATCGGACATGTCGGGGATTTCCAACATGAGATTTGTGAAGTCTTCCACATAATCCCAGATGCTTCCGGATATTTAAGCCTTCGTAGGCGACAACGTACCCCTTCTTCAGCATTTTTCGGGTAAAATTGCGTTTTATGCTCGACTTTAAATTTATCAAAGGCAGTGATGGAGCACGTACCTCTTTTGACGTCTTCTTGCCGTCGGCACCACCAAAGCATGGCTGTGTCGGTGAGGTAAAAAGCTGCACTCTTGATCTTGGCTCCATCATTAATGATGCCTAAAGCATCGAAATATTGCTCTAGCCCCTATAAGAAGTTATCTACTGTATGAGCGTTATGTGTACCTGCGAAGCTCTTTGTTTTGGAATGTCGACCCATCGAGATTCCGCCGTAGATGTGGTTGCACCAGCAAGGACTGCCTTCTTACATAAGGCTACGTGTCCTCAAGCTTCCTTTAATTGCATAAAGAAGCTATTAAGATAACTTGATGGACGTCTCACAAACGGGCTATTTCGGCCATAAACTCATCCCTAAGGGCCTATAAGTCTACTCGATTAGAGTCACCTAGCTTTGTAAGGTCTTCACGCACCTCTTCATGGGTTTCGGCAATGCCTGCCTCTAGACCTTCCACCCGTTGGTCTAGATTCTCTATGTATGCGTCTACGACGCCCATGCCTTCCTCTACTCGAGTTAGATGTGACTTAAAGCCAGCTATGAGGTCCTTGGACTTCCCCCTTAGCTTTGGTATAACGAGGTCACATTGCTCCTCACGTCCCCAGCCTTGTTGCAATGACTCCACATTGGTGGTGTCGGATCCTGCCGCTTGATCTTTGATTGTCTTCGTCATGGCTTCCACCAAAGCTCTTATACCACTTGTCATGCACTTACTTTTTCTTGTGAGTAGATGTGCGGCCTTAGCACTCCCACAAATTCTAAGAAAGCCTTAATTCACTCAAACTCTCAAAGGCTAGATGAGAACGTTGGAAAGATGTAGGCAAAGAGTCGGTGTTTATGAAAGGAAGCTTTTATTACTTCGAAGGAGCTTACAAGGGTTAAAACTCTAAGTTCTAGTGTGTTTTACAGAAGAAGGGGGTGAGCCTATTTATAGGCAAGCACTTTTTCAATGGATGGCTAAGATTACAATATGTGGCAAAGATCCAACAGTTGCCTTAGATAATTCTAAAACATCCTACATAAGGATCTAGCTACGTAGTGTTCTAGAGAATACTACACTAGTCTATATAATGCTTAACATCTCTATGCTTCTAGAGACTTCCAGAGGATCCTAGGGTCCTATAGACAAGTCCAGATCATGGTAGAACCTCCTGGAACATTCTAGAAGTTTGTGGGCTTGTCTAACAACTTGGAAGAAACCTCTTATCTCGCGAGCAGAGCGTGACATTAGGCTTAGAACTATCTTTGACCCACCTTAGGTGTTTCATCTCTCTTTGGCCAACTATTGTAGGTAGAAGTTTGAGGCTTAGGCACCACATTTCTTGAAGAAAGAACAGTAGCTTTAGAGAAGCCACTCCTCTTCCTTTGACTTTCAATCTTGGTTGCCAAATAACATGTCTTCATAAGTGGTGGAAGGGTACAGTGCTAGTTGATTAGCAATGTTCCAATTGAGATCACTTAGAAATTTAGCAATTAGAAGCATCCTTGTCCTCCTCTAAGCTCAACCTTAAATTGTATAACTCCATCTCTTGTCTACACTCTTCAACACTTTTGCTACCTTGTCTAAGAGTCATCAATTTGTAGTGAAGCTCCCTATAATAATGCTTTGGCACAAATCTTTCTTTCACAAGAATCTTCATTTCACCACAAGTATTAACCGGTTGCCTTTTATTTCAAATCCTTTGAGTGACAATCCTTTCCACAAAGAAGTGCATAACTCGAAAATTCGGCAATGAACAGCTTAACCTTGACAATGTCACTATAATTTCTCACCATGAATAGGTTCTCCACTTAACGTTCCCAATCAAGGAATACAATTAGATCACTTTCCATCTTGAAGCTAGGCATCTTCCATTTGATCTTGTATAAAGCTAGCCACCGAAGTATGCTTGGCCAACTTTGGGATTCTCTCCATAATCTTCAAACAAGTTATCTTCATGCCATGTTTCATGTCTTAAACCTCTTCTTATGGTCAATTGTATACTCTTCCTCCTAGACCTCCTCTTATTCCACCTCTAGTGGGTTGCTTCCTTGGTCCACTTTCATGAATGGATAGGAATATTGAACTGGCATGTGATTGTATGCATAAGGAGGTACAATCATAAGCTCTTTGATGGTGAAGTGAAGGAACTCCTCAAAGATTGTCTTCAACTGTTTGTTTTATTGTGGCACTTCCCTTGCCCTTCTTTAACTCTTTAAAATCTCTAGCTACTCCTTGGAAATGTCTTGCCAAACCCTAATAGATTGTTGCATAGATTACACGGTTTCACTCAAGTTTATCCATATAGGATCACTAGTGCCTTCTTGATGAGATTGAGTAGGTAAATGACTATCCATTGATATTGTAAACCTTGAAACTAAACAAAGAAAATAAAACAAAAGGATATCGTAATCACTCTCAAAGTGTTTGCTCTCTTGTTATGATCACGCAATTCCCTCGTGTTTAACTCTCTCACTGACCTTTATCACAATAGGCTCACACTCTCACCTTTTTTCAAACACTCTCCTCTCAAGGTTCTATAGATTCTTCAAACCTCTTAACTAACTCAACAAAGAGAAACAACCCAAGAAAGTAAGGCAATCAATGCACTTGGTTAGATACAAGATTTCAAAGAAGCAACATAGTTTCAAGAATTAATCTATGGAAAAGAGCCAACAAAGTTAATTGATCATCAACAAATGGTAGAAACACACAAGAAAAAAATTAGAATTCAAATTCAAAGCAATTCAAAACTTCTAAGCTAAACATAGAAACAAAGAGTACTAAGAAAACTTTTCCAGAAATCAAGGGATAAGGATACCCTGTTATCAAAACAGCTATAATTCTTTAAATACTAATCCAAATTGAGTGAACAATTTTACAAAGATTCCTCACCCAATGAGGATTATTTGAAGCAAAAATTTCAATCAAATTGAACCACTGTAACATAAGATATGCTCAGATTTATTCACACTTTTTTTGGCAACAAAGATACTAAAACACTTTTAAGATTTCAATCAATTTGTTCAATCGAATGGACTCCAAATTGAGTAAGACTTACTTCAATTGCACCCCAACTCAAAGGGGAACATATCCAATAGAAAATTCCAATCAAATTCGCATGTAATCATTCTATTAGTCAATTGATTTCGGAATTGATTTTTCTATACTACTATTGCATGATCTTCATGGAATTTTGTTAGATCATCAAGTACTTTCTCTTTTTCTTCTTTTTTAGCACACTAAAAAAAACAGAAATTGATCTTCATTTGGAGGTTTCTCAAATACCAATTTGATGTGAATCCTCAGTTTGATTGCAAATTAAATACAAGACCTTCCTAAGATCACCTCTTTCAAGAAGAACTTCTAATGAAGATTTTGTATGTGTAACACTTTACTAAAGAACCTACGAGGAAATAAGACATATAAACCCAATAGTGAGAGGAGGAACTCTTTCCCAACTTCATAACAAGAACTTTAGGGAAACTATGGCCCTAAAACCCAAACAACACAAATTAGAAGATGTAGATTTAATCAATTCTAGAAACTAGAACTTCTAGAATCAATCAAAGAAGGAATTGGAAATGATCAATTGACTTCCATTGATTCATCAATCTAAGTAATCAATTGCTTACAAAATAAGGAAGAAAAATCTTAGAAGCTAACTAAGATGGGTTGAAGAACACTAGAAACCATTAGAGAATCCTCTCAATGTCATCAAAATTCAACTTTATTACAATGTAGGCATAAATATATATTTATAGTGTTAGGTCTAAAACCTAAATTGCCTATTGACTTAAGACTCTAAAAGACAAATTAGATACTTATTAAGAACTGAAAAGAGTTCACACATTAAAAATGATCCAAAACAACGCAATATTTTAAAGCCAAGACCTTACTGGCGACGTTACGGTGTACCCTATCACATGCGGTACGGTGTTTGTCATCAACGCCAATCCTTCTAAAAGCCTACTGTGGGCGGTAGGTACAGGGCCTACCATCTGCGATAGGTCCTACGCTTCACTTTACTTGGTCTTTTTCACCTCCAATATGCTTCATTAAATAATCCATGCTTATGGTATAAATTTTGGGCAGCTTGGAAGATTTTCCTTCATCTTCAAAGCCTCCATTCTTGTTCTTTAATCCATTGTTCATGGTTTCCTCAATGAATGCAACCATTCCTTTAGACAAACTCTCATCATATGCCTTGATTTTTTTTGCCCTTACTCTAGTGGGTGGTCCATGAATCAACTCATCAGCTTCTTGGTCTTTCAAGGTTATATCACCTCCTCTATTCCATGCTACTGCCCTGAATCTTGCAAATCAAGGGAGTCTCCTCCCTCCTACCCCAATTTGAAGATCTTGAGGTTCTAGAGAAAGTCAGCAGGCTTCCAGAATTAGAGAATATACTTCGCCGTTGCCAACACCAAATTCTTCAAAAAAATGGACAATTTCACTGAGCATATGAATAGTCTTATGGCCATTGTTATTCATCTTCAGTCAGAGATTCAGAAGATCAAGGATAGGCTCCCTCCGACAAAGTTTGTGACTCAAAGGGGGATTAACGAACACAACAGATAGCAGATGGGTGGTAATGAATTTAGTTTCTTTTTTACTTGGTTAGTCTTGTGAGGCTTTTTAAAAGGAATCTTGTGTTGGCCTGGTGGGCCTTGGAAATTTTGTTGGTGTTGGCAATGGCCTGTATATTAGGCCTTGGATATTTATGGGTTGTTTTGCTATGCTTGGATATTTTGATTCCTTATGTTGCATTTCTGTTTTATGCAGTTTTTCTTTTCTTGTCTGGCGCTTCTTGGTATTCAGTTAATCATGATTTGAAGAGTAAAGAAGATCTCTTACATTCATACTCAACTGGGATCTCTAAATGTTCATGTTAACTATTGGGTATATGTGTTGGATTTGGTAAAACATAATGCCAAAGTGGGAGATTGTTAAGGATTTTTGTTCTAGAACATGTCGTGTTGCCTGAGTAAGCATGTTTAGAAAAGGCAACACAACATACAACATGGGACCTCTTGAAGTCATGGTAGGTTGTGTTGACAATGTTTAAGGATCTAGAAGATTAGATTGGAATCTTTAGAGAATGAGCAAACCTTCTTCTCACTAAACGATTCAAGATCAATTTTAGGAAGCTATAACTATGGAAGGAATCAAATCTCATGGAGACAAGATGTGCTTAGCAATAGAAATGATTTGGATTCCTTATTAAACTGAATAAGCCTAAGTATTTAAAGCACCTTATGGCGACAATTGAGGATTAGCCATTTCAGTGCAATCAAAGTTGTAGCACTAAGCTTTTGAAGGAAATACTTGTAGTTCCAGTTTATGCATTCATAGATTGAGAAGCTTAGGGATTCAATGAATCTTGCATAAACCGTTGTTGTCCTACGTTAGAAGACTTTGTTAGTAGCATGCAACATTTGACCTTACGTCGAAGATCATCTTGCTTCTTGGGAAAGAATTCTCACTGATGTTCATCGGGGTTGAAGTGTTGAAGGGAGTTCAAGCCTAAACAGTCATATTCCAAGGGGGAGCCTTGAAGAGTTAACGAGAGTTCAACTATGTTGTGTGGAAACGATTTTTCATTTTTTCACTAGGGAAAAAATTAGATGTATTATTGAGCTAGGTTTTTTCTTGTGATATGTTATCAGTTTTAGTGGAATCTCTTTTTAGATGTGGCCTCGCAGACGTTGGCTTAGGTCAAACTGCGTTATTGTTATTTTTATTTATATTGTGTAGCACATATTACTTAAGATAGCACAATAACTATTACACAGAACATAGTTAAATAGGCCTAATCAACAACTTACAGTTTTCCTTTCCCTTTGTTTGGTACCCCTTTATGTCACTAGACTAACATAACAAGCTTAGAAGTCCTACCTACTTCGGGGATGACTTTAGTTAGAGTAATTTGTTGAGAGTTACTGGAAAGTCGAGTTGATGTTCTTTGTTGTGGAAGTTAATTGTTTGGATAATTTCCCAACCTTTCCCATGAATTTGTTGAAACCTTACATAAGTAGTCACATACATAAAGACACACACCGTTAATTCATAATAGTTTACATGAAATGTTTGGTGGATCACTTCATTTTTTGTAATATGTAATTGGATGAGTTCTATGTGATTCCTGTGAAGTTTATACTTGTTCGATTTTGTGATGTCATTTTCTTTAAAGTGCTTTAGAGTGTCTATTTTACTTTATAATTTTGTGATTTTTGAGTCTTTATCAATTCTTGAGTTGTGTTAAGTGTCTGCATCTCTAGGTTGTTGCTTTAGTTTGTGTTTCTTAAGAGCAAACAATGCTTAAATATGGGGGAATTTGATATGTTCATTTTTATATACGTTTTTATAGTGTTTAATGTTTTTATAATGTTTAATGTTTTTTGGTTTTCGAAGCATTTTATCGGGAAAATGGAATATTTATCCTCTGTTTCATCATTTTTTTTATAGGTATGTCCCAGATGAGTTAAAAGAAACAATGAAGTGAAATGGGTGCATATGGAGCATGAACAGATGACAAAAGAAAAGAAGTGCAAAACTTCAACAAGTGGCCGGACCCATCCACATCACCCAGCCGGACTCGACCAAGGCAACAATTTAGTAAATAGAGTGGATTTCACCTAGAGATAGGGATTTCCCAAGCTCATGTTTGTGAGACCCAACCATTACTTTTCAAACATTCTTTTCTTGTTAATTCCAATTGCAGTAGTTGAAAAATCTAGGGGGATTCCATCATTCAACTCTCATCAATAAACTATTTCCAAAAATTAAGCCTTTAGTCCTAATTTTTTAATTCAACTTTTCATTGGATTTTCCTTGCTTTTTCCTTGAGCATTTTGTTAGTTAAAACTTATAGTTACAGTTAGTAATATATCCTCTCCGTCCCCAGAGTTAGATAACCCCCAAATTCTCTAGTACAACCTCAATAGGTGCACTTACTTATTAGGTAATATTTCTAGTTTAGTCCCAAAATAAACATCAGCCGTTCATCCGTGTAAACATTCTACACTCCATTCGCGGTCCAAGCATATTTCGGTGAGATGTCATTGGATTAGTGACATTTTGGATTCCAAGTATTTGACATTTGAGAAGGTGAAAACAAATGAAAATGGTTCTGATATGATGACAAAGGTATTGCCTAGAGATAAGTTCTTATTCTGTAGATGTGACGCAGGTTTGGTTTTGTCCCCAAATAAGCAAATAGGGGAGATTGTTGGGCCTATATTGGTCCAGCCCATTTTGAAGGGCTTGATCGACAAGATTATCAAAGGCACATGGACCTACCATTGACCAAGGGTTCGAATTCCCTTTGAACTAAAGAAAATTGCAGCTGCCATGAGTGGTTTATCCTCGGCAACGGACAGACAAAAACAAAGAGAAAAATATAGTTTTTGAGAGAGAAACATTTTCAGCTTTGGATCTCCATTGGATGGATATTTCATGCTCGATTGAGAAGTACTTTATATCATTGTGATCCTCTCAAAGAGCTGTACACATCTATTGGTGTTGATTTTTGTTTCATTCTCTATTTGGCAATATCATTCCAAAACGTCATATTTGTTTATTAATGTTTTGGAAGATTATTGATGTTGTTGTGCCTCTAGTTGAATCTAGAGAAGACTTGCATTGCCCATTATTATTATTGGTTATAGTAGAACTTTTCTGGACTAGGTTTCGTGGTCTTGGGTTCTTCCACGTTAAAAATCTCTTGTGTTTTGTGTTGTTTATTTCGTGTTGGTGATTATTTTATTTGTGGTTATTTTGCCTTATACCTATTTTGCTTAGCATTTGGGAATTTACTTTATCCTTGTGATATATTTTTTTGAGCTTCCATTGTCGTTTTGTGAACCCATATTTCCCAGCATGTAATTGGGACTTTGAAGGATAAAATAATGAGACCTTTCTCTAAGTACTTTACTTCCTCAAAGGACGAATCACTGACAGAAGAACATGACATATTAGACTTAATCAAATTGATAAAGAAGTCCATCCAAATCTGCACCAGCATCAGCAATAGAAAATACTAACGTTAGATAGTTTATATTTTCATCCCAGAATTTGAGACTGATTGCTCTTCGGAGATTAAAAAAAAAAACAAAACAAGAGCAATTTTGGTAACAAATGTTGAAGGTACTAAAAAAATCTTACAAATGCAAAGGAATGTTTTAGTACTTTAAGGAATAACTTGGATATTCAGCTCACAAAGCCTTAAACACTAATATTACCTCTCCTTTTAGAGACATTTTGATAAAGAAGAAAAGCATGTACGAAGATGTGTCCGCGCGTGTAAATGTGCGAATATTTGTCTAGTGTATGCACTTGTAGTGTGAAATCATACTTCTGTGGTACATGAGATCTATTATCAGCGTGAAAAGGGTGTGTGTAGTGTGAGATATACAATGAACATCTTTCATTGTGTGTGCTAAACATGTGCACACTTCACATTTGCTTTAACAAAATGTATCAAACACTTGTGCAATTTTATAAATTATGGCACTTGTACATTCTATTCATGTTACCCCTTTTTTTGATTAGCAATCATTTTATCTTTTCCTTCATATTATACATCAAGGAAAAAATAAAACCATTGTTATATAGAAAGAGATAATTGTCATATATTTATATGCACACACATATACTCAAAAATGACACTTACCTCTTTCCAAAGTAGTTTGAAACTCGGGACTTGATCATTAGGGATAAAAAACAATTCCAAGTCTGAAATTGCAACTTCCTCAATTACATATGCTTGTGCTTCCTTAAAGCTTTTCATAAACCATTGAGAAAATAATTTTGATCTGTAGCTATATTCATCTTGGTAGAACTAATTTATAATGTTGAAGGAGAAAAACCTATCCTATTAATCCTCCACTTAAATAGAACTACGTCGTTTTCCCTCGACAGTGCATGAAGTAATTTGCAACTAAAAGCAAGATGCAATAGAAATTGATAAAAATGACTTTCGGGAACCAAAGAGTATCAAGAATAAATGTCACATGCATAAGCTGGAAGGATTGCATTAATGTCCATCATTTGCAGCATATACTATCCAATCATCTTCCAAATTGAATATTTTCTCATATATACAAGCTGAATCTTGTCGGAAACGATACGAGGAAATTGAAGTGCTTTTTTAACACTTTCTATTCTATCAACACTACTAGAATATTTGTGTTTTCTTTTCATCTGAGATATCCCTTTTTGGTGTTGATGAAGTTTTTACAGGCTAAGACCTCTTATTCTATTACAACTACTACAATTTTTTATGTAAAGAGACAGTGATAATTAAATAGAGGAGGAATGAAGAGGAAGGAGATGCAGTGCTAAAGGACAGGAGAGAAAAAAGAAATGTGCATGAAGGAGGAAACCTCTTTAGTACTCCATGTAAAATAGAACTACGTCATTTGGCCACGAGGGTGCACCATGGTGCAAGATTTAATTTGCAGCTTATAGTAAGAAAAAATAGAAATTGATAATAATGAGGTTATAAAATGAAAGAGTATCTAGAATACCTGTCACTTGCATAAGTTGGAAAGACCGATGTTGATATCTATAACTGGCAGTATATGGAACTCGAACATAGGATCCTATTACATTTCTTTTTCTACGGTACACAAGTTTAATTTTGTTAGAAATAATACAAGAAAATTTTGGTGACTTTTTCTATACTTTCTAATCTCACAATACCATAATATTTGTGTTTTTTTCATCTCATATCGTTCTTTTAGATGTCGATGATGATTTTGCAAGCTAAGACCTTCTATTCTATCACAACTACTACACTTTTTTACGTACGAGACAGTGATGATGAGGAAGAGGAGGAACGAAGAAAAAGATGCCGCTATAGAATAAGAAAAAAAAGGAGAAATGCACTTGATGGAGGACACCCTATTAATCCTCTTAAATAGAACTACGTCGTTTTGCACCGAAGGTGCACCGGGTGAAAGATATAATTTTTGATTAATAACAAGAAGCAACAGAAATTGATAATATGGAGTATAGGGTACTAAAGAGTATAAAGAATACCAGTCACTTGTATAAGTTGGAAAGACCAACACAGATGTCCATCATTAGCAGCATGTGCAACCGAAACGTAGGATCCTATTATGTTGCTCTTAAATTACTCGGGCTCCTTAAGAAGCAGCTCCAAAATATAAATTTTTCTCATGTATACTAGCTTAATGTTGTCGGAAATGATAAAAGAAATTTACATGCTTCTTCTAAACTTTCTATTGTATCAACAACTAATACAGTATTTGTGTTTGTGTTTCATATCAGATCGCTCTTTTAGGGGTTCAAAGAGATTTCGCAGGCTGAGACCTCCTATTCTATAAAAACTATTACAATTTTTTTCTAAAGAGGCAATGATAATAAAGAAGAGAAGGAACAAAGAGGAAGGAGATGCAACCCTAGAAGATAGGAGAGAAAAAAGAAATGCGAGTAAAGGAGGAAACCCTATTAATCCTCCATGTAAATAGAGTACGTCATTTTGCACAAAGGGTGCGCCAATGTGCAAGTTATTGTTTGTAGCTAATAGCAAGAAGCAATATAAATTGAAAATAATGAGTTTAAAGAACCTAAGGGTATCAAGAATACCAATCACTTTCATAGGCTGGAAACCCCATCGTTCATGTCCATTATCGGTAACATATACAAGTAGAACCTGGGATTCTTTTATGGTGCTCTCAAATTGAACATTTTATCAAGTATACAAGCTTGATGTTGTCAGAAGCAATACAGGGAAATTTTAGGTGTTTTTATTGACATTTTATTCGTTCACAACTACTTCAATGTTTGTGTTTTTCTTTCAGCTTAGATCTCTCTTTTTTGGTGTTGTTGAAGATTTCGCATGGTAAATTGCTACAATTTTTAATGTACAGAGAAGGTGATGATGAAGAAGAGGAGGAATGAAGAAGAAGGACAGGCAACGTAAAAGGATAAGATAGAAAAAAAAATTGTACATAAAGGAGGCAATCCTATTAATCCTTCATCTAGGGAGAACTATGTCATTTTCTATCGAGGGTGCACCAAGGTAAAAGATATAATTTGTGGCTAATAGCAAGAAGCATCATAAATTGATAATAATGAGTTTAGAGAACCAAAAAGCATACAGAATGCCCTTTCACTTGTAGAAGCTAGAAAGACCCACGTTAATGTCCATCACTAGCAGCATATGAAACCTAAACATAGATCCTTTACATTGCTTGCAAATGACTCAGTCTTCTTGAGCAACAACTCCCAAAGTTAACTTTTTCTCAGGTATACAACCTTCATGTTATTGAAAATGGTATAAGAAAATTAAGGTTCTATTTCAAGACCTTCTATTTTATCACAACTACTGCAATCTTTGTGTTTCATCTCAAATCGCTCTTTCTGATGTTGATAAAGATTATTCAGGCTAAAACCTTCTATTCTATCATAAATACTTCAATTTTTTATGTGTAGGGACGATAATGATGAAGAAGTGGAAGAACAAAGAGGAAATAGATGCAATGCTAGAGGATTGAAGAGAAAAAAGAAACGCGAGTGAAGGAGAAAACCCTGTTAGTCCTCCATCTGAAGATAACTATGTCGTTTTCCAACTAGGGTGCACCAACTTGCTAGATATAGCAAGAAGAAAAAGAAGTTGATAATAATGAGTGTTGAGAACCAAAGAGTATCAAGAATAACTATCACTTGCATAAACTGGAAAGACCGACGTTGATGTCCACCATTGGCATAATACAACCTCAGCTAGGATCCTCTTACGTTGCTCTTAATTACTTGAGCTCCAAAGCAGTGGCTCCCAAATTTAAATTTTTCTCATGTATACAAGTGGAATTTTGTTAGAAACAATACAAAGAAAGTAAGGTGCTTTTTTCTAGACTTTCTATTCTATCACAACTACTGCAATATTTGTGCTTCATTTTTATCTCAAATCTTTCTTATATGTTTTGATGAAGATTTAGCAGGATAAGACCTTTTATTCTATCACAACTACTACCATTTTTATGTAAGGAGATGGTGATGATGTAGAAAGGAGGAACGAAGAAGGAGATGTAGTTCTAGAGGATAGGAGGGAAAAAAGAAATGCACATGAGGGAGGAAACCCTATTAATCCTCCACTTAAATAGAACAACGTTGTTTTGCACTGAGGGTATAGAATATAATTTCTGTCTAACAGCAAGGAGAAAAAGAAATTCATAGTATTCAGTTTAGAGAACCAAAGAGTATTAAGCATACTTGTCACTTGCATAAGCTGGAAAGACTGACATTGATGTCTATCATTGCCAGCATATGCAACCAGAAATTGGATCCTCTTATATTGCTCTCAAATGATTCGGGCTCCTTAAGCAATAGATCACAAATTGAAATTTTTCTCAAGTAGACAAACTTACTTTTGCAAGCAATGCTACAAGGAAATTCAAGAGCATTTTCTAAATGTTCTACTCAATCAAATGCAACTACTACAATAGTTGTGTTTTTCTAAATGCAGGCAAAGACCTTTATCCTCCTATACAATCTCATAGTATTCCTCAATTAGTCCATGCTTTTTCTAAGACATCTTGTCCCCCTTCTTTAAAAACCATAATCAAGTCAGAGGCAGATGTTTCTTGTCGTTTAGGCTTGTATGTGGTTATTGTGTGCAAGCTTTCTTCAAGTACAAGGTATTTAATTAGGATTGAGGTAATTTCACCGTTGGAAAATATCCCAAAAGTCATAGATGAGGAGAGACAGGATAATCATTTACTAATGAGGCCTAATGATTTTAGTAAATATATGGTGTTCAGTTATGCAAAAAAATTGAAGAAATCACCTTTAAAGCTGATTGTCAAAGATTGTTTTATTGGAAAATGCTCTAATATTGAAATATCATCGATGCTCTTGATCTTAAGATAATAGAATATTTTGTGCAAAAAGAAATTTTAAAATTGTACAAACAATGTGAATCATTTAAAATATTAAAGCTCTGCAAGCAATATGAACCATTTAAACCATAAGTGGTATTATTTAAAGGGATTGGTATTTGCAATTGAAATTTTACTACTATCTCTCACTCACTATTATCTTTGGCTTCTCTCTATCTTCTTTCTAAAAGGTATAATATAAATGAATGATTTGAAGTAATTTTAGATACTTTTAACAATAATATGGACATAAACAATTAAAAATGCTAATTTTGATGTGAAAAACATTAAAAAAATTTAAAATTTTGAAAAAAAATTCACACACACCCGGGTAGTGCATCCTTTACCTCCGCACATGGTACCATCAGTTGCACCCGATACTAACTCAAACTATTTTATATCATTAATTTTAGTCAGATTTTTAAGAAAAAATTTAGTGAGAGGTTTTGAGTTAGAGAGAAAAAGTGAGGAGAAAATGAAGTTCTCATCGACTGTAGTGGTAAAATGTGAATACA
The DNA here is from genome assembly GCA_028651295.1 of Catharanthus roseus. Lineage (NCBI taxonomy): Eukaryota > Viridiplantae > Streptophyta > Magnoliopsida > Gentianales > Apocynaceae > Catharanthus > Catharanthus roseus. The sequence goes on along the minus strand of JAPQWS010000153.1, from coordinate 27,309,600 downwards.
ACTCGCACAAGTCATTTCAAATAATAGTAGTTATGAGGTTTTAAACTTCAATTACTTCTTTTATAACATTATATTTCAACAACTAAACTTAAATGTCATTCACTATATAAATCTAAATTGTCTTGTACTCTAACTTTTAACTTGATTAGTCAGTTCACTATTTGCATAATCGTAAGCTTATAGAAAGAGTATTGCATTGTAGTTTGCCTTTCGAGTTATAATCTTTCATTTCATCTTCAAGTATATAAATATGATAATTCTTCAAAAAGATTAACTTCCAGCATATATTGGCAAGTATTTTATCTTTCAGGTTATAATCTTGCCTTTTTATCTTAAGGTATAAGAATATGATAATTCATCACAAACATTAACTTCTAACGAAATATCTCATGCAAATCAAAGGGGAGTTGGGCCAGAGCATCATTTATATTATACAATTATACTACAATATTTGTGTTTATGTTTAATCTCAAATCCCTACTTTAGGTGTTAATGAAGATTTTGCAGGCTAAGACCTCTCATTCTATCACAACTACTCCAATTTCTTTTATGTATAGCGATGGTGATTTTGAAGAAGATGAGGAACGAACAAGAATGAGATGTAGCACTAGATTATAGGAGAGAAAAATTAAACGTGCATGAAGGAGGAAAACCTATTAATCTTCCACATAAAAAGAACTATGTCGTTGTTATCGAGGGTGCACCAAGGTGAAAGATATAATTTGCGGCTAAGGGAAAGAAGCAACAGAAATTGATACTAATGAGTTTAGAGAGCCAAAAAATATCAAGAATAACCATTTACTTGTATAAGCTGGAGAGACTAACATTGATGTCCTTCACTGCGAACATATGAAACCCAAACATTCGCTCATTTTACATTGCTCTCAAATCACTCAGATTTCTTGAGTAGAAGCTCCCAAATTGAACTTTTTCTCAGGTGTACAACCCCAATTATGCCAGAAACAGTAGAAGAAAATTCAGATGTTTTTTCAAGACTTCCTCTTTTATCACAACTACTACAATATTTGTGTTTTTGTTTCATCTAATATCACTCTTTTACGTGGTAATGAAGATTTTACAGGCTAAGACTTTCTATTCTATGACAAATACTACATTTTTCTTATGTATAGAGATGGTGATGATGAAGAAAAGTAGGAACGCAGAAGGAAGGTGATTTACCGTTAGATGATATGAGAGAAAAGTGAAACGTGCATGAAGGAGGACACCCTATTGATACTCCACGTAAAATGGACTATGTTGTTTTGCACCGAGGGTGTACTGAAGCAAAAGATATAATTTTCGGCTAATAGAAAGAGGCAATAGAAATTGATAATAACAAGTATAGAGAACCAAAAAGTATATAGAATAGTTGTCAGTTGTATAAGCTGGAAGAACGATGTTGATGTCTATCTTTTGAAGCATATGACACCCTAACATAGGATCCTTTACATTCCTTTTAAATGACTCGGGCTTCTGAAGCAATAGCTCCTGAATTGAACTTTGGCGCAAGTATACAAGGTTAATGCTATCCGAAAAGATACAAGGAAATTCTAGTTTTTTTTATAGACTTTCTATTCTACAAAACTACTACTACGAGATTTGTGTTTGTGTTTCATCTCAAATCACTCTTTTAGGCATCAATGAAGATTTTTTATAGGCTAAAACCTTCTAATTTATCATAACTGCTACACTTTTTTTAAGTGAAGAGACTATGATGATTAAGAAAAGGAGGGACAAAGAAGAAGGAGATGCGCTAGAGGATAGGAGAGGAAAAAGAAATGTGTGAGAAGGAGGTATTAATCCTCCAGTTAAATAGTACTACATCGTTTTGTATAGAGGGTGCACCGGGTGAAATATATAATTTGTAGCTAATAGCAAGAAGCAACCGAAATTAATAGTAATGAGTTTAGAGAACTAAAGAGTAAAAAGAATATATGTCACTTGCATAAGCTGGAAAGACCTACACTGATGTCTATCATTGGCAATATGCAACCCGATATAGGATCCTTATACGTTGCTCTCAAATAACTTGGGCTCTCTATGTAGCAAGTCCCAAATTGAACTTTTTCTCATGTATACAAACTTAATATTGTCGGAAACTATACAAGGAAATTTAGATATTTTCTGGACTTTCTGTTTTATTAACAAGTACTATAATATTTATGTTTCTGTTTTATCTCAGATCTTTTTTTAGGTGTTGATGAAGACTTTGTAGGCTAAGACCTTCTATTCCATCACGACTTCTATAATTTTTTATGTAAAGAGACAAATTATGAAGAAGAGGAGAACGAATAAGAAGCTAACACAACTAAAGAATAAGAGAGAAAAAAGACCACACATAAAGGAGGAAACACTATTAATCCTCCACTTAAATAGAACAATGTCGTTTTGCACTGAGGGTGCACATAGGTTCCAGAAATAATTTTGGCTAATAGCAAGAAGCGACATAAATTGACAATAATGAATTTAGAGAACTGAAGATTATAGAGAATACCTGCGACTTGCATAAGCTGGAAAGACCGCCGTTGATGTCCATCATTGGTAGCCTATGCACCTCAAACATTGGATCCTTTTATATTACTCTAAAATGACTTGGTCCCGTTAAAAAGTAGCTCCAATAATTGAACTTTTCTCAAGTATACAAGCTTATATTTGTCGGTAAGGATACAAGGAAATTCAAGAGGTTTTTCTAGGCTTCTTACTCTATCACAGGCCACTGCTACAATATTTGTGTGTTTGTTTAATCTCAGATTGCTCTTTTCGGTATTGATGAAGATTCGTAGGCAAAGACCTTCATCAGTCTTTACAATCCCATACTATTCATCAAATGGTCTCATGCTTTTTCTAAGACATTCTTGATCACCCTTCATTATCAACAATAATCACGTAAGGGCATATGTGTCTTGTCGGTTAGGCTTGTATGTTGATAATGTGTGCAATTCTTCTTCAATTACAAGGTATTTAAGCATGAATAATATCATTGCACCATTTGAAAACCTCCCAATACTCATAGATGAAGAGAGAAAGGATAACTATTTACCAATGAGTACTAATGATTTTAGTAAATCATTTGGTGTTTCAATTGAATTGCTTTTAAGAAAAAACTAGAAAATTTTCCTTAAAAGTTTATTATCAAAGATTTTATTAAATGGAAAATATTCAAGCATTAAAATCTCATCGGTGCTCATGATCTTAAGATAATGTAATATTTTATGCAAAAGAAATTTAAACTACACAAAGAAACATGAATGATTTATAATATTAAAGCTCTATAAGGAATAAAACCATTTAAAGCATAAGTAGCATTTTTTAGAAGGGTATATGTATTTGCAGTCGATGTTTTACTACTACAATCCATGGGAACCTCATTTTCCTCTTTAAATTTTCCTCCATAACTTCTCTTTAACTCAAAATTTTCTTTAATTTCTCTATAACTTCTTTCTAAAAATTCGAACACAAATGAATTATTTGAATGAAAAGCACTCTATAAATGTAAATGGTCTAGTACTATACCTTTTAATTGTATTAGTAAGTTCATTATTTGCATAATATGTAAGGTTATATAAAGAGATATTACATTTTAATTTTCCTTTCAAGTTATAATCTTACATTTTATCATCAGGTATAAAAATATGACAATTCTTCAAAAAGATTAACATCCAACCTATATTTCATAGTATTTTGCCTTTCAGATTATAATGTATCTTATTTATCTTCAAGTATAAGAATACGATAATTCGTAAAAGATGTTAACTTCTAACGAAATATCCCATCAAATCTAAGGGAAAATGAGCTAGAGCATCATTTTATATTGCACAACTATACTACCATGTTTATGTTTTTGTTTAATCACAGCTCCCTCTTTTAGGTGTTCATGAAAACTTTGCAGGCTAAAAACTCTTATTTTGTCACAACTACTACAAGTTTTTATGTACTAATATTGAGATGATGTAAAAGAGGATGAATGAAGAAAAAAGTGATGCAACAGTAGATGAAAGGAGAGAAAAAAGAAATGTGTGTGAAAGAGGAAACCCTATTAATCCTCTACGTAAAAATAACTGTCATTTTGCACAAAGGATGCATCTTGGTAAAAGAAATAATTTGTAGCTAAGAGCAAGAAGCAACAGAAATTGATAATAATGAGTTTAGAGAACCAAAAAGCATGAAGAATACCTTTTCACTTGCATAGGCAGGAAACACTGACATTATCGGGAGGGTATGAAACGCGAACATGTGCCCTTTACGTTGCTCTCAAATGACTCAGATGTCCTAAGTAGCAGCCCCCAAATTGAAATTTTTCTCAAGTATATAGCCTCAATGTTGTTGGAAATTATACAAGGATATTCTGGTATTTTTCAAGACTTTCTATTTAATCTCAACTACTACACTATTTGTGCTTCTTGTTCATCTCAAATCGCTCTTTTTATGAAGATTTTGCAGTTTAAGCTCTTCTATTCTATAAAAAGTACTACGATTTTGTAATGTATAAAGATGGTGATTTTGAAGAAGAGGAGGAACGAAGAATAAGGAGATGAAACACTATATTATAGGAGAGAATAAAGAATGTAGGTGAAGGAGGAACCCCTATTAATCCTCCACGTAAAATTAACTACGTCGTTTTGCACCTAGGGTGTGCCAAGGTAGAAGATATAATTTGCGGCTAATTGCAAGAAGCAACATAAATTGACAATAATGAGTTTTCAGAACCAAAAGGTGTCAATAATGCCTGTCACTTGTATAAGCTTGAAAGATCAACGTTGATGTCCATCATTGGCAGCATATGTAACCCGAACATGGGATCTTTTTATGTTCTTCTCAAATAACTCGGGCTACTTAAGAAGCAGCTCCCAAATTGAACATTTACTTAGGTATACAGGCTTAATGTTGTCGAAAATGAAACAAGGTAATTTATGTGCTTTCTCTAGACTTTCTATTCTATCACAACTACTACAATACCTGTGTTTATATTTCATCTCAGATCGCTCTTTTAGGTTAGGTGTTGATAAAGATATTGCAGGCTAACATCTTCTATTATACAACAACTACTGCAATTTTTATTTTTATTTTTTTCGTAAAGAGGCGGTCATGATGAAGAAGAGGAGGAGCGAAGAAGATGGAGATTTAGTACTAGAGGATAGGAGAGAAAAAAGAAATACCCGTAAACGAGGAAACCTTATTCATCCTCTACTTGAGTAGAACTAGGTCGTTTTGCACTGAGGGTGCAAGATATAATTTGCATTCAATACAATGAAGAAACAAAAATTGATAATAATGAGTTTAGAGAACCAAAGAGTATAAGGAATACTTGTTACTTGCATAATGTGGAAAGACCTATACTGATGTCCATCATTAGCTGCATATACAACACGAACATAGCATCCTTTTAGGTTACTCTAAAACGACTCCAGCTCTTTAAGCATCAAGTCCCCAATTGAACTTTTTCTCATGTATAGAAGCTTAATGTTGTGAGAAATGGTGCAAGAAAATTCAAGTTTTTTTTCTACACTTTCTATTCCATCAATAACTACGACAGTATTTGTGTATGTTTTTCACATCACATCGCCTTTTTAGGTGTTAATGAAGATTTTGCAGGTTGAGATCTTCTTTCTAACACAACTATTACAATTTTTAATGTAAAGACATAGTGATGATGAAGAAGAAGAGGAACAAATAAGAAGTTGACGCAGCATGAGGATAGGAGAGAAAGAAGAAACGTGCGTGAAGGAAGAAACTATTAATCTTTCACTTGAATAGAAGTACGTCGTTTTTGCATGGAATATGCACCCGTGTGCTAGATATAAATTTTGGCTAATAGCAAGAAGCAACAGATATTTATAATAATGATTTTCGAGAACCAAACAGTATAACGAATTACTTTCACTTACATAAGTTGGACAGACTGATGTTGACGTCCATCATTAGAAGCATATGCAACTCGAGCATGGGATCCTTTACATTGCTCTCGAATTACTCAGGCTTCTTAAGCAATAGATCTGAAATTGAACTTTTTCCCAAGTATACTAGCTTAATGTTGTGGGAAAAAATATAAGGAAATTTAAGAGCATTTCTCTAGACTTTCTACTCTATCACTTGAAACTATTACAATATTTGTTTTTGTGCTTCATCTTAGATTGCTCTTTTAGGTGTTAATGAAGATTTTGCAGGCTATGATCTTCATTCTCCTTTGTAATCTCGTTGTATTCCCCAAATAGTCTCACTCTTTTGCTAAGACTTTCTTGATCCCCCTTCTTTAAAAATAATAATCATGTCATGGAGGATGTTTCTTGTCGGTTAAGCTTGTATGTGGTTAGTGTGCGCAAATTTTCTTCAATTACAAGGTATCTAAGGAGGAATGATGTAATTGTACCACTAGAAAACATGCCAAAAGTCATATATGATGAGAGATAGGATACACATTTACTAACTAGTACTGTTGATTTTAGTAAATCATTTGGTATTTCGAAAAATTGTTCAGAAAATATTCTAACGTTGAAATCTCATCGATTTTCTTGATCTTAAGGCAATGCAATATTATGTGCGAAAATAACTTTTAAAACTATACAAGCAACATGAATAATTTTAATGATCAAAATTGTGCAAGCATTATGAACCATTTAAACCATAAGTAGCATTATTTAGAAGAGGATTACTATTTGCAGTCGACGTTTAACTACTGCGATCGATAGGAACGTCATTTTCCTCTTTCACTTTTCCTCTATAACTTGTATCTAACTCAAACTTTTTTCTTACTTCTCTCTAACTTGTTTCTAAAAAATCTAACAAACAAATGAATAATATGAAGTATTTTTGGATGATATGTACACCAAAAATTGAAAGTACTAATTTTGATATGAAAAGCATTAAAAAAATTAAATTTTGAAAAAAAATGTTTCGCACACACTCGGGTGGTTCATCTTGTAACCGGCGCACATAGTACCACGTAGCGCACCGTGTACTAACTCAAACTATTTCAAATCATTATTTTTAGTTAGGTTTTTTAGAGAGAAGTTACTGAGAATTTTTGAGTTCGAAAGAGAAAGTGAAAGGAGGAATGAAGCTCCCATCGACAGTAGTAGTAAAATGTGACTACGAATTGCCAAAGTCATTTAGAAGAGTCGTAGTTATAATGTTCTAAACTTCAGAAATTTTTTTTTGTTTTTTGTTTTTTTGCATTCCTCATATTTCAACAATTAAATTTAAATTCCATGCACCATATATATCTCAATTTCTTGGTACTATACCTTTTAACTTGATTACTCAGTTCAAAATTTTTATAATTTGCAAGCTTATAGAAATAGATATTACATTGTAGTTTGCCCTTCAAGTTATAATCTTTCATTTTTTATCTTCAGTATAGGAATATGATAATTCGCCAAACATATTAACTTCTAACAAATATCTCATGCAAATCAAAGGGAAGTTGGGCTAGAGTATCATTTTTATATTTAACATGACCATGTCTTAGTATTCCAAAAACATATGGTCCCGTAAATATATCATTCCAAGTCGTAAATATGAACAAAGTGAGTAAAGTTCATTACCAGTTTCAAAATTTTTTAAGTATGCACGCCATACCTTAGTCTAATGAAATAATGCAATATTTCTGCAGTCATGACAAAATCCATGATGTCTTCTAATGACGACAAAGCGTAAAGAATCAAGACATTTCAGATCTACAAATGTTGGACAATGGTAACATAGTAAAATTTTGAGGAATCATAACACTCAGAGCGCGTGTCTTGACCTGGAAATTATGTCTGAGAATATTACACTTGGAAAGAAAAGAAACACTAACATAAACAAAACCGAGTCTACATATAAGTAACACGCATATATGTGTATTCAGGTGTGCGTGTGTGGCAAGTTGACTAAGTAACAATAAACGAACATGATGAAATTATAAGGTTACGTTCGACTAATCATCAAAGTAAAAAATGGTCCTTCGCAAGACTATGCAGTTGTTATTGTAAAGCAAGGAAGAAATGACAATACTTCCTAGCTGAAATATGTATTAAAGGAATGTAATCATGCGCATTCAATAGTAATAATTGCATGGACTATAAAGTTCATGATCAGTTAAAAATAATGAAATTAATTAAGGCCATAATACAAATCATATTAAAGGTAATTATTTCTAACATGTTAAATTAATGGATGGTAATTAGCATTGAAAATGAATGTTCATGAACAGGGGAGGAAAAAGATTGCAGGAAAACAAGGTAGGAGCTTTCCCTATCTCTATTATGTCCCTCCTAAATGCGAAAACATACTTTAGAAGTCTTCAATGGAATTGACTTATTGTACTAAAAAAAAATACTAGGAAAATTAATCTTCAAAGAACTCATTGCATTGCCAAGACAATTATCCGATAGGCATTGGTAACTTCTTCTTCTTCAATCAACCAAAGTGATAAGCTTTGCACAAACCTTTGGGAAAAAAAATGGAAACTTCTTCAGATTAGGAATATTCCTTTGAGATGTTACTACATATTTTCTTACGCTTCCTTTCCAATGGGTTGTTTTAGCAATAATTGCTACCTCATCTATCTTATGGATTATCATGCCCTCTGTATTTGCTTTCCCTTTGCTGTCTAGTATGATCCTCCTATGCCTTCCATGAGGATCAATCGGTCCCAAGATCAACTCTCTTCTAGAGGGCACCTTGAACACTTGTTTTTGGAGAAATTTGAAGAACAAAGAACACTTGCAAGAAAAAGAACTAAGAAATAAAACAATTAACATCCTTATATTTGAGGGAGAACCAACAATACTATGGGAAGTCTCACCTATTCTCCAACTGCAAAGAAGGACCTAAAACCCAAACAACACCAACTGTATAGTTGGCACCTCAAGGGGATATTAGGATTTGGAAATTAGACTAGAACTCTTGAATAAAAGATTCGAGAAATTCCTTGTCTTGAATTATACAACGGAAACTCTTAATTGTAAATAAAGATGAAGAAATCTAAAGAACCCTAGTTCTTCTCTCTATATAATTTTCATATATCTCAACTTGCAAAAATGGCTACAAACAAGAGTATTTATAGTGTGATTCACAATTAGTTTCCAACCCTAGCTATTACCTAGCTTAAAAGTGTTTAAAGGGTTAAGTATAAGTCCAAATAAGTTTACAACAAAATTGGAGGGTGAAGGAAGTTAAAAACTTCCCAAGTTCTCCACCTGCCATGACCTACCAGTGGTAGGTCGGGTTCGCCAAATGGTTTTTCGTCCAGAACCTTACCGGTGACGGTAGGGTAGGCCTACCATCGGTGGTAGGTCTTGGACCACTCTCCTCGGCTTTTTACAGGTCCAATCTCTTCTAAACTTGTTTTTTTTTTTTTCCGGATTCCTGCACTTGCAACTTGGAAAATATGAGTGTCTTGATTCCTCTTAATGCTCCTTCTTGTGCTCCTATCACGTGCAAATCCAAGTCTTGGATCATCTTTTTAAATATGGCTATCTTTCCTTAGTGCTCCTCCTCATTCTTCTATCCATGGCTCTTGTGATCGGACCTTGGAATCGCTCTAAGGTTCCTTGCGCATCCCGGGACATGCCATCCCCTCTTCCTTTGAAAGGATTCTCCTCGAATTCATTCCTTCAAATAACCACAAGAGGCGGGTAACATTAGAAATATAGGCTTTAAAAGGCACAATACTATGAAAGGAACCAAAGAATTGAAGACTTAGAACTGAATAAGTTAATAAAGCATTAAGTTTTTCGACCAACATCACAACACCATACGAATTCCATAAATAACATAGTTACTTAAATGGTCTATGATAAGAAAAGGAAGGGTAAACAAAGAATTTCAAAGGTAAGAAACTCCAAAAAGGACTATCCAAGAGCCACTTGAGATTTACAAGAATTCTCCAAAAAGAAACACAATTGAAAACACTAAATTCTTGTAAATCAAAGAGAAGGTTAACCTCAACATCTTTAAAAGAAAGATGATAATAAATCTTTTGTCCTTATCCAACTCAAAAACTAAATTAAGAAGAACAAGAGTTCGAAACATGCCTATTTTAAAAGGATGATGGTAATATAAACTTAGATTCTCAACACTTTTCAAAGGTCCTTCATTGATTCTTGACAAATGCTTTTGAAAAGTTCTAGAAATATATTGAAGAATCCAAAAAGTTTTAACCAAAAGATTCTCAAGATCACAAATATCATTAGCTAGAAAGTTCTTTTTGGAAGTTAAAGAATTGTATTGAAAGGTTTAACTTCATTTTGTACTTCATTTGCAACACCAAATTTCCAAAATAACTCTTCAAATTTCAAGGAAAAACACCGAATCCTTTCTCTTTTCCATTTCAAAGAATCTTCAAAACAATTTCTCAATTGTTTGATCGAAAGCCCTAAACAATGAAATTCAAGACTACCGCTTCTAGTCCATCAATAACTCCCGTAAAAATCCTTAGAAGTGCAAACTTGTTAACATCAAACTTGTTAACATCAAACTTGAAGAACTTTCAATTCTCTTTTGAAATTGAACTCATCCAAAAACTTCCTGAAGGTTAGAGAATAAAACAAGGTAAAACAAAGATATTGATTCTCAATCTTGACATAAAACTTTGTGTTTTGAACAATTGACTCATTTAAAGCTTCAACTTTGAAGAGAAAGTCAATAAAGGCAATAGAATAGACAAGATGTTTCTCAACAAGATTCTTCTAGTTTAGTTCAAAAATACCATTTCCAAAGGTAGTTTTCACAAGATCTGAAAGATGGGCTTTAAACACCATTAAACTACCATTCATTTTCTTTTTAAAGTTTAGCAACCACATAAATTTCTTGAAATTAAAATGGTAGAATTGAATTCCATGAATGTTTCAAAACAACAAAGTTTTGAAAAATTCTTTAACAATTAAGACCTTTTGTTCTTCATGAGGAAATTCAAATTTATAACTCACAAGGCTCAATAGTTTAATGGAAGGAATAAATCCATCAAATTTTTTCTTAGAAGCATAAAGAAAAGATGATTCATATCCATAATTCTCAATAAACTCTTAACAAAATCACCACGTAAGGTCCAAAAGAAACAACGAACTCTCTCATCATAACCATTTTCAATAAAAGTTCGTAGGAAGATACAAATCCTACTCCATAGATGCACAAGAAATTGAGACATTAGCAATAAGTTCATCAAAGAGTAGATTATCATGTAATAACTCAAGGTTATGATAAGATGGTTTAATTCTAGCCATAATAACCAAAGGTTATTTTTGAAGGAAAACACATGGAGAAGAATACTTAAGCATATGATGAAAATCAAGAACTGGCTCAGAAGTAGAAAGATTAACCATACATTTCCCAACCAAAATCACATAGAAGGCATTCAATTCTAAGAACAATTTTAACTCTTTGAAGGAGAACTCAAGTTAAAAGAGAAAAGGGTTTGAAGAAAAACTCATTGTCAAATCTTCATAGCATAAGACTAGTTTTCCTCCAACATTTTCGCCTTGGCCTTCGAACTCCGCCACCCGTTGATGTTATGGTGGAAACAGGTTGGAGAGGATTTCTATCAAATTCAAGCACAAAGCCAACAATTTTAAGCTCAACAAGGGAAATACTATCTAAATTACCAAAGCCATAACAAGACGGATCAAACATAACACTACTACTCATCAATGGATTCTCAAGAGAGAAATGAGAAGAAAGAGAATTTGTCATAGACGGCACAAGAAAGAAAGGTTCCCTTCAAAAGAAATAATACACATATCACCAATTAAGCACACTTGAAAAGTATGAGAATCCAACAAAGACTTTAATTCCTCAAGAGAAACTTCATAACTTAAAGAAGAAGGGCTAACAGATAGACTCATTGATAAGTATTCAAGAATAGGTCCAAGTTCTTTCTCCATGCTCCTTCGATCCTCAATAAAATCATAATCATCAACTCTAAGAATTGCAGTTATGGAATTAGACTCAATTAAGTATCTCCTTTCAAGATATGTTCCAAGAGAGTTAAAGAAAATGAAATGGTCACCGTGTTCTATGAAATCAAGTGAGAACAACTTAATTTCCTTAAAATAAATCTCAAAGCACAAGTAGGAATTAGAAGAAAAGAAGCTTATTGTTTTGATGGAGTTGTAGACAATTCTTTCCTCATGATTCTTGCTTGGTTCTCCAAAATTCTGCACAAAAGGAAATTCACGAACAAGAAAAGAGTTAGTTTGGTTAGAAAAGAAATTTATTTCCTCATTCTTTTCGAATACTTATGACTCTTCTTTTGAATTTTTTCATTTTTCTTAACTCATTCCTTTTGTTCTCTCATTTTTTCTCAAGATCATTCTCCTCTTCTTTTGAATACTGATCTTTGTTCAAGAAATGACTAAGAACACCATGGGTTGTTATCTTTTTTTCCTCTCCACAAATCACCATCTTAATACCCTTTGGTCATTTTTGTTATCCTTGCATCCTCTTTTTCAATTTCTTTAAATCTTTAATCACTTGAGTAGGAGAGAGGGATTTAAGGGTACTCCTAAAACTACCCCTTTCAATGGAATATGTCTTCTTAATGCCATCATAGGAAGCTTGCCTTGTATCTATCCATGGTTGCCAAATATTAAGTGGCTCACTTGCATTGGAATAATGTCACAAAGAATCTCATCCATGTATTTTCCAATGGAAAATAATACCCATACTTGTCTAGAAACCCACACCTCTTCTTGACCATTTATCTATCTTAAGCGATAGGACTTAGGATGCTCCATGATGGGTAAACTCAATTTCCTTACAAGGTAGGACTAGCTAAGTTTGCAACACTTTCTTTATCATAACAATGTGACAAGCTTTGTTGGCAATATTACATCGTGTATGGAATAATCTCTCCCTTTGATGAATAGGCACTCTTCCAAGGCCTTAAGAATCAAGATCCCTCATGACCACTAATGTCCTTCCATATCCATCAAGTTTTTAGGCCAAGTCTCCATCACCATTCTTTTTTCTATTCCTCTACCAACAATGTCATCACAGTCCATTAACTTTCTTTCAACCAATCATTCATCTACACAGCTTCCATTCCTATAAAAGGCATTCATACTCCTTAGATACCTACACCTTCCATTACAATTATCCCTATCGTAGGCCCCAAAATTATATACTGCATGAGTATGGGCACTATGATCATAGCCTTCATGGTATTCATCATATTCTCTTCGGTAGTTCTTCATGTCACATTATTATGACATTGACACCTACAAAATAGAAATAAGTAATAGAAAACAAGGACCTCGCCTCTCCCTAAGTGTTTCGCTAAAGGTAAATACTCTTAACCCTGGTATTTATTCTCACTCTCTATAGTTTTTAAATTAATGTGCTCACTTTCTTGCCTTTTACTTTTCCTCACCCACTAGAGTTAGTGATTTCTAAAACTTCCCAGTTATAAGAAAATTCCCAAGCAAATCAAGCAAGCAATTTCTCAAAAGATAAGAAAAAAGGATTCACAGAGGACTTTTAATGAACATATAGAGGGCGTAGAATATTAAACAGAAATTCAAGAGTATTAGTCAACGAATGAGTCTAATTTCCACCAAAGGATCAGCAAAACACTTATAAATATATCTAAAGAAGTTGCGAATACAAAACTAAGATAATTGGTTCACAAATTAGAGATATGTAGATGACTAGAAAGAAATTCAAGAAAGAAAGGGCATGAAAACAAGCTGTAGTAATCTCAACATAACCCATTCATTTCTCAACAAAATAGGCTCATCACAATTAAGTGTTCAATAAAGACTATTTCATGCAATTCGGAGTTCATTTCTTATACTTTTCAATTCAATCTCTACTTATGACCTTTTCTGGCCAAAAATTTCACAAATTTTTATGCCTTTTTCAAATAACAACAATTGGCTTTTTTCCTTAATCAAAATTCAACAAATAAGACATAGACCACCTGAAAGAGAGTTTTGCTTTGATGCGACATAGTATGATCCTCCTAAGCCTTCCTTGAGGATTAATTTCTCCAAAGATCAATTCTCTTCTAGAGGGCACCTTGAATACTTGTTTTTAGAGAAATTCAAAGAGCAAAGAACACTCGGAAGAAAAAGAACTAAGAAAGAAAAAAATTAACCTCTTTATATTTGAGGGAGAATTAACAAGACTATGGGAAGTCTCACCTATTCTCCAACTCCAAAGAAGGACCTAAACCCAAGCAACACCAATAATTGAGTAGGCACCTCAAGGGGGCTATTAGGATTGGGAAATTAGACTAGAACTCTTGAATTTAAGATTCATGAAATTCCTTGTCTGAAATTATACAAAAGAAGCTCTTAATTGTACAAGGAATATAAAGAAATCTAAAGAACCCTAGTTCTTCTTTCTATGTAATTTCCATATATCTCAACTTGCTAAAATGGCTGCAAACAAGAGTATTATAGTGTGCTTCACAATTAGTTTCCAACCCTATGTATTAGACTAGCTTAAAAGAGTTTAAAAGGAGCTTAGACCACTTAAGTACAAGTTAAAATAAGTTTACAACCAAATTGAAGGTTGATGTGTGTGAAATTAAAAGGGGAATTGGAATCCTAAAGCTAGAATAAAAGGTAAGTGGACCTTACCACTATAGAAATGGGTTAACCCCGAGTGTCGATATTCTCGCAGATGGTAAGGTTCAACTACTCAATTGTTGGTTCAATGTTCAGTCTCAAAATCAATGTTGAATGATTGTTAGCTAAGAAAACTGTAAACATAAACACTTAGCAAATAAGGAAACAAAAATAAGATGGAAGTTTGGATTTCAGGATCCCTCTAACCTTGTTACTACTTCAATTAATTCGAATTAAGGAAAAATGAAGTGGCCTTAATGAATTGGGTTACCACACTCGTGATTGGGTAGTCGCTATCTATAGTCGAAAGCCAATCTATTACTATAACTTTAGAAGAGAATCTCTTCTTTCTCTAACAAGGTACAAATGCAATAAAATGCAGGTGATTATGGGCCTGAAAGTGTATTAACTATCTCTTGTTTAATACCCCAATTAATCCCCAAATTGGAATCCCTCGAGTGTTCCTTTTTCAATTCCAAATCCCCGTGCGATTAATTCAAGCTAATGATACTCGAATTTAAAGGAATTAAACAATTAGAGAACAATTCATTCAAAGGAAACATTCAGTTTCATAAATTTCAAATGAATTTAATAGTACCAAAAATTAGGGTTCAACCCTTGATTCAAAAAATTAAATTACTCACGATTCATTGTCTAAAACTGAAATTAAACAAAATTAAAATTAAATAAGGATTAGAATTTGCGGCTGAATTGCGTTTTCGAACTGCGCCGAGCTCGTCTCTCGAGTTGCTGCCACGAAGCCCGAATTTGTTATTTCGATCAATGATTCCACTTGTAATCCTTCAATTGTTGTTCTCTAAACTAAATCCTACCTAATTGAGGTGAGAATTGGCGGAAATTTGTCACGAAAATTAGCCACAATTCGCCTCCTAAAAACCTATTTGCAGAAGTCTAAAACTAACAAATCAATAATGTTGAAAAAGCCGTAAAAATTGACTAAGTATGGGTGATTTCAGGACCTAGCTGTAATGGTAGGTCTCTATCTTTAAGTCCCCTCTTTTGCCTGGAACCTACCGTCAGCGGTAGGGGGAGCCTACCCTTACTGTCCACGGTAGGTTTCTGACTCACTTTGTTTGTTGCCAAGGTGCCTACTGCGGCTGGTAGTGTGGCCTACTTTTGGTGGTAGGCTGCTGCTGTCACTATTTTGCATCATTTTCCATCGTTTTCGCCCCGTTTCAAGCCGTTTTCATTCATTATTCGTTGTACTTCCTCCGACAAGCACCTACGACATAAATGGGAGATATTAGCTTCAAATGTGAACTTTATACCTTAAAATTATTAAAAAACAATGACATTAACATAGAAAATAATAGCCAAAATAACGACTATCAAATACCCCCACACTTATTCGGTTCTTGCCCTCAAGCAACAGGAGTAAACAGATGGAAAATTAAACGCTTTATCTTCAAATATAAAGTTCATGGAAAATGGAAAATGAACCGGCCCTAAAACAATTGAACAATTTTGAAGGCAAAAGACAAAAAAAAAAAAAAAAAAAAAATTACCATAACAAAACATAACTAAAACAAATTAAGGGAAAAATGAAGCTAAAATGATGCCACTTCTAAAGAATATTCAATCACTGAGCCACCAAGGCAAAACGAAAGAACGAGCCCAAGATACACTTGGTCCACCACACTTATAGATAAATTAACATACAAATGGTGTGAGTGTGTGTTCCGGTCGTGCTGTTTTCATAAGAACAAATGAATGTTAAGTAATTAACGAAGTGAAATCCTTCAAAAGACAATGCACAACAATCCCATATTTCTATGGTTCTCATCCATTCTAAGTCTTATTCTAAGTCGTTCTTGATTTGGTAGGACTTTTCGGCATGTAATGTTGGGCTTGGAACATAACAGGTACGAAAAGAAGGTAAAAGGAGAGAAGAACAAACAAAACAGAGCCAACGTAACTGAAAGGAAAGAATGGAAAAATTAAAGAATAACATTCTAGCTATCGTTCGCTCTTCCGGCTCAGCATTGAATAACCAACCGTTTCTCTCATACACATTACCCAACACATTTACGATTTTCAGCCCCTTAACTAGAGAGAAAAATAATGTCATTTATTTTTTACGATCACAAAATATATACAAAAATGTAAGATTACTTTTTTTCCTTTCTTTTTTTTTTCCTTGTATTTCTTTGTCTTTTTTTTTTTCCTTGTATTTCTTTGTCTTTTTTTTTCCCAAAGGAAACACAACAACTCTTTTCGATTGTTTAATTTGTACGAAAAGTGAAATACCCAAACTACCCCCTCTTTACATCATTTTTCTTTTCTTCCCTCTTTCACCTCCACACTTATCTATCACTTTCGCTTAAAAGGGCTAAAATGTTATTCCAACATTGGCTCCACGAAATCAGGTTTAATGTAGTATGAGTTTAAAAATACGAAGAATAGAAGGGAGTAAAACCCTTCGGCATGAAGGTAGAAATAAGGGAGGTAAGGGTTAATTTCTTACACGGGTAGGCAAATCAAAAGCACACACAGTACAATGAAGGCCTGAGACCATCATTCCAAGGCTTAGCTCATGCTAGGATTTTTCACTTCAAAGAACAGAGAAATACAAGGATGCACGCACGAATTCCAAAGGATTCTCATTACGCTAATGTCCAAGAATTCCTATGTTTCTTCTACTAACAGCACTCAAAGTGCATGAAAACCATCAACACGTAAGAATATTATGCAAATAAGGCTTTTCGAACGTCCAAGTGCTATTCCCTCTCGAAACATCCTCACAGTCTTGTGATCAGGCATTCAACTAAAGTGGAAAAAAGAAAGATAAAAAATCTTCTTGGTTTTTCGAATAAAGAAAGACAAAGAAAGCTTAAGAAAATGTTTAGATTTTTTATTTTTTGTGATTTTAGATAAGGAAAACGACAAAAATATAAAATAAGAGTATATACAAAAATATCCCCCCACACTTAAAACCACATCGTCCTCAATGTGGGGGCAAGATCGACGCAAAAAACAAATAAAAACATACATGGGAGGCACTTCTGCAGATAATAAAGCATTAAAACACACGGGAAGCCATCCCCCAGAAACAATCGAAGAAAAGCATACGACAAAATAAACAGGAAAAATAACAAAACAAAGAACTAAAACATTCAAAGAAATAAACAAAAAAAATACAATGGAAGAAGATAAAATAAAATAAAAAGCGAGAACAAGAAAACTCCTATTAGGATCTAAAGTCCTTGCCACCACCACCACTGCTGCCCTGATCAAGCATAAACATGCAAACATCAGCTCCTGTCTATCGATGGAGGCCCTCTAATGAGCAACTCGTCTGCATACCGTTGAGTAAACTCCACAATCTTGGCAAACTTCTGCCCCTAGACCTCTTGAGTGACACGGAGCTTCTCGAGGGCAGTCCACATCTCGATCTAAAAAGCTGCCATGGGGCAGTAGAGGGCTCATCCTCTCCGGAGAGGTCATAGGATTCATCGTCCTCACTCCCCGCATCCTCGCCGGGCTGCAAAGAGGATACTCCTATTCCGGCCTGTGTGGTAATTTTATGGACGAGAAACCGCCCCAGTCGCGCTCCCACCGCCTATCCTCCACAGATGAAGGGATCATTCTTTCTTCTTTTCATCCTAGGAGTAGCCACAGTTGTTGAATATGTTAAAGGTGATTACCTGTGACGCCCCTATGAGCAACTTCCTCTCCCCTTCAAAATTAACTTTAAACGCAGCAAAAATCTTCAAAAGAATAACAGGGTATGGATACACATGCTTTTTACTAGTATCGCAGCTTGTGTGGTGCATCATCTGTATTATTAAGGAAACAAAAGAAAGAGGGATTTATCGTGGATTTTAGAAAGCATGTACATATTAATAATGCGGACTTCACTTTGTCCACCCCCTTTTAGACCAAGGTACGCCCAAAAAAATAAGTGAGTGCACAGGGAAGAAAGGAGCGAAAGTCCCCTGCATGGAGTATACAACAGTGATCAAAGGGCCGTGGCCATATATCAAAATGCGAACAAATCGCGTCGAAATTCCAAGCGAGGTCTTCATCTATAGTTTTCTTATTAGAGTCCACGGCGACAGTGTTCCTTGCATCTCGAATCTCGATGATGAACCCGAGACGCTCATTTTCAAGGACAATCCAAACCCCTATTACTTCAGAAATAATGGTGGGGAGATCTTTGTTCGTTTTGTGATGCATATTCGCATAAAACTCACAAACAAGGTCAGGATAATAATCCGCTGAAATATGTAGCAGAGGAACTTAACCTAAACCCCAAAAATGATTTTCCGATTTAAAATGATTGATGACTTCCTAATTGGATACTTTTTCAACAATCATTTTAAGAGACTCCCTTTCGGGTACCCATGTACGGGCCACCATTGTGAGACGTTCCGGAAAGGGTAAACAATCAAGATTAGTGGGGTCGGGTGTCAGGTCCTCTACCCGAGCCCTCTTTGATTTTCATTTTCAAGAAGAAGATACTTTTTTAGGGCCATTTGAAAAAGAGAAGGGAGTGAAAAAAAAAAGGAAAATTAAGGTAAAAAGTAAAAACAAAGAGAGAACCAACCAACACAACAGTCTACCCACACAGAAAAACCCAACGGCACGAACATAAGAAAAACTGTAGGACACAATAAAATCACGCAAAGAGAAAATAAAATATCGTCACCCACGTATGCTTTGGTGAACTAAGTCATCTGTGGGTGCTAATATGTGAAACAAGTAATACTCAAGAGAAGAGCTAAAACTAAATGAGCAAAACACGTACACTCTCAAACCACTCTTAACATAAAACTCAAAAATAAAACAATAAAACTAATAAAAGACAAAGGGTCAAGAAATAGCCTGTGGCTGTTTGAACAAACCACCAAAGCTAGAAATGATGGTGCTTTTTCTGCCTCGAATTATGTGCTAGTCGGAGTTCGTCGAAAAGTGGTCATAAAACTCAGCAGAAAACTTTTTGCAGAATTTCTGTATTTATTTATTAGAAAACAAAGAATACACACAAAATTAGTAATTATTAAAAATTTCACAAGAATAACTAAAACAGAAAATTACAAAAAAGGAAATAAAGAGGAGAAAAGAGGAACTTTAAGAAAGAGGTGATGAAAAATGGAAGCTTTTGCAAGGAAAAATGGAAGAAAAATGGTGGTAATGCAGGATTTTATGGTGATGAAATGGAGGTGGAAAGAATTTGAAGAAATAGAGGAAGTAGAACTAGAAGAGAACAAAGAAGAAGAAGAAGAAAAAGTAGAGAGAAAAAAGAAAACAAACCAAAAGGAGGAGAAGAAGTTGCAAGAGTGCTGATGTCGGAGTGTTGGAAGCCACAGGAATTGTAGAAGAGTTAGGAGAGAGTGTATCGGGAGGGGATGAGGGAGTTAGAGAGCTAAGGAGGAGAAGAGGAATAAGGTAATCGAATTGGGGATTTTGAAACAGAACAAAAGAAGGAAATTGCAGAAAATTTCTAGCAAAGGCTGGAATTGAAACCAAACGGTTCGATCCGACCTATTCTCTTTGGAAAAACCTAATCCGCAGCCAAACCAGGATCCGAGAAATGCCCACTACCTACCGCAACGCTAGGTTAACCTACCATGCACGATTGGTCTCTGCTGGAGTTGTTATTTTGCTTCTTCTTTGCACCTTTGTGCCACGTTCCATTCTTGCAAACCTCATTTTTCACTTTAAGTGGATCATGGCAAGCCATCATTTCTCCTAAAATACCTTGAAACAACAAAAATAACGGAAAATGAGTTAGAAAGAAGGTGGACATTAAAGAATACAATGAAACATCTTACATACAAGACCTTTTAGAGATGTTTTTCTTGGCTGTTTTTGGAGAATGAAGGGACTCCTTTACAAGGTTTCCCACATTCTTTCCAATGTATGTCTTAAGATAATGCTCGGTTACTAACTCCTTATAATGAAAGTCATAGAATTTAAACCCCAAAGTAAGAAGAGAAATTAAAAACTTAAAAACAAGCTCAAGAAAGATGTTGCTAATTACAGAAAGCTTTAATTCTTTAAAGGAAAAGACAATGTTAATGAGGGTTAAGTTTGAAGAAAACTGATTTTGGCTTTTCCATGACATAGGGCTTGTTTCCTGTTAGCGCTTCCAAATTTTCTTTGAACTCCATAATATTTCTCCTTTCCTCGGCATTCTCCTTGGATTGCATCCATGGTGCTTTTATACATAAAGAATCACAAACAAGAAACAAGTTAGTTTTTTTAGTAAGGAAATTCACTTCCTCGCTATTTCCGATGACGTTCATCTTTGTTTCTTGTCACCTTTCTTTGCCACTCTTGTACCTTTCCACAAGACACTTGTTTCCTTTTCTGGCTCGCCTTCCTCGACTTCGCTCATATTCTTTGGCCCGTACTCATTTTTGTAACTTTCTCCAATTTTTCTCGTAACCCGAGGAGGTTCTTCGATTATTGGGAGACCGTCATGCCTCCTTTCCATTATTTCTAGTTTAGCCTCCTCTTCCTCGAGAAAAGTGGACTCCTATGGTGCTTGTGCAGTTGTCTCCTCTTCATCCACAACCATGGAAAATGTATTCACTTGTTCTTCTACACTCTGCAAGGTGACTGCCTCTAACTACTCCCTTATAATCCGCTCTGTATTCCTAGGTCAACTACCTAGTAGTCCTTCAACGATCATCTTTGCCAATAGCCTGATCTGACTTCTCATGTTAGGAATGGTAATTGTTTGACTTTTCTGAACTGCTTCAATACTCTTCACCCTGGCCTCCGCCGACTTGATATATCGTGAAACGAAATCTTTTATATCATGCTGACGGGGTGATTGATGCACTGGTGGAGTGTAATTGTATGGTGAATATATGGTATAACTTCTCCAGGGCACGTCCGGTTGATTCATCCAACTCCAACTATACTGGTTAGGGAACGTGTTGTACCCCTGCCAGTTGTCTGGAAACATGGTATGTTGGTAATGTAGACGTTGAGGTGCAACTGACATTTTCTCCACCCCTTGTTCTAATATTGCCGCCAACCAGGCTTCCATGTCCTTATTGGTATCCATGCAATTTCCTCTGGAACCTAAAGTTAATATATAATCAACATATGGTCCAAAGATAATAACCCGGAACTCCAAAGTTCATACCATGAACACCTGACCAACAAGAATAATAAACAAGGAGAAATGGACTAAGCAATAAAGACAAAACGAATAAGAAAAGACTATACAAACGAAAAGTGAAAGAATGTACAAAGGGAAGAAAAAGAAAAGAAGAACAAACTAAAAATTTCCAACTAAGATCCAATTAAACTTAGCTTGCAAAAAGATAACAAAACAGAATATGATATGAAACAATTGAATAAATTAAAAAATATAAAACAAAATAAAAACAGAAAAAAGACTAAATCATCAAAGAACGGTATTTCATTAAACTTGTCAGTCATCAGCAACAGTGCCAAAAACTTGATGTGTGTGATATTAAAACGAGAATAGGAATCCTAAATATATAGTGCAAGGCAAGTGGACCTTAACACTATAGAAATGGGTTCACCCCGAGTATCGATACTCTCGGGGATGGCAAGGTTCAACTATTCAACCGTTGGTTCAATGCTTAGTCTTAAAAATGATGTTCAACGATTTTGAGCTAAGAAAACGGTAAACATAAACACTTAGCAAATAAGGAAACAAATAAGACAGACGTTTGGACTCGGGACCCCCTAACCTTGTTACTGCTTCAATTAATTCAAATTAATGCAAACTAAAGTTGCCATAACGAATTGGGTCATCACAATCATGATTCGACAGTCCCTATCTCTAGGTAAACGACACTCTATTCACTATAACCTTTAGATGAGAATCTATGCTTTCTCTAAAAAGCTACAGAAGCAATATAACGCAGGTGATTATGGACCTAAAAATGTATTAACTATCTTTAGTTCAATACCCCAATTGAGCCCTCAAGTATTCTTCTTTTTTAAATTCCAAACCCTTGTGCAATTAATTCAATCTCATGATACTCAAATTGCAAGGAAATAAAAAATTAGAGAACAATTCATTCAAAGGAAACATTCGATTTCATAAATTTCAAATCAATTTCATAATACAAAAATCAGTGTTCAACCTTTAATCCAAAAAATTAAATTACACACAATTCATTGTTCGAAACAGAAATTAAACTAAATTAAAACTAATAGAAAAGGAAAAGAAGGGCTTAGGAGTAGAATTTAAGGCCGAATAGTGTTCCCGAACCGCACCCGAGCTCGTCTCTTGAGTTGCTCTCACGAAGTCTGATTTCGTTCCACTTGTAATCTTTCAATTGTTGTTCTCTAATCTAAATACAACCGGATAAAGGTGAGAATTGGGGAAATTTGTCACCGAAGTGCGCCCCAATTTTCCTCCTAAAATCTTATTTGCAGAATTCTAAAAACTAACTAATGAATACTATTGAAAAAGCCGTAAAAATTGACTAAGTATGTCTGATTTCGGGACCTACCGTCTCCGATAGGTCTTTGTCCTCAAATCCCCTCTTTTGCCTGGAACCTACCATCGACGGTAGGGGGAGCCTATCGTCCATGGTAGGTTTCTGACTTCACTTGTTTGTTGCCAAGGTGCCTATCGCGGCATGTAGGATGGCCTACAATCAACGGTAGGCTGCTGCTGTCTCCGTTTTGCTTCGTTTTACCCCATTTCAAGCTGTTTACATTCATTCTTCATTGTAATTTCTTTGTCAACCACCTATGACACAAATGAGAGGTATTAACCTTAAATGTAAACTTTATACCTTAAAATCACCTAAAACGATGAAATCGACTTACAAAATAATAGCCAAAATAACGACTATAATGGGTAAAAGAAGTTAAAAACTTCCCAATTTCTCCACTAGCCGAGACCCACTGGCGACAGTAGGCCTCAACTTATCATCGACGATAGGTCGGATTTTCAAAACTGTTATTGGGCCAGAACCCAACTAGTGATGGTAGGATAGATCTACTGATGTAGATTAGGGAAGCCAAGAAGTTAAAGATTTATTGTTCGGACCATTCACTAATGCCAGGCCAATGCAGAACTAGCTTGAATGTTTTGAAGATCAAGTTTGAAGAGTTTGAAGGCCAAGGAAAGGCATCTAAGCTCACAATTTCCTCAATTAGCAAAGATCATTCAAGGGAACAATTTGATGGTGAAAGTTGCTAATTATGGGAGAAAAAAAACCCTACCACTGAAAGTAGTCGTGCCCCTACCATCGTCATTAGATTTCTGCGGGGAATTGGTTGAAGTTTTCAAACCTATCACCGACGGTATGTTTTCCGTACATTCAACAGTACGGTTTTGCTTAAAGAATGTTTTTTAATTGAATAGTTTTTGTTATTCGGCTTATCTTTTCATTTTTTAATCAAGGGGTTAGTGGGTATTTTACCATAGGTTAGCTAGGTCTAGAGTATAGTCTATAAATATCCTATTATAACTCAAATATCCCATGAATTGCACAATGATGAATTGTTGGAAATATGAGATAATTATTCCAAGTTGCTTCTTGGGTTCTTCATCTTCTTAGACTAGCTTGCTAAAGGGTTAATGTCCTTAGTATGATGAATAATTGAGCCGCAGATTGCATTATCTATGGAATTAATTGATCTTTCGAATTCCATTCATTAGTTGATTCATAGAGTTTCCTTTCTTTGAATCAATTGATTTTGGGTCTTTTAGTAGTGCAATTCGGGTTTGGAGGTCTTTGTTCCCTCAAGGTTCTAATTATCAATCTAGGAAATAATTTAGCCTCTCAAAATTAGGTTTATGAGACTTAAATCCTCATAGGGTTTTATTTGAGTGTTTGAATTTAAAAATCCCAAATAGAGGTTCTTCAATCAAAGGAGGTGATCTTTGGAAAGTATTTTGATCCAATTCTACAATCGAAGAGGATCTATGTCAAATTTGTATTAGAGAAACCTCCAATTGAAGGTCAATTTTATTTGTAAGCTGTTTAAATTCACAGGGAAAAAAAAAAGAAGAATTACTTGATGATCTATGAAAAATATACATGAATATCATGCAATAGTAGTACAAAAAAATTATAGAAAAAAATTATTCTAAATGAATTGAAAACTGATATGAATTTTGTGCGACTTTATCGATGAATTTTCATGGAGATTTTCTCCTTTGAGTTTGTTTCATTTGAAATAAGTTTTGCTCAATTTGGAGTTCAATTGATTACTCAATTTGATTGAATTGTAAAATGTGTTTCGGTTTCGCAATTGCATAAAAAGCGTTGACTAATCCGAGCATATCTTGTATTGCACTGATTTAATTCGGACAAAATTTTTTTTTGAAATTCATCTTCTTTGAGTAAGGAATCTTCATGTGTTAGTTTCATCTAATTACAATTCATAGTTTTTAAGTTATCGTCATTTTAGTGAAAGGGTGTTGTTATTCCCTGTTTTATGGAAAAATTGTTTTAGTACGCTTATGTTCTTTGTTTAGCCTAATTGTTTTGATTTTCTTTGTTTTTGAATTCTATTTGTTTCCTACTCTTATGTTCTTTGTTTAGCCTAATTGTTTTGATTTGCTTTGTTTTTTAATTCTATTTGTTTCCTTGTGTGCTTCTAAGCTTTTATTGATGATCAATGATGTTCTTTGGCTCTTTTCCATATATTACATTCTTTGAAACTCCTACACATCAAGTGTTTGATACTTTGCCTCTTTGAATATTTATCCATCTAAGTACATTGATTGTTTGCTTGCTTGGGATTGATGCTCTTGGTTTGAGTTGGCCAAGAATTTTGAAGGATCTTATAGAGACTTGAGTGTTGAGTGACTGAAAAAGGCAAGAGGGTGAGCTCATCTTGTTAAAAGCCAATAAGAGTATAAACACGAGTGACATGAGTGATCATCGAAGACTTTAAACACTTAGGGAGTGATTGGGAGGTCCTTTTGGTTTGTTTTCTTTGTTTAATTTGCAGTTTAAGATATCTATTTCAACATGGAAGATGTGTTCCATCAGTGCAACGAATGCAACAAGCCTTGAAGGGATTTGAACAACAATTTTCATTCTTAGTAAAGGATGTGAAAGACTTAAAAAGAGAAGAGGAAGCTAATTATGAACAAAGTAATAGAAGAAACCTTGGTGGACATCCAAAGCATGATAATCAATGGGGATATAGTAACTTTTCTCCTCATGCTAATTTTATGAGCATAATTCTTATGATTGATATGATAGTAATAGATTTGGAACTAGAAATGGTTATAATGATATATCTTGCAAAAGAGTTCCAAGAAATGATGCTAGAAATAGAAGAAATTATGTGAATTTGGATGAAAGGTTCCATAAAAGAACAAATGATTGTAGGGAATACCATGGTAGTTATAACTTCGGAGGATATAATTGTGGAAGAAGTTCTCAAATTTTGGGAACCACATCAAGACCTCTTAGTTACAATAATTTTAAATTACCACTTTTGTGTGGAACTTTCGGTCCTTATGATTATGAAGCATGGGAGTAAAAAGTGGAATCATTATTCTATTCCTATAGCATAAGAGAAGAAGAAAAGTTCCAATTGATATTTTAAAAATTTATGTGATTTTACATGAGCATTTCGTTTGGCTTGGCATGAAAGAAGATGTAGAAAGGCTTATTATTAATTGTTTAAAGTATAAAAGAGCTGACTCTATATCTTTGCCACATGGATATTATATTTCTTTGAATGTGCTTAGAGAGCTTTGGAAAGACATATCTTTGGAGTTTCAAATTGAATTAGTTTGGTTGTCTAAAGGCATAGATTCTATATTTGTTGTGGCTTATATTGATGAGATCTTTATTGATAACAAGACTTTTGAAGGTCATTTATATAATCTTGAACAAGTTTTGTTTATTTTTAGAAATGAGAAATTATATGCTAACCTTGGGAAATATGTGTTTTGTGTGAAAAATGGTACTTTCCTCGGTTATATATTGAATTTTCAAGGTTTCCAAGTTGGTGCAAATATGGCGCAACCAATCCAAGATTGTCTTATTTCCAAGACTGCCTTTGAGGTAAAAAGCTTTCATGGTTTAAGAAGCTTTTATAAGAGCTTCAACAAGGAACTTAGCATGCTAGCTAGTCTATTGATTGAAGTATCCAAGAAGAAGACAGGGTTTCCATGGAAAATTTGTCATGTTTTGCGCTTGGATGGAAAATTTATCATGTTTTGCGCTTGGATGGACAGATGAATATGAAGGTTAATCAAGTAAATTCATTCCAAGAATATTGCGATGGTCATGACAACAACATGAAGTTCGGAATGCAACGTTTGGTCTTTGATCCCGGAAGTTAGGTTGGGGTTATCTTGGTTTCGAATGAAGTTTTTCCCAACACCAATCTAAGCTAGATGCCGTGGCGATGAGCCTTTGCCTATACTGGAGTGCCATTCACATTCTTAAATGCTTTAGTGCTTCTATAATTGATTTTCTGGTTGACTTTTATGTTGTACCACCTTCTAAATTTTGATATGTCTTTATTTGATGTAGGTCAAGATTCAAGTATGAATCTTTTCAAATGAGGGGTAGGTGAAGTAGATCAAAGAAGCCAAGAAACTAAATATTTATTGTTTAGACCATTCACTAGTGCAAGGCTGAAGAAGAACTAGCTTGAAGGTTTTTAAGTTCAAGTTTGAAGAGTTTGAAGGTTAAGGAAAGGCAACAATTTGCTTAATTAACAAGGGTCATTCAAAGGAACAATTTGATGGTGAAAATGACTAAGTGTGGGAGAAAAGGCACCTTACGGTTTACAATAGCTCTACCCCTACCGTCGGGATGGCCATGGAGTCCGACCTACGGGTGGGACTGGGCTGCAGCTCACGGATTAGCCTATCGGGTCAGCTCGTGGCTCAACTGGGTCCGGGCAGGGATGGGTCGCAGTTCACAATTATTCAACCCAGCATGGACCATTGAGGAGAATCCGTATAGGCAGACCGGTCTTGGGTCGATCTAGGTTTTTTTTTTCTAACTTAATATAAAAAAAAATTTGAATATAAGTAAATAAGTAAGTAACATAAATCATAAAACTAACTTAAATAACTGACATGAAAGTAGGTTATATAGTATAATACTTACTTACTTGTTACTAATACATGAAAATAAAAGATAAGATATTTTTGTAGCTTTGATTTTTGTCGGTTTCTTCGATTCCTTCCTCCCCTGAATTTTAAACAACTTTTTAAAAAAATATTGTAAGTGATTTTGAATCTCAAAATTAAGTAAAGAAGAGTTTAAGAGAGGTACGAGAGAATTTAAGAAAAGGTAGAAGAAAGTATGAGTGATTTTTTGTGTTACAAATGAATTGGTTTAGAGGGGTATTTATAGTAGAAAAAAGTAACCAAAAAAATAAAAAATTGGATCGTTGTATCTTAAACTTCTAAAGATATGCAATCGCATAAATAATGTAGTAAATCTTCCAAAGTAAAATAAATTAATGTCACATGGCTAAGGTTTCATCAAAATTCTAAAAAATAAATTTAGTTCATTGCTAAAGGGAAAGAAAAAACCAATTTATTTTAAAACATTCATGGCTTTTTCTTTCAACTGAATCTGAAATTCTACAGCTTGCCGCAGCTGCTTCAAAATCTGCGGTTGAATGATCTGGACCGTTAGATCTCAACGATCAAACAATCTGAACCGTTGAGATCAAACAGCCAGATCATCTGGACTATTAATCTGCAACGACTGTGAAGCAAGGGACAAAAACCCCCAATGGTTACATTTTTTTTATTTTTTTTACAATTGGCCTGGGAGATGGCCCGCTGTCCAAGTCCTAGGCTGGCAGGCAAGGCCGGTTTGTCGGTTGGTTCAGATTTTTTATTGGGCTAGGCTTGCTTCGGGGAAAAGACAAGCCAGTTTGGGGCTCGGTCACGGATCACAAAATCACAACCAAGCAGGGACAGGTCCTATTGTATCGAATACATCTGGACCGGGCCAGGACTAGGTTGAAGTGGGCCGGGTCGGGCCAGGTAGGTTTCGTGGCCAACCCGCCTAGTAGCCATCCCTAACCTACTTTCGTCGATTGGCTTCTACTCGAAATTGCTGAAATTTCTCATACCTACCGCCAACGGTAGATTCCCCCTACCGTTGACGATAAGGTTTTGCTAAATGAGTACTTTATAGGTTGTAATTAAGTAGTTTTTGTTATTTGCTTGCCTTTTTTGTTTTTAATCTAGGGTTTAATGGGTAATTTAATTAATTTTAAACATAGGTTAGCTAGGGTTAGAGTTTAATCTATAAATACCCCATTATAACTCAATGTAACTGAACAATGAATTTGCTCAAAATATGAGAGAATTATTCAAAGTTGCTTCCTGGGTTCTTCATCTTCTTAGACTTGCTTGCTAAAAATTTAATATCCTTAGCATTGGGAACAATTGAGCCTTAGATTGTAGTATCTATGGAATCAAATGATCGTGCAAATTCCTTTCCTTAGTTGATTCATAGAGTTTCCTTTCTTTGAAACAATTGATTTTGGGTCTTCTTTTTGTTTAATTTGGTTTTTAGGTCTTTGCTCCCTCAAGGTTCTAATTATCAATATAGGAAGAATTCTGCCCCTTCTGAACCATCAGAACATTAGGAGTAGACTTCCTAATGTTTTGTTCAGCCTGCTTGAGCATCCCGTGCAATTCATTTATGGACTTTTCCATATTATGCATATTGAAGTTCATGACAAACTGATCATAGTCAGAGGTCAAAGAGGCCAAGATCATATCAGTAGCCAAGTCATGACTTACAGGTGCTCCAAGTTTTTCAAGCTGATCAAAATACCCTTTCATCTTAAGGACATGAGCACTAACTGAAGTGCCAGGGTCATTTTGCAGCTATTCAACGCCTTAGTGGTAAGATATCTCTCTTGACGTGCCTGCTCTTGGAACATTTCCTTGTGCTGTTTTATCATCTCATAAGCCTCAACTTCCTCGAATTGCTTTTGCAACTCAGATTCCATCGTAGCCAACATGAGATATGTCACATCGTTAGAATCATCCTTGTGCTTACTATAAGCATCCTTTTCGACTCTGGGCGCATTGTTAGCTGGTTGATTAGGGATAGGGTTCTCAAGTACATATATCTTTTTTTCTTGTTTAAGGACAATCCTTAAATTTCATGCCCAATCAAGAAAGTTAGTCCCACTAAGCTTATTCTTTTCAAGCACGGATTGCAACGATGTGTTTGAATTGTTTGAGGCCATTATCTACGTAGAATTTGCAAAGGTAAATTAAATAAATGAAGCATTAAATTTTCCCTGAAATATTCAACACTTGATATAAATCATGGGTATAAAATTCATTTTATTCTAATCATAAGTAAGCTTTGGCTTAACACCCATAATTAGAGAAAAATATATTAATGGGATTTACATCTAAATGTACCGGCAAATCCCATATGATGTCCTAGGCTCAAAACCGTTTTGATAGCCTAGTTAAGCCAAACCATTCCAAGCATATGGAAATCACCATTTTCCATCTTCCCCTACTTAGGTAACCATTTATCTCTTGCTTTGGCAATGAGAAAAAATGATGATCCAAGCATGGAGAAGTGCTTATGATCATGGAAGACATTTTACGACTTAATTTTTTTTTTACATGGTTTCAAAAACCTTCTTCCTTTTTTATTTGTATATTATTTCACAAAACATATATCAAAAATAAAAGGAAATAAACTAAACATCACATGCATAATATATATACATCAAATAAAACGTGTCATAGCATGGCCCCAATCCTATATTGACTTCCACGAGCCTCATGGAAGTCAAAGGTCAATCTAGGTAAGTCTTCATCTCCATGAGCTTGCCTCCAATGTCTTGGCCTTCTAATCTTGTTACATAGGACAGAAAAATATACATAGGAATAGGAAATAAAATTAACCTATTCTAGTAAAGCTTGATAATATTACATCAACGAAAACAACGACACGCAGGCCGTATTTAAAAATATACAACCCATTAACAAAATAAGCCAATCAATCACAAGAGGTAAAGGGCTATGCTATGCACCATACATCTAAAGATAGGAAGAAACATGCAAAGAAACAACAAGGGGGGTTCCGGGGTCAAGGGGCAGCGCCATTGCGGGGGTCTCAGGGGGCAGCGCCCCCGGAAAGAAAAACGATTTTTTCTTTCTAACTCATTGAATAAGTTATTGCCGTCATAAACCCTAAAATCATGCCGCTAGAAATTTTGTTTAACAGTTAAACATTAAATCATGTGATTCTGCATATTAGTTTAACAATTAAATTGCACAGATTACAGACTGTACGCCAAGCAATTTGGCAGTAACAACATTCCGTTTAATTAATCGCACTAATAAGTAAAACAGAATATGATATGCGAATCCTATAATTCAATTTACTCTGATTATTACACTAATCAGAAACCTTACTATAAGGCCGATTGAAAACAACATGTGTAATCAAAGCGGTAACAGATAAAATCAGTAAAACTAGTATGTACGTGGCTCTGATACCACTGTTGGAATCCGTAGGCAAAAACAAAGTAAAATAAAACTACGGAAATCCACCAACAGGATCTGCACATACTAGAAAAACCGATTGGATAGAAATTACCTCAATGTTTTGATTGTTCGTTGTGGAGGCGCTGCTTTGTACGCTTCGCCCTCTACTCGGTATCCACGCGACGAACTCCTCCCGCAAGCGATCGGGATGCCAGCCCTTACGTTTTTTTGAAAAGCTGTTCGAAGCCCGATCCCCGACTATCTGGTAATCGGTCGTATTTCGGAGAGAGGAGACGAGACACTATATCGCCGTTCTAGGTTTTAGGGTTTTGTTTTTCTTTATTCAGATAAAGGACGGCCACCAAGAAAAGGTTAACATAACCTTTTATAGTCATCAATATCAAAACCAGTAATCGTCATCTAATGACGGTTTAATCTCATCCGTCTATTCCTATAATCATCCAACGGTTGGATGAGTAATATTAAGTAATTAATTTCATTTATTCTATTAAATAAAATTAATTACTTATTAACCTACCAGAAAATACAATATGGAATTTGATTCCCCTTTTGTATACGTTCAACGAATCTGGACACAATCTAGATACATTGAACGTGGACATTATGCTCACAAGATCGTCTATGCGTGTGACCCTGTAGGTTCACTTAACGTTGGCGGTGAATGAAAAATGTCCTAGACATTTATTCACAAAACATAAGCGGCCTCTAGCAAGACATTATGCTTACCCAAGTTAAGTAAATGTAATAATAACCTAGCATCAGATTTAATATTTAGTCCTTTTGTCACACGATATCCTAATTAAGTATAAGGCATGGATCAAGTCATCCTTATAAAACTTAATTTACCATTTACTTGATCACCGAGCGAGACTATTCCAACAAATAATATTAATAACACCTTATTAATACTTATTTGAGCATGGCCATGCATATTTTCCAGTCTTCCTTATCAAGGGGCCCATGGATATCTCTCTCTAAAAAGAGAGGGACAAATCCCTTTCACTATCTCCAATATTCAAGCCATGACGAGAAAATAAGCCAACCAATAATCATAATGATCACCTAATTAAAAGTGATGTTTGACTATGTCAAAACATATTTTTCTCCCCATGCAAGAAACATTAGAAACATTAGGTCGAAGGACACCAAATATAAAACTGAGAAGAAATACTTATAACTTAAACCCATGCAATATTTCTTCTTCACTTTGGGTCATGTCCAATACAATATTCTCAATATGTATTTATGAATTGATTTTATATCTCATATTCATGATCAGTAAAACTTGACCATCAATCAACTTCACACTAGTTTACAAGATGTAATATACTAGGGACAAATAAGAATAGTATTTTATTAGCCATAAGGGTTTTACTATCAAGTCACATACTTGATGACCAAGAGCATAAAATACAATTCAAAAATACATGCTTCATAAATCATAAATGTGAGTCAATTGGTCTTAGGGAATATACTAACAATTTTTATGAAGGATATATAAGACAACTTGTCTAAAATACTTCATTAATTTTAAACCCCTAATATTTATGCAACGAGGTAGAAAGGTAATTATTTTGAATTGAAAGGAGTATTAAATATTCTAAAAATAAGGAAATATTGAAGCAAGATTTATATTATACCTTTAATTAATAAGGAGTAATAAGGAGAGAGAGACAATAGTTTAAGAATTAAAATAAAAATTTATTTACATAAGGATGCAAAGTAGATTAACAATGTAAAAAAAAATATATACAATTTTATAGTTTGAAAAAGTAAAGTTATAAAAAATATTAAAATATACTATACATTATATGGGGTTTTGGCGGGGGCCAGTCTGGCACGTGCCCCCCCCCCCCCCCTCCCCCTAGATTGGTCTATGGTCATGGACCACACGTCTTCTAACTTATTTTGATTCAAGAAATAAAAAGAGAATATGGTTCCTCATGCAGAAAAAGGTCATCGGAAGGAAATCAAGACGTTTATATAGAAAGGAAAGAAAATTAGAGTTCTTTTGCAAAATTTTAAGGTACAACATACAAAACAACACAATGTACACGTACAGCTGAACTATTTTTTTTTTCTTTTAATAATAGGTACAACTCTTGGTTACACATAAAAGGGATTGGAACACAAGGAATTCGTTGCAAGTATAATTCGAAGAGACCAAAGCAAAATAATAGGAGAAAAGGGGAAAAATATGAGAAGAAAGAAGAGGAGTTTGAGAACATTATTCGCATTCACAGACATGAAGCCAGCCTCCATCTTTGCAAATGAAGCACCACACTCCTTGCCCCTTTCTCTTCTCATCATCAGGTGCCCTTTCATCAACAGTCTTAACCATGACCCTTCTTATTTCAAATAATCCTTTCTTCGAAATAAAAACTTCAAAAGGAGTTCTTTTCTGGCAAATTGAAGGCAGCAAAGCTCATGTGATACTAAACCCTAAAATAAATTTAGGTGACTTTTTTACACTTTCTATTCTATCAACAACTAATACAATATTTGTGTTTGTGTTTCATATCAAATTGCTCTTTTAGGTGTTAAGGAAGTTTTTGCAGGCTGAGACCTTCAATTTTATCAAAACTACTACAATTTTTTACATAAAGAGGCGGCGATAATGAAGAAGAAGAGGAACGAAGAAAAAGAGATGCAGAGCTAGAAGAGAGGAGAGAAAAAAGAAATGCATAAAGGAGGAAATCCTATTAATCCTCCACGTAAAGAGAATACGTCGTTTTGCACCAAGGTGCAAGATATAATTTGCGACTGATAGCAAGAAGAAACACAATTTAAAATAATGAGTTTAGAGAACCAAATACTATCAAGAATACTTATCACTTGCATAAGCTAGAAACCCCAACGTTCATGTCCAACATCAGCGGCAGCATATGCGACTAGAACATATGATCCTTTCACGTTGCACTCAAATTGAACTTTTTCCCAAGTGTACAAGCATATTGTTTTCGAAAGCAGTACAAGGAAATTCAAGTGCTTTATATGGACTTTCTATTCTATCACAACTACTACAATATTTATCTCTTTTTTTCAGCTCAAATCTCTCTTTTAGTTGTTATTGAAGATTTTACAGGTTAAGTCATTCTTCTCTATCACAACTACTGCAATTTCAAAACTAAAGAGACGGTAATGATGAAGAAGAGGAGGAACAAAGAAGGAGAAGCAGCACTAGAGGATAAGAGACGAAAAAGAAACGTGCGTGAAAAAGGAAGTCCTAATAGTCCTCTATGTATAAAGAACTATTACAAATTATTATGCAAACATGTGGTGATAACAAAGAATAAGAGGAACGAAGAGGACGAAGATGCAGTGTTAGAAGATAGAAGAAAAAATGAAACGCGCGTAAACCAAGAAAGCTGAGTAATCTGCCACGTAAAGTGAGTACTTAGTTTTGCCCAAAGGCTACACCAAGGTGCAAGATATTATTGGCGGCTAATAGCAAGAAGCAACATAAATTATAAATAATTATTTTGGAGAACCAAAGAGTACGAAGAATACTTATAACTTGCATAAGTCGGAAACCCCAAAATTTATGTCCATCATCGATGGCATCATGTGCAACTAGAATATATGATCCTTTTATATTGCACTCAAATTGAACTTTTTCCCAGGTATACAAGCTTATTGTTTTCCAAAGCAATACAAGGAAATTCAATTTCTTTTTATAGACTTTCTATTCTATCACAACCACTATAATATTTTTGTTTTTCTTTCAACTTAGATCTCTCTTTCAGGTGCTGATGAACATTTTACAGGTTAAGTCCTTCTTCTATTTCACAACTACTACAATTTTAAATGTAAAGAGACGGTAATGATGAAGAAGAGGAGGAACAAAGAAGAAGGAGAAGCAGCACTAGAGGATAAGAGACGAAAAAGAAACGTGTGTGAAAAAGGAAGTCCTAATAGTCCTATGTATAAAGAACTATTACAAATTATTATTCAAACATGTGGTGATAACAAAGAATAAGAGGAATGAAGAAGACGAACATGCAGTGTTAGAAAATAGAAGAAAAAAAGAAACGCATGTAAACCAAGAAAGCTGAGTAATCTGCCACGTAAAGTGAGTACTTAGTTTAGCCCAAAGGCTACACCAAGGTGCAAGATATTATTGGCGGCTAATAGCAAGAAGTAACATAAATTATAAATAATTATTTTGGAGAACCAAAGAGTATGAAGAATACTTATCACTTGCATAAGTCGGAAACCCCAAAATTTATGTCCATCATCGGTGGCATCATGTGCAACTAGAACATATGATGCTTTTATATTGCACTCAAATTGAACTTTTTCCCAGGTATACAAGCTTATTGTTTTCCAAAGCAATACAAGGAAATTCAATTTCTTTTTATAGACTTTCTATTCTATCACAACCACTATAGTATTTTTGTTTTTCTTTCAACTCAGATCTCTCTTTCAGGTGTTGATGAACATTTTACAGGTTAAGTCCTTCTTCTATTTCACAACTACTGCAATTTTAAATGTAAAGAGACGGTAATGATGAAGAAGAGGAGGAACAAAGAAGAAGGAGAAGCAGCACTAGAGGATAAGAGACGAAAAAAAAACGTGCGTGAAAAAGGAAGTCCGAATAGTCCTCTATGTATAAAGAACTATTACAAATTATTATGCAAACATGTGGTGATAACAAAGAATAAGAGGAACGAAGAGGACGAAGATGCAGTGTTATAAGATTGAAGAAAAAAAGAAACGCGTCGTAAACGAGGAACGACGAGTAATCTTCTATGTAAAGGGAGTACTTAATTTTGCACAAAGGTTGCACCAAGGTGCAAGATATTATTGGCAGGTAATAGCAAGAAGCAACATAAATTATAGGTAATTAATTTAGAGAACCAAAAAGTAGTAAGAATACTTATCACTTGCATAATCCGGAAACCCTAATGTTTATGTCCATCATCGGTGGCAACGTATGGAACTAGAACATGCGATCCTCTTACGTTGCACTCAAATAGAACCTTTTTCCTAGGTATACAAGCTTATTGTTTTTCAAAGCAGTACAAGGAAATTCAATGCTTTTTATAGACTTTCTATTCTATCACCACTAATACCATATTTGTGATTTTCTTTCAACACAGATATCTCATTGAGGTGTTGGTAAAGATTTTATAGGTTAAGTCCTTCTTCTCTTTCACAACTACTACAATTTTAAATGTAAAGGATGGTAATCATAAAGAAGAGGAAGAACGAAGAAGAAGGAGAGGCAGTGCTAAAGGACAAGAGACAACAAAGAAACGTGCATGAAAGAGGAAGTCCTATTAGTCCTCTGTGTATAAGGAACTATTACAAATTTTTATGTAAACATATGGTGATAATAAAGAATAAGAGGAACAAAGAGGATGAAGATGCAGTCTTAGAAGATAGGATAGAAAAAAAAAAAAAAACACGTAAACGAGAAAAGCTGAGTAATATTTCACATAAAGGGATTACATAGTTTTGCACCAAGGTGCAAGGTATTATTTACCGCTAATAGCAGGAAGCAAAATAAATTCAAAATAATGAATTTAGAGAACCAAAGAGTATTAAGAATACTTATCATTTGCATAAGCCGGAAACCCCAACGTTCATGTCCATCATTGGTGGCAAAATATGCAACTAGAACATATGGTCCTTTTACGTTGCAATCAAATTGAACTTTTTCCTAGGTATACAAGCATAATGTTTTCCAATGTAATACAAGGAAATTCAAGTTCTTTTTATGGACTTTCTATTCAATCACAACTACTGTAATATTTGTCTTTTTCTA
This sequence comes from Catharanthus roseus, assembly GCA_028651295.1. Lineage (NCBI taxonomy): Eukaryota > Viridiplantae > Streptophyta > Magnoliopsida > Gentianales > Apocynaceae > Catharanthus > Catharanthus roseus. Next base: position 27,272,822 of record JAPQWS010000153.1, on the reverse strand, counting down.
TCAGCTCAGATCTCTCTTTTAGGTATTGATTAAGATTTTGCAAGTTAAGTCCTTCTTCTCTATCATAACTACTGCAATTTTAAATGTAAAGAGACGGTAATGATGAAGAAGAGGAGGAACGATGAAGAAGGAAAGATAGTGCTAGAAGATAAAAGACAAAAAAGAAATGTGCGTGAAAGAGGAAGTCCTATTAGTCCTCTATGTGTAAAGAACTATTAGAAATTTTTATGTGAACATGTGGTGATAATAAAGAATAAAAGGAACGAAGAGGACGAAGATGCAGTGTTAGGAGATTGGAGGAAAAAAATGAGCATAAACAAGAAAGCCAAGTAATTTTCCACGTAAAGGGAGTACTTAGTTTTGCACCAAGGTGCAAGATATTATTGGCGGCTAATAGCGAGAAGCAACATAAATTGAAAATAATGAATTTAGAGAACCAAAGAGTATTAAGAATACTTATTACTTGCATAAGCCGGAAACCCCAATGTTCTTGTCCATCATCTGTGGCAGCATTTGCAACTAGAACATATGGTCCTTTTACGTTGCACTCAAATTGAACTTTTTCCCAGGTATACAAGCTTATTGTTTTCGAAAGCAATACAAGGAAATTCAATTGCTTTTTATAGACTTTCTATTCTATCACAACTACTATAATATTTTTGTTTTCCTTTCAACTTAGATCTCTCTTTCAGGTGTTGATGAACATTTTATAGGTTAAGTCCTTCTTCTCTTTCACAACTACTACAATTTTAAAGGTAAAGTGACAGTTATGATAAAAAATAGGAGGAACGAAGAATAAGGAGAGGCAGTGCTAGAGGATGAGAGACAAAAAAGGAACGTGTGTGAAAGAGGAAGTTCTATTAGTCCTCCATGTAGAAAGAGCTATTACAAATTTTTATGTAAACATGTGGTGATAATAAAGAATAAAAGGAATGAAGAGGACGAAGATGTAGTGTTAAAAGATTGGAGAAATAAAATGAGCGTAAACAAGAAAGCCAAGTAATTTTCCATGTAAAGGGATCTTAGTCTTGCACCAAGGCTGCACCGAGGTGCAGCATATTATTGGCGGCTAATAGCAAGAAGCAACGTAAATTGAAAAAAATGAAGTTAGAGAACCATAGAGTATTAAGAATACTTGTCACTTGCATAACCAGGAAATCACAAAGTTCATGTCCATCATCGTTGGCAGCATATGCAACAAGAACATATGATCCTTTTATGTTACACACAAATTGAAGCTTATTGTTTCCCAAGTATAAAAGCTTATTGTTTTCCAAAGCAATACAAGGAAATTAAAGTGCTTTTTATGGACTTTCTATTCTATCACAAGCACTATGTGTTGGTGAAGATTTTATAGGTTAAGTCCTTCTTCTCTTTCACAACTACTGTAATTTGGAATGTACAACGATGGTAATGGTGAAGAAGAGGAGGAACAAAGAAAAAGGAGAGGTAGCAGTATAGGATAAGAGAAAAAAAAAGAAACGTACGTGAAAGAGGAAGTCATATTAGTCCTCTGTTTATAAAGAAGTATTACAAATTTTAATGTAAACATGTGGTGATAATAAAGAATAGGAGGAACGCAAAGGAGGAAGATGCAGTGTTAGAAGATAGAAGAAAAAAAAATAAACGCGTGTAATGGGAGTACTTAATTTTGCACCAAGGCTACACCAAGGTGCAAGATATTATTGGCGGCTAATAGCAAGAAGCAACATAAATTATAAATAATGAATTTAGACAACGAAAGAGTGTTAAGAATGCTTATCACTTGCATAAGCTGGAAACCCCAATGTTTATGTCCATCATCGGTGGTAGCATATGCAACTAGAACATGTGATCCTTTTACGTTGCACTCAAATTGAACTTTTTCCTAGGTATGCAAGCTTATTATTTTCAAACGCAATACAAGGAAATTCATTTGCTTTTTATAGACTTTCTATTCTATCACAACTTCTACAATATGTGTGTTTTTCTTTCAACTTAGATCTCTCTTTGAGGTGTTGATGAAGATTTTACACGTTAAGTCCTTCTATTTCACAACTACTGCAATTTTAAATGTAAAGAGACGGTAATGATGAAGAACAAGAGGACTGAAGAAGAAAGAGAGGCAGTGCTAGAGGATATGAGACAAAAAAGAAACGTGCGTGAAACTGGAAGTCCTATTAGTCCTCCATGTATAAAGAACTCCGTCGTTTTGCACCAAAGGGTGCATTGAGGTAAAAGATATAATTTGCGGCTGATATCAAGAAGCAACAGAAATTGATATTAATGAGTTTAGAATACCAGAAAGTATACAGAATGCCCTTTTACTTGCATGAGGTGGAAAGACCTACGTTGATGTCTATCACTACAAGCATATGAAGCCCGAACATAAGATCCTTTTATGTTACTGACTATACATAGGCCTATTAAGGTGAAAAGATAAGATGTATTCCGTCGAAATGGTATTTATCTTAGGAGGACTATAGTGAGGAGGATGACAAAGCCACTCACAATCTACTAAAGGGAAATTAGCTTGATTTTTGTTCAAATCTGATTCGTGAGATGGCAGTGATCTTTAGCTGGTCATAGCCATAAGATGTTCGTTTCCTTGGAGCCGCCGATGTCGGTAGAATGAGGTCACTAAGGGCGGCATTATTTCCAAATGTTCTTCTAAATTGAACATTTTCTCAGATATATTAGCTTAATCTTGTCAGAAACGATACAAGGAAATTCAGGTGCTTTTTCTAGACTATCTATTCAATCACAACAACTAGAATATTTCTGTTTGTGTTTCATCTCAGATCATTCTTTTAGGTGTTGATGAAGATTTTACAAACGAAGACCTCCTATTCTATTACAACTACTACAATATCTTATGTAAAGAGACGGTGATGATGAAGAAGTGGATAAACGAAGAAGAAGGAGAGGCAGTTCTAGAGGATAGGAGAGGAGAAAGAAACGCGCGTGAATGAGGAAACCTCATTAGTAGTCCATGTAAAATAGAACTACATCGTTTTGCCACGAGGGTGCACCAAGGTGCAATATTTTATTTGCGGCTAATAGTATAAAGAACAAGAAATTGATAATAATGATGTTATAGAACCAAAGTGTATCTAGAATACCTGTCACTTGCATAAGCAGGAAAGGCAGATGTTGATGCCCATCATTGGCAGCATAAGCAACTCGAACATAGGATCGTATTATGTTTCCTTTTCTATTGACACAAGCTTAATGTCGTTAGAAACAATACAAGGAAATTTGGATGTTCTTTTCTACACCTTCTATTATATCACAATACTACAATATTTTTTTTCTTCATCTCATATCGCCTTTTTAGTTGTTGATAAAGATTTTGCAAGCTAAGACCTTCTATTCTATCACAAGTACTAATCTTTTTTATGTAAGAAAAAATAATGATAAGGAAGAGGAGGAACGAAGAAGGAGCATATGCAATACTAGAGTATAAGAAAAAAAAATATGCGTAAAGGAGGACACCCTATTAATCCTCCACTTAAATAGAACTACGTCGTTTTACACCGACGGTGCACTGAGAGCAAGATATGGTTTTTTGCTAATAGCAAGAAGCAACAGAAATTGACAATATTGATTTTACACTGCCAAAGAGTATAAAGAACACCTGTCACTTGTATAAGTTAGAAAGACCGACATTGATTTCTATCATTAGCAGCATGCACAACCCAAACGTAGGATCCTATTACATGACTCAGGCTCCACAAGAAGCAGCTCTCAAATATACACTTTTTCTCATGTATACATGCTTAATGTTTTCAGAAGTGATAAAAAGATATTTTGGTGTGTGCGCTAGACTTTCTATTCTATCAACAACTAATATGATATTTCTGTTTGTGTTTCATATCAGTGGCTTAGGTGTTGCAAAATATTTTACAGGCTAAGCCTTCCTACTCTATCTCAACTATTACAACTAATAGGAGGAACGAAAAGGAAGAAAATGCAGTAGTAGAAGATTGGAGAGAAAAGAGAAATGCGCGTAAACAAGAAAAGCCGAGTAATCTTCCACGTAAAGAGAGTATGTTGTTTTGCACCAAGGTGCAAGATATTATTTGCCGCTAATAGCAAGAAGAAACAGAAATTGAAAATAATAAGTTTAGAGAACCAAAGAGTATTAAGAATACTTATTACTTGCATAAGCTGGAAACCCCAATCTTCATGTCCATCATCAGTGGCAGCATATGCAACAAGAACATACGATCCTTTTATGTTGCACTCAAATTGAACTACTACAGTATTTGTGTTTGTGTTTCATCTCAGATTGCTCTTTTAGGTGTTGATGAAGATTATGCACGTAAAAACCTTCTATTCTATCACAAGTACTACAAATTTTGTGTTATGAGACGGTGATAATGAAGAAGTGGAGGAACAAAGAAGAAATAGATGCAGTGCTATAGAGTATTGGAGAGAAAAAAGAGACGCAAGTGAAGGAGCAAACTCTATTAATCCTCCACATAAAGAGAACTATGTTGTTTTGTAGCTAGGGTACACCGGCGTGCAAGATATAATTTCTGGCTTATAGCAAGAAGCAAAAGAAATTGACAAAATGAGTTTTCAGAACCGAAGAGTATGAACAATACCTAACACTTGTATAAGCTGGAAAAACCAATGTCGATGTTCATCATTGGCAAAATATAACCCGACGTAGGATCCTCTTACATTTCTCTTAAATTACTCAGGCTCAATGTTGATATGGGATTTCCTAATCACAACAATGCAAGGCAAGTGGACCTAACATTGTAGAGGTGAGTTCAACTCGAGTGTTAAATCTCTCGAAGACGGAAAAGGCTTAAAGTACTAACCGTGTCTCTAATGTTTAATCTAATAAAAGGATGATTTTGAAAACAATAAAAGAAAAACTGAAAAGACAATTAAGAAACTAAGAAAGCAATAAAAACTTAGGATTTAAAAAAATAATAATAATAAAGCAAGAGTTTGGATGGTGGAATCCCCCTAATCCTTGTTACTAATTCAATTAGAAACAATTTTATGAAAATGATATTGAATTAATTAAATTGGGCCATCACTCAAATCAGGCAATCCCTATCTCTAGGTGAAAGCCTCCCTACTCACTAGCCCTTAGAGAAAAATCTCTTTTCTCCCTAACAAATTATGAGCGCAGTAAAATTAGGTGATTTAAAGGACATAAAAGTGCAAAATCGTATCTCTAGTCAATTACCCAAATCAACCCCCATTTGTTGGCCAAGACTTTTCATCCTTTTCAATTCCGAACAATCTTGCAACAATTAAATTGCAAAAAAGAAAAATTGGAAGACAACCCAAATAAAAACAAACATCGAAGTCAATAAATTAAACCAAGAACTTCATAATCAAGAATTAGGGTTCAACCCTCACCCAAACATAAAGAATTACTCACTATTCATTACATAAAAATTGAAATTCAACATTAAAATTCAATAACAAGAAAGTAAAAGAAAGCTTAGGATTGAAATTGAAGCTGCAATTATTGTCTCGAATATCTCCAAGCTCGTATTTCAAGCCACCAAGTTGAAGATCTAAATCTTGAAATTGGTTCTTCAATTCTTGAAATCCAAGAAATAAAATTGCAGAAGTCTAAAGAGTGTTTAACTAATTGAATGTATAATATGTGGAAATTAAAGAATTTTTTAATCTAATCTAAACCTAAATATCTAAGCTAAGCCTAACTTATCCTATTCTAAACCCGAATCTGTATATTTCAAATAGTTGTAGAAAAACCTCTTATATGGAGGTGGAAATTAAAAGAAAATAGAGTTTTAATTGGATTCAATCACCTTGCCAGTTGGGACCTACCGCCAACAGTAGGTCACGCCCTATCGTCCGTGGTAGGGTTCTATCATGCCAGTGCTTGTAAGCGAAGGACCTACCGCCAACGGTAGGTTAGCCTACCATGCGTGCTAGGTCGCCTTCTATGTTGCCGACAACTTTGTTTTCATCATTTTCACTCCATTTTCGGCCATTTTTGTTTTCTTTCATCGTTTTCTCTTCCGGAGGGCTCTAAGAGAAGAATAAGGGATATTAAACTAAAATATACACTTTTACATATGAAAACATCGAAAAACAATTGAAATTAACATATAGAAAATATAGACAACGATGCACATATCAAGTACCCCATACACTTATCTGTTGCTTGCCCTCAAGCAACAAAAACTAAACCAACAAACAGAGGAATTCAAAACTTTTATTTCTAGAAAGACCCTTCACGAATACAATAGAAGTCGAATAAAATAGTAGAAAATCACTAAAACGGTCACAAGCCTTGGTTGCAGAAATAATGAAAAAAACTTATCAAAAGCAAAACAAAAACAAACAAAACTTTGAAAAACTAAGTCAAAACCACTTCAGTAAAATATTTCACTGCCCAACTCCAAAGATAAATAAAAAATAAGCGAGCTACAAAAACCATTAATTCCACCCTAAATTACTAAGAGGTATTGCCATTAGAAGGTGTGTTTTGTGTGTGTGTGAGATATTTTCTCATGTCGTTTTTCATAGAAGAAGAAGAATGCAAACTAATTAGCACAATGAAATATTTTACAAGACGATGCACATTAATTCATATTTCTTTGATACTTATCATCTTTAATGTCTATTCTAGGTCGTTCCTAGATTAGGTAGGACCTTTTAGCTTGTAATGTTAGGCTAGGGATATAAGTAAGGTAACAAACAAAGGTAAAAGGAGACAAAAACAAATGAGACAGTACTAAAGCAATCGAAAGGAAAAAAAAAGATGACAAAATCAAAGAACCACCTTTTAGCTATCTTTTTACTCTTCTCACTCACCCTTGTACAACTTACTTTGTTCTTTTTGATGCACACCCCATCTAACAACAAACTTCTTTAGATTTTCAAGAATTACTATAGTATAAGAGAGAGAGAGAGAGAGAGAGAGAGAGAGAGAGAGGTGCTTGATTTTTTCAAGAATTTACTATAAAATAAGGACTCATCTTTTTTTTCTTCGTTTCTACCATTTTTTAAATTTTTTTGGCTTTTTCTCTTTTTCTCTTTTTTTTCTTTCAAGCAATCCAATTTTTTTTTTCCTTTCTCTCTTTTAAACAGCCAAAAGCACCAAACACACGAAATTACCCATAATACTCTTTTCTTCTAAAATAGAGTTTTTTCTTTCTTTCTTCACCCCTTTACCCCCACACTTATTTGTTTCCATACTCAAAATAGCTAAAGGGATGTAACACTTAGCTCCACGAATTGAGGCTTTATGTAGTGAGGTTAAAAGAACAAAAGAAAGAAGGGATTGAAACCCTTGGCATGAAGGCACAAAGAGGGAACTAGGGATTGATTTCATAAAAGATATGGCAAGAAAGGCACAAACGGTACAAAGAAGGTCTACAACCATCATCTCCGGGACCATCTTAGACTAGAATTCTTTGCTTTAAGAACAAGAAAAAACAATGAAATTGCAGGCAAAGACTCAAAAATGATTATCATATTGCTAATTACCCAAGATTCCGAATCGTCTATTACTTAATCAACATTCACAACTACATGAAAACAAATGATGAAGTAAAAACAATTTGTAAACATGGTTTTCAAAGAGATTAGGTAATTTTCCTCTTTCGAAAAACCTAACGAATCTTGCGGTTATGTATTCTATTAAAAATGGCAAAGCAAAAAATATTTTTGGATTTTTATAAGAATGAGAAAAAAAAAAAGGAAATAAAAGTTTTTGGATTTTTCAAATTTCTGATTTTTTTCGGAAATTTTCAAATAAAAGACTAAAGGTAAAATAGGAATGAAGGAAAAAGAGAATAAAAGACGAAAATTCCTCTTACCCCCCCCAACATACATACACTTAAAATCACATTGTCCTCAATGTAAGAATCATACTAAAGGAAATTAAATCAAACAAAACCAAAGCCATACATAGGAAGGAATCTCGCAAGTATAAATCAATAAAGCATATTGGGAAGTCATCCCCACACAAAAATATGAAACAAAGAAAAAGAGCATAAAAAGCAAAAAGAGCTAACAATTAAGATAGAACATAAAACATGAAATAAAAAATTAACAGAGCAATATAAAAAAAAAGAAAGAGAGCAAAAGAACCTCCCTATTGCAAACCAATGTCCATACTGCCACCTCCGCTACTGCCTTGATCGGGCATGAATCTTCTGCACAGGCGGGCTAGCATCACCTCTTGGTGGTCTATAGATGCCCTCTGATGGGCCAACTCGTCCGCATATCTGCGAGTTGATTCTACTATTTCTGCCAGCTGGACCCCGTGAATCTCCTGGGTGACACGGAGTAGCTCAAAGACATTTCGCATCTCCAATTGGAATGCATCCATCAAGGTTTTCTGGGCATGGTTTTCATTATCTGAGGGGTCATAAGATTCATCAGTCTCAGCATCATCCTCAACTAACTGCAAGAAAGATGCCCCAATGCTGTTTGTGAGGTTTTCTTAATTGAATAAAAACCGGCAGGTTGCGTCCCACAGTTGATCTTCCTCGAACGGAGGTATCCACACTTTCTTATTCTCGTCCAAAGAATAATCGTAGTTATTAAAGGTTGTGAATTTTATAACATGTTGCGGTCCAGTTGATGATCTTCATTCTCTTGCAAAATTGGCATTAAAAGCATAAAAAATTTGGGTTAAAATTAGAAGATAACGAAAAACACGCTTTCTAGAGGTTCACACCTAATACTGTGCATGGCCTGGATCATTAAGGAAGCGAGATAAAAGGGGGATTTATTGTGGAGTTTGTCAAGAATATAAATATCAAGAATACGGAGTTCACTTAGCCCGTCCCTTCTTTGAACAAGTGTGTGCCAGAAAAATAAGGAAAGGGCACGAGAAAGAAGGGATTGGAAGTCGTCCCCGTTAAGGATTTGGCGACTATCCATTGCCCGTGGCCGAATATCAAAACGGCTACAAGCCGTAATGAAATTGCAGTCCGAGTCCTCATCGATGCTTGTTCTATTAGAATCCACGGTGATTATGTTCCCGTTGTCTGGAGTCCCAAGAATGGATGCCAGACATTCCCTATCAAGAATAAGCCTAACTCCTTTTATAGTAGAAATAATATTTGGAGATCCTTGTCTGTTTTGTGAAGCATATTAATGTAAAATTCTCGGACAAGGTCAGGGTAATATTCGCCAGAGATGCAAAGAAGACAAACCCAGCCCCCTATAAAGAGTTTCAAGCTTAAAGTGTCTGATGACCGACTCATCGAATGACTTTTCAACAATAATTTTTAGTGACTCCCTATCGGCTATCCATTCATGGATTGCCGTAGAAAGACGCTCTGGAAAAGGTAAAATATCTGAGGTGGTGGGGTCGGGCGAGGTCTCCCCAACACGAGCCTGTTTGGATTTTGAGGAGAAAGCAATAATTTTTTTTGGTGCCATAGGAAGGGAAAAGAATAAAAGAAAGAAAAAAGAAAGGGAAGGAAAATACAACAACGCAACACCACAGCACCGACACACCAACAAAGAATACAAAAAGGCACAAAAGAATAAATACTAGCGTAGCCCCTTTGTGCTAGAGTGATCAAACATTGCCCGTGTGTGCTAAAGTGTGACAGAAATAAGAGAATTACAACTAGAAAAACACTAAAAATAATGCTTCTAACATAACCCAAAAAAAGCACAAATAAGTCCACATAAAACGAGAATAAAATATAAAGGCAAACTGAAATGAAACGGAGACACAAAGTTGAAGAGTTAGCCTGTATTTGTTTGAAGAAACAAACTGTGGCCACAAAAAATGATCGTTTTTATGCCTCAATCGGATTGCCGTCAGAAAATTTCTTGGCTTTTTCAACAAAATTTTGTTAGGAAGCAAAATAAAACACAAAATAAAGTTAGTACATAACAAAAATTGACATAAAGAATCGAAATTACAAGAAAGTACAAGAAATAGAAACCCAAAAGAAAGGTGAAATGAGAGAAGCAATTGAATGGAAAGGTGGAGACTTTTGAAGAAAAGCTGGAAGAAGAAGAAGAACTTGGTACGGAATTTGTGTAGAATGGGAAAAGAAGATGATGGAAGAGATAAGAGGATTGTGAGATAATAAAGCAAGTGAAGAAGTAAGAGAACAGAAAGAAGAGAAATACAAACAAAGAGAGATGAAGAGGGAGTGTTGTCGCCAATGTTGCTGGACAGAAAGGAAAAAGGAGACCGCCGGAAAAAAGAGATAAAGAGGGGGATAACGCCTAGGGAAGTTGGAGAGGTGTGGAGAGGAAACAGTAGTTTGAGAGAAGAAAAAGAGGAAAAAACTTTTTTCCAAGGGATTTTAGAGGAAAGTATTGGAAAAGAGTGCAGAAAAATTGAACCAACTGCTCCAATTAAGACTCGATCGGTTTGAGCTGACCCGTTTTCCTTTCAAAAAATCGAGCCCAAGCCGAAATCGGACCCTATCATGCTTACTATGAATTACATCCAGAGTGCTTTTGATAAGCTCAGTGTTAGACCATAGTCTTTAGGATGAAAATATACCTAAACTGGGTTGGTGTACTTGCATTCTTTAGTTTACATTTTACATATGTGTTAAGTATAAACCTGGTTTTGTGAGTGTGATTCTTTAGTGGCTGTATATAATCTGGAAGAGCTTAGGACCGCGAGATCGTAAATTATGTTATGTATAGTACATTAATGGCAGATTTTGTATACATGTTCTACCCTGTGCACCAACGACTATTTTTATTAATAGAGAGGATGTTTCACTCTTTATTTGATATACAGTTCTAGTATGCGGTGTTTTGTATGTAAGTTTTAACCTACAAGCTAAGGTTTAAGTATTTAACATCGGGTAGGTGCTTCTGGAAAGGACGATAGAAGTACAAGGGGATAATAATTGTTTTAATCATTTGAGGGATCGGGTATGATTTTAATAATGGATTGGTTGACTTGATAATTGAATATATGCACTATGGGTGGAATTTAGTTAAGTTTAATCATTCAATGTTTCTAATCTATAGAATTACGAAAAATCAAAAAAATAGAGAATCACTTTATACGCAAGAGTAATACAAGAAACTCATGATAGAAGACTACCAAGAATATCCAACGTACTAGCGTAACTAGTCTGACGAGAAGTTGATTTAATGATAAGGGAGTTACTTGATATCTTTAATGAAATTGGCGACCGCATCTCCAGAATAAGAAGTCGAGCCTAGGATAGAATCCAAAAATAGAGGATGAGCCGATATTTCAAATCACATATTGGATGGACTGTCCGTAGGTACCAAAGCAGAAGTACTTGAAGGTATGATTCAAAACTTTCCTCAAACAGCAAGAATACTTATTGATCCTGGAGCTACGTATTCTTTTGTGAGTTTGCATTTCATAAAGCTATTCCTGTACCTTCTGTTGTCATGTGTTATCAGTTGATGGTTAGCACTCCTATAGATGTGAGTAAGATAGCGGAGGTAAAGTACCTAGATTGTGATATCTATGTCGAGAATGTGACTCTATTCGGTGACTTGATTGCCATGCCATTTGATGGTTATGACATGACGCTTGGGATGGACGGTTGTTTAAACATTACGCTCAAGTAGACTCTTGACGGAAATTGGTTAAGTTTAGCCGACCGAGTATGCCAATCCTTGTATTCCAAGGGAAGCGAACGAAATCGGAAAATCCCTTTTTGTCTGGCATGAAAGCTAGGAAGTTGTTACGGAAAGGATGTCAAGGGTACCTAGTATATTTACTCAACAAGCCTAAGGAAGAAGTAAAATTAGAGACAGTACCTGTTGTGAAGGAGTTTATAGATGTTTTTTTTTTTCGAGGAGTTATTGATGTTGCCCCCAGATCGAGAAGTGGAGTTCAGCATAGAGTTGGTACCCGGTGCTGAACCAATATCTCGAACCCCCATAGCGGATGGTACAAGAAGAGTTGAGAAAGTTGAAAGAGCAACTGCAACAATTGTTGCAACGAGAATATATCCATCCAAGTACATCTCCTTGGGGTGCATTAGGTTCGCTTGTAAAGAAGAAATATGGGACCTTAGGCCTATGTGTATAGACTACAGATGATTAAATAATATGGTAGTTAGAAACAAGTACCCACTTCTACTTATTGATAAGCTATTTGATCACTTCGAGGAGTAGGATGCTATTCCAAATTAGATGTAAGATAAGGATACTATCTTATACGAACAAATGAAAGAAATATCCCCATGATATTTCCCAACACCCGATATAGGCATCATAAATCTGTCTTATGCCATTTGGATTGACAAGTGCACCTGCGACATTCATGGAATTAATGCATAGAATTTTCTGTCTTTACTCAAATAAGTTTGTGGTAATTTCCATTGCCGATATTCTTATGTATTAACCTAATCTCGAAGTACATGAAAATCTTTAAAGAATGTTGTAAACCCTATAGAAGCATAAGCTGTACATCAAGTTTAGTGAATGTAGATTTTGAATGGCGACAAGTGACTTCCTTAGGGCATGTGATTACTCTGGAAGAGTATCAGTAAACCCAGCAAAGGTGGAGCAGACAGAATCCTAGAAAAATACCAATAGAGTTACATATCTTCTTAGGTAAGAAAGGGTATTATCGAGATTCATAACAAATTTCTTTTAGAATCGTTAGACCTTCTTAGCACAACTTATAAGTAAAGCCATCGAGTTTAAATGAATGGAGAAGTGTGAGAGAAGTTTCTAAGAAGTAAAGCATCAACTAACTTCAGCACGAGTTGTGCTACTACCCAATTCAAGTGAGCAGTATTCCCTATAAAGGGAAATCCTAGAGACAGTTTTGATGCAAGATAGATAGGTTGTTGATTATATTTGAATTATATTGAAGGATTATGAGAGGAACTATCCAACAAAAGATTTAGAGCTAATAATTAAAGTGTGACTAGGGAGTGGTGATTTCACTTATATGGGGAAAATATGAGATCTTTATTTATCATAAAACTTTATAGTACTCGCTTTCCTAGAAGATTTAATATAAGGCAATGTCGATGGATGGGACTGTGTAAAAGTACTGATGCCAAGTTAACTACCATATAGGAAAAGTTAATGTGATGGTGGATTTAAGTAGAAAGGAGGCAAAGATATCAAGTCTCACCATCACCTCTACCTTGTAACAAGATAGTTCAAGCACCCAAAAGAATAGCATGAGATTGCTGGAACTTAAGAACCGAGTAGAAGCTAAGAAGTAGACAGATTATCGGACATTAGAAACCGATAGGAGCTGGTACTCTCATAATCGGTTGCACATTCCTGACGATACCGAGCTAAAGTATAAAATACTAGAAGAAGCACACAAAAGTGAGTATTCAATGCACCTGGAGAGAATAAGATGTATAAAGATTTAAAGAAAAACTTTTAGGTGGAATGGAATGAAGAGAGAGATTGCCGAGTATGTAGTAGCCTGTCTTTCGTGTCAAAGATTTAGGACGAAGCATAAAAAATCAGCAGGACTACTACAACCGCTACTTATTCCTGAATGGAAATGGGATCATGTGACAATTGACTTTGTCACAGGATTACCCCAGACCAAGGAGTATAAGGACGCTACATGGGTAGTCATTGATCGTCTAATGAAAGTGGCTCATTTTATTGCCATTAATATCACATACCCTTTGGACGAGTTGGCGTAGATTTATGTAGATGAGATTGTTCGACTTCATGGGGTGCCCGTTAATATTGTATCCGATAGAGACCTAAGGTCTACCATAAGGTTTTGGCCTAAGTTCTAGGCAGCTATGGGAACCAACCTAAGTTATAGCGCCACAGCACACCCCCAAATTGATGGATAGTCTGAAAGGACAATTCAAAACCTAGAAGATATGCTAAGAGCTTGCACCTTGGACTTTGAGAATAAGTGGGTTGACAATTTTGCTTGTGCTGAGTTTGCTTATAATAATAGCCACCATTCTTTGATAGGAATGGCACCATTTAAAGCATTATATGGTAGGAGATGCAAAACACCATTGTACTGGGATGAAGTTAGAGTTCAATCCCATTGGAGATAAAGAGACTTGATGCCAGAGTTGGAGAAGATGTAGAAACAAGTTAAAATAACTCAAAATTTGCTTCAGACAACTAGAAGTAGACAGAAGAGCTATACCGATAACTGAAGGAGAAATCTGGAGTTTAGTAAGGGAACTCGAGTTTTCTTAAAACTTACGCCTTGTCACAAAAAGTTTAGATATCTGAAGAAAGGGAAAAAAAAATTAAGCTCTTGATATATTGGACCGTTTGAAGTTATTGATAGGTAAAGCAGTGCATCGGCGAGCCTTGCCCAGTGAACTGATGGGGTATACATGACGTATTTCATGTATCATAATTGAAGAAGTACTATCTTGTACCTGATCATATTCTTAACGATGACAAATTGGAGTTACGAAACCGACCTGTCATACGAAGAAAAACCAATAGAGATTGTAGAGAGATGCATAAAAGGGTTATGCGGGAGACAGATTCCAATATATAAGGTCGTCTGGAGGCATCATAGAATTCAATAGGCAACCTGGAAGACTAAGGAATACCTGAAGAAGAAGTATTTAGAAGTTGTAGGTACGTGACTATTAAATTTTGAGGACGAAATTTCTTTTAAGGAGGGTAGAATGTAACGCCCTACCTAGTAAGCACCTAGCATGACTCTAAAAATTTCAGAAGTTATTGAAGTAGGGTTTGAGACTTGACCTAGTGGAATATAGTGTTTTTGACACTTAGTGATATTTTGGAGATACTTAGGAATGAGAGTAAAACTTTATTATGTCGAGCTTTTACTAGTGGGGTTTATAAGTGCCTTTAAGTGGGAATGTTTTTAGAAAACCTAGCATGTGTATTTTTGAAATTTAAGTACTTGACATTCTTATATAAGGTTTTTTTTTTTAAAAAAGAAAAAAAAAGAGAAAACTTGCTAATTAAGTTTGGCACCACCACCTGTCATCAGCATAAGTTTCTTTCTTTTCTTTTCCCTCATCAAACCGCCTAACACCATGTAAATATATATGTACCATAAACCTTTTTTTCTTTCTTAGTGATGCTTAGTTTTGGCAGCCATAATAATCTTCCAAAGTCAAGGTTAGACTTCTCATTTTTTTTTTTAGTTAGCTAAATTGTGTATATATATTTGTGTGTATAGTTTAGATTTGTTTCTTTTTTTAGGGTTTAAAAGTTTTATGTGGGATTTTAGAATATAATTAATTGTGAGATTAATTTCTAGTTTATAGTTTAAGAAAATTAGGCACTTTAGGTAGAGGTTCAAATTAAAGATTCTTGAAATTATAAGATTTTGGATCTTCTTCAGGGGACAATATATATATCCTAAGTTTATTTCATGGGATCTCGACATTATTTAGGGAATATGATTATTTACTTAGTACCTAAATATTAAGTATTTTATTACTATATTTGTAGGATCATCGCACCATATCCGCATTTAGGTGAGTCCACAAACTCCATTTTATTATGTTATTTCAAATATTACAAGACGTATAGATATTTTTTTTTCCGAACCATCACAAAATATTGCTAGCTTTGGAATGATATCTCTCAGCGTGTTTTTTTGGAGATGTTCTCTACAAGGTATTACACGTTCCTTAGAAGAAATGCATAGGAGCGCTGCTCCATATAGGTGTTTCTTTTAAAACAGACTATTACGGTAGTGAATAAGAAGTTTGTTGTACGCAGATTTTTCAAAAAATATTTATATGTTGAAAAATGTTCTAGTTTGAAAAGTTACGTATTTTGACATGCATGAATATAGATCTGGCATTTACATAATTATGAAATTTTCGTGAGCATGTGATGACTTGCGGATGAGGATTTTTGCTGGAAATATTTATGACATGATTCTGTCCTGACGTCCAGACAAATGGCCTTTCTGTTTACAAATACCAATTAAAAACCCATTCCTACCAGGGTGTCAATTCTGTTTATGATCTTGTGTTCGGAAGCGTCAAAGGATTGTACTGTACGTGTCTAGTCCCCCGTACGAAGGCCTCTTCCGATGGCGTGGACGTTTCAGACTCAGGAGTGTGGATCCACTTGAAGACGGGCATAGACCGCGGAGGGTGTGGCCCAATCGGTCTACGTGGACACCGCATCATGCTCTGCGGTGGGGTTCGGCCGCCTAGTGGAGAGTTAGGAGAGGCTGGAAACTGAGGTTGGTCCCAGGTAGACCTGGTAGGTGCCCCAGGATATGGGAGTGCGGTTGTTTTGTAATCGAGCGCTCGTATGGTGTTTGGCTAGTATTGATTACGAGATGCCGGAACTTGGTTCCAATGGCCTCATTTTGGGGATCCGGACTTTGTTCGTGGAGCCCCACTGTTGCATTACACGTTCTTTCAAATTCGGGGCGTAGAAGCTACTCTGATGTGTCTTGATTTGCTCAGACTTCCCAGCTGCGCTCGAAACCCTCTTGTAGGTTCAAGCATCAGTTTTGTTAAAACATTAAAAGAGAATGTTTTCTTATAATATTGGATGAATTGCTTTGTGAAACTACATCATCATTATTTTAAAGAAATCACGATAGCACACACACGTGGACTCATTGAGTGTTCGCACTCACGTTTTTTTTTCCATGTCATGTTTTCTTCTCAGATTAACTCAGGATGGTCAAAGATACAATAAACTGCTGAAGTTTTTGTTGGAATCCGTAGGCAAAAACAAAGTAAAATAAAACTACGGAAATCCACCAACAGGATCTGCACATACTAGAAAAACCGATTGGATAGAAATTACCTCAATGTTTTTATTGTTCGTTGTGGAGGCGCTGCTTTGTATGCTTCGCCCTCTACCGGTATCCACGCGACGAACTCCTCCGCAAGCGATCGGGATGCTAGCCCCTTACGTGTTCCCAAAAGCTGCTCGTAACCGATCCTGACTATCTGGTAATCGGTCGTTTTTCGGAGAGAGGAGGCTAGATACTATATCGCCGTTCTAGGGTTTAGGGTTTTGTTTTTCTTTAATGAGATAAAGGACGGCCAACAAGAAAAGGTTAACATAACCTTTTATAGTCGTCAATATCAAAACCCTAATCGTCATCTAATGACAGATTCAATCTCGTCCGTCTATTCCTATAATCATCCAATGGTTAGATGAGTAATATTAAGTAATTAATTTCATTTATTCGATTAAATAAAATTAATTACTTATTAACCTACCGGAAAAATACAATATGGAATCCGATTCCCCTTTTTGTATACGTTCAACGAATCGGACACAATCTAGATTCATTGAACGTGGACATTATGCTCACAAGATCGTCTATGCGTGTGACCTGTAGGTTCACTTAACGTTGGCAGTGAATAAAAAAAAATGTCCTAGACATTTATTCACAAAACATAAGCGGCCTCTAGCAAGACATTATGCTTACCCAAGTTAAGTAAATGTAATAATAACCTAGCATCAGATTTAATATTTAGTCCTTTGTCACACGATATCCTAATTAAGTATAAGGCATGGATCAAGTCATCCTTATAAAACTTAATTAACCATTTACTTGATCACCAGGCAGACTGTTCCAACAAATAATATTAATAACACCTTATTAATACTTATTTGAGCATGGCCATGCATATTTTCCAGTCTTCCTTATCAAGGGGCCCATGGATATCTCTCTCTAAAAGGAGAGGGACAAATTCCTTTCACTATCTCCAATATTCAAGCCATGACGAGAAAATAAGCCAACCAATAATCATAATGATGACCTAATTAAAAGTGATGTTTGACTATGTCAAAACATATTTTTTCTCCCCATGCAAGAAACATTGGAAACATTAGGTCGAAGGACACCAAATATAAAACTGAGAAGAAATACTTATAACTTAAACCCATGCAATATTTCTTCTTCACTTTGGGTCATGTCCAATACAATATTCTCAATATGTATTTATGAATTGATTTTATATCTCATATTCATGATCAGTAAAACTTGACCATCAATCAACTTCACACTAGTTTACAAGATGTAATAAACTAGGGACAAATAAGAATAGTATTTTATTAGCTATAAGGGTTTTACTATCAAGTCACATACTTGATGACCAAGAGCATAAAATACAATTAAAAAATACATGCTTCATAAATCATAAATGTGAGTCAATTGGTCTTAGGGCATATACTAACAATCTCCCACTTGCCCTATCACCAATTTGACATGACTCTCAAACCCATTGACCTAGTATGACTCTCATGCTTAAGTTGTGGGAGTGGCTTTGTCAATGGATCTGCGACATTGTCATTGGTGTCTACTTTGCAAATTTTAACATCTCCACGCTCAATAATTTCTCGAATGAGATGGAAACGCTCGAGAATATGTTTGGATCGTTGATGAGATCTAGGTTCCTTAGCTTGTGCAATGGCTCTCGTATTATCACAATATAGGTCCACTCGGGTTCACAATGCTAGGAATTACACCTAGTTACGTGATGAACTTTCCGATCCAAATCGCCTCCTTGGGTCGCATCGAAAGCGACCACATACTCGACCTCCTGTAGTAGAATCGGCCACGGTATCTTGCTTTGAACTCTTCCGACTCACAAAGCACCTCCATTCAAACAAAACACAAATCCAGATTGCGATCTAAAATCATCTACATCGATCGAAAGCTAGCATCCAGTGTAACCATTTACAACAAGCTCTCCTTCCCGACCTCAGTAGATCAAAAAACATCTCTTTAGTCCTTCTTAAGTACTTGAGAATGTTTTTTTACTGCGATCCCAATGCGGTTCACCGAGATTTGATTGGAATCGCTAGTCATGCTTAATGCATACGAGACATCCGGGCGAGTGCATAACATGGCGTACATGATAGATCCAATTGCGGAAGCATAAGGAATCTTACTCATGCGTTACGTATCTTCCCTTGTGGTAGGACTTTGAGACTTACTCGAGTTTAACGCCATGTGACATTGGCAAGAATCCTCTCTTAGAATCTTGCATCATCGAACTTTTTCGAGTACCTTGTCAATATATCCACTCTGACTTAGGCCAATAAGCTTTTTAGATCTATCTCGATAGATCCTAATGCCTAGAATATAGGTTGCTTCGCCTAAATCTTTCATTGAAAAACACTTCCCCAACCAAGTTTTTACACTTTGCAAAGTGGGGATGTCATTCCCAATTAACAAGATGTCATCGACATAGAGTACTAAGAAAACTACTGCATTTTCTGTAACCCTTTTGTAGACACAAGGTTCATCATCATTCTTGATGAAATTGAATTCTTTAATTGCTTCATCAAAACGAAGATTCCAACTTCGAGATGCTTGCTTCAAGCCATAAATGGATCTTTGAAGTTTACACACTTTACTAGAATTCGAAGGATGAATAAAACCTTCAGGTTGTGTCATATACACATCCTCCAGTAGATTTCCATTAAGAAAAGCAGTTTTAACATCCATTTGCCATATTTCATAATCATAATATGCTGCAATGGCAAGTAGAATTCTAATTGACTTAAGCATTACAACTGGAGAAAAGGTTTCATCATAGTCTATACCATGAGTTTGTCTATACCCTTTTGCTACCAATCGTGCTTTGTAAGTGTGCACATTGCCATCCATGTCAGTTTTCTTTTTGAAAACCCATTTACACCCTATGGTCTTGCAACCTTCAGGTGGATCAATCAAAGTCCAAACTTGATTATCATGCATGGATTGTATTTCTGATTTCATAGCCTCTAGCCATTTGCTAGATTCAGGACTATGAATAGCATCTTGGTAGGAATTAGGTTCACCTTGATCAATAAGATCAATATTATGATCCTCAGTCACCAGAAATCCATATCTCTGTGGTATCTGAGAAATCCTACTAGACCTTCTTGGCCCTTGTGTCAAAGGTTCAGGCTCGGTATGAATACGTGAGTCCAGCCGAGTATCCATACTCGGTTCGAAATGATCTGCTTTGTCCTTGAGCTTCTTCAAGATGGATTCTACTCCCACTCGACTCTTTTGGAAACGAATTCCCTTTCAAGGAAAATTCCGTTCAGAGCAACAAACACTTTGTTTTCGGAT
The DNA here is from genome assembly GCA_028651295.1 of Catharanthus roseus. Classification (NCBI taxonomy): domain Eukaryota; kingdom Viridiplantae; phylum Streptophyta; class Magnoliopsida; order Gentianales; family Apocynaceae; genus Catharanthus; species Catharanthus roseus. Next base: position 27,252,865 of record JAPQWS010000153.1, on the reverse strand, counting down.
GGAAGATAAAAGTAGTATCCTTTAGTTTCCTTAGGATATCCCACAAAGCAGGGACACTTATCGGATTTGGGTGCTAGTTTTTCGGATAATGATCGCTTCACATAAGCATCACATCCCCCAAATTTTGAGAAATGCTAAACTAGGTTGTTTCCCAGGTCCATATCTCATATGGTGTTTTACGAAACTGACTTTAGATGGAACTCTATTTAATATGAATGCAGCAGTTTCTAGAGCATAACCCCAAAAAGAAATTGGAAGATCTGTTTGACTCATCATAGATCGAACCATATCCAATAGAGTTCGATTTCTGCGTTCGGACACACATTCCCATTGTGGTGTTCTGGTGGAGTTAATTGTGATAATATCCCACAATTTTTTTAGATGTTCAGTCAAACTCTTGGCCCAAGTATTCACCACCTCGATCCGATCGAAGTAATTTGATACTCCTTCCAAGTTGATTACGTACTTCATTTTGAAATTCCTTAAACTTTTGAAAGGAATCGGATTTATGTTTCATTAGATAGACATAACCATATCTACTGAAATCATCCGTGAATGTAATGAAATACGAAAACCTCCTCCGGCTTGTGTGTTCATTGGCCCACATACATCGGTATGTATAAGTTCCAATAAATCGGTAGCCCTTTCACTTTCCCACTGTAAATGGACTTTTAGTCATTTTTTCCCAATAAACAAGAATCACATTTTTCATAAGACTCAAGGTCGAATGAAGATAGAAGTCCATCTTGATGGAGTTTTGATATGCGTTTCTCATTTATATGGCCCAAACGACAATGCCGAAGTAAGTTTGATTTAAATCATTAGATTTAAATTTCTTTGTATTTATGTTATAGATGGGCTTACTAATGGAATCATGTAGGTTAAGAATGTAAAGTCCATTACATAAAGAGGCATCCCCATAGAAAATACCATTTTTATAAATAGAACTTTTACCATTCTTAGTATTAAACTCAAAACCATCAATATCCAAACAAGAAACTGAAATGATATTCCTACTCATAGCGGGGAACATAATAACAATCTTTAAGTTCAATTATAAGCCCGGTAGGGCAAAAGTAAATCAAATGTCCCTACGACTACAGCGACAACTTTTGCTCCATTTGCAACTCGTAGGTCCACCTCTCCCTTTGCCAAAGATCTACTCCTTTTGAGTCCCCTGCACATTTACACAAATGTGAGCTCCACATCCGGTATCTAATACCCATGAAGTAGGAGTAGACATATTAATTTCTATAACGAAAATACACGAGCGGCGGTCTCACTAGCCTTTTGCTTCTTCTTTTCTTACAAGTAGAGCTTGCAATTCCTCTTCCAATGACCGGGTTCATTGCGGTGGAAGCAAGTCCCTTCCTTTGGTGGTTTAACCTTGGGCTTGGGCTTCTGCTTGCCTTTACCCTTTTTGGCCATATCCTTTCCCTTTCCCTTTCCCTTGTTCTTCTTGAACTGCCCCTTCTGAACCATCAGAACATTGGGAGTAGACTTCCTAATGTTTTGTTCGACTCGCTTGAGCATCCCGTGCAATTCATTTATGGACTTTTCCATATTATGCATATTGAAGTTCATGACAAGCGATCATAGTCGGGAGGTCAAAGAGGCCAAGATCATATCGGTAGCCAAGTCATGACTTACAGGTGCTCCAAGTTTTTCAAGCTGATCAAAATACCCTTTCATCTTAAGGACATGAGCACTAACTGAAGTGCCAGGGGTCATTTTGCAGCTGTTCAACGCCTTAGTGGTAAGATATCTCTCTTGACGTGCCTGCTCTTGGAACATTTCCTTGAGTCTGTTTTATCATCTCATAAGCCTCAACTTCCTCGAATTGCTTTTTGCAACTCGGGATTCCATCGTAGCCAACATGAGACATGTCACATCGTTAGAATCATCCTTGTGCTTACTATAAGCATCCTTTTCGACTCTAGTGGCATTGTTAGCTGGTTGATTAGGGATAGGGTTCTCAAGTACATATAGCCTTTTTTCTTGTTTAAGGACAATCCTTAAATTTCGTGCCCAATCAAGAAAGTTAGTCCCACTAAGCTTATTCTTTTCAAGCACGGATCGCAATGATGTGTTTGAATTGTTTGAGGCCATTATCTACATAGAATTTGCAAAGTAAAATTAAATAAATGAAGCATTAAATTTTCCCTGAAATATTCAACACTTGATATAAATCATGGGTATAAAAATTCATTTTATTCTAATCATAAGTAAGCTTTGGCTTAACACCCATAATTAGAGAAAAATGTATTAATGGGATTTACATCTACATGTACCGGCAAAATCCCATATGATGTCCTAGGCTCAAAACCGTTTTGATAGCCTAGTTAAGCCAAACCATTCCAAGCATATGGAAATCACCATTTTCCATCTTCCCCTACTTAGGTAACCATTTATCTCTTGCTTTGGCAATGAGACAAAATGATGATCCAAGCATGGAGAAGTGCTTATGATCATGGAAGACATTTTACGACTTAATTTATTTTTTTTTTTATTTTTTTTTATTTTACATGGTTTCAAAAACCTTCTTCCTTTTATTTGTATATAATTTCACAAAACATATATAAAAATAAAAGGAAATAAACTAAACATCTCATGCATAATATATATACATCAGTAAAACGTGTCATAGCATGGCCCCAATCCTATATTGACTTCCACGAGCCTCATGGAAGTCAAAGGTCAATCTAGGTAAGTCTTCATCTCCATGAGCTTGCCTCCAATGTCTTGGCCTTCTAATCTTGTTACATAGGACAGAAAATATACATAGGAATAGGAAATAAAATTAACCTATTCTAGTAAAGCTTGATAATATTACATCAACGAAAACAACGACACGCAGGCCGTATTTAAAAACATACAACCCATTAACAAAATAAGCCAATCAATCACAAGGGGTAAAAGGCCATGCTATGCACCATGCATCTAAAGATAGGAAGAAACATGCAAAGAAACAACAAGAGGGTTCCGGGGGCGTAGCCCCCAAAGCAAAACGCGCCCTGGAAAGAAAAAACGATTTTTCTTTCTAACTCATTGAATGAGTTATTGCCGTCATAAACCCTAAAATCATGCCGCTGAAATTTTTGTTTAACGAGTTAAACATTAAATCATGTGATTCTGCATATTTGTTTAACAATTAAATTGCACAGATTACAGTCTGTACACCAAACAATTTGGCAATAACAATATTCTGTTTAATTAATCGTATTAATAAGTAAAACAGAATATGATATATGCGAATCTTATAATTCAATTTACTCTGATTATTACAATAATCAGAAACCTTACTATAAGGCCGATTGAAAACAACATATGTAATCAAAGCGGTAATGAGATAAAATCGAGTAAAACCAGTATGTGCGTGGCTCTGATACCACTTTGTTGGAATCCGTAGGCAAAAACAAAGTAAAATAAAACTACGGAAATCCACCAACAGGATCTGCACATACTAGAAAAACCGATTGGATAGAAATTACCTCAATGTTTTTATTGTTCGTTGTGGAGGCGCTGCTTTGTATGCTTCGCCCTCTCTGGTATCCACGCGACGAACTCCTCTGCAAGCTATCGGGATGCTAGCCCCTTCGTGTTCACAGCTGTTCGGAGCCGATCCCGACTATCTGGTAATCGGTCGTTTTTCGGAGAGAGGAGGCTAGATACTATATCGCCGTTCTAGGGTTTAGGGTTTTGTTTTTCTTTAATGAGATAAAGGACGGCCAACAAGAAAAGGTTAACATAACCTTTTATAGCTGTCAATATCAAAACCCTAACTGTCATCTAATGACAGTTCAATCTCGTCCGTCTATTCCTATAATCATCCAATGGTTAGATGAGTAATATTAAGTAATTAATTTCATTTATTCGATTAAATAAAATTAATTACTTATTAACCTACCGAAAAAATACAATATGGAATCGATTCCCCTTTTGTATACGTTCAACGAATCTGGACACAATCTAGATTCATTGAACGTGGACATTATGCTCACAAGATCGTCTATGCGTGTGACCCTGTAGGTTCACTTAACGTTGGCAGTGAATAAAAAAAAATGTCCTAGACATTTATTCACAAAACATAAGCGGCCTCTAGCAAGACATTATGCTTACCCAAGTTAAGTAAATGTAATAATAACCTAGCATCAGATTTAATATTTAGTCCTTTGTCACACGATATCCTAATTAAGTATAAGGCATGGATCAAGTCATCCTTATAAAACTTAATTAACCATTTACTTGATCACCGAGCAGATTGTTCCAACAAATAATATTAATAACACCTTATTAATACTTATTTGAGCATGGCCATGCATATTTTCCAGTCTTCCTTATCAAGGGGCCCATGGATATCTCTCTCTAAAAGGAGAGGGACAAATTCCTTTCACTATCTCCAATATTCAAGCCATGACGAGAAAATAAGCCAACCAATAATCATAATGATCACCTAATTAAAAGTGATGTTTGACTATGTCAAAACATATTTTTCTCCCCATGCAAGAAACATTGGAAACATTAGGTCGAAGGACACCAAATATAAAACTGAGAAGAAATACTTATAACTTAAACCCATGCAATATTTCTTCTTCACTTTGGGTCATGTCCAATACAATATTCTCAATATGTATTTATGAATTGATTTTATATCTCATATTCATGATCAGTAAAACTTGACCATCAATCAACTTCACACTAGTTTACAAGATGTAATAAACTAGGGACAAATAAGAATAGTATTTTATTAGCTATAAGGGTTTTACTATCAAGTCACATACTTGATGACCAAGAGCATAAAATACAATTAAAAAATACATGCTTCATAAATCATAAATGTGAGTCAATTGGTCTTAGGGCATATACTAACAGTTTTAGGCGTGGAATTTTGGTTCGAGTCTCTCCGGAAGGACATATGTTTTTGTGTTGCTCTCTTATACTCGAGCTCTTTGTAAAGTATTTCTCTCTTTGTATCGGAATTACCATAAGATAAGAAGTTTTCTCGAACCCTATATTTTGAGCTTCATTTTAGTGTTCAGATTGTTTAGTTTTTCCTTGCGTATTGTACATATATATACTTCTAAGTGTTGCCCAGGGGGTTATGCTCTTGTTTTTAGATCTATAGTTTTGTGCCAAGAGGCACGCAGATATCCTATTCAGCTGCAGTTGACCTAGTGGCAGAGTTGGTGGTGTCACATAAAGAATATTTGTCGCTTATATAAGCTAGAAAGAATGACGTTGGTATCAATCGTTGGCAGTACATGACACAGAACATAGGATCCTTTTAGGTTTCTCTAGAATGAATCAGGCTTCTAAAGCAGTACCTCCAAAATTTAACTATGTGTCAACTATGCAAGCTTAATATTGTTGGAAACGATACAAGGAAATTCTGATGCACTTTTCTGGACTTTCTATTCAATCACAACTATTATAAGATTTGTGTTACTTTCATCTCAGATTGCTCTTTTTGTTGATGAAGATTTTGCTAACTAAGACCTTTCATTAACATAGCTTCTACAATTTTTTATGTAAAGAGACGATGATGATGAAGAAGAGTATGAACGAAGAAGAAGGAGAGGCGCTAGAGGATGGGAGAAAAAAAAAAGAAATGCACGAAGAGTGATACATACATATTTGTGTATATTTTCTATACATTGATTTCATTTTCTTAGGTGTTTTTGATATGTGAAAGTATATATTTTAGGTAAATATCTCTTAGTCTTCATTAGGTGCTCTCTAGAAGTGAAAACATTGAAAAGAAACAAAAACAGGCAAAAACGGAGCGAAAATAACGAAAAAGGAGCTGTCATCAACAAATCAACCAACCTACTGCACGAGGTAGGCTGCCCTACTATCGCCAGTAGATTTTGTGGCGCAAACGACATTGGTAAAAAGATACCTACTGCGGACGGGCTGATTCGATAAGCTACGTGTCCGGTGCATGGAGAACTGCCTTCGGTCTCCAAAACTGACTTACTCGTGGCAACCTTCCGGCCGCCCAACAACCTAAAACACTAGTCACTACTCCCACTGGGGCTAGGAAGTAAGCTCCACAACCCAAAGCAGCGAAGAACAAATAGAATTTGATACAAAAGCTAGCTAACGGGGGTATTCCTGCGTATGAGAACATAGTAATGGAAAAGGTAATAGCCAAAATAGGATTCGTTTTGGCTAGAGCGCCCAAATCAACTTTATATTTGACACGGGTTTACCGTAATGCTAAAACTATGGTGAATGCATCTATAGTCATTGATGCATAAATAAATATATAAATTAGTAGTGATTGAGTTCCTTGTATAGTTCCACATGATAAACCAATATGAATATAACCTACATGTCCAATTGAACTATGAGCTAGAAGTCTTTTGACTTTCGTTTGTGCCATGGTAGCCAGTGCTCCTAAGATCATAAAAGCAATGCTGCAAAAAAAGAAGATTTGTCATAGGTTACCTTTCTATCTTCCTCCCTCGTGACGCTCCCAAAGTGATCGCTATCCTTTTCTTGCTTTCTTCTTGTCTTGAACTGTTATAGGACGGCTTTATATCAGGTATATTTTGGAAGTGGAATGAAGCAAGCCTTAGTGGATATAGCAAGTGTGCCGGGGATATGGCTCGAGCGTAGTAGATCTGGACGCCTAACATGAAAGAGCCTTCTCTGGTAGCGACACTATACCATACCTTAGTCACTCCAATCCATAGATAGTGCACACAGATTCTTCTTTCATTTCAATTCCTTTTGGGTCAGGGTTGCTGGTGGGGCAGGGAGAATGGTTTCTTCCGCTTTACAACCGGAATAAGGAACTTTAGAATTCGCCCTACCTGTCGATGAAAAAATAGGATTTGAGAAGCTAGCGAATCAGAAAGATTTGTATGGAATGTCCTACTCATGCCTGAGTAAAGAAGGGAAGAAAGCGACTTTTCATACCCAAAAGCATAAGTCCCATGGTTTTCGTTGGTCAAAAACCAACAAAAGTGTTCTTATCCTTCATCACTACTATTACAGGCTTGACGGAGTTAAGCTGTCTCGAGAGAACTTTTGACAAAAATCGATTATGATGGACTTGCTGATTTCAGAATATATAGGATCTCTAGGGTTCACCCTCTCTATTGCCCTTCTTGTCGCATTTAGGGCTGGACAAGCCAGGAATACAAATTCGATTAATATGGAAGAAAAGCTCCGGTGGGTTCCCTTAACCAAGCCACTTCCTATGAGTCACTGGCTCATTCTTCAACAGGCACGCGGTCAGTGTTAGTATATGCCCTAAGACCAATTGACTCACATTTATGATTTATGAAGCATGTATTTTTTTTAATTGTATTTTATGCTCTTGGCCATCAAGTATGTGACTTGATAGTAAAACCCTTATAGCTAATAAAATATTATTCTTATTTGTCCCTAGTTTATTACATCTTGTAAACTAGTGTGAAGTTGATTGATGGTCAAGTTTTACTGATCATGAATATGAGATATAAAATCAATTCATAAATACATATTGAGAATATTGTATTGGACATGACCCAAAGCGAAGAAGAAATATTGCATGGGTTTAAGTTATAAGTATTTCTTCTCAATTTTATATTTGGATGCCTTTGACCTAATGTTTCTAATGTTTCTTGAATGGGGAGAAAAATATGTTTTGACATAGTCAAACATCACTTTTAATTAGGTGATCATTATGACTATTGGTTGGCTTATTTTCTTGTCATGGCTTGAATATTGGAGATAGTGAAAGGGATTTGTCCCTCTCTTTTTAGAGAGAGATATCCATGGACCCCTTGATAAGGAAGACTGGAAAATATGCATGGCCATGCTCAAATAGGTATTAATAAGGTGTTATTAATATTGTTTGCTGGAACAGTCTGCCTGATGATCAAGTAAATGGTTAAGTAAGTTTTATAAGGATGACTTGGTCCATGCTTTATACTTAATTAGGATATCGTGTGACAAAAGGACTAAATATTAAATCTGATGCTAGGTTATTATTACATTTACTTAACTTGGGTAAGCATAATGTCTTGCTAGAGGCCGCTTATGTTTTGTGAATAAATGACTAGGACATTTTTCATTCACTGCCAACGTTAAGTGAACCTACAGGGTCATACGCATAGACGATCTTGTGAGCATAATGTCCACGTTCAATGAATCTAGATTGTGTCCAGATTCGTTGAACGTATACAAAAGGGGAATCAGATTCCATATTGTATTTTCTGGGAAGTCAATAAGTAATTAATTTTATTTAATCGAATAAATGAAATTAATTACTTAATATTACTTATCCAACCGTTGGATGGTTATAGGAATAGACGGACGAGATTAAACTGTCATTAGATGACAGTTAGGTTTTTTATATTGACAGCTATAAAAGGTTATGTTAACCTTTTCTTGGTGGCCGTCCTTTATCTGATTAAAGAAAAACAAAAACCTTAAACCCTAGAACAATGATATAGTATCTAGCCTCCTCTCTCCGAAATACAACCGATTACCAGATAGTCAGGATCAGTTCTGAACAGTTTTCAGAACACAGAAGGGGCTAGCATCCCGATCTCTTGTAGAGGAGTTCGTCGCGTGGATACCAGTAGAGGGCGAAGCGTACAAAGCAGCGCCTCCACAACGAACAATCAAAACATTGAGGTAATTTCTATCCAATCGGTTTTTCTAGTATGTGTAGATCCTGTTGGTGGATTTCCGTAGTTTTATTTTATTTTTGTTTTTGCCTACGGAGTCCAATAGTCAGAGCCCTAGGCTCCTCCTACTGCTTGGGAGCTTACGGTTTCATGTTCTATTTCACTCCCTGATGGGGGTTCTTTTCACTCTTCTCTCACGATACTACTTCGCTATAAGTCACCCAGGAGTATTTAGCCTTGCAAGGTGGTCCTTGCTGATTCACATGGGATTCCACGTGCCCCATGCTACTCGGGTCAGAGCGTAAGCTAGTGATGCTTTCGGCTACTGACCAGAAGAAAGCTAAGTGTAAAGAAGCTTGGTCAGTGATAGTCTTCCCCCGCCCTTATACCAAATCTGGAACCCAAAGAAGTCTTACCTCAGAGGCTTGTATAAGAAACGTTCTATAATCATTATGAGAGCGTTGGAGATTAGGAGGTTTCGTCCTACCATCCGCTGAAGGGTATGCTGGCAAGAGGCAGTTGAGTCCAAAACAAACTCGATTTTCTTGTATTTTGTTCCAATTTCAAATTGGTTCTGTAATATTTTTTCCTCTATATAAGGGATCTTTTTGCAGCCATTGTAGACACGCTTAGGTAAAACTAGATATGCTTAGATAGGATTAGATACTTGGAAATTTTTAGATAGATTAGTGATAGATTAGTTAGTTTAGGATTAGATTAATTAGGTTAGATTAGATTAAATACTCTTTAAATTCCAGCTTTTATACATTCAATTAGTTAGTAAAGTTTCAAGATTTCAGCAATTTAGTTTCTTGGATTTAAGAATTAAAGAAATAATTTCAAGGTTTTCGATCTTCAACTTGGCGACTCAAAAGACAAGCTAGGAAGGCGTTCGGGATTTCAATTGCGACTTCGATTTCAATCCTAAGCATTCTTTTTCCTTTTAATTTAAGTTGTCTTAAATTAATTTAAGTTGTCTTCCAATTGCGTTTTTTCGTAATTTAATTATCGCAAGATTATATTATTCGCAAGGTTATTCAGAATTTTAAAAGGAAGAACGATCTAGGCCGACCAATTGGGGCTTAATTGGGGCAATTGACTGGAGATACGATATTGCACTTTTACGTCTTTTAAATCACCTAATCTTAATGCACTCATAGTTTGCTAGGGAGAAAAGAGATTATCCTCTAAGGGTTAGTAAGTAGGGTGGCTTCGGCTAAGAGATAGGGATTGCCTGATTTAAGTGAACCCAAATTAATTAATTCAACATCATTTTCATTAAAGTTTTTCCAATTGAATTAGTAACAAGGATTAGGGGGATTTCTCCATCCAAACTCTTGTTTTTGTTAATATTTTAAAAACCGTTTTTATTGTTTTCTTTCTTTAACTTTTCCGGTTTGAAGTTTTTTTTTCTCAACGACATCATCTTTTTATTAGACTAAACATTAGAAACACAATTTGTACTTGAACCTTCATCCGTCCTCCAGAAATTCAGCACTCGGGTTGAAATTCACCTCTGTAATTTTAGGTCCACTTGCCTTGCATTGTAGTGATTAGGAGTAGCGTCTCGTTTTATTTACATCAAGGAGGAAACCCTATTAATCCTCACTTTAAATAAAACTACGTTGTTTTGTAAACAGGGTCTACCGTGTGCAAGATATAATTTAGGGCTAATAGCAAGAAGCGACAAAAATCAATAATAATGAGTTTAGAGAACCAAAGAGTAAAATAAATATATGTCGCTTGCATATGCTGGGAAGACCTACATTGATGTCCATCATTGGCAACATATGCAATTCGATTACAGGATCCTTATATGGTTCTCTCAAATGACTCGAGTTCTTTAAGCAGCAAGTCCAAAATTGAACTATTTCTCATATATAAAAGCTAAATATTATGGGAAATTATAAAAGGAAATTTAGGTGTTTATCCAGACTCTGTATTTTATAAACAACTACTACAATATTTGTGTTTTTGTTTTATCTCATATCACTTTTTAGGTGTTGATGAAGATTTTGTACGCTAAGACCTTTTATTCTATCATGACTTCTATAATTTTTTATCCAAAGAGATGGTGATTATGAACAAAAAGAGAAGGAATAAAAAACTGATGCAGCTGAAGGATTGAACAGAAAAAAGACCACACATAAAGGGGAAACCTATTAATTATTCACTTAAATAGAACAATCTCGTTTTGCATTAAGGGTGCACCTGGGTGCAAGATATAATTTTGGCTAATAGCAAGAAGCAACAGAAAATTGATAAAAATGAGTTTAGAGAACTAAAGAGTATGGAGAATACCTGAAACTGTATAAGCTAGAAAGTCCGCTTTGATGTCCATCAATGGTAGCATATGCACCTCGAACATTTGATCCTTTTATCTTGTTCTCAAATGACTCGGGCTCCATAAGAAGTATCTGCAATAATTGAACTTTTTCTTAGGCATACAGGCTTATATCTGTCAACAAGGATAGAAGGAAATTCAGGAGCTTTTAAACTTCCTACTCTATCACAGGCCACTGCTATAATATTTATGTTTTTGTTTCATCTCAGGTCGCTCTTTTAGGTGTTGATGAAGATTTGCAGGAGAAGACCTTCATCCTTCTTTACAATCTAATAGTGTTCCTGAAAGGTTCTCGTGCTTTTTCTAAGACGTTCTTGATCCCCCTTCTTTAAGAAGAATAATCACTTAAGGCCAAATATTCTTTGTCGATTAGGCTTGTATGTGGTTGATGTGTGAAAATTTTCTTCACTTAAAAGGTAGTGAAGCATGAATGAGTAAATGCACCATCCAAAAACATCCCAAAAGTCATAGATGAAGAGAGAAAAGATAACCATTCAATAATGACGACAAATGATTTTAGTAAATCATTTGGTGTGTAAGAGGAATAGTTCTTAAGGACAAAATAGAACAAATTTCCTTAAAATTTCATTGCTACAGATTTTATTAAATGGAAAATATTCTAACATTGAAATCACATCGGTGCTCTTGATATTAAGACGATGCAATATTTTATGAAAAAATAAATTTTAAAACTGTGCAAAGAAATATGAATGTTTTATTATAAGATTAATGCTCTGAAAACAATATGAACCATTTAAACCGTAAGTAGCATTTTTAGAAGGGTATTAGTATTTGCAGTCGATGTGTTACTACTGCAATCGATGGGAACCTCATTTTCCTCTTTTACTTTTCCTCCAAAACCTCTCTCTAACTCACAATTTCCTTTAACTTTTCTATAACTTCTTTCTAAAAAGTCGAATGCAAATGAATGATTTGAAGTATTTTAAGATAATATGAACAATAATATAGACATAAAAAATTTAAAGTACTAATTCTTATATGAAAAACACCAAAAGAAATTAAAAATTTTAAAAGAAAATTTTGCCACACTTGCGTGGTGCACTATATACCTACGCACACAGTACGAGGTAATGCATTCCCTTCTAACTCAAACTATTTCAAATCATTAGTTTTAGTTAGATTTTCTAGAGAGAAATTAGTGAGAATTTTTAAGTTAAAGACAGAAAGTTAACGGAAATTAAGTTCCCATCCATTGTAGTAGTAAAACGTGAATATAAACAAAAGTCATTTAGAATAGTAGTAGTTATGGTGTTTTAAACTTCAGCAATTTTTTTTTTTTTAATGCTCACCTCAACTTTAACAGCCAAACTTAAATGCAATGCACTATATAAATGTAAATTGTCTAAAAATATACCTTTTAACTGTATTAGTCTGTTCATTATTTGCATAATTTGTAAGCTTATATAAATAGATATTGCATTGTAGTTTGCCTTTCAAGTTATAATCTTTCATTTTATCTTCATGTACAAAAATATGATAATTCTTCAAAAGGATAAACTCCATCATAAATTGCATAGTATTTTGCCTTTCAAGTTATAATATTTCTTATTTATCTTCAGGTACAAGAATATGATAATTCGTAAAAAGTATTAACTTCTAGCAAAATATCTCATACAGATATAAGGAAAGTTGTGCTAGAGCATCATTTCATATTTAACAAATATACTACATATTTTATGTTTGGGTTTAATCACATATCTCTCCTTTAGGTGTTGATGAAGATTTTGTGGGCTAGCAACTCCATTCTTTCACATTTGCTACAATTTTTTCATGTACTAATATGTAGATGATGTAAAAGAGGAGGAATAAGAAGAAGGTGATGCAACGCTAGTTTATAGGATAAAAGAAACGTGCGTGAAGGAGCAAACCCTATTAATCCTCCACATACGAAGAACTATGTCATTTGGCACCAAGGATATACCATGGCAAAACAACTAGTTCACTACTAAAAGAAAGAAGCAATGTAAATTGATAATAGTGAGTTTAGAGAACCAAAATTTATCATGAATACCTTTTCACTTGCACAGGTTTGAAAGACCGATGTCGATGTCCATCATCGAAAAGGATTTGAAACATGAACATCGGATCCTTTTACGTTGCTCTGAATTGACTTGGATGTCTTGAGTAGCAACCCCCAAATTGAACTTTTGTTCAAGTATACAACCTCAATGTTCTTGGAAACAATACAAGGAAATTCTGGTGTTTTTCAAGATTTTCTATCTAATCTCAACTACTACAATATTTGTGTTTCTATTTCATCTCAGATCTCCTCTTTTAGGTGTTGATGAAGATTTTGCAGTCTAACACCAACGTGGTGATTATGAAGAAGAGGAGACAAAAATGAAACATGCGTGAAGGAGGAAACCCAATTAATCCTCCACCTAAAAGGAACTACATCGTTTTGCACCAAGGAGGAAGATATCATTTGCTTCTAATTGCAAGAAGCGAAAAAAAAAATAAAAAATTTGACCATAATGAGTTTTGACAACCAAAAGGTATCTAAAACACCTATCACTTGTGTAAGCTTCAAAGATCGATGTTGATGTCCATCATTGGCAGTATATGCAACTCGAACAAAGGATCCTTTTACGTTCTTCTAAAATTACTTGGGCTTTGGAAGTAGCAGCTTCCCAATTGCACTTTTGCTTAGTTATACGGGCTTAATATTGTCAGAAATAAAACAAGGCAACTCATGTTCTTTCTCTGGACTTTCTATTCTATCACACCGACTACAATACTTATGTTTGTGTTTCATCTCAGATCGCTCTTTCAGGTGTTGATTAAGATTTTGCAGGTTCAGATCTTCTATTCTATCACAACTACTGCAACTTTTTATTCTTGTAAATAGATGGTCATGATGAAGAAGAGGAGGAATGAAGAAGATGGAGATTCAGTGCTACAAGATAGGAGAGAAAAAAGAAATGCTCGTAAAGGAGGAAACCTTATTATCCTCCATTTAAGTGGAACTACATCATTTTTGCACTAAGGGTGCAAACGGTGCACGATATAATTGTAGCTCATACAAAGACGAAACAAAAAATGATAATAATGAGTTTAGAGAACCACAGAGTATAAAGAATATCTGTCACCTGCAAAAGCAAGAAAGAGCGACGCTAATCTCCATCATTGGCAGCATATGTAACCCTAACATAGGATCCTTTTGTGTTGCTCTCAAATGACTTGGGTTCCTTTACCAGCAAGTCCCAATTTGAACTTTTTCTCACATATACAAGCTTAATATTGTGAGAAAAATTACAAGGAACTTCAAGTTCTTTTTCAAGACTTTCTATTATATCAACAACTACTGCAATATTTGTGTATGTTTTTTATCTCACATCGCTCTTTTTGGTGTTAATAAAGATTTTACTGGCTGAGGCCTTCTTTTCTAACACAACTACTACAATTTTTTATGTAAAGATATGGTGATGCTGATAGTAGTTATTTTGTCTACTATTTTCTATGTTAATTTCATCATTTTTCGTTGTTTTTAAGGTATAAAATATACATTTAAGTCTAATATCTTCCATTCTTGTCTTAGGGGTTTGCCAAAGGGAGTACAACAGCAAACGTATTAAAATGGCTTGAAACGGAGCGAAAATGATAGAAAACATTGCCAAACGGTGATGACAATAGAGCCTTACTGTCGATGGTGGGCCCCCCTACACCCAGCAGTAAGCACATTGGTGACAATAGAAGTCCAGGCAGAAGGCTACCCCCGATGGCAGGCTCCTCTTACTGCTGGCGATAGGTTCATGGCGTCAATGGACATTGAAGACAAAGACTTAGCACCAACGGTAGGTCCCAATTTCAACATTACTTAAGCAAATTTTTGGGCAGTTTTCAGGGACATTAAAGTCTCTTGTTATTCCATTTTTTAGACTACGCCAATAGGGCCTTAGGAGGCGAATTGGGATGATTTTCTGTGACAATTTTTCCCCAATTCTAACCGAAATTTGCTAGGATTTAGATTAGAGAAAAGATTTGAAGGATTTCAAGAGGAATCAAGGATCGAAACAAAATCGAGCTTCAGTGGAGCAACTTGAGAGATGAGCTCCGGCGCTGTTCGAGATCACCATTCGGACATTAAATTCACTCCTAAGCCTTTCTTTTCCTTCTCTATTAGTTTTAAATAGTTTAATTTTCAGGTTTATGCTTTGAATTATGAGTAGCTAATTCTTTGGATTAAAGGTTGAACCCTAATTTTGGGATTATTGAAAATTGATTGGAATTTGATGAAATTAGATGTTGCTATTAATTTTGGTATTCTTAAATTGTTCAATTATCTGCAATTTAAGTGTCATGATCTTGAATTAATCGCAAGGGTGCTTGAAAATTGAAAAAGGAAGAGCACCCCAGGGCTTTCAATTTGGGGATTTATTGGGGCATGGAACTAGAGATAGGTTAATTCACTTTTTGTTTCGTAATCACTTGCACTTATAGGTTAATGCACTTTTTGTTTCGTAATCACTTGTACTTATTGAATTTGTAACTTGTCAGGGTGAGAAGAGATTTTCATCTTAGAGTTATAGTGAATAGAGTGGCTTTTGCCTAGAGATAGGGACTGCCGAAGTACGAGTGTGATGACCCAATTCGTGAATACAATAATAATTTCCATTAATTTTAATTCATTGAAGTAGTAACAAGAGTAGGGGGATCCCGGGATCCAAACATTCATTTTATATATATTTTCAATATTTGTTAGTTGGTTTTCTAATTATAGTTTTGTTGGTTCAAAATCGTTTCAATGACGTCTTCAAGGATAAATATTAAAATAATGGTAGAATAGTTGAAATTTGCCTACCCTCAAGAGAATTAACCAGTTAGGATGAACTCATTTGTACAGTGTTAGTTCCACTTGCCTTGCACTGTAGCATTAGGAATCCCCGTTTCATTTCACAGACATCAAGTTTTTGGCATCGTTGCAGGGAAACAGCAAGTTTAAAGAAATACCGTTGTTTGGTGCTTTAGTCATTATTTTTATGTTTTTGTATTATTTTGCTTTGTTCCGTACTATTGTTTTACTTAGGTATTTTTGGTATAGATGTTGTGTATTCTGCTCAGTACTTCCAGAATTTGTGTTAATTGTTCATCTATATGTGGTTTTAGGTTTTTGAGAGTAAGACATGGATGCCAATGATGCCATGGACTACCGATTACCAAAAACACTAGAACAAGGGATTAGGAACACGGCGGGGGGCACCTCAATATCGGCATTATCAACCGACCATGTTCTAGAAAAATTCGCAAGGGTTGATACATATTCTAGCAAGTACAGTTCGGGTTGGGAGAACCAACTAGATATTCCTTGGGAAGGATATATTCAATATTCCTCGTACAATTACACTCCACCGATGCATCTGTTACCCCCTCATCCTGATCTAAAAGATTTCATTTCATAATGTATCAAGTCAGTAAAGATAGGGAGAAGGGCATGGAAGTAGTCCAAAGATGCCAAATGGCTTCTATCCACAACATGGAGAATCAAATCGAGGTCTTAACACAGATGATCATTGAGAGACCGCTTAGTAATATACCTAGTCATACGGTCGCTTTGTCGAATGCAGAAGAACAAAATATGACGTTTCCCATGTTTGTGAATGAAGAGGAGGAAATTGATTCAGTACGGAGGAGTCCATTTCCCTAAGGGAGAGGAGATTCAACAATGAATAATAGAAAGAAGGCATGATGGTCTCCTAATATTCAAAGAATCTCCTCTAATTACAAGGGTAGTGGAAGAAAGCAAGAGAGATGAGAGCTTGCTAGAGAATGAAAGTGAGTTTGAGAAAGGTGAGACAGCAAAGAAAAACGAGGGTCGCATGGAAAGTCATAAGGGTCATATAGAAGGGCGACAAGAAATAGATATAGACGTCGTCGAAAAGAGTGAGGGAGTGAACTTCCTTACTCACGGAACTAATGTTGTTCTTGCTAATGATTCTTTATGTATGCAGGAACCATGGAAGCAACCCCAGAAGAATGATGAGGAGAGAATACACTTCATGGAGTTGAAAGGAACTATCGAGAGAGCTAACAGAAAGCACTTCTTATGCTATGATGAAGGGCGAATGAGTTTTTCTTCACCCTTAGCTCTCATTACTCTTCTATTTTTCTTTAAGGAGTTAAAGTTGTTTGATATTGGTAACATCTCTCTCGAACTCGATTTTAGAAGTTTGATTTATCGTCTTACATGGGGTTTCAAATTTTTTCATTTCCATTTCAAAGAGGTAATAAATGGGAATTTCTTTAAGCCATACTTGGGAAAGGACATGGGAAACCTTCTTAAGAAATCCTTCATTCTCCAAAACGGCTGAGAAAAATGTCTTCGAATATGTGTTTCTATATACGATGTATCATTGTATCCTTTCAATTTCTGCGTCTTTCTAACTCGTTTTCTATTTTTTCGTTGTTTCATGGTATGTTGGGGGAGAGAATTGCTTGCCACGATCAACTTTTAGTGCACAACGAGTAAAGAACATTCGTAAGTATGCAAAGGGGTTCAACCGTGCAGAAAACAAGCAAATTTGGTATATTGGTAGAGACCTATTATGGATAGTAGGTTAAACCTACTGCTAGCGGTAGGTGCTGGACAATTCTCGGAACCTCAAGGTAGAGACCACCATCGACGGTAAGTCCCTAAATATGCAGTGGGTCGGTTATTTTCAAAGGGAACCGCTTCGACCTGATTTGGACAAAAATTTCAAATTTTGTTTGAACTTTTCAGCAATTTTCCCCTCTTGCACCTCCAAAATCCTTAAGTCTTTCTCTCTCTTTCTTCTCCTCCTACCTCCCGTAGCTTCTCCACCTCTCCTCTCGACACTCTCCCTCTTAACTCCTCCAAAATCCCTCAGTCCTTCCCTCTCTTTCTTTACATCCTATCTCCTGTAGCTTCCAACTTCTGGTGGCACACATTCGGGTAGCAATTTCTTATCCTCCTTTTGGTTTGTTCTCCTTCTCCCTTGTTCTTTTTCTTCTCTTTCTCTTCTACTTCCAGTTCCTCTATATCTTCAAGTTTTTCTTTCTTCCATCTCACCACCACAAAATCCTGTGCTACCATGTTTCTTTCTTCTATTTTCCTTTCAAAAGCTTCCACTTTTCCTCCCTTAATTCTTGAAGTTCTTCACTTCCCCTCTTTTATTTCTTTTTTCGTAATTTTCATTTTAATGTCTTTTTGTGCAATGTTTAATAGTTACTAACTTTCTGTATGTGGAATGATCTTCAAGAGCATAAAATATCAGCCAAAAAGTGAGGAGAGAATGAACAAAACAAGTGTAACAAGTAGAAAAGAAAAAGTGCCTTTGATAGGACTTGAAAATATTAAACTTCTAGCAATCTTGGATATATTAAATCAAAGATCTCAAGAGGGTTTTAAACAAAATCTTTTCTTCAAAGTTCAAGCAACCTAAGGTATTTTGAACCTTAGACCTCAATGAAATAAGAAGAAGACTTCAAGACTAGTTTTCTACAAAAGTATAGTAACTAGTATGAAGGAATTTTGATGATCAACCTTGAAGCTCTTGGAACTTTCAACAAGCCTTCAAAGTGATTTTTCTTTCAAGGAAGTTCACCCTTGAGAAGATAGAAAAAAAAAAAAACTAAGCTAAAAACTAAGAATACTAAGAGAAGAACCTTTGTCTTGAAATATTTCTTGATTAGCCTTTACAAAATGGAAGACTACATATTTATAGAGACTTGAGGGAGAAAGGATTAGGAATGTTTCCCTCTCATATTTTCAGCCCAAAAATGAAGCACAATAAATTTAAACCCCAAAATGAAGCCCCACATGTAAGCCCCAAATTTAAGCTCCGAATTGAAGCCCAAATTTAAGGCGTATTCCAACCATCTATCAAGTTAAATTTCAAATTTCTAACTTATTTAAAAATTTAGCATATTGCCCCATAAAGTGTTGGACATCAAAATTTAGCCATTGAAACTTCTCTTGCTCAATTTAGTCCTTGTGACTCTTTAGTTGTTTTACCTTGGCTCTTGTCACAACTCCTTGATGTTCTTGCATTTCTAATAGGCTCACATCATTGTGTGTGTATCATTTTGGTTCCTAACAATAGATTACAGAAATTCTTTGCAAAAAGATTTTCCAATGAGCTCTCCAGCAAACTTTCGGCCACATTCTGCCGAGATGTCATTCGAGGACATAGAAATGACGCTCATTCCATTAGTGGGGATTGGTTGTTTACTCGAAAAACTCCAGGCTATCTCTTGATCCTTGTGCCTCTTATTAGTTTTAGTTTATTTTTTTAGGTATGCTAATTTTGGTGTGCTTTTGTGTTTGGTTTTGCTTTTTTATTTTAGTTTTCATTTTTAGTGTTATTGTTTCTATTACTTGTACCCACTTTATCATCAACAGGCAATGTTTGTTCACACTCTAGCACACACGGGCTACGATAGAATCGATTCTCTTTGTGCATTTTTGTGTGTTCTATAGCCTTTCCTTTGTTGGTGCTGTTGATTTCTCCTTTGTAGGAAGTTTATGTGTTTTTTATTTTCTCTTCCATTTCTCTTTTTACCTTTGTTTTACGTTTTCTTTTTCACTACCTTTTTCAAATGGACCCTAAAAATCAATTGCTTCTTCTTCAAAATGTAAACGTGCTCGCGTTGAGGGGACTTAGCGCGACCCGAATACTCTAGAATTTTACCTCTTCCAGAGCGTCTTTTTACTGCTATCGATAAATGGGTAAGCGATAGGTCATTGCTTGAGATTATTATTGAAAAATCATTCGATGAGTCAATCATCGATCATTTTAACTTGGAAAATCTTTTTGGGGGTTCGGGTTGGGTTCTCCTTCTTCGCATTTCTGGCTATTATTACCCCAACCTTGTCCGAGAGTTTTATGCAAACGTGGCATACAAAATGAACAAGGATGTCCTGACTAGTATTTCTACTATTAATAGGACTAGGATTATTCTTACTAGGGTGTGTCTCGCATCCATTCTTGGGATTTGGGACCAGGGGAACACGGTTACCATGGACTTTAATAGAAAGACTATTGATGACGACCTTCGTTGGAGTTTCAATGCGCGAGTTGTTCGCGTTTTTGTATATGGTAATGTCCATTCCACCGCCTTCGTATACTGCACGGGGTGACTTATTACCCTTCTTTCCCATGCCCTCGCTTACTTTTTCAGGCACACCCTAGTTCAGAAAGGGGGCGGACAGAGCGAAGTCTGCATTATTGATATGTACATTCTTGATAAAATCCATAATAAGTCCCCTTTTTCTTTTGTTTCCCTTATGATACACATGATGCTCAACACTGGTTGCGACATTACTAAAAAACATGTGTATCGTTACCCTGTTATTCTTGCTAAAGTTTTTGCTACTTTCGATGTTAAGTTTGCAAGGGAGAGGAAACCGTCCACAGGGGCACCATAGATCATCACATTCACAAAATTTAACAACTGTGGCTACTTTTGTGAGGACAAGAAGAAAGAATGGATCCCTCTGTCCAAGGAGGCTCGGATGCATGAGCCTAACTGTGCCGGTTTCCGATCTATAAAGAAAAGAAGTCAGACCAGCATAGGAGCGTCCTCCTTGCAGCTTGATGATAAGGAGATTAAGGATGATGAGTCCTATGACCTCACTGGCGAAGATCAGCCCTCCATTGCCCACCATGGCGGCCTTTCAGATCGAGATGCGAATTGACTTCGTGCTGTTTCATGTCACTCAGGACATCTATGGGGCCTAGTTAGCAGAGATTGTGGAGTCCACTCGCCGGTATGTGGACGAGTTAGCTCACCAGAGGGCCTCCATCTATAGGCAGGAGGTAATGCTAGCTCGCTTGTGCAAAAAGTTCATGCCCAATGAGGGCAACAGTGGTAGGAGTAGAGCGGACTTCGGTTCTCTATAGGGAGTTTTCTATTCTTCCCTTTCCTTTTTTTTTGTTTACTGTATTTCATTGTTTATTGCTTTTGCTGTTTTATATTTTGTGCTTATTATTTTTGTTCTGCTTATTTTCTTATGTTTGTCCTTAGTTTTGTTTTATTTTATGTGGGGATGGCTTCCCTTGCGCTTTACTACTTTAGATATGCGGGAGTGCCTCCCATGTATGTGTTTTTTTTGTTTTTGTTTTAGTCCATCCCCCACATTAAGCACAATGTAGTTTTAAGTGTAGGGGGATATTTCTATATATACTCTTATTTTTCGTGTTCTTTATGAAAAATAAAAAAAAAATCAAATAACTTAAAATTTTAAAAACTTTTCTTAGTTTTCCTTGTTATTTTATTTGAAAAACCCAAAAAAGAAATTTCCTCTGTGCCACTTTGAGTCGAATGCTTGATGCCGATACTGTTCGGATTTTTGAAAGGGCATAGCCCTTTGTCATTGTTAAAACTGCATTTGTATAATAATCTTACATGTTTGCTGGTTTCCAGGCACCTGTGAGTGTTGTTAGTAATAGAAACCTAGGAATTTTAGGAAATTAGCTAAGTGAAAATCCTTGGATATTCGTGCATGTAGTATTGTATTTTTCTGTTCTCTGAAATAAAAAGTCTTAGTTTGAGTTGACCCCAGAAATGATGGTCGCAGACCGTCATTGTACTATTTGAGCTTTTCGTGTGCCTACCCTTATATGAATTTAACCCCTAGCTCCCTTATTTATGCCTTATGCCAAGGGCTTTACTATATTCTGTTCTTCGCCTTTTAAAACTCACACTACATTAAACCTTATTCGTGGAGCAAATGTTAGAATAACATGCTTAGTCGTCTAGAGTAGAAGTAAAAGATAAGTGTAGGTGATGTGGAATGAGCTTCAAGAGCATAAAATTTCGTCCAAGAAGTGAGGGAGAGAACACACAAAACAAGTGTAACAAGTAGAAGAGAGAAAGTGCATTTGAAAGGACTTGAAAATGTTAAACTTCTAGTAACCCTGGATATATTAAATCTAAGACCTCAAGAATGATTAAACAAAATCTTTTCTTCAAAGTTCAAGCAAACTAAGTTATTTTGAACCATAAACCTCAATGAAACAAGAAGAAGAGCTCAAGACTAATTTTCTACAAGAGTGTAGTACTAGTATGACGGAATTTTGATGATCAATCTTGAAGCTCTTGGAACTTTCAAAAAGTCTTCAAAGTGATTTTTCTTTCAAGGAAGTTCTCCCATGAAGAAGATAGAAAAGAAAAACTAAACTAAGAACTAAGAATACTAAGAGAAGAACTTTTGTCTGGAAATATTTCTTGATTAGCTTCTTCAAAATGGAAGACTACATATTTATAGAGCATATTTTCAGCCCAAAATTTAAGCCCCACAAATGTAAGGCCCAAATTTAAACCCCATAAAGGCATATTCCAACGCTCCCATATTTTCAGCCAAAGGATAGGTATAACCTATACATTAACTTGATAAGACAATAAAGGTGTTTTAATTGCATTTGGACTATTCTAGAGCACTAGTGAACACATTGCCAAAAATATGAGGCCATTTTCCAGCTTGGGCAAAAGGGCTTCCAACCATCTAGCTAGGTGAATTTTCAATTTCTAGCTTATTCAAAACTTTAGCATATTGCCCCATAAAGTCTTGGACATAAAAACTTAACCCTTGAAACTTCTCTTGCTCAATTTGATTCTTGTGACTCTATAGTTATTTTGCCTTGGCTCTTATCACAATACGTTGATGTTCTTGCATGTCTAACCGGTTCACATCATCCTCCCCCTCTTGAAAAGGATTCGTCCTCGAATCTTCTTCACCGATATCAAATAAAGAGAGATCTGATACATTAAATGTGGTACTAACATTACAATGTCCTGGAAGATCAACTTTATAGGCATTGTCATTAATTTTTCTCAAGGATTTGAAATGGCCCATCTCCCCTATCATCAAGCTTAGACTTTCTTTGTTGAGGAAATCTTTCCTTTCTAAAATGAATCCAGACCCAATCACCGGGTTTGAATACCAGTTTTCTTCTTCCAACATTTCTTTTCTCTACAAGCTTTTTGTTGGAGTTGATAATGGCTTCATGGACCTTTGCATGAATTGTTTCACAAAATCAGCCTTCTTGCTGGCATCTTTGCTTAGTGTTTGATCTATAGGCAAAGGAACCAAATCAAAAGGAGTTAGAGAGTTAAAACCATTAACAACTTGAAATGGAGAATGAGAAGTAGTAGAGTGAGGTGCCCTATTAGAGGCAAATTCAATGTGTGGCAAACACTCCTTCCATTGCCGCAAGTTCTTCAAAATAGCCCTTAGAAGTTGGCCAACTGTTCTATTTACCACTTTGGTTTGTCCGTCTATTTGTGGATCGCAAGCTGTAGAATAAAACAAGTTAGTACCAAGTTTCTTCCAAGGAAGTCTCCAAAAATGGCTCGAGAATTTGGTATACCTATCCGACACAATAGATCTTGGAATTCCATAGAATTTAACTATCCAAGTAAAGAATAAGCTAGCTACATGACTAGCATCATCAGATTTCCTACAAGGAATAAAGTGTGCCATTGTTTGGAACCTACACACAACAAAAAAATAGAATACAAACCTCTAGAGGTCCTAGGTAAACCAAGAAAAAAATCCGTAAAAATATCAACCCAAGGTTCTTAGGAACTTCTAATGGTGTGTAAAGTCCGTGTGGAAGAGTTCTAGATTTAGATTTCTTGCATTCAATACAACTTCCTACAAATCATTCTACATCTCTTTTTAAATATGGCCAAAAAAATGTTCATGAAGAATTTCATAGGTTTTAGAAACACCAAAATGTCCCATTAAACCCCCACAATGTGCTTATTTGACAAGTAGAATTCTAGTAGAACAAGATGGTATGCACAATCTGTTAGTATATGCCCTAGACCAATTGACTTACATTTATGATTTATGAAGCATGTATTTTGAATTGTATTTTTTGCTCTTGGTCATCAAGTATGTGATTTGATAGTGAAACCCTTATTTCTAATAAAATACTATTCTTGTTTTGTCCCTAGTTTCATTACATCTTGTATTATTAAGCTAGTGTGAAGTTGATTGATGATCAAGATTTATTGATCATGAATATGAGATATAAAATCAATTCATAAATACATATTGAGAATATTGTATTGGACACGATCCAAAGTGAAGAAGAAATATTGCATTGGTTTAAGTCATAAATATTTCTTCTCAATTTTATATTCGGCGTCTTTTGACCTAATGTTTCTAATGCTTCTTGCATGGGGAGAAAATATGTTTTGACATAGTCAAACATCACTTTCAAATAGGTAATTAGTATGACTATTGGTTGGGTCATTCTCTTGTCATGGCTTGAATATTGTAGATAGTGAAAGGGATTTGTCCCACTTCTTTTGAGAGAGAGATAATCATGGGTCCCTTGATAAGGAAGACTGGAAAATACGAATGGACATGCTCAAATAAGTATTAATAATGTGTTATTAATGTTATTTGTCGGAATAGTCTGCCTGGTGATCAAGCAAATGGTTAATTAAGTCTTATAAGGATGACATAGTCCATGCCTTATACTTAATTAGGATATCGTGTGACAAAATGACTAAACACTAAAACTAATGCGAGGTTGTTATTGCTTTTACTTAACTTGGGCAAACATATTGTCTTGCTAGAGGCCACTTATGTTTTGTGAATATATGTCTAGGATATTTTTCATTCACTGCCAACGTTAAGTGAACCTACAGGGTCACATGCATAGACGATCTTGTGAGCACAATGTCCAAATTCAATAAATCTAGATCATATCCAAATTCGTTGCACGTATACAAAAGGGGAATCAAATTCCATATTGTATTTTCTGGTAAGTTAATAAGTAACTAATTTTATGTATCAGATAAATGAAATTAATTACTTAATATTATTCATCAAACTGTTAGATGATTATAGGAATAGACGGACGAGATTAAACTGTCATTAGATGAAAATTAGGGTTCTAATATTGACAGCTATAAAAGGTTACGTTAAGCTTTTCTCGGTAGCGGTCTTTATTTGATTATAACAAAAAGGCTTTAACCTAGAACGGCGATAATAGTATCTAGCCTCTCTATCTCTCTCAAAAATTTGACGCATTACCAGATAATCAGGATTAGTTCTGAACAGTTTTCAAAACGCAGAAGGGGTGCCTCCATACCTAATGGCAGAAAACATTGACGTAGTTTCTATCCAATCGGTTTTTCTAGTATGTGCAGATCCTGCTGGTGGATTTTCATAGTTTTTATTTCTCTTGTTTTGCCTACGGATTTTAAGATTGGTATCAGAGCCTCGTACATACTACTTTTACTAATTTTATCTATTACCGCTTTGATTACATGTGTTGTTTTCAATCGGCCTTATAGCAAGGTTTCTAATTAGTGTAATAATCAGAGTTAATTGAATTATAGGATTCGCATATATCATATTTTGTTTATTTAATAATGAGATTAAATAAACAGAATGTTGCTACTGCTAAATTGTTTGACGTACATGGTATAATCTGTGCAAGGGTGCTGCCCCTGACCCCGCCCGCTGACCGGCTAGCAGAACTGCCGTTTTCTTCTGGGGGCTTCGCCCTTGGAAACCCCCTCATTGTTTTTGGTATGTTTCTTTCTATCTTTAGATGCATGGTGGATAATATGGCCTTTTACCTCTTGTGATTGATGGTTTATTTTGTTAATGGGTTGTAATGTTTTTAAATACGGCCTGCGTGTTATCGTTTTCATTGATGTAATGTTATCAAGCTTTACTAGAATAGGTTTATTCTATTTCATATTCCTATATATGTTTTTCTATCCTATGTAACAAGATCAGAAGGCCAAGACATTGGAGGCAAGCTCATGGAGATGAAGACTTACCTAGATTGACCTTTGACTTCCATGAGTCTCGTGGAAGTCAATACAGGATTGGGGCCATGCTATGACACATTTTATTCTATGTATATATTATGCCTGTGATGTTTACTTTATTTTCTTTTATTTTATTGGATATATGTTTTATAAAATAATATATACATATAAAGAAGAAGGTTTTTGAAACCATGTAAAAATTAAGTCGTAAAATGCCTCCCATGATCATAAGCACTTCTCCATGCCTGGATCATCATTTTGTCTCATTACCAAAGCAAGAGATAAGTGGTTACCTAAGTAGGGGAAGATGGAAAATGGCTATTTCCAAGCTTGGAATGGTTTGGCTTAACTAGGCTAGCAAAACAGTTTTGAGCCTAGGGCATCATATGGGATTTTGCTAGTACATATAGATGTAAATCCCATTAATCTATTTTTCTATAACTATGCGTGCTAAGCCAAAGCTTACTTATGATTATTATAAAATGGAGTTTTTTTACCCATGATTTATATCAAGTGTTGAATATTTCAGAGAAAATTAATGCTTCATTTATTTAATTTTATTTTGCAAATTCTATGTAGATAGTGGCCTCAAACAATTCAAACACCTCTTTACGATCCGTGCTTGAAAAGAATAATCTTAGTCGGACTAACTTTCGTGATTAGGCACGAAATTTAAGGATTGTCCTTAAACAAGAAAAAGGCGATATGTACTTGAGAAACCTATCCCAAGCAACCAACTAACAATGCTCCTAGAGTTGAAAAAGATGCTTATAGTAAGCACAAAGATGATTTTAATGATCTGACTTGTCTCATGTTGGCTACGATGGAATCTGAGTTGCAAAAGCAATTCGAGGAAGTTGAGGCGTATGAGATAATGAAAGTGCTAAAGGAAATATTCCAGGAGCAAGGACGTGAAGAGAGATATCTTACTACTATGGTGTTGGATAGCTGTAAAATGACCCCAGGAACTTTGATTAGTGCTCATATCCTTAAGATGAAGGGTTATTTTGATCAGCTTGAAAAACTTGGAGCACCTGTAAGTCATGACCTGGCTACTGATATGATCTTAGCCTCTTTAACTTCTGACTATGATCAGTTTGTTATGAACTTCAATATGCATAATATGGAAAAGTCAATAAATTAATTACACAAGATGCTCAAACAAGTTGAGCAAAAAATTAGGAAATGTACCCCTAATGTTCTGATGGTTCAAAAGGGGCAGTTCAAGAAGAACAAGGAAAAGGGAAAGGATATGGCCAAGAAGGGTAAAGGCAAGCAGAAGCCTAAGCCCAAGGTTAAACCACCAAGGGAAGGTACTTGCTTCCACTACAATGAACCTGGTCATTAGAAGAGGAACTGTAAGTTCTACTTGGAAGAAAAGAAGAAGCAAAAGGCTAGTGAGACTGCTGCTTCAAGTATTTTCGTTATAGAAATTGATGTCTACTCCTACTTCATGGGTATTAGATACCGGATATGGAGCTCACATTTGTGTAAATGTACAGGGACTCAAAAGGAGTAGATCTTTGGCAAAAGGAGAGGTGGACCTGCGAGTAGCAAATGGAACAAAAGTTGCTGCTATAGCTGTAGGGACATTTGATTTACTTTTGCCTAGTGGGCTTATCATTGAACTTAAAGATTGTTATTATGTTCCTGCTATGAGTAGGAACATCATTTTAGTTTCTTGTTTGGATATTGATGATTTTGAGTTTAATACTAAGAATGGTAAAAGTTCTATTTATAACAATGGTATTTTCTATGGGGATTCCTCTTTATGTAATGGACTTTACATTTTGAACCTACATGATTCCATTAGTAAGCTCATCTATAACATAAATACAAAGAAATTTAAATCTAATGATTCAAATCAAACATACTTTTGGCATTGTCATTTGGGCCACATAAATGAGAAACGCATATCCAAACTCCATCAAGATGGACTTTTATCTTCATTCAACCTTGAGTCTTATGAAAAATGCGATTCTTATTTATTGGGCAAAATGACTAAAAGTCCATTACAAGATAAAGTGAAAGCGCTACCGATTTATTAAAACTTATACATATCGATGTATGTGGACCAATGAACACACAAGCCAGAGGAGGTTTTCAGTACTTCATTACATTCACAGATGATTTCAGTAAATACGGTTATGTCTATCTAATTAAGCATAAATCTGATTCCTTTCAAAAGTTTAAGGAATTTCAAAATGAAGTACAGAATCAACTTGGAAGGAGTATCAAATTACTTCGATCGGATCGAGGGGGTGAATACTTAGGCCAAGAGTTTGACGAACATCTTAAAAATTGTAGGATAGTATCACAATTAGCTCCACAAGGAACACCACAATGAGATGGTGTATCTGAATGCATAAATCAAACTCTACTAGATAAGGTTAGATCTATGATGAGTTAAATAGATCTTCCATTTTCTTTTTGGGGTTATGCTCCAGAAACTGCTACTTTCATATTAAATAGAGTTACATCTAAAGCTGTTCCGAAGACACCACATGAGATATGGATCGGGAAATAACCTAGTTTAGCATTTTTCAAAATTTGGGTATGTGATGCTTATGTGAAGCGATCATTATCTGAGAAATTAGCATCCAAATCTGATAGGTGTCTGTTTGTAGGCTATCCTATGGAAACTAAAGGATACTATTTCTATCTTCCATCTAAAAACATGTTTGTTGCTTAGGACGGAATTTTCCTTGAAAGGGAATTCGTTTCTGAAAGAGTCAGTGGGAGTAGAAACCATCTTGAAGAAGCTGAAGCACAGTAGACTATTTCTGAACTGCATATGGACACTCAGTTGGACTCACGTATTCATACTGAGCCCGAAAGTTTGACACAAGGTCCAAGAAGATCTGGTAGGATTCTTCAAATACCACAAATATGGATTTCTTGTGCCTGAGGATCATAATGTTGATCTTATTTATCAAGGTGAATCTAATTCCTACCAAGATGCTATTCATAGTCCTGAATCTAGCAAATGGCTAGAGGCTATGAAATCAGAAATGAAATCTATGTACGACAATCAAGTTTGGACTTTGATTGATCCACCTGAAGATTGCAAGACCATAGGGTGTAATTGGATTTTCAAAAAGAAAACTGACATAGATGGCAATGTGCACACTTACAAAGCATGACTGGTAGCAAAAGGTTATAGACAAACTCATGGTATAGACTATGATGAAACCTCTTCTCCGATTGTAATGCTTAAGTCAATAAGAATTCTACTTGCCATTGCAGTATATTATGATTAAGAAATATGGCAAATGCATGTTAAAACTGCCTTTCTTAATGAAAATCTACTGGAGGATGTGTACATGACACAACCTGAAGGTTTATTCATCCTTCGAATTCTAGTAAAGTGTGTAAATTTTAAAGATCCATTTATAGCTTGAAGCAAGCATCTCGAAGTTGGAATCTTCATTTTGATGAAGTAATTAAATAATTCAATTTCATCAAGAATGAAGATGAACCTTGTGTCTACAAAAGGGTTACAGAAAATACAGTAGTCTTCTTAATGCTTTATGTCAATGACATCTTATTCATTGGGAATGACATCCCCACTTTGCAAAGTGTAAAAACTTGGTTGGAAAAGTGTTTTTCAATGAAAGATGTAGATGAAGCAGCCTATATTCTAGGCATTAGGATCTATTAATATAGATCAAAAAGCCTAATTGGCCTAAGTCAGAGTGGATATATTGACAAGGTACTGAAAAGGTTCAGTATGCAAGATTTTAAGGGAGGGTTCTTGCCAATCTCACATGGCGTTAAACTCAGTAAGTCTCAAGTCCTACCACGAGGAAGGATACAAAATGCATGAGTAAGATTCCTTACTCTTTTGCAATTGGATCTATCACGTACGCCATGTTATACACTCACCCAGATGTCTCGTATGTATTAAGCATGACTAGCAGATTCCAGTCAAATCCTGGTGAACCATATTGGACTGCAGTAAAAAACATTCTCAAGTACTTAAGAAGGACTAAAGAGATGGTTTTATTTTACAGAGGTCATGAAGGAGAGCTTGTTGTAAATGGTTACACGGATGCTAGCTTTCAGACTGATGTAGATGATTTCCGATTGCAATCTGGATTTGTGTTTTGTTCGAATGGAGGTGCTGTGAGCTAGAAGAGTTCAAAGCAAGATACCATGGCCGATTCTACTACGGAGGCTGAGTATGTGGCTGCTTCTAATGCAGCCAAGGAGGCAGTTTAGATTAGAAAGTTCATCATTTTACTAGGTGTGATTCCTAGCATTGTGAACCCAGTGGACCTATATTGTGATAATACAGGAGCCATTGCACAATCTAAGGAACCTAGATCTGATCAACGATCTAAACATATTCTCAGGCGTTTCCATCTCATCCAAGAAATTATTGAGCATGGAGATGTAAAAATTTGCAAAGTAGATACCAATGACATTGTTGCAGATCCATTGACAAAGCCATTCACACAACATAAGCATGAGAGTTATATTAGGTCAATGGGTTTGAGAGTCATGTCAAATCGGTTGTAGGGCAAGTCGGAGATTATTAGTATATGCCCTAAACCAATTGACTTACATTTATGATTTATGAAGCATGTATTTTGAATTGTATTTCATGCTCTTTGTCATCAAGTATTTGACATGATAGTAAAACCCTTATTGCTAATAAAATACTATTTTTGTTTTGTCCCTAGTTTTATTACATCTTCTAATATTAAACTAGTGTGAAGTTGATTGATGATCAAGTTTTACTAATCATGAATATGAGATATAAAATCAATTCATAAATACATATTGAGAATATTGTATTGGACATGAACTGATGTGAACAAGAAATTTTGCATGGATTTAAGTCATAAGTATTTTTTCGCAGTTTTGCTTTTGCTAGGCCAATAACTAAAAAACCCACTTTCTTACGATTACGAGGTTCATTCGAATATGAAATCCAATCTTGGAAATACAGCATCCCACTTTTTTTTACTACCCAAGGCTTCGATACATTTCGAAATCGAGAAATATCTACTGGCGCAGGTGCTATCCGAGAACAATTAGCCGATCTAGATTTACGAATTATTCTAGAAAATGCATTAGTAGAGTGGAAAGAATTGGGGGAAGAAGGTCCCACAGGGAATGAATGGGAAGATCGAAAACTTGGAAGAAGAAAGGATTTTTTGGTTAGACGTATTCGGTGTCCTTTGACCTAATATTTTTAATACTTCTTGAATGGGGAGAAAATATGTTTTGACATAGTCAAACATTACTTTTAATTAGGTGATTGTTATGACTTTTGGTTGGGCTATTTTCTTGTAATGGCTTTAATATTGGAGATAGTGAAAGGAATTTGTCCCTCTGTTTTAAGAGAGAGATATACATGGGCCCCTTTATAAGGAAGACTAGAAAATACGCATGGTCATATTCAAATAAGTATAAATAAGGTGTTACTAATGTTATTTCTTAGAATAGTCTGCCTGGTGATCAAGTAAATTTTTAATTAAGTTTTATAAGGATTACTCAGTCCGTGCCTTATACGTAATTAGGATATCTTGTGAAAAAGGGACTAAATATTAAAACTAATGCTAGGTTATTATTGCTTTTACTAAACTTGGGTAAGCATAATGTCTTGCTAGAGGCTGCTTATGTTTTGTGAATAAATGTCTAGGATATTTTTCATTCATTGGCAACGTTAAGTGAACCTACAGAGTCACACACATAGAAGATGTTGTGAGCATAATGTCCATGTTCAATGAAACTAGATCGTGTCTAGATTCGTTGAACGTATACAAAAGAGGTATCAGATTCCATATTATATTTTCTGGTAAGTTAATAGTAAGTAATTTTATTTATCAGATAAATGAAATTAATTACTTAATATTGTTCATCCAACTGTTTGATGATTATAGGAATAGACGGACGAGATTAAACTGTCATTAGATGACAATTAGGGTTCTGATATTAACAGCTATGAAAGATTATGTTAACCTTTTCTTGGTAGCCGTCTTTATTTGATTAGAACAAAAAGGCTTTAACCTTAGAACAGTGATAATAGTATCTAGCCTCCTTCTCTCCAAAATTCGACGCATTACCAGATAATCAGGATTAGTTCTAAACAGTTTTTAGAACGCAGAAGGGGCTAGCATCCCGATCGCTTGCAGAGGAGTTCGACGCTTGGATACCAGTAGAGGGTGAAGCGTAAACAGCAGTGCCTCCACACCTAACGACAGAAAATATTGAGGTAGTTTCTATCCAATTGGTTCTTCTAGTATGTGGGGATCCTGTTAGTGGATTTTCATTGTTTTTTTTCTTTTGTTTTCTCTACGGATTCTAACACAATCTATATTCACAATAAAGAAATCCTTCATGCAAAAAGTATTTTCCAAAAGATGCTAACAAGCATTTCTCAGAAATTTTCTTAATGTCATGATCACTGGAATACATTTCTTTAAGCATTTCAAAACCCAAAATTTTTGCTTGAAGGGTAGATAAGAGAGTATACCTTCTAAATAGAGCATCGACTGCCACATTCTCCTTACCTTTCTTGTAACGGATGACATTTAGAAATGTTTCAATGAACTGCATCCATCTTGCATGTCTCTTATTGAGTTTATGTTGGCCCTTGTGAAACTTCAAAGCCTCATGATCGGTGTCTACAACAAACTCTTTTAGCCATAAGTAGTGTTGCCAATGCTTTAATTTTCTTATTAAACTATAAACTTCACGGCTTCCCATTAAGTTTTTCACTAAAATAGTCCAAGGGCTTTCCATCTTCCATAATTACACCACTTACACCAATGCCAGATGCATCACACTCTACCTCAAAAGTTTTCTCAAAGTTTTGTCGTGACGAAAAGGGTGCACTACACAACTTTTCCTTCAACAATTGAAATTCTTGTTCTTGCTTTGTTTCCCACTTAAATCCTTCCATTTTCTTGATCACATTGGTCAAAGGGCTAGCAATTGTGCTGAAATTTTTTATGAACTGCCGAAAGAAACTTGCTAGGCCATAGAAACTCCTCACTTCTGATACGTTTCTTGGTATTGGCCATTCCTTAATTGCTTGAACCTCACCTTTATCTACTTGAAGTCCTTGTCAGCTCAGCATATAACCTAGAAATGTAAATTTCTCCAAACAAAACTCATCCTTGTGACTCTTTAGTTGTTTTTCCTTGGCTCTTATCACAACTCCTCGATGTTCTTGCATGTCTAATCGGTTCACATCAGTGGGGTGAAGAGTGAAGAAAAAAGATGATGTAGAGAAAGGGTAGTAGGGAATTTCATAGTTGGTGCAAATGGCCGACGGAAAACAAACAAGAGGGAAAAGTTGATTTGTTTTGCTTCTGAAAACAAAAAAGAGAAAGGAAAGAAAGAAAAACCAAAAAAAAAGTAGCACTTACTTTTTCTTGTGCATGTGGATCGAGAAAATAAAAGACACTAGTTTGCTCTCTTGTAAGGGCTAAATATTGTAAGTGTGTTGGGTGAGGTGTGAGAAAGAAAAAATGTAGGTTATTCAAGGGTGAGCAAGAATAGCAAAAGGCAACTAGAATGTTATTCTCTAATTCTGCTATTTTCCCATTCGGTTGCATTGGCTTTGTCTTGTTTGTTCTTGTCTCCATTTACCTTCGTTTGGTACCTTTTATATCCCAAACACAACATTAGAAGTCGAAAAGTCCTATTTAATCCGAGAACGACTCAGACTAAGACTTGGAATGGATAAGTGCTAGAAAAACATGAGCTTGTTGTGCATTATCTTTTGAAGGATTTCACTTCATTAATTACTTAGCATTCCTTTGTTTCTAGGAAAACGGCATGAACAGAACACACACACACACACACACCATTGGCATGTAATATTTATTTGTAATTGTGGTAGACTTAGTGTATCTTGTGCTTGTTCTTTCGTTTTATCTCGATGGTTTAGTGGTTAACTATTCTATTGGAGTGGCA
Organism: Catharanthus roseus; assembly: GCA_028651295.1. Lineage (NCBI taxonomy): Eukaryota > Viridiplantae > Streptophyta > Magnoliopsida > Gentianales > Apocynaceae > Catharanthus > Catharanthus roseus. The sequence continues at coordinate 27,219,184 of JAPQWS010000153.1, read as the reverse complement.
TCGTTTTAGTTTTGTTTTTCCTTTAGTTGGTTTTGTTTTGTTTTGCTTTAGTATTGCTGTTGCTAATATCTTTGGTCTTCCATGGGGTAAATTACTTAAGGCCGGTTTATCTCCCGTTTTCTATCAACTTCTTATATGAAAAAAATTCTTCAACCCTTTTCGTTCCGTCCGTCTAGTTCTTTTGCTTGAGGGAAAGTAACGGATTAGTGTGAGGGTATTTCATAGTCCTTATTTTGTCTAGTATTTTATATGTTAATTACATCATTTTTTGGTGTTTTTAAGGTAGAAAGTATACATCCAAGTCTAATATCTTCCATTCTTTTCTTAGGCATTTGCCAAAGGGAGTACAACGAAGAACGGATGAAAATGGCTTGAAACGGAGAGAAAACGACACAAAAGGGTGACCAGAAGAGAGTCTACCGCAGACAGTAGGCCACCCTACTACCAGCAGTAGGGACATTGCCACTAAAGGAAGTCCGGGCAAAAGGCTACTACCAGTGGTAGGCTCCTCTTACCGCCGAAGGTAGGTTAAGAGAATCTATGGACATTTAAGACAGAGACCTATCACCGATGGTTAGTCCCAATTTTAGCATTACTTATGTAAATTTATGGGCAGTTTTGATGGACATTCAAAACTCTTATTTTTTTCCAGTTTTTAGACTACGCAATGGGGCTTTCGGAGGCGAATTGGGGCAATTTTCAGTGACGATCTCCTCCCAATTCTAAGCTCAATCAGCTACAATATAGATTACAGAACAAGATTTGATTGATTACTAGACGCATAAAGGATTGAAACAATGAATTTGGTCTTTGATGGAGTAACTAAAGAGACAAGCTGGGGTGCGGTTCGAGATTGCAATTTGGACTTTGAATTCACTTCCAAGCCTTTCTTTTCCTTCACTATTAGTTTTAAATTAGTTTAATTTCATTTTTATGCTATGAATTATGAGTAGCTAATTGTTTGGATTAAGGGTTGAACCCTAATTTTGGGATTATTGAAATTGATTAGAATTTGATGGAATTAGATGTTGCTATTAATTGAGGTGTTCTTCAATTGTTTAATTCTCTACAATTTAAGTGTAATGAGCTCGAATTAATCGAAAGGGTGCTTGAAATTGAAAAAGGAAGTGCAACCTAGGGATTTCAATTTGGGGAACTATTGGGGCATTGAACTCGATATAGGTTAATGCACTTTTAAGTTCGTAATCACCCGGGTGTATTGCATACATAACTTGTTAGGGAGAGAAGAGATTCTCGTCTAAGAGTTATAGTAACATGATAAGAGGGATCCTAAGATCCAAACCTCCGTTTTATGTATGTTTGAATATTTTTTAGATAGATTTCTTATTAGAGTTCTGTTAGTTCACAATCGTTTCAACAACGTCTTGAAGGCTAAACATTAAAATAGTGGTAGAGTAGTTGAACCTTGACTATCCTCGAGAGAATCGACACTCAGGGTGAACTCATTTTTATAGTATTAGGTCCACTTGCCTTACACTGTAGTTTTAGGTATTCTCGTTTCATTTTGCACACACATCAAATGCTGAAGAAGAAGAGAAGAAATAAGAAGCTGATGCAGCCATAGCGTAGGAGAGAAAGAAGAAACATGTGTTTAGGAAGAAACTCTTTTTATCTTCTAATTAAATAGAACTACGTCCTTTGCACGGAGGTTGCACTCGGGTGCAAGATATACATTTTGGCTAGTAGCAAGAAGCAACAGAAATTTTTAATAATGAGTTTAGAGAACAAAAGAGTGTAAGGAATACCTAACATTTGCATAAGTTGGAAAGACTGACGTTGATGTCAATCATTGGAAGCTAATGCAACCGGAACATAAGATCTATTTATATTGCTCTCGAATGACTCGGGCACCTAAAGCGGCGGATTCGAAATTGAACCTTTTCTCAAGTATATAAGCTTAACGTTGTCGAAAATTATACAAGGAAATTTAGGAGATTTTCTTAGACTTTCTACTTTATCATATGAAGCTATTACAATATTTGTTTTTGTTTTTCATCTCAAATTGCTCTTTTTTGTGTTAATGAAGGTTTGCAAGCTAAAACCTTTATTCTCTTTTAAAATTTCGAAGTATTGCTCAAATAGTCTCATTCTTTTGCCAAGATATTTTTTATCCCCCTTTTTTAAGAATAATAATTACATCAGGGAAGATGTTTCTTGTCGGTTAGGCTTTTATGTTGTTCATGTGTGCAAATTTTCTGCCATTACAAAGTTTTTATGGAGGAATGAGATAACTACACTATTGAAAAACATCCCAAAACTCATAGATGAAGAGAGATAAGATATACTTTTACTAATGAACATTGATGATTTTAGTAAATCATTTTGTATTTTGAAGAATTGTTCGGGGAAAATATTCTAACGTTCAAATCTCATCGATTCTCTTGATCTTGAGACAATGCAATATTTTGAGCAAAAAAAAGTTTTAAAACTATACAATAGTCAAGTAAGTGCAGATATTTCTTGTCAGTTAGTCTTATATGTGGTTAATGTGTGCAAAATTTCTTCAATTACAAGGTATTGAAGCATGAATGAGGTAACCGCACCATTCGAAAACATCCCAAAAATCATAAATAAAGAGAGACAGGATAACCATTTACTAATGAGCAATAATGATATTAGTAAATCATCTGGTGTTTCAGAGGAATTGTTTTATTAAATGAAAAATATTCTAGCATTGAATTCTCATCGGTGCTCGTGATCTTAAGATAATTCCATATTTTATGCAAAAAGAAATTTTAAAACTGTACAAAGAAATATGAATATTTTATAAGATTAAATCCCTACAAGAAATATGAACCATATAAACCGTAATAGCATTATTTAGAAGGGTATTGGTATTTGCGGTCGATGTTTTACCACTGCATTCAATGGGAACCTCATTTTCCTCTTTCACTTTTCCCCCATAACTTCTCTCTAACTAACAATTCCCTTTAACTTCTCTATAACCTCTTTCTAATAAGTCGAATACAAATGAATAATTCGAAGTATTTTAAGATAATATGAACAATAACACAGACATAAAAAATTTAAAATACTAATTTTTATATGAAAATATAAAAAAAATTAAAATTTTGAAAAGAAAATTTCTCCAGACACTTGAAGGATGCACTCTATACCTGTGCGCACAGTACGACGTAGCGTACTCCTTTCTAACTAAAACTATTTCAAATCATTTGTTTTAGTTATATTTTCTAGAGAGAAATTAGTGAGAATTTCTAAGCTAGAGACAGAAAGTTAAATGCGGAAATGAAGTTCCCATCCACTATAGTAGTAAAACGTGACTACAAATAAAAAAAGTCATTTAGAATAGTAATAGTTATGATGCTTTAAATTTCAGCATATATTTTTTTTTTTGCTAACCTCATACTTCAACAACCAAATTTAAATGCAATGCACTGCCTGAAATATACCTTTTAATTGTATTAGTCAGTTTATTATTTGCATAATCTGTAAGCTTATATAAAGGGATATTGCATTGTAGTTTTCCTTTCAAGTTTGTTAAGGAATCGGACTCTGGTGATCAGCCCTGTTGCATAACAAAACGTCCTACTAACTTACAAAAGCAGCGGAAAACAAACATATTGTAATTCTATTTTTTTACAATAACTGGATGATGGGACCGGATAACAACTCTAAAACTGGCTCATGAAAATTGGATGAGAAATCCAAAAAACAGATTATCCATTCTTCTTCGATCCAAAGTACCTGTAAAACAGATAAAGAAAATCAGATGAAGCTGGCAAAAATTAGATATGATTTTTGCCACAACAGACAGAGTTGGACCACCAACTCTAAAAACCAGTCGACCCTTTGAAAACTGGACGACCAATACAGAAAAACCAGACGACCAATATAGAAAAACCAGACGACCGGTTTATGTGTAAAAGGGGGTAACAGAGATATTTGGATGCCAAAACGGATGACGACCGGTTTACTGTAAACTCTGAATCTCGATCAAAACCCTCTGAACAATGGATGAGCCTCACATAAGAACAATCTAATCTCTCACTTTTGATTCTCTCCTTCTAAAGCCACCCAAGCATGCAATTAACAAAGAATGGCGCGACTAAAGGTGGCAGCAACAGAAGAATTCATAGAGAACAACCAATAACAGAGAAATAAGAAACTGCAGAGAAGAAGAAGAGAGAAAGCAACGTAAGAAGGCTTCACACAGTGTTGGTCTATTAGCAATAGTGAGGATGAGAGTATTTATAAGGCATCTAAGGTATACTTATTCAATACCAACGGCCAAGTTACCTGGAAGACTCATTAAAAACCAAAAGCCAAGTCACCTGGGGAAGACACAATAAAAGATTGGGCTATTACCAGCCCAGCGCGTCCGGCATCTTAGGTTAAAAGGAAAAATACTCAATCCTATTTGTGATGCCGGGTCCAACTCATCATAGGGTTAAGATATTAGGCTAGAAGGGAAAAGAAAATGTGTGATAATATGATAATTTTCTTCAAAAAGATTAACGTCCAGCATAAATTGCACAGTATTTTGTCTTTCAGGTTATAATATTTCTTATTTATCTTTAGGTACAAGAATATGACTCATGTCTTGACTAGCAGCCCCCAAATTGAACTTTTTCTCAGGTACACAACCTCACTGTTCTTGGAAATGATACAAGGAAATTGTTGTGTTTTTCACGACTTTCTATTTAATCTCAACTACTACAATATTTGGGTTTCTATTTCATCTCAGATCGCTCTTTTAGGCTATTATGAAGATTTTGTAGTCTAAGACTAAGTACTGCAATTTTGTAATATATAGAGATGGTGATTATGAAGAAGAGGAGGAACAAAGAAGAAGGAGATTTAGCGCTAGATGATAGGAGAGAAAAAAAAAAAGAAGCATGAGTGAAAGAGGAAACCCAGTTAATTCTCCATGTAAAAGGAACTACGTCATTTTGCACCACGGTGGAAGATATAATTTGCAGCTAATTACAAGAAGCAAAAGAAAAAATTACCATGATAACCATCTAGAATGCCTATCACTTGTGTAAGCTTCAAAGATCGACGTTGACGTCCATCATTGGTAGTACATGCAACTGGAACATAGGATCCTTTTGCGTTCTTCTCAAATTACTCCGGCTTCATAAGTAGAAGCTTCCCAAGTGAACTTCTGCTAGTTATACAAGCTTAATATTGTTAAAAATGAAACAAGATAACTCATGTGCTTTCTCTAGACTTTCTATTCTATCACAACTACTACAATACTTGGGTTTGCATTTCATCTCAGATCACTCTTTTGGGTGTTGGTAAAGATTTTGCAAGCTCAGATCTTCTATTCTATCACAACTACTGCAACCTTTTTTTCTTGTAAAGAGATGGTCATGATGAAGAATAAGAGGAATGAAGAAGATGGAGATTTAGTGCTAATGGATAGGAGAGCAAAAGGAAATGCTTGTAAAGGAGGAAACCTTATTCATCCTCTATTTAAGTGGAACTATATCATTTTGCATCAAAGGTGCACGAGGTGCAAGATATTATTTGTAGCTCATACCAAGAAGAAACAAAAAATGGCAACCATAAGTTTAGAGAACCATAGAGTATAAAGAATATCTATCACTTGCATAAGCAGGAAGGACCGACACTAACCTCCATAATTGGCCGCATATGTAACCCCAACATAGGATCCTTTTACGTTGCTCTCAAATAACTCGGGCTCCTTTAGCAAAACAAGTCCCAAACTGAACTTTTTCTCATGTATACAAGCTTAATGTTATGAGAAAAGTTACAAGGAGCTTTATGTTCTTTTTCAAGATATATCAACAACTACTACAATATTTGTATATGTTTTTTATCTCACATCGCTCTTTTAGGTGTTAATGAAGATTTTGCTAGCTGAGCTTTCTTTTCTAACACAACTACTACATTTTTTTATTTAAAGAGACGCTAATGCTAATAGTAGTTATTTTTTCTTGTATTGTATATGTTAATTATATTATTTTTCGGTGTTTTTAAGGTATAAAATATGTATTTAATTCTAATATCTTTCATTCTTGTCTTAGGTGTTTGCCAAAGGGTGTACAACAACGAATGTATTAAAATGGCATGAAACGGAGCAAAAATGATAGAGAATGTTGCCAAACGGTGACGACAATAGAGCCTACCGCCGACAGTAGGCCACCTTACACCCAGCGGTAGGCACATTGGCGATAAAGGAAGTCCTGGCAGAAGGCTACACCCAACAGCAGGCTCCCCCTATTACCAACAGTAGGTTTAGGGCATCAACAAACATTAAAAACAAAGACCTACCGTCAACGGTAGGTCCTGGTTTCAACATTACTTAGGCAAATTTTTGTGCGGTTTTGAGGAAAATTAAAGTCTCCTCATTTTTTCTCATTTTTATACTACGCCAATAGGACTTTAAGAGGCAAATTAGGGTGATTTTCTATGACAATTTTCCCCTAATTCTAACCTCGATTATCTAGGATTCAGATTAGAGAAAACATTTGAATGATTTCAAGAGGAATCAAGGACCGAAACAACAAATTCGGGTTTCAGTGGAGCAACTTGAGAGATGAGCTCGGGCGAGGTACGAGATCAGAATTCCGATGTTGAACTCACTCCAAAGCCTTTCTTTTCCTTCTCTATTAGTTTTAAATTAGTTTAATTTGCAGTTTTATGCTATGAATTGTGAGTAGCTAATTTATGGATTAAAGGTTGAACCCTAACTTTTTGATTAATGAAATTGATTGGAATTTGAAGAAATTAGATGTTGCGATTAATTGAGGTGCTCTCCAATTATTTAATTTTCGGCAATCTAAGGATCATGAGCTTAAATTAATCGCAAAGGTGCTTGAAATTTAAAAAGGAAGAGACACTCGGGGCTTTTAATTTGGGGATTGATTGTGCCATTGAACTAGAGATAGGTTAATACACTTTTAGTTCCGTAATCACCTGCATTTACTGCATTCGTAACTTGTTTGGGAGAGAAGAGATTCTCATCTTAGAGTTATAGTGAATAGAGTGGCTTTCGTCTAGAGATAGGGATTGCGAAAGTACGAGTGTGATGACCCAATTCCTGAATGCAACAATAATTTCCATTAATTTCAAATAGTTGAAGTAGTAACAATATTAGGGGGATCCCGAGATCAAAACCTCCATTTTATATATATTCAATATTTGTTAGTCGGTTTTTTATTATTGTTTTGTTAGTTCAAATCGTTTCAACAACGTCTTCAAGGATAAACATTAAAATAACGTTAGAGTAGTTGAACTTTGCCTATCCTCGAGAGATCCGACCACTTGGGGTAAACTCATATGTATGGTGTTAATTCCACTTGCCTTGTATTGTAGCATTACGAATTCCCATTTCATATCACACACATCAAGTTTTTGGCATCGTTGATGGGAAACAATAAGTTTAAAGAAGTACCATTGTTTGGTGCGTTAGTCATTATTTTATTGTTTTCATATTATTTTGCTTCGTTTCGTACTATTGTTACACTTGGGTGTTTTTTGTATAGATGCTGTGTATTCTGCTCATTACTTCTGGAACTTGTGTTAACATCTATATGTGGTTTTAAGTTTTGGAGAGTAAGGCACAGATGCCAATAATACCATGGACTACCGATTGGCGGCGATACAAGAACAAGGGATTGAGAACATGGTGGGGGCACCTCGTTATCTGCATTATCAACCGACCATGTCTAGAATGACTACAAGGGTATGATACGTATTCTAGCAAGTACATTTCGGGTATGGAGAACCAACCGAATATTCCTTGGGAAGGTTATATTAAATATTCCTCGTACAATTACACTCCACCGATGCATCCATCACCCCCTCATCGTGTTATAGAAGATTTCGTTTCACAATATATCAAGTCAGCAGAGATCGGTATGAGGAGCATGGAAACAGTCTAGAGAAGCCAAACGGCTTCCATCCACAACATGGAGAATCAAATCGAGGTCTTAGCACAGATGATCTTTTAGAGACCGCTTAGTAATATACCTAGTCATACTGTCACTTTGTCGATGCAGAAGAACGAAAGATGACATTTCCCATATTGGTGAATGAAATGGAGGAAATTGATACAGTACCGGAGGAGTCCACTTCCCCATAGAAGAGGAGGTCCAACAAGGAATAATAGAAAGGAGGCATGATGGTCTCCTAATATTCGAAGAATCTCCTCTAGTTACAAGTGTTGTAGAAGAAAGCAAGAGAGATGAGAGCTTCCCAGAAAATAAGAGAGAGAGTTCAAGGAAGGTGAGCTAGCAAAGGAAAACGAGGGGCATGGAAAGACATGATGGTCATAAAGAAGGGCGACAAGAAATGGAGATAGACGTCATCGAAAAGTGAGGGAGTGAACTTCCTTACTCACGGAACTAATGTTGTTCTTGTTAATGATTCTTTATGTATGCAGGAACCATGGAAGCCACCCAAGGAGAATGAGAAGGAGAGCATATGCCTCATGGAGTTCAAAGGAAATCTCCAGAAAGCCAAGAAAAAAACACGTCTTATGCTTTGAAGAAGTGCGAATGAGTTTCCCTTTACCTTTAGCTCTCAATACTCTTCTATTTTTCTTTAAGGAGTTGAAATTATTTGAAATTGGTAACTTTGGTCTCGAACGCGATTTTAAAAGTTTGATTTCTCATCTTACATGGGTTTTCAAATTTTTCATTTCCATTCCAAAGAGATAGTAATGGAAATTACTTTCAACCGTACTTGGGGAAGGACGCGGGAAACTTTCTAAAGGAATCCCTCATTCTCCAAAATGACTAAGAAAAATGTCTTCGAATATGTTTTGGTATGTACGGTGTTTCATTGTATCCTTTTAATTTCTCCGTGATTCTAACTCGTTTTCTATTTTTGTCAGTGTTTCATGGTATTTTAGGGGAGACAATTGCTTGCCACGATCCACTTTTAGTGAACAGCGAGTAAGGAAGGTAAAAGCAAAATTGGTATCTTGGCAGAGACCTACCGTGGACAATAAGGAAACCTACCGCCTGCGATAAGTGCTGGGCAATTTTCGGAACCTCAAAGTATAGACCATCATCGATAGTAGGTCCCCAGATAGGCAGCAGGTTGGTTGTTTTCAAAGGGAATCGAGTCTGTTTGACCTGATTTGGACAAAAATTTCAAATTTTGTTCAGAATTTTCAGCAATTTCCCCTCTTTCTCCTCCAACCTCCCGTAGCCCCTCCACCTTTCCTCTCGATACTCTCCCTTTTTACTCCTTCATAACTTCCAGTGGCTTCCAACTTCCAGTCCCACACCTTCCGACAGCAATTTCTTTTCCTCCTTTTGGTTTGTTCTCCTTCTCCTTTGTTTTTTTTTTTCTTCTATTTCTGTTCTACTTCTACTTTCTCTATTTCTTCAACTTTTTCTTTCTTCCATCACATCAACATAAAATCCTATACTACCATTTTTCGTTCTTCTATTTTCCTGTCAAAAGCTTCCACTTTTCCTCCTCTTAATTCTTGAAGTTCTTCATTTCTCCTCTTTTATTTCTTTTTTTTTGTAATTTTCATTTTAATGTCTTTTTGTGCAATTTTTAATAATCACTAACTTTGTGTTTGTATCATTTTGGTTCTTAACAATAACTTGCTGAAAATTTTTGCAAAAAGATTTTCCATCAAGCTCTCTGGCCACATTCCGGCGAGATGTCATTCGAGGTAATCACATTCGAAGGCACAGAAATGACACTGATTCCATCAGGGCGACAGGTTGTTTGTTCAAACAACCTTAGGCTATCTCTTGATCCTTGTGCCTCTTATTAGTTTTAATTTATTTTTTATTTAAGCTGAATTTTGGTGTGCTTTAGTGTTTTGTTTTGCTCTTTTGTTTTAGTTTTCATTTTGAGTGTTATTGTTTTTATTACTTGTACCCACTTTAGCACCAACAGGCAACGTTTGTTCACACTCTAGCATATACGGGCTAGATAGAATCTATTCTCCTTGTGCATTTTTGTGTGTTCTATAGTCTTTCCTTTGTTGGTGCAGTGGATTTCTTCCTTGTAGGAAGTTTGTGTGTTATTTGGTTTTCTCTTCCATTTTCCTTTTTACCTTCGTTTTACGTTTTCTTTTTTACTCCCTTTTTCAAATGGCCCCTAAAAAAGCAGTTGCTTCTTCTTCAAAACCTAAACGTGCTCACTTTGAGGGGACTTAGCCCGACCCTAATACTCCAGAAATTTTACCTTTTCCCGACCGTCTTTCTACTGCTGCCCGTAAATCGGTAACTAGTAGGTCTTTGCTTAGTATTATCATTGAAAAATCATTCTATAAGTCAGTCACCGATCATTTTAAATTGGAAAATCTTTTTGGGTTTATGGTTGGGTTCCCCTTCTTCATATTTCTGCCGACTATTACCCCAACCTTGTTCGAGATTTTATGCAAACGTGGCATAGAAAATGAACAAAGATCTCAAAACTATTATTTCTACTATTAAAGGGACTAGGATTACTCTAACTAGGGAGCATCTCACATCCATTCTTGGGATTCGGGAGGAGGGGAACACGGTTATCGTGGACTTTAATAAAAAGACTATTGACGATGACCCTGGTTTGTGTTTTGACGCGAGTTGTTTGCATTTTGGTATATGGTAATGTCCGTTAGACCGCTTCGTATACTCCATAAGGGTGACTTATTACCTTTCTTCCCCGTGCCCTCGCTTATTTTTCCGGGCATACCTTAGTTCAAAAAGGGGGCGGACAGTGTGAAGTCAGCATTATTGATAGGTACATGGTCGATAAAATCCATTATAACTCCCCTTATGATACACATGATTACCAGCACACGTGGCAATACTACCAAAAAATCTGTGTATCATTACCTTGTAATTCTTGCTAAAGTTTTTGCTGCTTGCATTTTTAAGCTGGCAGGGGAGAAGAAACGTTCCACAGGGACGCCACAAATCATCACATTCACTATATTTAACGACTGTGGCTACTTCTGGGAGGATAAGAAGAAAGAATGGATCCCTCCATTCGAGGAGGACAGGCTGCGGGACCGTAACTATTCCAGTTCTTGATCCATAAAGAAAACAACTCAGACCGGCATAGGAGTGCCCTCCTTCTAGCCTGATGACAAGGAGAGTGAGCATGATGAGTCCTATGACCTCTCTAGTGAGGATGAGCCCTCCACTGTTGCCATGGCGGCATTTCAGAGCGAGATGCGGACTGTCTTCAAGCAGCTCTGTGTTACTCAAGACATCCATGGGGCCCAGTTGGGGAAGATTGTGGAGTCCCCTCATCGGTATCTAGACGAGTTGCTTCACCTGAGGGCCTCTATCGATAGGCAGGAGGTAATGCTAGCCCGCTTGTACGAAAAGTTCATGCCCGATGAGGGTAATAGTGGTGGCGGTGGAGCAAACTTCAGTTCGCTATAGGAGTTTTCTACTCTTCCCTTTCTTTTTTTTTTTTTTTACCGTATTTTTTCACTTATTTCTTTTGTTGTTTTATGTTTTGAGTTTATTGTTTTCCTTATGCTTTTTTTCTTATGTTTGTCCATAGTTTTGTTTTGTTTTGTTTTGTGTAGGGATGGCTTCCCGTGAGCTTTACTACTTTAGATATACGGGAGCGCCTACCATGTATGTGTTTTTTGTTTTTATGTTAGTATGGTCCCCACATTGAGGACAATGTAGTTTTAAGTGTAGGGGTATATATCTGTATATATTCTTGTTTTTCGTGTTCTTTATGAAAAAATAAAAGAAAATCAAAAAATTTAAAATTTTAAACATTTTTCTTAGTTTCCTTATTCTTTTACTTGAAAAACCAAAAACAAAATTTCCTTTATGCCATTTTGAGTCGAATGCTTGATGGTGATACTGTTCAGATTTTTGAAAGGGCATGGCATTGGTAATTTTTAAAAACGCATTTGCACAATAATCTTACATGTTTGATGGTTCCAAGCCTCCGTGAGTGTTGTTAGTAGTAGAAACCTTGGAATTTTAGGAAATTATCCAAGTGAAAATTCTTTGATATTCGTGCATGTTGTATTGTGTTTTTCTGTTCTCTAAAGTTAAAAGTCTTAGTTTGAGTTGAGCCCAAAAATGATGGTCGTAGGCCGTCACTGTACCATTTGAGCTTTTCATGTGCCTACCCTTATATGAATTTAACCCCTTGCGCCTTTATTTGTGCCTTCATACAAAGGGTTTTACTACCTTCTATTCTTCGTCTTTTAAAACTCGCATTACATTAAACCTTATTCGTGGAGCAAATATTGGAATAACAGGCTTAGTCGTCTCTAGTGGAAGTAAAAGATAAGTGTAGGGGTGAAGAGTGAAGAAAAGAATTGTAAAGAGGGGGTAGTTTGGGAATTTCATAGTTGGTGCAAATGGCGCTGGAAAAAAAAGAGAGAAAGGTTGATTTGTTTTGCTTCTGAAAAGAAAAAGAGAAATAAAAGAAAGAAAAACAAAAAAAAAAGTAGCACTTACTTTTTCTTGTGCATGTGGGTCGAGAAAATGAAAGACACTAGGTTTCTCTCTTGTTAAGGGCTAAATATTGTAAATGTGTCGGGTGAGGTGTGAGAAAGAAACAACATAGGTTATTCAAGGGTGAGAGAGAAGAGCAAAAGGCTGCTAGAATGTTATTCTCTAATTCTACGATTTGCCCATTTGGTTGTGTTAGCTCTGTCTTGTTTGTTCTTGTCTCCATTCACCTTCATTCAGTACCTTTTGTGTCCCAAACCCGACATTACAAGCCGAAAAGTCCTACCTAATCCGAGAACAACTTAGACTAAGACTTGGAATGGATAAGAGCTAGAAAAACATGAGCTTGTTGTGCATTATCGTTTGAAGGATTTCACTTCTTTAATTACTTAGCATTCCTTCGTTTCTATGAAAATGGCACGAACAGAGCACACACACACACCCCATTAGCATGTAATGTTTATTTGTAAGTGTGGTGGACTTAGTGTATCTTGTGCTTGTTCTTTCGTTTTATCTCGATGGTTTAGTGGTTAAGTTTTCTACTAGACTGGCGTCGTTTTAGTTATGCTTTTCCTTTAGTTGGTTTTGTTTTGTTTTCCTTTAGTATTGGTGTTGCTAATATCTTTTGTCTTCCATGGGGTTAATTGCTTAAGGCCGGTTTATCTTCCGTTTTCCATCAACTTCTTACATGAAAAAAAATTCTTTGAACCCTTTCCATTCCATCCGTTTAGTTTCGTTGCTTAAGGGCAAGTAGCAGATAAGTGTGGCAGTATTTGATAGTTGTTATTTTCTCTATATTTTATATATTAGTTACATTATTTTTTTGGTGTTTTCAGTTATACAGTATACATTCAAGTCTAATATCTTCCATTCTTGTCTTAGGTGCTTGCTAAAGAGTACAATGAAGAACGGACGAAAACGGCTTGAAACGGAGCAAAAATGAAAGAAATGACACAAAACGGTGACCACAAGAGAGCCTACCACTGACGGTAGGCCACCTATTGCCAGCAGTAGGCATATTGCAACAAAGGAAGTCCAAGCAGAAGTCTACAGCCAATGGTAGGCTCCCCCTACTGCAAGCGATAGGTTCAGGGCATCAACGGATATTGAAGACAGAGACCTACCACTAATGGTAGGTACTGATTTTAGCATTACTTGGGCAAATGTTTGGGCAGTTTTGATGGACATTCAAAACTCTTCTTTTTGCCAGTTTTTAGACTACGCCAAAAGGGCCTTATGAGGCAAATTGGGGCAGTTTTTTGTGACAATTTTCTTCCAATTCTAACCTCAATTAACTAGGATTAAGATTAGAGAACAAGAATAGAAGGATTACAAGAGGAATCAAGGATCGAAACAACGAATTCGGGCTTTGATGGAGAAACTGGAGAGACAAGCTAGGGTGCGGTTCGAGAATGAAATTCGGACTTTTAGTTGACTTCTAAGCCTTTCTTTTCTTTCGCCATTAGTTTTGAACTAGTTTAATTTCATTTTTATGCTACAAACTATAAGTAGCTAATTGTCTAGATTAAGGGTTGAACCCTAATTTTTAGATAATTGAAATTGATTGGAATTTTATGAAATTAGATGCTGCTATTAATTGAGTTGTTCTTCAATTGTTTAATTTTGTACAATTTAAGTGTCATGAGCTTGAATTAATCGCAAGGGTGCTTGAAATTGAAAAAAAAAAAGCACCCTAGGGATTTCAATTTGGGGAATTATTGGGCCATTGAACTAGATATAAGTTAATGCATATTTTGGTTTGTAATCGCCTGCGTTTATTGCATACATAACTTGTTAGAGAGAGAAGAGATTCTCGTCTAAGAGTTATACTGAATTGTGTGGCTTTTCCCTAGAGATAGGGACTGCCCAACTATGAGTGTGATGACCCAATTCATGAATACAACAACAATTTCTATCAACTTCTGTTAGTTGAATTAGTAACAAGATTAGGGGATCCCAAGATCCAAACCTCCGTTTTATATATGTTTTCAATATTTGTTTGTGGGATTTCTGATTATAGTTCTATTAGTTCATAATCATTTCAACATCTTCAAGGCTAAACATTAAAATAACGGTAGAGTAGTTGAACCTTGCCTATACTCAAGAAAATCGACACTCGGGATGAACTCATTTCTACGGTGTTAGGTCCACTTGCCTTACAATAGCGTGTTAGGAATTCCCGTTTCATTTTACACACATCAAATGTTGAAGAAGAAGAGGAACAAATAAGAAGCTGAGGCAGCGATAGGATAGGAGAGAAAGAAGAAACGTGTGTTAAGAAAGAAACTCTATTAGTTTTCCAATTAAATAGATCTACGTCGTTAGCACCGAGGTTGCGCTGGGTGCAAAATATAAAATTTGGCTAATAGCGAGAAGCAACAGAAATTTATAATAATGAGTTTAGGAAACAAAAGAGTATAAGGAATGCTCAACACTTACATAATTTTCAAAGACCAAAGTTTTTTGTGTTAATGAACGTTCATTCTCTTTTAAAATCTCGTAGTATTCCTCAAATAGTTTCATGCTTTTGCCAAGATGTTTTTTATCCCCTTTTTTTAAGAATAATAATTACATTAGGGGTGATGCTTCTTGTCGGTTAGGCTTGTATGTTGTTAGTTTCTGCAAATTTTCTTCAACTACAAGGTTTTTAAGGAGGAACGAGATAATTGCACTATTGTAAAACATCCTAAAAGTCATAGATGAAGAGAGGTAGGATGCACATTTACTAATGAACACCAATGATTTTAGTAAATCATTTTGTATTTCGAAGAATTTTTTAGGGAAAATATTGTGACATTCAAATCTCATCGATTCTCTTGATCTTAAGACATTGCAATATTTTGTGCAAAAAGAAGTTTTAAAACTATACAATAATCATGTAAGGGCAGATGTTTCTTGTAGGTTAGGCTAGTATACGTTAATGTGTGCAAATTTTCTTCAATTGCAAGGTATTTAAGCATGAATGAGGTTACTGCACCATTCGAAAACATCCCAAAAGTCATAGATGAAGAGAGACAGGATAATCATTTACTAAATAACACTAATTATATTAGTAAACCATTTGGTGTTTCAGAGGAATTGTGTTATTAAATATAAAAATTTTCTAGCATTGAATTCCCATCGGTGCTCTTGATCTTAAGACAATGCAATATCTTATGCAAAAAGAAGTTTTAAAACTGCCCAAAGAAAAATGACTAATTTATAAGATTAAAGCCCTACAAGCAATATGAACCATTTAAATCGTAAGTAGCATTATTTAGATGGGTATTGGTATTGGTATTTGCAGTCAATGTTTTACTACTGCAATGAATGGGAACCTCATTTTCCTCTTTCACGTTTCCTTCCATAAGTTCTCTCTAACTCACAATTCCCTTAAATTTCTCTATAACTTCTTTCTAAAAAGTTGAATACAAATGAATGATTTGAAGCATTTTCAAATAATATGAAAAATAATATAGACATAAAAAATTTAAAATACTAATTTTTATATGAACATATAAAAAAAAATTAAAATTTCGAAAAGAAAATTCGCGAGACACCCTAGTGCTGCAAACAACAAAAACGGTTTTTACAAGATCAATAAGAAAAAGAGTTTGGATAGTGAAATTCCTCTAATCCTTTTTACAAATATAATTGGAAAAACTTTAGTAAAAATGATGTTGAATTAATTAATTTGGGTCATCACTCAAATTAGGCAATCCATATCTCTAGGTGAAGTCTCCCTACTCACTAACCTTCAGAGAAAAATCTCTTTTCTCCCAAACAAATTATTAGCGCAGGTGATTTAAAGGACCTAAAGGTGCAAAATAGTATCTCTAGTTAATTGCCCCAATGAACCTTCAATTAGATGTCCTAGATCATTCTTCAATTTTCAATTCTGACCAATTTTGCGATTACTCTAATCTCGCGACAATTAATTTGCAAACAAGCACAATTAGAAGGCAACTTAAATCTAAATAAACATCATATTCAATAAATTAAACCAAGAACTTTATAATAAAGAATTATGGTTCAACCCTCATCCAAACATAAAGAACTACTCACTATTCATTATATAAAAACTGAAATTCAACATTAAAATTCAATAACAAGAAAGTAAAAGAAAGCTTAAGATTGAAATTGAGGCTGCATTCATCGTCTAGAACATCTCCCAAGCTTGTCTTTTCAGTCGCCAAGTTCATGATTGAAATCTTAAAACTGGTTCTTCATTTCGTGATATCCAAGAAATAAAATTGAGAAATCTAAAGAGTGTTTAACTAATTGAATGTATAAAAGCTCAAAATTAAAGAGTTGTTTAATCTAATCTAAACCTAACTATCTAATCTAAGACCTAACTAATCCTATTCTAAATCCTAATATGTGTATCTCAAATAGTTGCAGAAAAACTTCCTATATAGAGGTGAAAATGACTAGAAAATAGAGTTTGTATTGGATTCAATCGTCTTGCCAGCAGGGACCTATCGCCGACATTAGGTCGAGCCCTACCGCCACGGTAAGGTTTTTTCTTGCCGGTGTTTGTGAGCCAAGGACCTACTGCCGACAGTAGATTAGCCTACCTTACGGGGTAGGTTGGCTTCTTTGTTGCCGACGGCTTCATTTTCGTTGTTTTCGCTCCGTTTTCTCCCATTTTCATTTCTTTTCATTGTATTCTCTTCCGGAGGGTGCCTAAGATAAGAATAAGGGATATTAAAACTAAAATATACACTCTTACATATTAAAACACCGTAAAATGATGAAATTAACCTATGAGAAAAATATAGTCAATTATGCACATATCAGGGCTCCCAAGTCACAGCTCCGAAATTCAACTTTTTCTCATGCATACAAGCTTAATATTGTTAGAAACAATACAAAGAAATTAAGGTGCTTTTTTCTAGACATTCTATTCTGTCACAAATACTGCAATTTTTGTGTTTTTTTTTTAACCTTAGATTGCTCTTTTAGGTTTTGATGATGATTTGCATACTAAGATATTTTATTCTATCACAAGTACTACAAATGTTTATGTAAAGAGACGGTGATGAGGTGGAAGAGGACGAACAAAAAAGAAAGAGATGAAATTCTACAGGATAGGAGAGAAAAAAGTAATGTACATGAAAGAGGACACACTATTAATCCTCCATTTAAATAGAACTACGTCATTTTACGTCGAGGATGTATGATATAATTCGCACCTAATAGCAAGGGGAAATAGAAATTCATAAATATGTTTAGTGAACAAAAGAGTATAAAGAATACCTGTCACTTGCATAAACTTGAAACACCGATGTTGATGTCCATCATTGGCAGCATATGCAACTCGAACATTGCATCCTCTTATATTTTGCTCTTTAAATGACTCAGGATCCTAAGCAATTGATCCGAAATTGAACTTTTCTTAAGTAGCAATTCTGTAGGGAATTTTGTGAGCAATTTCTAAACGTTCTACTCTATCATATGCAACTACTACAATATTTGTGTATTCCTTTCATCTCAGATTGCTCTTTTAGGTGTTGATGAAGACTTTGCAGGCAAAGACCTTTATCCTCCTTTACAATCTCATAGTATTCCTCAAATAGTCTCATACTTTTTAAAAAATGTTCTTGATCCCCTTCTTTAAGAACAATAATCACGTCATGGGCAGATGTTTCTTGTCAATTAGGCTTGTATGTTGTTAGTGTATTTAAGCTTTCTTCAATTACAAGGTATTTAATCTGGATTCAGGTAATTTCACCATTGGAAAACGTCCCAAAAGTCATAGATGGGGATAGACAAGATAAGCATTTAATAATGAGGCCTAATGATTTTCGTAAATCATATTGTGTTTAGTTATGCAAAAAATTGAAAAATATTCCTTAGAAGGTGATTGTCAAAGATTTTATTAAATGGTAAATACTTTAAAAATTCATGCTCTTGATCTTATGACGATCCAATATGTTGTGCAAAAAGAAATTTTAAAATTGTGCAAACAATGTGAGTGATTTAAAAGATTAAAGCTCTACAAGCAATATGAACTGTTTAAATCATAAGTTGTATTATTTAAGGGGATTGGTATTTGCAGTTAAAGTTTTACTACTGCAATCGATGCGAACCACATTTTCCTATTTCACTTTTCCTTTACAACTTCTCTCTAACTCAATATTATCTTTAACTTTTCTCTAACTTCTTTCTAAAAGTCTAACACAAATGAATGATTTGAAGTATTTTTAGATAATATGAAAAATAATATAGACACAAACAATTGAAAATACTACTTTTGATATGAAAAACATTAAAAAAATTTAAAAATTTGAGAAAAGTTCGCACACACCCGGGTGGTGCATCCTGTACCTCTGCACATGGTACCATGCAGCTATACCCAATGCTAACTTAAACTATTTTAGATCATTAATTTTAGTTAGATTTTAAGAGAGAAATTAGTGAGAATCTTTAAGCCAGAGAGAGAAAGTGAGAGGAGGAAACGAACTTCCCATCGATTGTAGTAGTAAAAAACGTGACTACAAATCGCACAAGTCATTTAGAATAGTAGTAGTTATGATGTCTTAAACATAAGTAGCTTTTTTTTTTCTAACCCCATATTTCAGCAACTAAACATAAATTTCATGTACTATATAAATATAAATTATCTGGTACTACACCTTTTAACTTAATGACTCAGTTCAATAGTTTGCCTTTCGAGTTATAATCTTTCATTTTATCTCAAGGTATAAAAATATGATAATTATTCAAAAAGATAAGTTCCAACATGTAATGGGACGTATTTTATCTTTAGGTTATAATCTTGTTTATTTATCTAAAGGTATAAGAATTTGATAATTCGTCAAAAATATTAAATTCTAACGAATATCTCATGCAAATAAAAGGGAAGTTGGGTAGAGCACCATTTTCCGTTATACAATTATACTATAATATTTTTGTCTATGTTTAATGTCAGTTCTCTTTTTTAGGTGTTGATGAAGATTCTTCCAGGCCAAGACCTTTTATTCTATCACAACTAGTACAACTTTTTTATGTATAGAGATGGTAGTGTTGAAGAAGAGGAGGAACGAAGAAGAAAGAGATATAATCCTAGATTATACGAGAGAAAAAAAACTTGCATGAAGGAGGAAACCCTATGAATCCTCCATGTAAAAAGACCTACATCGTTTTGCAGCGAGGGTGCACCAAGTTGAAAGATATAATTTGTGGCTACGAGAAAGAAGAAATGGAATTGATTATGATGAGTTTAGTGAGACAAAAAATATCAAGAATACCTTTTCACTTGCATAAGCTGGAAAGGCTAACATTGATATCCTTCATTGGAAACATATGAAACCTAAACATATGATGCTTTTACGTTACTTCGAAATCACTTAGGCTTCTTGAGTAGAAGCTCCCAAATTGAAATTTATCTTAGGTGTACAATGCCAATATTTTCGGAAACAAGAGAAGAAAATTCAGGTGTTTTTTCAAGACTTTCTACTTTATCACAACTACTACAGTATTTGTGTTTTTGTTTTATCTTAGATTGCTCTTTTAGGTAGTGATGAAGATTTTCCTAGCTAAGATATTCTATTCTATAAGAAGTACTACAATCTTTTTATGTATTGAGATGGTGATGATGAAGAAAGAAGAAGAAAGGAGATGTAGCGCTAGATGACAAGAGAGAAAACAGAAATGTGCGTGAAGGAGGTAACCCTATTGCTCTTCTACGTAAAATTAACTACATAGAATTGCACTACGGGTGCACCAAGGTGAATGATATAATTTTCAGCTAATAGCAAGCAACGAATATTGATAGTAATTAGTTTAGACAATAAAAAAGATAAAGAACACTTTTCTCTTGTATAAGCTAGAAAGAATGACGTTGATATCCATCATTGGCAGTACATGACACACGAACATAGGATCCTTTTACGTTCCTCTCAAATGACTAGGCTTCTGAAGCAATAGCTCCAAAATTGAACTATGGCGGAAGTATACAAGCTTAATATTTTTGGAAACTATACAAGGAAATTCCGATGCCTTTTTTGAACTTTCTATTCAATCACAACTACTACAAGATTTGTGTTTGTGTTTCATCTCAGATTGCCCTTTTCAGTGTTGCTGAAGATTTTGCTGGCTAAGACCTTTTATTTTATCACAACTGGTACAATTTTTTATGTAAAGAGACGATGATAATGAAGAAGGAGGATGGGAGAAGGAGGAGAGGCAGACCTATTTATTAAGTTGCCCTTTGGAAGTGAAAACATTAAAAGAAATGAACAAGGACGAGTGATAAGTGCATATTTGTCTATATTTTCCACATATTAATTTCATTGTTTCGATGTTTTTGATATGTGAAAGTATATATGTTAGCTTAGTATCTCTTATTCTTGTTTAGGTGCCCTCTAGAAGTGAAAATGATGAAAAGAAATGAAAACGGGAGAAAACAGAGCGAAAACAACAAAAACGAAGCGGTTGGAACAAATCAACCAACCTACCACGTGAGATAGGCCGCCGTACTATCCCCGGTAGGTTCCATGGCACAAAGGGCATTGGAAAAGAGAGATCTATCGCGAACAGTAGGTCTCGCCCTACCATCAGCGAAAGGGTAAGCAAGCAAGAGGAAGTTGAGTACAAAACAAACTCGATTTTCCTGTATTTTGTTACAATTTCACCTCTGTTTTCTTATATTTTTCAGCTTTATATAAGGGGTATTTTTGGAGCTATTGTAGACATGCTTAGGTAAAATCAGAGATGCTTAGATAGGATTAGATACTTAGAAATTCTTAGATAGATTAGTCATAGATTAGTTTAGGTTAGAGTTAGATTAATTAGGTTAGATTAGATTAAACACTCTTTAAATTCTAGCTTTTATACATTCAATTAGTTAGTAAATTTTAAAGATTTGTACAATTTAGTTTCTTTGATTCAAGAATTGAAGACATAATTTCAAGATTTTCGATCTCCAACTTGGCGACTCGAAAGACAAGCTAGGAAGACGTTCGGGATTTCAATTATGACTTCGATTTCAATCCTACTCTTTCGTTTTCCTTTTCTTGTTATTGAATTTTATGTTAATTTACGGTTTTATTATAATGAATAGTGAGAAGTTCTTATTGTTTGGATCGGAGTTGAACCATAATTCCTGATTCTGAATTCCTTGGTTTGATTTCTTGATTTGGATATTTGTTTTACTTTAAGTTATCTTCTAATTGCGTTTGTTTGTAATTTAATTGCCGCGAGATTATTTCAGTTTGAGATAGGGATTGCCTGAATCGTTTTTATTAATGTTTTTCCAATTGAATTAGTAACAAGGATTAGGGGATTTTACCATCTAAACTCCTGTTCTTATTAATCTTTTAAAAATTGTTTTTGATGTTTGCATTCTTTAATTATTTCAATTGTAAGTTTTTTTCTCAAAAACATCATCTTTTTATTAGAATAAGTATTAGAAACATGATTAGTACTTCATCCCATGTCTATCCTCGAGAGATTCAACACTCCGATTGAAACTCACATCTACAATTTTAGGTCCCCTTGCTTTGCATTGCAGTGATTAAGAGTAGCATCCCATTTTATTTAAATGAAGGAGGAAACCCTATTAATCCTCCACTTAAATAGAACTATGTTATTTTGTACAGAGGGTCTATCATGTGCAAGATATAATTTACATCTAATAGCAAGAAGCAACACAATCAATAATAATGAGTTTAGAGAACCAAAGCGTAAAATGAATACATGTCACTTGCATATGCTGGGAAGACCTACATTGATGTCCATCATTGACAACATATGCAATCCAAATATAGGATCCTTATACGGTTCTCTTAAATGACTCGGGCTCTTTAAGCAGCAAGTCCCAAATTGTAGTTTTTCTCATAATACAAGCTTAATATTGTGGGAAATATTACAAGGAAATTTAGGTGTTTTTATAGACTCTCTGTTTCATAAACAACTCTACAACATTTGTGTTTTTGTTTTATCTTAGATCACTTTTTAGGTGTTGATGAAGATTTTGTAGGCTAAGAACTTTTATTCTATCACGACTTCTGTAATTTTTTTATGTAATGAGACAGTGATTATGAACAAAAAGAGAATGAATAAGAAGCTGATGCAGCTAAAGGATTGAACAGAAAAAAGACCACACATAAAGGAGAAAACCTATTAATCATTTACTTAAATAGAACAATATCGTTTTGCATTAAGGGCGCACATGGGTGCAAAATATAATTTTGCTAGTAGCAAGAAGCAACAGAAAATTGATAAAAATTAGTTTAGAGAGCTAAAGAGTATGAAGAATACTTGCAACTTGTATAAGCTCGAAAGTCCGCCGTTGATGTCCATCAATGGCAGCATATAAACCTCGAACATTGGATCCTTTTATATTGCTCTCGAATGACTCGGGCTCCATAAGAAGTATCTACAGTAATTGAATTTTTTCTTAGGTGTACAAGCTTATATTTGTCAACAAGGATATAAGGAAATTCATAAGCTTTTTCTAGACTTCCTACTCTATCACATGCCCCTGCTAAAATATTTGTGTTTTTGTTTCATCTTAGATTGCTCTGTTAGGTGTTGATGAAGATTTGCAGGAGAAAACCTTCATCCTTCTTTACAATCTCATAGTATTCCTCAAATGGTCTTGTGCTTTTTCTAAGACGCTCTTGATCCTCTTTCTTTCAGAACAATAATCACATAAGGGCAGATGTTCCTTGTCGTTTAGGCTTGTATATGGTGAATGTGTGCAAATTTTCTTCAATTAAAAGGTATTTAAGCATGAATGAGTAATTGCACCCTTTGAAAACATCCCAAAATTCATAGATGAAGAGAGACAAGATAACCATTTACCAGTGAGCACTAATGATTTTAGTAAATCATTTGGTGTTTAACAGGAACAGTTCCTAAGGACAAAATAGAGTAAATTTCCTTAAAAGTTGATTGTAAAAGATTTTATTAAATGGAAAATATTCTAACATTGAAATCACATTGGTGCTCTTGATCTTAAGACAATGCAATATTTTATGCAAACGGAAATTTTAAAACCATACAAAGAAATATGAATGATTTATTATAAGATTAATGCTCTAAAAGCAATATGAACCATTTAAACCGCCAAGTAGCATTATTTAGAAGGGTATTAGTATTTGCAGTCGATGTTTTGCTGCTGCAATCGATGGGAACCTCATTTTCCTCTTTCACTTTTCCTCCATGACTTCTCTCTAACTCACAATTCCCTTTAACTTCTCTTTAACTTATTTCGAAAAAGTTGAATACAAATAAATGATTTGAAGTATTTTCAGATAATATGAAAAATAATATAGACATAAAAAATTTAAAGTACTATTTTTTATACGAAAATCATAAAAAAATTAAACTTTTGAAAAGAAAATTTTGCCAGACACCTGAGTAGTGCACCCTATACCTGCGCACATAGTACAAGGCAGTGTACCCCCTTCCTACTCAAACTATTTCAAATAATTAGTTTCGGTTAGATTTTCTAGAGAGAAATTAGTGAGAATTTCTAAGTTAGAGAGAGAAAGTTAAATGCGGAAATGAAGTTCCCATCCACTTGTAGTAGTAAAACGTGACTACAAATCGCAAAGTCATTTAGAATAGTAATAGTTATGATGTTTTAAACTTCAGCAAGTTTTTTTTTTTTTTTTTTGCTAACCTTACACTTCAACAACCAAACTTAAATGCAATGCAATATAGAAATGTAAATTGTCTAAAATATACCTTTTAACTGCATTAGTCAGTAAATTATTTGCATAATCAATAAGCTTATATAAAGGGATATTGCATTGTACTTTGCCTTTCAGGTTATAATATTTCGTATTATCTTCGGATATAAAAATATGATAATTCTTCAAAAAGATTAACGTCCAACATAAATTGTACAGTATTTTGCCTTTCAGGAGATAATATTTATTATTTATCCTCAGGTACAAGAATATGATAATTCGTAAAAGTATTCACTTCTAGCGAAATATCTCATGCAAATATAAGGGAAGTCAGGCGAGAGCATCATTTTATATTTAGCAACTACACTACATATTTATGTTTGGGTTTAATCACAGATGCCTTCTTTCAGTATTGATGAAGATTTTGGGGGCTAACACCTCTATTTTCTCATAACTAAAATGATTTTTTCATGTACTAATATGCAGATGATGTAAAAGAGGAGGAATGAAGAAGAAGGTGATGCAATGCTAGTTTATAAGATAGAAAATAGAAATGTGTGTAAAGGAGCAAACCCTGTTAATCCTCCCTGTAAGAAGAACTATGTCATTTGGCACCAACAGTACACCTTGGTAAAACAAATAATTTGCAAGTAAAAGCAAGAAGCAATGTTAATTGATAATATTGAGTTTAGAAGAACCTTTACTTGCACAGGTTTAAAAGAGTAATGTTGATGTTCATCATCGAGAGGACTTGAAACATGAACATCGGATCCTTTTTACTTTCCTCTTAAATGACTCGGATGTCTTGAGTAGCAGCCCCCAAATTGAACTTTTTCTCAAGTATACAACCTCAATGTTGGATTTCGTAGGCAAAAATAAATAAAATAAAACTACGGAAATCCACCAACAGGATCTGCACATACTAGAAAAACTGATTGGATAGAAATTACCTCAATATTTTTTACTGTTCAGTGTGGAGGCGCTGCTGTTAACTCTTCGCCCACTACTGTATCCACTTGACGAACTCCTCTGCAAGCAATCTGGATGCTAGCCCCTTCTGTGTTTTGAAAACTGTTCAGAACTAATCCTGACTATCTGGTAATAAGTGAAATTTCAGAGAGAGGGAGGCTAGATACTATTATCGTCGTTCTAGGGATTAGGGTTTTGTTTTTAATCAGATGAAGACGGCTGCCGAGAAAAGGTTAACATAACCTTTTTATAGCTGTCAATATCAGAACCCTTATTGTCTTGAGTAGCAGCCCCCAAATTGAACTTTTTCTCAAGTATACAACCTCAATGTTGGATTCCATAGGCAAAAATAAATAAAATAAAACTACGGAAATCCACCAACAAGATCTGCACATACTAGAAAAACCGATTGGATAGAAATTACCTCAATATTTTTTACTGTTCAGTGTGGAGGCGCTGCTGTTTACTCTTCACTCTCTACTGGTATCCACGCGACGAACTCCTCTCTGCAAGTAATCGGGATGCTAGCCCCTTCTGTGTTCTGAAAACTGTTCAGAACTAATCCTGACTATCTGGTAATACGTGAAATTTCAGAGAGAGGGAGGCTAGATACTATTATCGCCATTCTAGGGTTTGGGGTTTTGTTTTTAATCAGATAAAGATGGCTGCCGAGAAAATGTTAACATAACCTTTTTATAGCTGTCAATATCAGAACCCTAATTGTCATCTAATGATAGTTTAATCTCGTCCATCTATTCCAAAAATCATCTAACGATTGGATAAGTAATATTAAGTAATTAATTTCATTTATCCGATAAATTAAATTACTTACTTATTAACTTACCAGAAAATACAATATGGAATCTGATTCCCCTGTTGTATACGTTCAACGAATCTGGACACAATCTAGATTTAATGAACGTGGACATTGTGCTCATAAGATCGTCTATGCGTGTGACCCCGTAGGTTCATTTAACATTGGCAGTGAATGAAAAATGTCCTAGACATTTATTCACAACACATAAGCGGCCTCTAGGAAGACATTATGCTTACCCAAGTTAAGTAAAAGCAAAGCATCAGATTTAATATTTAGTCCTTTTGTCACACGATACCCTAATTAAGTATAAGGCATGGACCGAGTCATCCTTATAAAACTTAATTAGCCGTTTACTTGATCACCAGGCAGAGTATTCTGACAAAAATATTAATAACACCTTATTAATACTTATTTGAGCATGGCCATGCATATTTTCCAATCTTCCTTATCAAGGGGCCCATGGATATCTCTCCCTAAAAGAGAGGGACAAATCCCTTTCATTATCTCCAATATTCAAGCCATGGCCATAAAATAAGCCATCAAATAGTCATAATAATCACCTAATCAAAAATGATGTTTGACTATGTCAAAATATATTTTCTCCCCATGCAAGAAGTATTAGAAAAATTAGGTCAAAGGACACCAAATATAACACTGAGAAGAAATACTTATGACTTAAACCCATGCAATATTTCTTCCTCACTTTGGGCCATGTCCAATACAATATTCTCAATATGTATTTTGTGAATTCATTTTATATCTCGTATTCATGATCAGTAAAACCTGATCATCAATCAACTTCACACTAGTTTAATAATACAAGATGTGATAAAACTAGGGACAAACAATAATAGTATTTTATTAACTATAACGGTTTTACTATAAAGCACACACTTGATGACCAAGAGAATAAAATACAATAAAAAATACATGCTTCATAAATCATAAATGTGAGTCAATTGATCTAGGTTATATACTAACACCTTAAATGACTCGGATGTCTTGAGTAGCAACCCCCAAATTGAACTTTTTCTCAAGTATACAACCTCAATGTTCTCGGAAACGATACAAGGAAATTCTGATTTTTTCAAGACTTTTTATTTAATCTCAACTACTACAATATTTGTATTTCTATTCATCTCATATCTCTCTTTCAGGTGTTGATGAATATTTTGCAATCTAAGACCATGCACTACAATTTTGTAATGTATAGAGATGGTGATTATGAAGAAGAGGAGGAACAAAGAAGAAGGAGATGTAGCGCTGAATGATAATAGAGAAAGAGGATACATACGTGAAGGAGGAAACCCAATTAATCCTCCACATAAAAGTAACTACTCTATTTTGTACCAACCTGGAAGATATAATTTGCGGCAAATTGCAAAAAGCAAAAAAAAAAAAAAAATTACCATAATAAGTTTTGAGAACCAAAAGGTATCTAGAATACCTATCACTATATAAGCTTGAAAGATCGACGATGACGTCCATCATTGGTAGTATATGCAACTCGCACAAAGGATCCTTTTACGTTCTTCTCAAATTACTCGGGCTTCGTAAGTAGCAGCTTCTCTATTGAACTTTTGCTTAGTTATACCAGCTTAATGTTGTTGGAAATGAAACAAGCTAACTCATGTGCTTTCTTTAGACTTTCCATTGTATCACAACTACTACAATACTTGTGTTTCTGTTTCATCTCAGATCTCTCTTTTAGGTGTTGATGAAGATTTTGCAGGCTTAGATCTTCTATTCTATCACAACTACTGCAACTTTTTTTTCTTTTAAAGAGACGATCGTGACTAAGAAGAGGAGGAATGAAGAAGATAGAGATTCAGTGCTACAGGATAGGACAAATAAAAAGATCATAAAGGAGGAAACCTTATTCATCATCCATTTAAGTGGAACTACATTTTTCTGCACCGAGGATGCACGGGGTGCAAGATATAATTTGCAGCTCATACCAAGAAGAAACAAAAAATGACAATAATGAGTTTAGGGAACCATAGAGTATTAAGAATATCTATCACTTGCATAAGCAGGAAAGATCGACGCTAATGTCCGTCATTGGCAGCATATGCAACCGCAAGATAGGATCCTTTTACGTTGCTCTCAAATGACTCAGGCTCCTTTAGCAGCAAGTCCCAAATTGAACTTTTTCTCATGTATACAGGCTTAATGTTGTGAGAAAAGTTAGAAGGAACTTCAGGTTCTTTTTCAAGACTTTCTATTATATCAATCACTACTACAATATTTGTGTATGTTTTTTATATCGCATCACTCTTATACGTGTTAATAAAGATTTTGCTGGCTGAGGCCTTCTTTTCTAATACAGCTACTACAATTTTTAGGTGGCGAGACGGTGATGTTGATAGTTGTTATTTTGTCTGGCATTTTATATGTTAATTTAATCGTTTGTCGCTGTTTTTAAGGTATAAAATATAAATTTAAGTTTAATATCTTCCAATCTTATCTTTGGTGTTTGCCAAAGGGAGTACAACGAAGAATGGATGAAAACAGCTTGAAATGGAGTGAAAATGAAAGAAAACGTTGCCAAACAGTGACCACAAAGGAGCCTACTGCTGACTGTAGGCCATCCTACCACTAGCGGTAGGCACATTGGCAACAAAGGAAGTCAAAACAGAAGGCTACCCCTGACGGTAGGCTCCGCCTATCACTGACGGTAGGTTCAGGGCATCAATGGACATTTAATATAGAGACCTACCATCGAGGGTAGGTCCGAATTTCAGCATTACCTAGGCAAAATTTTGGGCTGATTTTTGGGACATTAAAGACTCTTCTTTTTTCTAGTTTTTGACTATGCCAATAGGGCTTTAGGAGGCAAACTTAGGCAACTTTTTGTGACAATTTTCACCCAATTCTAAACTCAGGTAGCTAGGATTTAGATTAGAGAAAATATTTGAAGGATTTCAAAAGGAATCAAGGATCGAAACAACGAATTCGGGCTTCAGTTGAGCAACTCAAGAGACGAGCTCGAGCGCGGTTCGAGATCACAATTCAGACATCGAATTCACTTCTAAGACTTTCTTTTCCTTTTCTATTAGTTTTAAATTAGTTTAGTTTCAGTTTTATAATATGAATTATGAGTACCTAATTATTTGGACCAAGAGTTGAACCCTTATTTTGCGATTATTGAAATTAATTGGAATTTGATGAAATTAGATATTGCTATTAATTAAGGTGTTCTTCAATTGTTTAATTCTCTGCAATTTAAGTCTCATGAGCTATAATTAATCTCAAGAGTGCTGGAAATTGAGAAAGGAAGAGGACCCTAGGGCTTTACATTTTGGGAGTGATTGGGGTATTGAACTAGAGATATGTTAATGCACTTTTAGTTCCATAATCACCTGCACTTATCCTATTCATAACTTTTTAGGAAGACAATAGATTATCATCTAAGAGTTGTAGTGATTAGAGTGGCTTTCACCTAGAGATAGGGACTGCCCAACTACGAGTGTGATGAACCTATTCGTGAATGCAACAATAATTTCCATTAATTTAAGTTAATTGAAGTAGTAACAAGATTAAAGGGATCCTGAGAGTCCAAACCTCCATTTCATATATATATATATATATTTCCAATATTTGTTAGTTGGTTGTGTTATTATAGTTTGTTAGTTCACAACCGTTTCAACGTCTTCAAGGATACACATTAAATAACAGTAGAGTAGTTGAACCTTGCCTATCCTGGAGAGAATTGACTGGCGAACTCATTTTCACTGTCTTACCTCCACTTTCCTAGCACTGTAGCATTATGAATTCCCATTTCATTTCACACACATCAAGTTTTGGCACCGTTGCAAGGGAATGGGAAGTCTAAACAGAAATTGAGGTTTGGTGCTTTAGTCATTATTTTTATGTTTTCCTATTGTTTTGCTTTGTTCGGTACTATAGTTGTATCGGGGTTTTTTGTTTAGATGTTTTGTATTCTGCTCATTATTTCTTGAACTTATGTTAATTGTTCATCTATGTGTGGTTTCAGGTTTTGGAGAGTAAGGGACGGATGCCAATGATACCATGGACTACCGATTGGAGGCAATACTAGAACAAGGGATTTAAAACACGACGGAGGCACCTCAATAACCGCATTATCAGCAGGCCATGTTCCAGGAAAATTGACAAGGATACGATCATATTCTCGCAAGTACAGTTCGGGTTAGGAGAGCTAACTGAATATTCCTTGGGATGGTGATATTCAATATTCCTCGTACAATTACAGTCCACGAATGCATCAATCACCCCTTAGCCTGATGCAGAAAATTTCGTTTCACAATACATCAAGTCAGCAGAGATTGGGATTACGACCATGGAAGCAGTCCAGAGAAGCCAAACGGCTTCCATCCCCAACATGGAGAATCAAATCGACATCTTAGCACAGATAATCGTTGAGAGACCGCTTAGTATTATACCTAGTTATATGGTCACTTTTCCCGATGTAGAAGAACAAAAGATGGCATTTCCCATGTTTGTGATTGAAGAGAAGAAAATTGATTTAGTATCGGAGGAGTCCACTTTTCCCAAGGAAGAGGAGGTTCAACAAGGAATAATGGAAAGGAGGCATGACGGTCTCTTAATATTCGAAGAATCTCCCTAACTACAAGTGTAGTGGAAGAAAGCAAGAGAGATGAGAACTTGCCAGAAAATGAGAGAGAGTTCAAGGAAGGTGAGCAAGTAAAGGAAAACGAGGGTCGCATGGAAAGTCATGAGGGTCATAAAGAAGGATGACAAGAAATGGAGAGAGTCGTCGTCAAAAAGAGTGAGGGAGTGCACTTCCTTACTCACGGAACTAACGTTGTTCTTGTTAATGATTCTTTTTGTATGCAAAATCATGGAAGCAACCCAAGGAGAATGAAGAGGAAAGCATAGGCCTCGTGGAGTTCAAAGGAAATCTCGAGAACGCTAATAGAAAACACTTCTTATGCTATGAAGAAGCGCGAATGATTTTTCCTTCACCCTTAGCTCTCATTACTCTTCTATTTTTCTTTAAGAAGTTGAAGTTTTTTGAAATAAGAACATTTCTCTCGAACTCGATTTTAAAAGTTTCATTTCTCGTCTTACATGCAGTTTCAAATTTTTTAATTTCCATTCCAAAAAGGTAGTAAACGGGAATTACTTTAAGCCATACTTGGGAAACGACGTGGGAAACCTTCTAAAAGAATCCCTTGTTCTCCAAAACTATTGATAAAAATGTCTTTGAATACGTTTCTGTATGTATGGTGTATCATTGTATCTATCCTTTTAATTTCTCCGTCTTTTTAACTCATTTTCCATTTTTTCGTTGGTTCATGGTATTTTGGGGGGACAATCGCTTGCCACGATTACTTTTAGTGCACAACGAGTAAGGAAGGTTCGCAAGCATGCAACGGGATTCAACAGTGCAGAAAACAAGCAAAATCGGTATCTTGCCAGAGACCTACCGCAGTTGGTAGTGTAATAGGTGATGCGCAATTGTTAGAACCTCAAGGCAGAGTCCTACCATCAACACCATGTCCCCAAATATGTAGCGGGTTAGTTGTTTCCAAAGGGAATCAAGTTTTACCAACATTTAAGATTTTGTTTGAATTTTTTCAGTGATTTCCCCCGCTTTCTTCTCCAAAATCTCTAAGTCTTTCTCTCTCTTTCTTCTCCTCCAACCTCCCGTAGCTCCTCCACCTTCCCTCTCGACACTCTCCCTTTTCACTCCTCTATAACTTTCGGTGGCTTCCAACTTCCAGTGGCACACATTCCCGCAGCCATTTCTTCTCCTCCTTTTGGTTTGTTCTCCTTCTCCCTTGTTCTTTTTCTTCTATTTCTTCAAGTTTTTCTTTCTTCCATCTCACCACCAAAAAATCCTACAGTACCATTTTTCTTTGCTCTATTTTCCTTTCAAAAGCTTCCACTTTTCCTCCCTTAATTCTTGATGCTCTTCACTTCTTCTCTTTTATTTCTTTTTCTGTAATTTTCATTTTAATGTCTTTATGTGCAGTTTTAATAATTACTAACTTTGTGTGTGCATCCTTTTGGTTCCTAACAATAAATTGCAAAAATGTTTTGCAAAAACAATTCCGGCGAACTGTCCGGCAAACTTCTGGCCACATTCCGGCGAGATGTCATTCGAGGGCAAAGAAATGACGCTGATTCCGTTAGCAGTAGTGGATTGTTTGCTCAAACAATCCCAGGCTATCTCTTAATCCTTGTGCCTCTTATTTCTTTTAGTTTATTTTTTTATTTAATCTAATTTTGGTGTGCTTTCGTGTTTGGTTTTGCTCTTTTGTTTTAGTTTTCATTTTGAGTGTTATTGTTTTTATTACTTGTACCCACTTTAGCACCCACAGGCAACATTTAGTTCATACTCTAACACACACGGGGTATGATATAATCTATTGTCATTGTGCATTTTTGTGTGGTCTATAGTCTTTTTTTTTTTTGTTGGTGCTGTTGATTTCTTCCTTGTAAGAAGTTTGTGTGTGTTGTTTTGTTTTTTCTTCCATTCTCTTTTACCTTCATTTTATGTTTTCTATTTCACTCCCTTTTTCAAATGGCCCCTAAAAAAGTAGTTGCTTCTTCTTTGAAATATAAATGGGCTCGCATTGAGGGGACTTAGCCCGACCACAATACTCCATAGATTTTACTTTTTCCCGAGCGTCTTTCTACGGCTGGCCATAAATGTGTAACCAATAGGGCGTCAATTAAGATTATCATTGAAAAATCATTCAATGAGTCAGTCATCGATCATTTTAAATTGGAAAATCTTTTTGTGCGTTTTGGTTGCGTTCCCCTTCTTCGCATTTCTGGCGACTGTTATCCCGACCTTTTCCAAGAGTTTTATGCAAACATGATACACAAAACAGACAAAGATCTCAAAACTATTATTTTTACTTTCAAAGGGACTAGGATTATTTTTACTAGGGAGCGTCTCGCATCCATTCTTGGGATTCAGAACTTGGGGAACACGGTCACTGTGGACTCTAATTAAAAGACAATTGATGAGGGCCAGGTTGGAGTTTCGACGCGAGTGACTTATTACCCTTCTTCCCCGTGCCTTCGATTACTTTTTTCAGGTACCCTGGTTCAAAAGGGCGTAGACAGAGTGAAGTCTGCATTATTGATATTTATATGCTTGATGAAATCCATAATAAGTCCCCTTTTTCTATTGCTTCCCTTATGATACACATGATGTGCAACACAGGTTGCGATAATACTAAGAAAGGTGTGTATCATTACCTTGTTATTCTTGCTAAAGTTTTTGCTACTTGAGGTGTTAAGTTTGCATTGGAGACAAAACTGTCCATAGGGACGCCATAGATTATCACATTTAACAAATTTATCAATTGTGGCTACTCCTGGGATAACTGAGACTGGCATAGGAGCATCCTCCTTGTAGCATGATGATAAGGAGAGTGAGGACGATGAGTCCTATGACCTCTCTAGTGAGGATGAGCCCTCCACTGTCCCCATGGCAGCCTTTTAGGCCAAGATGTGGACTACCTTCTAGCAACTCTGTGTCACTGAAGGCATTCATGGGGCCCAATTAGCGAAGAATGTAGAGACCACTCGCTTGTATGCGGACAAGTTTGCTAACTAGAGGGCCTCTATCGATAAGCAGAAGGTAATGCTAGCCCACCTGTGCATGAAGTTCATGCCCGATGAGGGTAATGGTGGTGGCGATGGATTGGACTTCGTTTCACTAAAGGGACTTTTCTATTCTTTCCTTTCTTTTTATTTTTTCTTACTGTATTTCTTCGCTTGTTTCTTTCATTATTTTATGTTTTGTGTTTATTGTTATCGTTGTGCTTATTTTCTTATGTTTCTCCTTAGTTTGTTTTGTTTTGTGTGGGGATGGCTTCCCTTGCACTTTTACTACTTTAGATCTGTGGGAGCTCTTCCCATGTATTTATTTTGTGTTAGTCTAGACCCGACATTGAAGACAATGTAGTTTTAAGTGTAGGGCATATTTCTTTTAGTCCACGGTGCCCATACCTTCCTCTACTCGTGTTAGGCGTGACTCAAAGCTAGCTGTGAGGTCCTTGGACTTCCCCCTCAACTTTGGTATAACGAGATCATGTTGCTCCTCACATCCCCGGCCTTGTTGCGATGACTCCACATTGGTGGTGTCGAATCCTGCCACTTGACCTTTGATGGTCTTTCTCATGGCTTCCACCAAAGCTGTGATACCAATTGTGACGCACTTACTTTTTCTTGTAAGTAGACGTGCGGCCTTAGCACTCCCACAAATGCTAAGAAAGTCTTAATTCACTCAAACTCTCAAAGGCTAGATGATAACGTTGTAAAGTTCTAGGCAAAAAGTGGGTGTTTATGAAAGGAAGCTTTTATTACTTGGAAGGAGCTTACAAGACTAGAATTCTAAGTTCTAGTGTCTTTTACAAAGGAAAGGGTTGAGCCTATTTCTAGGCAAGCATCGCCTCCATGGATGGCTAAGATTCCAATATGTGACAACGATCCAACGGTTGCCTTAGCTTATTCTAGAGCATCCTACATAAAGATCTAGCTACAGTGTTCTTGAGAATACTACACTAGTCTACATAATGTGTAATATTTCTGTGGTTCTAAAGAGTTCCAAAGGATCCTAGATTTGTGTAGAGGCTCCCAAAGTTTTCTAGGGCCTTCAAGGGTCTTCTATACAAGTCTAGATCATAGTAGAAACTCCTGGAACGTTCTAGAGAATACTACACTAGTCTACATAATGTTTAACATTTCTATGGTTCTAAAAGACTTCCATAGGATCCTAAACTTGTGTGGAGGCTCCCAAAGTTTTCTAGGGCCCTCTATGGTCTCCTAGATAAGTCCAGATCATAGTAGAACCTCCTGGAATGTTCTAGAACTTAGTGGGCTTGTCTAAAAACATGGAAAAACATCTTGTCTCGCAAGTAGAGTGTGATAGTCTCCCCCACCTATGCTCGCGATGCCCTCATTACGGCTTCATCGTGGAACTGCTTGATATGATTTTTGAATTGCAAAAGGGCATCCTCGTGCTTTCAACTTGCTTCATTTTTGGGCAAGTTCTTCCACTTTACGAGGTATTCTCGATAGTTTGGTATGTTGGAATCCATAGGCAAAAACAAAATAAAATAAAACTACGAAAATCCACCAACAGGATCTGCACATACTAGAAAAACCGATTGGATAGAAATTACCTCAATGTTTTGATTGTTCGTTGTGGAGGCGCTGCTTTGTATGCTTCGCCCTGTACTGGTATCCACGCGTCGAACTCCTCTGCAAGCGTTCGGGATGCTAGTCTCCTCTATGTTCTAAAAACTGTTCAGAACTTATCCTAACTATCTGGTAATCGGTCGTATTTCGGAGAGAGGAGGCTAGATACTATATCGCCGTTCTAGGGTTTTGTTTTTTCTTTCATCAGATAAAGGACGGTTGCCAAGAAAAGGTTAACATAACCTTTTATAGCTGTCAATATCAAAACCCTAACTATCATCTAATGACAGTTTAATCTCGTCCGTCTATTCCTATACTCATCCAAAGGTTGGATGAGTAATATTAAGTAATTAATTTCATTTAATCGATTAAATAAAATTAATTAATTATTAACCTACCAGAAAATACAATATGGAATCTGATTCCCCTTTTGTATACGTTCAAACGAATCTGGACACAATCTAGATTCATTGAACGTGGACATTATGCTCACAAGATTGTCTATGCGTGTGACCCTGTAGGTTCACTTAACGTTGGCAGTGAATAAAAAAATGTCCTAGACATTTATTCACAAAACATAAGCGGCCTCTAGCAAAGACATTATGCTTACCCAAGTTAAGTAAATGTAATAATAACCTAGCATCATATTTAATATTTAGTCCTTTTGTCACACGATAACCTAATTAAGTATAAGGCATGGACCAAGTCATCCTTATAAAACTTAATTAACCATTTACTTGATCACCAGGCAGACTGTTCCAACAAATAATATTAATAACACCTTATTAATACTTATTTGAGCATGGCCATGTATATTTTCCAGTCTTCCTTATCAAGGGGCCCATGGATATCCCTCTCTAAAAAGAGAGGGACAAATCCCTTTCACTATCTCCAATATTCAAGCCATGACGAGAAAATAAGCCAACCAATAATCATAATGATCACCTAATTAAAAGTGATGTTTGACTATGTCAAAACATATGTTTCTCCCCATGCAAGAAACATTAGAAACATTAGGTCGAAGGACACCAAATATAAAACTGAGAAGAAATACTTATAACTTAAACCCATGCAATATTTCTTCTTCACTTTGGGTCATGTCCAATACAATATTCTCAATATGTATTTATAAATTGATTTTATTTCTCATATTCATGATCAGTAAAACTTGACCATCAATCAACTTCACACTAATTTACAAGATGTAATAAACTAGGGCCAAATAAGAATAGTATTTTATTAGCTATAAGGGTTTTACTATCAAGTCACATACTTGATGACCAAGAGCATAAAATACAATTCAAAAATACATGGTTCATAAATTATAAATGTGAGTCAATTGGTCTTAGGGCATATACTAACAATCTCTCACTTGCCCTACCACCAATTTGACATGACTCTCAAACCCATTGACCTAGTATGACTCTCATGCTTAAGTTGTGGGAGTGGCTTTGTCAATGGATCTGCGACATTGTCATTGGTGTCTACTTTGCAAATTTTAACATCTCCACGCTCAATAATTTCTCCAATGAGATGGAAATGCCTGAGAATATGTTTGGATCGTTGATGAGATCTAGGTTCCTTAGCTTGTGCAATGGCTCCTGTATTATCACAATATAGGTACACTGGGTTCACAATGCTAGGAATTACACCTAATTCTGTGATGAACTTTCTGATCCAAACTGCCTCCTTGGCTGCATCAGAAGCAGCCACATACTCAGCCTCTGTAGTAGAATCGACCACGGTATCTTGCTTTGAACTCTTCCAGCTCACAGCACCTCCATTCAAACAAAACACAAATCCAGATTGTGATCTAAAATCATCTACATCAGTCTGAAAGCTAGCATCCTTGTAACCATTTACAACAAGCTCTCCTTCCTGACCTCCGTAGATCAAAAACATCTCTTTAGTCCTTCTTAAGTACTTGAGAATGTTTTTTACTGCAGTCCAATGCGGTTCACCGGGATTTGACTGGAATCTGCTAGTCATGCTTAATGCATACAAGACATCTGGGCGAGTGCATAACATGGCGTACATGATAAATCCAATTGCGGAAGCGTAAGGAATCTTACTCATGCGTTCTGTATCCTCCCTTGTGGGAGGACTTTTAGACTTACTGAGTTTAACGCCAGGTTCTGTATCCTCTCTTAGAATCTTGCATACTGAACCTTTTCAGTACCTTGTCAATATATCCACTCTGACTTAGTCCAATAAGCTTTTTACTTCTATCTCGATAGATCCTAATTCCTAGAATATAGGCTGCTTTGCTAAATCTTTCATTGAAAAACACTTCCCCAACCAAGTTTTTACACTTTGCAAAGTGGGGATGTCATTCCCAATTAACAAGATGTCATCGACATAGAGTACTAAGAAGACTACTGCATTTTCTGTAACCCTTTTGTAGACACAAGGTTCATCATCATTCTTGATGAAATTGAATTCTTTAATTGCTTCATCAAAACGAAGATTCCAACTTCGAGATGCTTGCTTCAAGCCATAAATGGATCTTTGAAGTTTACACACTTTACTAGAATTCGAAGGGTGAATAAAACCTTCAGGTTGTGTCATATACACATCCTCCAGTAGATTTCCATTAAGAAAAGAAGTTTTAACATCCATTTGCCATATTTCATAATCATAATATGCTGCAATGGCAAGTAGAATTCTAATTGACTTAAGCATTACAACTGGAGAAAAGGTTTCATCATAGTCTATACCATGAGTTTGTCTATACCCTTTTGCTACCAATCGTGCTTTGTAAGTGTGCACACTGCCATCCATGTCAGTTTTCTTTTTGAAAACCCATTTACACCCTATGGTCTTGCAACCTTCAGGTGGATCAATCAAAGTCCAAACTTGATTATTATGCATGGATTGCATTTATGATTTCATAGCCTCTAGCCATTTGCTAGATTCAGGACTATGAATAGCATCTTTGTAGGAATTAGGTTCACATTGATCAATAAGATCAATATTATGATCCTCAGTCACAAGAAATCCATATCTCTGTGGATTCTGAGAAATCCTACTAGACCTTCTTCGCCCTTGTGTCAAAGGTTCAGGCTCAGTATGAATACGTGAGTCTAACTGAGTATCCATACTCGGTTCAGAAATGGTCTGCTGTCCTTGAGCTTCTTCAAGATGGATTCTACTCCCACTGACTCTTTTGGAAACGAATTCCCTTTCAAGGAAAATTCCGTTCCGAGCAACAAACACTTTGTTTTCAGATGGAAGATAAAAGTAGTATCCTTTAGTTTCCTTAGGATATCCCACAAACAGACACTTATCATATTTGGGTGCTAGTTTTTCAGATAATGATCGCTTCACATAAGCATCACATCCCCAAATTTTGAGAAATGCTAAACAAGGTTGTTTCCCAGTCCATATCTCATATGGTGTTTTCTGAACAGCTTTAGATGGAACTCTATTTAATATGAATGCAGCGGTTTCTAGAGCATAACCCCAAAAAGAAATTGAAAGATCTGTTTGACTCATCATAGATCGAACCATATCCAATAGAGTTCGATTTCTACATTCAGACACACCATTCCATTGTGGTGTTCCTGGTTGAGTTAATTGTGATAATATCCCACAATTTTTTAGATGTTCATCAAACTCTTGGCCTAAGTATTCACCACCTCGATCTGATCGAAGTAATTTGATACTCCTTCCAAGTTGATTCTGCACTTCATTTTGAAATTCCTTAAACTTTTGAAAGGAATCAGATTTATGTTTCATTAGATAGACATAACCATATCTACTGAAATCATCTATGAATGTAATGAAATACTGAAAACCTCCTCTGGTTTGTGTGTTCATTGGCCCACATACATCAGTATGTATAAGCTCCAATAAATCGGTAGCCCTTTCACTTTGCCTTGTAAATGGACTTTTAGTCATTTTTCCCAATAAACAAGAATCACATTTTTCATAAGACTCAAGGTCGAATGAAGATAAAAGTCCATCTTGATGGAGTTTTGATATGCGTTTCTCATTTATATGGCCCAAACGACAATGCCAGAAGTAAGTTTGATTTAAATCATTAGATTTAAATTTCTTTGTATTTATGTTATAGATGGGCTTACTAATTGAATTATGTAGGTTAAGAATGTAAAGTCCATTACATAAAGAGGCATCCCCATAGAAAATATCATTTTTATAAATAGAACTTTTACCATTCTTAGTATTAAACTCAAAACTATTAATATCCAAACAAGAAACTGAAATGATGTTCCTCATAGCAGGAACATAATAACAATCTTTAAGTTCAATTATAAGCCCAGTAGGCAAAAGTAAATCAAATGAACCTACAGCAGCAACTTTTTCTCCATTTGCAACTCGTAGATCCACCTCTCCCTTTGCCAAAAGATCTACTCCTTTTGAGTCCCTGCACATTTACACAAATGTGAGCTCCATATCCGGTATCTAATACCCATGAAGTAGGAGTAGACCTATTAATTTCTATAACGAAAATACCTGAAGCAGCAGTCTCACTGGCCTTTTGCTTCTTCTTTTCTTCCAAGTAGAGCTTGCAATTCATTTTCCAATGACCAGGTTCATTGCAGTGGAAGCAAGTCCCTTCCTTTGGTGGTTTAACCTTGGGCTTGGGCTTCTGCTTGCCTTTCCCCTTTTTGCCCATAACCTTTCCCTTTCCCTTTCCCTTGTTCTTCTTGAACTACCCCTTCTGAACCATCAGAACATTAGGAGTAGACTTCCTAATGTTTTGTTTAGCCTGCTTGAGCATCCCGTGCAATTCATTTATGGACTTTTCCATCTTATGCATATTGAAGTTCATGACAAACTGATCATAGTCAGAGGTCAAAGAGGCCAAGATCATATCAGTAGCCAAGTCATGACTTACAGGTGCTCCAAGTTTTTCGAGCTGATCAAAATACCCTTTCATCTTAAGGACATGAGCACTAACTGAAGTGCCAGGGGTCATTTTGCAGCTATTTAACGCTTTATTGGTAAGATATCTCTCTTGACGTGCTTGCTCTTGGAACATTTCCTTGAGCTGTTTTATCATCTCATAAGCCTCAACTTCCTCGAATTGCTTTTGCAACTCAGATTCCATCGTAGCCAACATGAGACATGTCACATAGTTAGAATCATCCTTGTGCTTACTATAAGCATCCTTTTCGACTCTAGGGGCATTGTTAGCTGGTTGATTAGGGATAGGGTTTTCAAGTACATATAGCTTTTTTTCTTGTTTAAGGACAATCCTTAAATTTCGTGCCCAATCAAGAAAGTTAGTCCCACTAAGCTTATTCTTTTCAAGTACGGATCGCAATGATGTGTTTGAATTGTTTGAGGCCATTATCTACATAGAATTTGCAAAGTAAAATTAAATAAATGAAGCATTAAATTTCCCTTAAATATTCAACATTTGATATAAATCATGGGTATAAAAATTTATTTTATTCTAATCATAAGTAAGCATTGGCTTAACACCCATAATTAGAGAAAAATGTATTAATGGGATTTACATCTACATGTACCGGCAAAATCCCATATGATGTCTGATAGAGTCGATTTTTAATACAAATAAACACATTAAGTTTTAATTATTAGCCTTTGAAAATATTTTATTTATTTATTAGTCATAATTATTATATTTAATTTATTTTATTTATCTTTGTGCAGATTTCTAAAAAAGAATGGAAAATAAAGATTCCATATTAAATTTAGTAGAATCCTTTAAGGATTAGGAAGCTACAGTATTTGAATCCTTTAAGGATTAGGATTTTGCTTCTCTTTTGGATATATATAGAAGAACAACAGCAGAGAGAAAATACAGCAGCAGAATTTTCCAGCAGCAGAGAAAAATTTCCAGCAGCAGGAAAAATTTCCAGCAGAAGAATTTTCCAGCAGCAGAGAAAAAAACAGCAGCAGAAAAATACAGCAGCTCCAAGTGAAGAAAAAAGCCGTGATCTACTCCAAGAAATTGGTTCATTCTTTCCCTTTAGCCATGAACTAAATTTATTTTTAGAATCTTGATGAAACCCTAGCCATTTGACTTTGGTTTATTTTATTTTTGGGAGATTTATTCTATTATTTATGTGATTGCATATCTTGGGATGTTATTGGTTTCATGCAATTAATTCTGTGTGATTGTTCTTGTAGAATAATTATTTGGGTTAATTGATATTTTTATCCATGCTTAATTCTTGTAGTTTTAAGTATGAGAGATATGTAAGTTTTGCAAGTATATTGTGGGTTTTAGAATTGAATAGTTCATGCTAATTTTAGATGATTTATGTCATAGGAATGAATAAGTCATGCTAATGGTTAGATGGATTATGTCATGCATTTAAACACAATATATTTCTTTAGTGAATCGAAGCTTGTAGCCTAGATCACCACATAAATGTTTAATCTTTTCTCCTAAATAAAATTAAATCATTGTTCTATAGGTTAGTGGTGGATTCAAGGTTCTAAATCATCTTCTTGGGTTAAGCTCCTGTTATCTTTAATTTAATTATTTTATTCATTAGTTTTAATTATTTTAGTAATAATTCTTAGATAACAAAATTTGATTCTTCTTTTTATAGAATTAATTTAGGAAGATAATAATTTAAGTAGTTAAGCCTTTCTCTGTGGTTCGATACCCTAATACTTTCATATTACTTTGATCTTGTGCACTTGCAAGTATTGGGTTAAAACTTTGTTATAAAAATCCCGATCAAGTTTTTGGCGCCGTTGCTAGGGAGAGGTTAAATTAATTGCTTTTGTTATTGCCTCCTAAATTTGTTAGTATTTTTTTTATTCTATTTTTGTTCTTAAAAAAAAATATATATATATTTTTTTTGTTTTTTGTCTTCAACGTTCTTTTTTATTTATTATTATTTTTTATTTCATTATTTGATAGTTTATTCATCATTATTATTTGTGGTAATTTTTTTTTTATTTTTTTTGAATTTGTTTATTAATGCATGGTCGTCGTTCGCTCTCTGTTGATTTAAAAGAATTTGATCCTGAGATAGAGCGTATACTTAAGGCACTTAGAGCACAAGGAAAAATCACTAACACTTTTGACATTAAAATGGCTGAACATCTGCGATCATTAAGGGAGTATTTTACTCCCAACACATATAACTCACCAATAGGTAATAGAATACCTGAAATTGAGGCTAATCACTTTGAAATCAAAGCTTCTACTATTCAAATGCTACCATCTTTTTATGGCCTTGATTCTGAAAATCCTTATAAGCATATTGATGAGTTTTTAGAAATTTGCTCTACTTTTAAACTGCCTAATGTAAGTGATGATGCTATTAGATTACGTCTTTTTCCTTTCTCTTTGAAAGATAAGGCTAAACATTGGTTACATACACGTGAGAGAATAGGTACATGGGCTGAGATGTCTAGGGAATTTTTGAAAAAATATTTTCCTATGGGTAAACTTACAAGATTAAGGAGAGAGATCACTACTTTTTCCCAACAAAATAATGAACAATTCCATGAGAGTTGGGAAAGATTTAAAGAACTTCTTCGTAGTTGCCCTCACCATGAAGTCCCCAAATGGCAGCAAATCCAAAGTTTTTATTCAGGACTAGATGAGAGAAATCGCCAAATGGTTGATTCCTCTTGTGGTGGTACCTTTCTTCATAAAACTGCAGATGAGGCATGGGATTTATTTGAAAATTTGAGTGATAATTCACAACAACACGCCACCTCCTCACGTGTAGGCACATCTGAGCAAATAGGGAATAGAGGAATGTATGAAGTTTCTCAAAATGTTGATCTTTCTTTGAAAGTTGATGCCTTATCCAAAAAGTTTGATCAATTGTTAGCTTTAAATACATTGCCTACTAATTCTCCTAATGTTCAAGGTGTTTGTGCAATTTTCTCTAGTCCTTCTCATGTTATCCATGACTGTCCTAGTGCTTCACTATTTCCAGAATTTGTGCAGGAACAAGTCAATGCAGCCCAAGGATTTCACAGACAGAATGACCCATATTCAAACACG
The DNA here is from genome assembly GCA_028651295.1 of Catharanthus roseus. Lineage (NCBI taxonomy): Eukaryota > Viridiplantae > Streptophyta > Magnoliopsida > Gentianales > Apocynaceae > Catharanthus > Catharanthus roseus. The sequence goes on along the minus strand of JAPQWS010000153.1, from coordinate 27,176,242 downwards.
TACAATCCAGGCTGGAGAAATCATCCTAATTTCTCTTGGAGGCAACAAGGAGGGGAAGTTCAATTAGGCCAACAACAATATCAACAAAACAGACAATCTGGTATGACTACTCCCCCAGGTTTTCAATCCCAAAGGTATATACCTCCTCACCCTCCTCAAAGTGGAAATTCTATGTTTGAAGAAAAAGTCTTATCTGCTTTGAAAGGTTTAGAATCTATGAACAAATTCTAGATTCACACACTCAATCTATTGCTAAGTTAGAAACTCAAATAGGGCAACTAGCTAATACAATAAGTAGAAGAGATGAGGGTAAGCTTCCTAGTCATCCAATAGAGAATCCTAGAGCTAATTATCATGAGCAAGCTAAAGCTGTAATTACCCTTAGGAGTGGGAAGAAGGTAGATAATAAAGTAGGGGAACCAATTAAAGATAAGGAATTAAATGAAAACGAAACTGAGGAGATTGATATAGAGACTAAAATTGAAAAGAATGTAGAAAAGGAACTAGCTTCCTCTTCTAAATATAAAACTCCAGAACCATCTCCCATGACTTCGTACAAGCCTAAGGTTCCTTATCCAGAAGCTTTATTGCCACCCCCACATCTTAGAAAGGATAATAAAAGGGAAGATATTTTAGAAACTCTCAAACAAGTTAAAATTAATCTTCCACTTTTAGAGGTTATTAAGCAAGTCCCATCCTATGCAAAATTTCTTAAAGACATGTGTACTTTTAAAAGAAAATCTAAAACCAGTGTTTCTAAGAAAATCTTCTTAACTGAACAGGTGAGCTCTATTTTGCAATACAACACTCCACCTAAATATAAAGATCCTGGTGTCCCTACTATCTCATGTCTTATTGGTAATCATAAAATAGATAGGGCACTCTTAGATTTAGGTTCTAGTGTTAATTTGATTCCATACTCTGTTTATGAAGAGTTAGGATTAGGGGAATTGCAACCAACTGACATGACCTTACAATTAGCCGATAGATCAATCAAGGTACCTAGGGGGAGGATAGATGATGTTCTAGTTCAAATTGATAAAGGTGTCTTCCCTGTAGACTTTGTAGTCCTAGATATGGAACCTGGTAGATCTTCTCAGAATCATATCCCCATTATTCTAGGTCGTCCTTTTTTGGCTACTGCTGATGCTACTATTAATTGTAGAACTGGGGTCATGGATATCTCTGTAATGAATATGAGGGCTAGATTAAATATCTTTAAAACTTCTTCACAACCTTCCATAGAAGATAATTCTGATTGCTATTTGGTAGATGTAAATGATGAATTAATTGAAGAAACTCTACCTTTAATGTGTTCAAAAGATTATACTTTTATTGAGAAAGAAAACCTTATCTGCACTGAAAATGTCAATTCCAATCTTGCCTACGTTGCTGCACCTGAAAACTCTTCTTGGATTGTGAATCATGAGCTTAATATGAGAGAAATAGATCCTGGCTGAATGCAAAAGAATTAGGGAGTCTGGCTGAAGGCTTTAAAATTAGCGCTCTTGGGAGACAACCCAAATTTTATTTTATTTATTTATTTTATTTTTATTTTTTTTTATTCCACTTGATTGGTAGAAAGGTATGAAATGTTTGTTTTGTAGGTAATCAAACAACTTATCATTATCATGGAGATTACAGAGATTGTTTACTACTCCTGCAGACATGCATTAATATTGCTTCTTCTACCAGGTTGTATTGTTCTTTTCTTTGTCTCTTCTCTACTCTTGGTACTCTTATCACATTGTGGACAATGTAGGGTCTAGGTATGGGGGAGAAGATGCTTTTATTCTGATATCTACTATTTTTTTAGTATTTTCGTTTTTTTTCTCGTATTTCTTGTTCAATTATTTTTTTAAATTTTATTTATTTCTCTACATTATTTAAAAAAAATCAAAAAATATGATTTCACGTAAAGAATAATTCTTTTTGAGTTCCTTTAAAAATGTCTTGAATGAGTTGAGAAAAGTACTTATTTTCTTGTTTTTAATTAGGGTGACGGACTTATGTTCTATATTTGTTATAACTTTTGCATGACTTACACTTGAGCACGTGGGTCATTGTTAGTATTTAATAAATCCTTTACATTATTTTTGAGCTACATAAAGTTGATGAATCTCTTCCGTACATTCTAGAACTTACTTGAGTACCTCTTGAGGCGAAATAGAAAAGTTTTCCTTATTTGACTCAGAGACGACGGTCATAGGCCTTCTTTGAATTGTTTGTGCCTTTCAAGCTTACCAAATTTCATAAACTTTTACCTTCGTACCCTTTTGAGCCTAAATGTTATATCTTTCTTTAAACCACTTAAATATTAACCCTTAATCTTGTAGAGAGCTTAATGCAAACTTCTAACTAGTGCTTCAATGATGGCTTATTGTTTGTGTGTTTTAGAAAAGAAGTTACTTTGACAAAAGGGAGAAGAAAAAAATATATATATATATGACTTGTTGTGTTGAAAAAAAAAAACAAACAAATGTATTGAGCTGAAAAAAAAAAGAAAAAGAAAAGAAAAAAAAAGTCGATACATGATTGTTACAAGTCATAAAAAAAAATAAAAAAAAAAGAAGAAAAAAAAAAATTCAAGAGGCCCGGATTTGTGAATGTAAGAAAAAAAGAATGGCCTTAAATGATGAAATCCTAAGAAAAAGAAGATGGTAGTTGGTGAATGTATTACTAAAAAAAGAAAAAAGGAGCAAAAACAAAGTTAGAAAGTTTGTCGAAATTTTAAAGTATCCATCTTCTTTGTAAGCTCTCTTTTCTTTGATTTTGAATTCCTTACCTTCGCTTGATAACTAATGCTCTAACCTTACATTACAAGCTTTAAAGTCCTACCTGATCTGAGTTGAGTTGAGAATCCTTGATTAGTTGAGAGAAGGTACAAAGAGTGAGCCTATGGAATGAACTCTTGCTGAGATTTGTTCTCTATAGGTAATTTGGAAATTTTATTTAGTATTTATTTCATACTCTCTGATGACCACGATCACACATTACACAAGTTTTGCATTAGTTATGGGAGATAATTGAATATTTGTTTGTTTACTTGAGCTTGAAAAATGAGAAGAAGAGTATTTGTCTTGATAAGTTTGAGATATTGATGGAGGATACTTAATTTGGGCTATTCTCTATCTTTTCTAAAGTTTGATGTTTATTTTGACTTTGTGGGTACGTCGTTCGCAAACCCTCACGAGACCATACTCGTCCACTAGGGGTAACTTAGGGGTTTAAAGGGCTTGTTGCACGTGCTAAATGCAATCGTGAGTCCTACGAAAGTGGCTAGTTAGTTTTTCTTTTTATTCTTTATTTTTGCTTGAGGACTAGCAAAACTTAGGTGTGGGGGAGTTGATAGAGTCGATTTTTAATACAAATAAACACATTAAGTTTTAATTATTAGCCTTTGAAAATATTTTATTTATTTATTAGTCATAATTATTATATTTAATTTATTTTATTTATCTTTGTGCAGATTTCTAAAAAAGAATGGAAAATAAAGATTCCATATTAAATTTAGTATAATCCTTTAAGGATTAGGAAGCTACAGTATTTGAATCCTTTAAGGATTAGGATTTTGCTTCTCCTTTGGATATATATAGAAGAACAACAGCAGAGAGAAAATACAGCAGCAGAATTTTCCAGCAGCAGAGAAAAATTTCCAGCAGCAGAATTTTCCAGCAGCAGAAAAATACAGCAGCTCCAAGTGAAGAAAAAAGCCATGATCTACTCCAAGAAATTGGTTCCTTCTTTCCCTTTAGCCATGAACTAAATTTATTTTTAGAATCTTGATGAAACCCTAGCCATTTGACTTTGGTTTGTTTTATTTTTGGGAGATTTATTCTATTATTTATGTGATTGCATATCTTAGGATGTTATTGGTTTCATGCAATTAATTCTGTGTGATTGTTCTTGTAGAATAATTATTTGGGTTAATTGATATTTTTATCCATGCTTAATTCTTGTAGTTTTAAGTATGAGAGATATGTAATTTTTGCAAGTATATTGTGGGTTTTAGAATTGAATAGTTCATGCTAATTTTAGATGATTTATGTCATAGGAATGAATAAGTCATGCTAATGGTTAGATGGATTATGTCATGCATTTAAACACAATATATTTCTTTAGTGAATCGAAGCTTGTAGCCTAGATCACCACATAAATGTTTAATCTTTTCTCCTAAATAAAATTAAATCATTGTTCTATAGGTTAGTGGTGGATTCAAGGTTCTAAATCATCTTCTTGGGTTAAGCTCCTGTTATCTTTAATTTAATTATTTTATTCATTAGTTTTAATTATTTTAGTAATAATTCTTAGATAACAAAATTTGATTCTTCTTTTTATAGAATTAATTTAGGAAGATAATAATTTAAGTAGTTAAGCCTTTCTCTGTGGTTCGATACCCTAATACTTTCATATTACTTTGATCTTGTGCACTTGCAAGTATTGGGTTAAAACTTTGTTATAAAAATCCCGATCAATGTCCTAGGCTCAAAACCGTTTTGATAGCCTAGTTAAGCCAAACCATTCCAAGCATATGGAAATCACCATTTTCCATCTTCCCCTACTTAGGTAACCATTTATCTCTTGCTTTGGCAATGAGACAAAATGATGATCCAAGCATGGAGAAGTGCTTATGATCATGGAAGGCATTTTACAACTTACTTTTTTTTTTTTTTACATGGTTTCAAAAACCGTCATTTTTATTTGTATATTATTTCACAAAACATATATCAAAAATAAAAGGAAATAAACTAAACATCACATTCATAATATATATACATCAAATAAAACGTGTCATAGCATGGCCCCAATCCTATATTGACTTCCACGAGCCTCATGGAAGTCAAAGGTCAATCTAGGTAAGTCTTCATCTCCATGAGCTTGCCTCCAATGTCTTGGCCTTCTAATCTTGTTACATAGGACAGAAAACATACATAGGAATAGGAAATAAAACTAACCTATTCTAGTACAGCTTGATAATATTACATCAATGAAAACAACGACACGCAGGCCGTATTTAAAAACATGCAACCCATTAACAAAATAAGCCAATCAATCACAAGAGGTAAAGGGCCATGCTATGCACCATGCATCTAAAGATAAGAAGAAACGTGCAAAAAAACAATAGGGGGTTCCAGGGGCGAAGCCCCCGGAAGAAAACGGCGGTTAAACATTAAATCATGTGATTCTGCATATTAGTTTAACAATTAAATTGCACAAATTACAGACTGTACGCCAAACAATTTGGCAGTAACAACATTCTGTTTAATTAATCGCATTAATAAGTAAAACAGAATATGATATGTGTGAATCCTATAATTCAATTTACTCTGATTATTACACTAATCAGAAACCTTACTATAAGGCCGATTGAAAACAACATATGTAATCAAAGCGGTAACAGATAAAATCAGTAAAACTAGGATGTACGAGGCTCTGATACCACTGTTGGAATCCATAGGCAAAAAAAAAATTAAAATAAAACTACGGAAATCCACCAACAGGATCTGCACATATTAGAAAAACCGATTGGATAGAAATTACCTCAATGTTTTTTATTGTTCGTTGTGGACGCGCTGCTTTGTACACTTCGCCCTCTACTGGTATCCACGCGACTCCTTTGAAGCGATCGGGATGCTAGCCCCTTCTGTGTTCCGAAAACTGTTCAGAACTGATCATGACTATCTGGTAATCGGTCGTATTTCGGAGAGAGGAGGCTAGATACTATATCGCCGTTCTAGGGTTTAGGGTTTTGTTTTTCTTTAATCAGATAAAGGACGGCTACCAAGAAAAGGTTAACATAACCTTTTATAGCTGTCAATATCAAAACCCTAACTGTCATCTAATGACAGTTTAATCTCGTCCGTCTATTCCTATAATCATCCAACGGTTTGATGAGTAATATTAAGTAATTAATTTCATTTATTCGATTAAATAAAATTAATTACTTATTAACCTACCGAAAAATATAATATGGAATCGATTCCCCTTTTTGTATACGTTCAACGAATGCGGACACGAGTCTAGATTCATTGAATGTGGACATTATGCTCACAAGATCGTCTATGCGTGTGACCCTGTAGGTTCACTTAACGTTGGCAGTGAATGAAAAAATGTCCTAGACATTTATTCACAAAACATAAGCGGTCTCTAGCAAGACATTATGCTTACCCAAGTTAAGTAAATGTAATAATAACCTAGCATCAGATTTAATATTTAGTCCTTTTGTCACACGATATCCTAATTAAGTATAAGGCATGGATCAAGTCATCCTTATAAAACTTAATTAACCATTTACTTGATCACCAGACAGACTGTTCCAACAAATAATATTAATAACACCTTATTAATAATTATTTGAGCATGGCCATGCATATTTTCCAGTCTTCCTTATCAAGGGGCCCATGGATATCTCTCTCTATAAAGAGAGGGTCAAATCCCTTTCACTATCTTCAATATTCAAGCCATGACGAGAAAATAAGCCAACCAATAATCATAATGATCACCTAATTAAAAGTGATGTTTGACTATGTCAAAACATATTTTTCTCCCCATGCAAGAAACATTAGAAACATTAGGTCGAAGGACACCAAATATAGAACTGAGAAGAAATACTTATAACTTAAACCCATGCAATATTTCTTCTTCACTTTGGGTCATGTCTAATACAATATTCTCAATATGTATTTATGAATTGATTTTATATCACATATTTATGATCAGTAAAACTTGACCATCAATCAACTTCACACTAGTTTACAAGATGTAATAAACTAGGGACAAATAAGAATAGTATTTTATTAGCTAGAAGGGTTTTACTATCAAGTCACATACTTGATGACCAAGAGTATAAAAGACAATTCAAAAATACATGCTTCATAAATCATAAATGTGAGTCAATTGGTCTTAGGGCATATACTAACATGGTACAACTCGTCTTCGAATATGGCGATCGGCTAGTATGGTCTCGACTTCCTTGTCAAATGAGGTGACCACGGTGGTGGTCGTTCACTTATACTCTCCTTGAGTAGGGTTCTCTATGTCATCGTGATATGGTTTTAAGAGACTCACATGAAAGACCGGTTGAATCGTGAGTTTGGAATGTAATTGGAGTTTATAAGAGACCTTCCCAACACATTTTAATACCGGGAAAGGGCCCTCATATCTCCTAATCAAGCCATTGTGAACTTTTCTGGAGCTCTATAATTATTAAGGAAGAAGTTTCACCATGACAAGGTCCCCTTCTTAAAACTCCGAGGGCCTTCTTTTCTTGTCCGCCCATTTCTTCATCCTTTTCAAGGCCTTGTTCAAGTACGCTAGTGTCAATTCGTCTTGCTCGTGCCATATTTAGCAAATTTAAAGCTTGTGGCATGAGTAAGAGGCATTGTAGGTTGTTGTCCCATGATCAAGCAACTTTGCCCAATGTCGTTGGTTGGCACTCATGCAGTGTCTCATGTATGGCTCCAAGAGTGCATTTGTCCGCTCAATTTGGCCATCACTTTGAGGATGGAAACTAGTGAAAAAGTTCAAATCTGAGCCAAGTAACTTGAACAATTCCGTCAGGAATCGTCCCATGAAACGTGGGTCTCGATCGCTCACTATGTTGGAAGGAACTCTCCAAAGCTTGACAACATTTTTAAAGAATAACCGAGTTGTCTCTCCGGCAGCACAATCTGTAGGGGCTCGAATGAAGGTGGCATACTTGCTAAATCGATCAACCACCACTATTATGCTCCAAATCCTTCTAACTTTTGTAGGGAAGTGATAAAGTCTATCAAAACACTTTCCCAAGGCCTCTTAGGAATAGACAATGTGTCAAGTAGTCCCGATGGTGCTTGCTGTTCAACTTTGTCTTGTTGGTATATGAGGCATGTTCTTACATAAGACTCCACCTCATCCTATATTTGGGGCCAATAATATGTGGTCTTCAACAAAGTAAGGGTGTGTTTCATACCTAGATATCCAGTCCATTTAGAATCGTGGCATTCTATGATCAATTCACACCAAAGATTTCCCCACTTGGGCACAAAGAATCGGTTTCCCTTTGTCTAGAGCATCCCTTCTTCTAGCCAAAAGTGTTGTCTTGCCTTCCATTACAAGTGCTACAAGATTTTTAGCTAGGGAGTCTTGTTGTAGGCTTTCCTTAATGTGTCTGAGTAGAGGGTTATCAACTCGGTAGATGGATGCGAGCTCCACCTTGTGGCTTAAGGCATCAGCTACCACATTGGCTTTCCCAGGCTTGTATTTCAAGCTATAATCAAACTCCACGAGAAAGTCTTGTCACCGAGCTTGCTTTAAACCAAGCTTCTTTTAAGTTTGGAAATAACTAGTAGAAATATTATCGGTCAAGATGATGAACTTGGAGCTCAACAAATAATGTCGCCAAACTCTTAGGCAATGGATGATTGTGATCATCTCTTTTTCTTACATGGTGTAGCAACGTTCCGTCTCGTTAAGGTTGCAGCTCTCGTAGCCTATCGGGTGACCATGTTGTATGAGTACGCCTCCAATAGAAAAGTCCGAAGCATCAGTGTGCACTTTGAAAGGCTTGGAATGATCATGCTAGCTGAGAACTGGATCTTCACAAATGGCCTTCTTTAGATCTTCAAAGGCATATTGGCAATCTTCGCTCCATGCCCATGGTCGATTCTTCTTAAGAAGATCTGTCAAAGGTGCCGCTCGAGCGGAATAGCCTTTGATAAAGCGAAGATAATAGTTCACAAGTCCAAGGAAGGACCTTAACTCATGAACTTTAGTGGGTGGCTCCCATCTTTATATGGCTTCACCTTTGTATCCTCCATCATAAACTTTCCACCCTTTATCTTATGCCGTAAGAACAATACCTCTTCTTGGGCAAATAAACACTTCTCCTTTTTTATATATAGCTCATTGTCCTTTAAGACTTGAAACACTTTTCTCAATTGTTCCTTGTGTTCCTCCATTGTTTGGCTATATATCACGATACCATCCAAGTAGACTACCACGAATAGATCGAAGTAGGGGTGGAATAGCTTATTCATCAAGGTGTAAAAACTTATGGGTGCATTTGTTAGTCCAAAAGGCATGACTAAAACTCGTAAGAGGCATACCTTGTTATGTATGTGGTCTTGGGCTCGTCACCTTCGGCGATACAAACTTCATAGTACCCCGAGCAAAGATCCAACTTGGTGAAGTACTCTGCATGGACAAGTTGGTTGAAAAGATTTGCTACGAGTGGAATGGGATACTTATTTTTTATGGTGACCTTGTTGAGAGCCCGATAGTCTATACACATTCGTAAGGAACCATTCTTTTTCTTTTGGAAAAGAACTTGGGCACCAAAAGGAGCTTTGGAAGGCCTAATAAAACCAACATCTATTAAGCCCTTTAGTTGTTCCTTGAGCTCCGCTAACTCTGGTGATGCCATGTGGTAAGGGCTCATGGTTGCTGGTTTGGCTCCTGGCTTTAACTCGATTTGATGATCGACTTCCCTTCTTGGTGGCAACTTCTTCGATAATTCCTCGGGCATGAGATCCTTGAATTCATACAGAACGCCTTCTATTTTCTTTGGAATGGTTAGTTGGGGAGGTATCTCCTCATCGTCGTACTCTTTGAGGATGGCTAGGTAGCTTTCCTTATCCCTCTTCAAGCCATTCTCGAACTGCATGGTTGACAACGCTTGTGAATCAGACTTGGTAGACCGTAGTGTTGGTACTACGCAAGTCTTTCCTTCATCCAAGATACACATGGTGTTGGCAGAAGAAATGGGAAACGTCTTCACTTAATCGAGAAACTCCATCCCGAGAACTACCTTGACATCAGCCATAGGTACCACGGACAAATCCAAGTAGCCCACCCATGCACCAAGAGTTGTCTTGACGCCTCGAGCAATGCCTTGTATTGGCTAGGCCATAGAGTTGATGGCTTTCATAGACCCAGTGCCAGCACTATTTTAAGGCCTAGTTTATTGGCTTCCTCTACGGAGATGAAGTTGTGGGATGCACCTATGTCAAGTAAAGCCTTTGTCTCCTTCTCATTGATAGTTGCATCTACAAACTGAAGTCCCTTCGCTTGAGTCTTCGGGGTACTTTGGATAACATTGAGGAGTTGTAGTGAGCCGACTTGAGCATCATCCTTGTTGCCACTTAATTCGTGCCCCTTGACATCGGCCGTCAAAGCATTGAGTGCCTTTGCCTTTGGACCATCTTGTGTCCAGTGAAGCTCATCACATAAGAAGCATTCCGGTTTAGAGATAGAATAGTCAAAGTTCTCCTTTTGTTTGCCTTCATCCTTCGGCTTCCAAGGACTTTGACCTTGGTTTCGGTTGTCTTCCTTGCGGTTGCCTCGCCAATGTTCTTCCCCATCTTTGTTAGGACCGCTTTTCTTCTCTTTAGACTTGGATGACTCCTTTTGGCTTGAGTAATCAATCAAGCTTTCGGCTATAGTGATGAGAGTGGCAAGGTCTTGCACACCACGACACCTAAGCTCGTTTTTGGCCCAAGCTTGTAGATCGTCCATCAAAAAGAAGAGCGAGTCCTTATCGGACATGTCGGGGATTTTCAACACGAGATTTGTGAAGTCTTTCACATAATCCCAGATGCTTCCAAAATGTATGAGCCTTTGTAGGCGACCACGTGCCTCTTCTTCGGTATTTTTCTGGTGCAATTACCTTTTAAGCTCGACTATAAAATCATCAAAGGTAGTGATGGAGCATTTACCTCTCTTGATGTCATCTTGCCGTCGGCGCAACCAAAGCATGGCTGTGTCGGTGAGTTACAAAGCTGCTCTCTTGATCTTGGCTCCATCATCTATGATGCCTGTAGTGTCGGCTCTAGCCCCCATAAGAAGTTATCTACTTCATGAGCATTACGCATACCTGCGAAGCTCTTCGGTTTTGGGATGTCGACCCATCGAGATTCCACTGTAGATATGGTTGGACCAGGAAGGACTACCTTCTTACATAAGGCTAGGTCCCCTCGAGCTTCCTCCAATTGCATTAACAAGCTATTAAGCTCCCTTTGACCAACGTCTCGCAAATGGGCTACCTCGGCCATAAACACCTCCCTAAAGGCCAGTAAGTCTACTTGATTAGACTCACCTAGCTTGGTAAGGGCTTCATGCACCTCTTCATGGGTTTCGATAATGTTTGCCTCTAGACCTTCTACCCGTTGGTCTAGATTCTCCATGTGTGCGTGTACGGCGCCCATGCCTTTCTCCACTCGTGTTAGGCGTGACTCAAAGCTAGCTGTGAGATCCTTGGACTTCCCCCTTGGCTTTGGTATAATGGGGTCACGATGCTCTTCACGTCCCAAGCCTTGTTGCGATGACTCCACATTGGTGGTGTCGGATCCCGCAAGTTGATCTTTGATGGTCTTCGTCATGGCTTCCACCAAAGCTCTGATACCACTTGTCACACACTTACTTTTTCTTGTAAGTAGACGTGCAACCTTAGCACTCCCACAAATGCTAAAAAAGACTTAATTCACTCAAACTCTCAAAGGCCAGATGAGAACGTTGGAAAGTTGTAGGCAAAGAGTGGGTGTTTATGAAAGGAAGCTTCTATTACTTGGAAGGAGCTTACAAGGCTTAGAACTCTAAGTTCTAGTGTGTTTTACAAATGAAGGGGATGAGCCTATTTATAGGCAAGTGCCTCCTCAATGGATGGTTAAGATTACAACATGTGGCAACGATCCAACGATTGCCTTAGATCATTCTAGAACATTCTACATAAGGATCTAGCTACGGAGTGTTCTAGAGAATACTACACTAGTATGCCTAATGCTTAACATCTCTATAGTTTTGGAGACTTCCAGATGATCCTAGACTTGTGTAGAGGCTCCCAAAGTTTTCTAGGGTCATCTAGACAAGTCTAGATCATGGTAGAACCTCGTGGAATGTTCTAGAACTTAGTGGGGCTGTCTAAAAAAATGGAAAAACTAGTTGTCTCGCAAGCAGAGCGTGACACCTAGCTCCCTTATTTGTGCCTTCATGCCAAAGGTTTTACTCTCTTCTATTCTTCATCTTTTAAAACTCACACTACATTAAACCTTATTCGTGGAGCCAATGTTTGAATAACATGCTTAGTCGTCTTGAGTTGAAGTAAATGATAAGTGTAGGGGTGAAGGAATAAAGAAAAGAAAAATGATGTAGAGAGGGGGTAGTTTGGGAATTTCATAGGTGGTGCAAATGGCCAATGGAAAAAAAAAACAAGAGAGGAAAAATGATTTGTTTTGCTTCTAAAAGAAAGTGAAATAAAAGAAAGAAAAACTAGAAAAAAGAGTAGCACTTACTTTTTCTTTTGCATGTGTGTTGAGAAAATAAAAGACGCTACTTTTCTCTCTTGTTCAGGGCTAAATATTCTAAATGTGCTGTGTGAGGTGTGAGAAAGAAACAACATAGGTTATTCAAGGGTGAGTGAGAGGAGCAAAAGACGGCTAGAATGTTATTCTCTAGTCCTTCTATTTTCCCGTTCGGTTGTGTGGCTCTGTCTTGTTTGTTCTTGTCTCATTTACCTTCGTTTCATGCCTTTTGTGTCCGAAACCCAATATTACAAGCTGAAAAGTCCTACCTAATCTGAGAACGACTTAGACTAACACTTGGAATGGATAAGTGCTAGAAAAACATGAGGCTGTTGTGCATTATCGTTTGAAGGATTTCACTTTGTTAATGACTTATCATTCCTTCTTTTCTATGAAAACGGCATGAATAGAACACACACACACACCAGCGGCATGTAATGTTCATTTGCAAGTGTAGTAGACTTAGTGTATTTTGTGCTTGTTCTTTCGTTTTATCTCAATGGCTTAGTGGTTAAGGATTCTATTGGAGTGGCATCGTTTTATTTTTGTTTTTCCTTTAGTTGGTTTTGTTTTGTTTTACTTTAGTATTGTCGTTGCTAATATATTTGGTCTATGGGGTTTGCTTAAGGTCAGTTTATCTTCCGTTTTCCATAAACTTCATATACGAAAAATAATTCTTCAACCCTTTTCGTTCTATCCGTTTACTTCTATTGGTTGAGGGCAAGTAACGGATAAGTGTGGGGTATTTGGTAGTCGTTATTTTGTCTGGAATTTTATATGTTAATTAATCATTTTTTTGTGTTTTAAGATATAAATTATACATTCAAGTCTAATATCTTCCATTCTTATGTTAGGTGTTTACCAAACGCAGTACAACGAAGATCGGACAAAAACGGCTTGAAACGATGCAAAACTATGACAACAAGAGAGACTACCGCCGACGGTAGGCCACCTTACTGCCAACGGTTGGCACATTGGCCACAAAGGAAGTCCAAGCAGAATGCTACCGCCAACGGTAGGCTCCCCCTACCACAGATGGTATGTTTGGGGCATCAACAGATATTGAGGACAGAGACCTATCACCGATGGTAGGTCCCGATTTTAGCATTATTTAGGGAAAGTTTTGGGCAGTTTTGATGCACATTCAAAACTCTTCTTTTTCTCAGTTTTTAGACTACGCCAATAGGGCTTTAGTAGGCGAATTGAACCAATTTTCTATAACACATTTCCCCAAGTTCTAACATCAATTAGCTAGGATTTAGATTAGAGAACAATATTTAATGGATTGCAAGAGGAATCAATGATGGAAACAACGAATTCGGGCTTCAATGGAGTAACTCGAGAGATGAGCTCGGGCGCGGTGCGAGATCGCAATTTTGACTTTGAATTTACTTCTAAGCCTTTCTTTTCCTTCTCTATTAGTTTTAGAATAGTTTAATTTCAGTTTTATGCTATGAATTATGAGTAGCTAATTGTTTGGACTAAGGGCTGAACCCTAATTTTGGGATTATTGAAATTGGTTGGAATTTTATGAAATTAGATATTGCTATTAATTCAAGTGTTCTTAAATCGTTTGATTCTCTGCAATTTAGGTGTCATGAGCTTGAATTTATGGTAAGGGTGCTTGAAACTGAAAAAGGAAGAGCTCCCTAGTGCTTTAATTAGGGGAACTATTGGAGTATTGGACTAGATATAGGTTAATGCACTTTCAGGTTCATAATAACTTGCATTTATTGCATATATAACTTGTTAGGGAGAGAAGAGATTATCGTCTAAGAGTTATAGTGAATAGAGTGGATTTCGCCTAGGTATAGAGACTGTCCAATTCTGAGTGTGATGACCCAATTCGTGAATGCAACAACAATTTCCATTAATTTCAATTAATTGAAGTAGTAACAAGATTAGGGGGATCTAGAGATCCAAACCTTCTCTTTATATATGTCTTCAATTTTTGTTAGTTGGATTTCTTATTATAGTTCTGTTAGTTCACCATCGTTTCAACAATGTCTTCAAGGCTAAACATTAAAATAATGGTAGAATAGTTGGACCTTGCCTATCCTGGAGAAAATCGACACTCGGGGTGAACTCATTTCTCTGGTGTTAGGTAAACTTGCCTTGCACCGTAGAGTTAGGAATTCTCGTTTCATTTCACACACACCAAATGCTGCAGAAGAAGATGAACAAATAAGAAGCTGACGCAGCGATAGCATAGGAGAGAAAGAAGAAACATGTGTGAAGGAAGAAACTCTATTAATCTTCGACTTAAATACAACTATGTCATTTGCACCGAGGTTGTACCCGGGTGCAAGATATAAATTTTTGCTGATATCAAGAAGTGATAGAAATTTATAGTAATGAGTTTAGAGAACAAAAGAGTATAAGGAATACCTGTCACTTGCATAAGTTGGAAAGATCAACGTTGATGTCCAGCATTGGAAGCTTATGCAACGTGAACATAGGATCCATTTACATTGCTCTCGAATGACTCGGGCTCCTAAAGCAATAGATCCGAAATTGAAACTTTTCTCTAGTATACAAGCTTAATGTAGTCGAAAATGATACGAGGAAATTTAGGAGATTTTCCTAGACTTTCTACTTTATCACATGAAACTATTAAAATATTTGCCTGTGTATTTCATCTCAGATTGTTCTTTTTTGTGTTAATTAAGGTTTTTCAGGCTAAGAACTTCATTCTCCCTTAAAATCTCATAGTATTCCTCAAATAGTCTCATGTTTTTGCCAAGATTTTCTTGATCCCCCTTCTTTAAGAATAATAATCACATCAGGGAAGATGTTTCTTGTCGGTTAGGCTTGTATGTTGTTAGTGTGTACAAATTTTCTTCAATTAAAAGCTTTTTAAGGAGGTATGCGATAATTGCACTATTGGAAACCTCCCCAAAGCCATAGAAGAAGAGAGATAGGATACACATTTACTAATGAACACTGATGATTTTAGTAAATCATTTGGTATTTCGAAGAATGGTACAGAGAAAATATTCTAACATGAAATGTCATTGATTTTCTTGATCTTAAGATAATGCAATATTTTGTGCAAAAAGAAGTTTTAAAACTATACATTAATCATGTAAGGGTAGATGTTTCTGTTAGAATCCGTAGGTAAAGACAAAGTAAAAATAAAACTACGGAAATCCACCAACAGGATCTGCACATACTAGAAAAACCAATTGGATAGAAATTACCTCAATGTTTTTTATTGTTCGTTGTGGACGCGCTGCTTTGTACGCTTCGCCCTCTACTGGTATCCACGCGACTCCTCCAAAGCGATTGGGATGCTAGCCCCTTCTGTGCTCTGAAAACTGTTCAGAACTGATCCTGACTATCTAGTAATCGGTCGTATTTCGGAGAGAGGAGGCTAGATACTATATCGCCGTTCTAGGGTTTAGGGGGTTTTTTTTCTTTAATCAGATAAAGGACGGCCACCAAAGAAAGGTTAACATAACCTTTTATAGCTGTCAATATCAAAACCCTAACTGTCATCTAATGACAGTTTAATCTCGTCCGTCTATTCCTATAATCATCCAACGGTTGGATGAGTAATATTAAGTAATTAATTTCATTTATTCGATTAAATAAAATTAATTACTTATTAACCTACCAGAAAATACAATATGGAATCTGATTCCCCTTTTGTATACATTCAACGAATCTGGACACAATCTAGATTCATTGAACGTGGACATTATGCTCACAAGATCGTCTATGCGTGTGACCCTGTAGGTTCACTTAACGTTGGCAGTGAATGGGAAAATGTCCTAGACATTTATTCACAAAACATAAGCGGCCTCTGGCAAGACATTATGCTTACCCAAGTTAAGTAAATGTAATAATAACCTAGCATCAGATTTAATATTTAGTCCTTTTGTCACACGATATCCTAATTAAGTATAAGGCATGGATCAAGTCATCCTTATAAAACTTAATTAACCATTTACTTGATCACCAGACAGACTGTTCCAACAAATAATATTAATAACACCATATTAATATTTATCTGAGCATGGCCATGCATATTTTCCAGTCTTCCTTATCAAGGGGCCCATGGATATCTCTCTCTAAAAAGAGAGGGACAAATCCCTTTCACTATCTCCAATATTCAAGCCATGACGAGAAAATAAGCCAACCAATAATCATAATGATCACCTAATTAAAAGTGATGTTTGACTATGTCAAAACATATTTTTCTCCCCATGCAAGAAACATTAGAAACATTAGGTCGAAGGACACCAAATATAAAACTGAGAAGAAATACTTATAACTTAAACCCATGTAATATTCCTTCTTCACTTTGGGTCATGTCCAATACAATATTCTCAATATGTATTTATGAACTGATTTCATGTCTCATATTCATGATCAGTAAAACTTGACCATCAATCAACTTCACACTAGTTTACAAGATGTAATACACTAGGGACAAATAAGAATAGTATTTTATTAGCTATAAGGGTTTTACTATCAAGTCACATACTTGATGACCAAGAGCATAAAATACAATTCAAAAATACATGCTTCATAAATCCTAAATGTGAGTCAATTGGTCTTAGGGCATATACTAACAATCTCCCACTTACCCTACGACCAATTTGACATGACTCTCAAACCCATTGACCTAGTATGACTCTCATGCTTAAGTTGTGGGAGTGGCTTTTTCAATGGATCTGCGACATTGTCAGTGGTGTCTACTTTGCAAATTTTAACATCTCCACGCTCAATAATTTTCGAATGAGATGGAAACGCCTGAGAATATGTTTGGATCGTTGATGAGATCTAGGTTCCTTAGCTTGTGCAATGGCTCCTGTATTATCACAATATAGGTCCACTGGGTTCATAATGCTAGGAATTACACCTAGTTCTGTGATGAACTTTCTGATCCATACTGCCTCCTTGGCTGCATCAGAAGCAGCCACATACTCAGCCTCTGTAGTAGAATCGGCCACAGTATCTTACTTTGAACTCTTCCAGCTCACAATACCTCCATTCAAACAAAACACGATCTAAAATCATCTCTATCAGTTTGAAAGCTAGCATCCATGTAACCATTTACAACAAGCTCTCCTTCCTGACATCCGTAGATCAAAAACATCTCTTTAGTCCTTCTTAAGTAATTAAGAATGTTTTTTACTGCAGTCCAATGCGGTTCACCAGGATTTGACTGGAATCTGCTACTCATGCTTAATGCATACGAGACATCTGGGCGAGTGCATAACATGGCGTACATGATAGATCCAATTGCGGAAGCGTAAGGAATCTTACTCATGCGTTCTGTATCCTCCCTTGTGGGAGGACTTTGAGACTTACTGAGTTTAACGCCATGTGACATTGGCAAGAATCCTCTCTTAGAATCTCGCGTACTGAACCTTTTCAGTACCTTGTCAATATATCCACTCTGACTTAGGCCAATAAGCCTTTTACATCTATCTCGATAGATCCTAATGCCTAAAATTTAGGCTGCTTCGCCTAAATCTTTCATTGAAAAACACTTCCCCAACCAAGTTTTTACACTTTGCAAAGTGGGGATATCTTTCCAAATTAACAAGATGTCATCGACATAGAGTACTAAGAAGACTACTGCATTTTCTGTAACCCTTTTGTAGACACAAGGTTCATCATCATTCTTGATGAAATTGAATTCTTTAATTGCTTCATCAAAACGAAGATTCCAACTTCGAGATGCTTGCTTCAAGCCATAAATGGATCTTTGAAGTTTACACACTTTACTAGAATTCGAAGGATGAATAAAACGTTCAAGTTGTGTCATATACACATCCTCCAGTAGATTTCCATTAAGAAAAGCAGTTTTAACATCCATTTGCCATATTTCATAATCATAATATGCTGCAATGGCAAGTAGAATTCTAATTGACTTAAGCATTACAACTGGAGAAAAGGTTTCATCATGGTCTATACCATGAGTTTGTCTATACCCTTTTGCTACCAATCGTGCTTTGTAAGTGTGCACATTGCCATCCATGTCAGTTTTCTTTTTGAAAACCCATTTACACCCTATGGTCTTGTAACCTTCAGGTACATCAATCAAAGTCCAAACTTGATTATCATGCATGGATTGCATTTCTGATTTCATAGCCTCTAGCCATTTGCTAGATTCAGAACTATGAATAGCATCTTGGTAGGAATTAGGTTCACCTTGATCAATAAGATCAATGTTATGATCCTCAGTCACCAAGAAATCCATATCTCTGTGGTATCTGAGAAATCCTACTAGACCTTCTTGGCCCTTGTGCCAAAGGTTCAGGCTCAGTATGAATACGTGAGTCCAACTGAGTATCCATACTCGGTTCAAAAATGGTCTGCTGTCCTTGAGCTTCTTCAAGATGGATTCTACTCCCACTGACTCTTTTGGAAACGAATTCCCTTTCAAGGAAAATTCCGTTCTGAGCAACAGACACTTTGTTTTTAGATGGAAGATAAAAGTAGTATCCTTTAGTTTCCTTAGGATATCCCACAAACAGACACTTATCAGATTTGGGTGCTAGTTTTTCAGATAATGATCGCTTCACATAAGCATCACATCCCCAAATTTTGAGAAATGCTAAACTAGGTTGTTTCCCAGTCCATATCTCATATGATGTTTTCTGAATAGCTTTAGATGGAACTCTATTTGATATGAATGCAGCGGTTTCTAGAGCATAACCCCAAAAAGAAATTGGAAGATCTGTTTGACTCATCATAGATCGAACCATATCCAATAGAGTTCGATTTCTGCGTTCAGACACACCATTCCATTGTGGTGTTCCTGGTGGAGTTAATTGTGATAATATCCCACAATTTTTTAGATGTTCGTCAAACTCTTGGCCTAAGTATTAACCACCTCGATCTGATCAAAGTGATTTGATACTCCTTCCAAGTTAATTCTGTACTTCATTTTGAAATTCCTTAAACTTTTGAAAGGAATCAGATTTATGTTTCATTAGATAGACATAACCATATCTACTGAAATCATCTGTGAATGCACTGAAATACTGAAAACCTCTTCTGGCTTGTGTGTTCATTGGCCCACATACATCAGTATGTATAAGCTCCAATAAATCGGTAGCCCTTTCACTTTGCCTTGTAAATGGACTTTTAGTCATTTTTCCCAATAAACAAGAATCACATTTTTCATAAGACTCAAGGTCGAATGAAGATAAAAGTCCATCTTGATGGAGTTTTGATATGCGTTTCTCATTTATATGGCCCAATCGACAATGCCAGAAGTAAGTTTGATTTAAATCATTAGATTTAAATTTCTTTGTATTTATGTTATAGATGGGCTTACTAATTGAATTATGTAGGTTAAGAATGTAAAGTCCATTACATAAAGAGGCATCCCCATAGAAAATATCATTTTTATAAATAGAACTTTTACCATTCTTAGTATTAAACTCAAAACTATTAATATCCAAACAAGAAACTGAAATGATGTTCCTCATAGCAGGAACATAATAACAATCTTTAAGTTCAATTATAAGCCCAGTAGGCAAAAGTAAATCAAATGAACCCTACAGTGACAACTTTTTCTCCATTTGCAACTCGTAGATCCACCTCTCCCTTTGCCGAAAGATCTACTCCTTTTGAGTCCCTGCACATTTACACAAATGTGAGCTCCACATCCGGTATCTAATACCCATGAAGTAGGAGTAGACATATTAATTTCTATAACGAAAATACCTGAAGCAGCAGTCTCACTGGCCTTTTGCTTCTTTTTTTCTTCCAAGTAGAGCTTGCAATTCATTTTCCAATGACCAGGTTCATTGCAGTGGAAGCAAGTCCTTTCCTTTGGTGGTATAACCTTGGGCTTGGGCTTCTGCTTGCCTTTCCCCTTTTTGCCCATAACCTTTCCCTTTCCCTTTCCCTTGTTCTTCTTGAACTACCCCTTCTGAACCATCAGAACATTAGGAGTAGACTTCCTAATGTTTTGTTTAGCCTGCTTGAGCATCCCGTGCAATTCATTTATGGACTTTTCCATATTATGCATATTGAAGTTCATGACAAACTGATCATAGTCAGAGGTCAAAGAGGCCAAGATCATATCAGTAGCCAAGTCATGACTTACAGGTGCTCCAAGTTTTTCGAGCTGATCAAAATACCCTTTCATCTTAAGGACATGAGCACTAACTGAAGTGCCAGTGGTAATTTTGCTGCTACTCCATGCCTTAGTGGTAAGATATCTCTCTTGACGTGCCTGCTCTTGGAACATTTCCTTGAGCTGTTTTATCATCTCATAAGCCTCAACTTCCTCGAATTGCTTTTGCAACTCAGATTCCATCGTAGCCAACATGAGATATGTCACATCGTTAGAATCATCCTTGTGCTTACTATAAGCATCCTTTTCGACTCTAGTGGCATTGTTAGCTGGTTGATTAGGGATAGGGTTCTCAAGTACATATAGCTTTTTTTCTTGTTTAAGGACTATCCTTAAATTTCGTGCCCAATCAAGAAAGTTAGTCCCACTAAGCTTATTCTTTTCAAGCACGGATCGCAACGATGTGTTTGAATTGTTTGAGGCCATTATCTACATAGAATTTGCAAAGTAAAATTAAATAAATGAAGCATTAAATTTTCCCTGAAATATTCAACACTTGATATAAATCATGGATATAAAAATTCATTTCATTCTAATCATAAGTAAGCTTTGGCTTAACACCCATAATTAGAGAAAAATGTATTAATGGGATTTACATCTACATGTACCGGCAAAATCCCATATGATGTCCTAGGCTCAAAACCGTTTTGATAGCCTAGTTAAGCCAAACCATTCCAAGCATATGGAAATCACCATTTTCCATCTTCCCCTACTTAGGTAACCATTTATCTCTTGCTTTGGCAATGAGACAAAATGATGATCCAAGCATGGAGAAGTGCTTATATTCATGGAAGGCATTTTAAAACTTAATTTTTTTTTTACATGGTTTCAAAAACCTTCTTCCTTTTCATTTGTATATTATTTCACAAAACATATATAAAAAATAAAAGGAAATAAACTAAACATCACATGGATAATATATATACATCAAATAAAACGTGTCATAGTATGGCCCCAATCCTAGATTGACTTCCACGAGCCTCATGGAAGTCAAAGGTCAATCTAGGTAAGTCTTCATCTCCATGAGCTTGCCTCCAATGTCTTGGCCTTCTAATCTTGTTACATAGGACAGAAAATATACATAGGAATAGGAAATAAAATTAACCTATTCTAGTAAAGCTTGATAATATTACATCAACGAAAACAACGACATGCAGGCCGTATTTAAAAACATACAACCCATTAACAAAATAAGCCAATCAATCACAAGAGGTAAAGGACCATGCTATGCACCGTGCATCTAAAGATAGGAAGAAACATGCAAAGAAACAACAAGGGGGTTCCGGGGGCGTAGCCCCCGGAAGAAAACGGCAGCGCCCTTGCAGGGGTCTCAGGGGGCAGCGCCCCTCGAAAGAAAAACGATTTTTCTTTCTAACTTATTGAATGAGTTATTGCCGTCATAAACCCTAAAATCATGCCGCCAGAAATTTTGTTTAACAGCTAAACATTAAATCATGTGATTCTGCATATTTGTTTAACAATTAAATTGCACAAATTACAGACTGTACGCCAAACATTTTGGCAGTAACAACATTCTATTTAATTAATCGTATTAATAAGTAAAACAGAATATGATATATGCGAATCTTATAATTCAATTTACTCTGATTATTACACTAATCAGAAACCTTCATATAAGGCTGATTGAAAAAAACATATGTAATCAAAGCGGTAACAGATAAAATCAGTAAAACTAGTATGTACGAGGCTCTGATACCACTGTTAGAATCCGTAGGCAAAAACAAAGTAAAAATAAAACTACGGACATCCACCAACAGGATCTGCACATACTAGAAAAATCGATTGGATAGGAATTACCTCAATGTTTTGATTGTTCGTTGTGGAGGCGCTGCTCTGTACACTTCGCCCTCTACTGGTATCCACGCGACGAACTCCTCTGCAAGCGATAGGGATGCTAGCCCCTTCTGTGTTCTGTAAACTGTTCAGAACTGATCCTGACTATCTAGTAATCGATCGTATTTCGGAGAGAGGAGACTAGATACTATATCGCCGTTCTAGGGTTTAGGGTTTTTTTTTCTTTAATCAGATAAAGGACGGCCACCAAGAAAAGGTTAACATAACCTTTTATAGCTGTCAATATCAAAACCCTAACTGTCATCTAATGACAGTTTAATCTCGTCCGTCTATTCCTATAATCATCCAATGGTTGAATGAGTAATATTAAGTAATTAATTTCATTTATTCGATTAAATAAAATTAATTACTTATTAACCTACCAGAAAATACAATATGGAATCTGATTCCCCTTTTGTATACGTTCAACGAATCTGGACGCAATCTAGATTCATTGAACGTGGACATTATGCTCACAAGATCGTCTATGCGTGTGACCCTGTAGGTTCACTTAACGTTGGCAATGAATGAAAAAATGTCCTAGACATTATTCACAAAACATAAGCGGCCTCTAGCAAGACATTATGCTTACCCAAGTTAAGTAAATGTAATAATAACCTAGCATCAGATTTAATATTTAGTCCTTTTGTCACACGATATCCTAATTAAGTATAAGGCATGGATCAAGTCATCCTTATAAAACTTAATTAACCATTTACTTGATCACCAGGCAGACTGTTCCAACAAATAATATTAATAACACCTTATTAATATTTATTTGAGCCTGGCCATGCATATTTTCCAGTCTTCCTTATCAAGGGGCCCATGGATATCTCTCGCTAAAAAGAGAGGGACAAATCCCTTTCACTATCTCCAATATTCAAGCCATGACGAGAAAATAAGCCAACCAATAATCATAATGATCACCTAATTAAAAGTGATGTTTGACTATGTCAAAACATATTTTTCTCCCCATGCAAGAAACATTAGAAACATTAGGTCAAAGGAAACCAAATATAAAACTGAGAATAAATACTTATAACTTAAACCCATGCAATATTTCTTCTTCACTTTGGGTCATGTCCAATACAATATTCTCAATATGTATTTATGAATTGATTTTATATCTCATATTCATGATCAGTAAAACTTGACCATCAATCAACTTCACACTAGTTTACAAGATGTAATAAACTAGGGACAAATAAGAATAGTATTTTATTAGCTATAAGGGTTTTACTATCAAGTCACATACTTGATGACCAAGAGCATAAAATACAATTCAAAAATACAAGCTTCATAAATCATAAATGTAAGTCAATTGGTCTTAGGGCATATACTAACAATCTCCTACTTGCCCTACCACGAATTTGACGTTGAATTCTCATCGGGACTCTAGATCTTAGGACAATGCATTATTTTATGCAAAAAGAAATCTTAAAACTGCACAAAAAATATGAATAATTTAGCCCTTCAAGCAATATGAATCATTTAAACCATAAGTAGCTTTATTTAGAAGGGTATTGGTATTTGCAGTCGATGTTTCACTATTGCAATTGATGGGAATCTCATTTCCTCTTTAACTTTTCCTCCATAACTTCTCTCTAACTCATATTCTCCTTTAACTTCTCTATAACTTCTTTCTCAAAAGTCAAACACAAATGAATAATTTGAAGTTTTCGAAGATAATATGAACAATAATATCGACATAAAAAATTTAACATACTAATTTTTATATGAAAGTATCAAGAAAATTTCGCCAGATACCCTAGTGATGCACCTCATACCTTCGTACACAGTACGAAGTTACATCTAGAATGCCTGTTAACTTGTATAAGCTTGAAAGATCAACGTTGATATCCATCATTGACAATATATGCAACTCGAACATAGGATCCGTTTAAGTTTTTCTCACTGTCTCAGACATCTTAAGTAGCAACTCCCCAATTGAACTTTTGCTAGTTATACATGCTTAATGTTGTTGGAAATGAAACAAAGTAACTCATGTTCATTCTCTAGACTCTATATTCTATCACAACTACTACAATACTTGTGTTTGTGTTTCATCTCAAATCGCGCTTTTAGGTGTTGATAATGATTTTGCAAGCTAAGATCTTTAATTCAATCACAACTACTACAACTTTTTTTTATTTGTAAAGAGACGGTCATGATGGAGAAGAGGAGGAACAAAGAAGATTGAGATTGAGTACTAGAGGATGGGAAAGAAAAAAGAAATGCACTTAAAGGAGGAAAACTTATTCATCCTCCATTTAAGTAGAGCTATATCGTTTTGCACTATGGGTATATGGGGTGCGAGATATAATTTGCGGCTAATAACAAGAAGAAACATAATTGATAATAATGAGTTTAGAGAACCCTGGAGTATACATACCTGTCACTTCCATAAGCAGGAAAGACCGACGCTAATGTCCACTATTGGCAGCATATGCAACCCCAACATAGGATCCTTTTATGTTGCTCTCAAATGACTTGGGCTCCTTAAACAGCCAGTCCTAAATTGAAATTTTTCTCAGTTATACAAGCATGATGTTGTGAGAAAAGTTACAAGGAACTTCAGGTTCTTTTTCTAGACTATCTATTATTTCAAGAATTCCTACAATGTTTGTGTATGTTTTTTTTCATCTCACATAGCACTTCTAGGTGTTAATGAAGATTTTACAGGCTGAGACCTCCTTTTCTAACACAACTACTACAATTTTTTATGTAAAGAGACGGTGGTGTTGAAGAAAAAGAGGAACAAATAAGAAGCTAACATAGCCATACGATAGGAGAGAAAGAACAAAAATGTGTAAAGAAAGAAACTCTATTAATCTTCCACTTAAATAGAACTACATCGTTTTGCATAGAGATTGCATCCAGGTGCAAGATATAAACTTTGGCTAACAGCAAGAAAAAACAAGAATTTATAATACTAGCACCAATACGCCCAAAACAAAAGAATACAAAAACGCATAAAAGAATAAACACTAGCATAGCCCGTGTGTGCTAGAGTGATCAAACGTTGCTCGTGGGTGCTAAAGTGTGAAAGAAATAAGAGAATCACACCTAGAAAAATACTAAAAACAATGCTTCTAACAAAAGCAAAAGAAAAGCACAAATAAGTCCACATAAAACGAGAATAAAATATTAAGGCAAATTGAAATGAAACGGAGACACAAAGTTGAAGAGTTAGCTTGTATTCGTTTGAAGAAACAAACTGTGGCCACGAAAAATGCTCCTTTTTATGCCTCAATCGGATTGCCACGAGAAAATTTCTTGGCCTTTTTCAACAAAATTTTGCTAGGAAGCTTAGTACATAACAAAAATTGACATAAAGAATCGAAATTAAAGAAACTACAAGAAATAGAAACTCAAAAGAAAGCTTAAATGAGAGAAGAAATTGAATGAAAAGGTGGAGTCTTTTGAAGAAAAGGTGGAAGAAGAAGAAGAATTTTGTATGGAATTTGTGTAGAATGGGGAAAAGAGGAGGATGGAAGACATAAGAGGATTGTGAGAAAACAAGAAAGAGAATAAGTAAGCAAAAAAAAAAAAAGCAGAGAAATACAAACAAAGAGAGATGTAGAGGGAGCGCTGTCGCCAATCTTGTTAGCCTGGAAAAAAAAAGGAGGAGACCACCGGAAAAAATAGATGAAGAGGGAGAGAATGCCTAGGGAAGATGGAGAGGTGGGGAGAGGAAACAGTAGTTTGAGTGAAGAGGAAGAGGAAAAAAACTTTTTGCAAGGGTATTTAGAGGAAAATGGGGGAAAAGAGTGTAGAAAAATTCGATCGGTTTGAGGCGATCCGTTTTCCTTTGAAAAAACTAATCCGAAGCCGAAATTCGAACCTACAGTTGACGGAAGGGCAAGGCCTACCGTCCGCTAGTGGGTCTCTACCTTCCTATGCCAAAAAATGCCGAGAACCTACCATTGGCAATAGGTTAAGCCTACTGTCCATGGTAGGCTTCTACCCAGAGACTCTGATGTTGCCTTGAGCCTACCGCTAGCGGCGGTAGGCAATCGTACCGTCCACAGTAGGTCTTTGCCGGGACGCAGAGTTCTTCGTTTTATGCAACTTTTGACCCACGTTCAAGCCACCTATCTTATGAACTCAACTAATCTTTATGTAGGCCTTTAGGTAATCACTTATTCTCTCCAAAATGACCTAGCAGCACAACATCAACAACAATCAAAGTAGAAATTAAACGCAAAATTCAAAGATACAATTTTGCATTAAAACATTTAAAAAGGGTTAAAGAATACTCCCCTTTTTAGGTGCTGATTGCAACTCTCGGATCACAGAAATCCAGATTTTCATTGGCTTTTTTTTCTCTTTCTTCCATACTGGCACCAATTTCATTATGCCAACCTTCAAATTTGAGGCAATGTTCCTTTTTTCTTGTGCATCTTTCTTACCTTTTCTTTACTTTATTATATAGTTGTTTCCTACTCGTTTGAAAGATGTCATTAGGTTTATGATCTATAATGCACAAAGCATCTTAAGGTTTAGACGTAGGGATCAGAAGATAAGGGAACTTGAATACTATCTTGTTTCCTCGAACCTTTAACACTAATTTCCCTTTTTCCATATTTATTAATGCCCTTGAGGTACGCAAAGAAGGGAGACCTAGTATAATAGGGAAATCAACATCTTCCTCCATGTCTAAAACTACAAAGTCAATGGGAAAGACCAAATCCTTGACTTTGACTAACATATCCTCTATCACCACTTTAGGATATCTTACACTGTTGTCTGCTAGATTAATCGACTCACACAGTTTTTCGGGCACCTAGATCTAGACGATTACACATAGAAAAAGAAATAACATTTATACTCACGTCGGAATCCGCTAAAGCCCTATAAACATTAATATTACCAATATTGTAAGGAAAGGAAAAACTCCCTGTGTTTTCAAGTTTTTGTGGTAGTGTGTCCTTTTTAATTAAGATGGCTGAACATTCTTCACCAAGTATGTTTGTTGATGCTTCTCAAAGCTTGCCCTTCTTCCTGAGCATGTCTGTTAAATACCTTGCATACTTGAGAATCTGTATTATAAGGTCTCACAAGGGTAAGTTTATTTTTAATTGATGAAAAATGTTAATAAACTCCCTCATCTTATCTTGATTACGGTCTCGAACAAGTTCTCTTGGGAATAGAATTTTTGGTTCATCATTAGCACTTGTCGACTTCTTTTCACTTTCTTCACCCAACTCTTTTTTCTTTTCTAATGATCGTCGTTCTTCTTCAATAAGCATTCCTCTTCTACGATCACCACTTCTTTCTTTGGAATCTCTTCATTGATGGTCACCGAAATAGCATTTACATGACCTCTCGGGTTTACTTCAGTGCTACTCGGTAGAGTTCCTGGAGTTCTTTCAGATACTATCTTTACTAGTTGCATGATTTACTTTTCCGAGTTTCTAATAGAGGCTTTTTTGTTCCTTTGGGCAGCCTCGATGGTATTCATTCTATTGTCGGTTGCACTCATGAACTTTACTATTAATTTTTTTAAATTTGCCTTAGCCGGTGGAGGATGATTTATTGACTCACTTCATAAGGTAACGGCGGAGGAGGACCCCTTTTCTGAAAACCTGATGTTGCCTTTGTTGTCCTTCACCACCCCAAGAAAAGTTTCCCCATCCCAGATTATATGTATATTCAGTAGGGGATGTTGTTAGTTCGATTCCCCTGTACAAACTCTACATGCTCCATTGATCCTCCCATACATGGGCATTTCTAATTTGGATGCCCCCCATTACAAAAATCACAGAACATGACCATTTGATTATTTTTATTTGCTGATGTACTGACCAAATTTCCTATCTTCTATTCTATAACTGAAGTTATTCTTGCTTCCATAGTAGAGATTGCATCCACATTATGTACTCCAAACATGTTCGAGTTTGCCCTCTGTCCTCCCCAAGTATAAATGTTCATTACAAGTTGCTCGATTAAATCGTATACTTGCTGAAGTGTCTTGTGATTTGTAGACCCTCCAGCTGAGGCGTCTATAAATTGTCCTGCCCTAAACTCTATTATAAAAACTTTGTATTTGTATCCTTAAATCAAATACATGATGGTGACACTTCCTTCTATCTGTCGAAATGATAGAATCTCGTTTCTTAATTTTGTTGTCTACTTTGGAGGAAAGTACCTCCCTAAGAGTTTCTCTGCTAATAAGTCCCATTAGTTCTGGACCCTGATGGTAACAACGTGCCAGGACTTCGCCTTCCTCTTTAAAGAGAATGGAAAGAGACGAACCCGAATAGCATCTTCAGATACTCTGTTTATCTTAAAAGTGTCACAAAATCTCTAAGAAGTATTCGATATGAGCGTCAGGATCCTCATCCAGAAGTCTATCGAATTGCACATAATTCTGCAGTATTTGGATTGTTCGCCTCTACTGGCCTTGCTATACTCAATTGTGTCCCAAATATGGCTGGTCGGGCACAGTCCCCCATTGTTCTCTCCCCTGCCAGTTGTGCCACCATTGTAGTTGTTAATACGAAAGGAGGATTGTTAAATGGTCGTGCTTCTTGTTCTACCTCCGCCTTATCGACGGGCACCTAGTAGCGTATGTTCAAGTTATTGATCAAACGGTAATAACTCGCCCCTTTTCTTTCAGGACATTGACTAATACCACTCGATCCGCAGTAAATAGTAAATGTGATTAGCTCCACGAACATAAAGAACAATTAAAAGAATATAAACTGAAAGTAACTTAATTATACAAAAAAAAAAAAAAAAACTATTCCAAACAAAAGAAAACAAGAAACAAACGACTAAAGCACTAAATAAACGATTTTCCTGAAGCTTTCATTCTCGGAGATGGCGCCAAAAACATGATGTGGATGTTATTACATAAAACGAGATTTCCTAATCACTACAATTTAAGGAAAGTGGACCTATCACTATAGAGGTTAGGTCAGCTCGAGTATCGAATCTCTCAAGGACTGTAAAGGCTAAAGTATTAACCGCATCTCTAATGTTTAGTCTAATAAAAAGTTGATTTTGAAAACAATAAAAGAAAAATAGAAAACAATTCAAAAACTATGAAAGGAATGAAAACTTAGGATTTTAAAAAAAACTAATAAAGCAAGAGCTTGGATGGTGGAATTCTCTAATCCTTCTTACTAATTCAATAGGAAAAACTGTTATGAAAACGAATTGAATTAATTAAGTTTGGTCATCACTCAAATCAGGCATGCCCTATGTCTAGGCGAAAGCCTCCATACTCACTAACCATTAGAGAAAAATCTCTTTTCTCCCGAACAAATTATGAGCGCAGTAAAATTAGGTAATTTAAAGGACCTAAAAGTGAAAAATCGTATCTCTAGTCAGTTTCCCAATTAACCCCCAATTGGTGCCAAATTGAATTCTCATTGGTGCTCTTGATCTTAAAACAATGCAATGTTTTATGCAAAAAGAAATTTTAAAACCATACAAAGAAATATGAATGATTTTTAATATTAAAGCCCTACAAGCAATATGAACCAGTTAAACCGTAAGTAGCAGTATTTAGAAAGTATTGGTACTTGCTATCAATGTTTTACTACTGCAATCAATGAGAACCTCATTTCCTCTTTCACTTTTCCTCGACAACTTCTCTCTAACACATAATTCCCTTTAACTTCTCTATAACTTCATTCTAAAAATTCGAACACAAATGAATAAGTTGAAGTATATTAAGATAATATGAATATAATATAGACATAAAATATTTAAAATACTAATTTTTATATGAAAATATGAAAAAAGTAAAATCTTTAAAATAAAATTTCGCTAGACACCCTAGTGGTGCAAACAAGAAAAAAGGTTTTTAAATGATTTAAGAAAAAGAGTTTGGATGGAGAAATCCCCCTAATCCTTGTTACTAATTCAACTAGAAAAACTTTAATGCAAACAATGTTGAATTAATTAATTTGGGTTATCACTCAAATCGGGCGATCCCTATCTCTAGGTGAAAGCCTCCCTACTCACTAACCTTCAGAGGAAAATATCTTTTCACCCTAACAAATTATGAGTGTAGTAAAATTAGGTGATTTAAAAGACCTAAAATTGCAAAATCGTATCTCTAGGCAATTGTCCCAATTAACCCACAATTGGATGCCCTAGATTGTCCTTCCTTTTTCAATTCTTAACAATCTTGCGGTTAATCTAATCTCTCGACAATTAATTTGCAAACAAGCACAATTGGAAGAGAACTTAAATCTAAACAAACATCGAATTCAATAAATGAAACCAACAACTTCATAATCAAGAATTAGGGTTCAACCCTCGTCTGAACATAGCGAACTACTCACTATACATAATATAAAAACTGAAATTCAACATTAAAATTCAATAACAAGAAAGTAAAGGAAAGATTAAGATTGAAATTGAGGATAAAATCGTCGTCCCGAACGTCTCCCTAGATTGTCTCTTGAGTCGCCATGTTGAAGATTGAAATCTTGAAATCAGTTCTTCAATTGTTGAAATCAAAAAAGAAAAAATGCAGAAATCTAAATAGTGTTTAACTAATTGAATGTAGAAAAGGTTGAAATTGAAGAACTGTTTAACCTAATCTAAAACCTAATTATCTAATCTAATACTTGCCTAATCCTATTATAAACCCTAATATGTATATCTCAAATAGTTGCAGAAAAACTTCTTATATAGAGTTCAAAATTACTAGAAAACAAAGTTTGTATTGGATTTAATCGTCTTGCCAGCAGGGACCTACTGCCGACATTAGGTCGAGCCTTACCATCCGTGGTAGAGTTCTGTCTTGCCAGTGTTTGTGAGCCAAGGACCTATCGCCGATGGTAAGTTAGCCTGCCTCACGCGGTAGGTCAGCTTCTTTGTTGCCGACGGCTCCGTTTTTCTCGTTTTTGCCCGTTTTTATTTCTTTTCATCGTTTTCTCTTCTGGAGGGCAAGTAAGATATGAATAAGGGATATTAAACTAAAATATAAACTTTTACATATTAAAACATCGTAAAATGATGAAATTAACTTATAGAAAATATAAACGATTATGCACATATCAGAGCTCCAAAGCAGCCGCTCTGGAATTTAACTTTTTCTCATGTATACAAGCTTAATGTTGTTAGAAACAATATAAAGAAATTAAGGTGCTTTTTTCTAGACATTCTATTCTATCACAAATACTACAGTATTTGTGTTTTCTTTTAATCTCCGATCGCTCTTTTAGATTTTGATGATGATTTGCATGGTAAGACCTTTGTTTCGATCACAAGTACTACAAATTTTTATGTAAAGACACAGTGATGATGTTGCAGAGGAGGAACAAAAAAGAAAGAGATGCAGTTCCACAAGATAGGAGAGAAAAAAATGCACATGAAGGAGGAAACCCTATTAATCCTCCACTTAAATAGAACTACATCATTTTCCATCGAGGCTGTTGGATATAATATGCACCTAATAGCAAAGAATAATCGAAATTCATAAATCGGTTTAGAGAACAAATAGGGTATAAAGAATACTTATCACTTGCATAAACTAGAAACACCGACGTTGATGCCTATCATTGGCAGCATATTGTCACGCTCTTCTTGGGAGACAAGAGGTTTTTCCAAGGTATAAGATAAGCACACAACGTTCTAGAACATTGCAGGAGGTTCTAACATGATCTAAACTTGTCTAGAGGACCCTAGGAGGCCCTAGAAAACTTTGGAGTCCCTACACAAGTCTAGGATCCTCTGGAAGTCTCTAGAACCATAGAGATGTTAAGCATTAAGTAGACTAGTGTAGTATTATTTAGAACACTCCGTAGCTAGATCTTTCTATTGGATGTTCTAGGATGATCTAAGGCAACTGTTGGATCGTTTCCACATGTCGTAATATTAGCCATCCATTGAGGAGGTGCTTGCCTATAAATAGGCTCATCCCCTTCATTTGTGAAACACAATAGAACTTAGAGTTCTAAGCCTTGTAAGCTCCTTCCAAGTAATAAAGGCTTCTTTTCATAAACACCCACTCTTTGCCACAACTTTCCAACATTCTCATCTAGCCTTTTAAGAGTTTGAGTAAATTAAGACTTTCTTAGCATTTGTGGGAGTGCTAAGGCTGCAAGTCTGCTTACAAGAAAAGTAAGTGCATGACAAGTGGTATTATGGCTTTGGTAGAAGCCATGACGAAGAAAATCAAAAGTCAAGTAACGGGATCCGACACCACCAATGTGGAGTAATCACAACAAGGTCAGGGATGTGAGGAGCAACATGACCCCTTTATACCAAACCCGAGGGAGAAGTCCAAGGACCTCACAGCTAGCTTGGAGTTACGCCTAACTCGAGTGGAGAAAGGCATAGGCACCGTAGATGCACACATGGAGAATCTAAACCAATGGGTGGAAGGTCTAGAGGCAGACATTGCCGAAACACATGAAGAGGTGCGTGAAGCCCTTACCAAGCTAGGTGAGTCGAATCTAGTAGACTTACAGGCCCTTAGGGATGAGCTTTTTGCCAAGGTAGCCCGTTCGCGAGAGGTCCATCAAAGGGAGCTTAATAGCTTGTTAATGTAATTGAAGGAAGCTCGAGGGGACCTAGCCTTATGTAAGAAGGCAGTCCTTGCTTTTTTAACCACATCCACGATAGAATCTCGACGGGTCGACATCCCAAAACTAGAGACCTTTGCAGGTACACGTAAAGCTCGTGAAGTAAGTAACTTCTTATTGGAGCTAGAGCAATATTTGGATACTTTAGGCATCATAGATGATAGAGCCAAGATCATGAGCGCGGCTTTGTACCTCACCGACATGGCCATGCTTTGGTGGTGCCGACAGCAAGAAAACGTCAAGAGAGGTACGTGCTGTACCACTACCTTTGATGATTTTAAAGTCGAGCTTAAAAGGAAATTTTACCCGAAAAGTCGAAGAAGAGGCACGTGGTCACCTACGAAGGCTTACATTTGGGAAGCATCCGGGAGTATGTGAAAGACTTCACAAATCTTGTGTTGGAAATCCCCAACATGTCTGATAAGGACTCGCTCTTCCTTTTCATGGACGGTCTACAAGCTTGGGCTAAAATCGAGCTTAGGCGTCGTGGTGTGCAAGACCTTGCTACTGCTATGGCTATAGCCGAAAGCTTGATCAATTACTCAAGCTAAAAGGAGTCATTGAAGTCCAAAGAGAAGAAAGGCGGTCCCAGCAAAGGTGGGGGAGAATATTAGCGAGGCAACCGCAAGGAAGGCAACCGAAACCAAGGTCAAAGTCCTCAGAAGCCAAAGGATAAAGGAAAATAAAAGGAAAACTTTGACCGTTCCATCCCTAAACGGGAATGCTTCTTATGTGGTGAGCTTCACTGGACACGACGTTGTCCAAAGATAAAGGCACTCAATGCTTTGATGGCCAATGTGAGGGGGCACGAATCAAGTGGCAACAAGGATAAGGCTCAAGTCAGTTCACTACAAATCCTTAATGTCATCCAAAGTACCCAAAAGACTCAACCCAAGGGACTTCAATTCATAGATGCAACAATCAATGGGAAGGAGATGAAGGCTTTACTTTACACAGGTGCGTCCCACAACTTCATCTCCGTAGAGGAAGCCAGGAGAACAGGCCTTAAAATAGTTGGTGGCACTGGGTCTATGAAAGCAGTCAACTTTATGGCCAAGCCAATACAAGGCATTGCTTGAGGCGTCAAAGCCAAGCTTGGTGCATGGATGGGCTACTTAGATTTGTCTGTAGTACCTAGGGACGATTTCAAGGTGGTTCTCGGGATGGAGTTTCTCGATTAAGTGAAGGCGTTTCCCATTCCTTTTGCTGACAACATATACATCTTGGATGAAGGAAAGACTTGCATAGTACCAACACTATAGTCTACCAAGTCGATCCACAAGCGTTGTCAGCCATGCAATTCAAGAAAGGCTTGAAGAGGGACGAGGAAACTACCTAGCCATCCTCAAAGAGTAGGACGATGAGGAGATACCTCCCCGATTAACTATTCCAAAGGAAATAGAAGGCGTTCTTCATGAATTCAAAGATGTCATGCCCGAGGAATTACCAAAGAAGTTGCCACCAAGAAGAGAAGTCGATCATCAAATCGAGTTAGAGCCAGGAGCCAAACCAGCAACCATGAGCCCTTATTGCATGGCATCACCAGAGTTAGCGGAGCTCAAGAAACAACTAAAGGGCTTAATAGATGCCGGTTTTATTAGGCCCTCTAAAGCTCCTTTTAGTGCCCCAGTTCTTTTCCAAAAGAAAAAGGATGGTTCCCTACAAATGTGTATCGACTATCGGGCTCTCAACAAGGTCACCATAAAAAATAAGTATCTTATTCCACACAGAGTGGATCTTTTCGACCAACTTGGCCATGTACGGTACTTCACAAAGTTAGATCTTTGCTCGGGGCACTATCAAGTTCGTGTCGCCGAAGGTGACGAGCCCAAGACCACTTGCATAACAAGGTATGGCTCTTACGAGTTTTTAGTCATGCCTTTTTATCTAACAAATGCATCCGCAACTTTTTGCACCTTAATGAGTAAGCTATTTTACCCCTACCTCGATCGATTCGTGGTAGTCTACTTGGATGATATCGTGATATATAGCCAAACAATTGAGGAACACAAGAAACGCTTGAGAAAAGTGTTTCAAGTCTTAAAGGACAATAAGCTAGATATAAAAAAGGAGAAGTGTTCATTTGCCAAAGAAGAGGTATTGTTCTTAGGGCATAAGATAAAGGGTGGAAAGCTTATGATGGAGGATACAAAGGTGTAAGCCATACAAAGGTGGGAGCCACAAACTAAAGTTCATAAGTTAACGTCCTTCCTTGGACTTGTGAACTATATTGTCGCTTTATCAAAGGCTATTCAACTCGAGGGGCACCTTTAACAGATCTTCTTAAGAAGAATCGACCAAGGGCATGGAGCAAAGATTGCTAACGTGCCTTTGAAGATCTAAAGAAGGCCATTTGTGAAGATCCAATTCTTAGCTTGGATGCTTCAGACTTTGCTATTGGAGGCGTACTCATGTAAGATGGTCACATGATAGCCTACGAGAGCCCCAACTTAACGAGATGGAATGTTGCTACACCATGCAAGAAAAAGAGATGACCGCAATCATCCATTGCCTAAGAGTTTGGCGACATCATTTGTTGGGCTCTAGGTTCATCATCATGACCGATAATATTGCTACTAGTTATTTCTGAACTCATAAGAAGCTTAGTCCAAAGCAAGCTTGATGGCAAGACTTTCTCGTGGAGTTTGATTATAGCTTGGAATATAAGCACGGGAAACCCAACATGGTAGTTGACACCTTAAACAGCAAGGTGGAGCTCACATCCATTAGCCAAGTTGATAGCCCTCTACTCAGACGCTTCAAGGAAGGCATACAATAAGACTCCCTAGCCAAAAATCTTGTAGCACTTGTAATAGAAGGCAAGGCAAGGCGCTTTTGGCTAGAAGAAGGGATGCTCTACACAAAGGGAAACCGATTCTTTGTGCCCAAGTGGGGAAATCTTCAGCGTGAATTGATCAAAAAATGCCACGATTCCAAATGAGCTATACATCCAGGTATGAAATGCACCCCTTGCTTTGTTGATGGCAACATATATTCTTGGCCCCGAATACAGGATGAGCTGGAGTCTTATGTACGAACATGCCTCATATGCCAACAAGATAAAGTTGAACAACAAGCACTATCGGGACTACTTGACCCATTGCCTATCCCTAAGAGGCCTTGGGAAAGTGTTCCGATGGAATTTATCACTTCTTTGCCAAAATCAAAAGGATTTGGGAGCACAATTGTTGTGGTTGATAGATTTAGCAAGTATGCCACCTTCATTCCAGCCCCTATAAATTGTACTACCGAAGAACAACTCGATTATTCTTGAAAAATGTGGTCAAGCTTTGGGGAATTCCCTCCAACATAGTGAGCGATCGAGACCGACGCTTCACGAGACGATTCTAGATAGAATTCAAGTTCCCTAGCTCAGATTTGAACTTTTCCACTAGTTTCCATCCTCCAAGTGTTGGCCAAACTGAGCAGACAAATGCACTCTTGGAGCTATACTTGATACACTACGTGAGGGCCAACCAATGAGATTGGGGATACTTGCTTGATATAGCCCAATTCTCCTATAATCTTCAACGAAGTGAGGCAACCAATCGAAGTCATTTTGAAGTGATCATGGGATAACAACCTACAATGACTCTTACTCTTGCCACAAGCTATGAAGGTAAGAGTCCACCGGTATTTAAATTTGCTAAATCATGGCACGAACAATCCGAATTGGTACAAGCGTACTTGAACAAGGCCTCAAAAAGGATGAAGAAATGGGTGGACAAGAAAAGAAGGCCTTGGAGTTTCAAGAAGGTAATCTTGTCATGGTGAAACTTCTTCCTCAACAATTCAAGAGCTTTAGAAAAGTTCACAAGGGCTTAATTAGGAGATAAGAGGGCCCTTTCCCAGTTTTAAAACGTGTTGGGAAGGTCTCTTACAAACTCCAATTACCTTTTAAGCTCAAGAATCATCTAGTCTTTCACGTGAGTCTCTTAAAACCGTATAACGAAGACATACAAGACCCTACTCGAGGAGAGTCTAAGTGAGCGCCCACCGCTGTGGTAACCTCCTTTGACAAGGAATCGAGACCATACTAGCCGATTGCCATATTCGAAAACGAGATGTACCGAACTATCAAGAATACCTCGTAAAGTGGAAGAACTTGCCCAAAACTGAAGCAAATTGGGAGCACGAGGATGTCCTTTGGCAGTTCAAAGATCATATCAAATAGTTAAACGATGAAGGCATGATGAGGGCATCACGAGCATAGGTGGGGGAGAATGTCAGGCTCTGATTGAGAGACAAGAGGTTTTTCCACATTTTTAGACAAGCGCACAAAGTTCTAGAACGTTCCAGGAGGTTCTACCATGACCTAGACTTGTCTAGAGGACCCTAGAAGGCCCTAGAAAACTTTGGAGTCTCTACATAAGGCTAGGATCCTCTAGAAGTCTTTAGAACTATTAGACTAGTGTAGCATTCTCTAGAACACTCCGTAGCTTGATCTTTTATGTAGGATGTTCTAGCATGATCTAAGGAAACCGTTGGATCATTGTCGCATATTATAATCTTAGTCATCCATTGAGGAGGTGCTTGCCTATAAATAGGCTCACCCCCTTCATTTGTAAAACACACTAGAACTTAGTGTTCTAAGCCTTGTAAGCTCCTTCCAAGTAATAAAAGCTTCATTTCATAAACACTCACACTTTGCCATAACTTTCCAATGTTCTCATCTATCCTTTGAGAGTTTGAGTGAATTAAGGCTTTCTTAGCATTTGTGGGAGTGCTAAGGCCGTACATCTACTTAAAAAAAAAAGTAAGTGCGTGACAATATGCAACTTAAACATTGTATCCTCTTATATTTTGCTCTCAAATGACTCAGGCTCCTTAAGCAATAGATCCCAAATTGAACTTTTCTTAGGTAGACCAGCTTGCTTTTGTGAGCAACTTTACGTGGAATTTGGGGAGCAATTTCTAGATGTTATGCTCTATCATATGCAACTACTACAAAATTTGTGTTTTTGTTTAATCTCAGGTCACTTTTTTAGGTGTTGATGAACACTTTGCAGGCAAAGACCTTCATCCTCCTTTACAATCTCATAGTATTCCTCAGATAGTCTCATGCTTTTGTTAAGACATTCTTGATCCCTTTTCTTTAAGAGCAATAATCACGTTGGGGGCAAATGTTTCTTGTCGGCTAGGCTTGTATGTTGTTAGCATGTGTAAGCTTTCTTCAATTAAAAGGTATTTAATTTTGATTGAGGTGATTTCACCATTGGAAAACATCCCAAAAGTCATAGATGAGGAGAGAGAAGATAAGCATTTAATAATGAGGCCTAATGATTTTCGTAAATCATATGGGGTTTAGTTATGCACTAAATTGAAAATTTTTTCTTAAAAGCTGATAGTCAAAGATTTTATTAAACGGAAAATACTTTAAAAATCTCATCATTGCTCTTTATCTTATGACGATGCAATATGTCTTGCAAAAAGAAATTTGAAAATTGTACAAACAATGTGAATGATTTAAAAGATTAAAGCTCTACAAGCAATATGAGCCGTTTAAACCATTATTTGTATTATTTAAGGGGATTTGTATTTGCAGTTGAAGTTTTACTACTGCAATCGATGCGAACCACATTTTCCTCTTTCACTTTTCCCCTAGAACTCTCTCTAACTCACTATTCTGTTTAACTTCTCTCTAAGTTCTTTCTAAAAGTCGAACCCAAATGAATGATTTGAAGTATTTTTTGATAATATGAAAAATAATATAGACATAAACAATTGAAAATACTACTTTTGATATGAAAAAACATTAAAATAAATTTAATATCTTGAAAAAAAATTCGCACACACATGGGTGGTGCATCATGTACCTGTGCATATGCTACCATGCAACTGTACCCAGTACTAACTTAAACTATTTTAGATCATTAACTTTAGTTACATTGTTAAGAAAGAAACTAGTGAGAAGTTTTGAGTTAGAGAGAGAAAGTGAGAGGAGGAAATGAAGTTCCCATCGACTATAGTAGTAAAAAACGTAACTACAAATCGCACAAGTCATTTAGAATAGTAGTAGTTATGAGGTTTTAAACATCAGTAACTTTTTTTTCTAACCCCATATTTCAACAACTAAACATAAATGTCATGCACTGTATAAATCTAAATTCTCTGGTACTATACCTTGTAACTCTATTATTCAATTCAATATTTGCATAATCTGTATTGCCTTTCGAGTTATAATCTTTCATTTTATATTAACATATAAAATATGATAATTATTCAAAAATATTAAGTTCGACATATATTTGGAAGTATTTTATCTTTCAGGTTATAATCTTGTTTATTTCTCTTAAGTTATAGGAATTTGATAATTCGTCAAAAATATTAAATTCTAACGAAATATCTCATGCAAATAAAGGGCAAGTTAGGCTAGAGCACCAATTTATATTATAGAATTATTCTACAATATTTTTGTTTGTGTTTAATCTCAGTTCTCTTTTTTAGGTATTGTTGAAGATTTTTGCAGATTAAGGCCTCTTATTATGTCACAACTACTACAACTTTTTTATGTATAGAGATGGTGGTGTTGAAGAAGAGGAGAAACGAAGAAGAAACAGATGTAGCGCTGGATTATAAGAGAGGAAAAAAAAACTTGCATGAAGGAGGAAACCATATGAATCCTCGATTTTAAAAGAACTACGTCGTTTTGCACCGTGGGTTCACCAAGGTGAAAGATATAATTTGTGGCTAAGAGAATGAAGCAATGGAAATTGATAATAATGAGTTTAGTGAACAAAAAAATATCAACATTATGTACTCCAATCGTCTTCGAGTTTGCTATCTGCCCTCCCCAGGTTTAAATGTTCATTGCAATTTGGTCTATTAAATCGTATACTTATTGAGGGGTCTTGTGATCTGTAGACCCTCTAGTTGAGGCGTCTATTAATTTTCTTGCCCCAAACTCTCTTATAGAAACTTTGTATTTGTATCCCTAAATCAAATCCATGATGGCGACACTTTTCTAGCAACTCCTTCCATCGTTCCCATGCCTCGTAGAAGCTTTCTCCGTCTATCTGTCGGAATGATACAATCTCGCTTAATTGTGTTGTCCGCCCTAGAGGAAAGTACCTCCCTAGGATTTCTCCACTAATAAGTCCCATGAAGTTCTGGACCCTGATGGTAAAAATGTGCGCTAGGACTTCGCCTTCCCCCTTAGAGAGAACGGAAAGAGACGAACTCGAATAGCATCTTCATATACTTTGTTTATCTTAAAAGTGTCACATACCTCTAAGAAATATCCGATATCAACATTGGGATCCTCATCCAGAAGTCCATTGACTGCACATGCTTCTGCAACATTTTGATTGGCAAACAGAGAACTATAGCGGACAGTAGGTCTCGCCCTACTCTCAGCGAAAGGGTATGCAAGCAAAAGACAGTTGAGTCTAAAACAAACTCGTTTTTTCCTGTATTTCATTACAATTTCAACTAGTTTTTCTTATGTTTTCACCTGTATATAAGGGGTCTTTTTGCAGCTATTGTAGATATTCTTAGGTAAGATCAGAGATGCTTCGATAGGATTAGATACTTAGAAATTCTTAGATAGATTAGTTATAGATTAGTTCGGTTAGAATTAGATTTAAGTTAGATTAGATTAAACACTCTTTAAATTATAGCTTTTATAAATTCAATTAGTAAGTACAGTTTCAAGATTTCCGCAACTTAGTTTCTTGGATTCAAGAATTGAAGACATAATTTCAAGATTTTCGATCTTTAACTTTGTGACTCGAAAGACGAGCTAGGAAGATGTTCGGGATTTCAATTACGACTTCGATTTCAATCCTAAGATTTCTTTTTCCTTTTCTTCTTATTGAATTTTATGTTAATTTACAGTTTTATTATAATGAATAGTGAGTAGTCATTATTGCTCGGATCTAGGTTGAACCTAATTCTTGATTATTAAATTATCTATTTGATTTCTTGATTTCGATGTTTGTTTTGATTGAAGTTGTCTTCCAATTGTGTTTTTCTGTAAATATAATTGGCGCGAGATTATATTATTCTCAAGGTTGCTCAGAATTGAAAACAGAAGAACGATCTAGGGTGATCAATTGGGGTTAATTGAAGCAATTAACTAGAGATACGATATTGCACTTTTAGATATTTTAAATCACCTAATCTTAATGCACTCATAGTTTGTTAGGGAGAAAAGAGATTTTCCTCTAAGGGTTAGTGAGTAGGGTGGCTTTTGCCAAGAGATAGTGATTGCCCGATTTGAGTAATGGCACAAATTAATCAATTCAACATCATTTTCACTAAAGTTTTTCCACATGAATTAGTAACAAGGATTTGGGGAATTTCACCATCAAAACTCTTGTTCTTATTAATCTTTTAAAAACTATTTTTGTTGTTTGCTTTCTTTAATTTTTTCAGTTTGAAGTTTTTTTTCTCAACGAAATCATCTTTTTATTAGACTAAACATTAGAAACACGATTAGTTCTTGAACCATCGTCCATCCTCGAGAAATTCCGCACTTGGGTTGAAACTCACCTCTGTAATTTTAGGTCCACTTGCCTTGCTTTGTAGTGATTAGGAGTTGCCTCCCATTTCATTTACATAGAGGAGGAAGCCTTATTAATCCTCCACTTAAATAGAACTACATTGTTTTCTACCGAGGATCTGCCATGTGCAAGATATAATTTAGGTCTAATAGCAAGTGGCGACAAAAATCAATAATACTGAGTTTAGAGAACCAAAGAGTAAAATGAATACATGTCACTTGCATATGCTGGGAAGACCTACATTGATGTCCATTATTGGCAACATATGCAATCCAAATATAGGATCCTTATATGGTTCTCTCCAGAGACGGTCATGATGAAGAAGGGGAGGAATGAAGAAGATAGAGATTCAGTGCTTTAGGATGGGTGGGAAGAAGAAATGCCCGTAAAGGAGAACCCTTATTCATCCTCCATTTAAGTGGAACTACATCGTTTTGAACCGAGGGTGCATGAGGTGCATGATATAATCTGTAGCTCATACAAAGAAGAAACAGAAAATGATAATAATGAGTTTAGAGAACCATAGAGTATAAAGAATATCTGTCACTTGCATAAGTAGGAAAGACCGATGCTAATCTCCATCATTTGCAGCATATGCAACCCCAACATTGGATCCTTCTAAGTTTCTCTCAAAAGACTTTGTTTCCTTAAGCAACAAGTCCTAAATTGAACTTTTTCTCATGTATACAAGCTTAATATTGTGAGAGAAGTTACATGGAACTTCAAGTTCTTTTTCAAGACTTTCTATTATATCAAAAACTACTACAATATTTGTGTATGTTTTTTTTTTATCTCACACCGCTCTTTTAGGTGTTAATGAAGATTTTTCTGGTTGAGGACTTCTTTTCTAACACAAGTACTACAATTTTTTATGTAAAGAAAGGTGATCCTGATAGTAGTTATTTTGCCTAGTACTTTATATGTTAATTTCATCGTTTTTCGGTGTTTTTAAGGTATCAAATATACATTTAAGTCTAATATCTTCCATTCTTGTCTTAAGTGTTTGCCAAAGGGAGTACAACGAAGAACGTACGAAAATGGCTTGAAACAGATCGAAAATGATAGAAAATGTTGCCAAACGGTGACCATAAGAAAGCCTACCGTTGACAGTAGGCCACCCTACACCCAGCTGTAGGCACATTAGCATTAAAGGAAGTCCGGGCAGAAGGCTACCCCCGATGGTAGGCTCCCCCTATTGCTAACGGTAGGTTCAGAGCATCAACGGACATTGAAGACAAAGACCTACCGCCGATGGTAGGTCCCGATTTCTGTATTACTTAGGGAAATTTTAGGTTGTTTCAGGGACATTAAAGTCTTGTATTTTTTCTAGTTTTTGGACTACACCAATAAGGCTTTAGGAGGCGAATTAGGGCGATTTTCTGTGACAATTTCCCCGTAATTCTAACCACAATTAGCTTGGATTTAGATTAGAGAAAAGATTTGAAGGATTTTAAGAGGAATCAAGGATCGAAACAATAAATTCGAGCTTCAATGGAGCAACTTGAGAGATGATCTCGGGTGCAATTCGAGATCACAATTCAGACATCAAATTCACACCTAAGCATTTCTTTTCCTTCTCTATTAGTTTTAAATTAGTTTAACTTTCAATTTTATGCTATGAATTATTAGTAGCTAATTGTTTGGATTAAAGATTGAACCCTAATTTTGAGAATATTGAAATTGATTGGAATTTGATGAAATTAGATGTTGCCATTAATTCAGGTGTTCTTCAATTGTTTAATTCTATGCAATTTAAGAGTCATGAGCTTGAAGTAATAGATAGAAATCCCCTAGCGCTGACCAGATTTCTTTCCACCCAAAGTAGAGTATCCAACTCCCCCCAAAATGGTCCACAATTTCATGATCTAGCTTGGTCGACCCAATCATGATAGTCCGTTTCTCCTGTATGAGCGTATCGAATAGAAGACTTGCTCTCCTCTCCATGCAAGGGTACGAAGTTTTATGGGAAAAAGTCCAGATGAAGCTCAATCAGGTAGTTAGGAGGTTTAGGATAAAAAGATTCTAGAGTATTAGGAGCCCTAACTCACCTGTTCCTGTATATTCATGGGTGGGAAGCGAAGCCTGGAGCTGGGTTTATGGCCTTTTTTGCCTAGTCTTTCATCTGCCT
Source organism: Catharanthus roseus (assembly GCA_028651295.1). Taxonomy (NCBI): domain Eukaryota; kingdom Viridiplantae; phylum Streptophyta; class Magnoliopsida; order Gentianales; family Apocynaceae; genus Catharanthus; species Catharanthus roseus. The sequence goes on along the minus strand of JAPQWS010000153.1, from coordinate 27,132,827 downwards.
TGAGGCCAGGTGTGAGATCGATTTAAATAAAGTCTACGATTGTCGGGTCCTCCCTTGCTTGTTATATAAGCGATTCCTAACACAGGTTATTTTAAATGGCAGGGCAGGGGATACCCCTATTCTACTTATTTTACGATCATATCTCTTTCAACTTGAGAAATTTTTTTGAAGAGACAAGAGCAGTTCTAATCCCGGATAAGCAGCTAGGAGCCCTTCAGTGACTCATAGGGCTTCCTTCCCTCAGCTCAGTCTTTTTAGTTCTTGAGAATGGTCGCCACCTCTCCCAGGACTATAATGATTATCCTTGCCTGATGGGTCTACATCCATCCCGCGGAACTATTAACTTCCCCCCATTCTTGTAACTGTCACCTGTAATCTGCACAAGTGTGTCCACATGCCCCTAAGTGGACGAGAAAGAAAGGATTTCTCGGAGCAACCCCCCATGTTCCAGACCCCAGGAGTCAACGCAAGGGTGCTTGAAATTGAAAAAGGAAGAGCACCCCAGACCTTTCAATTCGGGGATTTATAGAGGCATGGAACTAGCGATAGGTTAATACACTTTTAGTTACGTAATCACCTGTATTTATTGCATTTGTAACTTGTCAGGGAGGGAAGAGATTCTCATCTTAGAGTTATAGTGAATAGAGTGGCTTTTGCCCAGAGATAGGGACTGCCAAAGTACGAATGTGATGAACCAATTCATGAATGCATCAATAATTTCCATTAACCTCAGGTAACTGAAATAGTAACAAGATTAGGGGGATCCCGGGATCAAAACCTCCATTTTATATATATTTTTCAATATTTGTTAGTCGGTTTTCAAATTATCATTTTGTTAGTTCAAAATCGTTTCAACAACGTCTTCAAGGATAAACATTAAAATAACAGTAGAGTAGTTGAACCTTTCCTATCCTCAAGAGAATCGACCAATTGGGGTGAACTCATTTGAACGGTATTAGTTCCACTTGCCTTGCACTGTGGCATTAGGAATTCCCGTTTAATTTCATAGACATCAGGCTTTTGGCGTCGTTGTCGGCAAACGGCAAGTTTAAAGAAATACCGTTGTTTGGTGCTTTAGTCATTATTTTTGTGTTTTCATATTGTTTTGCTTTTTTTTTCGTACTATTGTTGCACTTGGGTGTTTTGGTATAGATGTTGTGTATTAGGCTCATTATTTCGGGAACTTGTGTTAATTGTTCATCTATATGTGGTTTTAGGTTTTGGAGAGCAAGACACGGATGCCAATGATACTATAGACTACCAGTAAAATACTAGAACAAGGGATTAAGAACAATGCGGGGGCACCTCAATATCCGCATTATCAACCGACCATGTTCCAGAAAAACTGGCAAGGGTACGTATTTTAGCAAGTACAGTTCGTGTTAGGAGAACTAACCAGGTATTCCTTTGGAAGGTTATATTCAATATTCCTCGTATAATTACACTCCACCGATGCATCCAACACCCCCTTAGCCTGATCTAGAAGATTTCATTTCATTGTATATCAAGTCAGTAGAGATCGTGATGAAGAGCATGGAAGTAGTCTACAGAAGCCAAAAGGCTTCCATCCACAACATGGAGAATCAAACCAAGGTCTTAGCACAGATGATCATTGAGAGACCGCTTAGTAATAATATACCTAGTCATACAGTAACTTTGCCGGATGTAGAAGAGCAAAATATGAAATTTCCCACGTTTGTGAATGAAGAGGAAAAAATTGATTCAGTACCAGAGGAGTCCACTTTCCCCAAGGAAGAGGAAGTTCTCAAATGAATAATAGAAAGGAGGCATGACGGTCTCCGAATATTCGAAGAATCTCCTCTGATTACAAGTGTAGTGGAAGAAAGCAAGAGATATGAGAGCTTGCCAGAGAGTGAGAGTAAGTTTAAAGAAGGTGAGCCAGCAAAGGAAAACGAGGGTCATGGAAAGTCATGAGGGTCCTAAAGAACGATGACATGAGATGGAGATAGACGTCTTCGAAAAGCGTGAGGGAGTGAACTTCCTTGCTCACGGAACTAACGTTGTTCTTGTTAATGATTCTTCATGTATGCAGGAACCATGGAAGCGACCTAAGGAGATAGATGAGGAGAGCATACGCCTCATGGAATTCAAAGGAAATATCGAGAAAGCTAACAGAAAACACTTCTTATGCAATGAAGAAGCGGAAATGAGTTTTTCTTCATCCTTAGTTCTCATTACTCTTCTATTTTTCTTGAAGGAGTTGAAGTTGTTTAAAGTTGGAAACATCTCTCTCGAACTCGATTTTAAAAGTTTTGTTTCTCGTGTTACATGGGGTTTCAAATTTTTTCATTTCTATTCCAAACAGGTAATAAACAAGAATTACTTTAAGCCGGACTTGGGAAAGGACGTGGGAAACGTTCTAAGGGAATCCCTCGTTCTCCAAAACAGCTAAGAAAAATGTCTTCAAATGTGTTTTTGTATGTACGGTGTATCATTGTATCCTTTTAATCTATCCGCGTTTCTAACTCGTTTTTTTATTTTTGTTATTTTTTCATGGTATCTTGGGGGAGACAATGGGTTACCACGATCAACGTTTAGTGCACAACGAGTAAGGAAGGTTTGCAAGCATGCAACGGGGTTCAACTGTGCAGAAAACAAGTAAAATCATTGTCTTAGCAGAGACCTACTGCAGACGGTAGGGTAACCTACCGCCAGCAGTAGGTGCTGGACAATTCTTGGAACCTCAAGATAGAGACCACCGGCGACGGTAAGTCCCCAGATACACAGTGGGTCAGTTGTTTTAAAAGGGAATAGGGTTGGTTCGACCCGATTTGGACCAAAATTTCATATTTTGTTTGAATTTTTCAGCAATTTTCCCTCTTTCTCCTCCAAAATCCCTAAGTCTTTCTCTCTCTTTCTTCTCCTCCTACGTCCCGTAGCTTCTTCACCTTTCCTCTTGACACTCTCCCTTTTCACTCCTCCAAAATCCCTAAGTCTTTCTTTGTCCTTCTTCTCCTCCTACCTCCCGTAGCTTCCAACTTTCGGTGGCACACATTCCTGTAGCATTTGTCTTCTCATTTTTGTTTGTTCTCCTTATCCCTAGTTCTTTTCCTTTTCTTTCTCTTCTGCTTCTACTTTCTCTATTTCTTCAAGTTTTTCTTTCTTCCATCTCAGCACCACAAAATCTAACACTAGCATTTTTCTTTCTTCTATTTTCCTTTCAAAAGCTTCCACTTTTTCTCCCTTAATTCTTGAAGTTCTTCACTTCTCCTCCTTTATTTCTTTTTTTGTAATGTTCATGTTAATGTTTTTTTTGTGCAATTTTTAATAGTTACTAACTTTGTGCCCGTGTCATTTTAGTTCCTAACAATAGATTACAAAAATTTTTTACAAAAAGATTTTCCAACTAGCTCTCCGGCAAACTTCCGGCCGTAGATATGATGCTAATTCCATTAGTTATGATGGGTATGTTACTAAAATAAATCACAGGTTATCTCTTGATCCTTGTGCCTCTCATTAGTTTTTGTTTATTTTTTTATGTATGAAAATTTTGGTGTGTGCTTTCATGTTTGGTTTTGCTCTTTTATTTTAGTTTTTGTTTTTAGTGTTATTGTTTCTATGACTTGTACCCACTTTAGCAGCAACAGGCAATGTTTGTTCACACTTTAGAACACATGGTCTATGATAGATTCAATTCTCTTTGTGTATTTTTGTGTGTTCTATAGTCTTTCTTTTGTTGGGGCTGTTAATTTCTTCCTTGTAGGAAGTTTGTGTGTGTTGTTTTGTTTCCTCTCCCATTTCTGTTTTTACCTTCATTTACGTTTTCTTTTTCACTCCCTTTTTCAAATGGCCCCTAAAAAAGCAATTGCTTCTCCTTCAAAATCTAAATGTTCTCACGTTGAGGGGACTAAGCCAGACTCCAATACTCTAGAGATTTTACCTTTTCTCGAGCATTTTTCTACTGCTGCCGGTAAATGGGTAACCGATAGGTCATTGCTTAAGATTATCATTGAAAAATCATTCGATTAGTCAGTCATTGATCATTTTAAATTGGAAAATCTTTTTGGGGGTTTGGGTTAGGTTCCCCTTCTTCGCATTTCTTACCACTATTACCCTGACCTTGTCCGAGAGTTTTATACAAATACAACATACAAAATGGACAGGGATCTCCAGACTATTATTTCTACTGTTAAAGGGACTAGGATTATTCTTACAAGGGAGGGTCTCGCATCTATTCTTGGGATTCGGGACGAGAAGAACACGGTTATCGTAGACTCTAATAAAAAGACTATTGATGACGACCTTAGTTGGAGTTTTGACGCGAGTTGTTCGTGTTTTGGTATATGGTTATGTCCGTTCGACCGCCTTTGTATACTCCGCAGGGTTGACTTATTATCCTTCTTTCCCGTGCCCTTGTTTACTTTTTTGGGCACACCCTAGTTCAAAAAGGGGGCTGACAAAGCGAAGTCTGCATTATTAATATGTACATGCTTGATAAAATCCATAATAAGTCCCCTATATCTGTTGTTCCCTTTATGACACAAATCATGTGTAACACAGGTTGCTACACTACTAAAAAACATGTGCATCATTACCCTGTTATTCTTGTTAAAGTTTTTACTGCTTACAGTGTTAAGTTTGCAAAGGAGAGGAAACTGTCCACAAGGGCGCCACAGATCATCACATTCACAACTTTTAACAACTGTGGCTGCTCCTGTGAGGACAAGAAGAAAGAATGGATCCCTCCGTCTAGGGAGGACAGGATACAGGAGCGTAACTATGCCGGTTTTCGATCCGTAAAGAAAGCCACTTAGACCGGCATAGGAGCGTCCTCCTCGCAGCCTGATCACAAGGAGAGTGAGAATGATGAGTCCTATGACCTCTCCTGCGAGGATGAGGCCTCCATTGCCCCCATGGCGGCCTTTCAAATCGAGATGCAGACTATCTTTGAGCAGCTGCATGTCGCTCTGGACAACTATGGGGCCTAGTTGTCGGAGATTGTGGAGTCCACTCGTTGGTATGCGGATGAGTTGGCTCACCAGAGGGCCTCCATTCATAGACAGGAGGTAATGCTAGCCTGCTTGTGTGAAACGTTCATGCCCAATGAGGGTAGCAGTGGTGGCGGTGGAGCGGACTTCTGTTTGCTATAGGGAGTTTTCTATTCTTTCCTTTTTTTTTTAACTGTATTTCTTTGCTTATTTCTTTTGCTGTTTTATGTTCTGTGTTTATTTTCGTTCCACTTATTTTCTAATTTTTGTCCTTAGTTTTGTTTTATTTTGTATGGGGATGGCTTCCCTTGTGCTTTACTACATTAGATCTGCGGGAGCGCCTCCCATGTATGTGTTTTTTGTTTTTGTGTTAGTCTGGCCCACATATTTAGGACAATGTAGTTTTAAATGTAGGGGAATATTTCTATATATACTCTTGTTTTTCATGTTCTTTATGAAAAATAAAAAACAAAATCAAATGATTTAAAATTTTAAAAAAATTTCTTAATTTTCCTTGTTCTTTTATTTGAAAAACCCAAAAAGAAATTTCCTCTATGACACTTTGAGTCAAATGCTTTATGGCGATACTATTCGGATTTCGAAAGGGCATAGCACTTCTTCATTTTGAAAACTACATTTGCATAATAATCTTACATGTTTGATGGTTTCCAGGCACCTATGAGTGTTGTTAGCAATAGAAACCTAGGAATTTTAGGAAATTAGCCTAGTGAAAATCCTTTGATATTCGTGCATGCAGTATTGTGTTTTTCTGTTCTCTGAAGTGAAAAGTGTTAGTTTGAGTTGACTCCAGAAATGATAGGTGCAGGCTGTCATTGTGTCGTTTGAGCTTTTTATGTGCCTACACTTACATGAATTTAACCCCTAATTCCCTTAGTTGTGCCTTCATGCCAAGGCCTTTACTACATTCTATTCTTCGTCTCTTACAACTCACACTATATTAAACCTTATTCGTGGAGCCAATGTTAGAATAACATTCTTAGTCGTCTTGAGTGCAAGTAAAAGATAAGTGTACGGGTGAAGAGTTAAGAAAAAAAATGATGTAGAGAGGGCGTAGTTTGGGAATCGCATAGTTGGCGCAAATGGCCGATGGAAAACAAACAAGAGAGAAAAGTTTATTTGTTTTGCTTCTAAAAACAAAAAAGAGAAAGAAAAGAAAGAAAAACCTAACAAAGTAGCACTTACTTTTTCTTGTGCATGTGGGTCGAGAAAATAAAAGACACTGGTTTTCTCTCTTGTTAAGGGCTAAATATTGTAAATGTGTTGGGTGAGGTGTGAGAAAAAATAAAGTTAGGTTATTCAAGGGTGAGCGAGAAGAGCAAAAGGTGACTAGAATGTTATTCTCTAATTCTGCTATTTTCCCATTCGGTTGCGTTGGCTTTGTCTTGTTTGTTCTTCTCTCCATTTACCTTCATTTGGTACCTTTTGTGTCCCAAACCCGACATTAAATGCCGAAATGTCCTACCTAATCCGAGAATGACTTAGACTAAGACTTGGAATGGATAAGAGCTAGAAAAACATGAGCTTGTTGTGCATTGCCATTTGAAGGATTTCACTTCGCTAATTACTTAGCATTCCTTCCTTTCTATGAAAACGGCGCAAACAGAACACACACACATACCATTGGCATATAATATTTATTTGTAATTGTGGTGGACTTAGTGTATCTTGTGCTTGTTCTTTCATTTTATCTTGATGGTTTAGTGGTTAGGCATTCTATTGGAGTGGCATCATTTTAGTTTTGTTCTTCGATTAGTTGGTTTTGTTTTGTTTTGCTTTAGTATTTTTGTTGCTAATATCTTTGGTCTTTCATGGGGTTAATTGCTTAAGGTCAGTTTATCTTCCATTTTCCAATCAACTTCTTATATGAAAAAGATTTTTCTACCCTTTTTGTTCCATCCGTTTAGTTCTATTGCTTGAGGGCAAGTAACGGATAAGTGTGGGGGTATTTCATAGTCGTTCTTTTGTCTAGTATCTTATGTTAATTACATCCTTTTTTGGTGTTTCTAAGGTATAAAGTATATATTCAACTATAATATCTTCCATTCTTATCGTAGGTATTTGCCAAAGGGAGTACAATGAAGAACAGATGAAAGGAGCTTTAAACGAAGCGAAAATGACAAAAAACGGCGCATAATGGTGACCACAAGAGAGCCTACCGCTGACAGTAAGCCACCCTACTGCCAGCGGTAGGCACATTGGCAACAAAGGAAGTCCAGGTAGAAGGCTACCACCAACGGTAAACTCCCCCTACCCCCGACGGTAGGTTCACGGCATCAACGGACATTGAAGACAGAGACCTACCACCAATGGTTTGTTCTGATTTTATACTTAGGCAAATTTATGGGCAGTTTTGATGGACATTCACTCTTATGTTTTCCAGTTTTTAGACTACGCCAATAAGGCTTTAGGAGGCGAATTAGGGCGATTATTGTTAGTATATGCCCTAAGACCAATTGACTCATATTTATGATTTATGAAGCATGTATTTTTTATTTGTATTTTATGCTCTTGGTCATCAAGTATGTGACTTGATAGTAAAACCCTTATAGCTAATAAAATACTATTCTTATTTGTCTCTAGTTTATTACATCTTGTAAACTAGTGTGAAGTTGATTGATGGTCAAGTTTTACTGATCATGAATATGAGGTATAAAATCAATTCATATATACATATTGAGAATATTGTATTGGACATGACCCAAAGTGAAGAAGAAATATTGCATGGGTTTAAGTTATAAGTATTTCTTCTCAGTTTTATATTTGGTGTCCTTCGACCTAATGTTTCTAATGTTTCTTGCATGGGGAGAAAAATATGTTTTGACATAGTCAAACATCACTTTTAATTAGGTGATCATTATGATTATTGGTTGGCTTATTTTCTCATCATGGCTTGAATATTTGAGATAGTGAAAGGGATTTGTCCCTCTCTTTTTAGAGAGAGATATCCATGGGCCCCTTGATAAGGAAGACTGGAAAATATGCATGGCCATGCTGAAATAAGTATTAATAAGGTGTTATTAATATTATTTGTTGGAACAGTCTGCCTGGTGATCAAGTAAATGGTTAATTAAGTTTTATAAGGATGACTTGATCCATGCGTTATACTTAATTAGGATATCGTGTGACAAAAGGACTAAATATTAAATCTGATGCTAGGTTATTATTACATTTACTTAATTTGGGTAAGCATAATGTCTTGCTAGAGGCCGCTTATGTTTTGTGAATAAATGTCTAGGACATTTTTTCACTGCCAACGTTAAGTGAACCTACAGGGTCACACGCATAGACGATCTTGTGAGCATAATGTCCACGTTCAATGAATCTAGATTGTGTCCAGATTCGTTAAACGTATACAAAAGGGGAATCAGATTCCGTATTTTATTTTCTGGTAGGTTAATAAGTAATTAATTTTATTTAATAGAATAAACGAAATTAATTACTTAATATTACTCATCCAACCGTTGGATGATTATAGGAATAGAAGGACGAGATTAAACTGTCATTAGATGACAATTAGGGTTTTGTTATTGGCAGCTATAAAAGGTTATGTTAACCTTTTTCTTGGTGGCCATCCTTTATCTGATTAAAGAAAAACAAAACCCTAAACCCTAGAACGGCGATATAGTATCTAGCCTCTTCTCTCCGAAATACGACTGATTACCAGATAGTCAGGATCAGTTCTGAACAGTTTTCAGAACACAGAAGGGGCTAGCATCCCGATCGCTTGCAGAGGAGTTCGTCGTGTGCATACCAGTAGAGCGCGAAGCGTACAAAGCAGCGCCTCCACTACGAACAATCAAAACATTGAGGTAATTCCTATCTAATCGGTTTTTCTAGTATGTGCAGATCCTGTTGGTGGATTTCCGTAGTTTTATTTTACTTTGCTTTTGCGTACGGATTCCAACAATTATCTGTGACAATTTTCTCCCAATTCTAACCTCCGTTAGCTAAGATTTAGATTAGAGAACAAGATTTGAATGATTGCAAGAGGATTCATGGATCGAAACAATGAATTCGGGCTTCGATAGAGTAACTCGAGGGACGAGCTGGGGCGTGGTTCGAGATTGCAATTCGGACTTTGAATTCACTTCTAAGCCTTTTTTTTTCGTTCACTATTAGTTTTAAATTAGTTTAATTTCATTTTTATGCTATGACTTCTGAGTAGCTAATTGTTTGGATTAAGGGTTTAACCCTAATTTTAGGATTATTGAAATTTATTGGAGTTTGATGAAATTAGATGTTGCTATTACTTGAGGTGTTCTTCAAATGTTTAATTCTCTACAATTTAAGTATCATGAGTTTGATTTAATCGCATGGGTGCTTGAAATTTTAAAAAGAAGAGCACCCTAGGGATTTCAGTTTGGGGAATTATTGGTGCATTGAACTAGAAATAGGTTAATGCACTTTTAGGTTCGTAATCACCTGCATTTATTGCATACGTAACTTGCTAGGGAGAGAAGATATTGTCATCTAAGAGTTATAGTGAATAGTGTTGCTTTCGCCTTGAGATAAGGACGGCCCAACTATGAGCGTGATGACCCAATTCGTGAATACAACAACAATTTATGTATGTTTTCAAGATCATGTATAGTAAAAGGATCAGCGGATCACGCGATCCACGATTAGGGGGATCCCAATATCCAAACCTCCGTTTTATATATGTTTTCCATATTTTTTAGCTAGATTTCTGATTATAGTTTTGTTAGTTCACAATCATTTCAATGTCTTCAAGGCTAAATATTAAAATAACGATAGAGAAGTTGAACCTTGCCTATTCTCGAGAGAATCGACCTTCGGGGTAAACTCATTTATACGATGTTCACTTGCCTTGTACGGTAGCATTAGGAATTCCCGTTTCATTTTGCACACATCAACTGTTGAAAAAGAAGAGGAATAAATAAGAAGCTGACGCAGCCATAGCATAGGAGAGAAAGAAGAAACATGTGTGAAGGAAGAAACTCTATTTATCTTCCACTTAAATAGAACTACGTCCTTTGCACCGAAGTTGCACCCGGGTGCAAGATATACATTTTGGCTATAGCAAAAAGTAACAGAAATTTATAATAATGAGTTTAGAGAACAGAAGAGTATAAGAAATATTTGACACTTGCATAAGTTTGAAAGACTGGCGTTTATGTCAATCATTGGATGCTTATGCAACTCGAACATAGGATCCATTTACATTGCTCTCGAATGACTCGAGCTCCTAAAGCAGCATATCCGAAATTGAACCTTTTCTCAAGTATACAAGCTTAATATAGTCGAAAATGATACAAGGAAATTTAGGAGATTTTCCTAAACTTTCTACTTTATCACATGAAGCTATTACAGTATTTATTTTTGTTTTTCATCTCAGATTGCTATTTTTTTTGCGTTAATGAAGGTTTTGCAAGCTAAAACCTTCATTCTCTTTTAAAATCTTGTAGTATTCCTCAAATAGTCTCACGCTTTTGCCAAGATGTTTTTTATCCCCCTTTTTTAAGAACAATAATTACATTAGGGAAGATGTTTCTTGTCGGTTAGGCTTGTATGTTGTTAGTGTGTGCGAATTTTCCTTCATTACAAGGTTTTTACGGAGGAATGAGATAATTGCACTATTGGAAAATATCCCAAAAGTCATAGATGAAAAGAGATAAGACACACATTTACTGATGAACACTGATGATTTTAGTAAATCATTTTGTATTTCGAAGAATTGTTCAGGGAAAATATTCTAACATTCAAATCTCATTGATTCTCTTGATCTTAAGACAATGCAATATTTTGTGCAAAAAGAAGTTTTAAAACTGTGCAATAATCATGTAAGGGTAGATGTTTCTTGTTGGCTAGGCTTGTATTCAGTTAATGTGTGCAAATTTTCTTCAATTACAAGGTATTTAAACATGAATAAGGTTACTGCGCCATTTGAAAACATCCCAATAGTAATAGATAAAGAGAGACATGATAACCATTTACTAATGAGCACTAATTATATTAGCATATCAGTTACTGTTTCGGAGGAATTGTTTTATTAAATGAAAAATATTCTAGCATTGAATTCCCACCAGTGCTCTTCATCTTAAGATAATGCAATATTTTATGCAAAAAGAAATTTTAAAACTATACAAAGAAATATGAATAATTTATAAGATTAAAACCCTACAAGCAATATGAACCATTTAAACCGTAAGAAGCATTATTTAGAAGGGTATTGGTATTTGGAGTTAATGTTTTACCACTGCAATAGATGGGAACCTCATTTTCCTCCTTCACTTTTCCTCCATAACTTCTCTCTAACTCACAATTCCCTTTAATTTCTCTATAACTTCTTTCTAATAAGTCAAATACAAATGAATGGTTTAAAGTATTTTCAGATAATATGAATAATAATACATACATAAAAATTTAGAATACTAATTTTTATATGAAAATATAAAAAAAAAATTAAAATTTTGAAAAGAAAATTTCTCCAGACACCCTAGTGGGGCGAATAGCAAAAACGGTGTTTAAAATATTAATAAGAAAAAAAGTTTGGATGGTGAAATGCCCCTAATCCTTGTTACTAATTCAATTGAAAAAACTTTAATGAAAATGATGTTGAATTAATTAATTTAGGTCATCACTCAAATCGGGTGATCCATATCTTTAGGTGAAAGCCTCGCTACTCACTAACTGTTAGAGAAAAATCTCTTTTCTCCCAAACAAATTATTAGCGCAGTAAAATTAGGTGATTTAAAGGACCTAAAGATGCAAAATCTTATCTCTAGTCAATTGCCCGAATTAATCCCCAATTAGATGTCCTAGATCGTTCTTGTATTTTCAATTCTGAACAATTTTGCGATTAATCTAATCTCGCGACAATTAATTTGCAAACAAGCACAATTAGAAGACAACTTAAATCAAAATAAACATCGAATTCAATAAATTAAACCAAGAATTTCATAATCAAGAATTAGGGTTCAACCCTCATCCAAACATAAAGAACGACTCACTATTGATTGTTTAAAACTGAAATTCAACATTAAAATTCAATAACAAGATAGTAAAAAAAAGCTTTATATTGAAATTGAGGCTGCAATCGTCATCCCGAACGTCTCTTGAGCTCGTCTTTTCAGTCGTCAAGTTGAAGAATGAAATCTTGAATTGGTTCTTTAATTCTTGAAATCCAAGAAATAAAATTGTAGAAGCCTAAAGAGTGTTTAACTAATTGAATGTATAAGAGCTAGAAATTGAAGAATTATTTAATCCAATTCAAGCCTAATTATCTAATCTAAGACCCAACTAATCCTATTCTAAATCCTAATATGTATATATCAAATAGCTGCAGAGAAACTTCTTATATAGAGGTGAAAATTACTAAAAAACAAAGTTTGTATTGGATTCAATCGTCTTGCTAGCCTGTACCTACCGCTGACAGTAGGCCGAGCCCAACCATCCACAGTAGGGTTCTGTCTTGCCGGTATTTGGAGCCAAGGACCTGCCGCCGACAGTAGGTTAGCCTACCTCGCATTTTTTGGGTTCTTTGTTGCAGGCGGATCTGTTTTCATCGCTTTCACTCTGTTTTCTCCCGTTTTCTTTTTCTTTCATTGTTTTCTCTTTTGGAGGGTAGCTAAGACAAGAATAAGGGATACTAAACTAAAATATAAACTCTTACATATTAAAACATCGTAAAATGATGAAAGTAGCCTATAGAAAATATAGACAATTATGCACATATCACGGCTCTTAAGTAGCAGCTTCAAAATTTAACTTTTTCTCATGTATACAAGGTTAATATTGTTAGGAACAATACAAAGAAATTAAGGAGCTTTTTCCTAGACATTCTATTATGTCAAAAATACTATAATATTTGTGTTTTTTTTCTTTAACCTCAGATTGCTCTTTTAGGTTTCGATACGATTTGCATGCTAAGACATTTTATTCTATCACAAGTACTACAAATTTTTATGTAAAGAGACAGTGATGTTTTGGAAGAGGAGGAACAAAAAAGAAAGAAATGCAGTTCTGCAGGATAGGAGAGAAAAAAAATGCGTATGCAGGAGGAAACCCTATTAATCCTCCACTTAAATAACCCTATTAATCCTCGACTTGAATAGATATAATTTGCACCTAATAGCAAGGAAATATAGAAATTCACAAATCAATTTAGAGAACAAAAGAGTATAAAGAATACCTGTCACTTGCATAAATTGGAAACACCGACGTTTATGTCCATCATTGGCAGCATATGCAACCCGAACATTGCATCCTCTTATATTTTGCTTCCAAATGACTCAGGTTCATTAACCAATAGATCCCAAGCTGAACTTTTCTTAGGTATACAAGCTTACTTTCGTGAGCAACTCTACGGAGAAATTTGCGAGCAATTTCTAGACGTTCTGCTCTATCATATGCAGCTACTATGGTATTTGTGTTTTTTTTTTCATCTCAGATGGCTCTTTTAGGTGTTGATGAAGACTTTGCAAGCAAAGACCTTCATCTCCTTTACAATCTCATAGTATTCCTCAAATAGTCTCATGCTTTTGTTAAAACGTTCTTGATCCCCCTTCATTAAGAACAATAATCGCGTCAAGCACAGATGTTTCTTGTCGGTTAGGCTCGTATGTTGTTAGTATGTCTAAGCTTTCTTCAATTACAAGGTATTTACTCTGGATTGAGGTAATTTCACCATTGGAAAACATTCCAAGAGTCAGAGATGAGGAGAGACAAGGAAAGCATTTAATAATGAGGCCTAATAATTTTCGAAAATCATATGTTGTGTAGTTATGCACAAAATTGAAAAAGTTTCCTTAAAAGCTGATTGTCAAAGATTTTATTAAATGGAAAATACTTTAAAAATCTCATCATTGCTCTTGATCTTATACGACGCAATATTTTTGTGCAAAAACAAATTTTAAAATTGTCCAAAAAATGTGAATGATTTAAAAGATTAAAGCTCTGCAAGCAATATGAACCATTTATATCATATGTTGCATTATTTAAGGGAATTGGTATTTGCAGTTGAAGTTTTACTATTGCAACCGATGCGAACCACATTTACCTCTTTCATTTTTCCTCTATAACTTCTCTCTAATTCACTATTCTCTTAACTTTTCTCTAACTTCTTTCTAAAAGTCCAGCACAAATGAATGATTTGAAGTATTTTTAGATAATAAGAAAAATAATATGGACATAAACAATTTGAAATACTACTTTTGATTTGAAAAACATTAAAAAAATTTAAAATTTTAAAAAAAAATTCGCACACACCCAGGTGGTGCATCTTGTACCTTTTGAACATGTTACCATGCAACTATACCCAGCACTAACTTAAACTATTTTAGATCATTAATTTTAGTTAGATTTTTAAGAGAGAAAATTAGTGAGAAGTTTTGAGTTAGAGAGAGAAACTGAGAGGAGGAAATGAAGTTCCCATCAACTGTAGTAGTAAAAGACTACAAATCGCACAAGTCATTTAAAATAGTAGTAGTTATGAGGTTTTAAACATGAGTAACTTTTTTTTTCTAGCCCCATATCTCAACAATTAAACATAAACGTCATGCACTGTATAAATCTAAATTATCTGGTACGATACCTTTTAACTTAATCATTCAGTTCAATATTTGCATAATCTATAAGCATATAGAAAGATATATTGGATTGTAGTATGCCTTTCGAGTTATAATCTTTCATTTTATCTTAAGGTATAAAAATACGATAATTATTCAAAAAAATTAAGTTCCAGCATAGAGTGTGACGTATTTTATCTTTCAAGTTATAATGTGGTTTATGTATCTTCAGGTATAAGAATTTAATAATTCATCAAAAAAAATAAATTCTAACGAAATATCTCATGCAAATAAAAGGGAAGTTTGGCTAGAGAACTATTTTATATTATACAATTATACTACAATATTTTTGTTTGTGTTTAACCTCAGTTCTCTTTTTGAGGTGCTGATGAAGAATTTTACAGGCTAAGACCACTTATTCTGCCACAACTACTACAACTTTTGTATGTATAGAGATGGTTGTGTTGAAGAAGAGAAGGAACGAAGCACAAAGAGATACAACGCTAGATTATAGGAGGGAAAAAAAACTTGCGTGAAGGAGCAAACCCTATGAATCCTCCATCTAAAAAGAACTACGTCGTGTTGCACCGAGGGTGCGCCAAGGTGAAAGATATAATTTGTGGCTAAGAGAAAGAAGCAAAGGAAATTGATAATAATGAGTTTAGTGAACAAAAAAATATCAAGAATACCCTTTCACTTGCATAAGCTTGAAAGACTGACATTGATGTCCTTCATTCGAAACATATGAAACCCGAACATAGGATCCTTTTACATTGCTCCCAAATCACTCGGGCTTCTTGAGTAGAAGCTCCCAAATTGAACTTTTTCTCACGTGTACAACCTCATTGTTGTCCAAATGAATGGAAGAAAATGCAGACGTTTTTTCAAGACTTTCTATTTTATCACAACAACTGCAATATTTATGTTTTTGTTTCATCTCAGATTGCTCTTTTAGGTGGCGATGAATATTTTGCAAGCTAATACCTTCTATTCTATAACAAGTACTACAATCTTTTTATGTATAGAGATGGTGATAATGAAGACATAATTTCAAGATTTTCAATCTTCAACTTGGCGACTCGAAAGACGAGCTAGGAAGACCTTCGCGATTTCAATTGCGACTTTGATTCCAATCCTAAGATTTCCTTTTCCTTTTCTTGTTATTGAATTTTATGTTAATTTACAGTTTTATTATAATGAATAGTAAGTAGTTTTTTATTGTTTGGATTGGGGTTGAACACTAATTCTTTGTTTGATTTCTTGATTTCGATGTTTGTTTAAAGTTAAGTTGTCTTCCAATTGCGTTTGTTTGTAATTTAATTGTCACGAGATTATTTCAGTTTGAGATAGGGATTGCTCAATTATAGTGATGACCCAAATTAATTAATTCAACATCGTTTTGAATAATGTTTTTCCAATTGAATTAGTAACAAGGATCATGGGGATTTCATCATCTAAACTCTTGTTCTTATTAATTTTTTAAAAACCATTTTTGTTGTTTGCTTTCTTTAATTATTTCAATTCTAAGTATTTGTTTCTCAAGGACATTATCTTTTTTTTATAATAAACATTAGAAACACAATTAGTACTTGAACCTTAGTCCGTCCTCGAGAGATTCGACACTCGGGTTGAAACTCACATCTCCAGTTTTAGGTCCACCTACCTTGCATTGTAGCCATTAGGAGTAGCACCCCATTTTATTCACATCAAGGAGGAAACACTTTAAAACATCCACTTAAATAGAGCGATGTTGTTTTGTACAGAGGGTCTGCCCTATGCAAGATATAATTTATGGTTAATAGCAAGAAGGAACAAAAATCAATAATAATGAGTTTAGAGAACCAAAGAGTAAAATGAATGCATGTCACTTGCATATGCTTGGAAGACCTACACCGATGTCCATCATTGTCAACATATGCAATCCGAATATAGGATCCTTATATGGTTCTCTCAAATAACTTGGGTCCTTTAAGCAGCAAGTCCCAAATTGAAATTTTTCTCATATATACGAGCTTAATATTGTGGGAAATGATACAAGGAAATTTAGGTGTTTTTCTAGACTCTCTATTTTATAAACAACAAATACAACATTTTTGTTTCTGTTTTATCTCAGATTGCTTTTTAGGTGTTGATGAAGATTTTGTGGGCTAAGACCTTTTATTGTATCATGACTTCTATAATTTTTAATGTAAAGAGACGGTGATTATAAACAAAAAGACAATGAATAAGAAGCTGACGTAGCTAAAGGATTGAACCAAAAAAAGACCACACATAAAGGAGTAAACCTATTAATCATTCACTTAAATAGAATAATGTCCTTTTGCATTAAGGGTTCACCTGAGTGCAAGATATAATTTTGGCTAATAGCAAGAAGCAATAGAAAATTGATAAAAATGAGTTTAGGGAACTAAAGAGTATGAAGAATACATGCAACTTGTATAAGCTAGAAGGTCAGCTGTTGATGTCCATTAATGGCAGCATATGCACCTCGAAAATGGATCCTTTTATATTGCTCTCAAATGACTCGGGCTCCATAAGCAGTATCTGCAGTAATTGAACTTTTTCTTAGGTATACAGGCCTATATTTGTCAACAAGGATACAAGGAAACTCAGGAGCTTTTTCTAGTCTTCCTACTCTATCACATGCCACTGCTACAGTTTTTATGTTTTTGTTTCATCTCAGATTGCTCTTTTAGGTATTGATGAAGATTTGCAGGAGAAGACCTTCATCCTTCTTTACAATCTCATAGAATTTCTCAAATGGTCTCGCGCTTTTTCTAAGACGTTCTTGATCCCCCTTATTTAAGAACAATAATCACGTAAAGGCAGATGTTCATTGTCGGTTATGCTTGTATGTGATTAACGTGTGAAAATTTTCTGCAATTAAAAAGTATTTAATCATGAATTAGTAACTGCACCATTCGAAAACATCCCAAAACTCATAGATAAGGAGAGACAAGATAACCATTTACTAATGAGCACTAATGATTTTAGTAAATCATTTGGTGTTTAAGAGGAATAGTTCTTAAGGACAAAATAGAACAAATTTCCTTAAAAGTTGATTGTCAAAGATTTAATTAAACGAAAATATTCTAACATTAAAATCTCATCGGTGCTCTTGATCTTAAGACAGTGCAATATTTTATGCAAACAAAAATTTTAAAACCGTACAAAGAAATATGAATGATTTATTATAAGATTAATGCTCTAAAAGCAATATGAACCATTTAAACTGCAAGAAGCATTATTTAGAAGGGCACTAGTATTTGCAGTTGATGTTTTTCTACAACAATGATGGAAAACTCATTTCCTCTTTCACTTTTCCACCATAACTTCTCTCTAACTCACCATTCCCTTTAGTTTCTCTCTAACTTCTTTAGAAAAAGTCGAATACAAATGAATGATTTGAAGTATTTTCAGATAATATGAATAATATAGACATAAAAAATTTAAAATACTAATTTTTATAGGAAAAACATAAAAAAAGAATTAAAATTTTGAAAAGAAAATTTTGCCAGACACTTGGGCACACAGTACGAGGCAGTGTACCCTCTTCTAACTAAAATTATTTCAAATCATTAGTTTTAATTAGATTTTCTCGAAAGAAATTTGTGAGAATTTCTAAGTTAGAGAGAGAAAGTTAAATGCGAAAATGAAGTTCCCATCCACTATAGTAGTAACATGTGACTAGAAATCACAAACGTCATTTAGAATAGTAATAGTTATGATGTTTTAGATTTCAGCAAAAAAAATTTTTTTTGCTAACCTCATACTTCAACAACCAAATTTAACTGCAATGCACTATTGAAATTTAAATTGTCTGAAATATACCTTTTAATTGTATTAGTCAGTTTATTATTTTCATAATTTGTAAGCTTATATAAAGGGATTTCGCATTGTATTTTGCCTTTCAAGTTTATTAAGGAATTGGACTCTGGTGATCAGCCCTATTAGATAACAAAACCTCCTACTAACTATTACAGAAGCAGCGGAAAAATAAACATATAATAAATCTATTATATTACATTAACCGGATGATAGAACCGGATAACAACTCTCAAAATGGCTCTTCAAAATCGGATGAGAAGTCCGAAAAATAGACTACCGATTCTTCTTCAATCCAATGTACCTGACAAAAAAGATAAAGAAAAACGTCTGATTTTTGCCACAACAGATAGAATCGGACGACCAACTCTAAAAACTAGTCCACATTTTTCAAACCCGGAAGACCAACACAGAAAAACTGGACGACCGGTTTCTATGCAAAATAGGGAACAGAGATATTCGGACGCCAAAAGCAAATGATAAGGAGCAAAACTGGACGACCGGTTTTGCTGTAAACTCGAAATCTCGATCAAAACCCTCAGAACAATGGATGAGCCTTACATAAGAACAATCTAATCTCTCACTCTCGGTTTTCTCCTTCACAAGCCACCCAAGCATGCAGTCATCCAAGAATGGCGACTAACGGTGGTAGCAACAGAAGAATTCACAGAGAACAAGCAGTAACAGAGGAATAAGAAACTGCAGAGAAGAAGAAGAGAGAAGAAGAGAAAAAGTAACGTAATAAGGCTTCACAAAGAGTTGGTCTATCAGCAATAGTGAGGATGAGAGTATTTATAGAGCATCTAAGGTAGACTCATTCAACAACAGTAGCCAAATTACCTAGAAGACTCATTCAAAAACCAATAACCAAGTCACCTGGGGAAAACACAGTAAAAGATTGGGTTGTTGCCAACCCGGCCCACCCGCATCTTGGTTAAAAGGAAAAATACTCAATCCTATTTGTAAGGCCCGGTCCAACTCATCGTAGGGTCAAGAATTGGGCTGCAGGGAAAAGGAAACTTTTCTTCAAAAATATGATAATTCTTCAAAAAGATTAACGTCCAGCATAAATTGCACAGTATTTTTCGTTTCAGGTTATAATATTTCGTGTTTATCTTCAGGTACAAGAATATGACTCGGATGTCTTCAATAGAAGCCCCCAAATTAAACTTTTTCTTAGGTATACAACGTCAATATTCTCGAAAATGATACAAGGAAATTCTGGTGTTTTTCAAGACTTTCTATTTAATCTCAACTACTACAATATTTTTGTTACTATTTCATCTCAGATCGCTCTTTTAGGTGTTGATAAAGATTTTTTAGTCTAAGACCAAGTACTATAATTTTGTAATGTATAGAGATGGTGATTATGAAGAAGAGAAGCAACGAAGAAGAAGGAGATGCAACGCTAGATTATAGGAGAGAAAAAAGAATCATGTGTGAAGGAAGAAATCTAATTAATTCTCAACGTAAAAGGAACTACGTTGTTTTGCACCAAGATGGAAGATACAATTTGAAGCTAATTTCAAGAAGAAAAAATAAATAAAAAACTGATCATGATAAGTATCTAGAATACCTATCACTTGTGTAAGTGTCAAAGATCGACGTTGATGTCCATCATTGACAGTATATGCTTCCCATTTGAACTTTTTCTTCCTAATTGACATTGTGTAAGTAGAAGCTTCCCAATTGAACTTTTGCTTAGTTATACAAGCTTATATTTCTCAGAAATGAAACAAGGTAACTCATGTGCTTTCTCTAGACTTTCTATTCTATCACAACTACTACAATACTTGGGTTGTGTTTCATCTCTGATCGCTCTTTTAGGTATTCATGAAGATTTCCAAGCTTAGGTCTTCTATTCTATCACAACTACTACAACTTTTTTTTCTTGTAAAGAGACGGTCATGATGAAGAAGAGGAGGATTAAAGAAGATGGAGTTTAGTGCTACAGGATAGGAGAGAAAAAAGAAATGCCCGTAAAGGAGGAAACCTTATTCATCCTCTATTTAAGTGGAACTACATCGTTTTGCTCCAAGGGTGCACGAGGGGCAAGATATTATTTGTAACTCATACCAAGAAGAAACAGAAAATGACAATAATAAGTTTAGAGAACCATAGAGTATCAAGAATATATGTCACTTGCATTACCAGGAAAGACCGATGCTAATCTCCATCACTGGCCACATATGTAACCCCAACATAGGATCCTGTTATGTTGCTCTCAAATCACTCGGGCTCCTTAAGCAACAAGTCCCAAATTGAACTTTTTCTCGTGTATACAAGCTTAATGTTGTGAGAAAAGCTACAAGGAACTTCATGGTCTTTTTCAAGATATACCAGCAACTATTACAGTATTTGTGTGTGTTTTTTTTCTCACATCGCTCTTTTAGGGGTTAATGAAGATTTTGCTGGCTGAGGCTTCCTTATCTAACATAACTACTACAATTTTTAATGTAAAGATACCGTGATGCTAATAGTAGTGTTTTGTCGGGTATTATATATGTCAATTTCATCATTTTTCGATGTTCTTAAGGTATAAAATATACATTTAAGTCTAATATCTTCCATTCTTGTTTTAGGTGTTTGCCAAAGGGAGTACAACGACAACCATATTAAAACAGCTTGAAACAGAGTGAAAATAATGGAAGAAGTTGCCAAACGGTGACAATAATAGAGTCTACCGCTGACGGTAGGCCACGCTATACCCATCGGTAGGCACATTGGCAAAAAAGGAAGTTCAAGCAGAAGGCTACCCCTGACAGCAGGCTTCCCGTATTGCTGACGGTAGGTTCAGGGCATCAATGGACATTTAAGACAAAGACCTACCGCCGACAGTAGGTCACGATTTCAGCATTACTTAGGCAAATTTCTGGGTAGTTTTTAGGGACATTAAAGACTCTTATCTAGGATTTAGATTAGAGAAAAGAATTGAAGGATTTCAAGAGGAATCAAGGATCGAAACAACAAATTTGGGCTTTAGTAGAGCAACTCGAGAGACGAGCTCGAGGCAGTTCGAGATCCTAATTCGGACTTCGAATTCACTCCTAAGCCTTTCTTTTCCTTCTCTATTAGTTTTAAATTAGTTTAATTTCAGTTTTATGATATGAATTTTTAGTAGCTAATTATTTGGACTAAGGGTTGAACCCTTATTTTGGGATTATTGAAATTGATTGGAAATTGATGAAATTAGATGTTGCTATTAATTAGGGTGTTCTTCAATTGTTTAATTCTCTACAATTTAAGTGTCATGAGCTTGAATTAATTGCAAGGGTGCTTGAAATTTAAAAATGAAGAGCGCCCCAGGGCTTTACATTTGGAAGTGATTGGGGCATTGAACTAGAGATATATTAATGCACTTTTAGTTCCGTAACCATCTGCATTTATCATATTCCTAAATTATTAAGGAGACAATAGATTGTCATCTAAGAGTTATAGTGATTAGAGTGTCTTTCACCTAGAGATAGGGACTGCCCAACTACGAGTATGATGACCATATTCGCGAATGCAACAATAATTTCCATTAATTTCAGTTAATTGAAGTAGTAATAAGATTAGAGGGATCCCGAAATCCAAACCTCCATTTTATATATATTTCCAATATTTGTTAGTTGGTTTTTTTATTATAGTTTTCTAGTTCACAATCGTTTCAACAACGTCTTCAAGGATAACAGTAGAGTAGTTGAACCTTGCCTATCTTGAAGAGAATCGACACTCGGGGTGAACTCATTTTTACTATGTTAGTTCTACTTGCCTTGCACTGTAGCATTAGGAATTTCCATTTCATTTCACACACATCAAGTTTTTGGCGCCATTGCCAGGGAATGACAAGTTTAAAGAAATATCGTTGTTTGGTGCTTTAGTAATTATTTTTGTGTTTTCGTATTGTTTTTCTTTGTTCCATACTATAGTTGCACTTGGGTTTTTTTTTCTATAGATGTTGTGTATTCTGCTCATCATTTTTATAACTTGTGCTAATTGTTCATCTATATGTGATTTCAGGTTTGGAGAGAATGGGACGGATGCCAATGATACCATGGACTACCGATTGGCGGCAATACTAGAACAAGGGATTGAGAACATTGCGGGGGCACCTCAATATCCACATTATCAACGGGCCATGTTCTAGAACAAATTGGCAATGGTACGATATGTATTCTAGCAAGTAAAGTTCGGGTTGGGAGGACCAACTGGATATTCCTTGGAAAGGTTATATTCAATATTCCTCGTGCAATTATACTCTATCGATGCATCAATCACCCCCTTAGCCTGATCTAGAAGATTTCCATCACAATGTATCAAGTCGGCAGAGATCGGGATGAAGAGCAAGGAAGCAGTCCAGAGAAGCCAAACGGCTTCCATCCACAACACGGAGAATCAAATCGAGGTCTTAGCATAGATGATCGTTTATAGACTTCTTAGTAATATACCTAGTCATACGGTCACTTTTCTAGATGCAAAAGAACAAAAGATCACATTTCCCATGGTTTTGAATGAAGAGAAGGAAATTGATTGAGTATCAGAGGAGTGCACTTTTCCTTAGGAAGATGAGGTTCAACAAGAAATGATGGAAAGGAGGCATGACGGTCTCCCAATATTCGAAGAACCTCCTCTGATTACAAGTGTATTGGAAGAAAGCAAGAGAGATGAAAGCTTGCCAGAAAATGAGAGAGAGAGAGAGTTCAAGGAAGGTGAGCTAGCAAAGGAAAACGAGGGTCGTATGGAAAGTCATGAGGGTCATAAAGAAGGGCGACAAGAAATGGAGATAGACGTCGTCGAAAAGAGTGAGGGAGTGAACTTTCTTACTCACAGAACTAACGTTGTTCTTGTTAGTGATTCTTTATGTATACAGAAATCATAGAAGCGACCCAAGAAGAATGATAAGGAGAACATACGCCTCATGGAGTTCAAAGGAAATCTCGAGAATGCTAATAGAAAACACTTGGTATGCTATGAAGAAGCACGAATGAGTTTTCCTTCACCCTTAGCTCTCATTACTCTTCCATTTTTCTTTAAGGAGTTGAATTTCTTTGAAATAAGTAACATCTCTCTTGAACTCAATTTTCAAAGTTTGATTTCTCATCTTACATGGGGTTTCAAATTTTTTCATTTCCATTCCAAAGAGGCATAGTAAACGAGAATTACTTTAAGCCGTACTTGGGAAACGACATGGGAGACCTTCTAAACGAATCCCTCGTTCTCCAAAACTATTGAGAGTCTTTGGATATGTTTTTGTATGCACAGTGTATCATTGTATCCTTTTAATTCTTGATCTAGGGATTTTTCCATTAACCTTTCCACAACCCAAGTATCAAATTTAGAAAATATGCCTATCACAGTGCGTAGTGTATACTGTCATACTTGTCCACAGGCATGCAATAAAGAGTTTGAGGAGTTCTAAATAAAAGACAAATAAAACTTTTTAGAGAATTGAATGGTAAAAACTCCAATTCCAAGGTTTATTCTTAGCGAAAGTGAAATTATCAACTATAGCACAAAGCCAAATTATTGTTTGTTGCTGTTAATAAGGGATCATGTGAGTAGGAAAATATTTTTAGTCTTAATTGTGCGGTAAGTGTCATATCTACAGGGGAAATCTACAGAAAAGAGAAAAACTGCAGAGCTAAAATTTTCAGTGGAAAAAATCAACATGCGAACTAGAATGAATCAACACAAACAAAATAAATAAATAAATAAACCATAACACCAACTAGCACTGGAAGATCACTTGTAGAACGAATAACAAGTTCTAAAATATCAGGAAACCTTTGATATCGAATGTCCAATTTCTAACAGAAACAGAAAAGGGTTCGATCAATATATTTTAAATAATAATCTTAGCTATACTCTAATTTCTACAAAGTACGAATGTTTGCAATAGTTGAACAAATTCACATAAATATGACCTAAAGAAAGAACGAACGATACCTGATGTGTGAGGCTTGAGCGAAACGATTATCTTGAATTTAGTTGGAAATATCTGCTTAGCTTGGAAAAATAAAAATCAGTACTGCTACTGCTCTTCTAGGTGAGATTAGAGAGGATACTAGAACACTATTATCCTCCAATCTCTGGACGACACCCATGGCAGAATTTAGTAACCGCGGCACCAATGGATAAACTCAAAAGTACCACTACGGAGGAAACGGCAGATTGCATAGAAACAGAGCAAACGAGATGCTAAGTAACAATAGAGGAAAATGAAGAAGAATATATGCTACAGAAGAATGGGGCAAGAGGAAAAAAGAGGAAGAATACTTGTCTGTCCTCTTGTTGTATAAATTTTTGAAGTAGAATAAATGTACTAATTGCATTTTATGTGAGGGAGGAGGTTGCATAAATTCCCGCAAAATGATGTGTTTAGCGGAGGTCTAAAAACCACCCCTAAGAAACCTTTGTTAAGACACCATTTTTTTCTTTTGAAGTAGTTAATGTAGAGCTGTGATGTGATGTCAAGCATAATGGATGGTATGACTAGAGACGCAAAAGAAACCGTAAAGTTGATGCAAGGGCCGATCACGAGAATGAAGGCAAAGAGAATAGAAGAGGAATCCAAGGGTGAAGTAACTTTGTTCGGAAGGATGCTCCAAGACCTTGCTTGGCATGTGTTAGAAGAACAACTAGAAGACTCTCGAGGATCCAAAACCTTTCTACTTTTAAGGGCACAAATAGAAGAATCCAAGGAAAGAGATTGGAAGGATTGGAAGCTCAAAAAAAAAAAAAAAACAAACAAGAGGGGAGTTTTCTGGAGCCTACCAGCGACAGTAGGGTCTACTGTCGGCGGTAGGTTCCATCCTACCGTTGCCGATAGGCCTTGGGACACAAAGTGGTGAAGAGGAAATGACCTACTGAGGACGTTAGATAGGGAACCTACCGTCGCCGGTAGGTCTCAGTTGAAGTGAGAATGGGAAAGTTTTTAACTCCCTTAACTATTCATTTTGGTTGTAATTTTTTGTTGACTTATACTTAAATTGTCTAATTATCTATTAAACTTGTTTAAGTTAGTCTAATACCTAGGGTTGGCTACTAAATGTAAAGATCACTATAAATACTCTTTTGTTGGCAGCCATTTGGGAAAAGCCTCATTTCATGGAAAATTAAAGAGAGAAAACTAGGGTTCTTTGATTTCTTCTTCTTCCTTGTAAATTAAGTATTACGAACTGTATAATTTCACGACAAGAAACTTCTTGAATCTTCACATTCAAGAGTTCAAGTCTAATTTCAAATCCCATTAACCCCTTGAGGTGCCAACTATCTAGAGTTGGTGTTTCATGGATCTTGGGTGGTTCTTAGAGTGTGAGGGTAGGTGAGGTTTATTCAAGCCTTGTTGATCCTCCCCTTCAAATAAGAAGGATTATTTGTTTTCTTCTTGTTAAATTCTTGCAACTGTGTTGGTATTCTTCTGTTATTCAAAACAAACTATCAAGGGCATCCTCTAGAAGGGAGTTAATTCTTGGGAGTATTTGATCTTTAAAGGAAGCTAGGGAAGATCATACCATGTGGTATCAGAGCAAACTATCTTGAGGTGAAGTTTTATGTGTTTATTTGTTGAATTTTTGTATTTAAGAAAAGGCTACTGAAAGTACTTGAGAAAAGGCAAGCAATCTAGAAAATTTTCAGCCAGAAAACGTAGTGAATAAAAATTGCAAAGAAAAGTATACCAAATGAACTCCGAACTGCATGAAATTAGTCTTGTTTGAAAACTTATTCAATTATGAAGATTGTGCAACAAACTTGAGCCTATTTGGTCGAGAATTTAAGGAGTTATGTTGAGTTTACTATAGCTAATTTTCATGCTCTATTTTCTTGAATTGATTTCTAGTACTCTACATATCTTTGATTTGTGAGCAATTGTCTTAGTTTTGAATTTGCAACCTCTTTAGGATATAACTATAAGTGTTTTACTGATCTTTTGGTGGAAATTAGACTCATTCTTCGACTGATATTCTTGAATTTTTCTTTGACATTCTATGGCTACCACATGCTCGATAAAATTTCTCTTGAATTCTTTGTTCTTATTTATCAAGAGTTGCTTGCATGATTTTTGCTTTGGGAATATCTTATAACTTGGAAGCCTTAGAAATCACGTGAGGAAAAAGTAAAAGGCAAGACAGTGAGCACTTTGATATAATAGCCGGAGAGAGTGACTGCAAAACACGAGGGTTGACGGCAATTACAATTGAGCGAAACACTTAGGGAGCGGCATGGTCCTTGTTTCCATTACTTGTTTGCTTGTTTTGTAGGTACCCTTATGATCCATCAATCTTGAATATGTCACATGAAGAGAAACAAAACTGAAATCATAATGAGGGAACTAGTGATCCTCTTATGTAAGAGGTTGTTGGTACTTTGAGGTCCTTGCAACAGCAAAAGGGGAACAATGAAAGGAATATTGGGGCATTGTCCACCTAAATTGGTTGACAAGAATCAATGTTCATTCAAATGTGGGGATTTCACAAGTATGAAACCTTACTCTAAGAAAAACCATGAGGGATAAAGATAGCCTTCCTCATGCCAATTTTGGAGTTAGAGATGACCTATCCCGAAATTTCCAAGAAAGTTTCAACCTTTGGAAACCCAAGGCAGAGGAAGGTTTGGTGCTAGAGGGGGAAGGAATGGAAGGGGCATGGGAAGAAGACTTTCGAAAGAGAATTCATGAGAATGCCAAGAGAACAAGAATGATACTATGGCGGCTAAGATAGATATGACTGAGAATTAGAAAGAGATAAAGAAGGTTACTATGAGGAAAAGGAATTCGGAAGGATCAAATTGAAAATCCCTCCATTCCAAGGGAAGAGCGATCCGGAAGCTTATCTTGAATGGGAAAAGAAGGTGAACCTTGCCTTTGATTCTCACAACTACTCGAACCTTACAAAGATGAGATTAGCGGTGGTAGATTTCACCGACTATACCGTCATATGGTGGGATCAATTGGTGACAAATCAAAGAAAGAACTTAGAGAGGCCAGTTGAGACATGGGACGAATTGAGGACCTTGATGAGAGAGATTTACTCCCTTACCATAGGGATCTTTATAGCAAGCTACAAAACCTTTGGCAAAGGAGCAAAAGTGTAGAAGATTACTACAAGGTGATAGAAGTAGCAATGATAAGGGCTAATATCATTGAACATAAGGATGCTACAATGGCAAGATTCATGAGTGGGTTGAACCGGGACATAGCTCATACTTTGGAGCTACAAGCATATGTGGAATTGGAAGAAATGATACACAAGGCCATGAAGATAGAGAAACAATTGAGGAGCAAGGCATCCTTCAAACTCCTTTTACTACTTCCAAACTGATAGCCTCAACCTACAAATCTAATCCTTTGAGAGAAAGGATGATACACCCAAGGTTGCATTCAAGGAAGGGTCTAAGGGAGGGAAGAGAACAAGGATAAGAGCAAGGTGGAGGGGGCATCTGTAAGGCTAGAGATATCCAGTGCTTTAAATGCAAGGGGTATGGACACTATGTTAGCAATTGCCCCACCACGAAGGTCATGATCATTAGGCCAAATGGAGAGGTCACTTCTGAAGATGAGGCCGAAGTTGAACAAGAGCTTCAAGAATCGGATGAAGAGTCTCCATATGAGGGAGAGACCTTAGTGGTCTTGAGGGCTCCTAAATCACAAGCCTTTGAAGATGGAACAAGTGAACAAAGAGAGAACATATTCCATATAGGGTGTAATATTAAAAACAAAGCTTGCACGTCATCATTGATAGTGGGAGTTGCACCAATGTAGGAAGCACATACTTTGTAGAAAATTTGAGTTTGCCAACCAACAAACACCCTAGGCCATATCAGTTGCAATGGCTAAATGATAGTGGGGAAGTGAGGGTGACAAGGCAAGTACTAGTGACCTTTGCTATTGGGAGGTACAAGGATGAGGTCCCTTGCGACGTTGTGCCTATGCAAGCCGAACACCTTTTGTTTGTAAGACCATGGCAATTCGATAGAAGAGACGTCCATGATGGGTACAAGAACACATATTCCTTCGAGAAGGATGGTGTAAGATTTGTCTCAAACCCCTCACTCCATTCCATGGTATCAAGACTAAGTGAAATTGAAGAAAAAGAAGATGAAGCATGAAAAGAAGAACATAAAAGAGGGGAAGAAAGTAGAGGAAAAAGATAAGAGAGGAGAGTCTCAAGAGAGTGAGAGTTCAAGCGAGAACAAAGAAAAATGGAGTGGTAATAAACGAGGGAAAAGGAGAGGCTTGGTTGAGTTTCTTTGCTAAGGAGAGTGAGATTTGTGAGGCCATTGATGCAAAAGAAACCATGTTACTCCTTATATACAAAGGAGCTTGCATATCTTCTAGCGATGAAATTGTTTCCTCTTTGTCTCATGCTATTGTAGGTGTCATCAAGGAGTTCGAAGACGTTTTCTCGGAGGAGCTGCCCGAAGGATTGCTACCCTTGTAAGGCATAGAGCACCAAATTAATTTTGTTGCTCGAGCCGTTTCGCGAACATTGATCCCCATATAGGAGCTCAATTGAAGAGACTAAGAAATGTCAACAACAAGTGGAGGAGCTTCTTGCCAAGGGACACATCCGAGAGAGTCTTAACCTATGTGTAGTACCGGTACTTCTTGTCCCTAAAACGGATGGTAGTTGGCGTATGTGTGTTGGTTGTAGGCCAATTAATAACATAATTGTTAAATATCGTCATCCCATTTCTAGGCTAGATGATTTGCTTGATCAATTGAATGGTTCCATGAGTTTCTCTAAAATTGACTTGAAATCGGGTTGTCGTGAAATCCGAATAAAAAAAGAAGATGAATGGAAAACCACTTTTAAAACTAATTTCGGTCTTTATGAGTTGTTTGTGATGCCTTTTTGGTCTTACTAATACTCCTAGCACGGTTATGAGATTGATGCATCATGTTTGTTGTTGTGTATTTTGATGACATTTTAATCTATAGCAAAACATATGGAGATCATTTTCATCATATTAGACAAGTTTGCTTAGTGCTTAGGAGGGAACAATTTTATGCAAATTTGGGAAAATATGAATTTCGATTAGAAAGGGTAATCTTTCTTGGCTATCTTGTTAGTTCCAAAGGTTTACAAGTGGATCTTGACAAAGCGAAAGCAATAGAGGATTGGCCAATGCCAAGAGTGCTACAGAAGTTAGAAGCTTCCATGGATTGGCTAGTTTCTACCAGAGGTTTATAAAGGACTTTAGTACCATTGCAAGTCTTCTAACAAAGGTCATCAAGAAGACCAATGGTTTTAATTGGGGAGAAGCTCAAGAGTTAGCATTCAAGGTCTTAAAGGAAAAGCTATGCAATGCTCCACTCCTCACCTTACCCAACTTTGACAAGATGTTTGAGATTGAGTATGATACCTCGGGGGTAGGGATTGGAGGGGTCCTAATGCAACAGAAAAAACTCGTTGCCTATTTTAGTGAAAATTTGTTGGGCAACTTTGAACTATGCCAGGTATGACAAAGTGTTGTATGCGTTGGTGAAGACCTTGAAGCACTGGCAACATTACTTGAAGCTAAAGGAGTTTGTCATCCACACTGACCATGAGTTGCTAAAATATTTTAAGGGTCAACAAAAGCTCAACAAGAGGCATGCATGATGGATAGAATTCATCGAGATGTTTCCCTATGTCATCCACTAAAAGAAAGGAAAGGAGAATATTATGGCTAATACACTCTCACAAAGGTACACACTTTTCACTTCACTACATTCACATTTACTTGGGTTTGAAATGTTGAAAGATTCAGATGCTAGTGATGTTGATTTTGGTAGGATCTTTGATGCATGCTTGATTGCTCCTTGTGATAAATTTATGTGAAGGAGGGATTTTTGCTTAGAGAAGAAAAACTTTGTATTCCTAGTGGTCCCGCACGGCATTTGCTTGTTAAAGAGGCTCATGAGGGTGGTCTTATGGGTCATTTTGGCATAGCTAAGACATATGACTTTTTGCATGAGTATTTCTTTTGGCCTAAAATGAAAAGAGATGTTGAAAGTGAAAAACCTTAAGGGGAGGAGGGGGTGAATAAGGTTTTCGGCTAATTTTAAAAAAATCTTTTGTGTGATTAAAAGATAAACCTTTAATTTTGTTTGAAAAGGAATTCTAAAAATCTTTTTAATAAATTCAAAACCAAACAATTTTATAGTTTTGGCAATCAAGCAATAAACATATGATTAATCTTTAAAAAATAAAGAGGCACAACAATTTATAGTGGTTCACTCTCTCAAAGAGCTCCATCCACTACCTTGAGTTAACACCCAAGGATTTTCCGAATCCATTATAATCAAAATCTAAAACAATCACAAGTTCGAGGATCACCCACCAAGAGTTTTGTAAACAACCTCAATCCACAACACAAAAACAATCAAAGGATAACCCAAGGGGTTTTTTAACACAAACTTTTGATATCAACAGATACACAATTACAATCAAAGGATAACCTAAGGGGTTTTCAACATGAACCTTTGATATCAATAGAAAAAGAGATGAGTAAGGAACAATGTTACCAAGTGAGCTTAAGAAGGAAAGATACAACACAATTGAAGATTTCTACAAGCTCCTCCTTACTTCTTCTTTGATGGATGATCAACAATGAAGCTCCAAGAAGATATTTTCTTTTTGTGAGATAAAATGTTTGAAAGAATGTACTTTAACGATTTTTAAATATTCTTGAATGATCTCAATAAATTTGTTCAACAACCTTACTTTTAACGGTTGATCAAGAGCGCTATATATAGGTTGTAGAAGGAAAATCAGATGAGCCCTTTTTAAAATAGGAAGACCTGTTTTTGATACAGTAAGAATGGGATGATCCTTTTAAAAATCGGATGATCCCTCTTAATAATCGGACGACCGATTTTTCTAAAGCTTAGAAAAATCAGACGACCAATATTAAAATAGAATGTCCGATTTTTCTCCCTTGGAAAAATCGGATGGCCCTTTTTGAGAAGGATTTAAAAGCTAGTTTTCCTTAAACAAAAAGAACTTTCCTTCACATTTCAAAACATGTATTCTTGATACTATTTAGAATAAGAAAACATTTAAAGGCATCAAAAACTCGATCGAGAATACTTGGGTTTTCAAGAATAGTTTATAAAAAGAAATTCATCTAAGGAGCTTCACACTTGATCAACAATCAAAGATGAGAGTTAGGAAGTTTTACAAAATACCTTAGAATATCCCTAACTAAGACACAAGTCTTCAAGGTCTTCAGTGGCTTGATCTTTTCTCTTTTATTTTGCCTTAATCACCAAGATCTTTTGCCTCTAAGAGTATAACCTTGAGACTTCAAGGATCCTTCTTTTGTTCTATATAAACAAAGCTTAATAATCATCACACAAACATATGTTAATCATAATCAAAATCATATGCAATAATGCCCTTAGGGCTAATAGAAAGATTTGTGAAAAATTGTTTAGATTGCAAACGTGCAAAATCATCATTGTTTCATCATGGTTTATATACTCCTTTACCAGCTCCCAGAACTCCTTGGGAGGGTGTTTCCATAGATTTTATTTTGGGGTTTCCAAGCACTTCTTCCAGAAAGGATTTTATCTTTGTTGTTGTTGATCATTTTTCAAAATGTCGCATTTGATTGCTTGTCGAAAAATGGATGATGCATCTCATGTTGCTAGTTTATTCTTTAAAGAAGTTGTGAGATTGCATGGCAGGCCTAGAACCATAGTTTCAGACCAAGATACTAAGTTTGTTAGTCATTTTTGGAAAGTGTTATGGAAGAAACTTGGCTAACTTGCTTTACTCAACTTCTTGTCATCCTCAAATGGATGGGGAAACCAAGGTAGTGAATAAAACAATAGGCCAAATTCTTAGATCGATTCTTAAAAAACACATTAGCAAGTGGGAAGAGTGTTTTCCATTCATTGAATTGGCTTATAATAGGGCTTGTCATTCCACTAATATGTTTTCTCCAGAATTGGATTTGATTGTATTTCCAATTGACCATCAACTGAGTTCGGATGGTAAAAGAAAGGCCGAATTTGTTAAATCTATTCATGCCAAGGTCTGTGACAAAATTGAAAAGAAGAACGAAATGGTGGCTTCTAGGAATAATAAAAGATGGAGAAAAGTGACTTCTAAGCCCAGAGATTGGGTATGGGTGCATTTGAGGAAAGAACGGTTCCCTCGCCTTCACAAAAGCGAATTGGATACTAGGGGTAATGGACTATTTCAAGTCCTTGAGAAGATTGACGATAATGCCTATAGGATTGATCTTCCCGAGGAGTATCATGTTAGCGCCACTTTCAATGTATCTGATTTATCTCTTTTTTATGTAGATTTAGATTTGAGGACAAATCCTTTCAAAGCAAGGCTGGATTGTATGACCCAAGACATGCAAGAAACTGTGGAGTTTATGCAAGGGCCGATCACAAGAGCTAAGAAGAAGAGAATGGAAGAGGAATACAAGGGTGAAGTAGCTTTGTTCGAAAGGATGCTCCAAGACCTTTCTTTACACGTGTTATCGGAACAAAGAGAATAATGTGGAGGATCCAAAACCTTTCTATTTCAAAGGGTACAAATGGAGAATCCAAGCAAGCAAGATTGGAAGGATTGGAAGCTAAAAAAAAAAAATTCAAAGGGAGAGTTTCCTGGAGCCTATTTCCGGCGGTAGGTTCTACCCAACCGTAGTCGGTAGGCCTCGGGACACAAAGGAGTGAAGAAGAAATGACCTACTGCAGACAGTAGACCTACCACCGCCGGTAAGTCTCGGCTGAGGGAAGAATGTGGAAGTTTTTAACTCCTTTAACTATCCATTTTGGTTGTAATTGTTGACCTATACTTAAGTGGTCTAACTATCTATTCAACTCTTTCAAGTTACTCTAATATGTAGGGTTTGGCTACAAGTTGTAAAGACAACTATAAATACTCTTTTGTTTGTAGCCGTTTTGGATAAGCCTTATTTCATGGAAAATTAAAGAGAGAAAACCAGGGTTCTTTGATTTCTTCTTCTTCTTTGTAAACAATGCATTATTAATTGTATAATTCTATGACAAGAAACTTCTTGAATCATCACATTCAGAGGTCAAGTCTAATTTCAAATCCTATTAACACCTTGAGGTGCCAACTATCTAGTTTGTGTTGCTTGGTTCTTGGGTGCTTCTTAGAGTGTGGAGGGTAGGTGAGGTTTATTCAAGCCTTATTTATCCTCCCCTTCAAATAAGAAGGTCTGTTTGTTTTCTTCTTATTAAATTCCTGCAATTGTGTGTTGGTGTTCTTTTATTCTTCAAAACAAACTGTCAAGGGCATCCTCTAGAAGAGAGTTGATTCTTGGGAGTATTTAATCTTGAAAGGAAGCTAGGAAAGATTATACCATTGGATTAAGGCTTATTTTCGAACCTTCATAGAGTGCGACATATTGCTTAATAGTATTTGTAATGATGTGAATCGGCATGTCTAGAAGCTAATGAGGTGAATTACAATTTAATGCAGTAGAGCAAGGACTAAGGAATGGTTATTTTGATTGAAGAAAATGGACAACTTATGAACAGTGGACCTATCACCATCGGTAGACACTGCACATACTGTCGGCTGTAGGTTTTTGGATAGGACAATCTTTGAAGGTTGCACCTTACTGCATCCTTGTAGGGCTCGGAGGAAAATATGTTTTGTAATATTTTGGCGGGATTTTATTTTTTGAATTTGTTTTACAGCTTCTAATTAAGGGTTGAATGGGTATTTTAAGCCAATAATTAATAAATTAATTAGATTAAGTCCTTAGCCTATAAATACCCATTTATAGACTCATTGTAAACAACAATTAATGAATTTTGCTGAAATTATTGAGAGAGAATTCTCTTTGTCTATAGGGTTCTTCACCTTTGCATAGTTAGCTTGATAAGGGTTAATGTCCTTATTTGTGGACAATTGATTTCTTTAGGTTGATGAATCTATGGAATTCAATTGATCATCTTAATTCCTTTCATTAATTGAGCCTTAAACTTCTTGTTCTTTGATTCAATTCACCTTAGGTGTTCTAGATTGTGTAGTTGGGGTTTTGAGGTCTTAGTTTACTGAAGGTTCTTCCTATCAATTTAGAAAAGAGTTTTGCCTCTCAATGTTGGGTTTATGAGGCTTAGATCCTCATAGGTTTTCCATTGGAGTGTTGACGCTACAGAATTCTCAATACAGGTTCTTCATGAAAGAAGTGATCTTGGGAAGGTGTTGATTCAATTCCACATGGAATTGAATATTCACATCAAAGAGGTATTAGAGCAACCTCCAATTCAAGGTCAATTTGATTTGTAAGTTTTTAACATTTGCTGAAAAAAAAAAATGCTTGATGATCTATGAAAAAAATGCATGAAAATCATGCAATAGTAGTATAGAAAAATTATAGAAATATTGTTCCGAAATTCAAGTAAAACTTCGGTTGAATAATGTGCAAATTTGTTGAGGATTTGTGATGAGATATTCTCCTTTGAGTTAGGTTTCCTTTGAAATAAGTTTTGCTCAATTTGGAGTTCATTTGATTGCTCAATTTGACTGAATCACAAAATGTGTTTTGCATTCGTGACCGCAAAAGAAGTGTTGATTAATCCAAGCATATCGTGTGTCATACTGATTCAATTCGGACGAAATATGTGCTTAAATTCATCCTAGTCAGATTAGGAATCTTCATATGTTAGTTTTATTGGATTTTAGTTTGTAGGTTTTGAGTTATCGTCGTTTTAGTGACAGGATGTTATTATCCCTTGTTTCCTGGAAAATTTTTTTAGTACTCTTGTATTCTTCGTTTAGCTTAATTCTTTTGAATTGCTTTGTTTTTGAGTTCTAGTTATTTTTTTATGTGTTTCTACTCTTTTTTTGATGATCAATGATGTTTGTTGGTTCTTTTCCATAGATTATATTCTTTGAAATTCTTACACCTCAAGTGTTTGAAACTTTGCCTCTTTGAACACTTATCCAATTAAGTGCATTGATTGATTTACTTGCATGGGACTGTTGGTCTTGGCTTGAGTTGGTTAATAAGTTTGAAGAATCTTATAGAGACTTGAGTGTTGAGTGTTTGGAAAAGGAAAGAGCGTGAGCTTATTATGATAAAAGCCAATAAAGAGTGCTAAACACGAGGGGACCCAGTAATCATCTAAAGAGGGCAAACTCTTAGGGAGTGATTAGGAGGTCCTTTTCTTGTTTCCTAACCTATTTGTGCAAGTTTAAAAAATTAATAAATGGAGTATGATTGGTCTAATCCATTATGAAAAAGGATGGAAAGAAAGAGAAAACAAGAGAATTATCAATCTAAACTTACAAGAGCTACGCATAATTTCCATCATGCTGGTGGCAATGGATTAAATGCTTATGGTAGAAACAATCATGGAAATGGAGACTTAGTTTCTAAAAGACATGCCGGAATTAGTACCTTCTCTTCTTATGCTAAATCTTATGGGCATATTTCTTATGATGATTATGGGGGTTATGATAGAAATAATGCTAAATATGATTATTATGAGCATAGTCCTTATGATTGTTATGAAGAGTATCATCATAGTTATGGTGGAGAAGTTTAATTTAAGAGCTTATATGATGAACATGTCTATGGGAGGAAGAATGAAAGTAAGCATGTAGTCCATCTCAAATGCCATGTGAAAGGCAAAGTTGCTAATCTTATTGTTGATGCTAGCAGTTGTGCTAATATGGCTGGTACTTACCTCGTGGAAAAGTTGAATTTGCCTCTTCTTTAACATCCTAAGCCTTATATACGCCATTGGTCAAATGATAATGATGAGATTAAAGTCATTAAGGAAGTGTGGGTGTCTATTTCTAAAGGAATATATAAAGATGAAGTGTGATATGATATAGCAAACATCCAAGTAGGTCATATATTGTCTGGAAGTCCTTGGATAAATGGGAGCAGTATGGGCTAACGAAGCATGGGGAATGCCATTCGTTTGATGAGAAATAAAAAGGAATATCGAAAATTCGAGTGGCTAAAGCTGAAGCAGCTACTAAAAAAGTGGGATGCTATATTTCCAAGATTGGATTTCATATTTGAATGAACCTCGTAATCATAAGAAAGTGGGTTTTTTAGTTATTGGCCTAGCAAAAGAAAAATTGGGATAGGCCACTCCAATGGGTTTCAAAGATAAAAATCCCTAGCATTCAGTATATGTATCAGTCCGTGGAAGAGTGAAAGGGTCACCACTAGTAAATCGATTCGACGGAATCCACATGTTGATATAGACTCCATACAAAAGAGGGAGAGCATTCATCCTTCTGAGGATGCCTAAAAAATCGCGATCGGGAAGGTTATAGTAGTTAAAGCCATTGGAATTTTTATTTTATACATAGGAAAAATCCGTTCTGTTATTAATAGATTAGGAAAGGGGAAACCTTTCGACTTACGTTAAACCTTTGAGGGCTCAGACTCAGCAACTGAAACATGGAGGTTTTTTGGTTATAGGCAAGCTATATACAATGGGAACAAGAATTCTTAAACTTCACCGAAGATGGCAAGAGATCATTCCAAATTCTTTGGCGCCTCATGAAATTTTTGAAGAGCAAAAGAAGTTGAATGAAAGGGTAAGAATATTTGATCAAGAGAAATGGGAAAAGCACATAAGGGCTAAAAGGTGTGGAGAAAAACAACTTTCCATGCCACCTCAAGGAGTTGGGAAGGTAGAAATCATGAAACCATAATGATTGAAGAATTTTCGAAAGTAAATGCTTCCACAAGCTACAATTGAAGTTGAAGAAAGTGTTCTACTATATGTTAAGGAGGATATATCTAATATGGAACATTGTGATCTCATGAGAGATAAGAACACAAAAAAAGGGAGCATTGAGATTCAAGAAAAAGACAGAGTGGAAAACAAAGAGAGATTAGTAGAAATATTATGTGTCTTTGATTCCATCTCTATCCTTTCAAAAGAAAGTGAACATTTGGAGTGCTCAAAACAAAAATAAAGTGAGCTTGAGAAAAGTGAGAGAGTAAAAGAAAACGAGCGCTTCATTGAAAAACAAGAGAGTGAAAAAGAAGAGCAAATAGAAAAGGAGATAGTTGTATTTGAAAAGAGTGAGGAAGTGAACTTCTTTGCTAATGACACTAACTCTTTATTTGCTAGAGAATTTTGAAGATTCAAGTAAGGATGAAGGAGAAAAGCTTGTCTATAAGTCCATCAAGACTATAAACTTCTTCCCCTCTAATTCCTACTTGAGCTTCGAGATTTAGTTTAAGAAAATTAAGTTGTTTTCACTTGTTTTCATGGAAAATGGATATCATATTTATTTTCTCAACTCACTAGGAACTTTAATAGAAAAGAAACAATTCATAGAGTTTAATTCCAATTCTTGTGCAATTCCTAGAGTTGATGAATGCCATTTCAATATCGCTAATTATGTTTCTTATGTGCTAGGAATTGAAGACAAAGGAAGGAACATGGAGAAAGAGCTTGGCAATTCTCTTGAAGACTTACCAGTAAGCTTATCTCTTATCCCTTCTCTCATACGTTATGAAGTTTCTCTTGTGAGCATATATTGAGATCTTTGTGCTATTTCTTTTGGCGGTGGTCTCTTTCTTGTTCTACCTTATGCTTTTCTTCTCATATTTCTCTTGAGGATCCATTGATTAATAATGGTGTTAAATTTGATCTTAGTCTTTGGAATGTTAAATAATGCTTCCTTTGTTGATCCTAACATTTTTTATTTTGAGTTTGATTGGTGCTTTATTTGATATTCTTTATGATAAGTGTTTAGGAGAGTTTGTTGAGAATGTTGGTTATGTTTCCTCTTCCCTTGATGCTTTTATAGAGAATCATAATGATTTTGTTTCCTTAAATCAACTTATGTCCTTTGTGAGTGGTCAAGCTGAGTTTTCTTGCAATGAACAAAAGCTTTCAAATGCCATTAACTCCTTGGACACTTTATTTCAAAACACATTTGGGTTCCAATTTTATCATTTGCATTTAAAGGAACACGTATTGAAAGATTTTGAAAACCAAATGCAAGCAAACCTTGAGTTGTTCAAAGTT
Source organism: Catharanthus roseus (assembly GCA_028651295.1). NCBI lineage: Eukaryota > Viridiplantae > Streptophyta > Magnoliopsida > Gentianales > Apocynaceae > Catharanthus > Catharanthus roseus. Next base: position 27,094,536 of record JAPQWS010000153.1, on the reverse strand, counting down.
AATCCTTTAGCATTTGAAAATTCTAATTTGAAAAAGGAGGCCTTTGAACGAATTTGTAATTATTTGGTTGTTGAGCATCTTTATTACCACAAACCTTTCAAGGATTGGTTTTCAAAATTGTTCATTTTATCTGCTAGCTTTCAAAAGAACTCTTGTGCATTCATTTTGAAACATGAATATGAAGATACCTTGTTTATTCATTTAATTTTTAAAGAGTTCTTTGATAAAGTGGTTTCCAAAGAGAAATGTAGACCGTCTTGGGATGTTGGAAATTTCATGTTTATATTTTCTCATCTCATTTTGTGTAACAATATTGGAGAAAAGAGATGTGTCTATGTCAAAGAAAGTGAGTCCATAGAAGCCATTCAGAAAGATGAGTTGGTTTCATTTCTCTATTGCAAAGAGCAAATAGTAGAGTCTCTCCATTGAGGAAAATAGAACATCAAATTGAATTGGTGACCATAGCGACATTGAGATATGCTATTCATGACAAGGAGCCTTATGCATTATCTTTCAAAGAACAACAAAAGCACATCAAGTGGTGTGCAAAAGGAATGAAATTCAAAAAGACATTTCCAAATGTCATTTGGTATAAGAGAGGTAAAGAAAATGTTGTAACCAATACTTTGTCAAGAAGGTACATTCTATTCTTTACTTTACAAGCTCAATTACTTGGTTTTGAGATATTTAAGGAATTACTTGTTAGTGATAATGAACTCAAGGGCATATTTGTTGCTTGTTTGGTTGTGCATAATGATGAGTACCTTATACATGATGGTGTTCTTTACCATGAGGATGAATTGTGCATTCCTTCTTATTACTTTGGATTGTTGATAGCTAAAGAAGCTCATTTTGGTGGTTTGATAGAATATTTTAGTATTTCCAATACTTATGTGATTTTACATGAGCATTTCTTTTGCCTTGGCATGAAAAGAGATGTAGAAAGGTTTACTGCTAATTGCTTAGAGTATAAAAGAGCTAATTCTACATCTTTGCCATATGGACATTATATTATTTTGAATGTGCCTAGAGAGACTGGTGTAGATATATCTTTGGAGTTTAAACTTGAATTATTTTGGTTGTATAAAGGCATAGATTCTATATTTGTTGTGGCTTATATTGATGAGATCTTTATTGATAGCAAGACTTTTGAAGATCATTTGCACCATCTTGAACAAGTTTTGTTTGTCTTGTGAAAGGAGAAAAATCATATGCTAACCTTAGGAAATATGTGTTTTGTGTGGAAAATGGTACTTTCCTTGGTTATACAGTGAATTTTCAAGGTTTCCAAGTGGGTGCGAATATGGTGCTAGTAATCCAAGATTGGCTTATTTCAAAGAGTGCCTTTGAGGAAGGAAGCTTCCATGGTTTATTGAGGTTATATTAGAGATTCATCAAGGACCTAAGCACCATTGCTAGGTCTCTGATAAATCTAACCGAGAAGATGACCGGATTTATATGGGAAATTTGTTCATCTCATCTTGAGTTTGCTCATAATCCTACTATTCTCCACTCTTCTTTTGAAGTCACTTATGGTTTACAATTTTCTAATTCCTTTTGATACGATTTCTTTATCTATAGATCATGCTTTAACCTTGGAAGGCAAGACGAAAACGGAGTTTGTCAATGCTTTACATTCCAAGAATCTTGGTGTTATTCAGGACAACAACAAGAAATTGGAAAGATGCCATTCGTCTTCCACCCGGAGGTTGAGGTTGGGGTCAACTGGGATTCGAACGATGTCCTTTTTCAACACAAGTCTAAGCTTAATGGCCATGGCAAAGGGCTTTGCTAATTCTTGAATGCTTTAGTGCTTATATTAATCTTATGGTTAAATTTCATGATAGTGCTACGTTCAACGTTTAATATGCCTTTATTTGATGTAGGGAAAAATTCGAGGATGAATCTTTTCAAAGGAGGGGCAGATGATGTGAACCGGGATGTCAACAAGCTAATAAGTTTACTTATGATTTAATCCACTCAAGCAAGGCATTTGAAAAAGCTTGACTAAGGAATGGTTGTTTTGATTGAAAAAAATGGACAACTTGTGAAGAGTGGACCTACTGCACATAGTAGGCAGATCCGAGGATGAATCTTTTGAAAAGAGGGGCAGATGATGTGAGTCGGGATGTCCACAAGCTAATGTGTTGACTTATGATTTAATCCACTAAAGCAAGGCCCAGAAGACCAAGGCATCTGATGAAGCTTGACTAATGAATGGTTGTTTTGATTGAAGAAAATGGACAACTTGTGAAGAGTGGACTTACCATTGAAGGTAGGCCCTGCATCTATCGTCAAAGGTAGGTTTTTGGACTGGACAATCTTTGAAGGTTGCACTCTACCGCGTCAGCTATGTTGTACCCTACCATTGTCGGTAGGGCTCGGGAAGAAAATATGTTTTGTAAACTCTTGGTGGGATTTTATTATTTGAACTTATTTTCTAGCTTTTAATCAAGGGCTTAATGGGTACTTTAAGAAAATAATCAACAGATTAATTATGTTAAGTCCTTAGGCTATAAATACCCATTTATAGGCGCATTGTAAGCAACAATTGTTGAATTTTGCTGACATTATTGAGAGGGAATTCTCTTTGTCTCTAAGTTTCTTCACCATTGCTTAGTTAGCTTGTTAAGGATTAATGTCCTTAGTTGTAAACAATTGATTACCTTTGCTTGATGAATCTATGGAATTCAATTTATCATCTTAATTCCTTTCATTGATTAAGTCTTAGAGTTCTTGTTCTTTTATTCAATTGATCTTAGGTCTTCTAGATTGTATAGTTGGGGGTTTGAGGCCTTAGTTTTCTCAAGGTTCTTCCTATCGATTTACGAAAGAGTTTTGCCTCTCAATGTTGGGTGTATGAGGCTTAGATCCTCTTAGGTTTTCCATTATAGTGTTGAAGCTACAAAATCCTCAATAGAGGTTCTTAATGAATGAGGTAAACTTAGGAAGGTGTTGAATCAAATCCAAAAGAAATTGAAGATTCACATTAGTTAAGGTTTCAATGCAACTGTACTTCAAACTATATCACAACCTTTCTTGGGTATGCTAGAATCCGTTAGAACCTACTTGATGACTAGGTATGAGATTAAAAGAGAATGGGGTAGCTTGCCCAAAGATTAAAAAATACATCGAGTGGTTAAAGGAACAATCAACTGCATTCATTCTTAGTGGTACTGGGAGAAAAAGATATCAGGTTGAGGGAAATGTTGGGTGATATGTATAAAGTTGATTTGGAGTAAAAACATGTTCATCTAAGAAGTGGAACTGAGTGGAATACCATGTGTGCACTCTATTAGTGCACTGGCTTTTCAAGGAGTTGATGTTGAGATCAATTATGTAGGTAAGTTTTATCTTAGAAAAACATGCACCACAGTTTCTTATCATGTAATTAATATAATTAGTGTCCCTTCATAGGTGTTAATTTTTCTATTATTTTGTATGTTAATTTCGTCTTTTTTTTTTGTGATTTGAATTTATAACGTGTATATTTGTGTCTAATATCCTCCATTTGTGTCGTCGGTGCTTGTGGAATGAAGTACAATGAAGAACAGACAAAACGGCATAAAACAGAGCTAAAACGACAGAAAACCATGCAAGAATGGTGCAGAAAACAGCCTATGACCCACGATAGGCCACCCTAAACCCCCTATTGTCTGCGGTAGGTTTCGAAAGAAATAGGGCACAAAGGGGACACAGACCCATCGACGCTGGTAGGTCCCGAAAATAGTAGTACTTAGTTTATTTTCTGGGTTTTTTCAGTAGAATTCATTCCCTAGTTGTAGTGTAGCATAGATAGATTCTTAGGAGGCGAATTGGAGCGATTTCCTATGAAAAATTTCCCCTAATTCTCACCTCAATTAGGTAGATATTAAATTAGAGAACACAATTGAAGTGATTACAAGTGGAATTGAAGATCAAAACAACATATTCGAGCTTTGCGAGAGCAACTCCAGAGACGCGCTCGGGCGTAGCTCGGGGATGCAATTTAGCTTCAATTTCCACTACTAAGCATTTCTTTTCATTATCTATTACTTTAATTTATGTTTAATTTCAATTTCATACAATGAATTGTGAGTAATTAGCTTGTTTGAATTTAAAGGTTGAACCTTTACTTTTGGGAATTATGAAATTGACTTGATTTTTATGACATTGAATATTATTTCTTATTGAATTGTTCTTCAATTCGGTATTTATGTGCAATTTAAGTGTCATGAACTTGAATTATCGCGCGGGTTTTTGGAATTGAGAAAGGAAGAACACCTGAGGGCTTTCAATTTGGGGATTAATTTGGCTATTGAACTAGAGATAGTTAATATATTCTTAGGTTAATAATCACCTGGGTTTAGTGCATTCGTAACTTCTTAGGGAGAGAAGAGATTCTCATCTAAAAGTTATAGAGAATATGATGTAAACCGATTAGACATGCAAGAACATCAAGAAGTTGTGACAAGAGTCTAGGCAAAACAACTAAAGAGTCACAAGGATCAAATTGAGCAAGAGAAGTTTCAAGGTTTAAATTTGGATGTCCAAGACTTTATGGGGCAATATGGTAAAGTTTTGAATAAGTTAGAAATTTAAAATTCACCTTGGTAGATGGTTGAAAGCTTTTTTGTCTAATCTGGAAAATTACCTCCTATTTTTGGCAATGTGTTGACTAGTGCTCTAGAATAGTTCAAATGCAATTAAAACACCTTTGTTGTCTTATCAAGTGAATGTATAGGTTATATCTATCCTTTGGGATGAAAATATGGGAGGGTTGGAATATGCCTTTATGGGGCTTAAATTTGGGACTGAAATTTTGGGGCTTAAATTTGTGGGGCTTAAATTTTTGGCTGAAAATATGAGTCTTCCATTTTGAAGAAGCTAATCAAGAAATGTTTCAAGACAAATGTTCTTCTCTTAATATTCTTAGTTCTTAGCTTAGTTTTTTTTCTATCTTCTTCAAGGGTGAACTTCCTTAAAAGAAAAATCACTTTGAAGACTTGTTAAAAGTTCTAAGAGCTTCGGGGTTGATCATCAAAATTCCTTCATTACTAGTTGCTACACTCTTGTAGAAAACTAGTCTTGAGGTCTTCTTCTTGTTTCATTGAGATGTGAGTTTCAAAATATCTTAGGTTGCTTGAACTTTGAAGAAAAGATTTTGTTTAAACCTTCTTGAGGTCTTGGATTTAATATATGCAAGGTTGCTAAAAGTTTAACATTTTTAAGTCCTTTCAAAGGCACTTTCTCTCTTCTACTTGTTACACTTGTTTTCTTTGTTCTCTCCCTCACTTCTTGGACGAAATTTGATGCTCTTGAAAATCATTCCACATCAGAATAGAGAAGCTTTCGCATAGAGATAGGGATAGGGATTGTCCGATAATAAGTGTGATGACCCAATTCACTAAGGCAACTACATTTTTCATTATTTTAGGTTAATTTAAGTAGTAACTAGGTTAGGGGGATCTCGAGATCCAAACTCCCATTTTATATTTGTTCCTCTTTTTGCTAGTTGATGCTCAAGTTTGTTAATTTGTTAGCTCACGGTCATTTCCACCACATTGTTAAGACTAAACATTAAGTGAACGATTGAGTAGTTGATTCTTGTCACTCTCGAGAATATCGACACTCAGGGTGAACCCATTTCTACAAGTGTTAGGTCCACTTGCCTTGCACTATAGCATTAGGATCTCATTCCCGTTTCATTATATAAACACCAAGTTTTCGGCACCATTGCCGGGGAACTCGAGAAGTTTAATGAAATATTGTCCTTTGGTGCTTTAGTCATTTGCATAGTTCTTCTTTTCTTTCATTTGTATAGTTTTTCTTTTCTTTTTGTTTTGTCTTTACTGCTCAGTTCATTTCTCCTTGTTCATTATTCTTGTTGATCTGGTGTTTATGGTATGGACTTTGGAATTCCGAGTTATAATCTTTGGACCATATGTGGATTATGTATTTCATTGATTTTAGGTTCCAGAAAAAGGAGCATCGATGCCAATGAGGCCATAGAAGCCTGGTTGGCGGCGATTTCAGAATAAAGGATTTAGAACATGGTGGGGCACCTCAACATCTATATTATCAGCCGATCATGTTCCGAGGAGACTGGCAAAGGTACAATACGTACTCTAACTAGTACAGTTTGGATTGGAGGACCTAACTGAACAAGACTTGGGGAGGTTAAACTCACTATTCACTACACAACCATACTCCATCGGTACCTCTATCACCCCTACAACCCAACATAGAAGATCTTGTTGCGAGATATGTCAATTCGACGGATGCAGGGTGAAGAGCATGGAAGAAATCCAGAGTTGCCAAACAGCCCGTATACATAGTATAGAGAGCTAAATCGAGCTATTGGCAAGGTTGATTACTGACTAACTGCTTAGTAGTTTACCTAATACTACAAAGCGGACCTCAAAAGAACATGCCGAGGTAGTCACTGTGCCAAGAGCGAAAGAACTACCAATAATGGCTCCTATGATTATGGATGAACAGGAGGAAATTGATCCAATACCAACAGAGTTTATTTTACCAGAGGAAGAGAAGGCTCAACAAGAAATAATGGAAAGGAGACATGACGGTCTCCTAATAATTGAAGAACCTCCTTGGGTTACGAGCGAAATTTGAGAAAATAAGAGGAATGAGTGCATACCAGAGACTATGAGTGAGGTCGAGGGAAGTGATATAGAAAAGAGAACAAGTGTCTTGTGGAAAGTCACGAGGATCATAAAGAAGGGTGACAAGAAACATAGATTGACATTATCGGAAAGAGTGAGGGAGTGAATTTCCTTACTCAAGAAACTAACTGTTTCTTGTTTGTGATTCTTTATGTATACAGGCACCCATGGACACAATCCAAGGAGAACGACGAGGAGAGGAGAAATCTCTGGGAGTTCAAAGAAAAATTTGGAAGCACTAAAAGGAAACTAGCCCTATGCCATGGGAAAGAGAAAATGAGTTTTCCCTCAAACTTAGTCTCCATTAACATTGTGTTTTCCTTTAAAGAATTAACGCTTTTCATAATTAGCAACATCTTTCTTGAGCTTGTTTTCAAGTTCGTAATTTCTCTTCTTACTTTGGGGTTTACATTCTATCACTTTCATTATAAGGAGGTAGTAACCGAGCATTATCTTAAGCTTTACTTTGGAAAGAATCATAGGAAACCTTCTAAAGGAATCCTTCGTTCTCCGGAACGGCTAAGAAAAAAAATATCTTTGGCATGTTTTTGTATGTAAGATGTATCATTGTATTCTTTTCACCGTCTTTCTAACTTGTTTCTCGCTATCTTGTTCTAAGGTCTTTTGGGGAGTTGATTGCTTGTTGGGAACATTTCTATGTGGAATTTGAACGACTAAGATTGACAGGTGATGAAACGGGGCACAAACATGCCAAAAAGAAGCAAAACAGAGGCTCCAATAGAGACCTATCGCGCAGGGTAGTCTCCCCTAACACGCTGCGATTGGTAAGGAGAATTTTTCTACATCCTAGGCAGAGACCTACCATGCACGGTAGGTCCCGGCCTACCTGTACCTGTAGTCCCAGGTAGGCTGCGGGTCGGGTAAAATCGATCGAGTCAACCTACTTTGACCAAAATTTTCGGGTTCCAATTCAAAAATTATGTAATTTTTCCCTCTATCCTCCCCTCCAAAATCCCTAAGTCTAGTCTCCATTTTCTTCTTCAAATCTCCCATAGCTACTTCACCCGCACTTCCTCCTTCTCTCTGTTCTTTCTCTCCTCTCTCCTCTACAACCCCAGCAAGTTCTTCTCCATTCCGGCGGTAATTCTAGTAGCAGTCTTTCTCCTCGCTTGGGTTTGTTTTCTTTCTCTCTCTAGCCCTTCTTCTTCTTCTTCTTCTTCTTCTTCTTCTTCTTCTTCCTCTTCTTCTTCTTCTAACTCCTCTATTCCTTCAATTTTTCTCCACCTTCACCTCACCACCAAAAAATTCAACATTACCAACTCTACTTTCTTCCAATTTCTTCTCCAAAGCTTCCATTTTTCCTCTCCTCTTTCTTAAAGTTCTTTATTTTTCTCCTTTTTTTTATTTTCTTGTAATTTTTGTTTCTAGTTCCTTTTTGTACAATTTCTTGGTAATTACTAATATTTTTTGTGTATTCTTGTTTTTCTAATGAAAAATTCAGGAATTTTTCATTAAGGGTTTTTGGCGAGTTTTTCAGCGGAATTCTGGCCACTTTTTGGAGACTCCGACAAACGCAAAACTTGAGAAAGAAAAAAAAATTGACATTAGTAACTTGGGTTTTTCGTTCAAACAATCGTAGGGTCTTGACCATTTTTTTCCTATTTTTATTTGTTTAGTTTGTTTTGATTTTTGGTTTTGTTACGAAGTGTTAATTTTAGGTTCTGTTTAGTTGTTTAATTTCGCTTTGTTAGTTTGGGATTTTCTTTTTTTTTGTTTCTACTATTTTTTGTTTCGTTCACACGTAGCACCCACGGGCGATTCAGTTCACTAAAGTACACACGGGCAACGACAGCTTTTATCATTTTGTGTGTTTATATTGTGTTCTTTCGTTTTTCTTATGTTAGTGCTATTGTTTTTCCTCTAGTGTTGGAGGACTGTTGTGTTGTTGGGTTTTACCTTCGTTCTCCCTTTGTTTTTCTTTTGTTTTTCACTCCCTTGTTTTAAACTGGCCCCTAAAAAAGCAGCTTCTACTTCAAAAGCAAAATCAAAGAGGGCTCGGGTAGAGGACCTGATGCCCAACCCTTCCACTCCTGATATTTTACCTTTTCCAGAACGTCTCACGACCGAGGCCCATACATGGGTAGTCAAAAGTGACTCTTTGAAAATGGTTGTTAAAAATCGTTCTATAAGGAGGTCATCGAACATTTTAAACTGGAAAATCTTTTTCAGGGTTTGGGTTGGGTTCCTCTACTCTATATTTTGGGAAATTATTATCCTAACCTTATTCAAGAGTTTTATGCGAATATGTTTCATAAAACGTATAAGGATCTCTGCAACATTATTTCTATAGTGAAAGGGGTTCGGATTGTTCTTGAAAAGGATTGTCTTGTATCCATCATTAAGATTCAAGAAGTGGGAAAACTTACTTTCTTTCTTTACCTGTGGGGTAGTAAGAGCTAGATTAGTGACTCAGCCTCCTTGGTAGCTGGGTTAGGATTCGCCTCGAGGGTATAGTTCTCTCTTTCACGACTCAACTCAACTAGAAGATACTCATCAGTCCCCCTTAGTGCAATCGATTGAAGTTCCTTTCCAAGTCTAGTTCCACTTCCCTATCTTATTTCCCTATTTCTTCCTTCTAATCTAAAGACCTATAAAGATAAAGATGGAATTCATCGGTTGAGGCAAGGGACCCAAGTAAGAATCTTTGAAATAGAAAGGGAGCGGGCAATCAAGTATTTAAAGGAAAGTTATCCTAAGCACCCGCATCCTCGCATTCTCAGATTTCCTTTTAGGTTGGAAGGGAGAATTTTATCCTTATATTTGGCCGCTAGTTGTGAGAGATAGCGCTAGTACAGACCCAATGGTGCTTTTACGAAAGTAGAAGCAACGACATCGGTTTACCATTTCCTGAACAAGGGTCTTGGTGGTCTCATTTAACCATCGAACCCACCTACCACGAAATAAGCTGATTTGTTCGACTCAAGCTCATGACCTTAATGGCGATGGCCTTGATCGGTGGGGAGGAACCCATCTATCCTATCCCGATAAAGACTTATTGTAGTATTTTTCTGCTACGTGGAAAAAAGTCCATAGTTGAGATGAAGGTTCGGACGGTCACAATATACTCCAATAAGAAAATTCTGATGAGAACCCCGCTTGGACTTTCGACGCAAGTTGTTTGCACGTTGACATTTGGACATGGCCCTATGATCGCAGTTGTATACTCTATGCGGGGGACTTCCGTTCCCTTATTCCTTGGTCCCTCACTTATTTTTTCAGGCACACTATAGCTCCAAAGGGGGCAGACAAAATGAAGTATACATTGTTGATATGTATATGCTTTCTAAAATTCATGATAAATCCCCTTTTTCTCCTACTTCCTTAATAATACACATAATGCGCAACACTGGTTGTGATACGACTAAAAAGCGTGTGTACCTATACCCGTGATTCTTTCCAAGGTTTTTGCTCTTTCTGGTGTTGATCTTACAGGGGAGAAGAAGTTCTCTACTTGGGTATCCTAGGTGGTCAAATTTTGCCACATTCAATAACTGCGGCTACTCTTGGGACGAATAGAAGAAAGAATGGATCCCACCATCCAAGGAGGATAGGTTGTGAGAGCGTGACTTGGCTGGTTTTCGGTCTATAAAAAAGACCACTCAAACCGGCATAAGTGCGTCATCTTCACAGCCTGACGAGGATGAGGAGAGTGAGGACGATAAGTCCTATGACCGCTCGAGAGAGGACGAGCCCTCCACTTCTTTCATGGCAGCATTTCAGATTGAGATGCGGACTACTTTCAAGCAACTCCGTGTCACTCAGGAGGTCCATGGGCAGTAGTTGGCCGAGTTGTAGAGTCCACTCGCTGGTATGCGAACGAGTTGCATCATCAGATCGATAGAGAAGAGGTGATACTGTCTTGCCTGTACATCAAGTTTCTGCCCGATCAGGGTAGCAGTGGTGGTGACGGGGACCAATAAGGAATTTTTCAGTTTTCTCTCATTTCATTTTATTCTCCTTCACTATTTTTCTTTGTTTATTCCTTTTCATTTTTTTATTTTGTTGTTTGGTTATGTTTCTTGCATTTTCCTTCTATATTTTTCTTTAGTTGTTGTGTGGGTATGGCTTCCCGTGTGCTTTTCTGCTTTTCATATGCGGGAGCGCCTCCCATATGTGTTTTTATTTGTTTGTTTGGGAGTCTGCCCCCACATTGAGGACATTGTGGTTTTAAGTGTGGGGGACAATTCTATCTTTTTGTCTTTTTGCTGTCCTTTTTCGATTTCCTTATGAAAAAAAATCCAAAAATCTAAAAATTTTAAAAAGAAATTCTTAGTTTCTTTGTCTTTTCATTCAAAAAAACCAAAAAGATTTTCTTTATCTTTTTTTTTTTTTGCCACTTTGAGAAGAATTCTAGATCACATGACTATCGGACTTCTGAAAAGGGCATAGCACTTGGAAGTTTGGAAAACACTTATTTGCATAATATTCGTACATGTTGATGGTTTTCCTGCACCTGTGAGTGTTTTTAATAGTAGACACCTAGGAATTCTAGGAAATTAGCTTAATGAGAGTCCTTTGGAAATTGTGCATGCAGTCTTGTGTTTTTTTTTCTGCTCTCTAAAATGAAGAGTCTTAGTTTGAGTTGAGCCTGAAAATAATGGTCTAAGGCCTTCATTGTACCGTTTGAGCTTTTGATTTGCTGACCCGTGTATGAAATTAACCCCTAGCTTCCTTATTTGTGCCTTCATGCCGAAGGATTTTACTGCTTCTATTCTTCATCTTTTTAAACTCACACTACAATAAACCTTATTTCGTGGAGCCACTGTTGGAATAACATGCTTAGCCATTTTGAGTGATAGTAATAGATAATTGTGGGGGTGAAAGAGGGAAGAAAAGAATAAATGCTATAAAGAGGGAGGTAGTTTGGGTATTTCACAATCTGTACAAATTGCTGAGGAAAAAAACAAGAGAGAAGAGTTGTTTTGTTTTGTTGATGAAAAAAAGAAAAGAAAAAAAAATGAAGAAAGAAAAGAGGAAAAAAAAACAAAAGAGGAAAAAAATGGTACGATCAGTTTTGTGAATAATGTGTCGTGGAAAAAAATAATGGCACTAGTCTCTCTCTCTCTCTCTCTCTCTCTCTCTCTCTCTCTCTCTCTTGTCAAGGGGCTAAACATTGTAAGTGTGTTGGGTGAGGTGCGCGAGAGAAATGAAGTAAAGGTTATTCAAGGATGAGAGAAAAGAGCGAGCGTTAATTAGGATGTTGTTCCTTATTTTGCCATTTTATACTTTTAATTGTGTTGGCTCTGTCTTATTTACTCTTTTCTCCATTTACCTTCATTTGGTACATTTTATGTCCCAAGCCCAACATTACAAGCCAAAAAGTCCTACCTATTCCAGGAACGACTTAGGATAAGACTTGGAACGAATGAGAACTAGAAAAATATGGGATTGTTATGTATTGTCTTTTGAAGGATTTCATTTTGTTAATTACTCAGCATTTCTTAGTTTCTATGAAAAGAGCAGTAAAAGAACACACACACACATTATTAGCATGTAGTGTTTATTTTTCAAAGTGGTGGACTAAGTGTCTCTTGTGCGCGCCATTTTGCCTTGGTGGTTCAGTGGTTGAAGATTCTTTTGAAGTGGCATTGTTCATTTTAGTTTCATTTTTCCTTTTATTTGTTTTTGGTGTGACTTTCTTTGGCATCGCTGTTTTTGTATTTTCTGTTTTCCCTTTTCATTCATGTACTTAAGGCCATTGGATTTTGTGTTTTCCGTGAACTCTTTATTTGAAAAATCTTTTTAAACTTTTTCGTTCCTTCCGTTTAATTCTATTGCTTAAGGTCAAGCAACGCTCAACTGTAGGGATATTTGATAGGTGTTAATTTGGCTATTACTTTGTACGTTCATTTCATTGTATGTTTGGTGATTTTAAGGTATAAAGTGTATATTTGTGTCTTGTATCCTCAATTTGTGTCATAGGTGCTTGTCGAATGAAGTACAATGAAGATTGAACAAAAACAGCTTAAAGGGAAAACGACGCAAGAATGATGCAGGCAGAAGTCTACCACCTATGGTAGGCCACCCTACTGGCCGTGATAGGTATCTTGGCAAGGAGCAAATGGCAAACAGAATCCTACCGTGCACGGTAGGCTCCCTTTACCGACCAAGGTAGATTCTAGACAACACAGGGCACACGGGGGATAGAGACCTACTGCGCATGGTAGGTCCCGACCTACCGATGCCCGCGGGTCTCGAATATAGTAGTACTTAGTTTATTTTATGGGCTTTTTCAACACAATTCATTCCCTTGTTTTAGTGTAGCATAGATAGACTCTTAGGAGGTGAATTCGAGCGAGTTTCTGTGACAAATTTCCTCCCAATTCTCGCCTCAATTAAGTAGATATTAGATTAGAGAACACAATTGAATTGATTACAAGTGGAATTGAAGATCAAAATAACAGATTCGAGCTTCCGGGGAGCAACTCCAGAGACGAGCTCGGGCTCTGCTTTGGGACGCAATTCGGCTTGAATTTCTGCTACTAAGCATTCCTTCTCATTCTCTATTACTTTAATTTATGTTTAATTTTAATTTCATACAATGAATTGTGAGTAATTAGCTTGTTTGGATTCAAAGGCTGAGCCCTAACTCTTGGGAATTATGAAATTGACTTGATTTTAATGAAATTGAATGTTGTTTCTAAGTGAATTATTCTTCAATTGGGTATTTATGTGAAATTTAAGTGTCATTAACTTAAATTATCTCAGAGTGTTTGGAATTGAGAAACGAAGAACACACGAAGGCTTTTAATTTGGGGATTAATTTGGGTATTGAACTAGAGATAGTTAATACACTCTTAGGTCAATAATCACCACCTGGGTTTAGTGCATTCCTAACGTGTTAGGGAGAGAAGAGATTCTCGTCTAAAAGGTATAGAGAATAGATAGGCTTCCGCCTAAAGAGAGGGATTGCCCGATAACGAGTGTGATGACCCAATTCACTAAGGCAACTACAGTTTTCATTAAATCAGGTTATTTGAAGTAGTAACAAGGTTAACGGATCCCGAGATCCAAACTCCTAATTTATATTTGTTCCTCTTTCTGCTAGTTGATGCTTAAGTTTGTTAGCTCACGGTCATTTCCACCATATTGTTAAAACTAAACATTGAGTGAACAATAGAGTAGTTGAGTCCTGCCACCATCGAGAATATCAACACTCGGGACGAACCCATTTCTACAAGTGTGAGGTCCACTTGCCTTGCACTGTAGCTTTAGCATCCCATTCCCGTTTAAATTTTTAAACACCATCCCTACATTCTGGCAAAGAAATGGAAAAGATAAACTACATCGACCTATGAAATTTAAATTTCTACGCACTCGAAGAAAATGAGAAGAAGGGAGCTTGATGAGGTGGTAAAAAGGACTAAAGTAGCTTTGAAAAGAGTTAAAAGGTTTGGGAAGTCATCTAATGCATCAATTGTAATGGCAAGTGTCATAATGCAAGGAAATGTCCAGGCCAGATTCTAATGCAGGGGAAGCACTTTCTGAAGCTCAATCAAATATGGATAATGTTTAGAGTTTCCAACCTTCTAATATGAATAGATGTTTGAATTGTGCTCAGTTGGGGCATTATTAAAGAACTTATAAAGTAACAAAGGAAGTTTAAGTGGATAATAGTCTATTTTTCTGTGTAATTAACATTTTGTTCAATGTGAGGAATGAATTCTTCCCATTGGCGCAAATTTTTCTTAAGGATAGCCCTAAGAAGTTTTCCAATGTTCCTATTGATCACCTCCGTTTGGCCATCGGTTTGTGGATGGCAAACTATAGAATACAACATATTAGTACTAAGTTTTCTCCATGAAACACTCCAAAAATGACTAAGAAACTTGGTGTCACGATCCTAAATAATAGTTCTAGGTATCCTTGAAATAGCAGCACCCGAGTAAAGAACAAGTTTGCAACATGGCTAGCATCATCGGGTTTCTTACATGGTGTAAAATGAGGTAATTTAGAAAACATATCTACTTCAACAAAAATAGAATCCATAACTTTAGGTGTTTTAGGCAATCCAAGAATAAAATCCATAGAAATATCAACCTAAGGAACTTTACGCATATCTAAAGGAGTATAAAGACCATGCGGCAAAGAAATAGATTTAGCCTCTTTTACATTCTAAGCAATTTCCAATGAATCTTTCAATATCTTTTCTCATGTGAGGCCAAAAGAAATGCTCATTCAAGATATCATAAGTTTTGTTAATATTGAAACGTCCCATTAAACCACCACAATGAGCTTCTTTAACCAACAACAACCTAGTAGAACAAGACAGAATGCATAATCCTTCTTCATGATAAAGAAAATCATCCTGTATGAGATACTTATCATTAGGCACAGGCAAGCAATCCTCAAATATATCTTTAAAATCGTGATCATAGGCGTATAATTCCTTAAGCATCTCAAAACCAAGAATTTGAGCTTGCAAAGTAGAGATATGAGCGTACCTTCTAGACAATGCATCGACTATAATGTTTCCGTTACCTTTTTTATACTGGATGATTTATGGAAAAGTCTCAATAAACTCCATCCATCTTGCATACCTCTTATTTAGCATTTGTTTCCCATTAAGAAACTTCAAGGACTCATGATGGGTATGCAGCACAAACTCCTTTTCCCACAAATAATGTTGCCAAGGTTTCAATGTCATCACAAGTACATAGAGCTCCTTATCATATGTAGCATAATCCAGCGCCGCACGGGTCAACTTTTCACTAAAGTAAGCCAAGGGTCTCTTTTCTTGCATCAAAACTCCTCCAATGCCAATACCCGAGGCATCACATCTTATCTCAAACATCTTCTCAAAGTTATGTAGTGCAAGTAGAGGTGCACTACTCAACCTCTCCTTTAGTAACATGAATGCTTTCTCTTGACTCTCCTCCCATTTGAAACCATTCATTTTCTTAATGACATCTGTAAAAGGACTATCAATGGTGCTAAAATGCTTAATGAATCTTCTACAAAAACTTGCTAACCCATGGAAGCTGCTCACTACGGATACGTTCTTGGAGTAGGCCATTCTTTCATTGCTTTTACCTTCTCTTGATCCACTTGAAGACCTTAAAAGCTCACAACATAACCTAGGAATGTCACTTTTTCCAAAGAAAACTCAAAATTTCCAAGGTTAGCATATAATTTCTCTCTTCTCAAAGCTAACAAAACTTGTTTAAATGATGCAAATGATCCTCATAAGTTTTGCTATAGATCAAGATATCATGAAAATAGACAACAACAAATTTACCAATAAAATTCCTCAACACATGATGCATTAGACTCTTGAATGTACTAGGAGCATTAGTTAAATCAAAAGGGATGACTAGCCATTCAAAAAGAGCAAAATTGGTTTTGGAAGACGTTTTCCACTCATCCCCTTCCCTTATTCTAATTTGATAGTAAATCGATTTTAAATCAATCTTTGAAAATATTTGAGAACGACACAACTCATCAAGCAAATCATCTAATCTAGGAACGGGATGCCTATACTTCATATTAATGTTGTTAATTGTTCTACAATCTACACACAGACAACATGCACCATCTGTCTTTGGAACTAATAAAATGGGAATAGCACAAGGGCTCAAGTTTTCTCATACACAGACTTTAGAGAGCGATTCCTCAAATTGTCTTCATAACTCCTTGGTTACTTCGGGAGGACTTCTATGACTGGTCTAATTAGCAACAGCGCTCCAAGTACTAAGTGAATTTGATCCTCAATCCCTCTCAAAGGAGGAAATCCACTAGGCATCTCTTTAGGAAAGACATCCTTGAATTCTTCAATGACCTTTCTATAGCATGAACATAGAAGACAAGTGATCATTTGCAGAAACAAATGTACCCTTGCAATAGAGAAGTAAAACCAACTCTCCTTTTTCAATGACTTCTATGGTCTCCCTCTCTTTTACATAGAAACATCTTTTCTCTCCTTGCGACTATCACTCTTTTGTTCACTCTTTTTCTTGTCTCTCGTCAATTTTTCCTCTCTAGGTCTTTCCACACTCAATTCTTTTTCCCTCTTACCCTTTCTCTTTTTCTCAGTCTCTAATATCTCTTTTTCTCTCATTTTCTTTTGTTCTACGAGGACATGACAAGGAGTCAAAGAATTCAAAAGGAACTTATCCCGATCATTTTCAAAAGTGTAGGTATTCTTCACACTATCATGAATAGCCTTTCTATCATATTGCCAAGGACCTCCCAACAACAAATTCTCTGCTTGTATAGAAGTCACATTAGAAAGAATTTCATCACTATATGACCCCTTAGTAATAGACACTAGCACTTGTTTGTTCACTTTCACTTCTCCACTAGCATTCAACTAATGAAGCTTCTAAGTCTTAGGATGCTTGAGAAGAGATAAGTTCAACTTTTTAATAAGATAAGTGCTAGCCACATTAGTACAACTACTACTATCAACAATAAGGTTAGCAACCTTACCTACCACTAAAAAAATAGTGAGAAAGATGTTTTCCCTTTGAATGCTAGTCTCCTCCTCATGGACTTGGGTAGACAAAGCTCTAATAGTCACGGAGCTCATACACTCTTCATCAGCTTCAAAAGTGACAATCTCGGGATCTTCACTACTCTCTTCTTTGTGAACAATACCCTCTTGCCAATCATCTTAACTCTTTTCAATCCATCCATTTAAATCTTCTCTAAAGACCAAAGTTCTCTTTGTAAGACGCTGATAGTAATATGTCCCACACCATTACACTTGAAGCACCTTGTTGGATTGGTGAGCAAACTTCCCTTTTCTTCCACCTTAGGCTTTGAATGATCTTTGAAAGCTACCTTAGGTATATCTTCTTTCTTTGGCTAACTCTTGTGGGTAGATGCTTGAGGTTTAGGCACCACACTTATTGAAAAAGGAAGATTAGACTTAGAGAAACCAATCCTCTTTATTTGATTCTCAATCCTTGTAGCAAAACGACACATATCTTCATAAGTTGTGTAAGGGTAGAGTTCTAATTTATTAGCAATGTCCTTATTGAGACCACTAGAAATCTAGCAGTTGAAGCATCTTTATCTTCCTCTAAGCTCTATCTCAAAGTGAACAACTCCATCTCTTGTCTATATTCCTGAACACTTTTGTTGCCTTGTTTAGGAGTCATCAACTTGTAGTGAAGCTCACTATAATAATGTTCTAGCAGAAATCTTTCCCTTCATGAGAGTCTTCAAATCCACCCAAGTTTCTACCAATTGCCTTCCATTTCACAACTTTTGAGTAACAATCCTTTCCAAGAATTGACTGCATAATCTTTCGATAATGACTAATTTCACCTTGAGAATGTCGCTATAGCTTCTCTTTATGAATAAGTTCTCCACTTGTCGTTCCCAATGAAGGAACACATTTAGTCATTCTCACCCTTGAAGCTAGGCATCTTCTACTCGATTTTGTCTACAGGTTTATCCACTTGTTGATAAAAGTTATCTTCATGTCTTGGAAGCTCTTCTTGTGATCTATAATTTCCTCTTCGTCCTAGACCTCCTCTGCTTCCACCTCTAACTAGTGGCCTTCCTTGATATCCATCATCGAATGGATAAGAATTTTTAACAGGAATGTCATGGTATCCATAAGTAGATACATTACCAAAAGGTCTTTGATGGTGAGGTGAGTTAAATCCTCCAAGATTATCTCCAACTCTTTGCTCCATTGTGGCACTACTCTTGCCTTCTTAAGCTCTTCAACATCTCTAGCAACAATTTGGAATTACCTTGCCAATCCTTGAATTGATTGTTGCATCGACCGCAAAGTCTCATTTAGATTCATTCTTGTAGGATCACTATTGCCTTCTTGATGAGATTTAGTGGGTAAATGACCATCCGTAGACATTTTTAAACCTGTAAATTAAACAAGAAAAAAAACAAAACGACCTCCCAACCACTCCCTAAGTGTTTACACTCTTTGATGATCACTAAATTCACTAGTGTTTAACACTCTTTATTGGCTTTTATCATGATAAGCTCACCGTCTTGCCTTTTCCAACACTCAAGTCTCTATAAGATCCTTCAATCTCTTAACCAACTCATACCAAGTGCAATAATCCCAAACAAGCAAATCAACCAATGCACGTAATTGGATAAGTGTTCATGAGGCAAAGTTTCAAACACTTGAGGTACAAGAATTTCAAAGAATATAATCTATGGAATATAACCAACAAACATAGTTGATCATCAATAAAGGAGTAAAACACACAAGAAAAAAATTAGAAGTAAAAAACAAAGCAATTCAAAACAATTAAGCTAAAAAAAAGAACAGAAGAGTACTAAGACAAATTTTCTAAGAAACAGAGGATAATGACACCCTAACACTAAAATGACGATAACTCGACAAATACATATCCAAATCAGATGCAACCAAATAAGGAATATTCCTTAGCAAATTAAAACAACTTGCAACACAAATTGACCTTTCTTTGATACCACTTTGATATAGATCCTCTTTTGATTGTAGATTGGATTCCACATCTTCCCAAGATCACCTCCTTTAATGAAGAATCTCTATTGAGGATTTTGTAGTTTTCACACTCCAATAAGAAAACTGATGTGTGGTAAATCAAAATAATAAAAACGGGGTGGAATTCTAATCACTACAATGCAAAGTAAGTGGACCTAACAATATAGAGGTGAGTTTCAACCCAAGTGTCGAATCTCTCAAGGACGGATGAAGGTTCATGTACTAATCGTGGCTCTAATGTTAAGTCTAGAAAGATGATGTGGTTGATTAAAAAGAAATAGAAACAAGCAAATCAATTAAAGAAAGCAAAACAAAAGCAATTTTTAAAATAATTATAAAGATAAGAGTTTGGATTCGTGGAATCCCCCTAATCCTTTTTACTAATTCAATTGGAAAGACATTAATGAAAATGATGTTGAATTAATTAAGTTGGGCCATCACTTAAATCGAGCAATCCCTATATCTAGGACGAAAGCCACCCTAGTATAGAGGAAAATCTCTTTTCTCCCTAATAAATTATGAGCGCATAAAAATTAGGTGATTTAAAAGACCTAAAAGTGCACAATCGTATCTCTAGTCGATCACCCCAACTAACCCCTGATTGGTTTCACTAGATTGTTCTTCATTTTCCAATTCCAAACAACCCTGCGAATAAACTAAATCTCGTGACAATTAAATTACAAACAAACGCAATTGGACGACAACTAAAATTAAAACAAACATCGAAATCAAGAAATCAAACCAAGTACTTCATAATCAAGAATTATGGTTCAGTCCCAATCCAAACAAAAAGGAACTACTCACTATTCATATTAATAAAACTGTAAACTAACAAAAAATTCAATAACAAAAAAAGAAAAAGAAAGCTTAGGATTTAAAATCAAAGCCGCAATTGAATTCCGAACATATTCCATGCTCGTCTTTTGAGTCGCCAAGTTGAAGATCAAAATCTTGAATCAAAGTCTTCAATTCTTGAATCTAAGAAACTAAATTGCATAAATCATGAAACTTTACTAGCTAATTGAATGTATAACCTAGAATTTAAAGAGTGTCTAACCTAATCTAAAGAACTAATCTAATCTAACCTAACTAATCTGTAACTAAATCCTAAATTGTATATCTACCTATCTAATTGTATCTAAAACATGCATATAATAGCTACAAGAAGCCCCCGATATAGAGGTAAAAAATAGAAGAAAACAGAGTTGAAATTGGAGAAGAAATCAAGAAAATTGAGTTTGTTTAGGACTCAACCACCCCTTTGCAAGCATACCCTACCACCGATGGTAGGGCGTGTCCTATCGTCCGAGGTAGATCTCTGTTGCCGATGCCCCTTTGATCCTCGACACCTACAGGCGATAGTAGGTTAGCCTACCTCCCGCGGTAGGTTTCTGGAATTTTGCCGACGGCTCTATTTTTCATCATTTTTGTACGTTGTCATTTCTTCTCATCATTTTCACTTTAGGAGGGCACCTATGACCAGAATAAGAGATATTTAGCTGAAATATATAGGTTTACATATTAAAAATATAGAAAATGATGAAATTAACACATAGAAAATATAGAAACATATGCACTTATCAAAAACCTATGAGGATCTAAGCCTCATAAAACTAATATTGAGAGGAAAAAATCCTTCCTAATTTGATAGAAGAAACCTTGAGAAAAATAAAGGCCTCAAAACCTAGCTAAACAAACTAGAAGACGTAGGATTAATTAAATCTAAGGATAGGAACTCTATGACTCAATTAAAAAAAGGAATTGGATGATCAATTGATTCCATGGATTCCACAATCTAAGGCAAACAATTTTTTCACAAAACTAAGGACATTAATGTTGGAGACCGTAGGAAAAAAAAAATAAAATAAAACTACGGAAATCCACCAACAGGATCTGCACATACTAGAAAAACTGATTGGATAGAAATTACCTCAATGTTTTGATTGTTCGATGTGGAGGAGCTGCTGTTTACGCTTCGTCCTCTACTGGTCTCCACGCGACGAACTCCTCTGCAAGCGATCGGGGATGCTAGCCCATTCTGTGCTCTAAAAATTGTTCAAAATTGATCCTGACTATCTGGTAATAGGCCGTAATTCGGAGAGAGGAGGCTAGATACTATATCGTCGTTCTAGGGTTCGCTGCCAAGAAAATGTTAACATAACCTTTTATAGCTGTCAATATCAAAACCCTAACTGTCATTTAATGACGGTTTAATCTCGTCCATCTATTCCTATAATCATCCAACGGTTGGATGAGTAATATTAAGTAATTAATTTCATTAATTCGATTAAATAAAATTAATTACTTATTAACTTACCAGAAAATACAATATGGAATCTGATTCCTCTTTTGTATACATTCAACGAATCTGGACACAATCTAGATTCATCGAACGTGGATATTATCCTCACAAGATCGTCTTTGCATGTGACCCTGTAGGTTCACTTAATGTTGGCAGTGAATGAAAAATGTCCTAGACATTTATTCACAAAACATAAGTGGCCTCTAGCAAGACATTATGCTTACCCAAGTTAAGTAAATGCAATAATAACCGAGCATCAGATTTAATATTTAGTCCTTTTGTCACACGATATCCTAATTAAGTATAAGGCATGGACCAAGTCATCATTATAAAACTTAATTAACCATTTACTTGATCACCAGGCAGATTGTTCCAACAAATAATATTAATAACACCTTATGAAAACTTATTTGAACATGGCCATGCATATTTTCCAGTCCTCCTTATCAAGGGGCCCATGGATACCTCTCTCTAAAAAGAGAGAGACAAATCCCTTTCACTATCTCCATAACTCAAGCCATGACAAGAAAATAAGCCAACCAATAGTCATAATAATCACCTAATTAAAAGTGATGTTTGACCATGTCAAAACATATTTTCTCCCCATGCAAGAAACATCAGAAACATTAGGTCAAAGGACTCCAAATATAAAACTGAGAAGAAATATTTATAACTTAAACCCATGCAATATTTCTTCTTCACTTTGGGTCATATCAAATACAATATTCTCAATATGTATTTATGAATTGATTTTATATCTTATATTCATGATCAGTAAAACTTGACCATCAATCAACTTCACACTAGTTTAGGAATCCCCATTTCACTTTTTGACACCATCAAGTTTTTGGTGCCATTGCCGGGGACACGGCAAGTTCAAATAAATAACATTGTTTGGTGATTTATTCACTTTTCCATTTTAGTTTTATTTTATTATTTTTCTTGCTTTCTTTCGGTTTGTTGTGTCAGTGCTTTCATAAGTTTAATTGGGCTTTATCTGGCAATATTAAGTTGTTTTCGATTTCATTATTTCTGAGTATTCATTAAGTGGAACTAAGCACGTTGATTTCTTTTTTGCAAGTTGTGTAGTGCTGGTTTATGCCCCGACAAAGAAGCGGGGAGCTAGTACTCTTTGATCGAGAGCCCGAACGTATGCTGCGAGGTAACCACCATGCCCTTTGGTTTGACATGGCAGCAAAAAGAGCAGCAGTACCCATGGAGGGGGTGCGAGACAGACCGCAAGTTCTATCAATCGAGAATCCACTCTTCGAGCTGCATCAACCACTACCAATGGCAGAGCAATTGATGGTTGATTGTTCCCGATCATTCATCTCTTGGACACAATCAAGCATAGCACGGCTAAGACTTGAAGCCAACAATTTTGAAATCAAACTTAATATAATACATATGTTGCAGAATAACATCTAGTTTGATGACTTTTTGGAAGAGGATCTCAACGCACACATAGGGAATTTCTTAGAGGTGTGTGACACCTTAAAGATGAACGGGGTCTCGGAAGACGCTATTTAGCTTTGCCTCTTTCCATTCTCTCTAAGGGGGAAGGCAAAGTCTTCACTGAAATAACTGCCATCGGGGTCCATAACTTCTTGGGATTCACTAGCGGAAACTTTTCTAGGGAGTATTTTCCTCCAGGGTAGACACTAAAGCTAAGGAACAAGATTTTGTCATTCAAACAAATTGACGGTGAAAGTTTATATGAAGCTTGTGAGCATTGTAAAGAACTGCTCAGAAAATGTCCTCATCATTGCTTGATTTAGGGATACAAATCAAGAGTTTTTATAACGGAGTATCTTTTAGGACGAGACAGCTGATAGATGCCTTAGCTGGAGGGTCTACAGATCACAAGATCCTCAACAGGTACACGACGTCATCGAGTGAATTGCGATGAACAACTATACCTGGGGAGGACAGAGGTCAAAGCCGAAGGCAAGTAGAGTACATAATGTAGAAGCAATTTTGGGCAAAGAGGCTAGATTGATGGTGATGATTGAACAGAAGTTGGGAAATTTGACCATTGGAACTTCAAGTAAACCTTAGCAGATGGTCATGTTTTGTGATTTCTGCAACGAGGGCATCCAAATCATGAATACCCGAGTATGAGAGGCCCACCAAAGTAAGTCGATTATGTCTAGGGGAATGGACCTAGGAAAAACCCCTACTCCAGAGCTTATAACTTGGGGTGGAGAAACCATCCCAACTTTTCTTGGGGTGGCCAAGGACAACAGAGACCACAAAATCCTCCAGGATTCTAAAACAGGGGACCTCCTCCATCGTTGCCCTATGAAGCAGGTCTGCAGAATCCCCACTAGCGAAGGCAAATCAGGAAGAGTTGAGCGTAAAGTTTATCAGTGCAATAGACAATAAAAGTAACACCATTGAAGCCTCCCAAGGAATGAGGAAGCTTCCATTAGAAATTTGGAGAAACAAATTGGGCAGTTGGTGAAGCTTGTATCCAAATGGACTCTAGGATCTCTCCCTAGCAACACCGAAGTGAACCCTAGAGAGCATGTAAATGCTATCTCGGTGACAATTGAAGAAGAGAATTCAGCTAAAGAAGAAGGGGTGATCGGTTAAGAAGAAAGTTGTACTGAAGAGGAAAGACGATCATCCACTAAAAGGATGAAGAGGATGTAGATCTAGTCGAAGATCCAGGAAAGAAGAAGTCGACAACTACTCTATATAAACCAAAAGCTCCAATCTTAGAGTCACTTGTTCTAGACTGTACTCAAGATGAAATGAGGGAGTTTATAAAAACTTTTGCTGAAGGTACCCCTGTACAGAAGGGACTTGAAGGATATGATAACGAAGAAGTACAAGCTTCGGGAAAGTTCCACTCATGTACTTGGTAAAGAATGTTCGGTCCTTCTGACGAAAAAATCCGTACCGCCACAAAAGCTTGAAGATACATGGAGTTTCTCTTTTCCTTGTACCATTGGTAGTGTAAGTAATGATAGGGCTCTAGTAGACTTAGGTGCAAATATAAATGTCACTTTGTCTACTATGTGTTAGCGTCTAGGTCTACGTACCCCAAGACCAGTAAGGATGTCGATTAACTTGGCAGATAGGAGTGTCAGACATCCGAAAGGGGTAATCAAAGATGTGCCAGTCAAAGTTAAGGATTTTATCTTTCCTGTTAACTTTGTAGTGTTAGATATAGATGAAGAGGTAGATTTCCCCGTTATTCTAGGTCGCCCTTTTCTTTGTACTTCAAGGGCGCCAATAGACATGGAGAAAAGGAAACTAGTGCTAAGGGTTAGGGGGAACGAGACAGTGTTTAAATTCTCTTTACTCCCGATAACCTCCTCCAAGGCTCAGGACACTATGTGCGCAATTAATCATGAAAATAATAAAGTGTCTGTGAATGTGCAGGGAATTACTATGGGAAAGGGCAAGGAACAGCCGAAGGACAATAAGAAAGGAGGACGATTGTCTTCTAAATTCCAGGCAAGACTAATGAAGTGAGTGCTGATCTGGCACATTGAAGAGGCAAAGCCTAGGAAACACCCGAATAATTGCGTTCCGGAAGGTACTCTTAGCACCTAAATAGGGAGTATTTCTTGTTATCTTGTGATGTAACCTATCGTATTATGTACTTATTGTATCATATCTTATTCGGGATCATTGTTTTTGTTGTTGTTTCAAGGTATGTTCGGAGAAACGAATGCTCGCTTATGACCCCCTCTGAGTGCAAATTGAGTAAATAAGGTTAGCAAGCATGAAACGGGATTCAAATATGCATAAAAGAGGACAATCGACATCCCGGCAGAGACCTACCACAGACGTTAGGTTCAACCTACCACCAGCGATAGGTAATAGCATTTCTTGGGACCGCTTAGGCAGAGACCTACTGTGTACGATAGGTCCCGACCCACTGTCGGCAGTAAGGTCCAAATGTGGCTGCAGATCGGATTTTCCAAAGGGAACCAGGTCAGATCGATCCGATGGAGCACCAATTCCAACTTTTATTCAATTTTTCTATAATTTCTCGCACTCACTCTCTCTCTCTCTCTGTCTTTCTCTCTCTCTTAGTTTGTATTCCTCATTCTTCTCTTTCTTCTCTTCTTCTTTTTCTTCTTTTTCTTCTTCTCCTCTCCCTTCTTCTAATCCTCCTACTTCTTTCATTCGTTTTCCTTTTCCATTCTACATAAATTCCACCCCGAAAGCTTTTTTTTCTTCCACCTTTACTTCAAAAGCCTCCACCTTTCAATTCAATTTCTTTTCTCTAATAACCATTTTCTCTAATTTCCTCTTCTTCTAGTTTCCTGTACTTTTGTTCTTTTGGCTAATTTTTGTTACTTACTAACTTTAGATGTGTTTTATTTTTGTTTTCTAGCAAAAATTTTACAGAAAAAGTGTAAGATTTTTCCGGCGAGTTTCCCGATAGAATTCTCGCCAACTTCTGCTGACACGTTATTCGACGGAGAGAAATGACACTGATTCCAATAGCGGCAATAGGTTGTTTGTTAAAACACCCCCAGGCTAGTTCCTGACTCTTTTGCTTCTTATTCAGTTTAGTTTTTATTTTTGGTATTTATTCTCCATTTGCTGTGTTTTTGTGTTTGAGTTTGCCCTATTGGGTTGAGTGTTGAATGTTTCATTTACTTGTTTAACACTTTCACACACACGGAACATATAGTACACATTGAACCCATGGGCTACGTTAAATTGATATTTGTAATTGCGTGTAATTATTGGTGCTGTTTATTTCTTCCGTGTTGGAAGATTGTGTTGTGTTGTTTTGCTCTCCGTTTCATCTCCTTTTTACCTTCGTTTTTTTCTTTGTCACTCCGTACCCTATATGACACCCAGGAATCAGTTGCTTCCTCCTCAAAATCTAAAAGGGCTCGTGTTAAGGGACCTTCGCCCAACCCCAACACTCCAGATATTTTACCTTTTCTGAAGTGCTTTTCTATGGCTACCGTAAATGGGTTATTGATAGAGAGTCACTGAAGATTATTGTTGAAAATTATTTGATGAGACAGTCATTGAACATTTTAAATTGGAACAAATTTCGGAGTGTTGGGTTGGGTTCCTCTTCTACGTATTTCTGGCTATTATAGCCCCACCTTGTCTGAGAATTTTATGCTAACATGACTCACACAATGGATAAGGATCTCCGAATAAGTATTTATACTTTAAAAGGGGATAGGATTGTCCTTGATAGGGAGCATCTCACATCCATTAATGGAATTCAAACGAGGAGAACACGGTCACTGTGGACTCCAATAAGAAATCTATTGATGAAGTCCTCAATTGGAGTTTCGACGCAAGTTCTTAGAATTTTGGTATATGGAAACGTCCGTTGGACCGCCATCGTATACTCCATGAGGGTGACTTTCTTAACATTTTCCCCGTGCTCTCTCTTACATTTTCCAGCACACCCTAGTCCAAAAGGGGGACACACAGAGTAAAGTCCATAATATTGATATATACATCCTTGAGAAAATCCATAATAAGTCCCCTTTTTATGTTGTTTCCCTAATGATACACATGATGCACATCACAGGTTCTGATTCTACTAAAAAACGTGTGTAACGCTACCCTGTTGTTTTTTCTACTGTTTTTGCTACTTGCAATGTTCGTTTTGTAGGGGAAAGAAAATTGTACATAGAGTCACCGCAGATCATCACATTCACTACATTTAACAACTGCGGCTATTCTTGGGATGGAAAGAAAAAAGTTTGGATCCCTCTGGCCAAGGAGGACAAGTTGCGAGTACGTGACCTTTCCAGTTTTTGTTGTATTAAGAAAACCACTCACACACGCATATGGGTGTGCTCCTCATAGCCTGATGGTCAGGAAGGTGAGGACGATGAGTCCTATGACCTCTTTCGCGAGGATGTACCCTCCAGTGCCCCCATGGCGGCTTCCAGAACGAGTTGCGAACTACTTTCGAGCAGCTCCGTGTCACTCAGGACATCCATGGCGCCCAGTTGGGTGAGACTGTAGAGTCCACTTGCCAATATGCAGACGAGTTGGCCCATCAAAGGGTATTCATCGATTGGTAGGAGGTGATGCTGGCTTTGTTGTGCAGTAAATTCATGCCCGATCATGGTAGTCGTGGTAGTGGGGAAGTCAATTTCGGTTAGCTATAGGGAGTTTTCTTTTCTCTTTTCTCATTATCTTTTTCTTCACTGTATTTCTTTACTTCTTTTTCTGTTTTATGTTTTGTGTTTATTATTCTTCTTTGCTTATTTTCTTATGTGTTTCTTTTTTTTATGTTGTTTTGTGTGGGGATGGCTTTTCTTTTGCTTTACTACTTTATATCTGCGGGACTGCCTCCCATGTATATGTTTATTTGTTTTCCTGTTAGTCTTGCCCCAACATTAAGGACAATATGGTTTTAAGTGGGGAGAAGGGGGTGATAACTTTGTCTATGTACTCTTATTTTTTCATTATTTTTCGTTTTTCTTATGAAAAATCCAAAAAAAATAAAAATAAAATGAAAATTTAAAAAGATTTTCTTAGCTTTCTTTATCCTTTTATTTGAAAAATCCAAAAAGATTTTCTTTTTTGCCACTTTGGTTAGATTGCTTGATCACGATACTGTTAGATTCTTCGAAAGGGCATAGTACTTGGTCGCTTGGAAAACGAAATTTGCATGATAATCTTACATATTTGGTGGTTTCATGTACCTGTGAGTGTTGATAGTAATAGAAACCTAAGAATTCCAAGAAATTAGGAAAGTGAGAATCCTTCAAAATTCATGCCTGCATTCTTGTGTTTTTCTGTTTTTGAAGTGAAGAGTCTTAATTTGAGTTAAGCCCAGAAATAATGGTCTCAGTCCTTCATTGTACCATTTGAGCCATTAATTTGCCTATCCTTAGATGAAATTAACCCCTAGCTCCCCTATTTGTGCCTTCATGCCGAAGGGTTTTGCTCCTTTCTGTTCTTTATTCTTTTAAAGCTCACACTATATTCAGCCTCATTTCGTGGAGCTAATGTGAGAATAATACTTTTGCCTTCTTGAGTGAGAGTAATAAATAAGTATGGGGGTAAAGCAGTAAAGAAAAGGAAAGTGATGTACAGAGGGGAGTAGTTTGAGCATTTCATAGTTGATACAAATGGATTATGACAAAAGAGAGAACAGTTGATTTGATTTGTCTCTGAGAAAAAAGTAACACTTACATGTTGTACATAGTGTGCCGTGAAAATAAAAACACTGTTCTCTATCATGTTAAGGGCTGAAAATGTGAACATGTTGGTTGAGGTGTGCGAAAGAAAAGGAGTAAGATAGTCAAGGGTGAGAGAAAAGAGCGAAAGGCGGTGATAAGTGCATATTTTCTTATATTTTCTATATGTTAATTTCATTGTATTCGGTGTTTTTAATATGCAAAAGTATATATTTTAGCTAAATATCTCTTATTCTTTTCTTAGGTGCCCTCAGAAAGTGAAAATGATGAAAGGAAACGGAAATAGGTGAAAACGGAGAGAAAACGCCGAGAACGGAGTCGTCGACAAAAATTCAGCAAGCTACCGCGCGAGGTAGGCTAACCTACCGTCGCCGGTAGGTGCCGTGTAACAAAGGGGCATTGGCAATAGAGACCTACTACAAATGGTAGGCCTCACCCTACCATCTACTCTAGGGTATGCTGGCAAGAGATTTTTGAGTTCAAATCAAACTCGATTTTCTTGTATTTTATTCCAATTTCAACTTGGCTTTCTTGTATTTTTTACCTCTATATAAAGGGTCTTTTTACGGCTATTGTGTAGGTAATTAGGGAGGATTAGAGATATTTAATAAATATTAGATAGCTTTTAGATTTTAGAATAGGTTAGATTAGATTAGATTAAAAACTCTACAAATTCTAGCTTTTATACATTTAATTAGTTAGTAAAGTTTCAAGATTTCTGTAATTTAGTTTTTTGGATTCAAGAATTGAAGACTTGATTTCTAGATTTCCATCTTCAACTTGGCAACTCAAAAAACTAGCTTGGAAGACGTTCGAGACTTCAATTGCAGCTTCCATTTCAATCATAAGCTTTCTTTTTCCTTTCTTGTTATTGAATTTTATGTTTTATTTTAGTTTATTAATATGAATAATGAGTAGTTCGTTTTGTTTGTATTCGGGTTGAACCCTTGTTCTTGATTATGAAATTCTTGGTTTGATTTCTTGATTTCAATGTTTGTTTTGATTTAAGTTATTCTCCAATTGCTTTTGTTTGTAATTTAATTATAGCGAGATTAGATTTTTCGCAAGGTTACTTGGAATTGAAAAAAAAAAAAAAAGAACAATCTAGTGCAACTAATTGAGGGTTAATTGGGGCAATTGACTAGAGATACGATTTTGCACTTTTAGTTTTTTTAAATCACCTAAGTTTATTGCACCCATAATTTGTTAGGAAAAAAAGAGATTTTCCTCTAAGGGTTAGTGAGTAGGGTGGCTTTCGCTAGAGATACGGATTGCCTGATTTTAGTGATGGCCAAACTTAATTAATTCAACATTGTTTTCATTAAAGTTTTTCCAATTGAATTAGTAACTTAGGATTAGGGGGATTCCAACATCCAAACTTTTGTTTGTATTAATCTTTTTAAAATCATTTAGGTTATTTTCTTTCTTCAATTCTTTCAGTTTTAAATTTTTATTTTCTTAGCAACATTATCTTTTTAGACTAAACATTAGAGCCACGATTAGTACTTAAACCTTTGTCCGTCCTTGAGAGATTCGACACTTTGGTTGAACTCACCTATGCATTGTTATATCCACTTACCTTGCATTGTAGTGATTAGGATTCTTTAATTATGTTAATTCTTTCCTTTCGGTTGCGTGGGCTCTGTCTCGTTTGTTCTTGTCTCCATTTACCTTCTTTTGGTACCTTATATATGTTGAACCCTAATTTTAGCTTCTATGAAATTGAATGTTGTGATTGGTTGAATTGTTCGTCTATTGATTATTTTTCTACAATTCAAATGTCGCAAACTTGGATTAATTGCAAGGGTGTTTGGAATTGAAAAATGAAGAACACCCTAGGGCAATCAATTTTGAGGATTATTTAGGGCGTTATACTAGAGATAGTATAATGCGCTTTTGGGTCTTTATCACATGCACTTATAGCATTCATAAATTACTAGGGTGAGAAGAGATTCTTGTCTAAGGGTTAGTGAATATGGAGAGTTCCAACTAGAGAAAGGGGTAGCTCGATTGTGAGTGTGATGACCCAACACATTCTTAAAATGTCAATTTGTATCAAAATCAGCTAATTCAATAGTACCAAGATTAGGGGGATCCCGAGATCCAACCCTCTACTTTATAGATTTCCTTGAATTATTGTTCATCGGTTTAAGCTTGTAGCTTTTGTTAGCATCATTTTTGTTAATAATTTTCTCAATGACAACCTTTAGACGAGACGGTAGAGTAGTTGAACCTTAGCCATTCCTCGAGAGATACGACTCTCGGGTTGAACTCACCTCTGCAGTGTTAAGTCTGCTTGCCTTGCACTTTAGTAATTAGGAATCCTCGTTTCACTTTTTGGAACCATCAATAGTTAAGGCTTCCTTAAGCCTTGTTTATTTCTGCCCCAAATATAAGAAGGTTTCTTTCTTTTACTTTGTTTTCTTTCTTCAAATTTTGTTGCATTTTATTCTTGGAGTACCAAGTTTCTCATCACTTAGGTTTAAAGGAGCCTCTTGTAGACAGTTGATTCCTAGGAGCAAATTGGATCTCATTCAAGCCTAAAGATATTCATACCATTTGGTATCCAATCAAAGCTCTCTTTTAGGTGACGATTTATGTTTTTTGAATGTTAGTTTTCAGTTATATAAAAGCCAATTGTTTTTAATCTGGAATTTTTTTGACAAAAAATTACATTTGAAACGATTGAGATGAAATTTATAAAAAATGAGATTTAAATTGTGTGAATCTGTCCAGTATCATTCCTTGTAGAGTTCTGGTTATTTAGAAAAAAATTTGACCTGATTTGGATTTGATTTGGTGGGTCAATTAATGCAAACTTGCAAACTGTTTAGAAATCACGACTGTTGAGAACACGTGACTTAAACTGTCTATATCTTGTTTTTATACTCTCAAAAAATGAACGAAATTTGTGCCTAAATTCATCCTCTTCAAGTTATTCATCTTTCTTAATTGGTTTGACTTGATTTGGAGCTGCAATCACAGTTTTATTGCGATTTTTTGTGATGGAATGTCTTGCTGCCCTTGGTTTGAAATGACGTAGTTCTGTTTAAGTGGAGGATTTGTAGGGTTTTCTCTTTCATGCGTTTCTTTTTGCTCTCCTATCCTCTAGCCATTGCATGACCTTCTTTTTCATTCCTCTTCTCCTTCATTATCACAATCACTTTACATAAAAAATTGTAGCAGTTGTGATAGAATAGAAGGTCTTAGCCTGCAAAATCTTCATCAACACCTAAAAGAGAGATCTGAGATGAAACACAAATACAAATATTGTAATAGTTGTGATAGAATAGAAAGTCTAGAAAAGAGCACCTAAATTTCCTTGGATTATTTCTAACAAAATTAAATATGTGTACCTATGAAAAAGTACAATTTGGTAGCTACTGCTTAAGGAGCCCTAGCCATTTCAGAGAAACTTAAACGAATCCTATGTTCGGGTTACATTGCTGTCAATGATTGGCACCAACGTCGGTTTTTCCAGCTTATGCAACTGGCCGGTAATCTTAATACTCTTTTGTTCTCAAAACTCATTATTATCAATTTTCATTGCTTCTAATATTAACCGCTACGTTAATTTTTCTAGCAAATGCAACTGATCGGTAATCTTAATACTCTTTTTGAAAAACCTTAGAGGGGGGGGTGAATAAGGTTTTTGGCTAATTTAAAAAATCTTTTGTTTGATTAGAAAGATAAACCTCCAATTTGTTTGTGAAAGATTTCTAAAAACTCTTTTTAATAAGAATCCACACAAAGCACAATCTTATAGAATTGGCAATTATGAAAAGAGCAAAGAGTTAAAGAGCATGCACAACAATTTATAGTGGTTCACTCTCTCCAAGAGCTACATCCACTACCTTGAGCCTCAACCCAAGGATTTCACAAATCCACTAACTTCAAGTTAATTACACAGCTACACAATGAGGTTCACCCTTCAAGGGTTTTACACTATAACCTCAACCACAACAACACAACTACACAATGAGGTTCACCCTTCAAGGGTTTTACACCAAAACCTCAATCACAACAATACAACTAGTTAATCAAAGGATCACCCAAAGGGTTTTCCACAAACCTTTGATCACAATAATAGAATAGAGAGAGTTAGGAACAATGTTACCAATTTAGCTTGAGAAGAGGAAGATTACAACTCAATGGTATACTTCTACAAGCACCTCTTTTCTTCTTCTTTGATGGATGATCAATAATGAAGCTCAAGAAGATTTTGTTTGGGTTCAAAAATGATTTGTAATAAAAATGTATTTTTGAAGCTCTTGAAATGTGTTAAATATTCACAATGAATGATTCCCAAACTTCTTAAATTTATTGCTGATAATTGAGTGTATATATAGGATTTTTTAAGCTCAAAACGGTTGCCTAAGAAATAGGCTGTCAAATTTCAGAAATGACCGTTGCTTCAGTGCAACGGTAATATTTTTTACACTGACAGCTAAAAACGGACGACCGGTTCCAGAAAACGGACTTCCGGTTCTTTGAAACAGAAAGATTCGGACTTGAGTTTTCTAAAAATGGACTGCCGAATTAGGAATTCGGACGATCGGTTAAAATTCGGACTGCCGAATTTCTGAACAGAAAGATTCGGACTTGATTTTTCTGAAAACGGACTGCCGAATTTTGTGCTGTGGAAAAACGGACTTCCGATTTTAAAAACGGACTTCCGAATTTCAGTTTTTCCTCAGCCAAGTTTTTTTCTGAACAAAACTTTCTTCCAAGTTTCAAAGGCATTCTTGACAATTTTTAAAGAGGAGAAAAACTATTCAAAACATCTTAAAGTCAAGAATACTTGGATTTTATCAAAGGATTATATTTTAGAAAATCAAGAGAAGAGCTTCATGTATGATCAATGAATCAAAGACTAAGACTAGAGAGTTTTACAAGATAATACCTAGTTCACAAATACAATGTCTTCAATTGATATGATCTTGGTATGGCTTGATCTCTTCTTCTCTATTTTGCCCTCATCATCAAGATCTTTTGCTTGAGACTTTGAGACTTCATATGTTCTTCTTTTGTTCTCTATGAAGGGTTAGCTAACATACTCACACAAGCACATGTTAATCATAATCAAAACACAAGTAATAATGCCCTTAGGGCTAACACTTTTGTTCTCAAAACTCATTATTATAAATTTTTATTGCTTCTACTATTAGTCACAAATTATATCTTGCTTCTTAGTGCACCCTCAGTGTACAACGACATAGTTCTATTTACGTTGAGGATTAATAGTATGTACTTTTTCACGTGCGTTTCTAGTTTCTTTTAAATCCTCTAGCATTTCATCTCCTTCTTCCTCGTTCCTCTAGTTATTTATCAGCACCATCTCTTGACATAGAAAATTGTAGTAATTGTGATAGAATAAAATGTCTTAGCCTGGAAAATACACCTGAAAGAGTGATTTGAGATGAAACATAAAAGCCAAAATTATAGTAGTTGTGATAGAATAGAAAGTCTAGAAAAAGCACTTGAATTTCCTTGTATCATTTCCATCGACATTAAGCTTGTATACCTGAGAAAAAGTATAATTTGGAAGCTATTGTTTAAGGAACCCGAGTTATTTGAGAGCAATGTAAAGGATCCTTGTTCGGGTTGCATATGTTGACAATGATGGACATCATGGTCTATCTTTCGAGCTTGTGCAAGTGACAAAGTATCCTTGATACTCTTTGGTTATCTTTTAAACTCAGTATTATCAATTTCTTTTGCTTCATGCTATTAGCCCAAATCCTATCTTGTACCTTGATATATGCATAATTGTCTATATTTTCTATATGTTAATTTCATCGTTTTTGGTGTTTTTAATATGCAAAATTATATATTTTAGGTTTATATCTCTTATTTTTGTCTTAGATACCCTCTGGAAATGAAAACAATAAAAGGAAATGAAAATGGGCGAAAACGGAGCGAAAACAATGAAAACGGAGCCGTCGGGAACGAGATAGCCAACCTACCGCACGAGATAGGTTGCCCTACCGTCACTGGTAGGTTCCTTGGCATAATGGCAAGGGCAAATAGAGACCTACCACAGACAATAGGTCTCATATTAACGTCGGCAGTAGGGTAGGCTTGCAAGGGCAGTTGAGTACGAAACAAACTCGATTTTCTTGTATTTTGTTCCAATTTTAACTTGGTTTTCTTGTATTTTTCACCTCTATATAAGTGGTCTTTTTTGCAGCTATTATGAATATGCTTGGATACAATTAGATAGGCAATATACAATTTAGGATTTATAATAGATTAGTTAGGTTCAATTAGATTAAACATTCTTTAAATTTCAGCTTTTATACATGCAATTATAAAGTTTCAAGATTTCTGTGATTTAGTTTCTTGGATTCAAGACTTAATTTTAAGATTTCGATCTTCAACTTGGCAACTCAAAAGACGAGCTTGGAAGATGTTTGGGATTTCAATTGCGGCTTTGGTTTCAATCCTAACCTTTCTTTTGCTTTTCTTGTTATTGAATGTTATGTTGATTTACAGTTTTGTTATAATGAATAGTGAGTAGTTCTTTTCGTTTAGATTGGGGTTGAACCCTAGTTCTTGATTATGAAGTTCTTGGCTTAAATTTTGATTTCAATGTTTGTTTTAATTTAAGTTGTCTTCCAATTGAGTTTGTTTGTAATTTAATTATCCTGAGATTAGATTATTCGCAAGGTTATTTATAGTTTATGTGGCAACAAATTGGGGGTTAATTGGGAAATTGACTAGAGATACGGTATTGCACTTTTAGGTCGTTTAAATCACCTAATTTTATTGCTCTCATAATTTCTTAGGGAGAAAAGAGATTTTCCTCTAAGGGTTAGTGAGTAGGGTGGCTTTCACCTAGAGATAGGGATTGCCCAATTTAAGTGATGACCCAACTTAATTAATTCAATATCATTTTCATTAAAGTTTTTCCAATTGAACTAGTAATAAGGATTAGAGGGATTCCACCATCCAAAGTTTTTTTTTAATTAATTTTAAAACCGTTTTTACATTGCTTTTTTTTAATTGTTCTTTTTAGTTTTATTTCAATGACATATTCTTTTTAGACTAAACATTAGAAACACGATTAGTACTTTAACCTTCGTTTGTTCTCAAGAGATTTGAGACTCGGGTTTAAACTCACCTCTGTATTTTTAGGTCCATTTCCCTTGCATTGTAGTAATTAGGGACATCCCATTTTATTTAACATCATCATCAAGTTTTTAGACCGTCGCCGGGGACGGAAAATTTAAAGAATATTGTTTATTTTAGTGCGTTAGTCATAGTTCTTTTCTTTTACTTGCTTCACATTTGAGTCCTTGTGGAGTTTTTGTGGTATGAACTTTGGGAATTTGTCCATTAACTTTAGGAACTTGTATTAAATATTTTTGCTTAACTATTCGTTTAAGGTTTAGGATTGTACGACATGGACACCAATGATTCCATGGAAGCCCAACTTGCGGTAATATTAGAACAAGGGATAAAGAACATTGCTATTAGACCCCAAAATACTTATCATGAATAGGCCATATTCCAAAGAAATTGGAAAGCATACATGACATATCCTAATCAAATTAATTTGGATTGGAGAAATCAAGCGAGGGTTGTATGGAATGGCGAAAGAAGACAACAACCACCCCTCGTTCTTCAAAATAGAAGTCTAGATAAAAATCCACTATCTCCATCACCTAGCTTGGAGGATCTTGTGTTGGGATACGTTAATTCAGTGAATGATGGAGTAAAAAGCACGGAAGAGGTTCAAAGGAGCAAAACCGCCACTCTCCTTAACATGGAGAATCAAATTGGGAAATTAACTAGGATGATCAAAGAAAGTCTACCAACTAATGAATCGAACGAAGATGTAAAGTCGGTCACTTTGAGAAGTGGGAGAGAATTAGCACCCACACCAATTGTAGAAAAAGATATAGGGACGGCTCAAGCCCAAAGGGAATCCACTCTCCCTAAGGAAAATGAGGGTCAACAAAAAAAATAGAAAAGAGAATGTCAGCTCCTCCGCCATATAGACCTCCTATCCCATTCCCAAGAGGGGTGTTGAAGGCAAAATAAGATGAACAATATCATAAGTTTCTAGAAATCTTTAAACAATTACATATTAAATTACCTTTGGTTGACGTTTTAATGCATATGCCTAAATACGCAAAGTTTTGAAGGAAGCTGTGTCCGGAAAGAAGAGGTTGGAGGACATCTCTTCGGTAATAATGAATAAGGAGTGTTTGGTAATTCTCAGTCCTAAACAAAAGCTTCCAGAAATACTAAAGGATCCATGGAGTTTTACTATTCCTTGCACTTTTGGAGGTGTAACTATTTCTAAGGCTTTAGCTCATTTAGGTGCTAGCGTAAATCTCATGCCTTATGATTTCTTTAAAAAATTGGGAGTAGAAGAGTCAAAACCTACTAGGATGAGTATTCAAGTGGCAGACAGATCTACTAAGTATCCTAGAGGTATTATAGACGATGTGTTAGTAAAAGTAAGGGACTTGGTGTTCCCGACAGATTTTATGATTATGGATATGAGTGAGGACATTGAAGTCCTGTTCATCTTAGGTCACGCTTTCTTAGCCACTGCTAAGGCTGTCATAGATATGGGGGAAGGAAAGTTCACAATTATCTTCCACTTGTGAGCCTTTGTTCAAACAATGAAATTTGCCATGTTGCACTAAGTTACTTACGAACGTAGAAAGAACGAGCTAATATAGGGGAATCTGTTCAGTCTGTGACTGAACTACCTTCCCAGAACCCAGAGTATAGCCTTAGACTGATTCTTCTACTAATAGAAGAGACAAGAAAAGGATGAGAATATAGCCGTGGACTGAAGCCATAGAGAGGAGTAAGCAGCTTATGCGCCCTTCTCTTAAGTAGTTGTTCCGGTTGTTAAGGTCTGGACTTAAGTGCGAGCTACACCCCTGATCTCTGTGGTTGGTTGAAGGAGCCCTCATACCCGTTCTCCTTCTCCACCCCATGCTCTATACTTGATGCTTTCCTTGCCCTAGAATAGCTTAAATAAGGTGCCTCATTAATCTGAAATAAGCTCGACTGGATGACATGGAACTCAAACTGCTTCGATATTCTCTTTCTAGCATTAACCCATATAGGCTCAAACATTATTTGAAGTGAAGGCCTAGCTACACCCCTTAGATTAGGGGAAGAAAAAGTTGTCTTGAGACTTCCCGATACAATGCGTAAAAACGGGTGATCATGATGACACTTGCTTTATGGTAGATTTTATTGATCCTTATATCTATACTCATGTGTAGGCATTTACGCAAGACAATTCATTATTGATAGCCTTCCAACCAAATTCCCAAAACGAAGTGGATTATAAGGAGGTTCGGGCTTTAACTAAGAAAATTACATGAATCAAAGTAGGAAAAGGCCACAACTAAACAAGAATAATTAAAGATACCTACAAAACCCTCTCTTAAGACTTCTTTGGAAGAACCTCTGAAGTTAGAACTTAACCCATTGCTGGACCACTGGTAGTATGCTTTTCATAGGGAAAATTTAACACTCCCGGTAATCATTTCTTCCAAATTGAGCTGGCCTAAAAAATGAGCTCTATTACGGGCTTTGCAAAAGCACAAGAAAGCTATCGCTCGCAAGATAGCAAACATTCAAGGAATTATTCTACCCTTCTGTACTCATAAGATTAGATTAGAAGAGAATTCTAAG
This sequence comes from Catharanthus roseus, assembly GCA_028651295.1. Classification (NCBI taxonomy): domain Eukaryota; kingdom Viridiplantae; phylum Streptophyta; class Magnoliopsida; order Gentianales; family Apocynaceae; genus Catharanthus; species Catharanthus roseus. The sequence continues at coordinate 27,056,280 of JAPQWS010000153.1, read as the reverse complement.
CCCGTGATTCAACCTAAAAAATGATTGAATCCAAACATACAAGAAATACTGAAAAGAAAGTTATTAAACTCTTAGATGCTGGCATCATATATCCTATCTTAGACAGTATTTGGATAAGTCCGGCGTAAGTAGTACTAAAGAAAGGTGGGACTATGGTGGCAACGAGAAAAATAAGTTAATCCCAACAAGAGTAATCACTGGATGGAGGGTGTCGATAGATTACAGAAAATTGAACAAGGCAACTCGAAAGGATCACTTCACTCTCACGTTCATTGATCCATTGCTTTAAAGATTAGACGGCCATCCATTTTATTGCTTCCTTGATGGATTCATAGGATACTTCAAGATTCCCATTGCCTAGAAGATCAGGAGAAAAAAAAAAATGCCAATTCGGTACATTAGCATACAAACATATACCTTTCAATTTGTGCAATTCTCCTGCTACTTTTCAATGTTGCATGATTAGTATTTTTGAAGGGTTGGTGCGGGATATTATGGAAATCTTTATGGATGATTTTTCTGTGTTTTGTAATTCTTTTGATTCTTGCTTATCTAATTTAGAAAAGGTTTTAAAAAGACGTGAGGAGACTGAACTTGTTTTAAGTTGGGAAAAATGTCATTTTATGGTTCAAGAAGTAATAGTCTTAGGACATAAAATTTCTAAAATTGGCATTGAGGTAGATTGAGCTAAAATACAGACAATTGAAAGGTTGCTTCCGCTATCCTTTGTGAAAGAGATTAGGAGTTTCTTAGGGCATGTGGGGTTCTATAGGAGATTTATAAAGGATTTTTCAAAAATTACTAAACTTCTTACTGCTTTGCTTGAGAAAGATATACCTTTCAAATTCGATGATAATTGTTTAGCTGCCTTTAATTTGCTTAAACACGAACTCTCCGATTTTGGTCTCTCTAGACTGGTCTCTTCTGTTTGAATTGATGTGTAATGCCAATGACTTTGCTGTAGGCATCGTAGGCTAAAGGAGAGGAAAGTTTTTCCAACCGAAATGCTATGCAAGCAAAACTCTAACAAACGCTCAAGCAAATTACACAATAATGGAGAAGGAGTTGCTTGCATTAGTATTCACATTCGGCAAATTCCATCCGTATTTAATACTTTCTAAAGTCATAGTCTATACTGACTACTCTACTTTGAAGTATCTCCATTCAAAGAATGACTCAAAACCTCGACTTTTAAGATAGTACTTCTTTTATAGGAATTTGGCTTGGAGACTAAAAAAAAGAAGGGAGCTAAGAATCTGGCAGCCAACCATCTCCCTAGATTAGAAAATCTTGGTTTATAACTGTTGGATGAAAATAAATTGGCGACACATTCCCCGATGAACAACTTCGTTTATGTAAAACTATCATTGACGATTCACTTTCGTATGCTAACATAAATAATTATTTAGCTTCAAAGGTTATGCCTACAGGTAATTAAAAAAAAAAAAAAAGAAGTTCTTTGCAGACTTAAAGTACTACTTTTAGGAGGAACCATATATTTTCCGCCAATGTGCTGACCAAATAATTTCAATGATGCGTAGCCTACCCTGAAATGGAGAAATCCTGAACCAATGTAATAAAAGCCCAATCGGCAGGCATTATCAAGTCAACGGGACCACCCAAAAGGTACTCAAATTAGGCTTCTATTGGCCGACCCTATTCAAAGATGCAAAAGGGTATGTAATGGAATGTGACAGTTGCCAATACACAGGTAACATCTCAAAACGCAATGCTATGCCTATATATACTTTCCAAGTGTGGGAGGTGTTTGACTGCTGGGGTATTGATTTCATGGATCCTTTCCATAATTCTTTAGATAATCAATATATCTTGATCGTTGTAGAATATGTGTCTAGGTGGGTTGAGGCTCAAGCCTTCGTTCTTCAAGACAAGAAAAATTAGCTGTGTTACCATGTTGTAAATTATGTTTGTATATGTATTTCCCTTGTTTGTCATACTTTAATTGTTTTTCTACTTTATCGTTAGTTATTTTTTAAGCACACGTATCTTAGGAGAGTTATTTGTATGCTAGGACGACCCCTAGGCATTACAAGTATGTTTAGATTGGTCAAGAGCAAGCCGGGAAGCTGAATCGCACCCAACGAAAGACATTCTGAGGGTATGACAGAAGCCTACCACTAACAGTAGGTCTCTGCTACCGTCAACGATAGGGTGGCTAACGTTGTTGTCCATTGGAGGCAGAAGCCTACTGCGGAGAGTAGGCTCTACCCTAGTGTCGGCTGCAGGTCCCCTGGTAGTAGAAATGTTGAAAACTTTTCCCCAGGAGCCAGAAAGGGTTGTTTATTCAAACAACCACAATTTAACTTCTTTGAGCACTTCTTGAACTCTCTTTTCTTTTATTTCTAATCCTTTCTTTATTTGTTTTTCTTTTCTTATTGTATTTTTATATGGGGACGGCTTTCCGATATACTTTATCACTTTATATCTGCGGGATTGCTTCCCATATGTGTTTGTTTTTATTTTTCTATTAGTCTAACCCCCACATTGAGGAAATTGTGATTTTATGTGTGGTGGGCTATTTTTGTTCTTTTGAATTTTTTTTCTGTTAATCTCTTATTCGAAAAATTCTAAAAAACATAAAACATTTGAAAAATTCCAAAAAATGTTATTTCTTATAAAAATAAAAAAGGTATGTTAACTTTAGCACTTTTGGTAGAGTATTTAATTGTAAAGCTCTTTATGTTTTTTGAAAATGACATACTACTTAATTACTCTTAAAACTATATTTACTAAATTTTTATGTACTTGTGAATGTTGTTTCAGTAATAGAAGTTTAGGAATCTTGGATTGTTAGCATCATGATAATAATTTAAACTTTGCCTATAATTTCATGATTTGTCTATCTTTAGAAGCAAAGAAGTCTAGTTTAGGATGGTCCCAGAGATGATTGTCTTAGGCCTTCTTTGAACCAATTGTGTCTTTCTTATCATATCCTTTAACAAAACAATCCCTAGTTCCCTTTTTTGTGCCTTCATGCTGAGCGTTATACTCCCTTTTCCTCTTTGTTCTTTTAATCTCACCATTTAAACCCTCAAATCATGGAGCTAATGGTTAGTATAAACTCTTGGTTGTTTTGAGTGTGAAAGAAACGAATAAATGTGGGGGTAAAGGGGTGAAGAAAGAAAGGAAGAAAGAAATCTATGATTACAAAAAAAGTACTTTGGGTAATTTCATGTGTTCAGTGCTTTTGGCTGTTGAAAAGAGAGTGCGAAAGAAAAATATTGATGCTTGAAAAGAAAAACATGAAAAAAGAGAAAAAGCTAAAAAAATGAAAAATGGCAGACAACGAAGAAAAAAAGATGAGTTTTTATTTTATAGTTAAATCTTGGAAAAATCAAGCATCCCTCTCTTACACTTTGGCAAATCTTAAAAATTTTGAAAGAAGTATGTTGTTAGGCAGGTTGTGCACAAAGAAGAATGAAGTATGTTGTACAAGGGTGAGTGGGAAGAGTGAAAATGGCGGCTACAAAGTGGTTCTTTTATTTTGTTATCTTTTTCTTTCAGTTGTTTTAGCTTTGTCTCATTTGTTTGTGTCTCATTTTTCCTTCGCTTGTAACCTACTTATGTCCCTAGTCTAACCTTACAAGCCAAAAAGTCCTATCTAATTCGGGAACGACCTAAAATAGACTTTAATGTGGCTAAGTGATAGAAAAAGTATGAGTTTTGTGCAATATTTTTTAAAATATTTCTTTTTGCTAATGACTTAAAATTTCTCTTTTTCCTTAATAAATGGCATGAACAAAATCACATACACACCTTTTGATCGGTAATGATTTTTAGTAACTTGTGGTGCACTTATCGATTTTGTCGTTTGTTTAAGTTGTCTTCCAATTGAATTTATTTGTAATTTAATTGTCATGAGATTAGATTATTCGCAAGATTGTTTGGAATTGAAAAAGGAAGAACAATCTAGGGCAACCAAATTGGTGGTTAATTAGGGCAATTGACTAGAGATATGATTTTACACTTTTAGGTCTTTTAAATCACCTACGTTTATTGCACTCATAATTTGTTAAGGAGAAAATAGATTTTCCTCTAAGTGTTAGTGAGTAGGGTAACTTTTGCCTAGAGATAAGGATTACCCGATTTGACTGATGACCCAACTTAATTAATTCAACATCGTTTTCATTAAAGTTTTTTCAGCTGAATTAGTAACAAGGATTAGGTGGATTCCACTTCCAAACTCTTGTTTTTATTAAGCTTTTAAAACCATTTTTGTTGTTTTCTTTCTTTAATTCTTTCTGTTTTTAAGTTTTTATTTTCTCAATGATATCATCTTTTTATTAGACTAAACATTAGAAACATGATTAGTACTTGAACCTTCGTCTGTCCTCTAGAGATTCGACACTCGGGTTGAACTCACCTCTACTTTGTTAGGTCCCCTTACCTTGTATTGTAGTCAATAGTATTCCATGCCGTTTTAATTTTTTAAAAGCAAACATCAGGGCCAATCCAAATTTAAACTTTAGTCCTCTCCCTAAAACTCAAACTTCTCCCAAATTCCAAACCCTTCCTCGCGACCTTTTCTCTCGATGAACTGAGAAACCCTTTCCTCTTCTCCACACCTTCTCCAAAATCATTCAAATTTCCACAAATTTATTCAAAAATTTTTTAGGGAACAATATAAGATAGTCAAGCTCTCCACTAATTCAAGTTATCTTCAGCAAGTTCTTCAACAAATTTTTTAAAAAAGGGACTAAGTCTCTTAAACCTTTCTTTTGAATTTTTGTTTTCTTGAGAATTTACTATTTTGCTTCATATTATTGTTGTTTTGGTGCTTGTTGTTGTTTTTCTTTTATTTTTTAATTTGAAAATTGGAAGAGTACATTTTGAAGCTTTAATTTCCCACCTTTCTTCTTTTCAAAGAAAGTCCCCAATGAGATTGATTTGTGTTTTTGCGTTTTTCTTTTACCCGTTAACTTGATAATTTGTTTTTAAATAGTGTTGAGCACTTTTATTGGAAAATCCCAGCTTTCATTCACTCTAAATTGCTTCTTTTTATCTAATTTAACTCATAACTTTTCTATGTTTTAAGTGAGTTTTGTAGTTTTGCTTTGCTTGTTTTATTGAACTTGCTCGTATTTTCGAGTTTTTAGTGCCTTGTTTGGACTTTGTTGGGGCTTTATCTTCTTTCTTGTGAGGTTGGTGTTAGTAAGAGTAAGTTTGAGCCTCGAGGAGTGTATGGAGTGTGTTAGATAAACACGTCTCCCTATCAATCCGCTTCCATGAAACAAGTTAGAATAATCTCGGACACATCCGATGAAGAGCAACCCCAAGGTTTACCCCCGTTCTTCGAATAACTATTTCTTGAAAGGAAAACCCGGTACGAAGCCCGGTAGAACAGCAATATTGTTACTGAGCGAACAATCTTACCATCTTTACATAGCCGTCGAAAAATTACGCAACTCTTTCAGTGTTTGGGATGAAGAAACCTCCTTACTTTGGGTTGGTAATATTACCTTCAGTTAGTGATGGAATTCGATGAAAACATGCAAAAAAGAATAATAGAAATCTGAAAACCATAGTCTCCAGAGTAAATGGGGGTATGCTTAGGTCTCACTAAGAAAAGTCTAGCTCGTCTTTTAGGCATTAGAGACGAGGTGATATGAATCGGGAAGGGTAAGAAGCTAATGAGTTGATGCATGGACCACTCACTAGAGTAAGGGCAAAGAAGTCCAAGGCATATCATGGAAACTTGCCTAAAAGAATGGATACATTCATTGAAGAAACCTTGAAGAATAGATTAAGAGCTAGAATGAAGGCTTGAAAGACGAAAGAAATCATCGTAAATTTCTTATGGATCAATGCCTAGAATTGGAGCAATCAATAGAGCAATTTGGGAGAACAATGAATCAAGAAAAGGAAAAAGCAGAGTCTACCGTCAACGGTAGGCCCAGAACCTATTGTCCCTAGTAGGCTCCTATCTAAATGTGCTTGTTGGCTGAAGACCGATCGCGTGTGGTAGGGTCCTTGAATTTTAGCATAATTCGTTGTTTTTGCAGGTTTTGAATGTTTAAACTCTATTTTCAGATATTAATAAAGGGTTTTATTGGTCTTTTAGAGTCTTTACTCAAAAGTCAATGTAGGTTTTTGACCTAACACTATAAATATATATTTATAGCCTACATTGTAAACTAACTTTAAAATTTTGCTGAAAATTAAGAGAGGATTCTCCATCCATTTCTAGGGTTTTTCAACCTATCATATTTAGCTTCTAAGGGTTTTCTTCCTTAGCTTGTGAACAATTGATTGCCTTGATTGAGAAATCTATGGAAATCAATTGGTTATTTCAATTCCTTTTTAATTGATCCTAAGAGTTTTTTTTCTTAGAAATGATTAAACCTTGGTCTTCTAGTTTGTGTGGTTTGGGTTTTGGGGCCATAGTTTCCTGAAGGTTATTTCTATTATATATGGAAAGAGTTGTACTTCTCAATATTAGGTCTATGAGGCTTAGTTCCTCATAGGTTTTCATTGGAGTGTTAAAGCTACAAAATCTTCAATAGAAGTTCTCATCAAAGGAGGTGACCTTGGGAAGGTGATGGATTCAATGTGCAATCAAATTGGGGATTGACAGCAAATCGGCATCAGAGCAACCTCCAAATGAAGGTTAATTTATGTTTTATGTTTTTTAAGTTCACTAAAAAGAACAAAAAAATAAGAAGTACTGGATGATCTTACAAAAATTCCATTAATGTCATGCAATAGTAGTACAAAAAAGTCAAATTTGAAAATCAGTTACAAAATTCAATGATTATTTGCGAATTTGTTTTCATTTTTTTGTTAGGTCCGTTGTTCATTGAGTTAGGGTTCAATTGAAATAAGATTAACTAAAATTGGAGGTCATTTGGTTGATCAAATCGATTGAAACTTGAAATATGGTTCAATATCTCGGTTGCCGAAAGCATGTCTTGTGTTATAGTGATTCATTTCGATTGAAATGTCTGTATAAATTGATCATGTCTAGTGAGGAATCTTTCTAAATTGGCTTCACTCAATTTGGGTTCGTATTTACAGTGTCATAGCTATTTTAGCTATTTTCCATGGATTAATTCTTTGAAAATCTTTACACCTTAAGTGTTTGAAACATCGCCACTTTGAACGCTTAATCCAACTAAGTGCATTGATTGTTATACTTTCTTGGGTTGTTGCTCTTGGTTGAGTTGGTTAAGAGGCTTGAAGAATTTATAGAACCTTGAGTGAAGAGTGTTTGGAAAAGGAAAAAAGGTGAGTCTATTGTGATTAAAGCCAATAAAGAGTGCTAAACATGAGTTAATTGAGCAATCATCAAAGAGAGCAAACACTTACGGAGTGATTGGGAGGTCCTTTGGTTTTATTTTGTTTGTTTAATTTATAGGTTTACTATGTCAACGGATGGTCATTTACTAACACATTCTCATCAAGAAGGCACTAGTAATCCTATAAGGATGGACTTAAATGAAACCTTGCGATCTATGCAACAACCCATTGAAGGATTGGCAGGACAATTCCAAGGTGTTGCTAGAGATATTGAAGAGTTAAAAATGGGCAAGAGAAGTGCCACAATAGTGCAAAGAGTTGGAGATAATCTTGGAGGAGTTCATTCAACTCACCATCAAAGGTCTTATGATAATATACCTACTTATGGATATTATGACATGCCTCTTCAAAATTCCTACCCATTTCATGAAAGTGGATACCAAGGAAGGCAACGTACTGGAGGTGGAATAACAGGGGGTCTAGGAGGAAGAAGATAAAATAGAACACAAGAAGAGGTTCCAAGATATGGAGCATGGCATGATGATAAATTGTTTGAAGAATAAGGAGAGAATCCTAATGTTGGTCAGGCTTACTATGGTGGCTATCATGGTGGACAACTAAGGGATAAAGTCCTAGACAAGATTAAGTGGAAGGTGCCTAGATTTAAGATAAAAGTGATCCAAGTGTGTTTCTTGATTGCGAGTGACAAGTAGAGAACCTATTCATGGTGAGAAATTTAAGTGACAGTGACAAGGTTAGCTAGTCATTGCTGAATCTTTGGGTTATGCACTTCATTGGTGGGAAAGGATTGTTACTCGAAGGATGAGAAATAGAAGGCAACTGATTGAAACTTGGGCCGAATTGAAGATTCTCATGAAAGAAAGATTTGTGCCGGAACATTATTATAGGGAGCTTCATGATAGAGTCGATTTTTAGCACAAATAAACACCTTAAGTTTTAATTATTAGCCTGTGAAAATATTTTATTTATTTATTAGTCATAATTATTATATTTAATTTATTTTATTTATCTTTGTGCAGATTTCTAAAAAAAGAATGGAAAATAAAGATTTCATATTAAATTTGGTAAAGGGAAGCTGCAGTATTTGAATCCTTTAAGGATTAGGATTAGAACTTTAATAGAATCCTTTAAAGATTAGGATTGTAGTTGAATCCTTTTAGGTTTAGGATTTTTCTTCTCTTTTGTCTATATATAAAAAAGCCACACAAGAAGAGAGAGGGGAAGAAGAAAGAGAAGAGCTGCAGTGACTTTCAATTGGAGAAGAAGAAAGCCATGATCTACTCCAAGAAATTGGTTCCTTCTGTCCCTTTAGCCATGAACTAAATTTATTTTTAGAATCTTGATGAAACCCTAGCCATGTGACTTTGGTTTATTTTATTTTTGGGAGATTTATTGTATTATTTATGTGATTGCATATCTTGGGATGTTGTTGGTTTGATGCAATTAATTCTTTGTGATTGTTCTTGTAGAATAATTATTTGGGTTAATTGACATTTTTATTCATGCTTAATTCTTGTAGTCTTGGGTGTGAGATATGTGATTTTTACAAGTATATTGTGGGTTTTAGAATTGAATAGTTCATGCTAATTTTAGATGATTTATGTTGTAGAATGAATAAGTCATGCTAATGGTTAGATGGATTATGTCATGTATTTAAGCACAATATATTTCTCTAGTAAATCGAAGCTTGTAGCCTAGATCACCACATGATTGTTTAATCTTTTCTCCTAAATAAAATTAAATCATTGTTATATAGGTTAGTGGTGGATTCAAGGTTCTAAATCATCTTCTTGGGTTAAGCTCCTGTTATCTTTAATTTAATTATTTTATTCATTAGTTTTAATTATTTTAGTAATAATTCTTAGATAACAAAATTTGATTCTTCTTTTTATAGAATTAATTTAGGAAGATAATAATTTAAGTAGTTAAGCCTTTCTCTGTGGTTCGATACCCTAATACTTTCATATTACTTTGATCTTGTGCACTTGCAAGTATTGGGTTAAAACTTTGTTATAAAAATCCCGATCAAGTTTTTGGCGCCGTCGCCGGGGAGAGGTTAAATTAATTGCTTTTGTTATTGCCTCCTAAATTTGTTAGTATTTTTTATTCTACTTTTATTCTTGAAAAAATATATAAATTTTTTTTTTGTCTTCAACGTTTTTTTTATTATTATTTTTTATTTTCATTACTTGATAGTTTATTCATCATTATTATTTGTGGTAAATTTATTTTTATTATTATCTTTTTGAATTTGTTTATTAATGCATGGTCGTCATTCGCTCTCTGTTGATTTGAAAGAATTTGATCCTGAGATAGAGCGTACACTTAAGGCACTTAAAGCACAAGGAAAATTTTCTAATACTTGTCAGGTTAAAATGGATGAAAATCCACGCGCATTAAGGGAGTATTTTACTCCTAACACTTATAATTCACCAATAGGTAATAGACTACCTGAAATTGAGGCTAATCACTTTGAAATCAAAGCTTTTACTATTCAAATGTTACCATCTTTTTATGGGCTTGATTCTGAAAATCCTTATAAGCATATTGATGAGTTTTTAGAGATTTGCTCTACTTATAAACTGTCTAATGTAAGTGATGATGCTATTAGATCACGCCTTTTTCCTTTTTCTTTGAAGGATAAGGCTAAACATTGGTTGCACACATATGAGAGAATAGGTACTTGGGCTGAGATGTCTAGAGAATTTCTAAAAAATATTTTCCTATGGGTAAACTTACAAGGTTAAGGAGAGAAATCACTACTTTTTCCCAACAAAATAATGAACAATTTCATGAGAGTTGGGAGAGATTTAAAGAACTTCTTCGTAGTTGCCCTCACCATGAAGTCCCTAAATGGCAGCAAATACAAAGCTTTTATTCAGGATTAGATGAGAGAAATCGCCAAATGGTTGATTCCTCTTGTGGCGGTACTTTTCTTCATAAAACTGCAGATGAGGCGTGGGATTTATTTGAAAATTTGAGTGATAATTCACAACAACACGCCACCTCCTCACGAGTAGGTACATCTAGGCAAATAGGAAATAGAGGAATGTTTGAAGTTTCTCAAAATATTGATCTTTCTGTGAAAGTTGATGCTTTATCTAAAAAAGTTTGATCAATTGTTAGCTTTAAATACATTGCCTACTAATTCTCCTAATGTTCAAGGTGTTTGTGCAATTTGCTCTAGTCCCTCTCATGTTATTTATGACTGTCCTAGTGCTTCACTATTTCCATAATTTGTGCAGGAACAAGTCAATGTAGCTCAAGGATTTCACAGGCAAAATGACCCCTATTCAAACACGTACAATTCAGGCTGGAGAAATCATCCTAATTTCTCTTGGAGGCAACAAGGAGGGGAAGTTCAATTAGGCCAACAACAACATCAACAAAACAGACAATCTGGTATGACTACTCCCCCTGGTTTTCAATCTCAAAGGTATGTACCTCCTCATCCTCCTCAAAATGGAAACTCTATTTTGAAGAAAAAGTATTATTTGCTTCGAAAGGTTTAGAATCTATGACACAAATTTTAGATTCACACACCCAATCTATTGCTAGGTTAGAAACTCAAATAGGGCAACTAGCTAATGCAATAAGCAGAAGAGATGAGGGTAAGCTTCCTAGTCATCCAATAGAGAATCCTAGAGCTAATTACCATGAGCAAGGTAAAGCTGTAATTACTATTAGAAATGGGAAGTTGGTAGATAATAAAGTAAGGGAACCTATTAAAGATAGTGAATCAAATAATAATGAAACCAAGGGAATTTCTATGACTAAAATTGATAGGAAGATAGAGAAGGAACTAGCTTCTTCCTCTAATTTTAAGACTCTAGAATCATCTCCTACGACTTCATACAAACTAAAGGTTCCTTATCCAGAAACTTTTTTGCCACCCCCACATCTTAGAAAGGATAATAAAAGGGAAGATATTTTAGAAACTCTCAAACAAGTTAAAATTAATCTTCCACTTTTAGAGGTTATTAAGCAAGTCCCATCCTATGCAAAATTTCTTAAAGCCATGTGTACTTTTAAAAGAAAATCTAAAACCAGTATTTCTAAGAAAATCTTCCTAACTGAACAGGTGAGCTCTATTTTTCAATACAACACTCCACCTAAATATAAAGATCCTGGTGTCCCTACTATCTCATGTCTTATTGGTAATCATAAAATAGATAGGGCACTCTTAGATTTAGGTTCTAGTGTTAATTTGATTCCATACTCTGTTTATGAAGAGTTAGGATTAGGAGAATGCAACCAGCTGATATGACGTTATAATTAGCTGATAGGTCTATCAAGGTACTTAGGGGAAGGATAGATAATGTTCTAGTTCAAATTGATAAAGGTGTCTTCCCTGTAGACTTTGTAGTCCTAGATATGGAACCTGGTAGATCTTCTCAAAATCATATCCCCATTATTCTAGGTCGTCCCTTCTTGGCTACTGCTGACGCCACTATTAATTGTAGAACTGGGGTTATGGATGTTTATGTAATGAATATGAGGGTTAGATTAAATATTTTTAAAACTTCTTCACAACCTTCTATAGAAGATAGTTCTGATTGCTATTTGGTAGATGTAAATGATGAATTAATTGAAGAAACTCTACCTTTAATGTGTTGAAAAGATTATACTTTTATTGAAAAAGAAAACCTTATCTGCACTGAAAATGTTAATTCTAGTCTTACCTGCATTGCTCTACCTGAAAACTCTTCTTTGATTGTGAATCATGAGCTTAATATGAGAGAAATAGATCCTGGCTGAATGCAAAAGAATTAGGAAGTCTGGCTGAAGACTTTAAAATTAGCGCTTTTGGGAGGCAACCCAAATTTTATTTTATTTATTTTATTTTTATATTTTTATTCTATTTTATTTTTTTTTTTTTTTTTATCCCACTTGATTGGTAGAAAGGTATGAAATGTTTGTTTTGTAGGATAATAAAACAACTTATCATTATTATGGAGATTACAGAGATTGTTTACTACTCTTGCAGACATGCATTAATAATGCCTCTTCTACCAGGTTGTATTGTTCTTTTCTTTGTCTCTTCTCATACTCTTGGTACTCTTATCACATTGTGGACAATGTTGGGTCTAGGTGTGGGGGAGAAGATATTTTTATTCTGATATCTACTATTTTTTTTAGTATTTTTTTCCTCGTATTTCTTGTTCAAATATTTTTTTAAAATTTTTTAAATTTTATTTATTTTTCTACATTATTTAAAAAAAATTAAAAATATGATTTCACATAAAGAATAATTCTTTTTTAGTTCCTTTAAAAATGTCTTAAATAAGTTGAGAAAAGTATTTATTTTCTTGTTTTTAAGTAGGGTGACGGACTTATGTTCTATATTTGTTATAACTTTTGCATGACTTACACTTGAGCACATGGGTCATTGTTAGTATTTAATAAATCCTTTACATTATTTTTGAGTTACATAAAGTTGATGAATCTCTTCCCTACATTCTAGAACTTACTTGAGTACCTCTTGAGGCGAAATAGAAAGGTTTTCTCTATTTGACTCAGAGACGATGGTCATAGGCCTTCTTTGAATCGTTTGTGCCTTTCAAGCTTACCAAATTTCATAAATTTTTACCTTCGTACCCTTTTGAGCCTAAATGTTATATCTTTCTTTAAACCACTTAAATATTAACCCTTAATGTTGTAGAGAGTTTAATGCAAACTTCTAACTAGTGCTTCAATGATGGGTTGTTGTTTGTGTGTTTTGGAAAAAGAAGTTATCTTGACAAAAGGGAGAAAAAAAAAAATATATATATATATATGGCTTGTGGTGTTGAAAAAAAAATGTATTGAGCTGAAAAAAAAAAAAAGGGAAAAAGACAAAGAAATAAAAGTCGATACATGATTGTTACAAGTCATAAGGTGCAAAGAAAAAATTCAAGAGGCCCGAATTTATAAATGTAAGAAAAAGGAATGGCCTTAAATGATGAAATCCTGAGAAAAAAGAAGATGGTAGCTGGTGAATGTGTTACAGAAAAAAAAAAGGAGCAAAAACAAAGTTAGAAAGTTTGTTGAAATTTTAAAGTATCCATCTTCTTTGTAAGCTCTCTTTTCTTTGATTTTGAATTCCTTACCTTCGCTTGATAACCATGCCCTAACCTTACATTACAAGCTTTAAAGTCCTACCTGATCTGAGTTGAGTTGAGAATTCTTGATTAGTGGAGAGAAGGTACGAAGAGTGAGCCTATGGAATGAACTCTTGCTGAGATTTGTTCTCTATATGTAATTTGAAAATTTTATTTAGTATTTCTTTTATACTCTCTTATGACTACGATTACACCTTACACAAGTTTTGCATTAGTTATGGGAGATAATTGAATATTCGTTTGTTTACTTGAGTTTAAAAATAAGAAGAAGAGTGCTTGTCTTGATAAGTTTGAGATCTTGATAAATGGTACTTAATTGGGATTATTATATATCTTTTAAAAAGTTTATTGTTTATTTGACTTTGTGGGTATGTCATCTGCAAACCCTCACGAGACCATACTCGTCCACTAAGGATAACTTAGGGGTTTAAAGGGCTTGTTGCACATGCTAAGTGCAATTTTGAGTCCTACGAAAGTGGCTAGTTAGTTTTTCTTTTTCTTTTTTTTTATTTTTGCTTGAGGACTAGCAAAACTTAGGTATGGGGGAGTTGATAGAGTCGATTTTTAGCACAAATAAACACCTTAAATTTTAATTATTAGCCTGTGAAAATATTTTATTTATTTATTAGTCATAATTATTATATTTAATTTATTTTATTTATCTTTGTGCAGATTTCTAAAAAAAGAATGGAAAATAAAGATTTCATATTAAATTTGGTAAAGGGAAGCTGCAGTATTTGAATCCTTTAAGGATTAGGATTAGAACTTTAATAGAATCCTTTAAAGATTAGGATTGTAGTTGAATCCTTTTAGGTTTAGGATTTTTCTTCTCTTTTGTCTATATATAAAAAAGCCACACAAGAAGAGAGAGGGGAAGAAGAAAGAGAAGAGCTGCAGTGACTTTCAATTGGAGAAGAAGAAAGCCATGATCTACTCCAAGAAATTGGTTCCTTCTGTCCCTTTAGCCATGAACTAAATTTATTTTTAGAATCTTGATGAAACCCTAGTAATGTGACTTTGGTTTATTTTATTTTTGGGAGATTTATTCTATCATTTATGTGATCGCATATCTTGGGATGTTATTGGTTTGATGCAATTAATTCTTTGTGATTGTTCTTGTAGAATAATTATTTGGGTTAATTGATATTTTTATCCATGCTTAATTTTTGTAGTCTTGAGTGTGAAAGATATGTGATTTTTGCAAGTATATTGTGGGTATTAGAATTGAATAGTTCATGCTAATTTTAGATGATTTATGTCATAGAATGAATAAGTCATGTTAATGGTTAGATGGATTATGTCATGTATTTAAGCACAATATATTTCTCTAGTAAATCGAAGCTTGTAGCCTAGATCACCACATGATTGTTTAATCTTTTCTCCTAAATAAAATTAAATCATTGTTATATAGGTTAGTGGTGGATTCAAGGGTTAAGCTCCTGTTATCTTTAATTTAATTATTTTATTCATTAGTTTTAATTATTTTAGTAATAATTCTTAGATAACAAAATTTGATTCTTCTTTTTATAGAATTAATTTAGAAAGATAATAATTTAAGTAGTTAAGCCTTTCTCTATGGTTCGATACCCTAATACTTTCATATTACTTTGATCTTGTGCACTTGCAAGTATTGGGTTAAAACTTTGTTATAAAAATCCCGATCACTTCACTACAAATTGATGACTCTTACGCATGGTAGCAAAAGTGTTGAAGAGTATAAACAAGAGGTGGAGTTATACACTTTGAAGCTGAGCTTGGAGGAATACAAAGATGCTTCTATTGCTAGATTTCTAAGTGGTCTCCATAGGTATATTGCTAATAAACTATAACTGTACCCTTACACCACTTATAAAGACATGTGTCATTTGGCAACCAAGATTGGAAATCAAAGGAAGAGGGTTGCTTTCTCCAAAACTAATCTTCCTTCTTCAAGAAATGTGGTGTCTAAGCCTCAAGCATCTACTTACAAGAGTTGGCAAAAGAAAGATGGAACACCTAAAGTGTCATTCAAAGATAATTCTAAGGCTAAGATGGAAGAGAAAGATAGATTGATTACCAATCCAACTAGGTGCTTTTAGTGCAATGGTGTGGGACACAATGAATTGTTACCAAGAGGACTTTGGTCTTTTACGAAGATTTGAATGGTTAGATTTAAAAGGATGAAGATGATTCCCAAGACAACAAGAAAGTGGTGAAGAAGTGCAAGGAATTGCCTTTTTCGAAGCCGATGAGAAAGGCATGAGTTTGGTGACTATTAGAGCTTTGTCTACTGAAGTCCTTGAAGAGGAGTGTAGCATTCAAAGGGAAAACATCTTCCACACTAAATGCTTAGTGGGAGGTAAAATTGTTATCTTATTGTTGATAGTGTAGTTGCACTAATGTAGCTAGTACCTATCTTGTTGAAAAGTTGACTTTACCTCTTCTCAAGCATCCTAAACCTTATAAGGTACATTGCTTAAATGACAGTGGTGAAGTTAAGCTTTACAAACAAGTGCTAGTTTCTATTACTAAGGGGTCATATAACTATGATAATTTTTGTGATGTAGCTCCTATGCAAGTGGGTAATTTGTTGTATGGACATCCTTAGCAATACGATAGAAGAGCTATTCATTATGGTGTGAAAAACACTTATATTTTTGAAAAAGATGGCAAGAAGTTCATGCTGAATCCATTGACTCCTAGTCAAGTCTTTGAAGAACAAAAGGAAATGAGAGAAAAAGAAAGACTTGAGAATGATAAAAAGAGAAAGAGTATTGAAGAGGGTAAAAGAATTGAGGAAAAAGAAATGAGTGTGGAAAAACCAAGAGAGGAAAAATGAAAGAAAGACAAGAAAATAAGTGATCCGAAGAATGATAGTTTGAAGAGAGAAAAGAGATGTTTCTACGCAAAAGAGAGTGGGATCATAGAAGCTATTGAAAAAGAAGAGTTGGTTTTACTTCTTTATTGCAAAGGTACATTTGTTTCTACTAATGATCACTTGTCTTCCATGTCTAATGCTATAGTAAAGGTCATTGAAGATTTCAAGGTTGTTTTTCCCGAAGAGGAGCTCGGTGGACTTTCTCCTTATAAGGGAAGTGAAAATCGAATTGATAGGAGGTCTATGCATTGTTTCTCAAAGGACAACAAAAGCTCAACAAGTGACATACAAGATTGATGAAATTCATAGAGATATGTCCATATGGCATTTGGTACAAGAGAGGTAAAGAAAATATTGAATACTTTGTCAAAAAGGTACACTCTAATCTTTACTTTACAAGCTCAAATACTTGCTTTTGAGATGCATAAGGAGTTACATGCTAGTAATAATGATTTAAAGGACATATTTGATGCTTGTTTTTTTGTACCTAATGAAAAGTACCTTATACATGATGGTTTTCTTTACCATGAAGGTAAATTGTGCATTCCCTCTTGTTACTCTAGATTGTTATTGGTAAAAGAGGCTAATTGTGGTGGTTCAATGGGACATTTTGGCATTGCTAAAACTTATGATATATTGCGTGAGCACTTTTGGCTTCGCATGAAAAGAGATGTAGAGAGTATCATTGACAATTGTTTAGAATGTAAAAGTGCTAAATCTACATCTTTGCCACATGGACTTTATACGTCTTTGAATGTGCCTAGAGAACCTTGCATAGACATGTCTATGGAGTTTATACTTGGACTACTTAGGTTTCTTAAAAGCATGGATTCTACATTTTGTTGTTGTTTATTTGGATGACATCTTGACTTATAGCAAAACTTATGAAGATTATTTGCATCATCTTAAGCAAGTTTTGTTCGTTTTGGGAAATGAGAAATTATATGCTAACCTTGGAACATATGAGTTTTTCTTGGAAAAGGATACTTTCCTAGGTTATGTGGTGAGTTCTCAAGGTTTTAAATAGGATGAAAGTAAGGTGCAAGCAATCAAAGATTGGCCTAGATCCAAGAGTGCATTTGAAGAAAGAAGTTTCCATGGTCTTGCAAGTTCATATAGGAGATTTGATGGAGATTTATCAAGGACTTTAGCACCATTACCAGTTCCTTGACGAATGTAATCAAGGAGGATTTGCGTCAATGGAAAGCTTGTTCACCTTATTTTGAGTTTGCTTACAATAAAACTCATCACACTACTACTCTTTACTCTTCTTTTGAAGTTTGTCATTGTTTCAGTCTTCTAATGCCTTTTGATTTGATTCCTTTATCTATCGATCATGCTTTGAGCTTGGGTGAAAAGAAGAAGACAAAGTTTGTCAAGTTTATCCATCCAAGAACTATGATACTGTTGAAGCCAACAATAAGAAGCTTATGGTTAAAAGAAATGTTGGAAGGAAACGCCTAGTCATTGACATCGGAGGTTTAGGTTAGGATTACCTTAGAAATGAACGATTTTCTTCCCAACAAAAGTCTAAACTCGATGCCCGTGGCGATGCCCTTTTCAAGTTCTTGAACATTTTAGTGACGATGCTTATATATTTGATCTTTTGGGAGAATATAATGGTAAGTACTACTTCCCATGTTTTTTATTTATCTTTGGTTGATGTAGGTGAAGATTCGAGGATAATCATTTCAAAGGAGGGGCAGATGATATGAATCGGGAAGGCCAATAAGCTAATAAGTTGATGCATGGACCGCTTACTAGAGCAGAGGCGAAGAAGATCAAGGCATATGATGGACGATTGCCTAAACGAATGGATACATGCATTGAAGAAACCTTGAAGAATAGATTAAGAGCTAGAATGAAGGCTTGAAATATGAAAGAAATCACCCTAAGTTGCTTATAAATCAATGCCTAAACTTAGAGCAACCAATGGGCAAGTTGGGACAAGAATAAATCAAGAAAAGGCAAAAAAAAAGCCTACCATCGATAGTAGGCCCTGTACTTACCGTCCCCGGTAGGCTTCCTTTCAAATGGGCTTGTTAGCTAAAGACCTACTGTGTGTGGTAGGGTATCCTATAAGACCCAGTAGGGTCATGGAATTTTTTAAAAATGCATAGTTTACGTTGGTTTTTAATGTTTAAACTCGATTTTCTGTTATTAATTAAGGGTTTAATTTGTCTTTCAGAGTCTCTAGTCAATAGTCGAATAGGATTTAGAGCTAACACTATAAATATACATTCATAGCCTACATTGTAAACTGACTTTTGAATTTTGCTGAAAATTGAGAGAGGATTCTCCATTGGTTTCTAGGGTTGTTCAACCCATCTTAGTTAGCTTGTATATGTTTGCTTTCTTAGCTTGTGAACAATTGATTGCCTTTATTGAGGAATCTACGGAAATAAATTGCATTTCAATTCCTTCTTTAATTGATTCTAAGAGTCCTTGTTCTTAGAATTTATTAGACCTAGGTCTTCTTAGCTTGTGTAGTTTCCTCAAGTTTCTTTCTATCAATTTGGGAAAGAGTTTTACCTTTCAATACTGGGTTTATGACATAGGTTTCCTAATAGAGTGCTAAAGCTAAGAAATCTTCAACAAAACTTCTTCATCAGAGGAGGCGATCTTGGGAAGGTGTTGAACAAAAATTGCAACCAATTGAAGATTCACATCACGACAGGAACTCAGTCACCATAGAATCCTCAAGACATGAGACACCTGAGGATAAGGAATGGAGTTTTGAATTAGCCTACCGAAGGTTACAAATTAGACCTCGTCGTCATGACAAGGAAAACACAATACATACGGGAGACTTCAAAGAGCCCATGTTGAGTCTTGTCCTACTTTTCCAGTTATACTTTTGTTCCTAGGTTGAGTGGTCACAATGAGTCAGATTTATTGATATCTATATATCATGTAGCCTTTTCTCCATTGGTTTGGTGTTTATTTATTTCAATTAATTTCATATTTAGTCCCCAACATTTGTTCTTTTTTTAGGAATGGTCCCTAGCTTTAATTTTTAACTTTTATGGTCCTTAATATATTTTTGAACAATAGGTATGGTTTTTTTCTTAAATTTTGTTAAATTTAACAAATTACAAACAGTCAAAATCTATGAACTCTAAACACATTAAAATAAACACCGGAAAAAATGTAAAATTATATGAAGTTAAAAAAAAAAAAATTGAAACTCCTCCTTCGCCTCCCTTTCTTCTTCATTCTCCCGCTGGTCTCCCTTTCTCTGAGTGACCAACGGTGCCTCTCCCATCTCCAATTTTTCTTCCACAAAAAATTCATCTATGTCTATCACTTTTTTCTCATCAAAACTAGAAAATTCTCAAATACACCATTCAAACAAGACTAAGAATAAAAAAGAAAACCTTGTACAATTGAGAAGAAACTGGACAACAGTGACCAAAAGCTTCATCTCTTGTTTATGTTCAAATAAAGAAACCAAAACTCTGTTCCTAAACCCACCATAATACAACTAGAATTTCGATTAACATTTCAACAATGTCTTACTCACACACCATCTGATGAAAAATTTAAACCCCCCACCTGCTAAAAATAAAATCAAGATTCACCAATGTAGACAAAATCTCGAAAATGAAACACATTTTCGGAGAAGAATCAATGAAAAAAGTTACATTCGTGATAATATGGATTTTTAGGAGCAAAACAAGCACACTGAAAAACGGGTCATATCCCCATCTAATCTAAACACATTCATGTTTCCCTACCTAACCACTTCTACTGATGTAGAGTTTCCTAACTATTGAATAGCCTGAGGCTGAGCGACTTCCACGAAAGAATGTTGTAGTCTGCCGTTTATTCTATTCAGAACTGTTGGGAAATGACTATAAAAGCATGAACAAAAACAAATCTCTAGTTCCCACAAGCAAAAATTTACAACTTAAGTACTCAGCTGAAAAAGAAAGAGAGATAATTAAAACGGAAAAGAAGTTAGTGTTACTGCTTTTGAATCTGCTAGCAATTTTCTCCGTTCTAACTACTAATGCCAATGCTTGTGTTTCTCCATTCCGTTTTTTCTGTGAAATCGCTAATTTGCCTCCAACACAAAGATTTACTAGCGGTTTCCTATTTTCTTTTCCAACAATTATGAACAACTCGCCACCTCCAACAACAGTAGCAGCAACAAAGCCATCCTTTTATCTACCTTTCAAATTTACCACCACTCTTTGGTGGTAGATCACCAAATTCTCCTCCTTTTATGCTGCCACCACTTGTTCAAGGTTGAAAACTACCACTTACGTTTGCCTCAAAATTTGTTTCTCGGTGTTTGGATCAAGCGAGATGAGGGTTGCAGAACCAATCAACTCGAGAAAAGATATCTGCCCAAATGATCTTTTGTTCTTTTATCTATACACGGATTTCTCTGATTCTTTATTTGAACAAAGTTTCCTTTTATTCCTTGAATTAATTATATTCTGGAAATGAAAGAGTTAACGGTAGAAGTTTCTTGGCCACCATGGTCGCACAGAGGAAGGGAGGCAGCACCTGCGGGAGAAGGGAGAAGAAGGGCAGGAGTTTTTTTTTTAGCTTTATAATTTTACTGTTTCTCCTTGTATGCTAATGTGTTTAGCCTGACTGATTTTGATTTTTGGTATCAGTCAGCTTTAACGGAATTTTAAAAAAAGGACCATACTTAAAGCTCAAAAATATATTAAGGATCATAAAAGTTAAAAAGAAATGTTAGGGACTATTCCTGACAACGAAACAAATATTGGGGACCAAATATGATATTTAATTCTTATTTATTATATGTAAGAATTTTGCTGTGCATCAACTACTACTAGAGTTTCCCGCTATTCACTGTTACTTTCTCGTTTGCTCTGAAGACTCGATGTTTGAACTTTACAAGGGAAGGCAAGAGGATGACCACTGGATCGCACGTCACCACCATAGTAACACTTGTAAATTATGGGTACGGATACAATGAGGAAAAAATGAATGGGATAGACGTGCATTGAAGGATAAACTAAGGGAATAGATTCTCAGGTATCGGAATATCTAACCCATTTCAAGTCCATGTCTTGAAGGTTCCCCCTCCACTTCCCACCAGCTGGCCCCCACTCTTGCATCCGCTGCCCCGAGTGATGAATTGTAAATGGAAGTGTGTCATTCTTTGCAATGCCTCCAACACCAAAGTGAGGAGCATACTATGAAACTATAAATCTAAGGCGCTCAATTGCAAGAGCTTAGAATAACCATCAATCACTGGGACGTGATACTCTCCTAGATGTATCGACGGATGTTCCCGAATGAGGACTCAAGTGGTGGTGGTGGTTACAGCGAAAATCAAAACTAAGGGTGTTTTTCTTCCCCTTATCACCTCGGTTGTTTTTCTTTTTAGGATTTCTTCCTTTGTCCCGCTTTGTTATTTATGTTGATTTTTTACTTTTACTCGTGTGCTTTTACTATGTTACTTCATTTTTCATTTTTTATGTTTTTATTTAGTTGTGGCCCCATATTGAAGACAATGTGGTTTAAAGTTCTGGGGGAACACTTTGTGATAGGTAGCATAGTTCTTTATTTAGTAGCGTATTTTTTTGTTTACTTTTAATCATTTTTGGAAAAAACAAAAAAAGTTTTAAAAATTTGAAAAATTCAAAAAGATTTGTTTTCCTTTAGTATTTTACTTCTTAGGCTTGAAAAATCGAAAAAAAAGTAATTTGCATTCTTTAGAGTTTTCCTTCCTATCATTTAAAAAACCAAAAAAGATTTTTTTTGTTTTAATTTTTTATTTCTCAATTTTAAAAGATCCAAAAAGACTTTTATCATCATGGACTAGTGGGGATAGAATTTCTGTAGACCATTTGGAAATTTTTTATGAGGCTTGATACTTCATAAAGTTGAACACCTTGCACTTATTTATAATTTTGTGAATTCATGTTTTTTCTTGCACATACGAGTGTCTTGGAGTAAATGAATTCTTTATGAATCTTGGGGTATTGGTTTAGGGATTTACTTCTAAGTGTGCCCTCGAACTTATCTTCCTACGCCTTGAAGGACACATTGTATTTGGCTATAGTTGATCTCAAACATGATGGTAAAAGGCCTTATTTGACTCGTTTGAGCCTTTCTTGCTTGCCCTTTTAATATACTATGAATCCTTAGTACCCTTTTAGTCTATAATTGTGTAAGGGATTTTATCCCTTTTTTTTTTTTTTATCTTTAAACTCACACGATTAATAAAACCTTGATTGCGAGAGCTAATGAGTCTATCTCTGTAAGTCTCTTTTGAATGAGCTAATAACTAGAGAAGTGTAGGTCAAAGAGTACAAAGAGGAGTGATGCAAAGGAAGGTATTTTGTGAAATTTTGTAAGACGGAATTCAAAAGAGGAGATGAAAAGAAGTGAGGAAAAAAAAAATCTGTGTTGAAGAAAGACTTGTAGAATTCTCATTCTTGTGTTACTTAAAAGAAAGAAAAAGTGAAAAAAATGAGGGAGTTGATGAGAAAAAAAGGAAGGTGAAGAAAGAGAAAGAAGAGAAAAGAGTGAAATCTAGAAAAATATGCTTTTAGCCTCTTTCTTGTAAAGCTAATATCATACTTTCTTACCTTGCAAAAACTTGCTCGTGATTGTACTTCATGAATGAGAAAAGAGTGCTTGGAGAAGTTGTTAATGTTGAAAAGGTGTACAAAGGTGAATGGGTGAAGTCTTTCCAGTAAATAGAAAAGTGAGTAAACGATGACTTGAAGGTTTTAGATTAATTTTTATCTTTGTTTTCCTTTAGGTTGCATTAACTCTCTTTTCCATTTCTTTTGTTTTTCCTTTCCCTTTATTTGGAACCATTTTATGTCCAGAACCTAATTTTACATACTTAAAAGTCTTATCTAATCCGAGAATGATTTTAGTTAGAACTACTAGCGGAGAGGTGGTAAAGTTCAAGTAAACGACGTCGTCCATCCCCTTGCCCGAGAGGGATGACAAGATATATATGCTCACAAAATGCTTTGCCGATGGCAGAAAGACTAACTCCTCCCCATTACCATTAAAGTGAATGATTTCGTGAATACCTTAACATTCAGTTTGCATTTATTAAACTTTGCACAGGTAAACACACACACACTCTGTTGGATCATATTTGTGTAAGTTAAATGCTTTGTGGGATACTAGACTCCTGTAACTCATTCTTTGATGGATTCTTGGATGGTTTTGTGAATTTTATCCTTGTTAGGAAGTGATGATATCTTTTACCTTTGTTTTAAACTTTTTTTTTCAGTTTTAGTTTTGTTCTAACTGTCCTTGTCGTATGTCCATTTTTTTTTTTTTTTTTGGTTATTTTGGATGTCCCGAGAGGGTGCTTGTCATTGTGTATTTTGGTTTTTTGGTTTTGAATGGCTTGCGGGAAAGCAACGTATAAGTGTGGAGGAGTTTGATACGTATAGTCTATTCAAAAGTTTTACATGGTCTTTATTTCAGTTTTTGAAGAGTTTGATGTATAAAACAGACCATTTACAACCAAACTATTGTATTACTATTCTAGGTACATCTTCAAGGAGTAAGAAGTGAAAATAAGTTAAACGGGAGCCTAAAGAGAGGAAACGATCGAAAATTAGAGAAGAAAAATATGAGGACAACATAAAAACAATGGCAGCTATGGTTTGGAGCATAAGGCCATCGCGGTCGGCTAGGTTACTTCAAACAAGGGAGCCATGGAAAGAAGCCTGCTGTGGTTTGCAGGTCCAGGCCGGCAACGGCCTGCTGTATCATGAAAAAACCCAATTCTCTTCGGATTTTCACTCTTTAAAATGGACTTTTTTCTTGCTTTATTTTTCATTCAAACTTAGGGAATTTAAAAAGTGACTTAGGGGAAACTTTCCTCATAGAGTGTGTTAGTATATGCCCTACGACCAATTGACTCACATTTATGATTTATGAAGCATGTATTTTTTGAATTGTATTTTATGCTCTTGGTCATCAAGTATGTGACTTGATAGTAAAATCCTTATAGCTAATAAAATACTATTCTTATTTGTCCCTAATTTATTACATCTTGTAAACTAGTGTGAAGTTGATTGATGGTCAAGTTTTACTGATCATGAATATGAGATATAAAATCAATTCATAAATACATATTGAGAATATTATATTGGACATGACCCAAAGTGAAGAAGAAATATTGCATGGGTTTAAGTTATAAGTATTTTATTCTCAGTCTTATATTTGGTGTCCTTTGACCTAATGTTTTTAATGTTTCTTGCATAGGGAGAAAATATGTTTTGACATATTCAAACATCACTTTTAATTAGGTGATCATTATGACTATTGGTTGGCTTATTTTCTTGTCGTGGCTTGAATATTGGAGATGGTGAAAGGGATTTGTCCCTCTCTTTTTAGAGAGAGATATCCATGGGCCCCTTGATAAGGAAGACTGGAAAATATGCATGGTCATGCTCAAATAAGTATTAATAAGGTGTTATTAATATTATTTGTTGGAACAGTCTGCCTGATGATCAAGTAAACGGCTAATTAAATTTTATAAGAATGACTTGGTCCATGCCTTATACTTAATTAGGATATCGTGTGACAAAAGGACTAAATATTAAATCTGATGCTAGGTTATTATTACATTTACTTAACTTGGGTAAGCATAATGTCGTGCTAGAGGCCGCTTATGTTTTGTTAATAAATGTCTAGGACATTTTTCATTCACTGCCAACGTTAAGTGAACCTACAGGGTCACACGCATAGACGATCTTGTGAGCGTAATGTCCACGTTCAATGAATCTGGATTGTATCCAGATTCGCTGAACATATACAAAAGGGGGATCAGATTCCATGTTGTATTTTCTGGTAAGTTAATAAGTAATTAATTTTATTTAATCGAATAAATGAAATTAATTACTTAATATTACTCATCCTACCGTTGGATGATTATAGGAATAGACGGACGAGATTAAACTGTCATTAGATGACAGTTAGGGTTTTGATATTGACAGTTATAAAAGGTTATGTTAACCTTTTCTTGGTGGCCGTCCTTTATCTGAAAAGAAAAACAAAACCCTAAACCCTAGAACGGCGATATAGTATCTAGCCTCCTCTCTCCGAAACACGACCGATTACCAAATAGTCAGGATCAGTTCTGAACATTTTTCAGAACACAGAAGGGGCTAGCATCCCGATCGCTTGCAGAGGAGTTCGTCGCGTGGATACCAGTAGAGGGCGAAGTGTAAAAAGCAGCGCCTCCACACTGAACAATCAAAACATTGAGGTAATTTCTATCCAATCGGTTTTTCTAGTATGTGCAGATCCTGTTGATGGATTTCCGTAGTTTTACTTTATTTTGTTTTTTGCCTACGAATTCCAATAGAGTATCCCTAAGAAACACTTTAATTGCTCATTCAATTTACAGTTCCAAGACTAGATTAGGCTTTTCAAAGGTGATTAGAGATTCCTATGGGAGCAATTTCAAAGACAAAGAACAGCGATTTGAGAGGTTCATTCGGACTAATCTTCGGAATCATGAAGATTTTCCAATCAATTCCTAATCATCTCTTTTCACTTTTATTCATCAATTCTATGAATTTCTTAGTTGTAATTGAGATTATGAGTAGGTAAATATTTTTTGTGTTTGAATGTGGATGAACTATAGTGAATGTTAGTTTAATTTCTATGGTGTTTTATTGATGGATTTGATTAGAAATAATAATTGTGATCCTCAGGTTAATTAGAGAAGTCTAGTTCATTCTTGTTTTTGTTGCGTTCGTGATTGAGTTAGGATTAAAAGAGATTTTTTTCTAATCATTTAGGCGATTAATGGATTCTCACCCAGAGATAGGGAGAATCCTAATAAAGAGAAAGAAGCAAGCCAATAGTTCAGATCCATGATAATTTATTCTAAGCAATCAACTAATGA
This sequence comes from Catharanthus roseus, assembly GCA_028651295.1. Classification (NCBI taxonomy): domain Eukaryota; kingdom Viridiplantae; phylum Streptophyta; class Magnoliopsida; order Gentianales; family Apocynaceae; genus Catharanthus; species Catharanthus roseus. The sequence goes on along the minus strand of JAPQWS010000153.1, from coordinate 27,030,164 downwards.
AAATTAAGGGGATTCTTCTATTTAAACACACCTTTAAAATCAAAGATTATGGTTCTTTGGATCATAAGTTGTAGTATTTCATAAAATTTTGCAACTTTCATAATTTAGTTTCTAATCTTTAAGACCTTGAATTGATTGATTAAACAATAGAAATGTAGAAGAGTAGTGAGTATTAGTGCTCTCCGTCCTGTGAGTTCGGTAGTACGAGAACTCTTCTAGCTAATTAAAACATTAGGTGCGCTTGCCATCATAATAGTTTCTAGTTTAAGAACCTACACAACAATCTGCAAAGACCAAGATATGTTTGATGATTTGCAAATTGGAAAATTTTTCCTTATTGATGGGAAGCAACGTGAAGATTGAAGTTGGAGGAGCTGGACGAGTCCGCCTAAAGCTTCAGAAGATAAAGTAAAAATACATTTGATGTAAGATATATTCTTGATTCAATGGTTAATCGTGATTTCATTAGGCTAGTTAACATCAAAAGGTTAAGTATTTTGGAATTTAGATGTTCTACAAAATATTCAAATGAGGTTGTTTAGTTATGAGAGGGCAGAAGAAGAAGAATATTTAACATCTTGATGGTCATTCCTTGAAGAAGAACCTTGAAGGAAGTAAAGCTGGAGAAAGAATAGAGAATAAGACCACAAAGGCTGATAAGAGAGCTAGGTTTTCTAATTCAGTTGTAATTCTAGAAATTGGGGAAAAGGAGAGCATTTTTTAGGTTTATTTTCCCAATAACCTTAAAATTTGAATTTCTCAATATCTCATTGGAATGATTGGAAATTATTAAGATAGAAGACACCTATAAATAGGTTCTCATAGTTTAGGTTTTTTATAAAATATCGCTTACTCTAAGCAATTAGGGGTTTTAGGCTGTTATATATTTTGCGTGGGTTTGTAATTTAGTTCCCTTCAGAAACTCTATAAGTAAAGATTTACCTTTTTGAGTCTTAGATGTGGGTTAGTATTGAGACACCCAATTACGCTATATCTTTAGGTCATTATTTTCTCTTCTTTCTATAAATTTTGTGGCTGCTTCCGGTGTCCATCATCAAAAAGTGGTATCAAAGCTATTTTTAAGGCCAACACTTAACTGATCTTATTATGTCCTATGTTTCTTCATCATCCGCAATCATATGGAATGGAGAAGTTTTTGACAAATTTCAGTTGTGAATGGGTTTGAGGCTAGGGGACCCTTTATTCCCTACCTCTTTGTTCTTTACATGGACGTCTTGAGGCATTATATCGATAAAGTCATTGAAGGGGGAAATGGAAATACATCAAGATTACCCGTGGCAACCCCACTCTATCTCCCATACTTTTGTTGATGACCTTATTCTTTTCGAGGTGGGAACGGAAAGATAGGCTAAATTGATGGAAGATATTTAAAATAATTTTTGTATAGAATGGGGGAGAAAAGTTAGAGCGGAAAAATCAAAACTTTTTGTATCGGGCAATATTAGAAGGAGCACAATTCGAAACTATTAAACATCAATTTCATACCCTTGATGGCTAATTTGGTATGATATAATATGGGCATCCCTCTACTTCATAAAAGGGTGGGGATAAAAACCTTTAGCTATATTCAAGAGAAAGCTAGAAGGAAATTATCTAGCTAGAAAGAAAGCTTTCTGTTTAGAGCCACAAAGACTATCTTAATTCAATCCACTATGGCGGCCAGTCCCTGTTACTCAATGCAAATAATGAAAATTCCTACAGTGGTTATTGAGGAATAGGAGAAGATGAATATGCTTTCTTTTTTTTTGGGTGATGAAAGATAGAAATAGAAGGTGCATACTTTGTCATGGGAGGTATTGTGCAAACAAAAAATGTTTGGAGACTTGGGGCTTTAGGAAGCTGAAGGGAACAAATAAAGCTCTCTTGACTAAATTGGCTTGGAAGACAATTAAGGATAGGGATTCTTTATGGGTTTCCATGTTTCGCAGCAAGTACGTAACTTTGGCAGAGATTTTGGAGAGCTTCCAAAATCACATTAAGATTCTTATCCTTGGAAAGGAGTTCGTAATGCTTTAAAGGAGTTGTAAGATAACTTTTTGTGGAAAGTTAGAAATGGGCATTTGCTCCTGTTATCTAATTGTTGGACCAGTGGCTTTATGAGGAACTCGAGTAAGGAAAGTTGTTAACTAGCCACATGCACATGACCTGAAAAAACAAGTGGCAAATTATTGAACTGCACAAGGAACCTGGGACTTGGATGTCTTGAGGTTATGGTTGCCTAATGGTTCTACTAAGGAAAGTGGTTAACTACCCACATCATGTGGATTGACCTGAAGCTTCAGAAGACAAAGGGATGAGATATTCAATGTGGGGAGTGGAAGTATGTATATAGATAAGCCCTCTACACTATCTGGATAAATAAGAATAGCACTAATGTTTTATATCCCTGAGGATATTCTAGTTGATTAGACATGGGGAAACGGTAAGGATATAGTTCGGATACATACATCTTTAGTAAAGTGCTTCTATACTTGTATCACTAAGAAAGGGATGCCCATGAAGTTGTGCACCATAATACCAATGCCAAGTTTTGCATTAGCAAATGATGCATCCTTATTAACTTTTTAAGCTATAAAATCCGGATGCTGTAAAATCCAGAGGGTTTTCATCAGTCCATGGGATTCTTAGAAGCAGTATAATAGGTTAGAATAACGCAATATCATCATGAGTATGGGCTAGAATTAGTTGTGATATTAAACTAAATGTGGAATAAATTCCGCCACGCTTATTTTGCAGAAACAAAATAACCTAAATTGCAATACCAAACTGAACAACATTATTCAAAGAATCATTTCGAAGAACTCAAAATGGAATGTCCTTGAAATTTATGGCTTCTCTCTTTCTCCCTTTAGAATATCTCATTCTTCTTTTGCAACTGAACAGTTAAACAAGACATATTTATCATCTTCCATGGTACAACTATAGTGGTAACATGCAATGCAGTCAATAAGGAATCATTGTGCAAGTTTCTCAGGGTGGGAAGAATTTCACAACAAGCCCCCCAATATCCTCGGTTCATTTCCTCTTTTCTCCTTTTTCATAATAAAAACCCTGAACCAAATAGGGCCTAAAAGAAACAGAAAAATGAAAGAAGGGAGAAAAGAAAAAGGAAGGCTACACAGACACATTTAAAGAATCAAAACAAGCATTTCAAAGAGAACATTTCATAGTTCATAAAGGTTATGAGCATATCATGGTTATCAAATTATTATCTTAAAGATCCTTCCTAAACTATTTGTAAACTAGACGTTTTAATGAGAAAAATGACTTCTTAGTATTTCAAGAATCTAGTATTCTGACCCTTGCCCAAAATAGGCTCTATGTTTTTTTGTAAAGATCTAATTCTTTTTCCAAAGCAAAACCAGCATAAACGCCATGAACAGCTGCACTACTATGCCACCAGCATATCTTGCTCCTTCACTAATAGGGTAAAGCTCTTTCAATGATGTACTCTCGTAAGTATCTGGGTGGTGTGGGACCTTGATAGGAGAACTTATTCTTGTCTAGGAAACAAAATGAAAATGAATAGAAGATGATTAAATAAACACGGTTAACCATCATATATCTATTTTCTAAGATAGATAAATAGTATCACTTAAGACGAGAATTATTTTATCAAACAATATATGCTCAGAAGGGGAAAGAAAAATTAAAAGATGGATACCTCCACTCCATGCAGTAGCGCATTTTCAGAGGCAAATCTAGGTAACTGGAAATTATGGTTGACAAATAGTGTCAACATGTTGGTGCAAATTTTACTAATCATAATAAAAACATTGGGAGAAGATAGGGAAAGAGAACAAGAACCAAAGAATAGTGAGAGAACATGGAAACCTCTTCCCCAAACTACTTAATTGCTCTGATGCTAAGCCTCAGTTAAGTATTGGTGAAAGAAGTAATGAAAATTTGCAGCCTTTACTCCTAAACGATAAGTAGATGATAGTACAGATATCACTGCAATTATGAAAAATATCACTGCAAGTTCTATCTCCTCCATAAATGAATGACTAAAATATTGTATCTGAGAACTTCTTGTCTAGGAAATCAGTAACTGTCTCCATAGGCAATACAAAATTTCCCCTGCCAAGTATAGCAGCTTTTCTCTCAAATGTTCACTAAACAGAAGTAATGATATTTTGATATTATATCTGGAAGCAAGACAATAAGAAATCTATTAGAGGAAAATGTGGTGAGTACTATACATTCACTAGAAATGGAAAAAAAAAAGATACCAAAAAGACTTAAGAAGAAGAGAATTAGATATAAATTATTGCTCTTCAGTTTGAAAAAGTTAAGAGAGATGATTTGGGAAAACAACAATGGGAAAAAGTAAAGTATGTGTAGGCTTTTGGGCCTACAAGTACTTCACATTATTTTCATTTTTCAGCCCACATTTTCTTAATCCCAATGATGTGTTACTAGTGGGCCTCATAAGAAACTGGGCTGTTAGACCAGGTGACTCGGGACTATCATATATTTTCTCTCTTGCCTCTTCGGCTTACACACCTTTTTCACTTGTCTTTCTGCCTTCTCCTTTCCGTGCTGAAGCACGACTGTTGCCCTCCCCTCTCTTTCTCCTGTTTCTGCTTTTTTGGTCCTGCGTCAACGTCGATCGTGACCGGCACTTTGACACGGCTTTCTGTGTTCGCCGCTGTTCGGTCTGGGTAGGACAGAGAAAGAGCCGAAGGTGAGAGAGAAGAGTGGGTCTTTTGTTCTTGAGGCTCCCATTGCTGAGGGATATTTCTTTTACCGATTACTGTTTTTGGGTAAGTTAGACCCTAAGTCCAGAAAGAGAGTGTTCATAGGATACCCTAGCGGGGTGAAGGGTTATAGAGTGTGGCACAAAGGTAAGCTGGGAGTGAGGGTAGTTATTAGTAGGGATGTCATCAACGAGCTAGATATGCCCAGTCTGAAGAATAAACCTGTTTCCAGTAGTCCATCCAATGTCCCCACAGTAGGTAGTATTGCTGTGGAGGTGGAGGTCACCTCTGAATGCTCACAGAAGTACACACAGGAGCCAAAAACATATGAGGAGTTAGATACCCCGCTAGTTTATCCGAAACCCATGTTCTTGAGTTAGAAGGTTCTGATGATGTGGAGAATCACTCTGAGGCTCAAGCTCAAGCCCTTAGAGACTACCAGTTGTCTAGAGATAGGATTAGAAGAGTGCATAAGGAACCCACTAGATATGGTTACTCTTATATAGTTTAATATGCATTTGCTGTTGCATCTTATGTGGAAGAGAAGGAACCATTTTGTTTTTCTGATGTTTTAAAAAGTCCTAATCGCACTTTACGGTTACGTGCTATGGATGAGGAGATATCCTCTTTAGATAAAAACAAAACCTGGATTCTTATTCCAAAACCCTCCAAAACAAAAATTAATAGATTGCAAATAGATTTTTAAAATCAAAGAGCCTGAGTCAGCCAATGAATCTCCAAGGTTTAAGGCCAGGCTGGTTGTGAAAGGTTTTTCACAAGTTGAGGGCATTGATTGTAATGAAATATTTTCTCCTATCGTTAAATAAAAAAACATTAATACTTGCTCTTGTTGCTTTTTATGATCTTAATCTTGAACAACTTGATGTGAAACCTGCTTTCTTACATGGTGCTCTCGAAGAGACCATCTATATGCTTCAGCCACCAGGTTTTGAGGTTAAAGGTAAAGAATACATGGCATGTCTTCTGAAAAAGTCCTTATACGGACTTAAATAGTCGCCTAGACAATGGTACAAGGGTTTGATTCTTTTATGTTAAAAGCTAGTTTTCTTAAAAGTAACTATGATAGTTGTCTTTATCTCTGTGGAAATAATGTCGATAGTGCTATTTATCTGTTGCTTTATGTAGATGATATGTTAATTGTATGCAAACATAGAGCCAAGATTGATACTTTGAAATCCTTGCTAAAGTCTGAATTTCACATGAAGGATTTAAGGTTTGCATCTAGGATTCTTGGGATGAACAAAACTAGAGATAGGGCTAACCACTCCTTATTCATATCTCAGAAACCCTTTCTCCAGAAAATTGTTTCCATACTTTCAATGCATTTATGCAAGCCTGTTATTACCCAACTCGTGAGGCATTTCAAACTTTCCGATAAAACTTGTCCCAAAACTGAAAGGGAAAAAAGAGATATGGCAAACATTCCCTATAGAATGGCTATAGGTTCAGTTATGTACTCCATGATATCCGCCTGACCTGACATTGCTTTTTCTATAAGTCTTCTCAGCAAATCTATGTCTAACCTAGGGAGGGATCACTGGGCAGCTCTCAAGTGGTTGTTACGTTACCTTAATGGGACTATAGATAGGGGCTTGCACTATCACAATTGGTCTGGCGTTTTTGAACTAATTGGTTATGTCGATTCTAACTTTACAGGTGACAAAGATGGTAGAAAATCTACCTCGTCTTATTTCTTTACCTTAACGGGTAATTGGGTTTCATGGAAGTCTCAGTTACAGCCTCTAGTTGCTTTGTCAACTACTGAGGCTGAATATATCATAGCCACGGAGGCAATCAAGGAAGCCATTTGGCTTCAAGGGCATTTAAATGAATTGCATTTTTCACATTCAAAAGCTATTTTACACTAATAGTCAGAGTTTTACATTTATGCAAAAATCCTATTTATCACGAAAGTCGTGCATATAGATGTCAAATACCATTTCATTAGGGAAAAAGTCTCTAGTGGTTTAGTTGACATAGAAAAGATTAGTACTAATGATAATGTTGCCGACTTTGGTACTAAGATTGTAAGCTCTTATAAGTTTTCATTTTGCAGGGACCTCCTTCACTTGGATGCGGGTTGACTCTTGTTGATTCATTAGTGGTTGGGAAATAAATGAAAATATGTTCAAGGTGGAGGTTGTAGGATTTTGGGCCTATAAGTACTTCACATTATTTTCATTTTTCAACTCACATTTTCTTTATCCCAATGATGTGTTATTGGTGGGCCTCATAAGAAGACTGGGTTGTTAGACTTGGTCGAAGAGATGCCGGGTTGGGCCGGGCTTACCCGGGCCGCCTAGGTGACTCGGGACCACTATACATTTTCTCTCTTACCTCTTCAGCTTACACACCCTTTTTTGTAGCCCCTTTTCATCTCCTTCTTCACTTGTCTTTCTGCCTTCTTCTTTCCGTGCTAAAGCACGACTGTTGCTTTACCCTCTCTTTCTCCCGTTTCTACTTTTCTGGTCCGTCATCACCGTTGATTGTGACTGGCGCTTTGACACAGCTTTCTGTGTTTGCCGCTGTTCGGTCTGGGTAGGAGAGAGAGAGAGCCGAAGGTGTGAGAGAAGAGTGGGTCTTCTGTTCTTGAGGCTCCCATTGCTAAAGGATCTTTCTTTTACCGATTGCTTGGCATACTCAGCCATCGGCGCCTCGACGTGGCTCACAGACGTGCGTCGCTGCTCGGCCTCCACCAATGGCCTCGTGGTTGCTGTTTCCGCCGTTGGTTCGGACACTGCAACGGTAGGTATGTTTCCGGTTTCCATGATTCCTTTCTTTTCTTATACTAACAGTCCTTGCAGATTCACCCTCTTCGTCGTGCGGCATGGAATCGGCAGACAAGAAAGAATAAGATCATTTTCTGTAATAGTTTTGTGCTATTTTTCGAATCCACCGTGTTATTTTTATTAATTATTGTAATAGTAATTAGAAAGTTATAATAGTAATTAGATCCAACACTATGTTAAATTAAGGCAACAAAAATGACAACATTTCAAACCACAAGTACCTAAAGTTTTAGACCATCAAGAGGTCTATGGTACCTAAAGCATCAAAATCCTTTAAGGAAACCAACACAACATGTGCAACCATTGATACGATCTCTGATGGATCCTTACTAGTAAGGATCACCTCAAAACAATGCAAGTGAATCCATCATTGGTAATGTATATTATTATTATTCAACTGTTCAACAGTCTACAAACTAGATCATTATATTATTTGTCATCTCTCAAGAATAGAAAATTTTATGCCATATGTCTACTGTGGAACTTCAAACTTATTTGACAACCAGGATATTTCCCAAAAGGGAATAAGAATCTCCAATAAAAAAGGTCCAACTTTGTACTATTACACAATTTTATGGCAACACGAATAAAGAAACATTTAACAAAAGAGAAACCACCAGTCTGGAATACATTAAAAGGTATAAATCGATAATTGGTCTAATGCGGATGAAAAATAAACTAATACCTGACCACCAGGCCACATGCAAAAGAAGTAGCAACTACGACAGTCATATCTAAATCTTGTTTTTTCTTTCCCTTTGTATAGTACAATTTTATGTCCCGAACGTAACTTTACAAGCATAAAATTCATATCTAATTTGGAAATGATTTTAGTTTGAACTACAAGTTGAGAGGTGATTAGAAAGTTCAAGTTTATGGTGCATTACCATTAAAGTGGATCATTTTCCCAATACCTAGATATTCTCTTTGCAGTTATTGAAATTTTGCACAAGTAAACACACACACAGTATTGATTGATATTTGTGTAAGTGAGATGCTTGGGGGATACTTGACTCTTGTAACTCGTCCTTTGATGGAAACTTTAATGGTTGTGTGAATTTTATCCAGGTTGGGAAGTGATGATATCTTTTAGCATTGTTTTAAACTTTGTTTTCTATTTTAGTTTTCTTTTACAAGTCTTTGTCGTATGTGTATATATATATTTTGATGTCCCGAGAGGTTGGTTGTCTTTGTGTAGTTCTGTGTTTTGGTTTTGCGTTGCTTGAGCACAAACAACTTATATGTCTAGGGGAGTTTGATATGTCTAGTTTATTCATAAGTTTTACATGGCCTTTATTTCGGTTTTTGAAGAGTTTAATGTGTAAAATACACCATTTACCTCCAAATTCTTCTATTATTATTTTAGGTATATCTTGAAGGAGTTAGATGTGTAACTATGTTGAAACACGAGCCTAAAGAGGGAAAATGGTCGAAAAACGGAGAAGAAAAAGATGAGAACAACATGAAAATAGGAGCGGTCGTGGCCAGCAGCACCAAACCATCGTAACTGGCTAGGTTTTCTTGCATTTTCAAAGAAAAACTTTAATTTCTCTTTCAATTTACAATTCGAAGATTAGATATTCTAAGACGACTGAAGATTTTTATTGGAGCAATTTCGAACACGAAGAAGGTGATTCGTGAGGAACTTTGGGGCTAATTTCCAGAACCATGATGATTCTCCAATCAATTCCTAATAATCTCTTTTCTCTTTTAATCATGAATTCTATGAATTTCTTAGTTGCAATTGAGATTTTGAGTAGCTAAGTAGCTTTTGTGTTTGAATGGGGATAAATGCTAGTGGTACTAGTTTAATTTCTATGGAGTTTTATTAATGAAATTCATTTTATGGATTGGGTGCTACTTAATTGTTCTTTATTATTGCCAATGTTGCGCACAATTGGTTTATTTGCATTAATTACTAGGAATCTAGAAAGGAAGAGAATTTATGGCTGAAATTGGGCATTACGAATTAATGATTTATCATAAATAATAATTGCAATCCTTAGGTTAATTACAGTAGTGTACTTCATCCTTGTTCTTCTTGTGTTCATAGTTTAGAAGAAATTCCTCACTAATCTATTAGGCGAATAGTGGATTCTCCTCCAGAGATAGGTTTAATTCTAATAAAGAAAATGAACCTAGCCAATAGCTCACATCCATGATAATTTATTCTAAGAAGTCAAGAAATGGAAACTAGGAGGATTCTTCTATTTAAACACAACGTTAATAATCTTATCTAAATCGATTATTGTGGTTGTATCGATCATGAATTATTATTTTCCATAGAATTTTGAAACTTTTATAGTTTAGTTGTTAATCTTTAAAAACTTGGATCCATTCATTACACAGTAGAAGAGTAGTGAGTAATAATGCTTTGCGTCCTATGATTTTGACAATTCGGGGACTCTTCAAGCTATAGCTAGAATGATAGGTATGCTTGCCTTCGTAATAGTTTCTTGTTTAAGAACCTACATAACAATCTGCAAAGACCAGATATGCTTGATGATTGACAAATTTGAAAAGTTTGGCTTTATTAATGGGAAACAATGAGAAGATGAAAGTTGAAGGGGTTGGAAGAGTCCTCTAAAACTTTACGATGGTGAAGTCAAAATACTTCTTGCTAGTCGTAAGGGTGATGATTTTCGTTTTAATAATGTGACAAATGTTGATGAAGCAAAAGGCAAGTAAACAAAAATTACATTTTAATCTTTCATACTTGAACCAATAGTATTGTTTATGGCTTCGGGATCTTATATATAAAAATGAGTAAGGGTGACCAAAACAAAATAAAAATATGGAGGAAGCAAAAGGAAACTAAAAATAAAATTAAACATTTAGAGTAGGGGTATGGAAAAAAAATAAAAGAGGGAGGGAGCAAAAATTAACCCCATAAAAAACTATTATTAGTTAGTAAAAATAAGTTGGGGTGTAAAATAAAATTAATAAATATGGTGAAGGATATATATATATATATATATAAACCACTTAAAACCTGGAGCAATTCTATTTCAACCATCCTCATTGTAGTTAGGGATGAATCTTGGGGAACCTTTAGTCTTCTTTTGTCAATTAGTGTCTTCAAGAAATGATTTAGTTTAAGACTGACCTACAATGAAATTGGAAATATCAAAGGCTTAGACGCGCATGTCCAATTGGAAATCTTAACGACAGAAAGAAAATCAAATTCCAAAAGCATGCATGATTACATAATTACAAGTAATTATCCCCTATCTACTTGAAACAAAGAATAACATCTTGTGATTGGACTTAACAATATGGTTATCAAAACTGGCATTAAAAGAAAATTTTCAATAATTATTTTTTTCATGAGAGTAGCTTCCCTCTATCTTCACACTGGTCCAATACGATTTACGCTATGAAATAATTGTATTTTATATAAAGATTACGAAAGATGATAAAACACTTGAAGAATCCATTAGCACTAGGTATCATACTCTTGAGGTCTGAAATTGGGACTTTCTTCAACAAAAGAATAAGACCTTCAACAAAAGAATAATACTTTACATCCTCGAAGGACGAATCATCCGTATAAGAATATGACATAATATGCTTAATCAATTATATTGATTGAAAAGTCCATCAAAATAGGCAGTAGCATCAACCATAGAAACGGCTGAGGTTAGATTCTTTATATTACCATCCCATGATTTGAGGTTGATTGGATTTTGGTAATTTTAAAAAAAAAAAAAAAAAAACTAGAGAGATTTTGCTAAGAAGATAATGAGGGACACTAAAGAAACATTACAAAGGAAATAAAGGATGTTTTCGTACTTTAAGGATAAGAATGTGGCATAACTCAGCAAAGCTTCAGACATTAGTATTACCTCCCCTTATTACAGCTACTTTGACAAGGAAGAAAAGCATGTGCAAAGATTGTGCGTTGTTGTGCTTGTGCGAATATTTTGTAATGTATGCACTTAAAGTGCAAAATCATGTTTTTGTGGTGCACAAAATCTGTTGTTTGCATGAGAAGAGAGTTTGTACTATGTGTTATACAATGTACATCTTTCACTGTGCAGGCAAAAAATGAGCACACTTCAGACTTGCTTTAAAAAATTGTAGCAAACACTAGTACAATGTTCATAAATTATACTATAATTGAAATTTCAAAATAGTAAAATTAGTTCTTCTATTTGTGTGACTCTCTTTTCGGTCCAACAATGGTTTTATCTTTTCCTTCATATCATATATGAAGTAAAAATTGCAACCATTATTGTATGGAAAGAAGCAATTATCATTTTCATAAGCCATTATCAAAGATATTTGGATGTGTGGCTATGTTCATCTTGATAGAAGTAATTTATAATGATGAATTGAATGCAAAGAAGGATACAAATCTTTTTTGTTCGGTGAAGAAAATTAAAATTAATATGAAGCAAAAGGTGGCCCATTTTTATCCTTCATACTAGAACCAATAGTACTGTTCATGGCTTTGGAATGTTTTATGTGAAAGTAAGTCGGGTGTGGAAAGAAATAATAAAAATATGGAGTAAGAAAAAGCAACTAAAAATAAAGTTAGATAGTAAGATTAGGGTCGTTGAAAGATAAAAAGATAAAAGAGGGAGGGAGTAAAAAATAAAAAAATAATATTTTTATAAAAATAAGTTTTGATGTTAAAAAATAATAACAATAGTGACGTGTAAATATATATATCTGTGTGTGAGTAATCATGTAATTTATCTGACTCTAAAATATTTGAAATCACGTGATGATACAGGATATCACATACCTAGAGCAATTCTATTTCAATTGCACACATTGTAGTTTGGGATGAATCTTGGGGAATCATTAGTCTTCTTTTGTCCAGTAGTGTCTTCAGAAACTGATTTGATTCCAGATGGATCTACGACAAAATTTGGAATGTCAATGTCTTGCACCTGCATGTCCATTTGGAAATCTTAATAATAGAAAGAAAATCAAATTTCAGAAGTGTGCATAAGAAAACAACAATATTGACACAACTACACAATAACTTTGACTTCAGACAAAGTATAACATCTTGTCGTTGGAATTGACAATATGGTTAATAAAAATGGCATAAAAATAGAAACTTCAATAATTTTTTTTAAATGAGTGTATCCCTCTCTAACTTCATAGTGGTCCAATATAAATTACGATATAGCAAACCTGAAACAGTTGTATTGCTCATAAAGAATAAGAAAGTTGATGGGAGGCATGGTTAAACATTTGAAGAATCCATTAGCCCTTGGTATCATTTTCTTGAAGTTTGAAATTGGGACTTTCTACAACAAAAGAATGAGACCTTCCTTCGAGTACATTACATCCTCGAAGGACAAATCATCCACAGAAGAACGTGACATATTTAGGTTTAATTAATTGATCAAGAAGTCCATCCACATCGACATCACCATCATCAACAGAAGCTACTGAAGTTAGACTTATTATATTTTCATCCAAGGATTTGAGGTTGATTGCTCTTTGGAAACTAATAAAAAAAAAAAGAAAAAAACCAGGGTGATTTTGGTGAATAGATAGTGAAGGACACTAAAATTATTATTACAAATAAGGAATGTTTCAGTACGTTAAGAAATGAAACTTGGATAATCAGTTTGCAAAGCATCAAACATCAGTATTACTCCACCTATTTAGAGATATTTTGACAATGAAGAAAAGCATGTGCGAAGATGTGTGCGCGTGTGTGCTTGTGCAAATATTAATCTAGTGTGTGCACTTGTAATGTGAAATCATGTTTCTTTGGTGCATGAAATCTATTGTTGGCATGAAAAGGGTGTATGTACCATGTTCTATACAATGAATATCTCTCAACTGTGTAGGCTAAACATGTGCACACTTCAGACTTGCTTTATTAAATTGTATCAAACATCTGTACAATGTTGACAAATTATATTATAGTTTAAATTACAAGTAGTAAAATTAGTTCTTCTATTCATGTGCTTACTTTTCAAATCGACAATTGTGTTATCTTTTCCTTGGAAAAAAATAAAACTATTGTTGTATTGAAAGAGCTAATTGGTATTTGTGTGTGTGTGTGTGTCTGGGTGTGTGCTTGTATCTGTTTGGGGGGGTGTGTGTGTGTGTGCATATATACATAAATACAAAAAAAAATGCTAATTACCTCTTTCCAAGACAATTTGAAACTCAGAACTGGATCATTAAGGATAAAAACCAATTCAAAGTCTGAAATTGTAACTTTTTTAACTACCTATTCCTAGGCTTCCTTAAAAATTTCAAAAGCCATTGTGAAAGATATTTGGATATGGCTATGTTAATCTTAGTAGAACAAATTTACAATGGTCAATGGGGAAACTCTATCATACTAATGCTCTACTTACATAGAACTACATCATTTTACCCAGAGGGTGCACAATATAATTTGTACATAATAGCAAGAAGCAACAAAAATTCATAATAATAAGTTTAGAGAACCAAAAAGTATCAAGAATACATGTTTTATGCAACAAAATCTTATGTGTAAAAATCGAACCAAGACAAGTAGTAAACAATGTGATTTGATTTATGACATGGTAGTGATTACAAAATTTCTAAGGAATTCCTAGTCTGTAGGAGAATCTTCCGATTTTTCTCTTGAGGAAGGTGTTAACTTGAGCGCTTCGTAGCTTGTTGTCAAATCGAACGGACTTTGCTGATGAATGATGATCACAAAGCCACTGGAGCTTTCTTCGATCTCTAAGGTAAAAAAGACGATGAACACTTCGAGGAAATGCTTGAACTCTGAGGAAGACCTTTGCAAGAGATCATTTGAGAGGAGCTTCTGGCGAGAGCTTTTCACTTGCCTCCATCTTGAGCGTCTTTTGAATGATTTCTCAACCTTGGGAAGACCCTTATTTATAGGCAGAAATGAGGCTTCGGGTCGTTTGGCCACCAACTGACTCATCTTCGGGGTTGGGTCAGCCTATTACTTTATTTGATGAGCCCGAATGGATTTAAAACATTATTTAATAGATTTTAATATGAAATGATTTTGGGCTCAATTTAATTGGAGACTAAATGCACTTGTTTTACAATTATTGGCATTTATTTAAAAAAGGTTTGGACATTATTTGGATAATTCCAAATCCGACCCAATTTAAATGCCCAACTCGGATGATCCAATTTCCATGGCCAAAAAGGCCTCTTTTATTAATTTAATTTAAATAACCAAGACTAAAGATATCTAGTTTATTTAGTCTTTGATTAAATAAATAAATTAAAATTTTATTGTCTACAAATACCCCCACTTCAAGACATGAATAGAAGTTAGGGCTAAAACTTTGAAAACAAGACTTGCAGTACTTGCATGTCAAATATTTTTTTATCGTTTTTACTAAATTGCCATATGTTTGACCAAACCTTTCCATGTGGCAATTTTTTTTTGTTTTTCCTTTTTTTTGTAAACAAAATGATTGTGCAAAATTGTTTCCCCAGGATTTCCTATGGAGTTCAACAGTCCAATCTCCAAATCTTAGATCAAACTTGATTTTTTTTTTTTTTACACCTACTTAGAGTATTGAATTCGAATCAAATTAGGGAGGTAAAATCCTTGAAGATTTGAGGAAGTTGAATTAATAAGGAAATTGAATTTTTCTCAAACTAAGGATTTTAGTCTTCATCAAATATGGAATTTGAATCCTTATAGAATTTCGAACCTGAATCTTCAATGATTTGAAAGAATCAAATCCTTGTGAAATTTTGAAATTGAATCCTTTAAAACTTTAACTAGAATCTTTGTAGGATTAAATGATCAATCTCTACTTATCAAACCCCTATATATGAGCGCTTATTCCACCATTTTCTTCATTCCGTTCAAGAAGTCTTCAAGAAGTGTTTCATCCATCATCCCCATTCAAGAAGTTTTCACGAAGGGTTTCATCCTTCATCCCAATTCAAGAAGTATTCAAGAATTTCCATCTTCGTTGTGATTCATCTGCAAAATTCGGTTTGCACAATATTTTTGGTTTTCGAATCGCATATGCCCCACTTTTTTTTTAATATATTTAGAGGATGTTTGCCGTAAATTGTTTTTCTATTATGAAACCAAGATAACCAGATTTTATGACATGCAATTTTGATCAGCACTTCAAATTTTGTTTGCATGGAATTTGTGCAAAACATTCGTACGCCTTGCATATTTGAGTCTTTGACAGTTTGATCTTTTCTTTTTTTTGCACGCTAGTAATTCCTGGTTTTTTTTCCTTTTCGAACTTTGTTCCCATGCATTTCTTAATGAGAACAATTTTCTTTTTTTTTTTTTTTATTTTTATAAGACTAACTCTTTTTTTTTTTAGACCAACCATGGTGCATTTCATGGACTCTTAAGTTTTTATTCGACCAAGATGTCCTTGTCGTCCGTGACAATTCCATGACCCAATGAATGTGGCAACAATTTGACGGTTTACAAGGCGGTTTTTAACAGATATATGGGCCCATTGCCGAAAACGACCACCACTAATCATCCATGAAGCATTTGTCAACTCTTGTTAACTTCAAAAGTCTGCAATCTCAGAAAGCTTGGATCCTTCTCGACTTAACTCACAATTCTCCGAACTGCTTCGACGAACTACCTTCACTTGGCCGCAAAATGATAAATGGCAAGGTTCAATGGAGTTCAACACTTGAGTTCCTTTGTGAGTTCCGCTGTGGAGAGAAGATTGGGAATGGACAGAAGACGTCTTGAGTCGATGCGAATGTTTGAAAGATGCGGGAATCCATGACGCAGTGTATGCATCACTCTTTACCTACGACCGTAACTCCAACATAATGAAGTCCTTTTGCGAAGCTTGGTGTCTTTCCACCAACACATTTTTTACAATAGCCGTCGAGGTGTCCATCTCATTGTGAGATTTGAGCGAAATTGGAGGCTTGCCCATACCTGGCCACCATTACGATGAAGTGGTTCATCTTACTGCAGAACTTACAAAAATAAATTGTGAAGGCAAGAAGTATCTCTCAAAAAGTTGCGGGCATTTGTTCCATGCATACCACTTGATCAAAAAGAGTAATGGCAACAACTCAGGAGTCATCATTAATCAATGGATCACTTTCTGGTTCAAGAAAGTTTCGAAGTATGAAGCACCTTCACAAAGGGAAGAATGACGACAATGCCCCAAATTTACTAAGAATCCTTGCGGCATCGTTCCACCTCATGAAGCATGGACGACAGAAAATGAGGCCTTGTTCTCCAAGCTAAACATTCAAGATCCTATCCTCAAAACGAAGATGTTCCTTGCTGCTTTCTATCATGTTGGCTTTGTGTCATTGTTTTGCCCAATGAAGGTGTGATCCTTATCCGTCCTAGCACTTTTAAGATGGTAAGTTTGATGGCCTTTAGTGAGAAAATTAACTTGCCGGTCCCAGTCTTAACCAGCATCTACAGATTAAATCGCCTCTCCAACTCCTTACATCCTAGCAGTGAGAATCCTATTTTCCCAACTCACTACTTGCATGGATCGTTAAGCCATTACTTCCGAACTCATTTTGACACTCGCAAGGCCTTAAGCCCAAAGGTGACGGCTTACTCTGCTGAAGGTAGTGCGAGGTGCTTCAATGCCGAAGATGCTCACGAGCGAATTCATAGAAGTGAAGTTGTAGTTTCGCAAGCCATTACACTTACAAAGGATAAAGCTCACAACTTTGTTGATGCTGGGAAAGATACCGTGTTAAAGTAAGGATACTTTTTGAGTATTCGTTAGTCTTACCTTTCACTAAGGGAAAAAAATCGCTTCATCATTGAGTCTTACAACCCTCACCGATTTACTTGCCAATTCGGATTTCTTCAACATACTCCTGGGTATTTGAAGTATGTCATCCATGAAGCTCCTTTGGAAGATGGTCTAGCTCGTGGATGAAATGCGCTCTTCACCATACAACGTCAAAGGTCTTCCATGCTACATCTTATAGTATGAAGAAGTATTATAATCAAGAGTTCAAGTCTTTGTGGAGCCAAGTTCATGGCAGTTATCTTGAAGACAATATTGTAGCACTTACTTCTGTTCGAAGTGCTCCAAAAGCTGATGAATGCTCTTCTCACCTTTAGAGGCAAGTCCCCAAGGATGATGAAGCTCTTCAAGGATCAAATAATAAAAGAGTGCCTTTGGAAGAAGAAAGCAACTCTTCTTCGAGTCGAACTTTAACCAATGTTGGAAGTCCATCTTCTCCAAAAGTGCACTAATCATTGTAGGCTAGAAAGGACAACTCTAGTAGCTAAGATCAACATTGGAAACGTGTCAGAGTTGAAACCACGGCTCCTAGCCAGACATTTGAAAAAGACCAAGTCCTGGAAAATGTAGTAAGAATTACTACACATTTTCTCGTCTTTTCTTTTCTTTATTTTTTTATTAATTATTTTATTTTATTTATCTATTTGTTTTTAAATTTTACATTTAAACTTTTTTCTTTTTTTAGGAAAATGATGACATTCTTGTTGACATTGAAGCTCTTCGTTAAGACTTTGCATGCAATTTAAACATTGCGATAAAAGATCAACATGAAGTAGGTTCTTCTTGTAAGTAAGACTTGGTTGCCACAGTAAACAAGTTGCCTTGTGAAAAGACTCCATTTTCGAGAGAGAGTCTTTCTTGTTCAACTCTCAGAAGAAGTGTGTAATGGACATGTGGCAAGAGCTCCTTCAAAAGATCAAGAAACTTCCTTTTGAACAAGTTTCTTCTCTCAAGGGTGACATCATTTATGTTCTTGAAAAGATTGCCAAAAGCAACATCATAGATATTTCTCTATTAAAGAATCTCTTGACGAAGGCACATGAGTTCGATGATGCACAATTTTCTAGTTTGGAGAAGATAGCTAAGGAGGCGCATGTAAAATTGCTTTCATCCACTAATGAACATTCAACTGCTTGAAAAAGCCAACTTGACAATGAAATGCCGACTTACAATGATTTAGTCACAATTGTACAAACTAAATAAACTTGTTCATTTGTTGGAAAATATTGATGAACTTAGATTTTTTTTTTTCAAAGCTGCCTACTTATCTTAAGAAAAACTTAAGAATCAAGTCAAATGTAGTTCAAGGTTTTGGGAAAAAAGATTTTTAGCCATTCATAGTTTTAACTCGTATGGACCAGAAGTATCCATTTTTACCAATGTGGACTTATTAGAGTGTTTTAGTAGTTTATCCAAATGCTACACTTTTGATGGTTGCCTTAACACAGTTTATACTCATGTGGGCCAAGAGTAACTTCGCAGTTTATACTCGTGCAGCCAAGGAGTGTATTTTTCTTTCCAACTTTGGACTTGGTGGAATAACTTTGCAGTTTAGGCTCGTGCAGTCAAGGAGCATCCACTTCATGCATAGTATCGCTTCAAATACTTGCAATTGATAGGCCCAATCCTTAGACTATCTTCAACAACTATCTTGTAAGATCCATTTGAGTAGACCTCTTGGACAACATAGGGGCCATCCCACTTTGATGTGAACTTTTTGATTTTATCTCCAATGATAGTTGGCCTCTTCACAGCAAGCACTAGATCTCCAACTTGGAAGGAGCGAAGATGAACCCTTTTTGTTGAAAGCCTTAGAGATGCAAGCTTGACAGCATTCCAAACGTTGTTGTGTCTCCAACCTTTTCTCATCAAGTGCTTCTAACTTTTAAAGTCTCAAGTTAGCATTTTCTTCCTTCGTCAAGCCTTCTTGAATAGCAATCATCAAAGAAGGGATTTGTCGCTCCAATGGAAGTACTGTTTCAACACCATAAACGAGAGTATATAGAGTGGCTTGGGTTGGCATGCGATAAGTTGCTCTATAAACCTACAACGCTTCTCAAATTCGAATATGCCAATCTCTTTTAGCTTTATGCACAACCTTTTTAAGAGTTTATATAAGGTTTTGTTAAATGTCTCAACAAGTCTATTTGTAGGAGCATAATACATGGAGCAATTGTGTTGTCTGAAGCCAAACTTCTCACGTAATTTGTTCATTAGACTGTTGCAGAATGGCTTATTAGTGATTTTGTATCTTGGAACTCCATAACGATAGATAATGTTTTTTGAAATAAAGTCCAAAACATTCTCTTTCTTTTTTTCCTTTAATGCTATGACTTCTGCCCATTTGGAAAAGTAATTCGTAGCAACTAGGATGTAAATGATTACGACAAAGGCCCAACCATATCAAAACCCCATGCATTGAAAGGCCATGAAGCTATAGTTGGATGTAAACGTTTGGGAGGTTGATGTATGTAGCTGGCATGGAATTAACAAGCCTGTCATCTTTGCACATTGTCCATGTAATCTTTTGCCATTGTCGGCCAATAGTACCCCATTATCTTGATGCGAAAGTGAAGATTCAGACCAGATTCATAAGCTCCACAAATGATAGAATAAGCTTCTCCATTGCTTGAACAATTTCTTCTTCACCGAAGCATCTTAGGAAAATGCCTTCAAAAGATCGTCGAAACAATGTAACTTTATAATATATGAAACGGGCAGCTCAGCGCCGAACATTATTTCTTGTTCGTAAATCATCTGGGAGCTTTTCTTCTTTCAGATAATCGAGGAACAACTTATGCCAATCCTCCTTATCAATCTCAAAGAGTGAAACAAAATAGATTTCACATTCTTTATCTTTTTTATCTTCGAACATGGGTGCGACCGCCCATCTTTGACACAATGGAATTTTGGTGTGCTGAGCTAACAAAGTCATGTTTGAAGCAAGTATAGCCAGTGCATCAAGTTTCCTATTTCTACTTCTCAAGACGTACGATATTGTCACATCGCTGAACCATCCCATGAGGCGTCTTATATATTTATAGAAAGGGAGCCACTCAAGCTTCTTAACTTCTTATACTCCAAGGGATTGGTTGGCCACCAGTTGAGAAGCTCTATATACTTCAAGTTGTAGTTGCTTCCTATTAACGGCCAATTCTAACCTAAATGTAAGAGCTTGATACTCAACCATGTTTTCAGAACATTATTGACTTACAGTAAAGGCATATGATAATACATCACCTTACGATGTTAAGAAATACTATACCAGCTCTAGCCCCCTTCAAGATGTGATGCACCATGAAAGAATATTTTTTACAGAGGAAGAACTTCTATCACCATGACATTTTCATCAGGTAGCTCATCATTCAACTCCCATTCAACAGGAATAGGATGATCAGCGAAGAAGTCCGCCAACATTTTCCCCTTAACAGCTTTCTGGGGTACATAATTAACAGCTTTCTGGGGTACATAAGCAGTTTCAAATTGTAGAATTTGCAATTATCATCTCGCTAGACGATAGAATAACACAAGCCTTGACATTACATGTTTAATTAGATTTTCCTTAGATATGAGATATATCGTGTGTGCTTGAAAGTAGTGCCTCAGTTTTTAAATAGCAAATATCAGTGCTAATTAAATTTATTAGGCGTCATTATCTGGATCAAATGATACAAGGTATTTTCTTTCCCATCTTCATTTTCTTGGGCCAGTAATGCCCACATAGAATGTTCTTGAGTAGCAACATACAACATCAATGGTTTTCCAAGAGTAGGCGCAGTTAGTACGAGAGGTTTCATGTGATATGACTTGATGCTTTTGAAAGTATTCTTGCAAGCTTCATGCCATTCTAAACTTATGCCTTTCCTTACCAAGTGGCTAAATGGCTGGCATTGTACAACAAGATTTGAGATAAATCTTCGGAGATAGGCTAACTTTCCTTCCAAACTTATTAGCTCATGAATATTTTGAGGCTCAAGCATCTTCAAGATTTCATCATTCTTGGATTTATCAGTTTCAATTCCTTTGTGAAGCCAATGAACTTCCCAAAGGTAACACCAAAGGCGTACTTCAAGGGATTTATCTTCAATTAATATTTACAAAGTCCCGCAAAAGTGATCTTCAAGTCCTTGAGGTGAACGCCACATTTTTTTTACTTGACTACAAGATTATCAACATAGCATTCCAAAATTGTGTGTAGCATGTCAGCAAAGATTTTCTGCATAGCCCTTTGATAGTTGAGAGCCAACATTCTTCAATCTGAAGGGCATCACTTTATAGCAGTAAACGCCTTTAGGTGTGCGGAATGCAGTTAGCTCTTCATCTTGCGGTGCCATCTTTATTTGATTGTACCTAGATGAATCACTCATAAAAGTCGAGGCTTCATGTCTAATGGTAGCATCAATCATTCGCTCTGGGATGGGAAGTGGAAAATCATCCTTTGAACATGCGTTGTTTAAATCTCTAAAGTTCACACATATGCGAATTTGGCCATTATTCTTTCTCACAAGAACAATGTTTACAATCCATGTAGGATACTTGACCTCGCAGTTAAATCTAGATTCAATTAATTTGTTGACTTCTGCATCAATTGATGGAACTAACTCGGGTCGAAAATGCGTTCGAGTTTGTTTTATTAGCCGAGCTCCACTTTTTATAGCTAATTAGTGGTCGGCTATCTTTGGGTCCAAAGCAGACATTTCTTTGCATATCCATGTAAATATATCTTTGTATTCTTTCAAGAGATTGACATAAGCTTCTTGTTTTTTAGGAGTGAGAAGGGCACTTAGGTACACAGGATAGGAATCTTCAATTGTGCCAAGATTGACTTCCTTCAACTCATCCGTAGTAGCTTTTATGCCCTCTTCAAGTTCTGATGGAGCATCTTTAGTATCTTCTTCAAAAGCTCCTTCTTCCACGATATTGATATGATGTGTTGCAACGACTTCTTCATTTTTAATTCCATCATATTCTTCAATATTCGTGGGGTTGTGTCTCGTAAAGATGATAGTTCTTCGAAATACTCCAGTTCTTATTTCCACATTATGCAAGTGGATGTCCCAGTTCCCCATATTGCAAATGTATCCATTTCCAACCAACCTTGCAACTTCCCTGGTCAATGTATCTCTTCACCTATGGGTGTGGACCATGATATTTCCTAAGGGTGAGATTTGGTAGGATGATCCTACACTTTTATCATCCTCTTCAATTCGAGGTATGGAATGTATCTCCGAGTGAACCTTAGCTTTTGAATCTTTATTGTAGTTCACTCTGACCCATATTTGGGAAGGTGTCTTGATCACAGATCTTGCCCCACGAAGAGGCTCATCTTGCCTATTTCTTTCTGACATGGTACTATCCCCAAGTCATTTGAAGACAGACACATAGGAAAGCTTTCCTTTTGATCCCAAGCGGTCAAACACAGAAATTTGAGTGCATGCCCTTGCTTCATTATTCAATTTAAGTTTTAAGGTAACTTCGTCTTCTGTAGTATTTTTTGGATAGTTTCTCTCTTGATCTTGAGACGTATTTGAGATGCACATTTGTACCATGTCCAGTAGCATTTCTATTTTTTCTAGAGGTTTCTTTGGGAACTTTACCCAACGAACTTTGACTTTTTGAATTGTATCCTACCTTGACAAGAAGTCCGTAGGCATTCGGATCAAATCCATCGCTTGTATGTGAAGTTGGAAGCTTATCGAAATCCTTTGAAGAAGTATCCAAAACTTTAATAGTCTTACTACCCCCCATCTTTACATCTTCTGTAGGTCGGACCAATCCTTTTAAAGGAGTGTCTAAGGCCTTCATAGGCTCAACTTTTGTAAGGAGCATAGTGAGATCTTTCTGTTTCCCTCGATCTTCCAAAAGCAACTTCTCATCTTGGCTCATTAATTTGATAGCCAACTTTTTCTTACTTAAAGGATTCTTTAAGAAGCTAACTTTTTGAACTTCTTCTTCTGTTGATTAAGAAATATTGGATGACTCCATTTTCTTTTTGATGTAGTCCTTGGCATCAGCAATGTGAGCTTCAACTTCTGTGAAAGGCAGATCATCGGCAGCCACCTTTTTAACAACTCAATCCCTACAATACTTGAAACATTAAGGGAGTTTTGGATGGAACAACACTATTCTCTTGAAGACGTGGCCATCCAAAAGAATGTTGTAGGAATTCTTATCATCTATCACATGTAAAAAAGCACTTATACTCATATTATCTATCATCAGGTTCAATCGCAAAGTCCCAATTGCCCTTTGTCCACCCTGTTTGAATCCTTAGGTAATCAAACGGCTTTTATATAGGTCCTCAATAGGAATTCCCAATTCTTTCAATGTCTGTAAGGTTAAGATGTTGACTGCAGATCCACTATCTAATAAAATTCTATTAACCCTTTATGCTTTCACATATGCTGCCACAACTAGTGCCCTATTATGAGTAGTTGTGCCAAGAAGCGGATCATTATCAACAAAAGTGATTTGAACACAATCTAACTATGGCTTTTTCTTTGTCACTTTCTCCTTCGGAGCAATCATGAATAGTATAGCATGGGCCACATCTATTTCATCAAAACTTTTAGGTTGAAAATCTCCTAAAGTGATGGGACGCGGTCTTTTTGGACAACCTTTTGTTTATGTCGGAAAGTGCTTGATCTTTTAGCCACTCGACTATAACTCATTTCTTTTGATGAATTTACTCTTTGTAAACATAGTTCTTGAACTCATGAATATTGTGCAATTTCTTTTGAGAGTCATAAGGGTCCAACCTCCATCATCAGTTGGGATAACCTCTTCATTTGCTGTGGGTATTTCAACAGCTCTTGACATTCCTTCATAAAGATGATGGATCCGTTAACGCCAACCTTCATAGCGTCAAATTCTCCAAAATTAATTTCTCCAACTATCACCTTTGAAGCAGTTGCTTGAACAGACGTGGTGGTTACAGATGTTACATAAGCAGCCACTTTATCCTCTTCAAGAAGAATATGTCCTTCCTGATCTATCTGCATTACTAGATTGTTGAATGCAAAGCACTTCTTGATAGGATGACCAATTATGCAATGATACTAGCATAGTTTGAATCATCCTTGCATTTGATCTCACTTGGTCATTTTGAATCTGGAAATTCTATAGCATCAACAGCTATAAGTTCATCAAACATTAAAGAGATATCGGCATCCAGGAAGGGATATTCTTTGTCCTTCATTTCTTCCAAGGTCTTTTTCCTTTGCTCTTGAGGATGATCGATCTTCTTGGATACTTTTTGTGAAACCTTGGTAGGTACCTTGATTGGATTAGCATTTGGGGACATCGACTCTTTTATCTCTCTCTTGGAAGAAGATTTTCTTGGTTTTTTGAAGTCTTGCTTTTCTTTTCCTTTGTCAAATCCTGCATAAGTGCCTTTCGTCCATTTGTAGTTATGCTCTATTCTATATCATGCACACAAGTTGGTAGTTCTTTAAAGTTCTAGGCATGATTCTTCTGAGGATGTATTGAAGCCCCCAATGCATGCCTTGAATACACATCTCTATAGCAAATGATTCGCACAGACAATCTCTGCAATTCAAGTTTAAATTCCTTCACCTGTTAATGTAATCGATCACAGGTTCTTCCTTCCATTGGCAGGAATTAGTCAATTCCACAATGCTAACAATTTGACGGGTACTGTAGAAGAGATTTAGAAACTCTATTCAAGTTGTCCCTAGCTATTAATGGTTCCAGGCTCCGGAACAGCATTACCCTTCAGACATTGCACAAATTGTTTCACTAGAAGATAGGTACTGACATTATTAAGTTTTCACAAAATGAGCCACATGCTACTTGGGATTTCCTTTCCGATCTAATTGTTGAAAATTTGGCAGTTAATAATTAGCAGGCATTTTCATGTTATTAATTTTATGGGAATAGGGCTTGGCATAACTGTTGATTGACTTGGTTCCCCCCTCATAGTTCTCCTTGATGGCAATATTCATGAAATCTTTCAATTGGTTGAAGGGGATCTGATATAGATCCATTTTTATTGTAGTTTGGATTCTACTCCTTCTCAAGGATTACCTCCTTTTCTTGAAGAACCACCATTGAGGATTTTAAAACCCAATGCTCCAATAAGAAACCTATGAGAAACTAAGTCCCATAAACCTAATATTAAGAGGCTAAATTCCTTCCTAGATTGATAATTAGATGTCAAGTTCATCATTCCTTTAACAAGATTTTTTTCAAAGCTGCATTTAAAAGTTGTACATGGCAAGGACATTCAAAAGTTATATGCGACATCCAAAACATGAGGTATGATGTATTCAGAAGTCTCGTTTGGTAGTGTTCCACATTATTTAATGAATTCAACGATTAGCTACATTCTTAGATTTTATTTTTACTTTTTCTTATTCTTTTTTTCTCCCTTTTTTTAACAAGGCTAACTTTTTCACGATTTTTTGCAAGGTCAAATATGCTAGTCATTTGAAACAACAAACCCGACACAATGAAGAACATAAACAATTTTTATAGCGTCCAAAGCAATTTTCAATAGATACATAGGTCCTTGCAGAAGACTATAATGACATGTCTCATAAAGGATTGATCAATCATATTAACTTCAGAAATATGCAATCTCCAAAGGCATGGGTTTTCTATTGCTCCAATTTTTCACTATACAGACTACGTCAACACTCTTAGTTCACTTGGTTGCAAAATACTATTATTGTTTATCCCTAGTTTTGTTTATGTAAGTCCCGTTTAGGTTCAAGAGAGAGGTGAATTGGATCTAATAAAAATTTTAGCCCTCTTAAAATAGATCTTTCTAAACTCAAAGGAAGACAACCCAAAACAGAATAGCTCGACAGAAAACAACTAATGTAACCCACCTTAGAGGATATCACTTAAATCATTAGCTTGACTTAGTGCTATGAAACTAATCAACACGATCTAATAAAAATTCATCAGTTCAGAAACAGTCACTTAAGCCATTGACTTGACTCAATGAATACATCTAATCACCACAGTATAATCAATAAACTTAAAAACTATCACTTAAGGCATTAGCTTGACTCAGTGATATAAAACTGATTGCAAAACAAACTTGATAAAAAGTTTCTGTAAATTAGCAAGACATCAAAAGCAGCTCTCTTTAACTAAAAGGAGTTTTCAAATAATAACGCTATTGTACAACTTAAAACTCAAAAGCAACTTTAGATAGACTAAACTAGCAAGAATAGAATCTATATTTCAAAAAACATTAGCTCGACTCATGGATGCAGAACTAAAAACATATTCAAGGCAAAATCAATAATGGCCATTCTGGCGAACTACAAACTAAAAAAAAAACACAAAATAAGATTAGCAGGGAAAATTAAAATAAATAAAAGATAGAGATAAAGAAGGCACAAGGATTTTTATAGTGGTTTGGAAATACACCTACATCCACTTTCCTCAAGAACTTTAATCTCAAGGTTTCCACTAAACAATCTCTTCCAAGGAGAGATTAAACCATTAAAAGCTGTTTTCAATAGCTCAGCAAATTATGCTACTTTTAAATAGATCTAACAAACTATCTACACTAGTTTTAAATAGGTCTACCAAACTATCACCACTAGTTTTACAATAGATATAGTAACTATATATCACTCTCAACATGAGAGAAACTCCACAAGTTTTTGTAATGGAACTTGCAAACCCCGAAAAAGAAGATTTGAAATACAATTTTATGCTCACAATCTCTCTCTACTACAGAACAACTCTCTCTTAAAATATAGAAATTTTTGCTCAAGATCCAAGAGGGAAGAAGACATCTTTTCTCTTCAAGAATTCTCTTTCTCTTCTTGCTCTATCTTTTTCTGCACTTTTTCTTCACTTCTTCAAGTCTTCAGAGATATGGTCTTCACCTATATATATATGACCACCTAATGTCAAGTTGTCTCACAAGGGCTTCTTTGTCATTCTCAAAAATAGCATAAATAATATGCTTCTGCATTTTTAATTGCTTATCTATCAAAAGACATGCCAACTAACATACTCCAATTTAATTTGGAGATGTTTATCCAAAAAAGAAAGCATTAGATGGATAAGATATCCATTTGATGTATCTCACACGTATGTCCTCATTTGCACATGGTGGAAGGGACCACTCCTTACACCAAATTTTGACACATGGCAAGGGGACCAATTCTTGTTATTTTTTACACCAATAATAGAGTGCTAACTTAGCTCTCTCTTTATCTTACCCGCCAAGAATTTCTACCAAAAAAAAAAAGAATATATCATTAAATGCTTTAGAATGCGACAAATGAAACATGTGAAAGATGACAAAAAATAGCACAAAGTAAATGACTCTTTATCAACAAGGAAACTTCCCTTCTATTCCTTTATTCTCCAACTTTAATTTATCCCTATTGTTTCCAGAGAATGTATTCAAACTTGTTGCTTCGGTAAAAACTCTTCCAAACTCGAATTTGCTTGTTTCTGCCCAGATTAGTAGCTCGACCTATTAGCTCAGTTTGTTAGCTCAACTCGAATTCCACTCACATTAGCTTCACTACTATCTTTCAACAAAAACACTCTGTTAGATTGGCTTGATTTGTTACTCATAAAAACATGACTGACCTTTGAGTCAACATTCTCCCCTTTTTTGATGAGTGATAAAACTAGTTTTTCCTTTATACACAAATAGCCAAGGCAAAGTAAAATCATGCACAAAAATATTTCACAAAGCTCCCCATAAGCTAAAGCCATAGTTTTTGGACCTCAATGATTTTGAGTTAAGTTTCAAACTTCTTTGAGTAGCTCCACTTTTATTGCAAGTGCACTTAGGAAAATATTAAACTCAATCTGCACTGATCGCTCAAGGACAAGGTTGGATTGATTCCAAAAAAAAGAGGATAGATAACAGAATAGAATAAAAGCTTTAAAGCTTAAGTTAAAGTATCTATATATCCAACATTAAAAGTAATATCATCCAATCACAAAGGGATAGGAAAAAGTGAGTCATCCTCCCCCTTTTGTCACACACATAAAAGGAGTATGTAAGACAAAATAATGAATGTAAATTAATTGTTCATAGACCAGACTGGTATAGAAACTAAGTAAAACAAATGATTGAGCAAGCAACAACTTTCAATACTTTTGTCCTCATTGAAAAGTCACAATATGGAAGTAGCCTAGGCATGACTAGGGCTAGAGTAATAGCCTGCAAGTTTGTAAAACATCTAGCTTAGCAACTCGGATAGCTTTAGAAGAAAGCTCTGAAGAAACAGCTTGATCAACTAACGAAATCTAGAATAAGAAGCTGAGGGTGCATCAAGTTGAGCTGGTGTGATACCAGAAAAGACTCGAATGAGATAGATGTATGTAAAGATCAACTTATTCGATATTACCATGCCTCTTAGGACAAATTTGAATCTATAGTCCCCTTTGCGCCCTTTGCAGTAGCTCTGCTTTGCACCTCTTAAGCAACTTCTGATTTTCCAAAAACATCTTTCTTGATTTTTATCAGAACTCTTTCACAATTCTCACAAAGATATTTATTGAAGCTCACTTAACACGTTATTCTTCCTTCTTTCTTTCAGCCAATTTTTCATTTAGCAGAGAATCTCTCTTTTAATTTTTGTCCTCATGCCTACTCTCTTTCAAGTCGACACTCATTTTATCTTGCCCTTCAACGAGCTTTTCTCTAATCAAGACATCTCTTTTAACTTTTCTGTTTTCTCTCTTTTATTCTACTCTTTTTCCAGTACCTCTCTTTTTTTCTTCATCACTCCTACTTTTAGCTTGAGCAACTCATGGTGAAGCTACCCCGGTAGCTTGAGTTATCACTGAATTTTTCAAAGATTATTCCTCCCCCTCAATTCTTGCTTTCTTCATAGTTTCAACATTCTCTACTTCTTTCTCACTTTCTTCCTCATATTTCTCACCTTCTAACATATATATAATTTTTTTAATCATACTTTCCACTTTGTTTCATATGCTCTTTTCCAAAACTTCCTTCTTTTTCTTTTTCAGAACCTCTACTCTTTCAATTTCTTTTCTTCAGAAGTAACTTCTTCTCCTACTTCAACTGGGCTTTGATTTCAAACAGCTTCATCAAATTTCTCTTTGGAGCCAAGGTTTCTATCAGAACTAGTAGAAGAAAGAATTCAAAAAGACATTTAAGCAACTCGCAAGAGCAATGAAAGAGATCATCTTGCTTGTCAAAGATTTGTAGGATTTAAACACTACTTCCTTGCAAGAGTAACTATTATGTTAACTTTTCAAAGAAAAAAGAAAACAAAATTCAAGAATTTATTTGACAAAAGAAAATCCAAAAAGAACAAAATTATCAAAAGTAAAGCCAATGTATCATTCTTCTTACTTACCATCAATACCAAGTCTTATCACAAAAGCAATTCACTTACTTTATATATTCAAGAAGCACAAGACAGACACATAAACTATAACTTTAATGAATAAACATTTTATTCAGAGGTAGAGAGAGAGAGAGAGAGAGAGAAAAAGAGAGGGAAAAGATCATAGACAATCACAAAATCCTAGGCAAGTGTTACTCATCTCAGAATCATTAAAACCATGTTCAAAATCAATCAAAGCCCTTTAACCAAAGACCAAAAACTCAGAGGAAAGCTTAAAAACCATTTTCACACAAGCACATACAGAGATAAGCTAATTGGTGAGAACCACTAGCTCGAGTTCCAAATAGATCCTCCAAAAGACTTCTTCACATAAGGGTTTAGTGAAGATATCAATGAGCTGTTTCTAAGATGGAACAAAGATTAGCTCGACAATACCGTATTTTATATGCTC
Organism: Catharanthus roseus; assembly: GCA_028651295.1. Taxonomy (NCBI): domain Eukaryota; kingdom Viridiplantae; phylum Streptophyta; class Magnoliopsida; order Gentianales; family Apocynaceae; genus Catharanthus; species Catharanthus roseus. Next base: position 27,000,137 of record JAPQWS010000153.1, on the reverse strand, counting down.
ATGAATAACCTAGTGTATCTTATCCCTCTGTGCTAAGTTCTTGAATATTGCATTGAATGTTTTGTCAAATTTATCACACTTGTCGTCACAATAAATTGGATTCTTTGAGTAGCTTAATCCAACATCCTAAAGCTGATCCTTAACCTACAGTAGTTAAGCTAAGAAACTTCAAGCAAGTATGTACTTAGCTCTTCTTCTGTCGACAACCTAGTCGATGCTTTCTTCTTTATACACCATGAGATCAATGCTTCTCCAAAAGAATGGCATGCCCTCAAAGTGCTTTTCCTATTAGCTCAGCTTCTTCAAAGTTTACATTATTATATCTCCTTAGTTGAAGTATCCCATCTCTCGGATATCATAGACTTAGCTGTTGTGTATCTACAAGATATCTAACAATCCTCTTCACTGTTGTGAGACAAGTCATTTATTAAGATCTTGCACACTAACACCAATTAAAGAGAATATCCAGCTTTACTGTGATATTCATTGGTTCTACTTGACTTAGCTACAGTCATTCAAAACCTCTTCAGTAGCTCCTTCACTTGCGTAGTTCAATTGATGGCTATCACTTCTATGCTCTCCTTTTTTTGTAGTCTTAGGAAAGATTTAACTTCCCCATCATTCTCATCTCATCAAACTCCCCCTGCATTTAAGCTAACTAACTCTTTGCACAAAGACTGATTAGTAGCTCCAAAGATCATATCATCAATATGCACTTGGAGAATAAGAAACTTTTTGTGATGGAGTTTGGTAAAAATAGTTTTATCATCACTACCTTCAGAAACACCATTTCCAAGAGGACAATTTCATAAAACTTTCAGAGTTTTGAAAATCAGAAGATTGATCAACATAGCCTTCCTCTTTTAAAAGCCCATTCAAAAAGTCATTTTCACATCATTTTAAAAGATCATAAAACTTTCAAAACAAGCTAGGGGACACAACATATGAAAACTTTCAAGATGAGGTATTGTGGCAAAAGTTTTACCCAAGGCAACATCTTTCTTATGACTGTACCCTTGGGCTACATCTATGGCCCTGTTTCAGATCATGTTTTTAAGAACTTTAGCTTGTTTCCAAACTCATTATACAAGTTTCAAAAAAGATTTAGCTCATCTTTCTTGGCTAGCATTTTATTCTCATAACCTTGTGCATCCTTAATATTTCTTTGGCTCAATTTGGAATACAAAAGGCACATTCTCCATCACTTTCCTTAACTCACTTTTTGTGGCAAAATTTTCACATGGTTTTGTGATAAGGTTTTCCTTTGGTGATGTTGTTGGTATCTCTATGCCTTGGACAAATTTTCAGTTATGCTTAGAGACTCTTAAGTAGCTTTATTGTCACTTGGTACACCATTAACTCTATTCATTGGGTTGCTATGTTACTCAAAACTCCTTTCTCCGCTCGAGCTAATGCAACCTACATCAGAATCACCAAGAGCTGCACTTCTTCAAAATGCAAAGTTAGCTTTACTGAAAACAACATGAACTAACTCTTCAATAGTTTGATATCTTTTATTGAACACACAATAAGCCTTATTACTTTCAGAGTACTCTAGAAAAATAGCTTCATCATCCTTACCATCACATTTTCTCAAGTGAACTTTGACATTTAGCACAAAACTCTTGCATCCAAACACCTTGAAGTACCCTATTTTTTTATTTTCTTCATTTCCAAAGTTCATATGGGGTCATCTTTTAAAATAGATCTTACAACAGCTTGACTCAAGTTGCAACATTCTGTCTTGATAGCTTCTTCCTAGAGATGCTTATTTAGCTTTAGTAAACTTTCTAGCTTTCAGCCTTCTACAAAAAGTGCCAAAACTTCTCAAAAGTTTCATCCTCAAGAACCCCCAAGTTTGTTAGAGAGACTGGACTAAACAAACCAAAAATAATTAGCTCCAGAGGTCTAGTTTTAGATACAATTCTCTTAGCTTTGACATGCATCACATAAACGTCACTTTCAAACATCAACTCTATTAGTTTATTGACCAGCTTCTTCTCTGATAGCTTCACTATAGCACTTATATGATTGCATTCTCTAATCATTTGTGCCACAATCAATTTTCATCTGAAACTGAAGCTAACCAAACTCAGTTAATTCCATCTAATTTGTCCATTGACACAAATACATTTTATGTTCTCTTTGTAAACACCATAGGCTGATGCATTTTTCTTTCTCAGAAGAAGCATTTGTTCCTTCATCCCAAAATTGGCTCACACTTAAGAGATTGTACTAAAGACCTTTTTTTAAGATACATTCTCATCTCTCAGATTTGTTCCAACAGTTCCTCTTCTAATTATTCTTCCCTTGCTATAATCTTCAAAACTTTCATCATCAGAATCTTTGTCTGTTAGCTTAGTGAATAGTTCATGTCACCATTCATATGTCTAGAGCAACTTTTTCCAATATATCACCATCGTTCCACTATCTGGCTCTCTAGGCATACCTGCAAAATAGATTAGTCTCTTTTGGGTACCTAAACTAAGTTGAGTCCTTGATAAATTCTCAAGTTAGCTTGACTATAATTAAATATTCTTTTAGCTCCAATACATTATGGACTAAAGAGTACCTGTATCTTGAATATAGAAGTTTTTACAAAGTGAGTAGCAGCTCAAATTTGACCAGATGTTGTTTTCACAAACTAGTACTTACGTTAGGTTTACCAAAAGATTTTTTAGACAAAATTTTACTGCTACTTTGGACAAAAGAATCAATAAAGCCTAAACCAGCTCTGTCATTAGTTTGATGCTGATTTCCAAGAAATTTATCCAAAGTTTCTTTTCTTTTTGTAAATTTTGTTAAATCTTTACTAAGCATTTCAACTTCATTTTTCAAATTCACATTTTCCTTCATCAGCACAGTGTTCTTTTCCTCATAAGATTTCGACATGGTTTTCAAAACAAGCATATCACAATTAGCTTCACTGAAATTTGAAAAAGAAGAATTCAACACATGCTCTTTAGATTTTTGTGATTATAAAACTTTAACTTCACAAATCTTGTTTTCAATCACTTTTTTCTGAACAATATATTTATCCATAAGAGTTTTATATTCCACAAAAAGTTTATCAAAAGCATCTTGTAACTTTCTATAATCATAAAAGTCTAGAGAGGCTACTTCGCATTCTTCTTCTTCTTTATGAGCCATTAACTAATTTGCTACCTTTCCAGTTGACTCCTTAGCTTTTTTACCTTCCTCTTTTGCTCCTTTACTTGAGCTTGGTTCACTACCACTCCATGCTTCTTCAATGAAAATTATCTCTTCTTCAACCCTCGATTTCTTTTGTTCAAAAATAGTCTCAAGTTTGTCTCACATTTCTTTACATGACTTGCAAGCTGATGCCTTATCGTATACATGCACCTCAAGTGAACCATGAAGGATATCAGTGCTTTGGCATTAATTTGCACATTTTGCCAATAAGTCTCGAAATAATCAGTTTTGACTTTAACAGTTTCAAAAACATTCATATTGTGCCTCAGAATAGGTGGTCCATTTGCTATAACTTTCCAACACTAAAAATCTATTGAGAGAATAAAGTTTCTCATTTTTGTCTTCCAGTAAGAGTAGTTCTTTCCACAAAAAAATGGTGGACGAGTTATACATTGACCTTCAATAAAATCACTTGATCTAATCATGGATCCTCTCTCGAGTTGTTAAACTCTTTCCTTGAGAGAGACTGCTCTGATACCAAATGTAAGTCCCGTTTAGGTCCAAGAGGTGGTGAATTAGACCTAATAAAAATTTTAGCTCTCTTAAAATAGATCTTTCTAAACTTAAATGAAGACAACCCAAAATAGAATAGCTTCACAGAAAACAACTGATACAGCCCACCTTAGAGGATATCACTTAAATCATTAGCTTGACTTAGTGATATAAAACTAATCAACACGATGTAATAAAATTAATTAGCTCAAAAACAGTCACTTAAGCCATTGACTTGACTTAGTGAATAAATAAAGCTAATCAACACAGTATAATCAATCAACTCAAAAACTATTACTTAAAGGCATTAGCATGACTCGGTGATATAAAGTTGAATGCAAAACACATTTGATAAAAACTTTTCTGTAAAATAGCAAGACATCAAAATCAGTTATCTTTAAGTAAATGAGTTTTCAGAGAATAAAGCTAATGTACAGCTTCAAACTCAAAAGCAGCTTTAGATCAAAGAAACTAGCCAGAATAGAATCTATATTTCAAAAGATATTAGATTGACTCACAGATACAGAACTGAAAAACATATTCAAGGCAAAATCAATAATTCCCATTCTTCCAAACTAGAAACTCAACAAAAACAAAATAAGATAAGCAAGGAAAATCAGAATAAGGAAAAGATAAAAATAAAGAAGGCATAAGGATTTTTATAGTAGTTCGATAGTACACCTATATCCACTTTCCTCGAGAACTCTCATCTTAAGGTTTTCACTAAAAAATCTCTTCCAAGGCGAGATTAAACCATTACAAGCTGTTTTCAATAGATCAACAAACTATACTAGTTTTAAATAGATCTAGCAAACTATCTCCATTAGTTTTAAATAGGCCTAACAAACTATCACCACTAGTCTTAGAATAGATCTAGCAACTATGTCACTCTCACTATGAGAAAAACTCAACAAGGCTTTGTAATGGGAATTGTAAACCCGAAAAAAGAAGATTTGAAATACACTTTTTTAGCTAACAATCTCTCTCTACTACAAAACAACTCTCTCTTAAAATATAAAAATTTTTGCTCAAGATCCAAGAGGGACTTCTTTTCTCTATTAGAATTCTCTTTCTCTTCTTGCTCTATCTTTTCTGCACTTTTTCTTCACTTCTTCAAGTCATGAGATATGTTCTTCACCTATATATAGGACCACCTATTGTCAAGCTGTCTCACAAGGGCTTCTTCGTCATCCTAAAAAAATAGCATAAAAAATATGGTTCTTCATTTTTAATTGCTTATACATCAAGAAATACGCCAACTCACATATTCCAATTTAATTTGGAGATGTTTATCCAAAAAAGACAGCATTCGATGGAGGAGATATCTATTTGATATGTCTCACACGTATGTTTTCATTTGCACAAGGTAGAGGAAACCACTCCTTCAACCACATTTTGACACATGGCGAGGGGACCAATTCTTGTTATTCTTTGCACCAATAATAGAGTGCCAACTCAGATGTCTCTTTGTCTTGCTCACCAAGAATTTCTTAAAAAAAAAGGTAGATATCATTAAATGCTTTAGAATGGGACAAATGACATATGTGCAAGATGACAAAAAATAGCATAAAGTAAAAGACTCTTTATAAACAGGGAAACTTCCCTTCTCTTTCCTTTATTCTCTAACTTTAGTTTATCATTGTTATTTCCAGAGAATGTATTCAAATTTGTTGCTTCAGCAAAAACTCTTCCAAACTCGAATTTTTTTGCTTCTGCCAAGATTAGTAGCTCGACCTATTAGCTGGATCTGTTAGGTCAACTCGCACTCCACTCACATTGGCTTCACTACTATCTTTCAACAAAAAATAGTTTGTTAGATTGACTTGATTTGTTACTCATCAAAACATGACGGATCCTTGAGTCAACAATTTATCTTGTATTGTTAAAGGGACTTGTCCGTCTCTTATTAGAGAGAGATATCCAATGACCCTTTGATGAGGAAGACTATAGAATTATGCATGACCATGCTCAAATATATTCATAAGGAGAATTAATATTATTTTGTCAGAAAAGTGTACTTGGTGATCAAGTAATGATTAATTACGTTATATAGGGATGAGTCAATTAATGTTTAATTTATTGTGTGACAAAATGACTAAATATTAAAACTGATTTTAGGTTAAATCGTACCATCCTTAAACTTAACTTGGATAATCATAATGTCTTGCTACATGCCACATATGATTTAAGAATAATGTTTATAACATCATTTTGGTCCATTATTTTATTAAGAAATTGGAAATGTTAGTCCCTGACTAATTTTGTTGTCTCAACTTAGTCTTTAATCTTTGTTTTTCATTTTTTTAGTCCCAAAACATTTATTTTCAAAAAGGTTTTAGTTCTCACCACCAATTTCATGACGAAATCCGATAATAAAAAATATGTGAGTCTCACATAGCTCATAAGTAAGGTTAAAAAAGACATTTCACTTACTCAACTCACCATCACTCTATTAAACAAAACAACGGAGTCTAATTGAACACCTAAAATATTCTTGAAGTTTTGTCAAATTTTCCATACATACCTGAAAATTTCCATCCAAATTTAGAGAAAATTTCTCTAATTGATGGGTGAGTTGAGCAAATTAAATGTCTTTTTTAACCTTGCTCATGAGTCAAGTGAGACGAACGTATTTTTTAATACTGGATTCTGCTGTGGAAATGGTAGCAAGGACTAAAACATTGAAAATAAATGTCCGGGAACTAAAAAATGAAAACAAAGAGTAAGGACTAAGTTAAGACTAGAAAGTAGCTTAGGGTCTAATACTGTCGATTTCTCTAATTTATTTATCTGAAGATAAAATCAATTCTTTCGCTTTAATGTGCATATTATTTATACAACCATTGGATCATTACGATTGACGAACAGGATTAAATCATCATCAGATGATGATTATGGTTCTAATAATTGACAGTTATAAAAGATTAGTTTTCTATTTGGCCAAAAATGTCTTTTCAGGAAAAAAAAGAAACCCCTAAATTTGGCAAGAACTTGTACAGTGATTATCTCTCCATCAAACTACCAAAAACCTAGATTTTCTTTTTCGAATAATTCCAGGACATCATAGGCTAGTACCCGATTGCTCACAAAGGTTTTTGTCGCGTGGATACCCGTAGAAGGTAAAGCACTGAAATAGCAATGCCTCCACAAATCATTTTGTTAGAACTATAAGGTAGTATTTTTCCTTATCCAATCAGTTTTTATTGATATGTGTGGATCCTGTTGGCTGGTTTGCGCCAATGTTTTGTTTATTTTCACTTGCAGAATCTAACAAGCCTCTCTATCCAGATCCTATAAATCATTGATGCAGTCAATGCTAGCAAGATAGAGCACACTAAAGTTAAATAATGTGTTAAAAGTTCTGAAAGAGAATTAACAGATGATGAAACAGGATCACTTTGAAAGTCGAGTACTAGCTACAAAGGGTTCTAAAAGAGTGAGGAGTCGAAGCTTAAGAAAAAGTGACCTATAATAAGGAAATTTCTACTTTATAGATGACATCAAGTACTATTATTGTAGATAAATTGGTGACCTTGAAAGTCGTTGCACATGGATGAGAGAAATTTTAAAGGCTCTAACAGCATGTTTGGTATACTGGAAAGATATGGAATGTAATCCTTTACCATCTGGAATCCTTTCTCATTTGAAATGGAATGGAATCCAATTTTCATCTATATATTTGGAAGGAAAAGATATAGTGGAATGATGATTAATTTTCTTTGTTTTAAAATTTATTATTTTATGTCGGAATAGAATGAAATTATATATAATATGACCTAAATTCCCTTCTAGTATAAATGTATTTTTCATACCTAACACATTAAAGCTAAAAAATATCAAATATTTTATTGAAGTGTAAATATTCATATATAAGATTGAAAATTATCATAAAATAACTCTTTTTAAAGATCAAAATAAAAGAAAGTACGATATATAAAAATTAATTAAGCGTAATATTTATATATAATATATTGAGGGTATAACTATCTAACCTTTCTTAAAATGATTCCTACTTCTCCTGGAAAGACTTTTGCACAGGTTTTAGTGTGCATAGTCTTTCCAACTTCTTTCTGGAATGGGTTTTTTATGTGGAAAGGCTATTCCTACTTTTCATTTGAATATTAAACACTGGAATGAAAAAAGAAGTTAGAAAAAGTCATTCCATTCCACCCTATTCCTGCATACCAAACATAGCATAAGAGAACAAATGAAGGGCAAAGCAAAGTATGAAGCTCCTCTGCAAATGTGATCAGTTATGATGATAATTTGATGAATATGAGATGCTTAGATGATAAAGTTGAGGAAAATCATTTAAACAATTGGGTATTTGACTCTGCAGCTGACTTGCATATCAACAAGGACCAAGATATGTTTGATGTTCATAGGAAACTTTGGCTTTATTAAGGTGGAAAACAACGTGAAGATGAAAGTTGAAGAAATTAGACGAGTTCACCTAATACTTCACGATGATTAAAGTCAAAATACTTCTAATGTAAAGTAAATCCCTAATTTAAGAGAATATAATTTCATTAGTTGAGTTGACATCAAAAAGTTATAAGTATGTTAGAAATGGGAAGCTATATAAAGTATTCAAAGGAGGTTGTTTAGGTATGAGAGGGCAAAAGAAGAGGAAGAATATTTACCATCTTGATGGTCCTTTCATGAAGAAGAGTCTTGAAGGAAGTAAAGCTAGAGAAGGAACAGAGCAGAAGACCGTAAAGGATGAGAAGAAAGTTAGGTTTCTAGTTCTACTGTAATTAAGGAAATTGGGGAAATGGTGGATTTTTTTAGGTTTATTTTTCCAATAACCTTAGAATTGAATTTTTTAATCTCACATTGGAAGGAGTGACAATTCGTAAGGGAGGAGATACATATAAATAGATGCTCATAATTTAGGTCTTTTTACAAATTCTCTTAATTTAAGCAATTGGGGGTTTTAGACTGTGATAAATTTTGCGAGGGTTTATCATTTTGTACAAATTAAAACTATATAAGTGGAGATTTACTTTTTTGGGTTGTAGATGTATGTCTGTATTAAGAGACCTAACCAAATTAATCTTGGTGTCATTTTTTCTCTTCTCTCTACATATTTTGTTTGTGCTTCAACTATCCAACCCTAACAAGTTGTGTCGGAGCTTATTTGGAGTCCAACACTTTGTTGAAATCAGCTGCAGTCATGTGGACTGGAGAAGTTTTGAACAAATTTCAATTGCGAAGAGGTTTGAGGCAAGGAGACTAGGGATAGCAATGTGACGAGTCTAAACCATCCATCCTCAACCTATTTGTACCCTTTTGACTCTGATTTGACTGGGGATCCAAGTGGGGATGGAAATGAATTTTGTACCCAAGCTTGAGGATGGGTTGGGGACGGGAAATAGGTTCTCCTCATCCCCACCCACCCCTACCCATCCCCATCCAATCCCACCCATCCCTATTATTTTATATATTTTTTATACTTTTAACATGGTTAGACATTTTTCTTAAGGATTTTAAATTTTAATTCGTTTGATTTTGTGGCATGCATATTATTATTTTGTCTTTAATAGTGTTATTGAAAATAATACATCTAATTCCCAACTTGTCCCCTTAAAAACAATTCATTGCTTGAGTCCCGATTCCTCAATGGATTTGGATCGGAATTGGGCTAGATTTCATCTCCAAGTGCAGGGATGGGTTGGGAATGAGGATTAATTAAGAGAGGTTGAGTTGGGAATAGGGATGAGTTTCATACCCAAGTAAGGGGATGGATTGTGAATGGGGACAAGGTAAAGAGGTGGGGATGGGGCCGGGGGTTGGGGTCCCCACCCCCACACACCCCCATTGCCACCCCGTACCTCTTTGTCCCTTGCATTAATGGCTTGGGGCATTATATCCAGAAAGTCGTCGATGAGAGGAAATAGAAGGCATCAAGATGATTACTCATGGCAGCCCCACTCTATCTCACTTACTTTTGCTAATAACTTTTTTCTTTCTTGGGGAGGCAACGGAAAGACAAGCTAAAGTGATGGAAGAGATTAGAAATACTTTTTGTAAGGAATTAAGGCAGAAAGTTAGTGTGGAAAAGTAAAAAATTTTTGTCAAGAAATATTAGCAGCACGACTCGAAACTATCACTGTCAAAACGGGCCTAGGCCTGCGGGCTGGCTCGGACCGTCATAAGATGGACGGATATGAATTTTCAAAATTAGGCCCATAAAATATCAGCCTAGACCAGATTAGCCCGTTTTGAGTGCGGGCTTTTACAGTCCGGTCCGATCTGGTTTGCGGGCTGGCCCTTTTTCTTAGACATTATTTAGGTGTTATTAATGTGTAATTATTTTGTTTTATATTTAGCTATTAGTGTAATTTTAAGATTAGTTGATATTTTTAAAGAAAAATTATTTTTTAAGATTTTTTTAAGGTTAAAATAATTTTTATAAAAAATTAGTGCGTTATTTATGTGTAATTATCTTGTTTCTTATTAGAAGTTAGTATAATTTTTATGATTAGCTGAATATTTTTAAATAAAATTAATTTTTAATATTTCTTAAGTTTAAAAATAATTTTTGCTGAAAAAAAAAAAAAAAAGAAAAAGCCCGCGGGTTGGCTACGAACAAATATGGATTTATACAATTTCAGCCCCTAAAAAATGAGCCCGGACCAGACCAAACAGTTTAGGTGCTGGCTTGATGTGGGCCAGTCCGGTCTTGTTCGGTTCGGCCCGTTTCACTAAGCGTGTAAAAGGGTCCAGACCCTCTTGTAACTCTCAAACCCAAACCTTGTAGTGAAACATGGACTCAGACCCTCTGGATGTAAAATCTATGGACCCAAACCCGACCCACCAGGGTCTAGGGTAGGTCTGGGTATACCCGTACTCGTATGATATTTATATTTTTTCCTACTAAACAAAAATATATATAAAACAATGTATAACCCTAAAATAAAACTTATAACATCATTAACATAATTTCCTCAATATCTCTTTCAACAAAAGTACACATAAAATCCTCACATACATTAATCCAATAAAAACAAAAGTCCTAATTCAATACAATATATTTATCAAAGCATTTGGAGACCGCTTGCTCCTATTTGTCCTTTACGTAAATGTATAAATGTATAAATTATGTATTAATAGAAAAATATAAAAATAATATAATATATTTTATTATTTTATTATAATGGGTATGGGTATTATCATATGTTGTCCAAATCCATTTAATAAAATCTATATTGGTAGGGTATAGGTCCGCGAGTATAAAATTTTAACCTTACTCGCTATAGACAGATATAGATACGCTCAGGTACGAATAAGACCTGCCCCGATTACAGTCCTACGTTTGACAGTTCTGACACTAATTTGTTATGATATTTGGGTATCCTTCTCCTTCATAAGATGGTTGGTATAAAGACCTTTTACTGCATTCTGGAGAAAGCTAGAAGGAAATTATCTAGTTAGAGCAAGATTTCAGTTCAGGGCCACAATTACGATCTTAATTCAGTCCACTACGGCGGCCATTCCCGGTTGCTTGATGCAAATAATGAAAATTCCTGCAATGGTGATTGAGAAGACGACAAGATTAAGGTTCCTCAATTTTGAATTGGTTCGCAAGACAGAGGGATATTGACAGCTGCATTTTTGTATAACAAAAGGATTTCTAGTTTGACCGTTTCTCTGGTCTGTCATGAGGAGGAATCTATCCTCTATGCCTAGAGGGCCTGCACACGAGCAAGGCAAATCTGGGATTGCCGGTTAATCCATCTCTTTTGCAAGACTGCTACTCCCCCATTAAATATAGCGTGTGAATTGACCTAAATTATCCGAAGGCAAGGGGAGGAGATATTCAACGTGCGGAGCCAGAGAGCAAGTATCTATATAAATAAGCCCTCTACATACCTGGAGAAATAGGAATAGCACTGATGTTTTATATCCCTTTGGATACTCTAGTTGACTAGATTCGGGAAAATGTTAAGTACATAACTAGGATACATCTTTTGTAAAGTGCCCCTATGCTTGTATCTCTCTTGATCCAGTTACATACATAAAACAATTCCTTTCAACTGGAAACTTTCACCAAGAGAGAGATGCCCATGAAATTGTGCACCATAGTACCAATGCCAAGTTTTGCATTAGCTAATGACGCGCCCATATTGATTTTTAAGGCTGTAAATCCAGATGCTTTTCATCCATCAGTAAGAATCTTAAAAGAGAGTTGTCGAACCATAAGGGAGAGCTTGAAAAAAATAAATATAATCGTTAGTACGAGTAAAAGAATTAGTTGGGCTATTAAACTAAATGTGGAACAAATTCCATCATGTTTTAAGCTTATTTTGCGCAAACTAAATACCCAAATCTTAATAACAAACTACGCAACATCATTCAAAGAATCATTTTGACAAACTCAAAATGCAACTCCTCAAATTTTATGCCTTCTCTCCTTCAGAATATCCTTTTTTTTCTTTTGGGACAACTGAATGGTCAAACAAGACATGCCTATCATCTTCCATGGTAAAACCATGGTGATACATGCAATGCAGCCAATAAAAGAAATCTTATATGCAAGTTCTTTTAGCGTGAGAAGAACATCACAATAAGCTCTACACTGGAAACCTAAAAACTCCCTTTTCCATTTTCACACTGAAAAGCAACGGCAAAATAAAAGAAGGGAAGAAAAGAAAAAGGAAGGCCACACAGATAAAGAATCAAAACAAGCATTTCAAAGAGAACAGTTTCATAGTTCACAAGGATCATGTACATATCATTGTTAACAGCTTATTATCTGAAAGATCCTTCCAAAACGACTTGTAAACTAGATGGTGAATGAGAAAAATGACCTCTTAGTATTTGAGGAATTCAGTATTCTGAGACTTGCCCAAAATAGACTCTATGCTTCCTTTGTAAAGACCTAATTCTTTTGCCAAAGCAAAACCAGCATAAACGCCATCCACGGCTGCACTCACTATGCCACCAGCATATCCTGCTCCTTCACCGATGGGGTAAAGCCCTTTCAATGATGTGCTCTCATAAGTATCTGGGTGCCGGGAGATCTTGACAGGAGAACTAGTTCTTGTCTGGGAAACAAAAGCAAGATGAATAGAAGATGATCAAAATGAACATGTTGGTTAAACACCATGTATCTGTTTTCTGAGATAGATGAACTGCATCACTTGGGGCGAGAATCATGTTATCAAACAATATGCTCAGAAGGGGTAAGACAAATTAAAAGATAGATACCTCCACTCCATGCAGTAGCGCATTTTCAGAGACAAATCCAGGTAACTGAAAATTGAAGTTGAGAAAGTGTCAACTTGCTGGTGCAAATTTTACTCACCAGAATAAAAACATTGGGTGAGAAACAAGCACCAAAGAATAGTAAAAGAAGATGGAAACCTCTTCCTCAAACAACAGAATTGCTCGTTGCAAAGCCTCAGTTAAGTATTGGGGAAACAATTCATGAAGATTTGTAGCCTTTACTCCTAAACGATAGCTGGAAGATGGCACAGATGTCACTGCAATTAAGAAAGATATCAGATGTCACTGCAATTAAGAAAAATATCAGTGCGTCTGTCTTTTGTATCCAGCAAAAGAGAAAAAAGAAAAATATAAGTGCGTCTGCCTTTTGTATCCAGCAAAAAAAGAAAAATATCAGTGCGTCTGTCTTTTGTATCCAGCAAAAAAGAAAAAAGAAAAATATCAGTGCAACTTCCATATCCTCTGTAAAAGAAATGACTAAAATATTGCACCTGATAACTTCTCGTCCAGAAAATCAGTAACTGTCTGCACAGGCACTACAAAATTCCCCCCGCCAAGTATAGCAGCTTTTCTCTCAAATGTTCTCTGAACAGAAACAGTGAAATTTTGATATTATAGCTGGAAGCAAGACAATAAGAAATCTATGGGAAGAAAATGAGGTAATACTATCCATCCACCAGAAAAATTGAAAATATGGTGCCAAACTAAAATGATTATAGGTTGTAACTTTTAGTTTGAAAACAGAAAAACGGAGACAAGAAATACTACAAAGGCTTAAGAAGAAGCGAGTTAGTATGAAATGGAATATAAAATTATTGCTCTTCAATTTGCAAAAGAAGTTACAAGAGAGATGATCTGGGAAAACCACAACGGGAGAAAGTAAAGTATGTTAAATCAAGGAAACAAAAATGACTACATTTGAAACCTGAAATTCTACACCAGCAAGAGGTCCATGGTAACCTAAAGCATCAAAATCCTTTGACGAAACAGACACAACAAGTGCAGCATTTGCCCACTTGGATGAACGCCGAGAGAAGGACATGCCATTGATACAGAGCTCTGACGGATCTGTACTAGTAAGGACCACCTGCAAAACAATGCAAGTGAACCCATGATTCGTAGTGTATATTATTATCATTCAATTGTTCAACAGTCTGCAACAGAATTCATTATATCATTTGTCAGCTCTCAAGAATAGGTAATTTTATGCCATTTTGTCCAGTGCGTAACTTCAAATTCACTTGACAACTAGGATATTTGCTAAAAGAGAACAAGACTTGCCAATAAAAGATCCAGTTGCTAACATTATGAAATTTACTGCAACAAGAATCGAGAAATATTAACAAAACAGAAGTCACCAGCCTGGAATGCATTAGAAGGTGCAAATAAGGAATTGGTCTAATGCAGATGAAAAATAAACTCATACCTGACCACCAGGACACATGCAAAAGGAGTAGCAACTACGGGTTTTTCGCTCTGAATCTAAAGCTAAGTCCTCTGATTCTCGATGAACATACTCAGCAACTTTGTAATCTGCTACTGGTACTTTCCCTCTTCCACTCTGAACCTCGTTGGCTAATTGAGAATACTGCACATTTGAAGGAATCCAAGTGGTTACAAAATCGTAGGCAATCAACAGAGAACTGACAATTGATCAAAATTAAAACTATAGCAGGGATTTCCTATTTCCCCTACCCATCCCAGCTCTAAAGAGAGTTGCAACAAAATTTCATGCCTGGAAATAAAGAATCAAAATCCTTTCAGAAGGAAAATTGGAGGGACCATACATCGAATTACACATCAGACACAAAAATTTGCTTAAATTGTTTAAAGCGACAATCTAAGGAATGCATCTGACAGATAGTTCCAGATTACATTACAATTGTGGTTAGATATAAGTTGCTAAACCAATTTGACTTATGTTCAACTGTTGCAAAAACTTTGCTCAAAAGGTGAAAGGGAAGCATAGAAAGCTGATCTAGCATCTATGGAGATAATAATGAAAGAGTTATGTGACAAATCCCCAGTAATACATTAATAACACACCTGTATACTGTTTATCAATTCTTGAGGGTGCTCAACACGGAAACCAACCTGTAATTCATACATGCAGAAAAGAAATACCAAAGTCATTTTTGTTTGGTTATAACTGTAGTGCGATGGGATTACTTGCAGGCATGGCAAGCAAAAAATCAAGAATGGTTAAGATAGTACAATCTCAGGCATGGGGAAACATAACACTTGCAGCTGTTCATGTATTTCCTAAAATTCTACTTGGACTGAAACATGGACCATGAATACCAGGACTTATTTTCTTAGAGGGTCAACTAATCTGATTTTATATAAGCATGAAATCTCAGCTATTTTGACCTCTATAATTTTATTTTCCAGCTTCTCATGGCACCATTTGCTGCAATTTAATAGTAATATGGGCAGGACAGGATGGTACTAGATATTTGTCAATTGGTCTCTTTTTTCCAGTAAATTCTTCCGATTGTTCAATTTAGCCTTGGTTGATCAGTTATTCTTTTATGAAAATTGATTTCAGCGTTTCACAATCCAATTTGTACTTGTCATCAGTGCCACCCTTAGAATATTTTATTGTAAATACACGGAAGACCAGGTATCCATGTCAATAACTGCACCGAAAATAAAATTTAAGGGAACAGAAAAACTCAATCTTAAATCTCTAATACCATCTTATTATGAAGCGTTGGGTATCAATATTTTCCATATCTTAATCCTAACCTACCACGCTGAAAGTTAGAGAAAGAAAGAATGATACTACTGCTGTAAATAATTGGATGGACAATCCCCTCACCATGTTTATTCATCTCAATCATATTGACAAAGTTTTCCAGTCAACTACTGAAGTAGGACAGATTCATTAGCACATACCGAGGAATTAATAAGAGAGGAAAAAGATCGGAGACATAAACAAAATGTTGTAAACTGCAATGTGAGTAATCTATTGTAGAAGCAGATACGCTCAAAGATGCAAACTGTGAAGGCTTACCCAAGATATCAGAACAGAAGGAAGGAGGACTCTTTTCTAAATGAGACAAAAAGGAACTCACAGCAAAATCTTTTTGAACCAGGTCTACATTGTGAGTGAGAAGCATTTCATATGTATCACGTGCAGAATGTCCAACTGCAAGCACTACCGCATCATATCCGAACTTCCGGTTATTCCACTGTAAGTTGTTCTCAGAATCAGAAATTCTGACTCCCACAACTTGTGAACCTTCTATCATCAGGTCATCTAGCCTTGTGCCAAACTTTATAGTGACCTAGGCATTCCAATTGAAGTTACAAGGTTTACACATTGAGCAAGTAGACAATAACAGCTGGAATGATTGTAAAAGTATCCTATGGGTGCATTTGAATTGGAGTTAATTTTGAAAAGATTGACATTTTTTCTTGGTCTACGTAAAAGGTAAATTGTTTGTGAGAGAGAAGGTGAGGTCCAAAGCAAAAAATTAAAACTGTTTTTAATTTAAAATCCAATTCAAATGCACTCCTTTTGACTGAAAGCTTTAGAGGGACTTACACCCAACTCTTGGAGGTATTGTCGAAAGCTCCGGAGTAGTGGGACCAATCTGTCAGTCCCCAGATGAGGTTTCCCATAAACCAATATATTCTGTGTAGCTCCAAAGTGGACCAACGTTTTCAAAACCTGTGGTTGAGATACAGCATCTCAGGTAGGATCAATGGGTAATGATATAATAAGAAATATTAAAAGTAATTTGAGTGACCCGGAAAGTACAGGAAGGATTAAACAAACTTACTGCAACAACAGTCGAACTATTTTTCCCGATTCTAGTAACTAGTTTCCCATCACTCCAAGTACCTGCACCACCCTGTAACCCATAAGTCCTTAATAACTTTACAGTAGCAGTGAGACTAAGCAATAGAACGCATAGTAGTTCTCAAACTCTGCATAGAAGAATCACATTGTTTTAAAGCTAAGTTCCAGAAGAATAAAGCAAATAACAGACTGAGTATTTCCAACATATCCTGTTACATGGATTAACCTTTCTAAACATGGAAGTTCTTGTTTTATATTTTAAGAAATAATTTGTCGTAATTTCTTCAAAAATAAAGTCATATTTTGGTTTCTTCTGCTGTTTTACCCACTTAATTTTTTTTTTTTTTTTTTCTTGATAACAAAAAAAATGTTATAAGCTGTCTTCATATCCTGAGACAAGAGGACCTTCAGATACTTCCCTCTGCACACACATAAAAATACTTAAGTCGTCGCCAAAATAAAGATAGATCACTTCTTCCCTAAATCAAAATCCAGATCCAACTGATAATATAAAAGGTAAATTCAAATGCAAAGGGAGATTAATATAATTACAGGCACACATGAAATTCAAACATTTTCTTTATTCTGCTTCTCTGATAACTTTAGAAGTGAGAATACTTGACTTGACGTGATACAAACCACTTTGTGCGAACAATTCAATAATTCCATGGGAATAGTAGCCAAGGCTTCTGTAAAACGCAACTTGAAATTCTGATGACTTTTTATGGAAACGAGTAAAGCAGCAGTAAAAGTGATTGGGTGGCTAATTCATTACGGAAATTTTTTACATTGCTATAATTGTAAAAAGAAAATTTCAAGAAAGTGATATAACTAGTAGCATAAATTAGATTCTCCAGAAAATGAAAGAACCTTGAATGTTATATGTAAATCAGGGGTTAACCTCTCCAAAGCAAAAGTTGCTTTCCCTCTGTAACATTCGCCGGACTACCAATGCTCCAATGTCACGTCCTCTTTTCTCAACAGGTTTTCCTCTCTCTAATAAAGTAACATCTGCACCAAATTCAGCAAGCACAAGAGCAGCAAACAAGCCTGAAGGCCCACTACCAACAACAGCAACTTTTGGTGTTTTCGTGATTGGATATGTGGACAATCCTCCAGTGAGATTGCTCGGACCAACTTCTTTAAGGCCCATGGTCTGATCAGCTTCTCTGCAATTTTTCACTATGCTTATTAGATCACCAGAATCCTTGTCATCGATCATATGCTCTACAACCCCAATCTTAGGTTCCAACCGCGAAATGAAATCAAAAGTACGAGGCTCCAAGCTCAGAAGTTTATTAACATTAATATTAACTGTGTAGACAAACTTTGGTTCCTTCTGCAATTCAAAATATTTAGGAATATCAGTTGACATGCAAAAGGAAAAGTCAAAGAGAATTGCCAAATCATTTGTTGGTCTACGTACATCATCCAATTATGTATAGAACAAAGGTGGTTGGAACAGTAATAGGAATAGGCACCGGCAATTTCTGGTAACAATGCCACAAGACACGGACACACATGAAGGTCCCAGAGGTGATTTATAAAATAACTATTGTAGCTCATATACAGGTGTAATATATGGCTTAAGACAGCCATTAACATGCAGAACTTACAAGACATTTCATAACTAAGCCAATAAAGATTTTAATATAGATGCTAAGGTAACTGAACAAGATCAGGTGAGGATTTCATAGGCTACCATGCAAGCCCTATTTCCCTCATTTTGTGCAACGATTGATGTTAAACTTGGATTGACTGGGAACGTGACATGTCTGATAGTGCCATTATGCTGAAGACTAGGTTCTTTCATTTTCTTGTCTTTTCTTTTCTTTTCCCTATCTTCAGTTATTCCCTATACATATGGGTAACGTAGGATATCTACATTGCATTAAGATTTAGCGGTATTCAGTAATCAAAACAAAAGGGAGAGTGTGTAGTCAAAACTATGTGACAAGATAATATATTTGTGAAGAACAAAAACCCCACAGAATCATGTCATCAACATATAATTCAGGTAAATAACAGAATAAGTCACATACGGAACAAACCTTTCGGGCATCAAATGATTTTCTAACTACTGTGAACGCCTCGTCTGGCAATAATGAAGCAACCTGCAAAATATTGAGACAAAGTTCATCCAAGATGAAAATGTCCATTCAATTTCTTGATGTAATATTAGGGATCGAGAAAACAAAAAAGATAACTAACAAAAATCATAATAGATAAAATCTATAGTAAAAAAAAATTTTCAAGTGAAGATCAGAGCTAGGCTGCTCACATTATGTTTAGCCGCAATTAATTGAAAATAAGAAAATTAAGGAATCGTTTTCATAATGAGCCTCAATTGTCAAACAAAAATGGATTTTAGAAATCAAAAAAGAATACCGGAAATTCAAGAACTTTGGCAATTTCTTCGAGCAAAGCCTCCGAAACACCAACAAAATCTTTCCCAGGGTCTTTATCAACGGGAACCCCTAGCTTGGAAAGTCTCCAAATCCCCTCAAATTTATTTCTAACATCGACTAGAGCCTGCTGTTGCAGTTTCAGCCTCTTTTTCTCTGATGGGTACCTCAATTTTCCAGTCCTTTTTGTTTTCCTTGCACATAATATAGTGTGGCATTTCCTAGAAACGAGAGAGTATCTAATATTTGGCAATGTGAAATTCGTATTGTGATTGCAGAAGGAGAATTGAAGAGAAGCTATTAGCTTAGAGGAAGCAAAGGCCATTTTTTAACTTTGAGGTTACCTTTGAGAACAATGGATGAGGGCGGATATTCAAGATAAGGGAGGGGAGGTTTTAGGATGGAGGTTAATAAAACTAATTAACTAAGGTGAGAATATAAAAATTTTACGTAAAATTTTTTTACATTTCTCATTCCTCACTAGCTACTTTCTGCCTCTTATTCTCTCAACCTCCTCTCCAGTTCCAATGGATTCAAGCTGACATCTATACAAATTTAACAGTTAAAAAAATTAAGAAGGTTAATGTGTTATTCTATACTCATTTATCTATAGTTTGTCGATTTAAATTTTAAAAGAATGTATTGTATCAAATTAAAAATTACTTGGCCGAAATTTAGGAGAATAAGAATTTCGCTTGATTGGGCAAAATTCTTATTAGTTGGCCTAGGCAAAATTCTCATAATATTTTCGTTAGCTTGGACTTTTTTTTAGTTAATATTTCATACTAGGTTTATGTTTAAGTTTATGTTATTTGTTTTTTTTATAAGTTTATGTTATTTGTTCATGTTATTTAGTTGTGTGTTAATGTTAATACATATTTTATATGGTAGTAATTGTGTTTAACTTGTTTAGTTAATAATTATTTGTTTAATTTTAATTATTTAATTTAGATTATGTTTAGTATGATATGATATAATAATTTTATTCTTTTAATGTATGCATAAACTATGAATTATTTGATTTTAAGTTTCGTTAATTATTATTAGTATTTCTTTTCTTTTCTTTTTGTTATTCAAGTGTTATAACTATTCATGTTTGAGTTAATTATATTTAATTTATATGTTTATGTTAATTAAATCTATTTATTAATTTAAAATTATGAAAAAATATTTGAGTACACTTAAATATTAAATAATAAATAATAATTTGATATAAAAATAGATATTTAATACAAAGTATTAAGGTATTAATTTAAAAACATTAATTAATAATTTTTAAATAACAATGTCAATAATAATTTAATAATGATTTAAAAAATAATAATATAATATATAATGTATAAATAATAATTGAAATAGTATTTTTAAATAGTATTTTAAATAATAATTTAAATAGTAATTACACTATCCACATAATAATTAATAATTTAATAATAATGTATTAATAAAAAAAGTTATAAATGCTCGTATATATAATGTAAATAATAAAATAATTTAAATTAAATAATTAATAAATATAATTTAATAATAGAAAAGTATAAAGTATGAAGTTAAATAATAAAATATTAAAATTTTAGACATGTAATAGTAAAAAAATTTAACAATATAAAAGTATAAAGTAAAATATATTAGCAAATGTATACATAATCATTTATGGTTATTTTGAAATTTATTTAGATGGTGTGGGACGGAGCACGTAGGAAAGATGGTGATCTTGGTTATGTGGCAGAAAGGAGTGGTCAACTCCCGACTGCACAGTTACTGCTTCCTCCCGAGGATTGACGGGTCATCAAAGTACCTCTGACATACTTAATACTCCTAACTCAGTAGGACTTGAAAAATGTTATGACCTTGTTGCACCTAGGTCTTCTACCCCACCCCCTCCTATACTGACTTGGATTCGCACTCCTCCCTTATCACATGATCCTTACGATCCAATACTATATCAGCTATATAGGCCATCTTTACAAATTCATTCATATTACCGTATAGCTTCATATTCTCAACCACAGCCTTATTCTTATGGCCCCTTATGCACTAAGTTCTTCTATTGATCTCCATATGTCCGACCAGCGTCCTCGTTATATCAACCCTCTTGTACAGCAACCATTAGATGTTGAGGGTACGGGGTCGTAGTAGGGGGCATATAGCGTTGCAGAGTATATAAACACCGATCAACAAATTCCATCATGTTCACCTCAATTATGGGGGAATACTGGGATTGAGGTTGAGGGTGAGGACACTGTTCAGGCAGACAATGTCCGATTTGAGGGGCAAGGTCTATGTTGGGGGCAGGGTGACAAGGTTGTGGGAGAGGGTGATGATGCTGAGGAAGATGTGGACACGGATAAGGGTGAGGATGATAGTTATGAGGATGGGCCGATTGATGAGGTTCCTCCATCGTCATCCGG
This sequence comes from Catharanthus roseus, assembly GCA_028651295.1. NCBI lineage: Eukaryota > Viridiplantae > Streptophyta > Magnoliopsida > Gentianales > Apocynaceae > Catharanthus > Catharanthus roseus. Next base: position 26,978,577 of record JAPQWS010000153.1, on the reverse strand, counting down.
ACTCAGGCCTAGATCGGGAAAAAATAAAAAGGGTTTATGGGTGGTATGAGGAATATTTGGAGTAGGATCACCGAGTCTCAGCAAAAAATAACCGATAAGGCCATTCCTTTGACATAGAGACAGAAGAAAAAAGAAAAACGTCATTAAAATCTTATAATACAAATTTATAGGCTTATCACCATCTTTCTTAGCTTCTCGATCACTCTGAGCCTTCCCAAACACAATGAGCTCCTCAGGAGTGGTATTGCTTTGGATATGCACCCAGGAATTCTTCAGGAACAACTATCGTGACAAGGACCACTCTGTCACGAACTGGGATCGCTCGCGAGTGAACTCATAGCTTCTGTGTTAACAGGGCCGTGCTGCTATAATCGGACACTTCCATCTTTCTATGAGCCCTTGCCCCATTGCTTTTCTTCGTCATGGACGTGGCATGGAAACGGGCCTTGATCCTCAACGTTCTGGTTAACGCAGTAATAGCTTACATTTCTTAGTCAAACGATGAATTCTCTTACTCAAGAGCATTGTGCTGGGCCTTGAGATTAGACATGACCCACTGAGGGAGGTCCGCAAGTTCCATAGGATACTCCATCGTACAACAGACATGTCCTCGCTGTTATATAGCGTGGACAAGTAAATTTTTCTTTCATTATTATTTAATCTTACAATTATGTTTTGATAAATTTAGTCTTATTATTTATATTTTTATTTAATTCTTTTTAATATGCAGGAACAGAATATATTGAAGATCTGGCCGCACTTTTTTTCACTTACTAGTGGAACACCTAGTCACTAAGAGGTGAGAGAGTTGGCAGAGGGTACAGAACTTGTCCATTTGTAGTCCTGCATGTTCCAGCACCTGCATAGTATGTCATTACCTTCTTTTGTTGAAAGGTGGCAGCCATATACCACTACCTTCCATATGCCCTTCGGAGTGATCACGATTTCTTTACATGATGTGGAGCTAATACTTGGGTAGTATTGTGGATGCTCAGTATTCTTGAGAGCAGCTCATTGGGGAAGTTCAGAGCGACTTGGCATCAGCTACACTCATGGTGTATAAATGCCAAGGATCTTTCATATATTACAAAGGATCACCATAATTAACTTTCCCCCAAGTTGACAGCAGCAAGTTACATATATTTTTCGGGAGTTCCCTCTTCATCGATAAGAGTGGAAACATTGTACTTGCCAAGTTATAGCCTATCGTGAAGAATTTTTGAGTTCGTGGGAGGTTGGTTGGCTTGGGGTGCAGTGACGTTAGCATACTTGTATCAAAATCTTGAGCTGGGCTCGCACGTTGATGCGAAGGAGTTAATAGGCTATTAGTCACTGCTTGAGGTATTATGCCCTTTTTTGAACTTATATTTTTAATTCTATTTATTTAAAATGTGCTTATATTTAAGAGTTTGTATTTTTTAAAATTTTATTAATATTTTTGCAATTTTGTTAATTATTATTAGTATTATTTATTTTTTACAATTTAAGCTAAATTAAATTATTTATATTTTTTTATATTGTAGGTATGTATGTACATGTATTTTTCTATATTTTCCCTATAGTGAGACTAGTAGTGAATCTAGGCCAGTCGTATATCCAACAGTACAAAATGTTGGAACGAAGTCTAAGCATAAGTTGCTAGATATTTGGCTCCGATTAGATGTAATGATTGTGGACGATGTACAGTGGACACCATATACCCCGGGGGAGATACAGGATGTATGAGTGTCTACTTGGCATGGCATGATAGCCTTTTGTGAGTATATTGAGCCATATATGCTTGATAGAGTTGTTCGGCAGTTCAGGTGGCAGCAAAGCATTCCTGCACATCCTATTAGACCTCAAGAATGTTATTGGCTAGCTAATAACAGGATATACGTATTGAAGAACACATTCATAGAGGGCTTGTGGCCAGAAGCACGGTCCCATTTACTTACAGAGTCTTGGACGAGTGTGCTTGCTATACCTCCGAGCCGATGCAGACATGACTATATGTCGTGGTTCCTCCATTGCATTCATCCACAGGTACATAATCCTGACAGACTCCCACGCAGTGTTCAGTACCCGGCATGTGGTAGGCCATCCCTTGTTATTGTTCTCAACATGTTAGCTCCTTTCATAGACCCCGATACACATGACGTAATGAGGAGGTATAGAGAGATATGTAGTATCATGGAGGAGTTTGATCTCCATAAGTGTTAGGATTTCATATTTATTTCTTTATGTTGTATTAGGATTTCGTATGTATTTCTCTTTGTTGTATTCTGATGTAGTATTCTAATATTTATGTTCTACAAGTATTTATTTCTTTATGTCTTCGTAGTATTCTGATATTTATTATCTGTAAGTATTTATTTCTCTATGCTAATATGAATTAAAGTACAACTCAGGATGTTCATGGCTTGATAGTTTAAAGTCATCCTTCTTGAATCATATTCATCAAACTCTTCTACTTTCTTGATTCCTCCATCCTTTTGAGGGACAAATGGTCCTTTCTCTACAATACTCCAAAGATCAAAGTTAACAGAACAAATATATATTTTGATTCTAGATTTCCAAAAAGTATAATTTGTACTATTGAAAAGAGGAGGTCTATTTATAGAAGAGCCTTTTACATATGGTAAACTAGAAACATTAGCCAAATTAAAAGAAAGATCTTTTGCTTCAAGGATGTTAGACCTTTTTTAGAGAAGCCCCGCTCTGATACCAATTGAAAAACCTTAGAGGGGGGATGAATACGAATTTTGGCTAATTTTTATAAAATCTTTTGTGTGATTTAAAGATAAACCTCCAATTTTGTTTGAGAAAGAACTCTAAAACTCTTTTTAATAAAATTCCAAACCAAACAAAATTTTATAGTTTTGGCAATCAAACTAAAAGCATAGATAAAGATACACAACAATATATAGTAGTTTACTCTCTCAAAGAGCTACATCCACTACCTTGAGTCAATATCCAAGGATTTTCCAAATCCACTATAATCCAAGTCTACAATAATCACAAGTTTGAGGATCATCCACCAAGGGTCTTGCAAGCAACCTCAATCCACAACACAAATACAATCAAAGGATAACCCTAGGGGTTTTTCAACACAAACCTTTGATATCAACAGAAACACAATTACAATCAAAGGATAACCCAAGGGGTTTTTCAACACAAACGTTTGATATCAAAAGAAAACGAGATGAGTAAGGAACAATGTTATCAAGTGAGCTTGAGAAGGAAAGATACAACACAATTGAATAGTTCTACAAGCTCCTCTTTCTTCTTCTTTGATGAAGATCAACAATGAAGCTCAAGAAGATGTTTTTGTGAGATAAAAGTATTTTAAAGAATGTACTTTAAAGCTCTTTAAAGGTTTTAAAATGATCTCAATAAATATTTCTCCAACCAAAAAAAACTGTTTACTATTGATAAAGAATTCATATATATAGGAAAGAGAAAAAGTAGCCGTTACTGTTTGTGTAAAAGACTAAAACCGGACGACCAGTTTTAAAAAACGGATATCCGATTTTCTTGTGAAAGGAAAATCAGATGAGCCTTTTTTAAAATAGGAAGACCGGTTTTGAAACAGAAAGAATCGGACATCACCCTACAAAAGTCGGACGATCGATTTTTCTGAAGCTTGAAAAATCTGACGATCGGTTTTAAAATAGGACGTCCGATTTTTCTTTTGCTTTTGAAAAATCAGATAACTGGTTTAAAAAACGGATGACCAATTTTTGAGAGATTTTACAGCTAGTTTTAATAACAAAAGAGCTTTCCTTCCTACTTAAAAAATATGTATTCTTGATACTCTTTTAGAGATAAGAAACCTTTCAAAGGAAACTCTATCAAGAATACTTGGATTTTTCAAGAATGGTTTATATAAAAGAAATTCATCCAAAGAGCTTCACACTTGATCAACAAACAAAGATGAGAGTTATGGAGTTTTACAAAAATACATTGGCACATCCCTAACTAAGATATAAGTCTTCAAGGTCTTCAATGCCTTGATCTTGGACTGACTTGATCTCTCCTTCTTCATTATGCTTTAATTTCCAAGATCTTTTACTTCTTTTGTAGTGTAGCCTTGAGACTCCAAAAATGCTTCTTTTGTTCTATAGAGACTAAGCTATACTCATCGCACAAACATATGTTAATCATAATAAAAAACATATACAATAATGCCCTTAGGGCTAAGAGAAGTGAATAATACCTCCAATAGTGACCTGTAGCATATTAACTCCTTTGGATCCGCTCGTGATGCTTGGCTAAGATTCTGGTACAAGTATGCTAAAATCGTAGCACCCCATGTCATCTTGCTACACAATCTAAGATTCTTCACTATTGGGGAAGAGATAATTCACTATGGACATCCCGCTATTGTCGGGGAAGAGGTAATTCCCTACTGAAAAACCTTTGAGGGGGGGAAGGGAGGTGAATAAGGTTTTTGGCTAATTTAAAAACTTTTTGAACAAATATAATTGAAACATCCGATTTTGTTTGAAAAAGAATTTAATAACTTATTTTTAATAAAATTCCTAAACAAACAAAATCTTTTTTATAATCAGGATTAGACAATAAACGTAAAGGTAAAGTGCAAGCCACAAAGAAAATAGACAAATGATTTATCGTAATTCACTCTCTCAATAGAGCTACATCCCCTACCTTGAGACTCAACTCAAGGATTTCAAAAATTCACTAAACACAAACTTTTACAAAGAAACCACAATGAGGATTACCCTTCAAGAGTTTTGCACACAAACCTCAAAGATCACAATCGCAAAACAATATAATATACCAAAAGATCACCCAAAAGGGTTTTTCCCAAAACCTTTGATTACAAATTAAAATGAAAGAGTAGGGATGGAACAATGTTACCAAAGAAGATTGATTAGAGAAAGATACAACTTGATTCAATACTTCTACAAGCTCCCTTTTTTTTCCTTCTTTGAACGATGATCAGTGATGAAGCTCTAAGGAGATTTTTCTTTTTGTTTTTCTAGGATAAAGAATGTTAGAAATATGTTCTTTAATGCTCTTAAAAAGGTGCTTAAATGTTCTTCAACAACTTAGAAATTTTGGCTGATCAAAAAGTCATATTATATGTGAAAGTAAAAACTAGCCGTTAATGTCAACCAACGGTCATTTTTTTTTTCAGTAAAAGTGAAAACCCGACGACTAGTTTTCAAAATAAGACATCCAATTCTTGATGAATACAAAATCGGATGACCCTTTTTAAAATAGGAAGACCGATTTTTAATTGTCTCAACTAATTTCAAAATTGGATGACCCTTTTTTCTTTGTGAAAACCCGAAAATTGGACGTCCGATTTTCTTAGTAACAGAAAATTGGATGACCGGTTTTAGACTTATGACAGAAAATTGGACAACCGGTTTTCCTGTACAATATACATTTTTCCTTCACATTTTAAAACATGTATTCTTGATACTCTTTTAAGAAATGTGTAATACATTTAAAACATAAAAAATTTATCAAGAACACTTAGTGTTTCAAGGATAGTTTGTCAAAAAATATTTCTTCCTAGGAGCTAACATACTTGATCAAAAATCAAAGAAACAAGTTAGGAGTTTTACAAAATTACCTTATAGGATATGCCTAACTATTCTTCTTGTCTTCAAGGTATTCAACTTAATCACTTCATGTTCATAAACTTTCTTTATCTTGAGTGATCTTTTGCTTCTTTGTAGATTACCCTTGGACTTCTCTTGTGCATCTTTTGTTCTTCTATTTAAATCTATTTCTAATTATCACAAAGCACAAGGTAATCATAATCAAAACATTACAAATATGCCCTTAGGGCTTACAATCTCCCCCTTTTTATGACAAACAAAGATGCAAGATAGTGATTATATAGAACAAAAGAACAAGGTCTAGCGAAGAGCATGCTTCAAAAGATCAACATTTAGAGCTAAGCATATGTATATAGAAAATGAGAGAGATAGAACTCCCTCTTTCATTTTGAAAGCAAGCTAGGGTTTGAAAAATAGTTTAGTAAGTTAAAGCTCGCCCTAAAAGCATGCTTCACAACAAATATGGCAAAAAAAATATCATCAAGAGAACCCTAGGTCATATAAGCAACAAGACATAATGCATGAACCTTTATACTACTCAAGGCATGTTTCCACCACACAAAGTGTTCAAAACATCAAGGCAACACAACTCAAGTGATCAAGACAAATCTCAACAAAGCATATACATCTCATATCATAAGGCAACATCAATATATCCTCAAGGCATTAAGACAATTATCAACATATGCATATCAATCATCAACATATCCTCAAGGTATTAAGATAATTATCAACATATGCATATCAATCATATAAAGCAACAATAACATATGCATCTTATATCTTCTCCCTCTTTTTGTCATAAATCAAAAAGCATAAGGACCATAATGGATCATTGAAATAAAGTTCAAGAGAACTCTCATCATTAAGATCTCATCATAGAGTTCCATACTAAGCAAAGAAGACAAATGGTTTAAAAAGAAACTTCATAATCAACAGAGAATAAGTTCATTAGCAAAAGTAGTTCAAAGAGAAAAAATTAAAGTAGTTAAAAAATGTAAAAACTTAAGTCATAAAACATAAACTAGCTTATAACTCCCTTCTTGTATGTCTTTCTTCATCCCTCATTCATCTTCTCCTTTGTCCTTTGCTGCCATTCTCATTACTCTCTCTTGAATATGAGATATCTTTCCATCTAATGCATCAAAGCGGCCATCTAATGCATCGAAGCGACTGTTTATAGAGGTTTGCAAAGAAGTGATCATATCCATAATTTTAGTCATGCTTTCGGAGGATTGACCTTTTTCAACTCGTCCTTGCTTTTCTTTTGCCTCATTTCTCTTCTAAAGGTCTTCCTCTTCCGGTTCTTCTTCATTATCCTCTTCATCAATATTCATTGCTTCTTGCCCCTCATTGTCTTCATCATCTTCATCACCTTTATCATCTTCATCACTCTCATCTTGTCCACCTTTAACTAACATACCTTTCTCATTTTTCTCAAAACCCATTCTCTTGAAAGTATGCTTGTTGTAGATTTTTCCAACCCTAATTGGATCACCATTTCCAACCAAATTAAGCACAAAGTATTGAAAGACTTTCGTGAGGAAACAACCATATGGCAAGCATTTTGTAGAAGACGTTTGAGTGGCTAGCTTGTGTTCTATGGCCATATGACCAAAGTTCATTCTTATATGCTCATGTAGTGCTAGCATGACAAAGTAATGCATGTTTGTAATGGAAGACTTGTGACCAACATTAGGAATGATAATATTGGAGATCATATGGTGCAGTAATCTTCCATAGGCATCAAGCTTATTGACATTTCTATCATCATACCCTCGTAAAAACCTCTCCCTTTGTGAATATTTCTTCAAACTTCTTTCATATATAGGTTAGGATCAAAACGTTTCTTATTTTTGGTGTAAAACCTTATGCCATCATCAGGTATTTCTAAGATAGTGTTTAGCAATCTATCATCAAATGAAATGTCTCTGCCACCAACCCTAGAGAGTATCCTTTGATGGGTTATATTTCCATAGTTTTGAATTCTACCCTTATGTAAATTTGCATAGAATTCCTATATCATCTCAAGGTAATACAGTTCATTAACAATGAGCAGGGGTCCCCAACCAATATCATTAAACACATTTGGAATGATTTCCATACCTTCCATGTCGGACAAATCTACTCTGTGACCTGGAGCAATTTTCCTTGTCTTTCTTGTCCACTCTTCAAAATATGCAGCTTCCTTGATAGAAATAAACCTCTCTAGAGCCCTTACTCTAGATGCCACTCTTTTCCCTTTTCCTATCCTTCCTCTGCTACTTCCTCCTTTTTCAACATTTTCACCTCTTCCAACATTTGGCATTCTTCACTTCACCATTTTTGAAGTATTTGAGTGGTGGGTTCCGATAAAGGATTTTGAGAGAGAGAGAGTTGATCGATTGAGAAGATTTAGAGAGAGAGAGAGTCGATTATAGCCAGTGGTTTTTGAGAGAGAATATCAAAGGTTGTGAGAAATGAGAGAAACAAACATTTGGGTGTTTTAGAGAGAAAATTTCAATTTTGTAGAAAGAGAGAGTTAGAACAAATGAGAGGGGAATCACAGGTTTTCTGATTTAAACACGCAAATCCGTCGAATAAATTAAAAATCAGTCGACCGTTTTTTAAAACGATCATCTGATTTTTCTTTAACGAAAGAAATCGGACCTCCAATTTTCTTGGAGGCGTCTAATTTGGTAGTCCTAAACTCTCGGCATTTTGTGAGGAAAAATTCTTGAAACTCTTCACGAAAAACGGATGTCCGATTTTTCTATACACGTCCGGTTTTATCGTCTGATTTTCTGGGCTTAAAAATGAAGAAAAATTCTGAAACTCAAAACACACATTAGCCTTGGAATTTAACAATACCAAGTAATTTCCTCAAATAATAAAAATGTTCTTTAGAAAGGGGTTTTGTAAAAAATGTCAGTAATTTGATCTTCTGTGCAAATGTAGTCTAAAAATACATCTCCTTTTGCAACATGATCTCTTATAAAATGATATTTAATTTCAATATGTTTAGTTTTTGAATGTTGCATAGGGTTTACATAAATATTTATTGCACTTCTGTTATCACAAAAAATAGGTATATTTTTAAAATCAAAACCAATGTCAAGTAAAGTATGCTTTATCCAAAGTACCTGAGCACAGTAACAACCAACAACTATATATTCCGTTTCGACGGTTGATAAGGATATGCATGATTGCTTCTTGTTGTACCAGCACACTAAGCATCCCCTTAAGAATTGACAATTTACACTGGTACTCTTTCTTTCTACCTTACATCCGGCATAATCTGCATCGGTGTAAGCGATAAGATCAAAACAAGAATGTTTAGAGTACCATAATCCATAATCATAAGATGATATTAAATATCTCAAAATACATTTAATAGCTATTAAATGAGATTCCTTGAGGCAAACTTGTAATCTAGTACATAAACACACAGCAAGCATAATATCTGGCCTACTACTAGCCGTTAAATAAAGCAAACTCCCAATCATACCTCTATACCGTTTTTCATCTACTTTTTTACCTCTTTTGTCCTTATCAAGTTTCAAAGATGAGCTTATCGGAGTTCCTGTTCCTTTTGCATCGCTCATCCAAAATCTCTTGAGAACTTTCTTTGTGTACTTCTCTTGATTGATAAAGATCCCTTCTTTGGTTTGTTTGATTTGGAGTCCAAGAAAGTAGGTCAAATCTCCCATCATGCTCGTTTCAAACTCTTTTTGCATTAGAGAGGCAAATTCTTCACATAAACAAACATTAGTAGCACCAAAAATAATATCATCTACACAAATTTGGACAAGAGGAAGATCATTGTTACAAAAGGTTTTGTAAAAAAGGTTGTGTCCGCCACACTTGTTGAAAAATTGTTTGAAAGAAGAAAACCACTTAATTTTTTATACCAAGCTCTTGGACCTTGTTTTAAACTATAGAGTGCTTTTGAAAGTTTGTAAACATAGTTTGAAAATTTTTCATGTACAAAAACGAGAGGTTGTTTAACATAAACTTCCTCCTCAAAGTCACCATTTAAAAAGGCACTCTTAACATCCACTTGAAAATAGGATGAATCCTTTAAAACAAACAAAAGCTAAAAGCATTCTTATGGATTCAAGTCTAGCAACCAGAGCAAAAGTTTCATCAAAATCTATGCCCTCTTCTTGATTGAATCCTTGGGCAACAAGTCTAACTTTGTTTATAATAACTTCTCCAGATTCATTTAGTTTATTTCTAAAAACTCATTTTGTACCAATAGTGGGGTGATCACGAGGTCTTGGGACCAAAGTCCAAACTTTGTTTCTTTCAAATTGATTTAGTTCCTCTTGCACAACAATAATCCAAAACTCATCACATAAGGCATCATCTATAAATTTAGGCTCAATTTGAGATAATAACGCAAAGTTGTCAATAAAGTACCTTCTTGTTCTTACCCCTTGTGATAAATCACCAATGATTTCATCCTTGGAATGTCCCTTTAGATATATCACATCTTTAGGAAGATTTTGAACTTCTTGATCATTTCCTGTTTCTCTTTAATCTATTCTTCCTCCTTAGCATGTTCCTCCATTGCTTGAGTATCCAATAGTTGGTAGCTCAAAGAGTTATCTATGTCATCATCATCACCTTTTTTTTTTTTTTTAAAAGTTAGATTCATTAAAGTTACATGAATTGACTCTTCAACACACAAAGTTCTTTTGTTGTAAATCCTATAAGCCTTTTTTGTTTGAAGAGTAACCTAGAAAAATTCCCTTATCGGATTTTCTATCGAACTTCCCAAAATTGTCCTTGGTGTTTAAGATAAATCATTTATATCAAAAACTTTGAAATAGCCATTTCAAGGGATTTTGTTAAAAATAAGTTCAAAAGGAGCTTTCTTTAAAAAAAGTTCTCAAGAGAACACGATTCATTACGTAGCAAGTGGTATTAATCACCTCGGCCCAAAAGTATTTTGGTAGGGAGTTTTCACAAAGCATTGATCTTGGCATTTCTTGTAAAGTTCGGATTTTCCTTTCCACAACACCATTTTGTTGTGGGGTTTTAGCGGCAATTGTGTGTTATACCAAAATCATCACATAGTTTTGTAAAGTCATGGTTATTAAATTCTATCCGATTATCCATTCTCATAGAGAACAATTTACAATCAAGGGAGGTTTAAACCTTTTTGAAAAGTTTTACAAATTCTTGAAATACCTCATCCTTTTGGCTAAAAATTAATGTCCAAGTGAATATTGAAAAATCATCTACTATAAAAAAGGCATACCTCTTACCACAAAGACTAGTGGTCCTCATTGGTCTAAATAAATCCATGTGAATGAGTTCTACAGGTTTTAAAGTAGAAATCATCCTTTTTGGTTTAAATGAGGTCTTAACTTGTTTTCCAAATTGGCAAGCATCACAAAATTTGGTTTCCTCAAAATGTAAATTTTGTAATCCTCTAACAAGCTCTTTTGAAGAAAGTTGGTTTAGTAAATCCATTCTAACATGGCCAAGCCTTCTATGACATAAAAATGTACCATTATCATGAATTGAGAGACACTTTAAATTTTGAGAAATAAGATCTTCGAGATGAAAGATATAGACATTTCCAACTATTTTTGCAACAAAAATAGTTTTGTTTTCATGCTTATCAATGATAGAAGAGGAACCATTTTCAAAGGCAACTTTGTACCCATTATCACATAATTGACTAATACTAAACAAATTAAACTTTAAACCATCAATTAAAAGAACTTCATTAATTAAAGAATAGGAGTCATTACCATGTTACATATACCAATGATCTTTCCTTTCTTCTTTTTTCCAAAGGTGACGAAGCCAATTTCGGTTTCTTTAAGCTCACTAATAAGAGATGCATTGCCAGTCATGTGCCTTGAGCAACCACTATCCAAATACTACTTAGTTGAGCTTGGTTTGTGTTCCTACAATAGAAAAGTATAAATGAATTTTGGTATCCATATCCTTTTCGATCCATGAATGTTAGTTGCTTTTTCTTTTTCTTTCCAAATGGTTTTTACTCCCCTTTCAATTTTTCTTTTCATAAAATATTTTGTGGCCTTATGACCACTCTTTTCACAATAAGTGCAACAAAGATGTGAGAAAGATGAAGAAGCTTTTACAAAACATGTTTGGTTTGAATAAGTATTGGAGTGATTATATCCTATACCATTTTTGTCAAGTGGTGATCTTTGAGAGCCAAGAAGTTTTCTGAAAGTTTCCTTTCCTTTCGTAAATTTTTCAATACATATGGTGCGATCACTCACCTTTTTCTTTAAATCAATGTAATCAACCGTGCATTTTTCAAGATAAAGAACTTTTTCACAAAGATTTTTGTTCTCTATAACAAGTTTTTTGAAATTCTAAGTTTGAGAAGTCCTTTTCCTTTTTCAAAACTTGTAAGGATTCAAGAAGAGTTTTGTTTTCACAAACAAGTTTTGAATTATCATTTAATAAATTATCAATCTTATTTTTCAACTCCTTGTTCCTTTTGGAAATCTTTTTTAATTCATCAAACATTTCAATAAACATGGAGTTTGGATCATCATCATCATCATCATCATCAACAAAATTAGATAAGTTTGAAGGTGAAGATTGTACCTCACTTCTTAGTGCCATGAAGCACATGTTGGCCTTTTCCTCTCCTTCACTTTCACTCGAGTCTTGATCCCAAGCTCCCATTAGACCTGTGCCTTTCCTTATTGCCTCATGAGTTACTTCAATCAATTTCCACATTTCATGAGCCGAATTGCATTCACTCACTCTATTGTACTCATTTGCATCTAAGGCACAACTTAATATGTTCATAGCTTGAAAATTTAGAGTTATTTTTCTTGATTCAAATTCGTCGAATTCTTCAACCTTCTTGACTCTTCCATCCATTTAGGGAACAAAATGTCCTTTTTCTACAATACTCCAAAGATCAAAGTTAATAGAGAAAATATAGATTTTAATCCTTGACTTCCACAAACTATAATTAGTGCCATTAAAAAGAGGAGGTCTATCAGTAGAAGAGTCTTCAACAAGGTAGATTTGAAATACTAGTCATTTTATAAAGATCTTTTGCTTCTTAGGATGTTAAACATTTGAAAGAAGACTCGCTCTGATACCAATTGAAAAACCTTAAAGGAGGGTGAATAAGGTTTTTGGATAATTTAAAAAATTTTTGAACAAATATAATTGAAACCTCCGATTTTGTTTGAAGAGAATTTAATAACTCATTTTTAATAAAATTCCTAGCCAAAAAAAAAATCTTTTTTATAATCAAGGATTAGACAATAAACATAAAGGTAAAGTGCAAGCCACAACGAAAAGAGACAAATGATTTATAGTGGTTCACTCTCTCAATAGAGCTACATCCACTACCTTGAGACTCAACTCAAGGATTTAATAAATTTACTAAACAAAAGCTTTTACAAACAAACCACAATGAGGATCACCCTTCAAGGGTTTTGCACACAAACCTCAAAGATCACAATAAAAAATAATACAATATATCAAAGGATCACCCAAAAGGGTTTTTCACAAAACCTTTGATTACAAATTAAGATGAAAGAGTAGGTATGGAACAATGTTATCTTAGAAGCTTGATTAGAGAAAGATACAACTTGATTCAAGACTTCTACAAGCTCTCTTTTCCTCCTTCTTTGAAAGATGATCAATGATGAAGCTCCAAGGAGATTTTTCTTTTTGTTTTTGTAGGATGAAGAATATTTGAAATATGTTCTTTAATTCTCTTAAAAGAGTTCTTAAATGTTCGTCAACAACTTAGAAATTTTGGCTGATCAAAAAGTCATTTTATGAGTGAAGGTAAAAACTATTCGTTACTGTCAGTCAAAGGTCATTTTTTTTACAGTAAAAGTGAAAACCGGATGACTGGTTTTCAAAATAGGATGTCCGATTTTCTTGATGAATAGAAAATTAGATGACCCTTTTTGCTTTGTGAAAACTCAAAAATCGGACGTCCGATTTTCTTAATAAAAGAAAATCGGATGATTGGTTTTAGACTTATGATGTGGAATGATCTTCAAGAGCATAAAATTTCATCCAAGAAGTGAGGGAGAGAACAAACAAAACAAGTGTAATAAGTAGAAGAGAGAAAGTGCCTTTAAAAGGACTTGAAAATGTTAAACTTCAAGCAACCTTGGATATATTAAATCCAAGACCTCAAGAAGGTTTAAACAAAATATTTTCAAAGTTCAAGTAACCTAAGGTATTTTGAACCTTAGACCTCAATGAAACAAGAAGAAGACCTCAAGACTAGTTTTCTACAAGAGTGTAGTAACTAGTGTGAAGGAATTTTGATAATCAACCTTGAAGCTCTTGGAACTTTCACAAGTCTTCAAAGTGATTTTTCTTTCAAAGAAGTTCACCCTTGAAGAAGATAGAAAAACTAAGCTAATAACTAAGAATACTAAGAGAAGAACCTTTGTCTTCAAAAATTTCTTGATTAGCTTCTTCAAAATGGAAGACTACATATTTATATAGAATTGAGGGAGAAAATAGGAATTTTTCCCTCTCATATTTTCAGCCCAAAAGGATAGATATTATCTATACATACACTTGATAAGACAATAGAGGTGTTTTAATTGCATTTGAACTATTCTATAGCACAAGTCAACATATTGCCAAAAATAGGAGGCAATTTTCTAGTTTGGGCAAAAATGATTCCAACCATCTACCAAGGTGAATTTTCAATTTCTAACTTATTCAAAAATTTAGGATATTGCCCCATAAAGTCTTGGACATCAAAATTTAAGCCCCATAAAGTCTTGGACATCAAAATTTAAGCCTTAAAACTTCTCTTGCCCAATTTGATCCTTATGACTCTTTAGTTGTTTTGCCTTGGTTCTTGTCACAACTCCTTGATGTTCTTGCATGTCTAACAGGTTCAAATCATCCTACCCCTCTTTAAAAGGATTCGTCCTCGAATCTCCATCACCTATATCAGACAAAGAGAGATCGGAAACATTAAAAGTGGCACTAACATTATAATGTCCCGGAAGATCAACTTTATAGGCATTGTCATTAATTTTCTCAAGGATTTGAAATAGACTATCTCCCCTATCATCAAGCTTAGACTTTCTTTGTTGGGGAAATCTTTCCTTTCTAAAATGCACCCAAACCCAATCACCGGGTTTGAATACCACTTTTCTTCTTCCCACATTTCTTTTCTCTACAAGCTTTTTGTTGGAGTTGACAGTGGCTTCATGGACCTTTGCATGAATTGCTTTCACAAAATCAGCCTTCTTGCTTGCATCCTTGCTTAATGCTTGATCTATAGGCAAAGGAACCAAATCAAAGGGGGTTAGAGGGTTAAAACCACAAAAAACTTGAAATGGAGAATGAGAAGTAGTAGAGTAAGGTGCTATATTATAAGCAAATGCAATGTGTGGCAAACACTCCTCCCATTGCCTCAATTTCTTCTTCAAAATAGCCCTTAGAAGTTGGCCAATTGTTCTATTTACCACTTTGGTTTGTCAATCCGTTTATGGGTGGCAAGCGGTAGAATAAAGCAAGTTAGCACCAAGCTTCTTCCAAAGAACTCTCCAAAAATGGCTCAAGAATTTGGTATCCCTACCCGACACAATAGACCTTGGAATTCCATGGAATCTAACTATCCAAGTAAAGGACAAGCTAGCTACATGACTAGCATCATCGGATTTCCTACAAGGAATAAAGTGCGTCATTTTAGAGAACCTATCCACACCAACAAAAATAGAATCCATACCTCTAGAGGTCCTATGTAAACCAAGAATAAAATCCATAGAAATATCAACCCAAGGTTCTTTAGGAACTTCTAATAGTGTGTAAAGTCCATGTGGAAGAGTTCTAGATTTAGCTTTCTTGCATTCAACACAACTTCCTACAAATCTTTCTACATCTCTTTTTATATGTGGCCAAAAAAAATGTTCATGAAGAATTTCATGGGTTTTAGTGACACCAAAATGTCCCATTAAACCCCCACAATGTGCTTCTTTGACAAGTAGAATTCTAATAGAACAAGATAGTATGCACAAGCTACCTTCACAATAAAGAAATCCTTCATGCAAAAAATATTTTCCAAAAGGTTCTAACAAGCATTTCTAAAAAGTTTCCTTAAAGTCATGATCACTAAAATACATTTCTTTCAGCATTTCAAAACCCAAAATTTTTGTTTGAAGGGTGGATAAGAGAGTATACCTTCTAGATAGAGCATCGGCCACCACATTCTCCTTATCTTTCTTGTAATGGATGACATATGGAAATGTTTCAATGAACTCCATCCATCTTGCATATCTCTTATTGAGTTTATGTTGGCCCTTGAGAAACTTCAAAGCCTCATGATCGGTGTGCACAATAAACTCATTTGGCCATAAGTAGTGTTGCCAATGCTTTAATGTTCTTATTAAAGCATAAAGCTCCTTGTCATAAGTTGAGTACCTCACGGCTGCCCCATTAACTTTTTCACTAAAATAGGCCAAGGGCTTTCCATCTTGCATAAGTACACCACCTATACTAATGCCGGATGCATCATACTCCACCTCAAAAGTTTTCTCAAAGTTTGGTAGTGACAAAAGGGGTGCATCCTTCAACAATTGAAATGCTTGTTCTTGCTTTGTTTCCCACTTAAATCCTTCGTTTTTCTTGATCACATCGGTTAAAGGGATAGCAAGTGTG
The DNA here is from genome assembly GCA_028651295.1 of Catharanthus roseus. NCBI lineage: Eukaryota > Viridiplantae > Streptophyta > Magnoliopsida > Gentianales > Apocynaceae > Catharanthus > Catharanthus roseus. The sequence continues at coordinate 26,962,363 of JAPQWS010000153.1, read as the reverse complement.
CTGAAATTTTTGATGAACCGCCTATAGAAACTTGCTAGGCCATGGAAACTCCTCACTTCCGATGCGTTTCTTGGTGTTGGCCATTCCTTAATTGCTTGGACCTTACCTTCATCTACTTGAAGTCCTTGTGAGCATAACCTAGAAATGTAACTTTTTCCAAACAAAACTCACACTTGTCAAGGTTAGCAAAAAGTTTTTCAATTATCAAGACATTTAGTACTTCCCGAAGATGTTGAACATGCATTTCATATGTCTTGCTATAGACCGAAATATCATCAAAGTATACAACAACAAATTTCCCAATAAAATTCCTCAACACATGATTCATTAATCTCATAAATGTACTAGGAGCATTAGTTAATCCAAAGGGCATTACCATCCATTCATACAAACCAAAGTTAGTCTTAAAAGCGATTTTCCACTCATCCCCTTCTCTCATCCTAATTTGATAGTATCCGGATTTCAAGTCAATTTTAGAGAAAATATTAGAACCATGCAACTCATCAAGTAAATCATCAAGTCTAGGTATGAGATGCCTATACTTAATACTAATGTTGTTTATGGCTCTACAATATATACACATTCTACATGTACCATCTTTTTTTGGAACAAGCAAAACCGGAACCGCACAAAGACTCATGGACTCACGCATATACCCTTTTGAAATTAGATCCTCAACTTGCATTTTTAGCTCCTTAGTCTCTTCCGGTGGACTCCTACAGGCCGGTCGGTTTGGCAAGACTGCCCCGGGGACAAAATCAATTTGGTGTTCGATTCCTCTAATTGGTGGAAGACCTCCAGGCATCTCATCGAGAAATACTAATCTTCAATAACTTGCAAAATTTCACTTGAACAGGAGGGTGACTGTTCTTTAGATGAAGTAAAAGATTCCATACAATACAAGAGCAATACCACTTCTTTTCTTTCAATTGCTTCAATCACCTCACTAGGTTTTGCAAAGAAACAATTCTTTTCTTTCATCTCACTCTCTTTTTTTGGGTCACTCTTTTTCTTTTCACTCTTGTTTTTCATCACTCTTTCTTCACTCTTTTCTTTTTCCTCAACTCTCTTTCCCTCCTCAAATTTTTTTCTTTTGAACTCACTTTCGGCCCTCTCTTTCTCCCTCATCTTTTTTTGTTCATCTCTCACTTGTTGAGGTATAAGAGGATTCATAGTGAATGTTCTTCCATCCTTCACAAAAGAATAACTATTTTCTCCCCATTGTGGAGAGACTTTCTATCGAATTGCCAAAGTCTTCCCAAGAGAAGATGGCGTGCTTGAATGGGCACCACATCACATAGTATCTCATCTTTGTAAGCTCCCATTTCTATTGGTACCACTACTTGTCTCAACACTTTAATTTCTCCACTATCATTTAGCCAATGGAGTTTGTGGGGTGTATCATGTTTTGTAGTAGGTAGTTTCAACTTCTTAACAAGATAAGCACTAGCCACATTTACACAACTACCACTATCAATGATAAGATTGGCAATCCTTCCCTCAACTTTACATTTAGAATGGAAGATGTTTTCTCTTTGTTCAATCATGTTATCATCAAAAGCTTGAGCACTTGGTGCTCTGATGGTAACTAAGCTCAAGACATCGTCATCACTTTCTAAAGGATTCAAATCAACATGTTCATCATTCTTACCATTTTCTTCACCCTCAACATATTCGCTACTTACATCCTCCTCCTTCTCAATCCAATCATTCAAATCCTCCCTAAAGATCAAAGCTCTCTTTGTCGGACAACTACTTGCATAGTATCCTACACCATTACATTTAAAGCACTTTGGAGGGTTAGAAATGATTTTACCTCTCTCTTCCATCTTTGGTTTGGTTGGAGGTTGGAAAGTACATCTAGAAGCCTCCTCCTTTTTTGGCCATGGCTTGAAGTTGGAAGTAGGTGGTTTTGTTGATGCAACTTGTCTTTGGTTGGGAAATGAGGATCGCATCATCCCACTTCTTTTCCTTTGTGATTCGATCTTGTTGACAAGGTGGCACATGTATTCATAAGTTGTACGTGGATAAAACTCAAGTTGGTTGGCTATCTCCCTATTGAGACCACTAAGGAACCTAGCCATTGAAGTATCCTTGTCTTCTTCCAAGTTCAACCTCAAGATGTAGAGCCCAAGCTCTTGTCTATACTCTTCTACACTTTTTGCACGTTGCTTTAAAGTCATGAGCTTATAATGAAGCTCTCTATAGTAGTGCTCGGGCACAAATCTTTCTCTCATCAAAGCTTTTAACTCTCTCCAAGTATCAACCGGTGGTCCACCACTTCTAACTCTTTGGTTTACTACCCTTTCCCACCAATGTAAAGCATAGCCAGAAAATTCCGCTATTACAAGTCTTGCTTTTAAGAACTCATTACAATTTTTCAACATAAATATGTTTTCTACTTACCTCTCCCAATCTAAAAAACTAGGGAGCTTCCACTTCATTCAGTCTAAGGTTTGGTGACCTTTGTCTCTTCCACGGTTGGCAACAAATGGAACATGTTCATGATCATCATATAATGGCTCTCCATGCCTAGCTTGTGGTCTTGGAACTTCTTCAAAGTGTCTAGGCATGCCTCTTCCTCCAAAACTGCCTCTTCTACCACCGTAAGGAGGTGGATGAAGTTCTTCATCAAAATGTGGAGGTTGGTGGAACTCGGTTGTCCTAGAGCAATTGAGTGGTCCATTGCTCCTTGAGGTAGTAACATTGAGACTACCATGAGGACTAACCTCCCTTTGTTGATTAGAGAGATTAGTGACATCCCTTCTAATATCCCTCATCTCATCTCTTAGGAATTGTAACTCTTGCATTATGAGCCTCAAAGGGTCATCATGTTGGGAGTTGCTACACTTTTCTCCAAAAGGAGTTGGTGCTTGAGCTGGGGTTGACATATTGGTAGTGTTTACCTCACAAAACTCTCTTGTTTAACTCTCTTTGGCCTTTTTTGAGGATATTCTCACAATTCTTGCCTTTTTCTAAAGGTTCAAGTCTCAAAGAGTTCTATGAGTTCTTAACAAAGATTTAACACCTCTACTCAAGTTTAAAACAACCAAAATAAAAAAAAAAATCACAAACAAAAACTAGTTGAGAAATATAAGAAGCAAGGAAAATGATATTGAGTCATCCATTCATTTTATGGAAGTTCAATAACATTTCTAAGAGCATTTGAGTCAATAATGGTAGATTGGCCAAATGAAGAAATAAGTACTGAAAAAGGAAAGAAATTCGACCACAAATACAAACACAAGGCTAGGACACTTCAAGAACACAAAAGAATACACAACAAAAGTTTCCAGCAAGCAGTGTAGATGACATACTCGGATTGTTTTGAAAACTGGCATTGAACCACAAGTCTAAAAAGAATGTAGCTTGTCTAGAAAGAATCCTCACTCAAAATTCTTGAGTTTAGGCTCAAGAATCAAAGAAAAAGGATTACTAAAAGAGAACATATGCTCAGATCATTTCAGTACTTTTTGTCTGCGGAAAGGCCAGGTATACCTTCAAGTTTTGACAATTTTGAGATATCAAATGAAGTCCAAATTAGATGAGACTTGTTTCATTTGTTTCCCAGGTTATTTAGTATAACTCCATATAAAAATGTTGCAAATTTCTAGTCATATTCCAGGTCGTTCAAGCATTCTATTTTTGTGATGTCATTTTCCAGCAATCTTGTCTTTTTTCTCTTTTTTTTTTCTTTTTTGTCTTGTATTTTTTTTTTTTTTTTGGTATGCAAGATATCTCAAAAACACTTACTTGAAGGTGGTTCTGATACCAAATGATGTGGAATGATCTTCAAGAGCATAAAATTTCGTCCAAGAAGTGAGGGAGAGAACAAACAAAACAAGTGTAATAAGTAGAAGAGAAAAAGTGCCTTTGAAAGGACTTGAAAATGATAAACTTCAAGCAACCTTGGATATATTAAATCCAAGACCTCAAGAAGTTTAAACAAAATATTTTCAAAGTTTAAGCAACCTAAGGTATTTTGAACCTTAGACCTCAATGAAACAAGAAGAAGACTCCAAAACTAGTTTTCTACAAGACTGTAGTAACTAGTATGAAGGAATTTCGATGATCAACCTTGAAGCTCTTGGAACTTTCAACAAATCTTCAAAGTGATTTTTCTTTCAAGGAAGTTCATCCTTGAAGAAGATAGAAAAACTAAGCTAAGAACTAAGAATACTAAGAGAAGAACCTGTGTCTTGAAAAATTTCTTGATTATCTTCTTCAAAATGGAAGACTACATATTTATAGAGACTTGCGAGAAAATAGGAAATTTTTCCTCTCATATTTTCAGCCCAATGGATAGATATAACCTATACATACACTTGATAAGACAATAGAGTTATTTTAATTGCATTTGGACTATTCTAAAACACTAGTCAACACATTGCCAAAAATAGGAGACAATTTTCAGCTTGGGCAAAAGGGATTCAAACCATCTACCAAGGTGAATTTTCAATTTCTAACTTATTCAAAAATTTAGGATATTGCCCCATAAAGTCTTGGACATCAAAATTTAAGCCCCATAAATTCTTGGACATCAAAATTGTCATTAAAATTTAAGCCTTGAAACTTTTCTTGCTCAATTTGATCCTTGTGACTCTTTAGTTATTTTGCCTTGGCTCTTGTCACAACTCCTTAATGTTCTTGCATGTCTAACCGGTTCACATCAACTTATGACAGAAAATTGGACAGTTGATTTTCCTGTAAAATATATATTTTCCTTCAAATTTTAAAACATGTATGCTTGATACTCTTTTAAAAAATGTGTAATACATTTAAAACATCAAAACTTCAAGAACACTTAGTTTTTCAAGTATAGTTTGTTAAAAAATATTTCTTCTTAGGAGCTAACATACTTGATAAAAAATCAGAGAAACAAGTTAGGAGTTTTACAAAATTACCTTATATGATATCCCTAACTATTCTTCTTGTCTTCAAGATATTCAACTTGATCAGTTCATGTTCATAAACTCTTGTTGTCTTGAGTGATCTTTTGCTTCTTTGTTGATTACCCTTGAGACTTTTCTTGTGCAACTTTTGTTTTTCTATATAAAGATATTTCTAATTATCACAAAGCACAAGTTAATCATAATCAAAACATTATAAATATGCCCTTAGGGCTTACACCTACAATGGAAAGCACATAGCAAGATGCTCTCATCTCGGCATCAAGGTGACTACCGACGTTCTCACTAGTATGTATAATATCCGTTGTACAATGCCACCCCGTGCCAAAAAATCATTACCTGTGTCGATATATTAGACATCAAAGTCACTGTTTGCAACACTGAGGAGATGCTCACATATGCGCTCAGTCTTAACAGGATAATGTAGGCAGTCCTAGTATGAGCTCCACTGTGTGTAGTTTGATCGTCATCTCACCGAATGGCATGTGGAAGGTGTTCATGCCTGGCTGCCACCTCTCAACAAAACTGCTCAACAACACACTATGCGGGTGCTGGAACATACAAAATTGCAGATGGACAAGCCCCGATATGTCTCTCATCATCTTCACCTCTGACATACTAGGTGTCCACGATGTCAATGTCCGATGATGCAAACGTATCTTCAGTATACCGCGATCTTGCATATAAAAAAAATATAAATAGATTAGAAAAAATACATTTATCGATTTGGAACAAAATCAAAAAATGAATAAAACATTGTAAAATTTACCTGTACGTGCCATATAGCAGCGATGAAGTATCCGGTGTATGAAGAAATAAGGTCGAGATTCTAGGGACCTCCCTCAACTGGTCCCTTCTGCTACCAAGTAAGACCTTGCTTCTTTGCCTTCTTCTTCTGTTACATGTTCAAAGGCTCAGCAGCTTCACGTTCAAGATGTCTACTCGATGGTAAAGGCTTGCTGGTCGTTGTAGACCGGGACTCTGTGATGATTCTCACCACTTTCCTCACGACACCCATAAACCTTTTAAGCCTACCAGCCCTAAGCCCCGATGACGACTGAGGAACCTTATTATCATCTCCTCATCATCACCATCACCCTCACCATGTCCCTATCTCCCTCCTCCTCTCCCACCTCCATTCCCTCCTCCTTTACCTCAACATCAGCCCTCTCTCTCCTAACAACAACGAAATCTCCCTCCGTTACCTGAATAGTCTCTGCATCACTCTCATCCCTAGCATTCTCCCCAAACCCGGGTGAATATGAAGGAATCCAGTTGTGCCTATATATACCTGGTGGTAGTAAAAGAGGTCTCTGTCAGGTATTCTGTCATAAGATCATAAAAAAAAAAAAAAAAAAAGATGCCCCCGTGGCACCACTAAATGGTCATTAGCAGTCAATCGCTGTTGTACACAGCAGTCGATATAACGAGGAGGCAATTCGAACGTAGAGGTAACTAGAAGAAGCCGACACATATGAGTCATAAGAAGATGATATTGGATAGTTTGAATAAGGCTGTAAAGATGAAGAGTCATATGTATGATATGCTATCGAGAAATAAGACCCATGTAATGTAGAAGGAGGCATACGCATCCGACTAGGTCTAAGAGGAGGCTGGATGGAAGACCCTGGTACGCTAGGGTCATAATATATCCCAAGAACAGCTGGGGTAGAGGTAGTGGGGATGTCAAAAGTGCTATGGTGGCCCCTCAATCCCCAAGAGGAAGCGATAAGCGTACGTCCGTGAAGACGACTGCTACTGTCTGCCACCGGACCTAAACATGTATCTCTTTTATTTTTTTGGTCCAGATCTATCTAAACGAATTCAAAAATAGCCATAAATAATTATTTATATATTTTCCTGTTAATAATGTATTCATACATATTTATATTATTCAAATATTAAATTATTTCTTAATTATTATAAAATTGTTACTCTTATTTATATTAATAATTAAAAGCTATTATTCTTATTCCAAGGGTATTATGTAATTATTAATTATATATTTTTCAAATTAATAACTTTACATTTTTAATAAATTCAACTATTAGATTAAATTATTTGAATTAATGTTAAAGAGCTATTATTCTTATTCTTTCTTCGTATATAAATTATTATTATTCCAAAAGCCTTATGTAATGAAATTAAATTAAATTAACAACTTAAAAGACAACGGTTAACTGAAAGAAATCAGTTAGGCCATTCTGTAGTCAATTTGGGATGGATATTCCATCACAAAGGAAAATAGTTAATAACTAAAGAAAAGATGATAAATATATTAAAAAGAAAAGGAGAAAATATTCTCAAGCAAAATTAGATAAAAAAGCTAAAAGAAAATCTGATAGATTAGAACGAAGGAAAGACAAAAATAATATTGTCTGCTATAAATGTAAAAGAATAGGCCATTACGCTAATAAGTGTAAGATGAAGAAAAAGATTAATAATCTTGACATTAGTAAAGAATTAAAAGATTCTTTAGAAAAACTATTTTTGGAATCTGATGATTCTGAAGATATTACTTCAGACTCATAAATTGATCATATAACTGATCCTTCTGAAGATCCAGAAGAAAATATGTGTCCTTGTAAACAAGAACATAGTAGTACTTCTGAAAAAGAAAATTCAGAAGATAATTATTATAAATTAATATCTCAATTTAAAGATTCTGATATTAATGTTTTAAGTAATAATAATATTTTAGAATTCTTAAAGTTAATAAAAGACCAAGAATTAAGGTCTAGAATAATAGAACAATTAGACGATATTACATCTACTAGTACTAATAGTACTAAAATAGAAGAAGAATTTAAACCTAATAATAATCCTTATACCATGACAGAAGTTTATAAACTTATGAAACAACGATATGATAATTTTCATAAAACTCCGACAACTTTAAATGATTTATATGGAGAAATTGACAATCTTAAAGATGAGATTAAAATGTTAAAACAAATTAATAAAAATCTTGACATTAGAGTTTCTAATTTAGAAACTAAAAATAATTATACTTTGGTAACACCAAATTTATTTGACAATCTTAATAAGATTGGTGAGGAAAATTTTTTGACAGTTTTAGATATGAACACATCTTTTAAATTCTATGTAAAAATTACTTTATTAAATCATCATGATGAAATCAGAGAATTTACTACTTTAATTGATACAGGAGCAGATATTAGTGTTATACAGGAAGGATTAATTCCGACCAAATATTTTACAAAAACAACTCATAGTTTGCGCCATGCAGGTGGTGAAAAATTACAAATTAATTTTAAATTACCACGTGCATATATTTGTAACAATAAGGTTTGTATTCCTGAAAGCTTTTTACTAGCGAAAAATATAACTAACCAAGTTATACTTGGAACTCCTTTTATAAAAAAGATTTTTCCTATTACTCATATAGGAATTGACTGCCTTATAGGTACTTTTGAAAATACAGCCGTTTCTTTTCAGTTTATAACTGAACCAAATACGAGATTTGTAAATGAGATTAAAGATTTCATTTTCAGAAAACAAAATCAAATCAATTTTATAAATTTTGAAATAAACTCTTCTACTATTGAAGAAGTCTTACAAAATCCTAAATTACAGGAGAAAATTAAAAAAATCCAGAATAATATTTCTGTTGAAATTTGTAATGATCACCCTAATGCTTTCTAGAACAGAAAAAAACATGAGGTAAAACTTCCTTACATAGAAGATTTTGATGAAAGTCAAATACCAACATGGGCACGCCCTTGTCAAATGAATTCTAAATATTTAGAATTATGTAAAGAAGAAATAGCTTCTTTACTAAGTAAAAAATTAATAAAAGAGTCAAACTCACCTTGGTCTTGTACAGGGTTTTATGTTAATAAACATAGTGAGATAGAAAGAGGAGTACCAATATTGGTTATAAATTATAAACCACTAAATAAAGTATTAAAATGGATTAGACATCCTATTCCTAATAAAAAGGATTTATTAGACAGATTATATGATGCTCTAATATTTTCTAAGTTTGATTTAAAATCAGGATATTGGCAGATTCAGATAACTAAAGCTGACCAATATAAAACAGCTTTCAATGTTCCTATTGGCCACTTTGAATGGAAAGTGATGCCTTTTGGACTTAAGAATGCCCCTTCTGAATTTCAGAAGATTATGAATGATATATTCATTCCTTACAATGACTTTATATTAGTCTATATTGATGATATTTTAGTATTTTCTAAAACGGTTCAACAACATCTTGAACATTTGGATATTTTTAAAAAACTAGTTATACAAAATGGATTAGTTATATCAAAACCCAAGATGGTTTTATTTCAAACTAATATTCGCTTTTTAGGTCATAATATAGAAAAAGGAAAAATAATTCCTATTAATAGAAGTATAGATTTTGCTTCTAAATTTTCAGATGAAATTCTGGATAAAAATCAATTACAAAGATTTTTAGGAAGTTTAAATTATATTCTACCCTATTATAAAAATTTAGCTTTTGACACAGCTATTTTATATGATAGATTAAAAAAGAATCCAAAACCTTGGACTGCTCAACATACTGAGACAGTTAAGAAAATAAAAGAAAAAGTTAAAACTTTGCCTTGTTTAATATTGGCCAATCCTACTTGGCAAAAGATTATAGAAACAGATGCCTCTGATATAGGGTATGGAGGTATTTTAACCCAGATTTGTCCTGTTAATAACAGACCACATTTAGTTAGATATCATTCTGGCAAATGGACTGAAAGTTAGAGAAATTATGCCACTGTAGCTAAAGAAATCTTAGCTATTGTAAAATGTATTTTAAAATTTTAAGATGATTTATATAATCAAAAATTTATTGTTAAAATGGACTGCCAAGCAGCCAAATTTATGTTCAATAAAGATTTTAAACATGATATATCCAAACAAATGTTTGCAAGGTGGCAGGCTCATCTCGCCCCATTTGATTTTGATATTCTTTATAAAAAAGGTGAAGAAAATAATCTTCCTGATTTCTTAACCCGTGAATTTTTCCAGCATGCAGGGCAGGGGAAATAATCTCCGAGGACGCGGGAGAGGTAATACCTCTCAAGCCAAAGGAAAAAATGTTATTATACAAAGAGGCAATAAACAGCTTATAGCTGAAAATATTGCCAATATTAATGATGATGAAGCCCTCTTATATGAGGAATTCAAAAAGCAGTATCTTGCTACGAAACAAAAACAGGCAGGTCAAACCTCCTCAACAAGCTCATATGCTCAGATTATATCTGAAGAAGATAATACAACTTCTTATTATACTCATTCTCATAAAGAAATTATATTTCTTTTAGAGAATAAAGATCTACAATGGAAACATGATCCATGGTTATTGATGCAAAGGTACCTGGATACGGCAGAATATGCTGTAACATCTTATAAACACAGGTTATACTATGAGCAAATACTTAAAGTAAGGTCTTGCGATATAACGCATTTTTACCCAAGTGGTCATACTGATGCAAAAGTTTATAACTTTAGCAAAATTATTATTAAAAGGATTATATCAATTGAAGAATGGGGTATTTCCCCTCTTAGAGAAAAGGAATAATAAACTGCTCCTGAAAAATCATGAGACTTGACCAACTAGTTCTTTCAAAATCCCTGAAGTGAATGCGACTAGATAATTATAATAATCGTGGAAGAGGCCGTGAACGAAAATCTAATCGTGGTAGGTACCTCTTATGGGAACTACCAAAAGAATGAGAAAAATAATAAAAAGAAGAAATATATGACCTCGGCAAAGCATGAAGAAATATGTTATAGATGCAGTATGAAAGGGCATTGGTTGCGTACCTTTTGTATGGCCAAATATTTGGTTGAGCTCTATCAAGAATCAATTAAAAATAAAGGGAAATATGCTGGGCCAATTTCACTTCTCATCCTGATGACAATGGTTGTGATTATTTTGATGATGCTCAAGTTGATGTGACGAACTTGGAGGTTGGAGATTTTTTGAACATCCTGAAGGAAAGAATGATAACCTGATTGGTGATGGGCATGTAAAGAAAGAGTAATTTATTTAATTTTTATTATGTTAGTTTATTTCTTATTTTTTGGGATTGTAATTTTATTAAGTTTTTGGAGATGTAATTTTTATTTAAGTTTATTTCGATGTAAAAGTTCTTTTATTTATGTTTTTATATCATTCTACTATGGGAGAAACTCCTTTTGGAGACACCGAAAATTCGCCTTTAAACATTAAATTTTCATCTCTAAATAGAATTAGAGACGAAGGCATTCCATCTCTAAAACCCTCGTCTCTAAATTGAGACGAACAAAGTTTTTCGTCTCAAAAATGTTAGAGATAAAAAATATTGGTCTCTGAATTCTTGTTTTCGTGTTAAACCAAATATTTTTCTATGATTAAGGATTAATTTGGAGTCGTAATTATAGTTTCTAACTCGTCTCTAAATTATAGATAGACATACTAATGAGTTCGTCTCCAACATTAAGATGAACTTCTCGACACTAAACCATCTCAATTTGGAGTCAAATTAAACTTCAAAGTTTCTCTATTTTGTCTTTGTATAGAGACAAAATGGAGTCACTATTGAGAACATGGATAGCCATTATTTAGAGACGAAACTAGGAGACGAGTCTTTGGTCTCTATGTTAGAGACATTGTCTCCAAATAGTCTCTTTATAGAGACGACTTCGAGTCAATACAATAACATGATGCGTCTCTATAGAGATGAATTTCAGGGACAAACATTTGGTCTCTATATTTGGAGACTAAATGTCCATCTCTATCTCATGTCACTTGTAACATTAATACACCAGAACATCAACACAATTTATAAACAAAATTATTCGTAAAAAAATTAATTCAACAATTTTTGTTAACACGCCTAATATTGTAAATAATCAACCAAAAACTATTCATAAATAATATGTCTAATATCCATCTGAATCCATCATAACATATTCATACTAGCATATCTAATATCTAAAATACTCAATAGTACTTAATTAAGGATATGCGCTATATTGTCTACATTTTTATGTGTTATTTCCATCATTTTACGATGTTTTTATTATATAAAAGGCATATTCTAGACTAATTTCCTTTATTCTTGTCTTAGGTACTTTTCAATAAAGAAAACGATGAAAAAAAATGAAAACAACCGAAAACCAAGTGAAAATGTCGAAACAAGTCGACGGCACCAATGAAGATGACCTACCACCTGAGGTAGGCCAACCTACCACATGTGATAGGTCCTAGAGGCAAAAACAAAGAAGGAACAAAAGCCTACCGGCGGCCGTAGGTCCTGGCCACAAAAAAACTAAAAAGAGACAAAACCCTACCGCAGACGGTATGGCTCGACCAATTGCACGCGGTAGGTCCCGGCTATAGCAGTTTTAATGCATTTTTTACTCTTTCAATGTAAATTTTCATATATCATTAGGGAGTTCCACCATTAGCGCTTAGAGATGTGAATGAGGGTGAACGTAAGTTAGAAAATGCCCCAAATTCAGCCTCAATTAGGTAGGAAATCAGTAGAAAAACAACAATTGAGAGTTTAGAGATCAAGAATTCAAGATTTAAAGGCGCAATTTTGGGCTTCAATTGGGCGACTCAAGAGACGAGCTCGAGCGATGTTCGAGATCACGATTTTGGCTTCAACCTTCTCCTTAGATTTCTTTCTCTTTCTTTTTAATGAATTTTAATGATTAATTTCAGTTTTAATACAATGTTTTGTGGTTAGATTTTATTTATAGATGAGGGTTGAACCGTAATTCTTGATTACTAACATTTTGAATTAAATTACCGAAATTGATTTTTTTTCAATTGAGTTGTCTTCCAATTGTGTTTTCTTGCAATTTAATTGTCGCGAAGTTGAATTTACCCGAGAGTGTTCGGAATTGAAAAAAGAAGAACACTCTAACGCAACCAATTAAGGGTTAATTGCGGTAATAGATTAAAGATATGAAATTTCACTTTTAGGTCTCTTAATCACCTGTTAATTACTGCACTCATGATTGGTTAGGGAGAGAAGAGCTTCTCCTCTAAAAGCTAGTTTGGGAGTTTAAATTTGAGATTCAAAGAAGAGATGTGGAAGAAGGGAAACGGATTTTTGAGTTTGGGATTTAAGTAGGAAAGAAAGGATAAGAAATGGAAGGATAGTTAATCCTCTTAAAAGCCCAAATCATTTCTTTCAAACTTGTAGAGAGAAACAGACGGATGAGGAGGCAGTTAAAAAACATAGTTAAATGTCTATCTTGCCTTATGATCATAATAAATTACACCACCATAAAATGTTATATTATTTTTATTCAAGGTCTTTTTAGTCAAAAGACATCTTTCCTTCCACTTTTCTCCAAACTCTCAAATAAGAAAAACACATTTCCTTTATTTTCTATCCAAAACTCACAAATAACATTTGGAGTAAATCACCTCACTTTTTTTCTCTTCTCTTCTCACCTAACTTAAACTTTCTCTTATTTTCATTTCTCTCCTAAACTCGTAAACTAGCCCTAAGGGTTAGTGAGTAGGGTGGCTTTCACCTAGAGATAGAGATTGCCCGATAGGTTGTGATGACCCACTCGGTAATTCAACATCATTTTCTGTAAGTTTTTCTGATTGAATTAGTAACAAGGATTAGGGGGATTCTAATATCCAAACTCTTGCTTTAATAGTTTTTAAGCAATTGAATTTCTCGTTTTGTGTACTTTAGTTGAATAAACTCATATTTATTCTTTTGGTTTGTTTTTCTTCAAAACAATCCATTTTAGGGTACACATTTGCAAGCGTGATTAGCTTTATCGTTCCTTGAGTTTCAGCACTCGGGTGTAGCACGATTACTACAATGATAAGTCCACTTGCCACGGAAGACCAACTGGAAGCAATATTAGAACAAAGGATGGAGAACATAGCTATTATACCTCAACATGTGTATTATCAACATGCCATGCTCTGTGCCATTTGTAACAGAGGGCATCAAGTTCATGAGTGCCCCGGCATGAGTACTACTGTGGAGCGAACATAGTATCTCCATGGAAACTGGCAGGGGTACAACACGTATCAACCAAATGTTCCTTGGGGAGGTGAAAGTCAAAGTAGACAGCAACAGTCCCTAGGGTTTCGGAGTGGAGGTTTCACTCAATCTTAACCATATAATCATACTCCACTGATACATTTTTCACTCCCACAACCTAATTTGGAAGATCTTATTTCAAAGTATATCACTTCGACGGATGCTTGGGTGAAAAGTATGGAATTAGCAGAGAAACCAAATAACTTCCATCCACAACATGGAGAGTCAAATCAAGTAATTAACAAAGATGATCACTGAAAGAATGAATGGTAAACTAACGAGTAATACGAAGAAGAACCCAAACGAGCATGCAAAGGTAGTTACTTTGAGAAGTGATAAAGAGCTGGAGAAGACATCTCCTAAGGTTGTGGAAGAGGAGAAGGGGACTACTCAGGCACCAGAAGAGTCCACTTCCCCTAAGGAAAAGGAGGTTAAGTAGAAGAAAGTAGAAAGTAGCAGGTCATCTCCTCCCCCATACAGACCTCCTATCCCATTCCCACTGAGAGTATTGAAGCCAAAGCAGGATGAACAATATGGTAAGTTTTTAGAAATCTTTAAACAATTATATATTAACTTACCTTCGGTTAATGTTCTAATGTAAATGCTTAAGTATACGAAGTTCCTGAAAGAAGTTATCTCTGGAAAGAAGAGGTTTGAGGATGTCTCTTCGGCAATGATGAATGAGGAGTGCTCTGCAATTATCAATCCCAAGAAAAAGCTTCTAGAGAAACTAAAGGATCTAGGGAGTTTTACTATTCCTTGCACTTTAAGTGGTATAACTGTTTCTAGGCCTTTAGCTGATTTAAGTGCTAGTAAAAATTTAATGCCCTATGGTTTCTTTAAAAAATTAGGAGTGAGAGAGCCTAAACATGCTAGAATGAGTATTAAACTCGTAGATAGGTCTACTAAGTATCCTATAGGTATTATAGAGGGTGCTAGTACAAGTAGGGGACTTGGTGTTCCTGTTTGACTTTGTAATAATGGATATGAGTGGGGACATTGATGTCCTGCTCATTTGGGACGCCCTTTCCTCACCACTGCTAAGGCTTTAATCGATGTGGGGGTGGAAAAATTCCTTAGGTTAGAGGAGAAGTAAGTTACTTTGAGACTCTCCGATGCCATGCGTAGATCTAGGGATCATCGTGACACTTTCTTCATGATAGATTTTATTGATCCTTATATTTCTACTCACGTGTAGGAATTTGTCCAAGAAGATTCCCTCGTAGTAATTCTTCAATAGGATGCCCAAGGTGAGATGGATTCTGAGGAGGTTCGGGCTTTAACTGATAAATTAAATGAATCAGAAAGGGAGAAGACTACTACTGTACAAGAGGATCTAAGGGCACCCCCAAAGCTTTCTATTAAATTATCACTTGAAGCATCTCCAAAGCTAGAGTTGAAACTATTACCGGATCACTTAGAGTATGCTTTCCTTGGGGAAAAGTCAACACTCCCAGCCATAATTTCTTCTAAGTTGAGCCGGCATCAAGAACATTCTTTGCTGTAGACTTTACAAAAATAAAAGAAAGCTATCGCTTGGAAGATAGCAGACATTCAAGGAATAAGTCCTTCTTTCTATACCCAAAATATTCGACTGGAGGAGGATTCTAAGCTTATGATTCAACCTCAAAGGTGATTGAATCTAAACATGTAGGAAGTGGTGAAGAAGGAGGTGATCAAACTCCTAGATGCTGGAATCGTATCTCCAATCCCAGACAGCATCTGGGTAAGTCCAGTACGAGTGGTACCAAAGAAGAATGGAATGACGGTGGTGGAAAACGAGAAGAACGAGCGAATTCTGATGCAGGTAATCACCAGATGGAGGGTGGGTATTGATTACAGACGATTGAACAAGGCGAAGCGGAAGGATCATTTTCCTCTTCCATTCATCGATCAAATATTGGAGCGGTTAGTAGGTCATCATTTTATTGCTTCCTCGACCAATTCTTGGGCTACTCTAGATCCCCATCACTCCGGGGATTAGGAGAAGACAACCTTCACCTGCCCATAAGGTACATTCAGATACAGATGTATGCCATTTTGTTTCTGTAATGCTCCTTCTACTTTTCACTGTTGCATGATTGCTATATTTGAGGGATTGGTGGGGGATATTACAGAAGTATTTATGGATGATTTTTCTGTCTTTGGGAATTCATTTGATGCTTGTTTTTCTAATCTTGAAAGAGTGTTAAAATGATGTGAGAAAACTCACCTTGTTTTAAATTGGGAAAAATGCAATTTTATGGTCCAAGAAGGGATAGTTATTGGTCATAAAATTTTTTAGAATAACATTGAGGTTGATAGAGCTAAAATAGAGACAATTGAAAGGTTACCTCCACCTTTTTCTGTGAAGGCAATTAGGAGTTTCTTAAGGCATACGGGGTTTTATCAGAGATTTATAAAGGATTTTTCAAAAATTAGTAAATCTCTTACTGCGTTGCTTCAGAAAGATATACCTTTTAATTTTGATTATAACTGCTTGGCTGCTTTTAATTTTCTTAGAGAAAGGCTCACAGAGTCTCCACTTTTAGTCTCTCTAGATTGACCTTTTCCTTTTGAACTTTCGTGTGATGCCAATGACTTGCTATAGGTGCTGTTCTAGGCCAAAGGAAGGTAAGTTTTTCCAAGCGATATACTATGCAAGTAAGACTCTAACGGACACCCAAGTAAATTATCTAATAACAGAGAAGCAGTTGCTTGCAATAGTATTTGCGTTCGATAAATTCCATCTCCTTATTCAATACTTTCTAAAATAATAGTTTACTCTGGCCATTCTACTTTGAAGCATCTCCTTTCAAAGAACAATGCTAAACCTAGACTCATTAAATACATGCTTCTTTTCTAGGAATTTGATTTGGAGATCAAAGACAAAAAGGGAGCTAAAAATCTGGCAGCCGATCATCTCTCTAGATTAAAGAATACCGGTTTAGAACTGCGGGATGAAGAACAAATTGACGACATATTCCCGGACGAACAACTTCTTTTCTATAAAAGCTGAAAAACCTTAGGGGGGGGTGAATAAGGTTTTTGACTAATTATCGAAAAACCTTGTTAATTAAAGGGTAAACAATTTTGTTTGAAAGAGAATTCCAAAACTCTTTTAATAAAATTCCAAACCAAACAAAATTTTGTGGTTGAGACAAATAAGTAATAAGCTTAGAAAGAAAAAGCACAAGGATTTATAGTGGTTCACTCCCTCAAAGAGTTACATCCACTACCTTGAGTTAACACCCAAGGATTTTCCAAATCCACTATAAACACAAAATTACACCAACTACAAATATGAGGATCACCCCACAAGGGTTTTGTACACAACCTCAATTTACAACACAATGTAAATCAAAGGATTACCCAAGGGGTTTTTCAACACAAACCTTTGATATCAATAAGAGAGAAAGATAGGTTTAAGAACAATGTTACCAATTTTGAGCTTGAGAAATAATAGGTACAACTCAATGAAATGTTTCTACAAGCTCCTCCTTTCTTCTTCTTTGATGATGATCAATAATGAAGCTCAAGAAGATTTTTTTTGGGATTAAAGTGTTTGCAATAAATGTACTTTTGAAGCTCTTTAAAAGTTTTAAATGTTCTCAATGAATATTTCACCAAACTTGTCTCATTTATGGCTGATCAAAAAGTCTATATATACTTTCTTAAAAAAGTGACCGTTGCACTCTGTGTAACAGTAATAATTTTTTACAGTAAATGTGAAAATCGAACGACCGATTCCTGAAATCGGACGACCGGTTCTTAAACAGAAAGATTCGGACTTGTCCAGCTAGAAATCGAACTGCCGATTTTTTAAGTGTAGAAAAAATCAGACGACCGGTTCTTGAACAGAAAGATTCGGACTTGTCCATCAAAAAAATGGACTACCGATTTTTTTGATTTAGAAAAAATCGGACGACCGGTTCTAAAACCGGATGACCGAATTTTTTATTTTTTCAGCCAAGTTTTTTTTTTATTTTTTTTATTTAAAGAGAAAAGCTTTCTTCATTGTTTCAAAAACATGTATTCTTGATAATCATTTTAGAGATAAGAAGAACCTTTCAAAAGCATCACAACTTCAGTCAAGAATACTTAGATTTAACAAAAGTTAATATTCGAGAAAATCGTAAAAGGAACTTCATAATGATCAATAAACAAAGAGTAAGATTAGAGAGTTTTACAAAGAAATACCTTATTACACTCTAACATAGACAAGGTCTTCAACGTCTCCAATGATTTGATCTTGGATTGGCTTGGTCTTTTCTCCTTCATTTTGCCCTCATCAACAAGATCTTTCGCTTTTAGAGAGTGTAGACTTGAGACTTCAAAAGTGCTTCTTTTGTTCTATGAAAGGTTGGATAAAATACTCACAAAAGCATAAATGTTAATCATAATCAAAATCATAAGTATTAATGCCCTTAGGGCTAAAAATCTCCCCCTTTTTTATTATGACAAACACATATGCAAGAAGAACAAAAGAGCAAGAGTAAAAGTATGGTGATGCTTCAAAAGGATCAATAATAAGAGCAATGCACAACAATCACCATAAAAGAGAGATAACTCCCCCTAAATACATGTTTTATATCAAATATGGCTAAAGAATATTACAAGATCAAACTAAGCCAAAAGGCCCATAGCACCACAAGGCATAAGCATCAACATATAACAACATAAGCATCAACAAAGAATATAACAACATATTACAAAGATTTCTCCCCCTTACATCTTGCACTATTTTCTCCCCCTTTTGTCATAAATCAAAAAAGGATTTTATGAGAGAAATTTCAAGGGATCATAGAAGAGGTAGCAATATGACTTTCAACATTACATTATCATCATGAAGTCCATAACAAGAGAGGCCAATCAACAAAAAAAAAAAGCAACAAAAGGATCACTTAGCATAACAAAGTAAATTAAGATAGAATATAGCAAGTTAAAGAACATATTATTAAGAGAAGGAAACCACAAGGAGTTTGAAAGGAGTTATAGACAAAACAAGGGAAAAAGAGAAGGTTTTATAAAAGAAATCTCAATCATCTCTATCTCCTCCTCCTTGCTCGAGTCTCTTAACCCGTTCTTGTATGTCGGTCATTTTTTGATCCAATGCATCAAGCCTTTCTTGAATGTTGGAGACTTTCCCATCCAAAACCTCAAAGCAACCGTCGAATGCATCAAACCGAGTGTTAATTGACGTTTGTAGAGACGCTATCATATCCATTAGATGACTTGTGCTCCCGGAAGATGAGCCTTCCTCTGTTCTTTCTTGTCGCTTCTTTTGCCTTGTTTCTCTTCTTTGGACTTCAACCTCCGTTTCTTTGTCACTGTCCTCTTCTTCCGTATCCATATCCTCTTGATCTTCATCATCATCTTCCTCATCATTGTCATCATCATCTTGTCCACCTCGGATGAATGTCCCATCTTTATCTTTCTCAAGCCCCATTCTTTTGAAGGTTTGTTGAGTGTAGATCTTGCCATGTCCAATGTGATCACCAATGCCAACCAGATTGATCACAAGGTGTTGGAGGATTTTTGTGATAAAGCAACGATACGGCAAGCATTTTGTTGAGGAGGATTGTGTAGCTAGCATATGTTCTATAGCCATATATCCAAAATTCATCCTCCTATGTTCATGCAAGGCTAGCATCACAAATGCGTGCATGTTGGTGATAGATGATTTATGACCAACATTTGGAATAATGATGTTAGAGATCATGTGATGGAGCAATCTCCCATAAGCATCAAGCTTGTTAACATTCCTATCATCATGTCTTTTTAAAACCTCTCCCCTAGTGAAAATTTCCTCAAACCGTCTTTCACTGTATAAGTTAGGATCAAAGCATTTTTTGTTCTTGGTGTAAAATCTTATACCATCTTGAGGAGTATCCAAAATTTCATTTAACAGTCTATCATCAAATGCAATATCCCTTCCCCCAATTCTAGTCACAATCCATTGGTCTGGGACATTATCCACTCTTTCAATTCTTCCCTTGTGGAGATTTGCATAAAACTCATATATCATATCCACATAATAGAGTTCATTCACAATTAGCAGAGGTATCCAGCCAATTATTTCAAAAAGATGAGGGATAGCCTCCATACCTTGCATATCATGTAAGTCCACCCGATGACCCGGAGCAATTTTCCGTCGATTTCTAGTCCATTCTTCAAACCTGGCAGCCTCCTTCACTGAAATAAACCTCTCTGAAGCCCTAGTTGCAGAAACCCCAGTTCCAGAAGGTACCCTCTTTCCCTTTCCTTTCCCTCCACTAGTGCCTCCTTCTTCCGGATTTTGGCCTTGACCAACTTGAGCATTCTTTATTTTAACCATTTTGGAGAAATTCTTGGGTAGGGTTTTAGATGAGATGAAGAGTTTGAGATTGGTAGATTGTAGCAAACAAAACAGAGAGAAAAATAGCTTCTTTGCTGTGTTGAGAGATGAATTTGAAGAAAAAGAAGAAGAAGATTGAAAATCGGAACAAAAAATCGGATGGATCTTGTGAGGGAGGGGGTTTTCAGTCTAGAGAGTGAGAGAGAGTTGAGAAAAAAGTGTGAAATGTTGGAGAAAATTCTAATTTTAAAGCACATACCCGACCTTTTTTTCAGAACTCGGTCGACCGTTTTTTTAAAATCGGTCGTCTGGTATTTTGATGATTTGAAGAAATCGGACGTCCGAGTTTTTGTGCAGGCGTCCGGTTTTATCGTCTGAATATCTCTGGAATTTTTGAAGGGAAAACTCTGAGTCCGGTTTTAAAACCGGACGTCCTATTTTTAGAAGAGGTGTCCGAATTTTGAAAATTTGCAGCAAGACAAGAGAAACAGAGATAAGGGAAAAACAAATAATACAAGCAACACACATTACTCATTAAATTTCCCGATACCAAGTAATTTTTTTAAATAGAAAAAGCGATCTTCCGAAAGAGGTTTTGTAAAAATATCAGCAATTTGATCTTCTGTGCAAATATATTCTAAAGATACATCACCTTTAGCAACATGATCTCTAATAAAGTGATGTTCGATTTCAATATGTTTTGTTTTTGAATGTTGCACAGGGTTTATGGAAATGTTTATGGCACTAGTGTTATCACACATAATAGGTATGCACTTAAAAGAAATACCAAAATCAATTAATGTATGTTTCATCCAAAGTACCTGAGCACAGCAACAACCAGCTGCGATGTATTCCGCTTCGGCGGTTGATAGGGACACGAACGATTGTTTCTTGCTGTACCAAGATACTAAGCATCCTCCCAAGAATTGGCAATTTCCACTTGTACTCTTCCTTTCTACCTTACATCCGGCATAGTCCGCATCGGTGTAGGCAATAAGATCAAAACAAGATTGTTTAGAGTACCACAAGCCATAATCATATGATGAAATTAAGTATCTCAAAATACGTTTTACCACTATTAAATGAGATTCCTTGGGGCAAGCTTGGAATCTAGCACACAAACATGCGGCAAACATGATATCCGGCCTACTAGCCATTAAATAAAGTAACTACCGATCATACCTCTATATGTCTTTTCATCAACAGTTTTACCTTTTTCATCTTTGTCAAGCTTCAATGACGCGCTCATAGGAGTGCTAATACCTTTTGCATTGCTCATCCCAAATCTCTTGAGAAGTTCCTTGGTGTACTTCTCTTGATTGATAAAGATTCCTTCTTTCGTTTGCTTGATTTGCAGGCAGAAGAAGTATGTCAATTCTCCCATCATGCTCATTTCAAATTCTTTTTGCATAAGTGAGGCAAATTCTTCACATAAAGAGACATTAGTAGCACCAAAAATTATGTCATCAACATATATTTGGACAAGAAGAAGATCATTGTTACAAGAGGTTTTTGTAAAAAGAGTGGTGTCCACCACACCCCTTGAAAAGTTATTTGAAAGAAGAAAACCACTTAACTTTTCATACCAAGCCCTTGGAGATGTTTTAAACCATAGAGTGCTTTTGAGAGTTTGTAAACATAATTTGGAAATTTTTCATGTACAAAACCGGGAGGTTGTACAACATAAACTTCCTCTTCAATATCACCATTTAGGAAAGCACTCTTAACATCCATTTGAAAAAGCTTGAATCCTTTAAAACAAGCAAAAGATAAAAGCATCCTAATAGATTCAAGTCTAGCAACCGGAGCAAAGGTTTCGTCAAAATCTATGCCCTCTTCTTGATTGAATCCTTGGGCAACAAGTCTAGCTTTGTTTCTAATGACTTCTCCGGATTCATTTAGTTTATTTCGAAAAACCCATTTTGTGCCAATAGTGGGGTGATTATGTGGTCTAGGGACTAAAGTCCAAACTTTGTTTCTTTCAAATTGATTTAACTCCTCTTGCATAGCAATAATCCAAAACTCATCGCATAAAGCATCATCAATAAACTTAGGTTCAATTTGTGATAATAGGGCAAAGTTGTCAATAAAATACCTTCTTGTTCTTACCCCTTGAGATACATCACCAATAATTTCATCTTTGGAGTGTCCTTTTGGATATATCACATCTTGAGGAAGATTTTGAGTTTCTTGATCGTTTCCTTGTTTTTCCTCAATCTCTTCTTCCTCCATAGCATGCTCTTCCATTACTTGAGTGTACAATGGTTGGTTACTAAGAGTGTTATCTACGTCATCATCATCAACTTTCTTGTCAAAAATGTTAGTTTCATCAAAATTAACATGAATGGACTCTTCAACACATAAGGTTCTTTTGTTGAAAATTCTAAAAGCCTTTTTGTTTGAAGAATAACCAAGAAAAATTCCCTCATCGGATTTTCAATCAAACTTCCCAAGATTGTCCTTGGTGTTTAAAATAAAGCATTTGCATCCAAAAACTTTAAAATAACCAATTGAGGGGGTTTTATTAAAAATGAGTTCAAATGGAGTTTTCTTTAAAGAAGGTCTCAAGATAACGCGATTCATAACGTAGCATGCGGTGTTAACAGCCTCGGCCCAAAAGTATTTAGGATGGGAGTTTTCACAAAGCATTGAACTTACTATTTCTTGTAAAGTGCGATTTTTCCTCTCCACCACACCATTTTGTTGTGGGGTTTTAGCGGCCGAAAAATTGTGTGTTATGCCAAAATCATCACAAAGTTTTGTAAAATCTTGATTGTTAAATTCTCTCCCATTATCACTTCTCATAGAGATCAATTTACAATCAAGGGAGGTTTGGACTCTTTTGAAAAGTTTAACAAACTCACGAAAAGCTTCATCTTTTTGGCTTAAAAACAAAGTCCAAGTAAATCTAGAGAAATCATCCACAATAACCAAAACATACCTCTTACCACTGAGACTAGTGGTCCTCATTCGTCCAAATAAGTCCATGTGAACAAGTTCCAAAGGTTTTGAAGTTGAAATCATGTTCTTTGATTTAAAAGATGTCTTAATTTGTTTTCCAAATTGGCAAGCATCACAAAGTTTAGTTTTCTCAAAGTGAAATTTTGGTAGGCCTCTAACAAGTTCTTTTGAAGATAGTTGGTTTAATAAATCCATACTAACATGACCAAGTCTTCTATG
The DNA here is from genome assembly GCA_028651295.1 of Catharanthus roseus. Taxonomy (NCBI): domain Eukaryota; kingdom Viridiplantae; phylum Streptophyta; class Magnoliopsida; order Gentianales; family Apocynaceae; genus Catharanthus; species Catharanthus roseus. The sequence goes on along the minus strand of JAPQWS010000153.1, from coordinate 26,938,907 downwards.
CCACAAAAATGCATCATCATCATGAACCGAGAGACACTGCAAGTTTTGAGAAAGAAAATCTTCAAGATGAAAGACATAGACATTTCCAACTCTTTTAGCAACAAAAATAGTTTTGTTTTCATGCTTATCAATGATAGAGGAAGAATCACTTTCAAAAACAACCTTTTTTCCACTATCACATAATTGACTAATACTAAGCAAATTGAATTTTGAACCATCAATTAGAAGAACATCCTTAATGAGAGAGGAAGAATTGTTACCAATATTGCCTATACGAATGATTTTTCCTTTGTTCTTATCTCCAAAAGTGACAAATCCACTTTCGGTTTTTTTGAGATCGCTCATAAGTGATGAGTCCCCAGTCATGTGCCTTGAACATTCGCTATCCAAGTACCACTTAGATGGCCTTGATTTGTGTTCCTACAAAAGAAGAAGTAGAGATGACTTTTGGTACCCACATCTTTTTGGGTCCATGGACGTTAGTTTGATTTTCTTTAACCTTCCAAATGGTTTTCATTCCTCTTTCAATCTTTTTCTTTATAAAACACTTTGTGGCTTTATGACCACTCTTTTCACAATAGGTGCAACAAAGGTGTGAGTGAGATGATAAAGCCTTTACAAAACCGTGTTTGTTTTGAGAAAATATTGGAATGAGTATATCCAATACCATTTTTATCAAAAGGTGATCTTTGAGAGCCAAGAAGTTTTTCAAAGTTTTCTTTCCCTTTTGTGAACTTTTCAACACATATGGTGAGATCACTCACCTTTTCCTTTAAAACATCATAGTCCACCATGTTTTTTCAAGTGTGTGAATTTTTTTACAAAGTCTCTTGTTTTCTAAAGCAAGTATTTGAAAATCATGGTTTGAACACTCCCTTTCGTTTTTCAAGATTTCCAGAGACTCAAGGAGAGATTTGTTTTCACAAATAAGTTTTGAGTTTTCATCAATCAAAAGTTTATTTCTGTTTTCAACTCTTTGTTTCTTTTGGAAACCTTTTCGCATTCACTATACATTTCAATAAGCATGGTACAAGGATCATCATCAATCATCAATGAGATGAGTTAGGGGGTGAAGATTGTACCTCATTTTCTAGTGCCATGAAGCATATGTTGGCCTTTTCTTCTTCTTCATTTTCACTTGAGTCTTGATCCCAAGTTCCTATTAGGCCCTTGCCTTTCTTCTTCTTCTTTAATGCCTCAAGCTTGGCTTCTAAAGCTCCATTTTCCTTTTCAATGGCCTTGGGACAATCGGCTACAAGATGATCGGTGCTATTGCATTCAAAGCACCTAGCTTTGAAGAGTGATGAGCTTTGTCCTCCTTTCTTGAGTGGAGGTTTCTTTCCTCTATTGTTGAAACCTTTCTTGTAGAATCTTTTAAATTTTCTCATTATCAATGCCATTTCCTCATCATTATCAACCTCATCTTCATTGTTTGATGATTATGTTTGATCATCCTCATTTGCCTTGAGTGCAATGCTTTTTCTTCCTTTTTCTTCATCTTCCATTTCATTCAATCTTTTTATTTTCATTTCATAGGTGAGTAGTGATCCTATGAGTTCTTCAATAGGAAGTAGTCTCAAATCTTTTGATTCCTCAATAGCGAGTGTTTTTGGTTGCCAAGCTTTTGGAAGTGCATCAAGAATCTTTCTATTAGCTTCTCCTCTTGAGTACTCTTTCCCATATGCCTTTAGGCTGTTTGTGATGTTGGTGAACCTTGTGAACATGTCACTAATGCTCTCATTTTCTTTCATCATGAATAGCTCATAGTTTCTCACCAACATGGCTAATTTTGACTCCTTTACTTGATTGGTGCCTTCGTGAGTCACTTCAAGTAACTTCCAAATTTCATGAGCCGAATCGCATCCGCTCACTCTATTATATTCACTTGCATCCAAAGCACAACTAAGAATATTCATAGCTTGAAAGTTTAGAGTCATCTTCCTTGAGTCGAACTCATCAAATTCTTCAACCTTCTTGGCTACTCCATCAATTTTGGGAATGTAAGGACCTTTCTCTACAATGCTCCACAAGTCAAAGTTAATAGAGCAAATATATATTTTAATTCGAGATTTCCAAAGGGTATAGTTTGTTCCATTAAAAAGAGGAGGTCTATTTGTAGAAGAGCCTTCTACATATGGTAAACTAGAATTATTAGCCATAGTAAAGTAAAGATCTTTTGCTTCAAGGGTGTTAGTCCTTTTTTTTTAGAAGCCCCGCTCCGATACCGATTGAAAAACCTTAGAGGCGGGGGGGAGGGGGGGAGTGAATAAGGTTTTTGGCTAATTATCGAAAAACCTTTATTAATTAAAGGGTAAACCTCCAATTTTGTTTGAAAGAGAATTCTAAAACTCTTTTAATAAAATTCCAAACCAAACAAAATTTTGTGGTTGAGACAAATAAATAATAAGCTTAGAAAGAAAAAGCACAAGGATTTATAGTGGTTCACTCCCTCAAAGAGTTACATACACTACCTTGAGTTAACACCCAAGGATTTTCCAAATCCACTATAAACACAAAATTACACCAACTACAAATATGAGGATCACCCTACAAGGGTTTTGCACACAACCTCAATTTACAATACAATGTAAATCAAAGGATTACCCAAGGGGTTTTTCAACACAAACCTTTGATATCAATAAGAGAGAAAGATAGGTTTAAGAACAATGTTACCAATTTTGAGCTTGAGAAATAATAGGTACAACTCAATGAAATGTTTCTACAAGCTCCTCCTTTCTTCTTCTTTGATGATGATCAATAATGAAGCTCAAGAAGATTTTTGTTTGGGATTAAAAGTGTTTGCAATAAATGTACATTTGAAGCTCTTTAAAAGTTTTAAATGTTCTTAATGAATATTTCACCAAACTTTTCTCATTTATGGCTGATCAAAAAGTCTATATATACTTTCTTAAAAAAGTGACCGTTGCACTCTGTGTAACAGTAATAATTTTTTACAGTAAATGTGAAAATCCAACGACCGGTTCTTAAACAGAAAGATTCGGACTTGTCCAGCTAGAAATCGGACTGCTGATTTTTTAAGTGTAGAAAATATCGGACGTCCGGTTCTTGAACAGAAAGATTCGGACTTGTCCATAAAAAAAATGAACTGCCAATTTTTTTGATTTAGAAAAAATCGGACGACCGGTTCTAAAACAGAATGACCGAATTTTTTATTTTTTCAGCCAAGTTTTTAAGACAAAAGCTTTCTTCATTGTTTCAAAAACATGTATTCTTGATAATCATTTTAGAGATAAGAAGAACCTTTCAAAAGCATCACAACTTCAGTCAAGAATACTTAGATTTTAACAAAAGTTTATATTTGAGAAAATCGTAAAAGGGGCTTCATATATGATCAATAAACAAAAAGTAAGATTATAGAGTTTTATGAAGAAATACCTTATTACACTCTAACATAGACAAGGTCTTCAATGTCTCCAATGATTTGATCTTGGAATGGCTTGGTCTTTTCTCCTTCATTTTGCCCTCATCAACAAGATCTTTTGCTTTTAGAGAGTGTAGACTTGAGACTTCAAAAGTGCTTCTTTTGTTCTATGAAAGGTTAGCTAAAATACTCACACAAGCATATGTTAATCATAATCAAAATCATAAGTATTAATGCCCTTAGGGCTAACAAAAGCTATCATTGATGACTTACCTTGGTATGCCATTATAGCTAACTATTTGGTTTCCAATGTTGTACTTGCAGGTAACAGCCAGAAGAGAAAGAAGTTCTTTGCAGACCTAAAGTACTAGTTTTGGGAGAACCCCTACCTCTTCCGTTAGTGTGCTGACCAAATTATTCGACAGTGCATGTCTCACCCTGAAACAAAGGAAATCTTGAATCATTGTCGTAAGGGTCTAGCCAGTGGATATTATTAAGTCAACGGGACTGCTCAAAAGGTACTCGAGTCGAGCTTTTACTGGCCGACTTTGTTTAAGGATGCAAAAAGGTACGTTAAGGAATGTGACAATTGCCAGCGTACAGGTAACATCTCAAAATGCAATGCTATTCCTATGTCTAATTTCAAAGTTTTGTGAGATGTTTGATTATTGGGATGTTGATTTCATGGGGCCTTTCCAAAATTCTTTTTGTAATCAGTATGTTTTGGTCACTGTCGAGTATGTGTCTAGATGGGCTGAGGCTCAAGCCTTACCTACAAAAGATGCTAGAGTCGTGGTTAAGTGTTTAAAAAAGTTATTTTCTCGATTTGGTGTCCCTAGAGCTATCATAAGTGATAGGGGTACTCATTTTTGTAACCAACAACTCGAAAAAGTGCTTAAGAGATCGGGAGTAACTCATGAGCTAGCTACTCCCTATTATCCTCAGACTAGCGGTCAAGTAGAAGTAGTGAATAGGTAAATCAAATGCATGCTTGAGAAAATTGTTAATAGTACCCACAAAAACTGGAGCATTAAGTTAGATGATGCTCTTTGGGCCTATAGAACAACTTAAGAGACCATACTAGATTGTACACCCTTCCGTCTGTAATATGGGAACTCGTGTCATTACCTTTCAAAGTTGAGCATAAAGCTCATTAGGCAATTCAACTAGTTAAATTTGACTATGTTCGTGTAGGTAAACAAATGTTTCTCTAATTGAACAAAATCGACGAATGGCGACTGCAAGGATATGAGAACTCGTGTTTATACAAGGAAAAGACAAAGAGATGGCATGACAGACACTTGGTCAAAACGGAATTCAAAGTAGGAGATTTCGTGCTCCTCTACAGCTCCTGTCTTTGCCTCTTTCTTGGGAAGCTTAAATCTCAGTAGTTTGGACCGTTTACCGTAAGTAAGTTTTCCTTATAGCAACATCGAGATAACACACCCTACGCAGGGTACATTTAAGGTAAATGGCCATCACCTTAAACCATATTTCAGTGAAGACATGGGAACCTTCCGAAGGAGTACCTCGTTTTCCCAAATGAGTGAGACTAGCCCTTCATATCATGTTGTACTTTGTATTTGTATAATTAATTTTCCCTGTTTTCTTCCTTTATTTTAGTTGAATAATTTTAATCGTTTGTTTGTGGTGTTGTAAAAGTTCCTTGGGAAAGTTACTTGCTTGCTTAGAATAAAACTTGTTCCTTGAAAGTATTAGTTGGATTGGTTAGGAGTAAAACGAGAATGAATCGCACCCCTTGAAGTAATTTCTAGCAGTAGGGTAGAAGCCTACCATGGACGGTAGGTCCAGCCTACCACATGCGATAGCCTCATAGTGTTTTTTTCCCCTGGCAGACAAAAGCCTGCCACGGACGGTAGGCTTGACCCATCGCACACGGTAGGGTACCCTAGCAGCTGCGTTCTGGAAATTTGAGTAAAACTCCCAAGCGGAGCCCCGGCGATATGTCATTCAAGGAATTAGCCTACTCTTCAGAATCCAGCATGGGTTGTTTGTTTAGGCAAGCAAAGGATAACTCCCTAAACCTCTCACCTCCATTTATCTTTCTTATTCTTATTCTGTCTTTTTAGTTATTTATTTATGTTTTGTTTACAATTTTTATTTCCCTTCATTATTTCTTGTCTTTGTGTGGGGATTATTTCTCAATATGCTTACTTGTCTTATATCTACAGGATTGCTTCCCATGTTTGTGTTTGGTTTGTTTTTCTATTAGTCTAGCCCCCACATTGAGGACAATGTAATTTTAACTGTGGGGAGGTGGGGTATTTATGTCTTTTTATTCTTTTTCATTTTTTCTTGTGATTTTCTTTTTACTTTTGTTATCTTATTTGAAAAATTCCAAAAATATCAGAAAATTTGAAAATTTAAAAACTTTTATTTCTTTTCCCTTTTCTTATACTTGGGAAAACCCCAAAAAGATTTTTGTTTTGCCACTTTTAGTAGCATACAGAACTGCAAAATCCTTTGAGTTTGTCGAAAAGGCGTATTACTTGGTAGTTTGGAAACTATACTTACTTGATATTCTTACATGATCAATGGTTTTCATGCACTTGTAAGTGTCGATTAGTAATAGAAGCCCCGAAATCTTAGGGGATTAACATAGTGAGAATCCTTTTTGAGTCTTTGCCTGTATTCTTATGCTTTTTTGTCTTTGGAAGCAAAGAGTTCTAATATAGGGGTAGTCCTGGAGATGATGGTCTTAGGCCTTCATTGTACATTTCGTGCCTTTCTTGCCAAATCCTTAAATGAAATCAACCCCTAGTTCCCTTTTTATGCCTTCGAGCCAAGGGTTTCAATCCCTTCTTCTCTTTGTTTTTTAAAGCTCACACTATATAAAACATTAATTCGTGGAGCCAATGTTTAGAATATCTTTTTAGCCATTTTTGAGTGAGGAAAAGAGATAAGTGTGGGAGTAAAGGAGTGAAGAAAGAAAACTTTGTATATGAAAAGGGTATTATGGGTATTTCAGTAGTTCGACACTTGTGGCTATTGAAAAGAGAGAATATATTGATGTTTGAAAAAAAAAATCATTTAATTTTCAAAAAATATCGAGCATTTCTCTCTTATACTTGGGAATTCATCGGAATCTTAAGAAATATGTTGTTAGGTAGGGTGTGCATTAATGGAATGAAGTATGACATTCAAGGGTGAGTGAGAAGATGGAAAAGCAGCTAGAAAGTTGTTCTATAAGTTTGTCATCTTTCCTTTCGGTTGCATTAGCTCTATCTCAATTGTTTTTGTTCTCTTTACCTTCGTTTGATACCCTATACATATCCCAAACCTAACATTATAAGCCAAAAGTCCTAACTAATCCGATAAAGACCTAAAATAGGACTCAGAGTGGATAAGTGATAGAAAACATGAGTTTATTGTGCATTGCCCTTTAAAGTATTGCAGTGTGCTAATCACTTGATATTCCTTATCTTCTATGAAAAACGGCATGAGAAATACACACAAACCGTTGATCTGTAATGTTTACTAGTAACATGTGGTGGAAGTGGTGATTCTAGTAATTCATCTCTTTTGATTTACGTTTGGAGTTAAGTAGTAAAATGTTCTATTGAAGTGGCCTTTTTCTTTTTTTTTTTTTTTTGCTTTTGTTTTGTTTTATTTGTGTGTTACTTCAGCTACCATGATGTGTGGCCAATCTATGATCTTAATTGTCTTAGGTCGGTTTTTCTCATTTTTTGTGCTTTGTCGTTCTTAGATAAAAACTTTAAACTCCTTGGTTTTGTCTACTTAGTTTGTGCTGCTTGAGGACAAGCAACGGATAAGTATGGGGTATTTGATATGTGCTATATTGTCTACATTTCTATATGTTATTTCCATCGTTTTACGATGTTTTTAATATATAAAATGCATATTCTAGACTAATTCCCTTAATTCTTATCTTAGGTAGTTCCTAATTTAGAAAATGACAAAAATGAACGAAAACGATAAAAAATGGAGTGAAAACGACGAAAACGAAGCTGATGGCACCAATGAAGAAGACCTACTGCCTGAGGTAGGCCAACCTACCACTCCCAAGGGTCAAAACAAAGAAGGAACATAAGCCTACCAGTGACGCTAGGCTACCCCTACCGTCGATGGTAGGTCCCGGCCACAACAAAAATAAAAGAGACAGAACCCTACCACCCCTACCTTCCGCGGGTGGTCCCGGCTGTAGCAGTTTTAATGTGTTTTTAACTCTTTTTAATGTAATTTTTCAGATATAATTAGGGAGTTCCACCATTAGGGCTTAGAGAGGTGAATATGGGCAAACGTATGTTAGAAAATTCCCCGAAATGCAGCCTCAATTGGGGTAGGTAATTAGTTAAAAAGTTGCAATTGAGAGTTTAGAGATCAAGAATTAAAGATTTAAAGGCGCAGTTTCGGGCTTTAATTGGACGACTCGAGAGGCGAGCTCGGACAACTTTCGGGATCACGATTTTGGCTTCAACCTTCCCCTAAGCTTTCTTTTTCTTTGTTTTTACTGAATTTCAATGATTAATTGCAGTTTTAATAAAATGTTTAGTGGCTAGATTTTTATGTTTGGATCTTGAAGCGTAATTCTTGATTACTATGATTTTGAATTAAATTACAGAAATTGATGCTTGTTTTCAATTGAGTTCTCTTTCAATTGTGTTTTAATGCAATTTAATCATCGCGAAGTTAAATTTATTGCAAGAGTGTTTGGAATTGAAGAAGGAAGAACACTCTAAGGCAATCAATTGGGGATTAATTGTGACAATAGATTAGAAATATAAATTTGCATTTTTAGGTCCCTTAATCACCTGTTAATTACTGCACTCATAATTGGTTAGGGAGAGAAGAGATTCTCCTCTAAGGGTCAGGGAGTAGGGTATCTTTCACCTAGAGATATGGATTGCCCAATTAGTTGTGATAACCCAACTCAGTAATTCAACATCGTTTTCTGTAAGTTTTTCCAATTGAACTAGTAACAAGGATTAGGAGGATTCCAACAACCAAACTCTTGCTTTAATAGTTTTTAAAAAATTGAATTTCTCCCTTTGTTTACTTTAGTTGAATAAACTCATTTTTAGTATTTTAGTTTGTTTTTCTTCAAAACGATCCATTTTAGGCTAAACAATAGGAAGAGTAATTAGTACTTGTGCTTTTATCGTTCCTTGAGATTCAATACTCGGGTGCAGCTCGATTACTATAGTGATACGTCCACTTGCCTGTTACTCTAGTTTAGTAGTTTACTCAACTAATTTTAAAACTGCACAAATCAATTAATAAGTACAAAGATAAAGTACTCGTAATACTAACAATGTAAGTAAGCATTCTAATCATCACCATATTTAGAAGTACTGGTGTGCATACATGATATTTGCCTATTGAACCCAACGCATCTCACTCATATGTAACTAGTGTTCTGTCTTCAACAGATCCATTTCAGACTAGAGTCACTCGTTATCCTCCAATACCTTATGCATTCACCTAACTACATTCTCTTCCTGAATTTGTTAAATTTGTGTTTGAAGAGCATTTTGGATAGATCGGCATTGAAATAAAAGCCAATGAAATTAGTTTTGAGGTAATGAAATTAGTTTCTCAAACTTAAAAAAGTAAATGTGGCTTGAAAGTTTAAAGAAGTTCTAAAGAATGTACCAAATATTCTATAGACCTTTTGTCCACTTGGTGCCCTTAAATACCACATTCAAATCACAGAAACATAACTTCCAGTATTTACAAAGTTCATGTTCAGCAAAACAATTTTCCAGTTCATTTTAACTTTTATATATTTAGGCTTGATTCAGGACATTTAGAGAACACAAAATGATTATTTATAAAGATAACGACCTTCTAGGCTGATTTTACTAATTTTGTATCAAAATACCAATTGAATATGGTGAAATGAAATGAAACCACAATATCAACAACTTAGAAGACTAATCATAAATGTCCACAACTCAAAAACCTAATTAAACAAAGAGATATGCAAGGTCAGTGCCTGCATCATTGGTTTCTAAACCAAGCCCTTCTTGCACAAGAAGAATAAGAAGAAGTACCCTGGTATGGCCTAGGATGCACAAGAGACAGTGGACTTGTTCCAGGGGCCGACCACAAGGGCAAGGGCCAAGAAGATGGAAGACGAACACAAGGGGTTGATAGCATTATTTGTGAAGAGGCTCAACAACGTCTCTTGGCATATGCTAGAAGAGTAAAGAGAGGACCTTAGATGAGCCAAACCCTTTCTAGTATTTAAGGTGCAAATAGAAGAATCCAAGGAAGTAAGTTTGGGGGGTTTTATAGCTTCAAAATTGAAGCAAGATGATTTTTCTAGATCCTACCGCTGATGGTACCATACACCCTACCGTCCACGGTAGGGTTCTGTCCATAAGGGGGGAAGGAATTCACACAACCTACCACCAACGGTAGGTTCCACCGTACCGTCGATGGTAGGGTTCGGGACAAGGAGGAAATGGTCCAATCTTACCTTCTGCGGATGGTAGGTCGGGACCTACCGTCGCCAGTAGGTCTCAGTTGAAGGAGGAATTGGGGAGCGTTTAACTTCCTTAACTACTTATTTTTCTTGTAAACTTTTTTGACTTATACTTAAGTGGTCTAAGTATCTTTTAAACTCTTTTAAGTTAGTCTAATACGTAGGGTTAGCAATAAAGATCACTATATATACTCTTGTTTTGCTGCCATTAAGTGCAAGCCTCATATATTGAAAAATCAAAAGAGAGAAAATCAGGGTTATTGAGATTTCTTCTTCTTCCTTGTAAATTAAGTATTTCTATTGTAGAATTTCTTGACAGGAAACTCCTTGAGTCTTCAAGTTCAAGAGTTCTAGTCTAATTCCAAATCCTATTAATCTGCTGAGGTCCCAACTTTCTAGTGGGTGTTGCTTGGGTCTTAGGAGCTTCTTAGAGTGTGGAGGATAGATGAGGTTTTCTTCAAGCCATATGGATTCTCCCCTTCATATAAGGTTTAGTTGTTATATTCTGGTTTGTTATTCCTGCATTGTGTGTTTGTGCTCTTCAAATTCTCCAAAAACATCCATCAAAAGGTAACCTCTAGAAGGAAGTCGATCTTGGGAGTAAATAGTCTTTAAAGGAAGCTTGAGAGGATCATACCACACCCTTAGAAGCTTGGTTGATGAAGGAGAAACTCCTCAAAAGGTTGGCAGTGAAGCCATGCAGGAGAAAATTGGTCTGGAAGGAGAGCCTCAGAAAGCTGTCAATCTCTTCCCCTCAATTTCTCTTCTTTACTTTCTTTTTTATAGTTTCTCATACCCAAAAAATAATTATGACTAGTTAGATTACACCTACTACCAGTGAATATGTGATAATTAAGAATATCTAAATTTGCCAAAATCTCATGCACAAGTCAAGTTCACATGTAAATAACTTCTTAAGAACAGAGAGGAATGCTAACTCAAATGGAACAGAATTACATTCTCCAAGTGATTGTAAAAGCATGATGGAAGTAACTTAATATGTAATGGATATAATTAATAAAGGTATTCATCTATTGAAAGTAAAGAGTAAGGTGGGTTGTGGTTGGGTAAACCTATAGCAACTATAATAGTATTGAATCTAACTTATCTCTTCGTGTCTTGGACAAGAAAAGAAAGATATCAAAATCTTGATAGTAGTGCTTCTTTTTTTTTTTTTTTTTTTAAAAGGCTATTAAAGTGGCCTTAAAATTTTTTTTAATCCATAATTTGGCCATAACACACAATGGTTCTGCGTTATCACTTAATTCAAGTTTTTCTATTGTGCGTTATCTGCCACATCATCCTTTCATCTATATTTTTTAAAAAAAATGTCTTGCATCAGGATTTAAACCCTTGACCTCATGAGAAATAATATAGAAGACTTACTAATAGACCACCATTAGATCTTATTTAATAAGTGCATGAGATTTTATTTAATAATAACATACTTACGTATTCCAATATTTACCAACTTCAATCATTTGAATTTTTAATTAGAGCAAAAAGAAGACTGCTCCTCTGTTTAATTTTCAAATTGGCGACGTAAGTTTTAGTTAATAAGAGAGAAAGTATTAGAAAATTACAAAAACGTAAATTAAAACGAAAATAGGAGGTTTTTGTGGGAACGGTTGGTGGAAATACCCGAAATACCTACAAGAATCGCCTCAATCGGACATTCGAGCGCAAAGTTATGTCCCGTCAAAGTTTTTGACTATACGAAACAATTTTTTTGCCCCGAAACGTGTCCGAGTCACTTTTTCAACGATGTTGTTGCATTTATCTTTACGACAACCATCAAAATGACTGGTCATATGCGTTAAACGGACATCCGATCGCAGAGTTATTCATGTTTCAAATTTTTCAAAATTCTAATCAACATAAAAAAATAAAAAATAAAAAAACTGATGTGGCTTATGCGTTATCCGCCACATCGGCGGATTAAGGAGGAAAAACTTGAATTAAGTGATAACACACAATGGTTGTGCGTTATCTTAATTAATAACGCAGAACCATTGTGCGTTGTGGCCAAATTACGAACAAAAAAATTTTGGGGCTACTTTAGTAGCCTTTTCAGGAAAAAAAGGTTAATTGTAGAAAAAAACCGTAGTTAGAGACTAGAAATTCTGCAGTACTCATCAAGAACTTTAGAAAGAATTACATACAATTGGGGAGGGGCTTCCCCTAAACAGCTTCACATTCTGATTGATGTGTAGATTATTGTATCATATTCCACCTTGTGCAATTCTATCCCAACTCTACAAGAACCCATTGAGACATTATAACAGTAGTAAGCATATATTAGCATATTACATTAAAAAGTGGATGTTGTAAACATGTTTAAAAACACACTAAAATTGAAATGGTAACCTGCAGGAGAATTAGACTGGTATTCAATACGAGAAAAACCTCATAGTTATTCTTCTCTTAATATGGACTCCCATTCATAGGTGAATATGGTAGACGGGTCACTATGTTTCTAGTGGAGCATGCTGAAAATTTTGAGTTTTATTCTTTGATAGTTTTATAGAGAACTTTCTTGATCCTATTTCAGTTTCTACATTACAAGAGTATTATGGTTCAAAAAATAGTAAAGTTTCTGATCATTGGGGGTTTTAAGATGCCCATCAAGCTCAAATAATCATTAAGCATAAACTACAAGCTCAGTATGTGTAGAAAAAAAGAACATTCAAGAAAATCAAACCCAATATTGTAAAGGTAAATAAAAATCATATCTTTGGCAATTAACATCTAATTTATAAAATGTCTATTAATGAGGAACATATTCCCTTTTTAATAATGAAGAAAGGAAACATAAATCTTTATCTATATTTTGGGCTCATTATCTCTTTAATCTTAAAGTTTACTAGACCAGTGACCTTTAACAATAATAAAAGAATAAGCAAGTTTGCCATGTAATAATACAAGAATTAACACCTACTGTTAAGAAATTTAGGACGCAGAGAAGAATAATATTGAATGCTTCAATTTGATTGTCTTTCTTATTCATTATGATCTACTATTTATAGGCTAAAAATATCCTAATTCTAATCAATATAAGATTCTAACCAACCACTAATAAGGAATACTGCTATAATAATATTATAATAAAAAGTATCCTAATGTAGAATCAATATAAGATTCTAACCAAATAATCTCTTATAGAATCCAAAATAATCTAGGAGAATCACATACTGATGTGATATCTTCAACACCCTCCCTCAAGTTGGAACGTGCAAAATTGCATGTCCAACTTGCCACAATTTTTGTAACGTGCAAATTGCACATCCAATTTTATACAGCCTTTTTTTAAAAAAAAACTTGTCGATAATGGTAGTCATCTACCATCTGTCGCTGTGGTCTTTGCCATCACTTGCTGTCGCTATAGTTTTTTGTCATCAATCGCTGTCGCTGTGGGTTTTTTTTTTTTTTGTCATCAATTGCTGTTGCTGTGGTTCTTCCATCAGTCGCAGTCATTGTGATATTCTTTCATCAGTCACAATCGTTGTGATCTTCTTCCATTAGTCGCAGTCATTGTGGTCTTCTTCCATCAGTCGCAGTGGCTTCCGTAATCCATCATCGAAAATTCCTTTGATGTAGCTTTAGAGTTTTTTTGGATAAAGCAATCATCAATGTCCAATTTTAATTTCTAAATCTAGACACTTCAAATATTTGTCGATGAAGATACCTGACTTGAATATGATTTATAAAAAAAATATAATCTCCTAAATTTTTATTGAAACAAATTAGAAAAAATATTAGAAACCTAAAAAAAACTTGTTCAAACTGAACGAAAAGAATTGTTCAAGCTGAATTAAAAGAGAATAAAGTCATAGATGTGAAAGATTTTTTTTTTTTTCTTTTTCTTCTTCTTCAAATCTGGCTCTGATACCATGTTAAGAAATTTAGGACGCAGAGAAGAATAATATTGAATGCTTCAATTGGATTGTCTTTCTTATTCATTATGATCTACTATTTATAGGCTAAAAATATCCTAATTCTAATCAATATAGGATTCTAACCAACCACTAATAAGGAATACTGCTATAATAATATTATAATAAAAAGTATCCTATTGTAGAATCAATATAAGATTCTAACCAAATAATCTCTTATAAAATCCAAAATAATCTAAGAGAATCACATACTGATGTGATATCTTCAACACCTACAAACCCTTAACAAAAAATAAAAGGGGAAAGAATCAACTTATAGAAATAAATTCATTCTAAGACCTAAAAATAAATCTCCTAAGGAACCCTACATAAAGAGGAACTTGTAGATATCTCTCAAGTTGATTACTCAGATACTATGAATTTCGAAGGCTAAATTTAAACCAAATACGCTAGAGAGAGCTGAGCTGATTAACTTTCTCTAGTGTGAAAACCCTAATTCAGCGCTCACAATACTTCTCGATTTTAGAAAGGAGGGAAGGGAACAATGGTGTTTTTGTTCTACAACCTTCAAATTTTTCTTTGTTCTGTACTCTAAGCATAAAACTATGTCATTTTCAAGCGTGAGCTCCCAAAAAAGATTTTAAATATTTGGGGGAAATAAGGCGCCATATGCACCCCACAACATTTTAGCTAATAATATAAAAATATTTCCTAGGTAAAAAGTTGTGGTAATTTTAATTTTTAATTATAAATTTTAAGTGAAATATTGAATTAAAAATTGGAGTTTAAATATAAATATTTAATTAATTAATAAATAGTGATTATTTGTATAGAAATTCTAAAATATAAATTATATAAATCTTTTTCAAAAATTTGTTGAATAAATAGATTATTCAATATTTTTAATATCACTTTTAGAAATATCATATAGACAAAAATAAATTTTAAAATATTTTAAGTCAATGGATAATAAATATTTATATAGTATACCTTGACGATATAAAACTAAAAATTTATTAACTTTGGAATTTACATTTCTTTATGGTTTTTTTAATCTTACAGTTTTTAGTTGATAAAAGTTATATTGGATAAATATTTCTTATTTTAGAGTATGAAATTATTTTTTCACAAAATTTTATTTTCAAAATTTTTATTTGTATAATATTACTTAAATCCATAACATATATATAAAAAGTATAAGAGTTTGAAAAGTAATATAAATTTAGATTTTGAAATTCAGAGTTATGGAAGAAATTGCACTTCAAATCTATATGTACAACTAAGCACATCTTAAATTAATAAATAATTGATTTTAGAATATTGTTATCTGATAGATTTGAAATATTAAACAGTTAAGAATATTTATTATTAAATACAGATAATTCAATAATCTCTCAACTAATTTATTTTAAAAGAAATTAATTCATCAAACATAGCCTAAGTTAAAATAACTTTGGGCATTTTAGCTTATTGATCTTCTTAGGAATATTTATATGATGTGTACTATATCATATCTCGATCGAACTGTTAGATATGAAATACTACCATTTGTATCCAACTAGATCAAATTTTGTACAAAATTAATTGAATTTTATCGATATTTAATGTTTTAAAACATGTCACACGTTCGTTTGTGTAACAAATATCATTGTAGATAATTGCATAGATAAACGATTCCAATCAAGAAAAAAATTAGTCAATTATGATCTAACAGTCAAGATAGTTATATTAAAAGGTTAATTTCTTAAATAAATGGTGCAAAGTATAATAATATAAATATAACTGTAATACGAATCTAGAGTTCAGATAGAGATGAAATCTCTCAAACTCCGAAAGTGAGACCAAACCACGACCAACTAAAGACAACTATATATGTATATATATATATATATATATCTATAAAGACTTAAGACAAAATTTGGACTCTAAATGGTCTCAAAGAAATAGAGACATTATTTTGTCTCTATTACGACTCTAATATAGATTGAAACATAGAGACGAACATTGGAATTTGTCCATTCTCTATATAGAGATTGGACAAGTTGCGAAATTTCTCGTCTCAATTTTTAGAGACAGTATTGTTTGTGTTTAGGTAGAATGTGTATGTGGAGACGAAACACTCAGTCTCCATTCCAACTCAACAAAAGAGAATAATTGAGGCAGCATAGTTTTGATCTCTATGTCATCTCCAACATTAAAGAATGCATCTAGTCGTGGATATGTCATCTCTAATATTAGAGACTGATCACATGTGGTAACGAATTGATCTTTACATATTGGCTTTTATCATAGCTA
Organism: Catharanthus roseus; assembly: GCA_028651295.1. Taxonomy (NCBI): domain Eukaryota; kingdom Viridiplantae; phylum Streptophyta; class Magnoliopsida; order Gentianales; family Apocynaceae; genus Catharanthus; species Catharanthus roseus. The sequence continues at coordinate 26,922,868 of JAPQWS010000153.1, read as the reverse complement.
AAGACCAAGTAGAGACTACTATTTTAGAGTCGGTTACTTTTAGTCTCTAATGCAACTTTATTTACGTACTTTATAATCTTTTTTGTTTCGTTTTGAGTACGACTCTTTGTCGTATCTAAATAGAGACAAAACTGTTCCGCCTCCAATATTCCGTCTCTATATGTAGTTTCTCCCATAGTGTTCAGATACGGTTATTGTCCCATCTTCTGAGTGGAAACATTTTGAGGGTATTTGTATTATTGATATTGGAGCTACACACATTATATTAAAATATAAAAAATAATTTTCTCAACCAAATTTGGGAGAAACAAATGTGCATAACATAAGTAGTACCAAAGTTAATTTGAGGCTCCGGAAGAGCTAATCTTCTTTTACCTAAAGGTACGATATTGACAATAAAAAATGCATTATTTTCATCAAAGTCTCGAAGAAGTTTATTAAATTTAAAGATATTTGTTTAAATGAATATCATATCGAGACTATGGAAGAAAGTGGTAGTAAATACCTAAGTATCACCACAAAATTTTTCGAAAAATTTTTCATCACTTTCTTCAGGCTTATATTATGCCAAATGAATGCAATAGAAATACATCATTTAGTAACCAGAAGTTTACTTACCCAAATTATAACACCCTACTTTGTAACCACATCACACATGAACCATAAGTGCAGAAGTAACGAATGTAGAGTCTTGGGTCCATCTTACTGAAATAAAGTATTTGACACATAACAATAATTTGAATAATTTGTAGATGCTTAGGAAAGATAGTAAAATTTTACGAAGACAAGTATTTAAAGTGAAACAATAAATATTCTAAGTATTTTTTTAGGGGACTAAAGTTTATGATAACATAAATATGAGTATTCTTAGTTATAATATTAATAACTAGTAGTGTGTGGTGGTATTTGCACGAGAGTACTCTTCACTTTTATCCCAAAATTTGTTATCCTTAATCCCGACACACTTGTCAAAACTATAAAAACCTCTAACCACCCCTTTGCTTTCTTGCCTATATATATATATATATGAAAGCTTACCTCTCATTTTAATTTTCTTTTAACGCAATTTTGCTCTTCATCCCTTGTATAAAGATTGAAGAAACCTTAGATGATTTTTTTCTTTTTTATTAAAGATTTTAGTATTTCCTTTATTAATAAGATTTTTTTCTTTTTTATTAAAGATTTTAGTATTTCCTTTATTAATTTAATGATAGGATGAACTTTGACTAGTATTTCTAGTACTGCTAATGCTAGTATCGTTATAGACTTCTTATATAATATGAACTATTATTGTTGTTAACACTACAATGTATTACACCATAGCCATTATCTTGCTTGGTTCTCAAGCTTATGACCTCCTCCACCCAATTGTCTCCAACACAATATCTCCTCTCTAAATCACTGCCGTATTAACCCTCTCTCACTCACGCCTTAGATCATCACTACTACTCCTCTCTATATATAAAATATTCCTTCATCTTCATTTGATTTTCTTTTCCAATTCTCCTTTTTCTAATCTTGCTTCCACGAGAACGCACATACATATATAGTATATATAGGTAAGTTCTTTTTCTTTTTCTTTAGCTTATTCCTTATCTAGTTAATTAAAATTAAGGTTTGATTATAGGTTCTTAAGATGAAATATTTTAAGATTTAAGTTGATTTAGAATTTCTATTCTATTCAGTTAATGGTAGAAAATATTAAGGAAGGTTCTAGATTTGATATTTTAATTTAATTTTGAGTTTCATTTTGTATCGAGGTAAGTGAAGAATGAATTTTAACTCTGTAACCATTTATTAATTATAAAATTTAAGTGTGTTTTAATTGAGTATATATGTTAGATCGAACAGGTGACGTGTTTTTGGTATAAATATTCATGATGAAGTTTTTGTGTATAGTTTAGCTTTAGTGGTAGTTGCTAAATTTTATTTTAAGTAATTTAGACGCTTCAGGTAAGTTTCAAATTAAAAATTCTTAAGGGTATAAGATTTTGGGTCTTCTTTAGGAGGTAGCATATTTGTATCTATCTAAAGATCATTTAAGGAGATAATTATGTTCATTAGTGAATAGAAATATTCTGATTCTTAATTAAGTATTTTAGTTGCTCTATTTGTTTTGCACTCAGGTGAATCTAGAAACCCAACCTAAATATTTTATCCGTGTTACCGGTGTTTCCTTTCGTGACTATATTTTTCAGTATGTTATCTAGTATGATTTATATACAATGTTTACTGCTTTTGGGCGATATAATATTTGATTCTTTTAAATTTGAGACGTTCTCCGCAACATGTTAACTTGTGCCTAGAGATGCGTAGGAAGAGTGCTCCATATAGGTGTTTCTTTTTTAAAACGAATTATTATTCGAAAAAGAATTAGTATCGTACACAGGTTTTTTGGGAATATTTACGAGTTAGAAATCCTCTAGTGTTGACGAGTTGCATGGTTTGACATACATGAACGTGGACCTAGCGTATTTGTAAAATCTGCATAAGCATGACTTGACCGGCAGATGAAAATTTTGCTATTTTAAAATGTTTATGACTTGAATATATTTGGACGACCGAGTAAGTGCCCTTTAAGTTTATATATATAAATATATGTATATATTAAAACCCCATTCTGACCAGGGACGAACTTCTTGATATGACCATGTGTTCGGAAGTATCAGAGGATTGTATTATACGTGGCTAGTCCCTCATACTAGGGGTTCTTCCGATCATGTGGACAATTTGAGACTCTCAAGAGTGGATCCACTTGAAAGGGAGCATAGTGCCATTGAGGGTTTGGCTCAATTGGTACTGCATCTGACATCACCTCATGCTTTGCGGTAGGACAACTGTCTAGTGGAGAGTTAGGAGGGGCTCGAAATTTAGGTTAGTCTCAGGGTAGGCCTGGTAGGTGCCCTAGAATCCATAGCCTAGTTATATGTGCTTGGAGAGTACATTTTGATATAGAAACCAAGCGCTTGTATGGTTGCTTGGATGGTATTGACTGCGGGATGCAGAAACTCATTTCCGATGACCTCTTTTGGGTTCCGGACTATATTCGTGGAGCCCCAGCTTTTGTATGACATGGTTTTGGAACTTTGGTTTAGAGGCTGTACTGATGTATAGTGGTTCTTTTAAACTTTCCAGTTGTGCTCGAACCCCTCATATATATTATGTATCTGCACTTTCAAAGAAAATGTTTCCTTTTCACACTACATGAATTGTTTTACGAAAATTACATCATTACTTTAGAAAAGCACAGAAGTACATACTCACATGGACTCACTGAGTATTTTTTCTCACATCTTTAAATATCATGTTTTTTAGATGACTAGGGACAAGAAGTGGTGCATTAAGCTACAATAGTATTTTTTTGTATGGAGCTTTTGAGACCAAAACATGCTGTATTTGATTGTTTTAGGGAAAAGTGTTTTGTATTTCATATTCTCGAACAGTTTGAAACGATTATAGTCTTATAAAATATTTATTATGCTAGGTTTGTTATAAAAAGACTTCCTCGAACTTATTTAATAGTCATGCTATCTGTATACAATTTTTCGTTGCATAGTATTTGTATATTCTTGTAAGTGTTTTTTAGGTTATGATTTAGGTGGGATGTTTGTAGTTTAGTACTGAGAAGCATGCTAGTACCTTACTCAGGCACAATTGACCTAGCGACGGCATTAGGGTGTCAAACAAATATTATTATTTTGTATGATCGATTAGGCCATCGTGGGTCCATAATGATGGGAAAAATTATAAAAAATATGCATGGTCATTTACTAAAAAATGAAAAGGTTTTGAGTTTAAATGAGTTCATATATGCTGCATGCTCTCAAGGAAAATTAATTATTTGACCTGATATGTCCATTTTATATATGATTCTAGAGTGTTTAATCTTCAGGTTTTTGAAGTATTTTTTTAGTGGTATATTTATTCTCCGTTTCTTCTCTTTTGGTTATGGGTATGTCCAGAATGAATTAGAAGAAAGAATGAAGTGACACTGAAGCATATAAAGCAAGAACGAACTAAAAAGGAGAAAAGGCGCAAAATTTTCAACAAGTGGCCGGATCCGGCCGAAGCAGCAATAAAAAAAACATATTTTCCTAAACCTGGCCAAACCTGTCATCCAAGTAGGGGAACCCGGTTGTTCGCGCTACAAGGGTTAAAACTGCAATTTTCTAGTTCTTTTGAAGGAGACATTCAATGTATTTTAAACTTATATTTAGTTAGGGTTTCCTGGGGGTTTAGAGGGCAATTTTCAAGAGAAAATCCTTCCCTAAAACTTCCATTAATCCGCTTAGATCAATAGTTAGTTTAGGATTTCAAGTTTTAAGAATTGAATTGAAGGCCTTTGTTCAGGTTTTTTCGAACGATTTCGAGAGAATAGTAAAAGAAAACTTCGACACCGTTGAACCTTCAATAATCTCCCTATGCTTTCGTTTCTCTTGTCTTTTCATGAATTTGATTATCAATTTGTGTTTATTAACAATGATCAATGCGTGGGTTTATTTTGTTTGAATGGGGATGGAACCCTAATTTGGATTCTACTTTTCCCAATTTGGGGATTTTATGAATTGAATGTAATTTTTGTTGTTTAATTGTTGACTGTCTATTCGATTTGCATGGAATCGATTAATTCACAAGATTAATTAAAATTGGAAAGGAATATTAATCTAGGGAAACCAATTAAACAATAAAAGTTGGTAATTGAGTAGAGATACTAATTACATATTTAGGTCATTAATTAGCTCCTAATTTTAAGGTATTCATAATTGGTTAGGGAGAAAAGAGATTCTTCTCTAACGATTAAGTGAATAGAGTGTACTTCGCCTAGAGATAGCGATTTTCCGATATTCATGAGTGAGACCCAACAAATGCTTTTAACATTCTTTTCTAAAAGTCTTAAATGGTGTAGATGAAAATTAGGGGGATTCCACTGTTCAAACATTCTTCTCAAAATTGATTTCAACTACTTTTGTATTGTTTTTAAAGTTTTTTACTTTTCTTAGTTAAAAACTCTTTTCAACTCATTTATTTTGATTAAATCTTAGAGAGACGGTGACTATTATAGCTTCCCCTTTTCCTGAGTTCGACAACGTAGAAGGTTTATTTAGTGCTACACCGATAGGTTTACTAGCCTGTTAGTGTTAAAATTAGTGTAGTCATGTTTATAAGTAACGGGTTTTTGGCGCCGTTGTCGGGGAGTGGTAACTTTAACATGCCATTAATCTATTGCTTTAGTCATTTTCATTTCTTGTTTTTGTGTTTTATTTTGATTTGTGCTTTGTTCTTACATTGTTTGGGTTATTGTTCGTGGCTTGTTTTGTGGAAGTTTTGTTATTGCTATTCTTGAATTTGATTTGTGTTTTGTCCGTTTCAGGTTTTATTCAAGTAGTTTATGCTCCGAATTCAAAAGGGTGAATCAGTTTATTACAATCAAGAGATCAAGCATACGCTGTGAAGTGTCTGCCGCACTGTAAGATTCTGGAGGGCGAATAAGGTAATCCTCCCAGTGGAAAAGAAGGATGAGGAACATCAAGATCGACCACTACTTATTCTTCCGGTTATTCTACCTCCAATAGCAGAGAGAACAATGGCGGACTACGCTCGTCCGTCCATCACTAGGGCACAGTCAAGCGTTACTAAACTGCCAGTGCAAGCTCATAACTATGAAATCAAGCCAAATATGATGGTGGTATAGAACAATGTATAGTTTGACAGGCACATCAAATATGATGGTATAGGACAAGCCAGGAAGAAGATCCAAATGCACACATCACAAACTTTTTTGTAGGGTGCGCCACATTCAAAATTAATGTAGTCTCGGGCGATGCCATCTGCCTTTGTCTTTTCCTATTCTCTCTGAGGGGTAAAGATAAACCTTCATTGAAATCATGACCTTCCGGATTCATGGGATTATTTGGCTCAAAAGTTTTTAGTAAGGTACTTTTCCCCTAGTCGACTGCTAAGCTTAGAAACGAGATACTATCATTTCAAAAAATTGAAGGGAAAAGTCTATATGAAGCCTTGGAGAGATGAAAGTTACTTAGAAATTGCCAACATCACGGCCTAGACTTAGGGATTCAGATTTAGTTATTCTATAATGGAGTTTCTTTTGGGGTTAGACAATTGATTGACGCTTCTGATGGTTGGTCCACATAAATCAAAACTCCTCAATAAGTGTGTGATCTGATATAGCAAGTAGCAATGAATAGTTACACTTGCAGAGGACAAAGGGCCAAGCCAAAGTCTTGCCATGCTCCACAATATTAATGCACTTACTGCTATGGAGTCTAGACTGGCAACTATACTTTGATCAGAAGATGAGAAATATAAATTTGGCCCCTCCATAATAAAATTATCAGTAGATGATTTACTGTGATTTTAGCAATAGAAGGCATCCTAACCATGAGTACCTTAGTATGGGTACCAAGTTGAACAAGTGGATTTCGTTGAGGGAAATAGGCAAAATAACAATCCATACTCAAGGGAAACAACGACCTCATAATCTCCATGTTTTCATACTAGAGCACCTACACAACAGTTGCCATATGATACACCCCCTCCAAATCCATATCATGAGAGACCAATTTAGAAGATCTAATGGTCAAGTTCATGAGTACTACATATGCTGGAATAAACAATATATAAGCTGCTTAATGAAACCAAGAGACATCTACTTGTAATCTAGAAAAACATATTGGAAAATTGGCTAAATTACTCGAGAGAGCATGTTAATGCCATCTCGGTGAGAATTGTTAAGGAGATTTCCAAAGAAGAAAAGGTGGTAGTCGTCAAAGAGAAGAGCTGTAATGAAATGGAAAGAAAGATATCTGCCCCTCTTGAATCTAAAGAAGTGAAGCCATGTCAAGAGAAAATGAATGAGAAGCTGACGACTGAAGCATACAAGCCGAAAATTTCCAATCCGGCAGCTCTTGTTCGTGATTGTAGCCAAGATGAGATTAAAAAGTTCATAAAGATTTTTAAATAGCTTAAAATAAACTTACATCTATGTGATTTTCTCTTGCAGGTACCCAAGTATGCCAAATACTTGAAAGAGATACATACAAAGTAGAAGAGGATCAATAATGGATCAACAAACATCTTGCGGAGGACAAAGGGCCAAGCCGAAGTCTTGCCTTGCTCCACAATATTAATGCACTTACTGCTATGGAGTCTAGACTGGCAACTCTACTTTGACCAAAAGATGAGAAATCTAAATTTGGCCCCTCCATAATAAAATTATTAGTAGATCATTTACTGTGATTTCAGCAATAGAAGGCATCCTAACCATGAGTACCTTAGTATGGGTACCAAGTTGAACAAGTGGATTTCGTTGAGGGAAATAGGCAAAATAACAATCCATACTCAAGGGAAACAACGACCTCATAATCTCCAAGTTTTCAGACTAGAGCACATACACAACAGTTGCTATATGATGCACCCCCTCCAAATCCACCATCATGAGAGGCCAATTTAGAAGATCTAATGGTCAAGTTCATGAGTACTACATATGCTGGAATAAACAATATATAAGCTGCTCAATGAAACCAAGAGACATCTATTTGTAATCTAGAAAAATAGATTGGGAAGTTGGCTAAATTGCTCGGGAGAGCATGTTAATGCCATCTCGGTGAGAATTTTTAAGGAGATTTCCAAAGAAGAGGAGGTGGTAGTCGTCCAAGAGAAGAGCTGCAATGAAATGGAAAGAAAGATATCTGCCCCTCTTGAATCTAAAGAAGTGAAGCCATGTCAAGAGAAAATGAATGAGAAGCTGACGGCTGAAGCATACAAGCCGAAAATTCCCAATCTGGCGGCTCTTGTTCGTGATTGTAGCCAAGATGAGATTAAAAAGTTCATAAAGATTTTTAAATAGCTTAAAATAAACTTATATCTATGTGATTTTCTCTTGCAGGTACCCAAATATGCCAACTACTTGAAAGAGATACATACAAAGTAGAAGAGGATCAATAATGGATCAACAAACATCTTGGGTAAAGAATGCTCGTCAATTCTTATCAACATGGAGAAGTTGCCACAGAAGTTAGAAGATCCAGGGTGTTTCTCTTTTTCCTGCGTCATCGGTAGTTCTCTAGTTGAAAGGGCATTAGCCGATCTAGGCACTAGTATTAATGTTATGTCTGATGTTCTGTGCAAGAGACTAGGTCTAGGGGATCAAAAACTCGTTAGGATGTCCATAGTTTAGCATATACAAGTTTTAGACATCCTAAGGGGATTGTGGAAGATGTCTTGGTCAAGATCAAGGACCTTGTTTACCCTGTAGACTTTGTTATCCTCAACATGGAAGAGGATGTAGACTTCCCTCTTATTCTAGAGTGCCCATTTTTGCATACTTCTAGGGCCTTGATATGGAGAAAATGAAGCAACTTTTGAGAGTTGGAAACGATGAAATAGTGTTTCAATTCCCACTAACTCCAACCCCCTCTTCCAATAGTCAAGACACAACATTTTATATTAATCTTAAAACTCATGACGTGTCTTTGTCTTAGTAAGAAACTCAGTCATCATGGAAAAATAGCTGAAGAAATCAAAGAGAAAGGGGAAGACTTTTTCCCCCAACTTGAAGGAGGGTTTGATGAAATAGATGCTCGTTCGGTGCACAGAGAGGGGAAAGATCAAGAATACTCGGATTCTCATGATTCTGGAGGTACTTTCAATACCTAGAAAAGTTGTATTGCTTACCTCTCTTGTGTAATATGTTGTATCATTAGTATGATTGAGTTTAATTTGTTAATTTTGAGTTTTGCATGCTTCATGTTTTCTTGAGTGGTACTTGATGTTGTGAGTGTTTTTCTAGGCAAAAAGTGGATATATATATATGTATAAGTGTATATATATACATATATGTATGTATATATTTATGTATATATGTATGTATGTATGTATGTATTTATGTATATATATTATTCATACATACATATATACATTCATATATACAAATATATATTAAAGATTTGTTTTTAACGGCAAGAGTTTATCTGAAAACTTTTAAACTGTTAATGAAATTAAAGGAGAAATGGCTAAAGACTTTAAAGAAATGCAAGATTATAAAAGATTTTTAAAATATTATTTTAAAAATATTAAGAAACGTTCACCTCTCATCCTTTTGTTCTATTATTGTTGAATAATTTCTATCTTTTTTTTCGTTGGGAGAAATATGATTTATATTTTACTATGGTCAAATACAATATCACGAGTTACATTATGAGGGATCTGCACCATTTCGAGTTACTTAAGTATTTAAAAGCTATTCTAGCTAAAAAGTGGACACGTACATTTCCATTCCTTTATTTTCATAAGAGAAATCCGTGGAAAATCTGTTGATATTGCTGATGATCTCATTTGGTTAAGCCCCAAGTTCTAAAGTGCTTTCAAGTTGGTCGGAGTGGCTCTTTATGTAGTAAGTGATATTCCACTTTCTGTTAGCAAATTCTATAACAAAACAGCCCCAACAATATATCCTTAAATAATGCATGCAAGCTCACTATAATAATCTAAAAAACAAGGGGATGGCTTTTGCCAAAAGTGGGATGGCTTGATGATTCTGAAAAAGAAACCTATTGTAAACCCCCAACCCTTTTAAGTCAACTAAAATTTTATTTGGGGATAAGGAAATTAATTTTATAAATTTAGGTACATAATGCTAACAGGATTTTCATTAAGGAGATAAGTATTTTATTAGGAAAAGAATTATAAAAATTTTGACGATTTAAGTGCAAAAAAGATAACTCTAGCTAACCCTATTTACTAAAGATATCTGAAGACTTCCTCTAGAAAACATTATGTAGTTGTACAAGCAAATAAGCTATCAAGAGGAGAAGGCTAGGGCAAGAAATTAGGGAAAAAACTACAGTTTTGAGGTAAGTAATTAGATTTCTTCTGATTTTAATGATTCCGATGTTTAAACAAGAATTGTTATGAAACATTATGATTTTCTAAAACATAAGTTTTTTTTCCTTTTACAAAAAAGGAATCAAGCATCAAAGTTTATATGAATATTCGGAGATTATGATTTTTCTGAAGACAAGTTTTTTTCCTTTTACCAAAAAAAAAAAAAATCGAGCATATGCATGATGATAACGATTTTTATATTCGAATGTTTATTTTTTTATAAGGAAAAGAATCATTCTTTTCACGGAGGTAAGCAAGTCTTTAAGTTTAAATGTATGTTTTGGATGATATTTTGTGAAGTATGAATTTTATGGCTCTCATACGTTTGAATGTTAAATTGTAGTGTCTGATTGATCAAAGTCTGCTCTTCATTGAAGCGAAATACTCGTAAGACTAAAGTACTCATTAGAGTAAAGAGTCCTAATGTTCATTCGTGTGATGAGCCAAAGATGAATATTAATGATCTCTATATGATTTAATTGAGGAAAGTACACTGGTGATCAGCCTTGTTAAATAAACAAAACCTCTACAAAACTATAACAAAAACAACGGAAGAATAGAATATAAATAATCTAATCTATTACAAATAACTGGATGATGGAACCGGATAACAACTCTTAAAAATGGCTCTTCAAAATCGGATGAGGTGTTCGAGAAACAAGCTATCGATTCTTCTTCAACCCAAAGTACCTGAAAAAATTGGATGACAAAATCTGATGAGCAGGCGAAAATCGGATAGCAAAAGACAGAATCGGACAACCAACTCTCAAAATCAAACGTCCGTTTTCAAAACCGGATGACCAACATAGAAAACCAGATGACTGGTTTCTGTGTAAAAGAGGGGAACAGAGATATTCGGATGCCAAAAACGGATGAGGACCGGTTTTGCTCTAAAATTCAGATTCTCGATCAAAGCCTAAGAATAATGGATGAGCCTCACACACAAGACTAATCTAATCTCTCACTCTCAGTCTCTCCTTCACAAGCCACCTAGGCACGCAGTCAACCAAGAATGGCGACTAATGGCGGTAGCAACAAAAGAATTCACAGAGACTAGGCAGTAATAGAGGAATAAGAAACTGCAGAGAAGAAGAAGAACAGAGAAAGGAACGTAAGAAAGCTTCACATAGAATTACTGGTCACCTCATATCAGCAATAGGAAGGATAAGAGTATTTATAGAGTTCCTAAGGTAGACACATTCAACAACAGATAAGCCATCTGGAAGAATTATTCAAAACAGAATAGCCAAGTACCTGGAAGACTCATTCAAAAGACCAACAACCAAGTCACTCGGGGATGACATAAGAAGAGATTGGGTTGTTGCCAGCCCTGCTTCCCGGCATCTTGGGTTAAAAAATATACTCATCCTATTTGGGTTGTGAGGCTCAGTCCAACTCATTATAGGGTAAAAGAAATTGGGCTGGAAGGGAAAAGAAAAAATGTGTGAACAATCGGCCTAACAGGCCTACAAGCTCCACCTTGAACACATTTTGGTTAATTCTCCAGCCAAGACGGTCAACCTGCATCAATATATAGAAGGTCTCTACACAAAACGAACTTGTCAGTTGTTACAATTTTAGTACCAAAATCAGCAGGATTATCATTAGAACTAATTTTATCTATATTAACAATACCATTTGAAACCTTTTCACGATGGAAATGATACTTAACATCTAGTAAACAAAATCATATGAAAAGAAAAGAAATATTTGTTTAATCCTTTCATGATAAACAGGATTTTTACACAAATGAAGACAACTCTGACTATTAGTAAATATGACAACTTTAGAATGTAAAAGATGCAGTTCAGATAAAAGTCCCTAAAGCTAAATGGCTTCTTTAATTGCTTTTGTGGCAGCAACATATTCAGCCTCCATAGTTGAAAGAGCGACTACAAGCTATAGCTGTAATTTCCAAGAAACACAATTACCAGCAAGGATAAAGAAATAAGAAGTGGTAGACTTTCTACCTTCTCAATCACCTACAAAATCAGACTTACATAACCAACCAACTCAAACTCTTCAGACCAGTTATGATAATGCAACCTCTATCAATAGTCCTATTAATGTACCTCAATAACCACTTAAGGGCGGCCCAATGATCCCTACCTGAGCTACACATAAAACGGCTCAAAAGGTTTATGGAATAAGCAATATCAAGACGGGTGAAAATCATGGAATACATGATAGATCCTATAGCCATTCTATAAGGGATGTTGGCCATATCTTTCTTCTCATTTTCAGTTTTAGGACAAGTTTTTGAAGAAAGCTGAAAATAACTTGCAAAGGGGGTACAAACAGGCTTACACAAATGCATAGAAAATGTTGAAACAATTTTTTGCAGGAAGAACTTCTGGGATATAAACAAAGAACGATCAGTTCTAACCCTATCAATGTTCATGCCTAAAATTCTAGAGGCAGATCCAAGATCCTTCATCTCAAACTCTAATTTCAACAATGATTTCAAGTGCATAATCTTATCTATATGCTTGCAGGCAATAAGCATATCATCAACATAAAGAAGCAAATAGATGGCATTATCAACAGTATTACCAGAAAAATATAAGCAACTATCATAATGACTTTTAATAAAACCAATTTTAAGCATAAAAGAGTCAAACCTTTTATAACACCGTCTAGGTGATTGTTTAAGCCCATACAAGGACTTCTTCAACAAACAAGTCATATGCTCCTTACCTTTCACCTCAAAACTAGGTGGTTGGCACATGTAAATGGTTTCATCAACTTCACCATGCAAAAGAGTAGTTTTAATATCCAACTGTTCAAACTCAAGATCGAAGAAGGCAACAATAGCAAGCATAGTTCTAATAGTTTAATACTTAACAACAGGAGAAAAGATCTAATTAAAATCAATACCTTCAACTTGAGAAAAATATTTTGTAACCAATCTAGCCTTGAACCTTGGAGGTTTATTAACAGATTCAGGTTATTTAACTTTGAAAATCCATTTACAATCAATCAATTTTTGTTTAGATGGTTTAGACACAAGCACACAAGTTTTGTTCTTATGCGAAGAACACATTTCTTCATTCATAGCATGCATCTACAAAGAGCGATTAGAACTCTTTAAAACATCAGAAAAACATACAGGTTCTTTCTCGTCAACAAAAGATGCAACAGCAAATGCAAAAGAAACAATGTATGAAAAACCATACCTAGAAGATTCCCTTACACCCTTCTAACCCTATCCCTCGATAGTTGGCAATCTCTAAGGGCTTGTACTTGTGCTTCTGGATGATCCTCATCATCATCAGAATTACCTAGATCGGGCACATCAGGTTCAGGAATACTAGTTGGGTTACCAGACTCCTCTTTGGTTTCAAATTCTAGCTCGGGTTCTAGTGTGTGCTCTTGAGGAGGTTCGGAGGTGTCCTCCACCTCCACAGGAATGTTCCCAACTATAGGTATACCAGTAGAACTCTCGGGTTTGGTTTCAGTTCTAAGACAGGGCATGTCTAGTTCATTGAAGACTACGCCTCTACTCACAACTACCCTCACACCCAGTTCACCTTTAAGGCACACTCTGTAACCTTTTACCCCACTAGGATAGCCTATAAACACTCCCTTCTTAGACCTAGGGTCTAACTTCCCTTCCCTTTTATGTGCAAAAGCAACACTCTAAGGTTGGAAAGGTTTAGTGGTTGGCCGATCATAATTCTATGGAAGTTTTAAAGTTTATTGTAGTAGAAGGAGACCAATTTATAAGGCACACTACTGTACTAACAGCCTCTCCCCAAAAGGGTTCAAGAACCCCAGATGATACTAAAAGACACCAAACTTTATCCATAATGGTTCGGTTCATCTTCTCAGTTACCCCGTTTTGTTGTGGGTTGTGCCTAATGGTTCTATGATGCACAATACCATGCAAAGCATACAAATCATGAAATTTCTTGTTGCAAAATTCCAAACCGTTGTTTGTTCTTAAAACCTTTAGTTTATTTCTGGTTCGAGTTTTAGAAAAACGTTTCCATTCATTAAACTTTTGAAAAGTTTGATCTTTGGCTTTCAAAAGAAACACCCAAACATGCCGTGAGAAATCATCAACAACAGAAAGGAAATAAACATTGTCACTATAAGTGGGTACCTTTTCAGGACCCCAAAGATCAAAATGCACATAATTAAGAACAATAGTGGATTTTTGTGTGCCCATGGAAAACTGAGTTTATGTTGTTTGCCAAGAACACAATGATCATAAAAATCTAAAGAATTGATTTTATCACCATTTAAAAGATTTTGTTTGTGTAAATAATGCAAACCCTTTTCACTAATATGGCCAATCCACCGATGCCACAACATACTCTTTTCAGGAACATTTTTAGAAAATAATGTAGATGATTCATAAACAGTTTTTCCAAGTAAGGTGTACAAACCGTTTTTCTTAAAACCTTTGAGTATGACTAGAGATCCTTTACAAACACGCAAAATCCCATTTTTCAGATTTATAAGAGTAGCCATTTGTGTCAAAAATACCAAGGAAAATTAAGTTCTGCCTAAGATCATACACATAACTCACCTCGGTCAATTTTCTAGTCATACTATCATGTATTTTGATAAAACTATTTCCAATTCCCTTGACATCACAAACCTAATTGTTTCCCATAAACCTTTTCCATGTTCAAGAGGTTTAAAATCAGAAAACTAATGCTTGTTGGGTGTCATATGAAAAGTGCAACCAGAATCAAGAATTAACTTATCAAAGGTAGATGGGGAAGGAGAAACACATAGAACTTCAGAAAGCATAGAATTACCATCTAGTTCAAAATCGTGGTTTTGTCGGTTTTATCCTTCCCATTACCTTGTTTACGTAATTTTTCACATTTAAAACATTTATTTTTCATATGACCATCTTTGCCATAATAAAAACACTTCACTCTATTCTTATCTCCACATTTAGACCTCCCTTTACTTTTAGAGAGGTGACTAGAAAGTTCTCTTCGGTCAACCCTCCCTCGTACGAAAAGATTCTCTCCGTTTTTTATTTTCTTTTCGCAACAGAACTTACCTTCCTCTCAATCCGAATTGGCTAGCTCGTACAATCAATATATCATAACTCCCATGATTTCAAAGTGTCTTTTACATCAGAAAGAGTCAAGTTATCTCTGCCATACTTGATAGCATACTTCACATCATTAAATGACTGACACAAAGCATTCAATAAAATAACAGCAACGTTTTCATCAGAAATGTTTTCTTCTACATTTTGGAGTTCTAAAACAATTTTGTTTAAATCATCCATGTCTTCATAAAGTGATTTTGATCCGCATATTTTGAAGCCAAAGAGTTGTTCCTTTAAATAGATTTTGTTTGATAAAGACTTTCCCAAATAAATTTTTTCAAGTTTTGTCCATATTTCATAATCATTGTCTGTTTCATTTATTTCTCTTAAAACATTATATTTCAAATGTAAGGTGAGACAACTATGTGCATCACCAAGTTTTTAAGCTAGTATTTCTCCTATCCAAGGTTCCGGATACTTGTCAAAGTACAAATAGCGGGTGCAATTTTGTTTTGGACTAACATAGCTTTCATTTTTTTGTGCCACATTACGAAATCAGATTTGCCATCGAACTTGTCTGTTTCAAGTTTCGGAACAGACATGTTAAACAGTGGCAAATAAGAGTAATGTGCGAAAAATAAAAGATTTAAGAAAAAGATTTGTCACAAAAAACAGCCCGGAAAAATAATACAACTAAAAAAACAGGCAAAATGCAGATAATAAACATACAATAGATCAATCAGATAGCAAAGGCTGAGCAACAGCCACAAAACAGATGATCAACATGGAAACAGTATAAATAATCACAGGCTGAGCAACAGCTCTCAAGCAGACAATAGAACAATCTCAATGCTCACGAACAATAAAAGAAATTTTCAATCAAACAAGAAAAACACCAAGTCATAGATACTTGGAGTCTCTATAGGACTCAAGCCAGGCTTGAGTTTTGGTTTTTCAAGGAAAAAACAGAAATCACAAAAATTTTTGTCCGTAATCAGAGATATAAACAACATAATATATATCCAGACAATAAGCAAAAGGAAAGCAAAAAGCAGCAATAGTGACCTGTGCCAGACTCACGGAACTCAACAATTCCTGTGAGTATGGAAAGCAACCTGGGAGGTTTCGGATGATGTCTGCATCGATAGAGGAATGTAACAGACACCAAACACCAGAATGGTCAGATCTCCTTTTGGCTCTGATACCACTGTTGGGGAAAGTACACTAGTGATCAGTCCAATTACATAAACAAAACCTCTACAAAACCATACAAAAACAGTGGAAGAACAGAATATAAATAATCTAATCTATTACAAATAACCAGATGATGGGACCGGATAAGAACTTTTAAAATGGCTCTTCAAAATCAGATGAGGTGTCCGAAAAACGGACTCCCGATTCTTTTTCAATCCAAAGTACTTGTAAAAATCGGATCAGCAGGCAAAAATCGGACAACCAATTCTAAAAACCGAACGAACAACACAGAAAAGCCAGTCGATTGCTTAATGCAAAGAAGTGCATGATTGACGGGGAGATATATAGAATGTGAGGTGTACATCTATACTTTCTTTCTTGACAATTCTGTTTATGTAACTATATTCCAGATGTGTTTTATTTTGGATAAAAATGTAGTTGCATGCATTTTTTTGGGCTATTGTTATCACGAAAATGTATTATCATCTACTTATCTTTCTTTATGTTAGTTTTCGTAAGTTACATTTTTGCCTCTAACATACCGGAATCAAGTGATAGCTTTCTCCATCTCATAGGCTTCTTTGTTTTTGTATCTTTGATACCCTTTTTTTTATACTTGTGCAAATCTCATATGGAAGTTCTACTTTTGGGCTCATTTTATTGGTCAATATAAAATAATGTTTTTTCTTGGAAAATTGTTTTCTAATGTATATGCTGCTTAAAGATAAGTAATATCTACATATTGTTTTTTAATGTATATGGGGTTAAATTTAGGTTTTCCAAAGTTTTACATTGTAAGTGACTCCTTTTTATTTTTTATGTTTGAAAATCTAGGTAATGAATAGCATAAAGCAGCTTTATTTCTTTTGTGAATTTTTTAGCCAAACAAAAAGACTAACAACCTTGAGTTCGGAAAAATTTTGTGGCACGGTCCATAAGTTTGACATTAGTGAACTACTAATCAAACGTCAGATGAGAGGTTGCTCCTTCTTGATATGTCTGATCCTATTATAGCCAAATCCATAATAGATGGTGAAGAGGGATTTTGGTAACGTCCTCCAGCGTTTCGAATTCAAAATCAACTTGAGAAAATGAGACTACTCATACCTTGTTAAGTAAATCTCATTTAAAATTCATGCCATTCATTTTACTAGACTTCCATATAAATTAAAGATTCTTAAAGAATATTTCTGCGATCCTGCAGGTTCTTGAGAAAGATGTTTGCCAATTTGGTGTCTGCATCAGGCAGCTTGAAAAAATATACAATTGCTTTATGCCAAGAAGTCCATGATTGAGGAGAGATTTGTAGATTGCCAGGTTTGCATTTATACTTTCTTTCTTAACAGCTCTGTTTATGTAACTGTAAGACAAATATGTTTTATTTTTGATAAAAAAGGTACTTGTGTGCATTTATTTGGGCTATTTCTTCCACAAAATGTTTTATCATCCGCTGATCTTTCTTTGTGTGAGTTTTCGTAAGTCACATTTTCCCTCCAACATATCTTGAATCAAGTAATAGCTTTCCCCATCTTATATGCTTCTTTGTTTTTGTATCTTTGATACCCTTTCTTCTTATACTTGTGTAAATCTCATATGGAAGTTCTATATTCGGGCTCAAGGTGTTGGTCAATATAAAATTGTGTTTTCCTAAAAATATTTTTAAAAATTTTTGTGGTACGTAAAGATAAGTAAGATCTACACAGTTTTTTCCAATGTGTATGGCGTTAAATATAGGATTTCAAAAGTTTGGCATTTTAACTTATTCCTTTTTTCTTTTTGGTGTTTGAAAATATAGATAATGTATCTGATATATGTTTGCTTATATATTCCCTTCTCGTTAAGCAGCTTTATTGTAGTTGTGAATTTTTTACCCAAATAAAAAGACAAACAACCTTGGGTTCGAGAAAATTTGGTGGCATAATCTATATGTTTGTTGTCATTAGTGAACCACTAAAGCTGGATAATCGTTTTTTGAAATTTTCACATAGTTCTCCGTCATATTACTTCGCTTGGAAATACAATCTGGACTACAGCTTGCAACTTTGATGGAAGTGGACTAGTGATTGGTAAGTTTTTGGGATTTTTAATGTTAGCCTTCACCTCTACAACATACCTTATTTTCAATTTTCATAAAACAACAAAAAAGAATACTAAATTTTAAAACATAATATTTGAGAGAAATCCTTCTTCATAATTCTAAATTGTGTTCCATTTATTTTAATGAGCCTTAACAATTTCTTCCCCAATGGATATTTTCCATTCTTTTATTTTTTGTGACTATTAATATCTTCATTTTGAAAATGTCTTTTTCAAAATAATGTTCCACTTGAGGCAAAGCCTTCTTCTTTAGTACAAACTGTATCTCACTTACTTCAACGTCTGCCTCAAAGCTTTCTGCCTCGTAAAGATGGTATGGTATTCATTTTATTGCTCAACATGACGCTTATATTTCATATTCATAGTAATTTCACGTTGAATTCAAACAAAACAAGCCATAAATTAAGTGGATTTATTATGTGAAATGAGTTCTTATACAAGGATATAAACGTTGAATATTACCTTCAACTATCTTTCTGGGAAACAGAAAAGTGAAAATTGGTGAGATAAACAAATTGGTAAATGAAACATATTAGTTAGAGTGAAAGGTAGTAAGAGTAAATCCTCATATTGCTTGTAAAAAATCTATATATATTTTTATGTCTTCACACAAAAACAAAATTTCATTAAATTTTTACAGAAAAGTATTTTAGGTGTTTTATCAGCTACACGATAGAATCCAAACACTCGAATTCCAATGGGCAATTGATAAATTGATATTATGGTCTGCATGTAAAATGGTTCTGAGCAAAAAACTAACGAAAAATTATTTTTTTGATAAAATCATAAAAGTATAAATTGTTTGTGGAAAATTATTATGATTTACTCAAATTTAAAATTTACCTTATTCATGTTTTTCTTGCATTTACCTCGCATCAAATAGGATCTTAAAACCATAACGAAATCCAGGTGATTCAAGTGGTGCATATGCCCTCACTTAATTTGCATCTATATTTTTGCCTTTTCCACATACCTTTATAAGTTAGGTGGTGTATTACTCCAACGATTGAACTCTTTAGCTGTATTCTCATCTTTAATTATTTTGTATTTAAGAACATATTTTGTATCTGAATTCTTCTTTTTTACTCCCTAATCAAGCTTTACGATTATCGCTAGCTCCGAAAGAAGCAATAAAATCTTACAAAGGGAATAGAAACTCCAATACACATATACAACTTGGCATTGTTCCTACAGAGAGAATAGAAACTCTCATATTTGCAATAGAGGAGGACTAGCTTCATTTTTGTTTGAAAGTAGCATGGAGTTTCAAGGGCTACTCTATGCAGGTGTTTAAATGGGGACCTGCATTTCAACTATCGATTGAGGCGTCGAATATTCCTACATGGTTTGTTTTGAAGGGCTACCAATTCTTTTATTCTATAAGACCGTTTGTTTCAATTGCAGCTACCATCGGGCATCTACTAAACATAGAGGAACCACCGCCAGTCTAACATGCCCAATTGTTGCCACAGTTTACCTTGAAACTGATCTTCTGAAGCCGCTGTCTTTTAATGTTTGGACTGGTTCTAGCGCTAATATATATTTTTAGCAGCCAGTTCATTACAAAAATCCTCCCTTTTATTGCTCTCTATGCCATAAAATTGGACACTGCTATTTGAATGCTATAAGAACTCATCTTCTGCCCCTAACTCTTCATTGTGTGACGCTGTTGTGGATGCTCCTATTGCCCAAACAAAGACTAACGCCTCTCCTACAAATGTTTCTACACACAAGTTGAATTTCTAAACAAAATGCCTAAGAAACTTGCCACGCACCCTCTAGTATGCTTGATATTATGAATAAAATAATTTTGCTAAGATCTACCATCAAACTACTGTTATATAGAAATATAAACCATAGTTGATACAGTAAGTGCAGTAGGAAACTAAAACATCCTATGTACTGCGTCGTAAACAACCAGCATCATAAATTCTACACAGCTTTCTGCACTTAGTGTGCAATATTATGTACACTTTCTAACCCAAAGTTCAGAAACAAAGTTTCCCTTTTTCCGTGGATGCTCTAATATATATTCTTTATGGGAAACAGGAAAGTGGAAATTCAGTAAGATAAACAAATTTGTAAATGAAACATTTTAGTTAGAGTGAAAGGTTGTAAGAGTAAATCCTCCTATTGCCCATAAACAATTTATACTTTTCTGTCTTTACTAAAAAAACGTTTCACTGAATTTTTACCAGAAAACATTTTATGTGTAACTGATAATATCAATTTATCTACTACATGATAGAGTCTGACTATTTGTTTCATGTAAATTGCACGTGCAACCGATATAAGGGGTATATTTTTCCATAAGAACAGCTGCACCCGGCATATATGTATGTGTTCAAGTGAAAGAAACATTCGGTATTCTGTCATGCAGTTGATAAATTGATATATCATCCATCCGTAAAATGTTTTTGCACAAAAAGAATTAACGGAAAATTGTTTTTTTGTAAGATCATAAAAATTGTTAAAGGGAAATATGGTGATTTACTGAAGGTTAAAATTTTCTTTATTTCTGTTTATCTTGCATTTCATTCGCATCGAATTGAATCTTAAAACCATAATGAATCAAGGTGATTCGAGTGGTTCAGATCACCTCACTTAATTTAGATTTATATTTTCGCCTTTTCCATAAACTTTTATAAGTTGTGTGGTGGCTCTAACAATTGAACAGTTTATATTTTTTCTCATTTTTATTTATTTTATATTCAGGAATATATTTTATATCTAAATTCTTCTTTTTTACTCGTTGATCAAGCTTTACGATTATCGCTTGCTCCGAAAGAAGCATTACAGTCTTACAAAAGGAATAGAAACTCTCATACACGTATACAACTTGGAATTGTTCCTATAGAGGAAATAGATGAGGGCTTGAATTTCAACTATCGAATGAGCCATCGAATATCACTAGATGGTTAGTTTTGAAGGGCTCCCAATTCCTTTATTCCATAAGACTGTTTTGTACACAATTGCTGCTACCATTGGGCATCCGCTGAAGATAGCGGAACCCACCATCACTCTAACATGCCTAAGTGTTGCCAGAGTTTTCCTTGAAACTGATCTTCTAAAGTCGCTGCCTCATAGAGTCTGGATTGGGTCTGGCGTCAATATAGCTTTTTAGCAGTGAATTCATTATGAAAATCATCCCTTTTATTGCTCTTTATGCCAGAAAATTAGACACGGCTATGTGAATACAACAAGAACTCATCTTCTGCCCCTGACTCTTCATTATGTGATGTTGTTGTTGATGCTCCTGTTTCCCAAACAAAGGCTAACACTTATCCTACAAATGTTTCAGCAAACTAGTGTAATTTCCAAACAAAATGCCTAAAGAAACTAGCAACGTAACCTCTAGTATGCTTGTTATTATGAATAATATAATTTTGCTCTTATTTACCATCAAACTTTTGTTACATAGAAATATAAAACCATACTTGATATAAAAGTGCAGTAGAAAATTAAAACATCCAATGCATAATGTACTTAAAAACGAGCATCATAAATTCTACGTAACTTCCTGCCAGGGACGGAACCAGAACAATATGATTGGGGGGCTGGAGGAAAAAACCAATTTTGCCAGAATTTCGTCTATAAAATGATGCATTCCATGTACAAAAGACACTCAAACAATTCCAAGTTTACATATAATATAGCAAAAGAATAGGTAATCGCCCATTACCAATGAGGAGTGATCACCCATCACTCACGGGATATAAAATTGAAAAAAAAATTTTGGGGGGCTTAAATGTAAAAAATATAAAAAATTTTTAAAAAAAAAAAAAAAAAATCCCGGGTGGGCTCGAGCCCACCCGAACCCGTGCGTAGGTCCGTCCCTGCTTCCTGCATATGGTGTGCAATATTATGTACACTTTCTAACCCAAAGTTCAGAAACAAAGGTTCCCTCTTTCCGGGGATCCTCTATTATAGATTCATAAAAATAAGGGTAATACGGGGATTCCAAATAATTGGCCTTGGATATAAAATTGAAGTAGTGGATTTATCAACTCCTATATATATATATATATATGTGTGTGTGTATGTATGTATATATATATATGTACACACATATATACATATATATATATATATGTATACATGTATAATGTATATATATATATATGTATATGTATATTATGTATGTGTATATATATTTATATATTCTTCTTCCATTTCAAAATAAAAGTCCTTTTAATTCTTGGCACTAGGACTGTTAATCAGGCCGGATTTGCTTTGGCTCAAGCTCAGATTAAATAATTTGGGTCTAAGAAGGATGAACCCGAACTTGGCTCACATTTGTGCGGGCCAGCCGGTCTGGAATAATGTTTTTTTTAAAAAAAATTATAACAAAAATTTGAAAGACAATGAAAGAATTTTAATTCCAAACTATTTTATTATCTAAATCTCATTATACCTTTATAAAATTACATATTCAAAGAATTATTGTTATATATTTATATGTAGTTTACATGCAAATTTATTACAAAACAATAAAAAAGTTCTTTCGAAATGAATCAAAATTTTATTCTATTCTAATATTTATTAGATTATTTCTTAATTATTAATAGATAATTACAATATAATATATATAATTATGATATATAACATAGTATTGTTAAGAAACTTGTTGGCAGTGTCATTGGCAAAATAGAATAATCGATGCAAATATAGAGTATAAGAAAATAGAGAATTAAATAGATAAAAGTCTGTAGAATAACTAGAAGAATATATACAGAATAAGAGTAGATAGAGGAGAGAAAGTAGGGAAGTTTTATTGATTTCTCTCTAAGGGGTGTTTACAATTAAAGGCCTAGGGCCCTATTTATAGTGCTTAGGGGATACAAGAGATAGGGGTGAATTAGAGAGATAGATTCTATCATAACTAACATATAATTAAAATTCTATTTCCTATCTTTTCACAATATTTATCTCTAGAGAATATATATCTCTTCAGGATTTCTATATCTTCAGAATATCTATCTCTTCAGGAGATAGAATTTATCTCAAATATTCTTATCTCTTATGAACATTGGCATAAATTATTTAATTCAGAACACTCCCCCTTGGATGATCATTACATAGAGAACATATCTTTTTTAAAACATTACTAGATAAAAACCAGCCCAAGAGAAAAAATTCTAGTGAAGAAAAAATAGTATACCATTTTCTATGTCAAATGTTACTCCCCGTGATGAGATTATCACTTGAGAATTATAAACTTGTGCAATAAAAAACTATCTCAAGTGCTACTATCACTAATGTCTTAGTGGATAAATCTTCGAAATTATCATAATATCGAATTTCTTGCACATTATTATCATATCTCGTCTGAAGATCATGTACAACTGTGCACATCTTATCTTCTTTAGTATATCCTCAAACTTTATAATAATCCAACAATATAATTGGAATTTCATGTAAGAGGATATATAAATATCTCGAATATAAAAATTTATTCATCTTGATCACACACATTTTAGCCAGTCATCACAATTAATTATTTCTTTAATACAAGTTAAAGAAGTGGTTGATATATATGTCTATACACTATTCTAATTATTTGTGTGGGTCATGTAAATAATAATAATCTTATATATCCATCTTCGTAAGAGTTGGATTGTTTTGCAAAATTCGAGTTTATTATAAGGAGATATCAAATTATAAGTTCAATACACATTCCAAAGTCATTAGTTACAGAAGAACCAAAACAACCACCTTCTTGCGTGAAATAGTATAATCATATACTAATGTGCAAATCATGGTGCTTCAGGACCAATTGCCTCTTCAATATCCGTTTACAAAAGATAATATTTATCAATATGTACTGACTTAATGACTTGAAATACTAATGATGTGTCATGTCCATATAGAACATTTTCAAATGTTCAATTTATTAATCAAGACAAAAGTTTGATTTCAGAACTCTTGACCATGATACTTGTCGTTGTTATTCCTCAAGAATAACATTTTGCTCATAAAATCTTCCTCTTTTAGAGGATAATTGTCTTTAGAATCATGTGTTAGGTTACAATTCAAGTGTGATTCAAAATTATAAGCTATATTCTATCCTTCTAGGACATCTATCCAAATAAGAGTACCTATTAGAAACTCTCGTAAACTGGGCAGAAGTATATAAAGTACTCGATCCACAATTATCTACAAATGACCAAATCTTGTGAATTTCTAGTTCTCTTATTCTTGTGGATAAAATACTCATATGATATCATTCTTCTAATATTGCTGACTTTCTGCCCGTAATATGGGGTACACTAGTTCAAAGTGTTACTCAGCAAATTGTACAATAAAAATATATTTACCCGAAGCAATATCTGTGGCAAGTATAATTAATAAAGATGAGTAATATTTCTTCATACATAGACTCGATCTTCTCATCATTATCTTCAATGATGAGTTATATTATGTTCTTCTATAACAATTTACTTTTACATGTTTCAGGCATACTAAGTTCACCTAGAACTTCATATAAATATGTTATCAAATGATAACTTACACAAATGTATATCAATTGTCTCGTACGTTATATATATGAAAAGTAATAATATTTTCCACAAGAAATATTTCTTCATAAGTAATGTCAGGCCTTTTTGAAGAGTCATAATCAATACTTATTTCATAGTTCGCATATCATAAACATATATTCATAACTATGCTTCAGAGATTGCACTTCAGGTATATAATTCCTTCAAGGAATTATGTACACTTCATGTGTATTTGTTAATTGTGCAGACTAACTTTTATATTTCTCATGCGAACTATATATTATCTTAAGTCTGCAGACTTTGAAAACATCATTCTAACATGTGTACTTTTGTGATTCTATTCATTCTCAATCATGACCTATTATGATGAGATCTCATAATATCACTATTTTCAGGTACTTGAATTTCTTTTGGATAATATATTGGTCTTGTTTAGAAAATTCTGGAATTTTATTTCCTCGACTTTATAGTATGATCACTAAAAATTTGCTCCTTTCATATGAGAGTAGTTCATGTTTATGGAATCGACTTATCTACCACGTTTGATTGTGTCTCAAATACTTTGATGGTGGTAGGTTGTCCTTCAAATACATAAAAATATATTAGGAGTATTGTTGGTTAGGTGCTAGTCAGAATACATGTCTGGCTATATACTTTTAAACTTCTGGTTTAAAACTTATTAGAGATACAAAATAATTAATATTTCATCCGACTACATTTTTTCTCCTCTTAATGTTGGAATATTCAAAATCAACAAATTATGAATGTCTCTTTTGATATTCTTTGCCCAATATATATAATCTCATCTACTTTTTGGTAGAATAAAAATGAATAGTGCACATTTAATTCGTAAATGGCAATACTTAATTTCTGACCATAAACCAATAGCAAAGAGTATATATAATAATTACTGGAAAAAGTACGAAGTGAGTGTTGCTATTCATTTATGGTTTACAAGATCGTTTAGTGTATGAACATAGTCTTGAAGACGTTCAACACTAAGTCAATATACACATATTAATAACTAGTATAATTAGGACAAATTGTACCCTGGGGAGAATTTAAATTATGAACCCATTGTAAACTGCAGGTTACGAGTCACTAATATATATATATATATATCACTTTAGTATATCAATGCATTGATTAATATTTTGTATTCATTCCAAAGTAATACATTCAGCCCTAAAGAAATAGTGGTGATATTATAAAATAATCTACATTTCAAATTAGTAACGCATGGAATTCATATAATTGGGAAACTTTTAGTTCCATATTATTCCATGAATTCTAAATATTCTTCATATTGAATGATCTATGATGGTCTTACCGGTCATGCTGATAATCAATTGTTTAAATCAATAAATTTTAGGTTTATTGAGTAAGTATATATCAATCTCATATACTTGGTACAATTCAAATTATAAGAAAATAAATTATAGTATTTGTTTCATAGAATTCTAATAGCAATGTATATTTCTCATCATTGCTCAAGATGATGAAAAATATTAACGAAACTAAAAATAATATTTTACCACACTTTGTTGAGAAGAATGCATTACAAGTTTGACGTTTTTGTGTAGAGATACACTAGCTCTTCTAAAGTCTTTATGTCTAATCCTTTTGAAATTTTAAACAACCAGTTCTTCTGGAACTTTATACTACCATTTATATTTTTTTTAGACTTTTATGCAACATGTCCTCATTCACAATTGTTAGCCCTAAGGGCATTATTACATATGATTTTGATTATGACTAATATATCTTTGTGTGAGTATTAAGCTTAGTTTCTATAGAACAAAAGAAGCATATTTGAAGTCTCAAGGCTACACTCTTAGAAGCAAAAGATCTTGGTGATCAAGGCAAAATAAAGGAGAAAAGATCAAGCCATTGAAGATCTTGAAGACTTGTGTCTTAGTTAGAGATGTGCTAAGGTATTTCTTTGTAAAACTCCCTAACTCTCATCTTTGATTGTTGATCATGTATGAAGCTCCTTGAATTAATTTATTTCTATAAACTTTTCTTGAAATCCAAGTATTCTTGATAGAGTTTTTGATGCCTTTGAAAGTTTTCTTATCTCTAAAAGAGTATCAAGAATACATGTTTTGAAATAGGAAGGAAAGCTCTTTTCTTGTTAAAAATTGGTATAAAATCTTTTTCAAAAATCGGTCATCAGATTTTAAAACCGGTCATCCAATTTTTCAAAAGGAAAAAATAATTCGAACGTCCTATTTTAAAACTGGTCTTGCATTTTTTTCTAGTTTTAGAAAAATCGATCGTCCATTTTTTTAGGATGCATCCAAATCTTTCTGTTTCAAAACCGTCATCCTATTTCAGAAAAGGGCTCATTTGATTTTCTTGTATAAGGAAATCGGACATCCGTTTTTAGAAACTGGTCGTCCGGTTTTCTTCTTTACTGTGAAAAATGTTACCATTACACAGACAGTAACAGTTACTTTTTTTTCCTATATATATTGAATTTTTTATCAGCTGTAAAGCAAGAAGTTTGGTGAAATATTTATTAAGATCATTTAATAACTTTTAAAGAGCTTTAAAGGACATTCCTTCAAACACTTATTATCTTACAAAAACATCTTTTTGAGCTTCATTGTTGATCTTCATCAAAGAAGAAGTAAAGAGGAGCTTGTAGAAACATTCAATTGAGTTGTATCTTTCCTTCTCAAGCTCACTTGGTAACATTGTTCTTTACTCATCTCTCTTTTATTCATATCAAAGGTTTGTGTTGAAAAACTCCTTGGGTTATCCATTCATTGCATTTTTTTTGGAAACTGAGGTTGCTTGCAAAACCGTTGGTGGGTGATCCTCAAATTTGTGATTGTTGTATTCTTTGTTTATTGTGGATTTGAAAAATCCTTGGGTGTTGACTCTAGGTAGTGGATGTAGCTCTTTGAGAGAGTGAACCACTATAAATTGTTGAGCCTCTTTACTCTATACTTTTTGCTTGATCATCATAACTATAAGATTTTGTTTGGTTGGAAATTTTATTAAAAAGAGTTTTAGAATTCTTTCTCAAACAAAATTAGAGGTTTATTTTTTAATCACACAAAAGATTTTTTGAAAAATTAGCAGAAACCTTATTCACCCCTCCTCTAAGGTTTTTCAATTGGTATCAGAGCAGGACTTCTCTATAAAAGGACTAACATCCTTGAAGCAAAAGATCTTTCTTTTAGTATGGCTAATGTTTCTAGTTTACCATATGTAGAAAGCTCTTCTATAAATAGACCTCCTCCTTTCAATGGTACAAATTATACTTTTTGGAAATCTAGAATCAAAACATATATGTGTTCTATTAACTTTGATCTTTGGAGTATTGTAGAGAAAGGACTTTTTATCCCTCAAAAGGATGAAAGTAGAAGAGTTCGATGAATATGGTTCAAGAAAGATGACTTTAAACTAAAGCCATGAACATCCTAAGTTGTGCATTGGATGTTAATGAATACAATCGAGTAAGTGGATGTGACTCGGCCCATGACATGTGGAAATTATTAGAAGTCACTCATGAAGGAACCAACCAAGTCAAAGAATCAAAGTTGCTTTGTTAGTAAGAGATTATGAACTCTTTATGATGAAGCAAAATAAAAGTATTAGTGAAATTTTCACTAGATTTACAACCATCACAAATGGACTCAAGGCTTATGAAAAGGAATACTCAAAAGGAGAAGCAAATAGAAAAGTTCTAGATGCACTCTCTAAGGCATGGCAACCAAAATGTCTTGCCATAGAGGAATCAAAGGATTTAAGAACTCTCCCAATTGAAGAACTCATAGGCTCTCTTCTCACCTATGAATTAAAAGTAAAAGATTAAATGAAATGGAAGAAGAAGAAAAGGGAAAAAGAAGTATAGCTCTCAAAATTAATGAAGAAGAACAAGCTAGTTCTTCCAACAATGAGGATGATCATGATGACGATGAAGATATAGCCTTGGTTATGAGAAAATTTAAAAGATTCTATAAGAAAGGCTTAAAAAAAAAAGGAAAGAAACCTCCATTTAAGAAAGGAGGACAAAACTATTCATTATTCAAAGCAAAATACTTTGGATGCAATAGCATGGAACTCCTTATAGCCGATTGTCCAAAGGATATTGAAAAAGAAAAATGAGCATTGGAAGCCAAGCTTGAAGCCTTAAAGAAAAAGAAGAAAGGCAAGGGACTTATTGGTGCATGGGATCAAGATACAACTGAAAGTGAAGGTGATGAAAAGGCAAACATGTGCTTCATGGCAATGGAGAATGAGGTACAATCTTCACTCTCTAACTCTTCTAGTCTCATTGATGATATTTGTGATGATGATCCTAGTACTATGCTTATTGAAATATATGTTGAGTGCAGAAAGGTTTCTAAAAGAAACAAAGATTTGAAAAACAAAACTCAAGCTTTGCTTGATGAAAATTCAAAACTTATTTGTGAAAATAAATCTCTTCTTGTGTCTTTAGAAATCTTGAAAACTGAAAAGATTATTCAAACAATAATTTTCAAAAACTTGTTTTAGAAAACAAGAAACTTTGTGAAAAGTTTTCCTCTCTTGAAAAATGCTTGGTTGATTATGAAGTTTTAAAGAAAAAGGTGAATAATCTCGCGTTGTGTATTGAAAAATTTACTCAAGGAAAATAAAATTTTGAAAAACTTCTCGGTTCACAAAGATCTCCTTATGATAAAAATGGAATTGGATACAACCACTCTAATGCTTCTTCAAAGAAAACATATTTTGTCAAAGCTTCTTCATATTTCTCCCATCTTTGTTGTACTTATTGTGGTAAAAGTGGTCATAAGGCCACTCGATGCTTTGTAAAAAGAAAAGTTGAAATGGGAATTAAAATTATTTGGAGAGTAAAAACCACTAACATTTATAGATCCAAAAGAATATGGGTACCAAAATTCATCTCTTTTTCTCATATTAGGAGCATAAATCAAGCTCTAAGTGGTACTTAGATAGTGGATGCTCAAGACACATGACCGAAAATGCATCCCTCATGAATGAGCTAAGAAAAACCGAAGGTGGCTTTGTTACTTTTGTGATAAAAAGAAAGGAAAGATCATTGGTATAGGTAACATTGGATATGGTTCATCTTCCTTAGTTAAGGAAGTGCTTTTAATTGATGGTTTGAAGTTCAATTTACTTAGTATTAGACAATTATGTGATAATAGATGCAAAGTTGTTTTTTAAAGTGACTCTTCTTCTATCATAAACAAGTTTGAGAACAAAACTATTTTTGTTGCAAAAGCGTTGGTAATGTCTGTGTCTTTTATCTTGAAGATCTTATCTCATAAAAAATAAAATGTCTCTCGGTTCACGTCGATGATGCATTCTTATGGCATAGAAGGCTTGGCCATGTTAGTAAGGATTTGCTAAACCAACTTTCTTCTAAAGAACTTGTTAGAAGATTGCCAAAACTTTCTTTTGAGAAAATCAAACTTTGTGATGCTTGCCAATTTGGAAAACAATAAAATCTTCTTTTAAACCAAAGAAAACTATTTCAACTTCAAAACCTTTAGAACTCATTCACATGGATTTATTTGGACCTATGAGAACAACTAGTCTTGGTGGTAAGAGGTATGCCTTTGTTATTGTGGATGATTTCTCTAGATTTACTTGGTCTTTGTTTTTAAGCCAAAAAGATGAAGTCTTTCATGAGTTTGTTAAACTTTTCAAAAGATTTCAAACCTCTCTTGATTGCAAATTGATTTCCATAAGAAGTGCTAATGGGAGAGAATTTAACAACCAAGATTTTACAAAACTTTGTTGATGATTTTGGCATTTCACATAACTTTTCGGTAGCTAAAACTCCTCAACAAATTGGAGTTGTGGAAAGGAAAAATCGAACTTTACAAGAAATGGTAAGCTCAATGCTTTGTGAAAACTCTCTACCA
The DNA here is from genome assembly GCA_028651295.1 of Catharanthus roseus. Lineage (NCBI taxonomy): Eukaryota > Viridiplantae > Streptophyta > Magnoliopsida > Gentianales > Apocynaceae > Catharanthus > Catharanthus roseus. The sequence continues at coordinate 26,892,269 of JAPQWS010000153.1, read as the reverse complement.
AAATATTTTTAGGCCTAAGTCGTGAACACCTCTTGTTACATGTTGAGACCTCTTTTAAATAAAACTCCGTTTGAACTTATTTTCAACAAAACTCCCTCCATTGGCTACTTTAAAGTTTTTGGATGGAAATGCTTTATCTTAAACACCAAGGATAATCTTGGAAAATTTGATAAAAAAATCCAATGAGGGAATTTTTCTTGCATACTCTTCAAACAAGAAAGCTTATAGAATTTTCAACAAAAGAACTTTATGTGTTGAAGAGTCCATTCACGCAAAATTTGATGAAACTAACCATTTTGAAACAAAAATGATGATGACATAGAAAACTCTTTGAGCCATGAACCTATTCACACTCAAGCTTGGGGAAAATCATTCTAAAGAGGAAGAGAAAATTGAGGAAATACTAGAAGAGGATCAACAACTCAAGATATTCCTCAAGATGTGATATATCCCAAAGGGCACTCAAAGGATGAAATCATTGGCTCACAAGGGGTAAGAATAAAAAGGTACTTCATAAATAACTTGGCACTATTATCTCAAATTGAGCCTAAATTTATTGATGATGCTTTGTGTGATGAGTTTTGGATTATTGCTATACAAGAGGAATTAAACCAATTTGAAAGAAACAAAGTTTGGACTTTAGTCCCAAGACCCCATGATCACCCCACCATTGGTACAAAAGGGGTTTTTAGAAATAAACTAAATGAATCCGGAGAAGTTATTAGAAACAAAGCTAGACTTGTTGCCCAAGGATTCAATCAAGAAGAGGGCATAGATTTTGATGAAATTTTTGCTCCGGTTGCTAGACTTGAATCCATTAGGATGCTTTTGGTTTTTGCATATTTTAAAGGATTCAAGCTTTTTCAAATGGATGTTAAAAGTGCTTTTCTAAATAGTGATATTGAGGAGGAAGTTTATGTTGAACAACCTCCCAGTTTTGTGCATGAAAAATTTCCAAATCATGCTTTCAAACTTTCAAAAGCTCTCTATGGCCTAAAACAAGCTCCAAGAGCTTGGTATGAAAAATTAAGTGGATTTCTTCTCTCAAACAATTTTTCAAGGGGTGTGGTGGACACTACTCTTTTTACAAAAACCTCTTGTAACAATGATCTTCTTCTTGTCCAAATTTATATAGATGATATTATTTTTGGTGCTACTAATGTTTCTTTGTGTGAAGAATTTGCCTCCCTTATGTAAAATGAGTTTGAAATGAACATGATAGGAGAATTAACCTACTTCCTTGGACTACAAATCCAGCAAACAAAAGAAGGCATATTCATCAACCAAGAGAAGTACACTAAGGAACTTCTCAAGAGATTCGGGATGAGCGATGCAAAAGATATTGGTACTCCTATGAGCTCATCATTCAAGCTTGACAAGGATGACAAAGGTAAGAAGGACGATGAGAAAAGGTAAAGAGGTATAATTGGTAGTTTGCTTTACTTAACGGCTAGTAGGCCAGATATTGTGTTTGCAGTATGCTTGTGTGCTAGATTCCAAGCTTGCCCCAAAGAATCCCATTTAATAGCTATAAAACGTATCTTGAGATATTTAATTTCAACATATGATTATGGCTTGTGGTACTCTAAATAATATTGTTTTGATCTTATTGCCTACACCGATGCGGATTATGCCGGATGTAAGGTAGAAAGGAAGAGTACAAGTGGAAATTGCCAATTCTTGGGAGGATGCTTAGTATCTTATTACAGCAAGAAGTAATCGTGTGCATCCTTGTCAACCGCCAAAACGGAATATATTGCAGCCAGTTGTTGTTGTGCACAAGTACTTTGGATGAAACACACCTTGATTGATTTTGGTTTTTCTTTTAAAAGTATACCTATTATGTGTGATAATACTAGTACCATAAATATTTCCATAAACCCTATGCAAAATTCAAAAACAAAACATATTGAAATCAAACATCACTTTATTAGAGATCATGTTGCTAAAGGTGATGTATTTTTAGAATATATTTGCAAAGATGATCAAATTGCTGATATTTTTACTAAACCCTCTCTGAAGATCGTTTTTGTTATTTGAGAAAATTGCTTAGTATTGGTAGATTTATTGATTAATGTATGTTGTTTGAGTCTTTCAGACTTCCTTGTATTCCTTATTCTTACAGAAATTTTTTTTTGGAAAAATCAAATGCCTCTCTAAAAAAAAATTGGACGTCCGTTTTTCGAAAACGGACTCAAAGTTTTTCTCTGCACAAAAATTACCGAGACATTCAGACGACTAAATCGAACGAACTTTGCAAAAATCGGACATCCGATTTCTTATTTTTCATAAAAACTGGACGACCGCTTTTGAAAAATGGTCGATCGATTTGTTTTAAAAGCATCGGGCGTTTCTAAAACTAGATTTTTTCATAGCTTTTCTCTTATTTCTCAAAAATCTCTCTCACTCTCTCGATGGAGACCCTTCTCTCTCACAAGGTCCAACCAATTTCCATGTCCGATTCTCACTCTTCTTCTCAAATCTTTCAAATTTCTCTTCTCACCAAGCAAACCAACAGGTTATTGCTCTGTTTTTCTCTCTAATCCTCTCTATTTGAAAACCCTCAATCTCCACCTCAAACCACCCTAAGTCGGCATTCCTTCAAAATGGTGAAGACAAAGAATGCCAATGTTGGAAAGGAAGGACATGGTGAAGCAGGTGGAAGTAGTAGAGGTGGTAAAAAGGGGAAGGACGAACAAGTAGCAAGGAGTGAAACTCCTTTGGATAAATTCATCTCAGTACAAGCTGCTGCCAACTATAAAGATTGGACACATAAGAAAAGGAAAATCGCTTCCGGACATCAAGTCGATCTATCAGACATGGGAGGTATAGAAATAATCCCTGCACTCTTTCATGATATTAGTTGGGGTTCTTTACTGATTGTGAATGAATCATTCTATCTATGATGCTTTATGAGTTTTATGCAAATCTGCAAAGGGGTAGAACACAATCTAATGGGAATGTAATTATTTCTAGAATAAATGGAAAAAATATTGTCTTTGATGATAAATTGTTGAATTCCATTCTTGAGACACCCGAAGATGGGATGTGCTTTTACACAAAAAATAAGAAATGCTTTGACCCCAATTTATACAGTGAAAAGAGGTTTGAAGAAATATTTACCAAAGGAATTTTGCTAAAAAGAATTGAGGATAGAACAGTTGACAAACTTGATGTCTATGGGAGGATTTTACATCACATTATTTCAAATATAGTTATTCCCAAGGTAGGGCACAAGTCTTCAATTACAAACATGTATTCCTTCTTGTTATGCTAGCAATGCATGAACACAGAAAAATGAACTTTGGTTATGCTAGCTACACAATCCTCTTCAACAAAATGTTTGCCCTATGGTTGTTTTCTTACCAAGGTGTTCCAACATTTTAAGATTACTTTCTTTGGACCAAATGACCACATTGGAATTGGTAAGATATACAATCAAAACACCTTCAAGAGGATGAGATTCTCAAGAAATGAAGATGGAAGATTGATAAGGGGCGGTCAAGAGGAAGATAGTGAAAATAGCGAAGAGGAAGGAGAAGATGAGGGCAATGAGCTGAAAATATGGATGAAGATGAAACAAATGAAGAGGAGATTCGAAGGGAAATAAGGTCAAAGAGTAGACAAGAAAAGATGGAAGAAGGTTCATCTTCGGTGGATATGGGTCAACTCATGGAAAGGATTATTGCAATGCAATCTCAACTTAATGGCCGACTTGATGATATTGATGGAAAGATCCAAAACCGACTTGATGACCTCGATGACAAGATTGTAGACATTTAAAACTGAGTTATGAGATTGGAGCGAGGAGGAAAAGATACCAATGAAGATGAAGATGATTGAGGATTCCTTTTAAAAATCCCTACGTTTTCCTTCTTTCAAAAACTCCTTCCTCTTCCATTGTTTTTCCTTTAGCTCTTTATCAAACTCAAGTATGGCTCTCTTGTGATTTTTTTTTTATGACTTGATATGCTACGTTTTGTTCTTCATATTAATATTGTGTTATCTTGATGCTAGTTTTTTTTATAGACTTTATAATGATACTCTAATGTTGAAAGTCTAGTTGTAGTTACCTTTTCTATGATCCCTTAAAAAAGCTCTCCTAAGTGTCTTTTTGATTTATGACACAAGGGGGAGAAATATGTGCAAGAACTAAGGGGGAGAAATTGTAGAAGTGCTAAAGTGCAATGTTTTTGTTGCTATATGCTTTTGTTGCTATGACAAGATATGATATGCCTTATTAGTGCCTTAGTATTTTATATGATTTTGATGTTGTTCTATAAGGTTTCATGCACCATGGGCTATATGGTTTGGTTTGGCTGCAATATGGTTTGGTTTGGCCTTGATATTTTTTAGGCCATATTTGTTGTGAAGCATGCTTTTAGGGGGAGCTTATTTTTCTAAATTATGTTTCAAACCCTTGGCATGTTTTCAAATTCATAGGGGGAGTTATCTCTCTTATGGTGCTTGGTATGCTTTGCTCCTATTGATGATTTCCTTGAAGCATCACAATGTTTTTATACTTGCTCTTTTGTTCTTCTTGCATATGTATTTGTCATAATCAAAAAGCGGGAGATTGTTAGCCCTAAGGGCATTATTACATATGATTTTGATTATGATTAACATATGTTTGTGTGAGTATTAAGATTAGTTTCTATAGAACAAAATAATCATATTTGAAGTGTCAAGGCTACGCTCTCAGAAGCAAAAGATCTTTGTGATCAAGGTAAAATGAAGGGGAAAAGGACAAGCCATTGAAGACCTTGAAGACTTGTGTCTTGGTTAGGGATGTGCTAAGGTATTTCTTTGTAAATTCCTAACTCTCATCTTTGATTGTTGATCATGAGTGAAGCCCCTTGGATAATTTCTTTCTATAAACTTTTCTTGAAATCCAAGTATTCTCGATGGAGTTTTTTATGCCTTTGAAAGTTTTCTTATCTCTAAACGAGTATCAAGAATATATGTTTTTAAAATAGGAAGGAAAGCTCTTTTCTTGTTAAAAATTGGCTGTAAAATCTTTTTCAAAAATTGGTCATCTGTTTTTCAAAAGGAAAAGAAAAATTGGACGTCCTATTTTAAAATCGATCGTCCGATTTTTCTAGCTTTAGAAAAATCGGTCGTCCAATTTTTGTAGGATGTGTACGAATCTTTCTGTTTCAAAATCGGTCGTCCTATTTCAAAAAAAGGCTCATCCGATTTTCTTGTATAAGGAAATCGGACGTCCGTTTTTAGAAACCGGTCGTCTGATTTTCTTTTTTACTGTGAAAAATACTACCGTTACGAAGACAGTAATGGTTACTTTTTTCTTTCCTATATATATTGAATTTTTTATCAGCTGTAAAGCAAGAAGTTTGGTGAAATATTTATTGAGATCATTTAAGAACTTTTAAAGAGCTTTAAAATACATTCTTTCAAACACCTTTTATCTCACAAAAACATCTTTTGAGCTTCATTGTTGATCTTCATAAAAAAAGAAGTAAAGAGGAGTTTGTAGAAGAATTCAATTGAGTTGTATCTTTCCTTCTCAAGCTCACTTGGTAACATTGTTCTTTACTCATCTCTCTTTTATTAATATAAAAAGTTTGGGTTGAAAAACCTCTTGGGTTATCCTTTGATTGCATTTGTGTTGGAAATTGAGGTTGCTTGCAAAACCCTTGGTGGATGATCCTCAAAATTCTGATTGTTGTATATTTTGTTTATAGTGGATTTGAAAAATCCTTAGGTATTGACTCAAGGTGGTGGATGTAGCTCTTTGAGAGAGTGAACCACTATAAATTGTTGAGCCTCTTTACTCTATGCTTTTTTGCTTGATCATCATCATAAGTATAAGATTTTGTTTGGTTGGGAAATTTATTAAGAAGTGTTTTAGAATTTTTTTTAAACAAAATTAGAGGTTTATCTTTTAATCACACTACAGATTTTTTGAAAAATTAGCTAAAAACCTTATTCATCCCCCCTCCCCCTCCCTCTAAGGGTTTTCAACAATAATCTGAGATATTTCATCTCACAATCATATTATATTATATAAAATAATAATACTGATCATTAAAACAAATAATACAAAGAAAATAATTTGATACTTTAAAACCCATAAAATATATCAAGAAAAATCATCTCGATATTTTTGAATAATTTAGCATCATTTGCGTATGTCATTATTGATATCATCATTAGTATCATTAGCATAATTTTGGAAAACAAGCAACACTTTCATATCTCTTCTTAGACGATACTTAATTATAATTTAAATAGTATAATTCATGTACGCAACTCATTAATAACTATATTATAAAGTGTTGAAACATATATTCTCTTTCCCTTTCTCAATTTTTTCACTTCTAGTGAAAATTTATACATTGAGAGTTTGTTGAGGTATTGTAATAATTATAAATATATTTATATCATAGTTGTGGTCACGACCAAAATTTATTTTATAAGTAATGCATTTGCTCTAGGAAATGACATAAAATCAATTAGTTGGCCACTATCATCAATGACTCACTTTCCATTTAGTCTCAAGAAGGTATGAGACTAATTTAAACATCTAGAACATCTTTATAGATATCGCTACTGCAAGAGTATATTTTAGACATGATAAGGGTCAGAGTATTTTCTCTATCACACCACCAATAATATTTTCTCCGTAGATTGAGGAGAAATTCTAAATATAATAGAAGTATGTTACTCATAAGTATAAAACCTTTAAGCACCCATATAACCAAACCTAACCAATGTTTATATATAATAACCGACTTCTAATGATTACGCAGTTGATCTAAAATTGTAGAACAACTAACTTCTGATGGTTTCATAGTGGATCTAAAGTTTTTTAATATTGGTGAATTTCATGCTATAGTTTTATTAATTGTGTCTTTAAGACACATACATTATGAGCCAAAAGCTCAAGTATTATAGAGATATTAGATATTAATAAAAGAATTACTTCCCTCCGCCCTTCGCCAACATGACAGCATTGTTATAGAATTTCTTAGTCCCGAAAAAGACAACAACTCATGATAGAGTCTCATGTTGATAACGTATTATGAAACTTGTTTGTGTCATTGGCACAATAGGATGATTGATGCAAATATAAAGTATAAGAAAAGCGAGAATAAATAGATAAAAATATATAGAATAACTAAAAGAACATATAAAGAATATGAAGAGATGGAGAAGAAAAAGTAAAGAAGTTTTATTAATTTCTGCTAACAATTGAAGACCTAATATCCTATTTTTGGTGCTCAAAAGATAGAAGAAATAGGAGTGAATTATTGAAATAGATTCTATCATAACTAAAATATAATTAAAATTTATCATCTATCTCCTCATAATATCTATCTTTGCAACATATCTCTCTTCAAGATTTTAATATATCACATCCACATAAATTATTTAATTCATAACAAATATAATATAATAGAAAATTATAAATAATAATATATCTGAATAGACCGAACTTGAACGGGCCAAACCTACCTAGGCCCAAACTCAATCCCAATTACTTTTGTGCCTGACAAAAAAAAAACCTCAAATTTGAAAAAATACAACCCAAATGTGCCGCGCTTTGAACTGAACCGACCCATTGACAGTCCCACTTGACACATATATTATAAATTATGAGTTTTGAAACCAAAAAATTATTTTATTAATATATCCTTCATAAATATGAAATATAAAAGGATATGGGAGAAATAAATAAGAAAAGAGAAGAGTACATTTGAAAAAATAAAATAAATATTTGTTGAAAACTGCAAATAACACTTATTATGAAACAAAATTTATTTTCAAAAGACATTTATTTTGAAAGTGAGAAGTACGTAATAAGGTATAACCAAAAAAAAAAAAAAAAGTATGTAATAAGGGTTTTATCCAAGAAACAAGACATCAAATCCATAAATGTTTCGTTCATATCCAAAACAGAAAGCCAAAATTCCACTTACTACATAATATCTTTTCTTTCTTCACAAAGAAAGAAGGCCAGAAGAACTCAAAAGATATCATCAAGAACATGAAGCACTTAGCTCTTGCCAATAGCTAACTTATAATACCTTTACAAAATCATGCATTTTCTTTTCAGATCAAGTCAATTAAATGGCATGAGCAAAGCTAAGTCAGCAGAAAGGGATCTTACCATCAGATCAAAGAAGCCAGCCACTTAAAAGATGCATCTCATGATAAGATCCAAAACATAATGTAAAACAAGTAAAAACTAAGACCATCTAATATTTCATCTAAGCAAAGAAAAAGAAATAATTTAAAAGTTCATTCTGCATTAAACTACCACCATGAATATCCTTACTCCATCTGAACGCGTCACAACTTCATTTTGCAGGAAGTATATTACGCGGTACTGCTACTGGATCAAGCTCCAAACACCCAGCCAACGATCCTCCTTTCTCAGTGGTCAGCAAAAAAGCAGGTATCTGATGAGAAAATCTGGCATACTCATTTGCCGCTATGTCCATGGGTCCAATACTTGATCTACTTTTCCTAGGTGATCTAAAAACTGACTTATATCCCCTAAGAGGAACCAAAGATATAACCTTTATGATACCATTACTATTATCAATAATTTCCACTATCTCATATTCACAATTTACCAAGTCAGAAGATGAGAATTCAGAATTCCAATTCTTGTACAGAGCCCATACCTGTCCCCCCTTTGGATAAACTTCAAACTTATTCTTATTCATGACATTAACATCCAACAAATGTGAGAAGTAACTGTATTCAAAGGATTTGGGTCTACCATTCTGGACTTTGAAAGAACCACAGACAGGCTTAACATCTGTTTTGGATACTGAACATGCTTCAAGCAGTGCAACATGCATTACGTGGGGCACAAATCCAACCTTCTTTATCTGGCCATACACCATAGGCAATTTGTCCTTTCCTCCATAGAGTGCCCATACTTGACCCTCTTCAAACTTCCCTGGTGATCTTTCACCATTAAAGTCATGAAACTGATCCAGTACAACATTGCGACTTGAAGATATGGACGAACAGATGCTATTACTTCTTGAGTTAGATTTTGGTAATAGCTCCTTATCTTCACGTGACAAAACTTCTGCATTGCAACTTCTACCTTTCCTGTTCAAATTACTGCTAGTTACACTTTGACTGGGAACATTCTCTTTATCTCTAGTGTTTAGTCCCCTAGGAGTCCTCCGAGGTACAGAATCCTCACCACCATCAGAAACTCTCTTGCCATTACACAGATCAGATTTCTTTGATGTGCTCAGAGTCTCGGACTTTTTTGACCTACTTTTCCCAGGGGATGATCCCTGAAGCACAGAATTCTGTTGTCTTCCCAGATCTTTGTAATCCATCTTAAACATGGAAGGATAACAAACATCATTTGGATTCGAAGGAAGAGATGCAGGATCAAGTTCAAAACTCCCTTCAGGCACACCTTCTCTTTCAGTACCAGTCATTTTAAAGTAAGGTATCTTATGGGAGAATCTGAACAATTCATTGGGTGGTATAACAAATTCTGCAGTCATATCACTTCTGCGATGAAAGAGGCTTATAAACCCTCCAACCTTATCCAAGAGAGAAGCTTTAATTCCAACACCCTTTTCAAAGTCCGTGAGGACCTCCACTATTTCAAATTTATAACTCTCATGGTTTTCGGCTTCAGTACTCCATTTAATATCCCAGTCCTTAAAGAGTGCCCAAATCTCCCCTTTTCTTGGATATACACAAAAAGATCCTCTCTTGCTACCTTTTTCACAATAAATTCGATGAGAGAATGTAAGGTGGTCTATAGTGTCTTGGCAATTGCCACGTCTATATTTGCCACACCCAACAGGTAAACCCTTATTCATCCACTCAATTTCTTCATCATCATCAGGATCAGACTCTAGCCACATGATTCGTAGTTTAAATCCAGTAGAGTATACCTTTTTAATCTGGGCATAATATCTTGGCATACCATCTGCATTACCATAACAAGCCCAGAACTGATCAACAGCAAAACAGCTCTGAGCTCTACCCTTGTCGAAATCATTAAATTCTGGGTCAGTACAATCAAAGACTATTTGTTCATCCTCAGAATAAGGATCTGATTCCGAGTCATCGACCTCGACCTGTGCAGCACCAGAAACTTGATTCTTGCCAAGCTGATTGTTTGCTTCAGATGGAGGGTCAGTTTCCTTCTGTTTAAAAAGGGTATCACGATTTGGATCTTGATCAACCATACCCTCTTGCTGACCTTGTCCATTGGTAGATTTGCCTTCCAGTGGTCTTTTGGGAGCGTTCTCAAGGCCATCATCTTCACCTTCACTCTCAATGTAAGAAACCTCATGCTTTTGACGAGAGGATCTTCTGCGCCCATAAAAATCATTAACTCTAGATTTCTTTTCAGCTGCAATATCTGAAACACTCTCATCAATGATCATTTTCGAGTCAGAGCTACCCAAAGTATCTGAAATCTCACTGGGTTCTGCTTCCAACTTCCCTCTTTTCCTTTTGTTATCTCTTAGGTTCGATTCTTCACCTTGTTTTGTTTCATCAGTCTTGGGAGTGCGAACCCCTTCCAGTCTTCTGCCTACTGGATTTGTATTCTTCTGAGTCTTCACATTTGAACCAACTGCATAAGTGCCTCTCACCTGCGTACCTGAATCTGACTCCACTTTTCTTGTGCTAGCACTCCCCTGGGATCCTGAACCCCAGGCTGGAAAACCTGCCGTTTCCTTTGTCACGCTTCTATGAGATCCCTGAACTGGAATCTCCTTTTGTCGAGCAGTGGCAGGTTGGCTCCAGTTTGATTTTGGGGGCACACCCTGTGTAGCAGCTTGGCTCTGATTGGTTCTGGGAGGCACATCTTGGGAAGCAGCTTGGCTCTGATTGGTTCTTGGGGGCACTCCCTGTGCGGCTATATCATAAGCAATGAAGGGCTTGTTGCATTTTTGGCAGCGCAGAGCCCTATTCACAAAATTTCTATAGTACTGGTATTTGATGCTGCAAAAAGGACAGCATGTCCAGAAAGAGTCTTGACTAACAGAGGAATCAAATTCTGCTGTTTGATTCGGAAAATTGGACGAAGGACTAAAACCATTTGGAGTATTGTTCTGAAGCCCCTGTTGTTTCCTACCTGATTGATTCTTATTCACTTGCTGAGTTGGTGGTTTAGCCTGAGCGGATTTAATTGAAACTCCAAATCTACTATCATACAAAGACCTTTTACCCCGATCCGAGAGCACCACATTTGCTTCCCCAATCAGCTTAAAAGCTGCTTCTGCACCAGCAAAATTGTTCTTATCAGGATGGAGCAAAAGTGCGAGTTTCCTGTATTGCTTCCTAATTGTTGCATCATCAGCCAACCTTTCCACTTGAAGAATGCCGTACCAGTCTTTTTCTGACCCCAGTATCTTGGTTTGCGCTGAGCAGTGAACATTACATACAGCCAGCAGATGGTTAATATTTTCAAGTTCAGGGAATAGTTGTTGTGCCTTCAGTGCAATCTTCCGAGCCCCAGCAAAATCATTGTCTTGCATCTTTCTCAGAGCTAATTCCTTGGCCCTAATGGCCTCATCTTTGTTACACTCCATCGGTTATGAGATGCAGTAATGTCAGCCTCAATTTTCTAGTATAATGCAAATATCTAACTGCAAAATATTTTCTTCATACTCCACAGTATACACGAGCAAAAAAAGGAACCAATCACCGAAACTCCTCCCCAATGCACCACGTATACATGCACTGAAACAACCAAGAAAAACTTTGCAAAAGTCAGTCTTCATCTCCATTAAGACGAATAACTTCAGCAGCAGTAAAAAGAAAATCTTTCCCTTTTTTTCTTTAGGGGCAAAACTAAAAGATAAGCAATGAAATATAAAACATTTAAGTACATAAATCAAAAGGAAAAATCAACCACTGTGCCTAAAAAAGTTGCAGCCTTAGCACAGGGCAAACAAATTCATGGAAATGAAGGTATAATCACCTGAAAGCAACTAAGTCCGAAGGAGTGAGAGCAACGGCCACAGTACAACCATCTTCACAACGACAAGCTTTTGCCTCACCAGACTGATACAAGTCATGTAACCACAATCCAGAAGATATTCAAAAATCAAATCGCAAGACCTGCAGTTTGACATGAACCAGACTTCAATCAAAGTTAAGCATAGAAGTACTCAAAACACAAAGATATAATGATTAAAATGGCTGAACCTAACAATCTGAATTTGTAGTTTAAAGCAACATCGAACAGAGCACTTTCATTCCATAAGCAAGAAGGAAGAGAAACTTATCAGCAGAGCAAACATAGTCACCAAGAAAATGCTGATTTTCACACAGCAAACTGCCCAAGGGAGAGGGGAATGGTTCCATCCAAGGACATATCAGGCCACTTGTTCAGAACAGAAGCCAACAAAAACAACAATGATTAGAGAGCTAGAAGAAGTTACAAAGCCTACGCGTAGCATATTAGCTCAGAAACTCAAATATGAATCTCAAAGTATAATTCCCAATGCAAAAATTAAGAACACAATCTCCAGAGAGAGGAACATGTAGAAGATAAGCTTCCTGCATAGAATATATGAAGGAGACAACATGCTCATCATTTCTGCAAGTTATGCGGTCATCGCATGGGAACTTTAGCATCAACACAAACAAATACTAAATGCAAGTAAATCCACACACACACCCACACACATCCTCAGCCTTTCTGCTCCTGTTCCGTCACTCCATTTTATCCAAGGAAAGCTCCAAGATGAGAGGCACAAATTTTGTTTCGGGAGTAGTTATGCAGCTCAAAGTCATAAGAGGTTCAAAATCATGCAGCCATATTATTCCCCATGAAATGGAGGGCAATAGATTTTTCATTCAGTTTAGGAACTTCCCTTTTATATTAGTAAGAACTAGGTAACAGGCTCAGTGCATACCATCAATTCTGCCAAAGAAGCAATAGCAACCCGCAGTTACAACAAATAAAGACTTTCACAGGTTTTTTTTTTTCCGTTTACTAATATATATGAACATAGAGGCACACATGACATTTTCAACAAAGAAGTTAATAACAGAATCAAACCAACAGTTACTGTACATCATTCCTTAACAGGTGGCAACCCAAGCCGTAACCCCCCATTCAAAAGAGGCAAGTTTGAAAAATCAGGAGCAGACCGGTGATAACTCAACCATACAATTTGTAACCAGAAAACAGTAAATGCAGATGATGAATCTGCTAAAGATTCACGATGAGTTTTCCAATGTTTTCAGCGTCAAAACGTATATCTACCCTGAAGTCTAATCATTCAGTAGCACAACCTTCTCAAAAAAAATAAACTAACCCAGAAGAAACGCATAATTCACTAATGGAATAAAACCAATCTTCAAATGTACGAGATCCCAGAATGAGAAACAAAAAGGCAACAAGTCAGAAACGAAGAAAATTCCCATAAGTAAATTTCAAAAACCCAAACCCACAACAAATAAGAACCCAAAATACAAAATCAAATTCAAAAAAGATAAAAAGACAAAACTTTATACAAGGAAACCCTAGACCCACGATCCTAACTGTCAGAAAACCCAACATCAATCAAAATCACAACTTCGAGTAATTCAAACATCAATCACAAACAAAACTATCTACAGTAGAAGAGTGAGAAGACTTACCAGTTTACTGTAGAGAGAGAGAGAGAGAGAGAGAGAGATGGAGAAAGATTTGAATCTTGGGTCTGTTCTCTACATGGGGTTTTGGGGTTAAGAAAACGAAACGATTTTGACTTGAGATTTCGAGAAAGTTGAGGAGGGAAGAGAGCCGCGGGAAAGAGAAAACATAGCAACGAAATATTTTGAGAGGGCGCCTCAGACGAAAAGCCCTGAATTCCTCTGAAATTTCAATTGCCCCTAAAAAATTATCTGTGTTTCTTGATATTGCAGGTGAGGGGCTCAGAGGTTATAGAGATTTCAAAACAACATTGGGAAGAATCTAGAAACTCTGCCCATCACACAAGTGTTGTTTTGAGGGTTTGACGTTGGTACAACTATTTTTAGGTCTTGCAATTGGGCCGGGCTACTTATTGAATATTGTGATTAGGCCCATTACTTTTTGGGCTTTAATAGCCCTATTAACCGATCGGATTACATGAACAATAAATTTTAGTAGGAAGATATCTTGTAACGCCCTTAAAAAAAATTAATTAATTAATATCTTAGAATAAATAATTGTGATATTAATTATACTAATATATGTTCTCGAATATTATCTTCCCAATCACATTCAAGAACACAGATATTATCTTTCAATCACATTCGAGAACACATATTTGAGTTTAGACTTCTAAAAGATTATAATCTTTTGATTAAAAATAATAATCATATAATTATTGAATAATTTACTATATACTTCAAAATCAGCAAATTTCATAGTTTATAAAGTAAATTCCGTGCCTATAATAAGAAATTCAAACTCATCAATTCATCCGATTTCTTAGCATTATGAGCTTACCAAAGTCGAACCCTTTTTCTTATACTCTTCCCATCACTGCCCTCTAACTCTTCATCTCCTTTATTCTCATCTTCATTTTATTTCTATACTTATCCACTTACAAAATTGAAAACATTTGACTCAACCTCTAAACCTTCTTCCATAATTATCTAGTTACAGATTCAAATTCATTCTACATACTTATCTGATTACAAATTTAAATATTTGGCTAAACTTAAATTGCTTAAGAAATAGATATGAGAAAGAATATATTTCAAACTTCTTAATACATACATGTAGCGATCGACTAATATATCTTCGAGTGCACTCTCTAATAAATTCTATATGTAGTAGTTTTATGAACATAATGTTTATAGAATAAAAGATAAACCCTAAATTCTAAAGGTAAACTCGAAAACAATTACTATTGAAGACAATGTATTAGAAAGTGTATTAGAAGATATACTATATATCAAAATAATTATTTTTTTGCCCTCCAAAAAAAATGACCATCAATTAAATTTCTCTCTCCAAAATAAAGAAAATATCATTTTCATTTTCTAAAAAGAGTCATGTATGATGCAAGTAAGTTTAACAACTAGAAACCGTCGTCTCTCATGGTGAATGGAGTTGTACGAAAATATTAATTATCATTAGCATTAAAATAAAAAGTAGTGTATATTAGAAAAAAAAAGTACGCAATTGGACGACATTTATAGCCGTCATTTCCTTTTAAAAAAATATATGCATACAAGTTTAGGGGTAGCAATTGGGCGTGGGTCAAACTGGGGATCCAACCCATTCAGACCCAAACCATCTAGATCCAATTGACCTTTGTTTGACCGAGGATGTGTCTGGGGATGGCGATAAATTTTGTTCCCAATCTCGGAGATATGAGTCAATCCAGGGATAAGGTTCTCCTTATTACCACTATGTTATATATAATATGATATAATATAATATAATATATATAACTTTCTCATTCTCTCTTAAATAAAATAAACTAAATTATTAAGGGTAGAATATAATGTGCAAAAATTATATAATTAGTTTCTTTAACATTCAATCTATGCATGTTCACACTGAAAAATGAGTAGATATTTTATACGAATATACATGCATACACATTTATACTTCAAATGTACACATATGGTTTTGGGGTAAAATTTATCACATCAACCTGTAGAGTTAAAGCCCCTCATCACCCGGGGATAGGAGTAGGAAATAGTCCTACCCGCAAGCAATAGGGATAATCTAGAATCTTTCCAATGGTTATCACTAAGGATAGAGTTTCGACATCGCGCTTCCTACTTCTAGCCTCTTGCATGCGAATGAGTTGCATTTCTACTAGTGGTATTGGACAAGCTCTCAATTCACATTGTGTTGGGATTTATGCCTCAAATGACTACCTTTTTATCTAATATTTTGGAACATTAATAAATGATTTATTTGTTAAATCAAATTGAGTTCGGAATGCACATTTAACTTACACAAGCTCTAAGTATCTTAAGTAGATAGGCTAAGTGATGGGCCTTGCTTCATGGTAAGGTGCAGGCTATTTTTACTTATCATGCAAGTGAGATTTGTTCTTGGCCATTTGATATAATACTTAGGCATGCCATGAAATAAAAAGTCATTGCATGGTAGTTTCCTAAGAGGATGACTTACCTTAATTAAATGAGTGTTTTTCTCATTACTAGCTATGCAAGTGTTCTTAGATTACATAGAACAGGACTAGTGTGATATTAGTTTCTAAAAAGTGCTATAAAGGTAGAGAAACTAAAGAGTCACAATGCTACAACGTGTGCTAATGCTTTATGGTACTTCATATGAGTTGGCAGTCTAGCGAAGCTATGGGTTGTCTACTTAGATACACTATGGGTGAATATCTTCTACTGATAGGACCGATATTATTTTTTTATGTTTGATAGATTAACTTAGTTAGTCAGGACGGACATGTGTGTTTGTTTATATGAGAATCCCCTCTTGTGATTATTCATGACAGAGTCCAAGGCCTTGGCATATAAGACTCTAATGTTTTCTTAAAAACTGCTCCGTGGGAAGCAGAAACATGAAATCGAGCTTCAGATCTAAGGATAGAAGGGGCCATTGAGAAAAGTGATAGAGGCCATTGAGGATAGTAGAGGTCATTGAGATTAGGGTGCTTCCGGCCGAATGGGGGTTGGCAAACTGATAAATCATTGATTTATCAATGTTTTTACCTACGTATATCAAGGCTTTAAACATATTTTTTTTGCATAAACTTGTATGAAAGACTGACTATAATGATATTTTGATCTGTAAGGGCCTAATAAACATTTCAAATGTTGTAAAAGGGCTAGAAAAGACGTTAAAAGTTGGAAAATACCCAAGAACCAATGCCGAAACTTGAGCGATGCCAAAATATAAGGAAAATATATTTTTTATGGCAGTAGTTCAACCAGAAAATCAGTGTCGATTCACTACTTAATATAAAAGGTACACAGGTCGCTTGGGTGGGTTGTGCGTGGGTTAAATCTCTAGTACATTGTTCAAGCTCACGATTTATGAGTCAGGGTAGATTGGGTTGTAGTGGTTTGCAGTTCGGAGGTCCAAGTTCGGTTCGACAATGGTCCATGTGCGGTTTAGCTAGTGTTTTCCGATTCAAGATGGGTTTGATTGTATTTATTTGATTTTTTTTCTATTTTCAATCTTCTAAATTCGTTTTTAGTCTAATTAAAATTCTATGTCACTTTTTAGTGATTTTCTAATTTTTAAAGGGTTAGAGACTCTATAAATAAGGCTTTTTTAGCCATTAGGTCAAGTTAATTAGATAATTAGCCACTTTTCTTAACCTTTACTAATTTTTCTTTAATTTCTTGAAGTTCAAGACGTCGAAGAAGAAGATTAAAGGCAAAAGATTCAAGTTCTCTCTTTAAGGCTTCTTTTCTTTAATTTTCAATATTTCTTCATAAACCATAATGCTTCTAAAGAATATATTTTTATTTGTTTTTAAGGATCTCTGTGGCTCAAGACCCTTTAACTAAGGCTAATATAAGATGATGTTGTAATTCTTGGGTTTTTGGGGGCTAGTTTGTAATTTTAGATTTTGTGAAAGGTTAATTTAAGACTTAAGCTATTTTAAATTAAGTCTTGGGGTGCCTTAATAAAGGGTTAAAGAGATGATGGTCTTAAATGTAAAAAAAATAAAGACATCACTATTTAATTAACCTAAATATCTATTCTGTTCTCTGGTATTCGTTCGTAGATGCCAGAGAAGCATAAGGGAGGGAGAGCTAGGGCTTCGGTCAGAGTCACGAATTCGTCAAATTAAGTAAAACTAATTCTCAATCTCAGAGTTGTAGTCTATGTATTTTAATCCTATGTTCTGCCCAAATACATGATTTGATGAAGTTTTAAGATGCCTGAATTTTATGAATTTTGATGATTTATAATATTTTCATGAACAATAACCACTAAAGCATGATATGTGTGAAATTTGTAATTAACTGATATTATTAATTGCACAATTAATTAAATTTCCAGACGAAGTATGGGTTCTCCAATACCAATGTCTTTGTCCTCCTATCATGAATGACTCATGTTAATGTTTGTATAATTGGAATGATGATTAAGTTATGTATTTATGTTTTATATAGATTTTATATGATCAAATTTGAGTTGGTTGATAAAAAATAAAAAAAAAAGGAATTTTTTTGGTTAAACATATTTCTCTAGTGTGTGTGTTAGTGCAAATGGCAAAGTTCATAAAAAATGCAGAGTTCATAAAAAATAAAACATATCTATGCATCAATTTGGTTATTTCATATGGAAGAGGACTTTTATTTAAATAATGCGAGTAATTCGTTTTGTGTTTCAATGGGGATGAACCCTAGAATTTTTGGTTAAGTTTTTATATGAGTTTCATGTTTTAATTATTTAATTCTTGTTTGGTTGTTATTCAATTGTTGTGTTTTTTTATCGATTTTTTGAGAATTGGTAATTTTGCAAGGTTAATTGGAATTGGAAAATAGAAAGTTAACTTAGGACATAAATTTAATAATAGGAATTGGTAATTGAGTATGAATATTAATGACTGTTCTTAGATCATTAATTAATCACAATAATCTACAATTCGTTCACAATTGAGTTGGGGTTAGAATGAATTATTCTCTAAATTGTGAAGTTGAATAGGAGGGTCTTCGCATATGGATAGGGATTATTCGATGTTTGAGTGAGATCTAACCAACGGTCTTTAATAATTAATTACAACAATTTTCTAAATAAAATTAACTTAAAGTTCCAGGGGGATTCTACAATTTAAACACTCTTTTCCAAATTCATTTTAAAAATTTTTAATTGCTTTATTTAGTTGTTAATTTTCTTTTAATTATTTCTTTATCTCATAAAAAAATTTTCAACAATTTTATTTAATTAAACAGTAGGGATGTAATAAGTACTAGTGCTTGGCTGTCCCGAGAGTTCAACAATCCAAAGACATTCCTCACCTTATTACATCGATAGGTACGCTGGCCTAAAAGTAGAATTTTAATAGGATAATTCAAACCAACGTGTTTTAATAATTAATTACAATGATTTTCTAAATAAAATATACTTACTGTTCTAGGGGAATTCTACCATTTAAACACTCTTTTTCAAATCGTTTCAAAACCTTTTAAATACTTTCTTAGTTTTATTGTCTTTTAATTTATTTCTTTATCTTATAAAAAATATTTCTCAATCGTTTTATTTAACTAAACAGTATAGACCTAATAAGTACTAGTGCTTGGCCGTCCCAAGAGTTCGACAATCCGATGACTTTCCTCACTTTATTAAACCGATAAGTACGCTTGCCTAAAATTAGAATTTTGTTAGGATAGAAACCACACATCAAGTTTTTGGCGCCATGCGGGGGACAGTAACATTAGGAACACTATTTATTTACTGATTTAATCGTTCGTGTTTTATTTTCTTTTATTTGTGTTTATTCCTCTATTAGATTATGACTTTTGCTTGGATTCTTACTCTTCTCTTAAATTCACCAATTTTGTGATTCCTCCACGGTAGGTTCTTTTTGACTAGTTTATGTCCCATTGCCAACGGGGTGAATTGGTTGAACACGATCCGAAAATTTAAAAAAGGTTGCGGAAAGCCCGTCACACTATCAATTTCAATGCAATGGACAAAATGGTGTTGGTAGTTATAGATAAGGCAAAAGAAGAGTAGGACCCAAGAAATTCACCACCACCACCATCGATGGCAAAATATACAATGACAGACTGTGCTAAGCCATCCATCACTGGACGAGGCCGAGCATAACAAGACCAGTGGTGGATGCCAATAATTTCGAAATTAAGCCCAACATCATACAAATGATACAAAATAATGTTCAATTCGATGGGCTACAAGACGAAGATCCCAACACTCTTATCGCCAATTTCTTGGGGGTGTGTAATACTTTCAAGATCAACGGAGCATCAAAGGATGCAATTAAACTTCGTTTATTCCTATTCTCCTAAAGGGATAAGGTGAAGTCATGGCTCAAAGTGTTACCTCCGGGTTCCATTATAATTTGGGAATCTTTAGTGGAGAAGTTTCTTGGAAGATACTTTCCCCTGAGATATACCGCAAAATTGAGCCGATGGGATAATGGCAATCCTCTCATTCTAATGAGCCGATGGGGAAAGTCTATATAAAGCTTGGGAAAGGTGGAAGGAATTGATAAGAAAGTGCCCACATCATGGTTTGAATTTGGGAATCCAAATCTAATACTCTATCAATAGCATTATCTTTGGAGCTAGGCAACTTATAGATGCTTCCGTCTGTGGATCTACCGATAGCAAAACACCCCAACAAGTATATGACTGATCGAGAAAATCACCTTAAATAGTTATAATTGGGGGGCCCAAGACTAAGGGCAAAACGGTGGGAGTACATAGCGTATATGCACTAACATCTTTGGAATCAAGGTTTGCCCCATGATAGGTAAAAAGTTAAAAAAATTAAATATGGCATTGACGGCCCATAACAAACAATGTGTTGTGATTTCTGTAATGGAAGACACCCTAATCATAAGTTCCCATGTATAGATTTTAATTGATTATATCCAAGCAAATAGGTTAGGGAATAATCCTTATTCCAATACTTATAACCCTGGATGGTGCAACCACCCGAATTTCTCTTGGAGCAATCAAGGGAATCAAAGACCTCAAAATCCTTTGGGATTTCAAAATCAAAGACCTTTACAACTGTTACCCTATAATTCACCTCCTTCGAGTTAACCACCAAAGTCCAATCTCAAAGACATGCTGATCAAATTCATAAGTGCAACTGCGGCAACAATGCAAAATCAAGATGCCTCCATTCGAATTTGGAAATCCAGATTGGTCAAATTGCTAAGATAGTTTCTGAAAGACCTCAAGGAACTCTTCCAGTAACACAGAGGTAAACCAGAGAGAAAATGTAAATGATATCTTGGTAATCTACAATGAAGAGGTTCCTAGAAAAGAAACAATGGTGGCAAATCAAGAGAAAAGCTCCAAGAAAGAGGAAATTACGACACAGAATATCTCCACATCTCAAGAAGAGCAAGAAAAAAGTACTAAGGGGCATGAAATTGAAGCATACAAGCCTAAGACCCCTTATTCGATGATCCTAAATCGGGATAGAAGCAAAGATGGGATGAGGAAGTTTGTTGATATCTTTAAGTAATTAAAAATTGACTTACCTCTTTGTGATTGGCTTTTACAGGTGCCCAAATATGCTAAATATCTTAAGGAGATGCTTTCAAAGAAAACGAGATTAAACAAAGCATCAACATACATTTTGAGTGAAAAATGTTCGGCGATACTAATTAACAAGAAAAAGCTGGCACGAAAACTAAACGACAAACAAAGTTTCTCTTTCCTTTGCACGATAGGCAATTTTCTTAATGATAAAAAATTGGCCAACCTAGGAACTAGCATAAACGTTATGTCTTATAATATGTGTAACAAGCTAAGTTTAGAAAACCCCCACACCACTAGGATTTCCATAAGTTTAGCATATAAAAGTACAAGGTATCCTAGAGGGGTTATTAAGGACGTTTTGGTTAAAGTTAAAAACCTTGTCTTTCCCGTAGATTTTGTGATCCTCGACATGCAAGAAGATGTTGATTTCCCTTTAATATTAGGAAGAATATTCTTATATAGTTTAAAAGCTTTAATTGATATGGAAAAAGGGAAATTAAGCATGAAGATTGAAGATGATGAAGTAGTCTTTAAATTCCCAATAACTCCAACCCTTTTCTTCTATTAATAATGACATATTGTTTCTTATACATTGTATTAATCATAATATGCCTCATCCATTGCAAGAAAACAAGTCTACCCCATTCGAAAGCCCTAAGAACTCAAGAGGCAAGGAGAAGAAGATTTCTTCTAAACCAAAGAAGAAGGGTCTAATGACATGGGTGCTAATGACGTGAAAGAGAAAAAGAAGGGCCAAAACGTCACTATATTCTCATGATCTGGGGGTACCGGTGGCACCTCAGAGTCACTATTCTTTTGTATATTATTGTGCCATTTTTTGTAACATAGTTTAGTTTTTTCTCCTTTTGTTGTTTCGTCTATTAATTTTCTGTTTTTGTCAAAGTCGTAAAGCTAAGTAGGAGAATTGGTGTTATTCCCCAAAACTACATTCACTAAGCTTTACATTCTATGTGTAGGTCAAAATATTGAAAAAATGATAGAGAAATAGAGAATTTTAGCCAAGGAAAGAACTTTTCGAAACCGGAAAGCAGCTATCCGAATCCAGAAAGCAGCTATCCGGATCCGAAAAGCAATAAAAACTTCATAATTTTCCACCCGAGACTATCCGTCCTAGTCCAGATAGTAGAACAATGCCAAAGAATCTTTTGTCCTAACATTATTCAGATCTATATAGTCTCACTATTCTAGTCCGCATAACCGTGTTTGAAGCGTGTCAGAGTTGACGCAGGTCAAGTTCTACATACGTTAAATCCAATTTTAGCTATTTTCCTTTTTTTCTAACCATCTCTCCTAAATTCACTCCTCAAATCCGTAAACCCTCTCTCCAATCATCCCCTTTTCCTCGTATTCTACCACCATTCTCCGATCATCCTCGACGCCACCATCACCACCGCCCACCCACTTTCTTCCTCTCATCTGCTTTCTACCTGTTTCCCTTCTTCTTTTTCTCCCACTCTTTACTCCTTTTCACCGTTATACCCACTCCATCCCCGTGCCGCGTTTCCTTGTCCCAGCTCTAACACTATTACTACCATTAGCTTTTCTTCTTCTCCTTTGCTTTTCTTCTCTTCTTCACTTTCTCCCCTTCCTTTCATCCTCTCCCTTTCTCTTTTCTCTACCAATACCAAATCTTCCCTCTCCCTACTTTTCTTCTTCTATTTTCTTCTCTTCTCCATCTTCTACTCTTATTTTCCTCTCGGTCATATACCACCCATTTTTCTATTTTTCTCAACTCTCGGGTTAACCGCGGAATTCTGATAGCCATAGCAGTAGCAAGGTGGAAATTTAAGTGACAAACGACCGGCGGCAATCACACAACGGTGGCACAACAGTCAAATTTCAACATTTCAGCACCAATGGTTCATATTAAACGAACTGGAATAAGTTTTCTCTAAAACCCTCTTCTAGTATTTAATTGGCCAATTTAATTGTCGGGAGTGCAGTCTGACTCATCTAAAATTCACTGTTTTCAGTCTATTAGTGGTCGTTTTGTTTATATGGTTTTGGGGGTGCAGCCTTTTACTTACGTTGCATACAGTTTTACATATTTAACACATGGCTATCTATATAGATAATTTTTTATGGTTAAAGTTTTTTTTCCTTTTCTTGAGTTATATTGCATTTGTCACTCATGTTGTGTGTTGTGTTGCATGCATTACATTTGTTGAATTCCCTTTGGTCGATCTTTTTGCCCTCCATCCATAGCTATCCTAGAAAACCACCGCCTCTGCTTCTTCAAAAAGACCTTAGATAGCTAACCCGAGCTCTCTCTAAAATGACCCTCCCGTTCCCTCTTTTCCTGATAGAATAACTGATAGGTTGAATAAGGCATGTTATGACAAAAAGAAAGATAATAGCATTGAACCAGAGAGAACCCTTGACCCCGCCCTTGATAATCAATTATAAATTTCAAATCTTTTCACCAGTCTAGGGTACAGTAGGATTGTTTCTACCCTTCCTTGGTTAAAGAATTTTATATGAATATAACTAAAAAAACCAACAAAGACCTCATCAATATCAAAATGACTGTTAAGGGAGTGAACATCACTCTTGAACGGACACTCCTCTACCAAATTGCTCCTATTCCTAATGAGGATACGACAATTACCTTTGGCTCCACCTCTCGCATTATTTTAGGTGATGAGGCATGGAAACATAGTGAGG
The DNA here is from genome assembly GCA_028651295.1 of Catharanthus roseus. Classification (NCBI taxonomy): domain Eukaryota; kingdom Viridiplantae; phylum Streptophyta; class Magnoliopsida; order Gentianales; family Apocynaceae; genus Catharanthus; species Catharanthus roseus. Next base: position 26,868,449 of record JAPQWS010000153.1, on the reverse strand, counting down.
TGAGCCTTAGAATAGGAATCCACCCTAGGATAAACACCGGACATTCTAGGACGATTTTCAGTGCCAATGATTTATCCCCTAGAATGCGAGCCATTTTTGTCTCATAGGTACAAATCTTATCCCTACATTCTCAAAAATATAAATAAACCTAGGGTTATCGATATATACCTTATGGATAAGCTCCTTTCTGCCTCTCCAGTCAATCTCCTATGCATTATCATTCGTTTCATGCGAGACACGATTATTACTAATTAGGAACACCATATCTTTAGCCTTCCCTTACTGCTCACGGGTATATTCCGGTATTTTGAGGTTGACTTTTTAGGTGAGCAACAAGAACTCACTACTTCCTCCGATATCATAAATGGCGACACTATCTCTCGAAATGGTTTTGAATATAATGAAATATAGAGGAGATGGATCGCTAGATCGGGGCTTAGTCAGCAGGAAGACTTTGGTCATCAACATACAAAATCCACCCGACACTCGGGGAAAGTTGTAGCAGAACAGGAAAAGGACGAAGGAGAGGAAGTCGAGGGCAGCAATAAGGGGTAGATGAGTCCAACTCCTCTATCCGACCTACCCTTGAGCAAATGCACATAATGCAAACCAAACACTTGGATACCTTGGCAGATCTTCAAGACACATTTCGACGCCAAGAGCTCATGATGTCCAAAATATATGTTCCGGATGAAAGCACGAGCGGAGGTGGAGATAGAGAGGGCAGATCGACCCTCTAGGGAGATCCTCTCTCCCTGCTCACTTGATTTTCTTTATTTTTATTTGTTTTGTTCGTTCTGTTTTTGTGTGTGTGTTTTCTTTTATTTGTTAGTTTTAGTTTTCTTTTATCTCTTTATTTTAGTTTTATTTCACCCTACATTAAGGACAATGTAGTCCTAAGTTGGGGGGAGGGGGGGATTGTAGTTGTTCTTAGTTGTTTTTAAGGTCTTTTTTTTTTTTTTTAACTATCTTTATGTTTTAAATATTTGCTTTTTATAAAAATAGCAAAAACATTGAAATATCCAAAAGTGTAAAACACATTGAAAAACTTCGAAAAATCTCAAAAAATTGTTTTGTTTTAAAGCTATTTTTTGTATATAATCTTCTTTATCATTCTTGTAAAAACCCATAAAGATTTCACTTTTTCTTTTTGTCACTAGAAAACCATGAAAAGAGGTGCGACTAACTTACTAGCACTTTGAATAAGCATAATATGTGGTTAACTTCTTATGCCTCTTATGTTTATGCCTAGTGAATTGATGGTTTTTAAGCACTATGTTTTGTTTTAGGAATAGAAATATGCTATAAGAATATTGTGAAATTGTCTAATATGATTTATTTTTTAAAGCATCATTCTAGAGCTTGTTTTTCCACACCTTAAAACGAAGAGTCTAGTTTTTGTTAATCTCAAAGATGATGGTTATAGGCTTTCTTTGATTCGTTTGAGCCTTTCTTGCCTACCTGTTTAACACTAAATCCTTAGTATCCTTTTTGAAGTTTCATGCCAAGGGATTTGTTCCCTTCTTTTCTTTGTCTTTAAATTCACATTTAAATATAAGCCCTCACTCGATGAGCTAATGATTCTATATATTTGAGTTAGTTTGAGTGAGCTTCACAGATAAGTGTGGGAGAAAAGAAATTTATGAGAGAAAGGGTATTTTGGGAAATTTATGTGAGAAAGAAATCAAATGAGAAGAAAAAGCCTCAAGGAAATGAGATATTTAGATGAAAAAATATGAGATATCCTTTGTGAGAAAGCTTGTATTCTATCAAACATTTTTTGAAAAAAGAAAAAAAATGAGGAAAATGAAAAAAGAGAATGAAAAGAAAATTAGAGGAAAAAAAAAAAGAATGAGTTCAAAAGAAAGTATTTTTAGCTTTTTATTTCTTGATACCGTTTATTCCCTTCTTGTCATATATATATATATATATATATCCTTAAGTTTTGAATGATTAATGTGAATTATAAAGTTATGGGGTTGTGAGTGAGTTGAATTAAAGATAGTGTTTAGTGAGATTTGAGTTAAAACATCTTAAAGACTATATATAACTTTGAATTTATTTGCATTAGCTCGAATTCTCATTCATTTTGTTTCATCTTTACCTTCGTTTTATAACCACTTATGTCCCTAGCCTAACGTTACAAGCCTAAAAGTCCCACATAATTCGGGGATGACTTTAGCTAGAACTTGAAGTAGAAGGGTGTTGGAAAAGTCAAGCATGTAGACTGTAGCTTAATAAAGTGATTCATATGGTTGATTTCTTGAAATTCCTCTTGCATATTTTTTTAAACTAAACACAAAGTATACGCACACGCGCACACATACACACACACACACACACCAGTAATTCTCATGTGCTAAAACGGAATGTTGAATGTGTTGGTTAGTTTATGAGTTGTGCCTTGATAAGCTTTAGCGGTTCTTGTAACTTTTGGTTATGTTTTGAAAGTAACGTTTCTTTCTTCTTTCATGGTTTTAGTTTTTGTAAAGTTTGTTTTATAAAGTTTTTAGTGTTTGTTTTGTATGATTTTGTGAGTATATTTTTTGTAAACCCAAGACCTTACTTGTCCTTTTTGGTAATTTACGGGTTTAAAGAGCTTCTTTCACATGCTAAGTGCAATTAGAAGTCCAATGAAAGTGACTAGTTAGTTTTTATTTTCTTTTTCTTGTTGATTTTAGACTTACTCGAGGACGATAAAGGCTTAAGTATGGGAAAGTTGATATGTCTACAGATTAGGATTTGGAGAATTTTCTCCTATATAAACCACATTAGATACATTGATTTAAGTAGCTTAGTTTTTAGTTTCAATTCTATATTTATAAGAAGACCCAATTCGGAGAAATTTCGAATTTTATTCAAGAGATTCGAAAGACGGGCTTGAACAATTGCCGAGATCGTGGATCTTCAATTTCTTCTCCTAAACTCCCTAAACTTATTCTTTTATTTGAATTTATCTATGAGTTTATGTTTTAGAATAATGTTTAGCGGCTAATTCTTTTTGTGTTTGAATGTGGATGAACCCTAGAATTCTTGGTTAGGTTTTCATATGAATTTCATGTTTTGATTATTTAATTCTTGTTTAGTTGTTATTCTATTCTTGTGTTTATTTACCGATTTTTCGAGAATTCGTAATTTCGTAAGGTTAATTGGAATTGGAAAAGGGAAAGTTATCCTAGGACATAAATTGAATAAAAAGAATTGGAAATTGAGTAGCAATACTAATTATGGTTCTTAGATTATTAATTAATCACTATAATCTATAATTCATTCATTATCAGGTTAGGGTTAGAAGGAATTCTTCTCTAAACGGTTAACTTGAGTAGGAGGGTCTTCACCTAGGAATAGGGATTATCTGATGTTTGAGTAAAATCCAACCAATGGATTTTAATAATTAATTACAATGATTTTATAAATAAAATTAACTTAAGGTTCTAGGGGGATTCTACCATTTAAACACTCTTTTCCAAATTTATTTTAAAACCTTTTAATTGCTTTCTTAATTTAATTGTCTTTTAATTATTTATTTATCTTATAAATATCTTTTCTCAACCGTTTTATTTAATTAAACAATAGAGACCTAGTAAGTAATAGTGCTTGGATGTCCCGAAAGTTTGACAATCTAGGGACTTTCCTCACCTTATTACACCGATAGGTATGCTTGATTAAAAGTGGAATTTTGTTAAGATAAAAATCAAACCACACATCAGGGAGCTTAGGAGAGCCTTCTCCATGTCTTCTCTTCTTGACTTATCTAGTTTTGATCATCCTTGTGTCAATCCTCTTGAAATCTTGTTCTAAGGGTTCTGTGAATATTTAAACATTTTAGCTCACATAGGGGTTTTAGATTCTTAGTTAGTGTAGGGTGTTTATTTGGTTGATTTGTGTGATCCTTTGAAGAATTTTAATAGAGTTCTAGTTTCCTAGTTATTCTAGAGTTCTATTAGCTTCTTTGGAGTCCCTCTACTTGCTATCCTGTTTGGGTTTCTAAACCATTAGTTCTCTAGGGATTTTTAGGTGTCTTGTGGGGTTTATTTTTTTGTTCATCTTTTAGGGATCTTAGGGAGTGAAAAATTGAAATTATTCACTTAAATATTCTTCTCAAAGTTGATTCCTATAAGTTGGTATCGGAGCATTGGCTCCAAATGGTGAACGAACCGAAATTTTTTTATGAAGAGTAAAAATTCCAGAAAACAGGACAATCTAATTTCAGCCTAAAGAGTTTTTCTAAATGCATCATTTTGTAAGTTTCTTGATTGAAAACTCATCCCTGTATGTTATATAGTTGATATGGCTTCTATTTCTTGAAAAGTTTCCTCATAGAGACTTCAAAAGAAGCCTAAAATTACAAAAATTTCTTAGAGATTTTCATTTTCTTGAGGATAAAGTGAAATTAAAGGTTGCTTACTTGTGATTTGAAGTTACAATTGATTCCTATCCATCTGATATTGATTCTAAGTCCTTAAACATCTATAGTGTGTTGAAATGATAAATTTTGCTTTCATTACTTGTTTCTCTTTTGTCTTCTAGAGTTATCTTTCTTTGTTAAACTTTATTTCTTTGAGTTGTTTATTGTTTCTTTTTTATGTTCTTCTTGCTTTTTCATGCTTTTGAAACTTTTTTAACTTTCAAGTTCAACTAAATCTTTGAAATCCATCTTAGAGCATTTTCTTTGACTTCTTGCATTCCAAGTGTTTGATAAAATGCCTAAACTATCTTGATTGCTGGTTAAAGAGCTCTTGAGTGTTTGGATGTACTTGGATGATCTTACATTGAGTAGAAATGATAGAGAAGGATTGAGAAGGTTTGGAGAGTTGGGAAAAAGGAAAGAGTAGCGAGTTTATTTTGAACAGTGCCAAGAAGAGAGCAAACACGAATGGAGTGAAAAATCTAGTGATCAAACATGTGAGGGAGTGAAGTGAGGCCATATTTTCTTGAACTAACGTTTTTCTTGCAGGAATTTAGTTGAAGATGAGTGGAGAAAATACGATAACTCCAGTTGATTCGACTAGTGCACAACCTAGCAACACTCAAACACCTCCTCCATAATATGCATTCAAAATGCAAGCCATGCAACAACAATTCAAGAAGCTTCAAGATACAATGGTATCCATCCTAGAAAAGTGGATTGACAAGAAGAGAATTTACAGAAGATGCAAAGTGATGAGCGAATGAAAACTACTAGTCCTATGGGTAGAGGAATTAGGATTGGAGACCCGAGGAGACTCGTCTTTGATCAATATGAAGTGGAAGAGAGTGAGGAAAAGCTTTGATTAATAGAACGCAAGGGTACTATTTACCTTATGAAGGGAGAACGGGAACAAGATTGGGTAGAAATGGGAAAGGAAGAGGAGGCCAAGAGAGAATGAATTCGGGGCTAGATATATAGGAATGAGGGAGTTCAAAGGAGGTAAGATGTGAGATATGAGGATAACTATGGGCAACAAGAAGTGAGGCAAGGTAGAACTAAGAGATAGGAGGAGAAATAAAGATGAAGAGGCTTATTTGGAATGGGAAAAGAAAGTAAACTTGGTGTTTGATTGCCATTAGTATTTCGAGACGAGGAAATTGAAGCTAACGGTGGTGGACTTTGTTGAATATGCCATTGTTTGGTGGGATCAACTAGTCACTAACCGAAGAAGGTACCAAGAGCCACCAGCGGAAACATTGGAAGAGCTTAAGAGGTTGATGAGAAAGCAATTCATACCTTCCACTATATATATAAATATATATAAATTTATATATATATATATATGTATATATATGTATATATATAATATTTGAGAGAAAACCTAGGGTTACTAAGGATTCTTATTCTTTCTTGTAAATTAGCGATTCCAAATTGTAAATTTAGGCAAGACATTCTTGAATTTCAATTTAAGAGTTTTTGTTCTTCCTCAAATCCTACATTTCCTTGAGGTGCTAGCTTCCTAACTAGTGTTGCTTGGAATTAGGTCTTTCTTGAGAATGAAGGATAGGTGAGAGCTACATAATGGCTCTTTTTTATTCCTCTTCTAGATAGGAAGGTTCTGTTTTCTTAATTGTTCCTGCAATTCTCCTTTTATCATACAATTTTTACTAATTGATATCCATTCACTCCTCTTAAAGAGAGAAGAACCTTGGAAAAGAGTTGGACTCCAATTAAGCTTGGGAGAGTTCACACGAATAAAGAAAAAGGAAAAGAAATTATTCATGTAAAAATGAGAAAAGAGCAATTATGAATTCTTTCCAGACAAAAATGAAGAAATCATCAGAAAAAAAGGGGTAAGAAATGGATTTAATTCTTTTGGATTGAAAAAGAAAGGGAAAAAGATATTGCCTTGGAATACTTAGATCAATCTCAACAGCCTTATTGGCATCTTGTAATGCACTCCTCCCATTTTGTTTGCCCAATTTACAGGCTGGAGGTAACACATCAGAATCAAGTAAGAAAAATTAGAAGAGAAAGAAAGAAAAATTACATAAGAATTTGGTTAGTTTGTGGTTCATTTTTGTTTTCCAGTTCATTTATCAGAGTTTCTTTCTTTCTCTTCTAATTTTTCTAACCGAATTTTGATGTGTTAATTCCCACACACACACACACACAGACACACACACATGTATATGTACTATATACATTATATATTCACACACAAACATAGATAGATATGTATATATATCATCAACCACAAACAAATTCTATAGTTAATTAAACATGGATGAGGTCTTCAAGACTTCAGGGAGGAGAGAGGAGAAAATATTTATACAAATATAGATAGTAATAGATAGTAGCTTCTTAATAAAAGATAGGGGCTTTTCTCCAAAAAATTGAGTGTAGTTCTAAACAAGGGAATTTTGTCAACCATTCAAGATAAAATCAGTTTAGCAAGAAAAGTCACACATATGCATTAATAATTCATTAACCGGAATATTAGTCATTCTTAAGTTTTTTCCTTTGGCTTGCTACTTTTAGTTAATTGTACACTAAAATTTGTACGGCTTGGATTGGGTTAAGTAGTAAGAATGGGTAGTGGAAAAAAAATATGTGTGGGATCGACCTTGATTTATTACACTAGAACTAGTACACATACTAGGTTAGTTTTAGTGCATCGCTGACCACTTTTTGGCCTAATGTACTTCTGCCAATGTGGGGGAGGGGACATGCATAAATTTTTTCCCCAACCTCGCTCATGAGTTGTGAACGGGTATAAGATTCTCCCCATTCCCCCCTTCCCCCGTACCGAATATTATATATATAAGCAAATATATATCTAAGTAAATATATATAAATATATATATAAATATAGAGGGTCGATAAATCTAACTCGGAAATATGAATGTATCACGCGAAAAAAATCATTATTTTCTCTCATCTTCCCTACTCTTTCTCTCTCTACACAATTTCTCTCTAACTTCTCTCTACTCCTTCTCCACTCTAAAACTAAAATCTTTAACATTGAACTTGAATTGGAGGTAGATATAGATCATTATAAAGAATTTGTAGAAGAAAATATCAATTTAGATGTAAGAAAAGTTGAAATAAATTTTTTTTCAAAACTAGGCTCGGATCGCCTGGACGGGCGACCCGAGCAACTGGCTCACGTCCGGGTCACCAGTCCGGGCAATCTGAGTCCTCTTTCTTTTTTTTTTTTTAAGGAAGAAAGAATTTTTATATGTATTTGGAAAACTTGAAACATGAATAACTCTGCGATCGGAGGTCCGTTTCACACGTATGACCACTCTTTTTTATGGTTCTCGTAAAGATAAACGCAACAGCATCGTTGAAAAAGTGATCCGGATACGTTTCGGGGCAAAAAAATTGTCCCGTATAGTCGAAAACTTTGACGGGGCATAACTTTGTGCTCGAACGTCCGATTGAGGCGATTCTTGTGGGCATTTCGTGTATTGAGATCTACGTGTCGAAAACAGCTTCAGGCGGTTTCCACTAACCGATCCCACAAAACCGTCCTATTTTCGTTTTGATTTACGTTTTTGTAATTTTCTAATACTTTCTCTCTTATTAACTAAAAAATTACGGCACAAATTTGAAAATTAAACAGAGGAGAAGTCTTCTTTTTGCTCTAATTAAAAATTCAAATGACTGAAGTTGGTAAATATTGAAATTCTTTTGGCACACAAATTTTTTACCCCGAAACGCGTCCGGATAACTTTTTCGACGATGCCATTGCGTTTATCTTTACGAGAACCATCAAAACGAGTGGTCATACACGTGAAACGGACCTCCGATCGCAGAGTTATTCATGTTTCAAGTTTTCTAAATATCTACAAAAATTCTTTCTTCCTAAAAAAAAAAAGGGGTCGGGTCGCCCAGACCGGCGACCTGGACGTGAGCCGGTCTCCCGGGCCGGTGACTCGGACATGTGCTGGTCGCCCATTTGGGCGATTCGCTCATGTCCGGGTTGCCCGTCCGGGCGATCTGAGCCCAGTTTTGAAAACAAAATTATTTCAACTTTTCTTACATCTAAATTGATATTTTCTTCTACAAATTATTCATAATGATCTATATCTACTTCCAATACAAGTTTAATGTTAAAGATTTTAGTTTTAGAGTAGAGAAGGAGTAGAGAGAAGTTAGAGAGAAGTTGTGTAGAGAGAGAAATAGTAGGGAAGAGGAGAGAAAATAATGATTTTTTTCTCACTATATATTTATAATCCCGAGTTAGATTTATCAACCCCATAAATATATATAAATATATGTATATATAAATATATATAGATATATTTTTATATATATACGTATATATACATATATATATACATATGTGTATATATATGTTATATATATACATGTATATATATGTGTGTATATATATTTTTTATATATATATCGTTACAATTTTTACCTCCAATTAAAAACCACCTTGTTTGTCACTTTTCGGTATTTTCCACACTTAAAATACATGACAAATGTAAAAATCAAATTTTTATAACTTTAAAAAGAGAAAATAGAAAAAAATAACTTTTATGTTTATGAGTCATGTTTTCTATATTTTTTAAGATATATTTTACCTCTAAACTATTGGAGGGATCGGTTTATGTCCTTGACTTTGAAAAACTTACTATTTTGATTGGGTAAACGATGCGTACTTATTACAGAAATAAGGACAAATTTGCACCTTAACAATATGACTTATATACATAAGTATACATACATAGGTACATATAAATATAATTCAAAATGCTCCAAAAGCGGAAGCTTTCCAAGCTGCCCGAGATTTTTTTTTTCAAAATTCTTCCCGGTTGATATCTCTTTGATTTGCTCTTGATTTGTATTTATTTCTTTCCTTGTTTATTTCTTTCCTTCCTTGAAAGATTGTTTCCTTCTCTGCGTAGCTCTCTTTTCTCCTTTCCTTTCTTTGGCCTTAGCTAGTCGTTTCGATAATGTATGTACAGTCACCAGTCTCCGACGGCAGCTGGAACCGAAAATCTTTTGCTGATCCTTTTGCAAATCCGCTTCTACTATGCTCTAAGCGTCAAGTCTTTGCCTTCTTTCAAAGCAGAGCCAACAATTTATTTTGAGGAGAGGAGATTGCTGCTCTTGTCACTTCGTTTCAGCTTTGTCTCCTTGGCAAATTTTCCTATGGCAAACCATCCATGGGCATTCTCCCCAAGGAGTTTCATACTGTAGGATTCAAAGGTTCTTTTACCATTCGATGGCTAGACCCTCAGTATGTTCTCATTTAATTTGATCTTGAAGAGGATTAGATGAGAAATATGGCTTAAAGGATCATGGAGCTTCCACGGTTTTCCAATGAGAGTGTTCAAATGGTCTGTGGACTTCCAATTACATGAAGAACCGTTGGTGATCCCTGCTTAGATTGGTTTTTAAGGTCTTCTAATCCATTAACAAGAGTTCCCTTTTTCTGTTGGTAGCCTTGTGGGAAAGCCCTTGAAGATTGATGAGCCTACGGCGAATTTGAGTTACTCGAGTATTGCATGCATTTGTGTTAAGGTTGATCTTATGAAATCTCTGCCATCGAGAGTTTGAATTTGTACAGGAGGTTCTAAGGGGTTTTGGCAAAGGATAACCTATGAAGATCTTCCTTCTTATTGTTCTCGTTGTACAAAGATGGGTCATGCGCCTGAAAATTGCAAGAAGGTGCCTCAATATCCTTCTAACAATGGTATTCAGAAGGTTACTAGGGCAGTCGAACAATAGTTTCAAGAACCCTCCAAAAACGCCACTACTGTTGTTGATGCAAAGAAGGTCACTTGGACTCCTATAGAAAAAGGGACTTTTGCTGCACAAAGGGGAGATTCTTTGGGAAAGAATGCTGGAAAAAATGTGCAGTAATTGGGCTATTCCTTCTTCTCTCCACTCTTCTTCTGGTTTTATTGAAACTGTTTCTACTAGTAATTCTTGCCCAGAAGACCATGCAGGTCAATGCTGATACTCATAAGACGAATTTGTAGGCTGTTGAAATCACACAGAAATCAATAACTTTGGGTGAAAGTGCTTCGCGACTTTCAGTTGAGACTATGTTCATATTCAGCCTGAGCCCCTTCTTTTCCAAATGTTGTTAACAACTCTTCTATTACTTATGATGCTTTTCCTTCTGATATAATTACAACTGTTTCTGTTAAGGAAATTAGGATGAACAGCCGCAGACTGCTAGTCAGGAAGGAGAAACAGCCCCAACTTCCATTTATCAGGCTTATTACCGGGCTGTTGTAACTTCAATTTAGATAGCCATGGATGAGGACGGTGTTCGCCGAGTTCCATGAGTGACGGATGATGTATTACATCACACCAAGTCTATTATCTTTTCTCTGCCGATTAGAGGATATAATTCTGAATCTAATAAAGTCCAACAGCTTTGTGCAGGATAGGGAGGAAATTGCTGGTTTGAAAATTTTTCATGCTCATTTGAGTCTAGTTGGCCAAAATCCAGCAATAATCATGAGAAAACTTCTTTAAGAAGCTGTTTAATGCCGGTCTTGGGACTGTGTGTTGCATCCTCTCCTCCTAAACAAGATAGGAGAAGAAAGTCAGTCTGTAATCAGAAAAAGTCATGAGGCTTATTCCTTTTTCTTTCCACTTTCTGTCACATGTGGTTTTCCTCTTTATTCGATTTCTCTTTTTTATCGTTAATTATGAATTTTCTTATATGGAACGTTAGGGTAATTATAATCAAGCTTCTATTGCTAGTGTTAAGAAGCTTTCACTTAATCTCTCTCTTTCTTGTTTATGTCTTCTTGAACCTTTGATTGATGCTTCTATACAGGCACAGATTGCCAGCTCAGTTTTAAATATTTTTTCTGATAAATGTCAATTTGGTCCCTCAAAATATAAAGCTGTCTCAATTGAGTATCTTAATTTACAAAAGTCTCTAAATAGTCCCTAAATATATTAAAATTGCATAGAGTCCTTCTGTCATGTTTTAACAGCCCATCCAAATCAAATAACTAATTTGGACTTAAAATTAACATCCAAAACATTTTTAGAGTTAATTTTGAATTTCATAAACTTGGTTTTCATTTTTTTTCATTCTTTTATTCTTTTCTCTTCTTCTTCTTCTTCTTCCCTAAGCCGCTTCCTACCTGTCAAAAAAATTATCCTCCTCCTAAAACCCGTCTTTTTTATTTCTCTCTTCTTCTTCACTTTTTCCCCTCTGGTGAGGCCTCCACCACCTGTTCCACCGCCTTCCTGTCGTCCAATTTCTTTTGAAAGTCATAGCTTATCCTTCCTTCTTTCTCCCTCTTTGTTTCTTCTTCTCCTCAAACCGTGTTTATCCTCCCCTCTCCTCTTTTTCTTTTCGCCACTTCGGCAACTCCGTCGTCACCAGGCACCCAGCTCTGATTATTTCCTCATTCGATTGTGTGCACTCAAACACCAAAACGGATCTTTAATTTTGTGAACTTTCTTTGAAAGAAATGAAGGAAACCCAACAAGAGAACTGCCAAGAATCCTTCAATTATTCCCCATCTCTTCTTGCGAATGAATTCCAAAAGCAACAATTCTTCCAACCACACTAACAAGTTATGTACAAATGTTCACAATATTGTTTGATAAACAGCGAATCTCGATTGAATTGGTTTTTTTTTTTTTTTTTTTTTTATATATTTACTAGCTTCTGTTGGTTAAGTTGTCATTGTGTTTCTGTATTTTTTCTTTTTTCCTGAAAATTGTGTTTTTGAGATGATTATGCCAATCATGAGCGAAAGTTTTTTTGTTTATATATTACGTTTCGTTTGTTTTTTTAATGGGTTGTAGGTGGGAAATGGTTTACTGTATTTTGGTTTGTATTTTGGTTTAATATTGAGATGATTATTGTGTTCTTAAAAAGGGAAATAGGAGACCACATTTGGCAAGAGCAGAAGGGTTGGGGATAGTGAAGGTGGAAATTTGGACTGTATGAAGAATTCTTTCTTACCGTAGTATTTGTTTTAATTGTTTTATTTCCATGAATAAGATTTTTGCAAGGATAGAGGGGGAAAGAGTTGCTAATGTGGTGAACAAATTAAACAGATGAAGAAGACAACAAAGAAAGGGAAGAAGAGAGAAAAAAAAAAAAGAAAAATAATAGTTCTTTATGTTTTAATAATTTTCTTTGTATTCATTTGGGCCCTAAAATTTTTAATTATTTGTTTAGACCCTAGCATTGGAGTTCTCTGTCAAAATATTAACAGAAGTTAGGTTAGGGACTAGATTGACACAAGTTTCACAATTTAAGGTACGAAATTGAGAACCTTTTAAATCAAGGTTCTCGATTGTTCCATATTTTGAGGGACCAAATTGACATTTGTCCTATTTTTCTGTAAAAGCAATAGGAAAATTTGGCTTTCTTGGAAACATTCTAATAATTTTTCTCTTGTTCTTTCTACTGAACAACGTTTCCATTTCTCGTATAATTTGTCAGGAGAAATATTTTTTGCTCTTTTTTTACGCCAAATGAAATTATCTTGAAAGACGCACTGTCTGGGCAGACCTGTGCTCTATCTATGTTAATAATATGGCTCGCGACTAGTGGGTGGTAATTTTAATGTGGTGCTTAATGCTGGTGAATATTTGGGCCCATGTAATGATTTTGCAGACACGATCTCGCATTGGGGTTTATGTGATTCTCCTATCGGTAGTATGTATACCTGGTGTTGTTCTTCTCTTACTGTCACGCTCGAATCTGCACTTGCCCAGACCCGAGACTGATATGTTGTACCCACAAGGACACAAGACTTCAAAAATATTTAAAGGATAAAAAGGTTATTTTCTTAAAATAAATTCACAAGACTATCAAATGTCATTTACATAATATAGAAAAAGGTTGCAAATAATAATTAGAACTTTATCAGATCAAAAGCTTAACAAAATACAAAACAATTTTCGATTTAAAGTTGCTAAACCCAAAGATATTTCCCCCAAATCTTAAACTCGACCTCTACCAAATTCGTTCTCGCACATGGAGTTAACCTAAACGGAAAGAAAGGTAAGGGAGTGAGTACAATTACTTAGTAAGTAGAGAACTAACTCTAACTTTTGGGATTGAACAAGCGTTTATCAAATATATACTCAATAAAGTTTTAAAGAAACCAATACGAGTTTCTTTAAAGCTCAAAAATAGTTTATAATGTAAGACTTTAATTTCAAAACATTTATAAAATAATTTTAGGCTTGAAAATAATACATTCTATGCTTCGAAACTAAACAGAAAAGAAAATAAAAATTTCTTCTTTCTGTTCCAAGTACAAAGGTACAAAGGCCATTAGTCAAAATTCTAGCATTAATACTAATTGCTAACTAATACATTCATTAGAAGGATTCATAATTTTATATAAAACTTACACTCTGTAACAATTTGGTGATCAAAGCATTTTATGAGGAGAACTTCCTATTCAAAAACCTTTCTTTTAAACATCATGGAACTCTCTTATATCATATTTTTCCAAAAAGCATTTTCAATGTGGCAGTAAATAAATTCACCGAATATCAACTACCCTCCTAAACAAATTTCAACTCAACAATCTTCTCCAACATAACTTGGCAATGAGCTACCAACAAGACAAAGGGCAATTAGGATAAAAACGTGATATCAAGACTGGCTGTTTATTATGCCAGATAGGCCAAACAAATAGGGTGGAGCTTTTTTCCTTACCAAGAATCATTCAAGGTGGAACATGTTCTTTCCCAAGATTACCCAGTGATTATCAAAAGCTCAATACCAAAACAAAACAATTCATCAATATTCTTTAGGATTAATTTTCATTCCAAAATCACCTAACTTACTTCAATTTGACGAAAACAAACTTCCAATACAATTCTCCCAAAATCCATAATTGAATCCATTAAAATATACACCACTTGTTCAATCCAATTCTTATAATCAATTAAAATAAATTCAGACATCATAATTTATAAACAATTTAATTACAAATTTAGGGGTCGTTCTCCACTTACCTCAATTCGAAGAAGCCTCGGAAGATAATGATAAGAACTCTCTCTCTCTCTCTCTCTCTCTCTCTCTCTCTCTCTCTCTCTCTCTCTCTCTCTCTCTCTCTCTCTCTCTCTCTCTCTCTCTCTCTCTCTCTCAGACAGCTATTTAGAGCTTTTATGTAACTAACAATAAAAATGAATGAATGAATGATAGGGTTTAAGGATTAATAGTTTGATATACTAATAATCTTTCTTTAAATTTCACTTAGCCCCTTCATATCTTATCAATATTATTTCTTAGGCCCACTAAAAATTTCTTCTTCAATTTGGGTCCGGGTATTACACTTACTCCTACTCTTAAACATTTGGACCATGTGCTTCTCCACACCTCCTGGAATTCTTTCTTTTCCACCACAACTATTTAGCATCTTCATTAGACTTTATCTAATCATTCCCCCTTGTTGATCATGGCTAAGCTTATCTATGGTCCAAGGGTTTCGAGTTTCCATTTTCGAAATATATGATTGAATCATTATTCTTTCCTTGGTTTTTGTTAGAGATTCTTGGCAACAATATTTTGAAGGGATAGAGCTCTATGTTCTTGCATCCAAACTCAAATCTCTTAAGAGTTATCTCCGTTTTTGGAATTATTTCGTTTTTGGCAATCTAAAAAGAAATCTCTCTCTTGCCGAGATAGTAGTGATTAAGGCTAAGGCTATTTATGACTCTGATCCAAGTCTGAATAACAGTGAAAATTTGAATAAAATCAGAGCTTCTTATCTTGCTTAGCTTAAAAATGTGGAAACTTTCAGGAGACAAAAATCTCATATCAAATGGTTTGAGGAAGGTGATGCTAATAATGCCTAATTCTATGCTCATTGTCAGAATAAACAGAACCATCTTTATATCTCTAAAATTAAACCTAGCTCTGGTTCTCTCCTGGATAATGAGGAGGATGTTAAACCTGAGGTGGTCCAATTCTTTTCTTACTTATTTACTGAAGACTGTCGCTCTTCTTCTGTGATCTCCCTAGCCATTCTAGATCTCTTCTTTAGTTTATGGTTTGGATAATGAGAGTCTAGGTAAACTCCCTCTTATAGCCTAGGTCAAAGAGGATATTTTTTTTCTTGGGGGTAATAGTGCTCCGGGTCCTGATAGTTTCCTTGGTGCTCTCTTCATTTATTGTTGGGATATTGTTTCTTCTGATGTCCTTCAGGAAATGTGTGATTTCTAGGTGAGCATTCCTTTACCTAAATCTTTTACCAGTACTTCCATTGTCCTCATTCCTAAGATTCTTACTCCTTCCTCTTTCTCAGGTTTTCGTCCCATCATTCTTTGTAACTTTGTTCACAAAATCATATATAAAGTTCTTGTTCTTCATCTTGGGAAGCTTCTAGCTTCACTTATTTATGAGAATCAAGCTTCTTTTGTTAAGGACAGGAATATCTTCAATAATATCCTTCTTGCTTTAGAGCTCACTCAATCCATCAATCGTAAAAAGCATTGACTCTTAACTTGCTTAAACAATTTATTATCTCCCTTGACTAAGACGCATGTATATCTTATCATATATATATATATATATATATAGAGAGAGAGAGAGAGAGAGAGAGAGAGAGAGAGAGAGAGAGAGAGATGCTAGTGTAGATGAATACTAGTTAGGTTGGGCGATTATGGTTTGGATGTCTAGTTGTTTGGGCAGTAATGGTAGTATCTTGTACCTGAACCGGTGGCTCACTTTTTCTAAGTAATGGGGAAGAGGATAAAAAGTTGCCACTGAAAGACTCTACTAAGAACCAGGAAAGGAAGCTTTATAGGATAAAGGAAGAAAAGTATGCATGTATCTGTGAATAGGGCTATGAGTATGGCTACGTTCTAAGAAGGAGAATCTTCAGAACGAGTCTAGGGGTAATCTTATTATAAAACTTGATCTTTAAAAGGCTTTCGATCGGGGTTTCTTGGGTTGTTTTGCATCAGTTTCCACTTCTTATTAAATATTGTGTGGAGTATTTTTTTTCGATTCTCATCAATGGTAGTCGTGTTGGCTTTTTCTCTTCCTCTATAAGAGTAAAGCAGGGAGACCCTCTTTCTCCTCTTTTGTTCATTCTTATTGTGATGTTCTTCCTCGTGTTCTTAACTCCCTTCTTCAAAATTGCATTATTGATCCTTAGGCCCTTCCTAGGGGTTGTTTCCCGATTTTTCATCTCTCTTATGCGAATGATCTTATCATCTTTACCACTGGACATTCTAGAAGTCTTAAAAGTCTTATGCTTTTTTTAAAGGATTAATAATCTGCTTCTGGTCAAAAGATTAACATTTATAAGAGCTTATTCTACACTACTAAGCGGTGTTCCTCTGATTGGGTCAACATCACCCATAATCTCACTGGTTTTCGGAAACAGGATTTTCCCTTTACTTATCTTGGTTGCCCCGTTTACTTTGGTAGGAAAAAGATCTCCAACTTTCATGATCTCATTGAGAAGGTTGGTTCTGGGATTCATGGGTAGCAAAGTAAGTTTCTCTCGATGAGTGGTAGGTTAATTCTTATCAAGCATGTCCTTCATTCTATCACTATGCATATGATGGCTGTTCTAGATCATCCTAAACAATTTTTTCTCATATTGAAAGATTGTTCATTAATTTTCTTAGGGGTTCTTTTGAGGGCTGTGACAAACGCCATTAGATGTCCTGGAAATGTCTCTGTCAACCTACTAGTTCCAATGGGCTCGGTATTACTTCTCTTCATCGTGTTTCTATGGCCTTTGGGAGTAAGTTATGGTGGAAGTTCCCTACTAAATCCTCTCTTTGGTCTGTTTTGATGTGCTCTAAATACGAAGATTAGCTTTTTGTCCTTAGTCAGACTTCTGATCTTGATTAAGAATTCTCATGCTTAGACTCGGATGCTTTCTGTCATAGATGTGGTTGAGCTGCATATTGGTGTTTGTATATGTTCTGGTAACTCTTCTTCTTAGTGAGACAACTGGACTCTTGGAGGGAAGCTTAAGGATCATGTCCTGAACTCTCCTACTATTGTTTATTGTTCTCTTCCCATTCGAGATTTTGCTTCTCTAAATAGTTGGAGCTCTTTTGTGCTCGCTTCTCTCATTTGTCCTGCTAGTATCGAGCTTATCACTAGCTTTCCCCTTGCTTTTCTACAGATGATGGTTTGGCTGGAGCTTGCAGTGAAGTTTACTATTAAATTTGCTATTCGTATTTTTTACCCCGGTTGCACTTTTTCCTTTTTCTGACCATGTATGGGATTCCTCTATCCCTCTTAGATTCTCTATTTTCATGTGTTATCTAAGAATTTTTGGATGTTGACACTATTAGACAAAACCTAGGTTTCCAATTGGCATCCTTTTGTAGATGTTTCTGTGGCTTAGACTCATTGGATCATATTTTTTTTTATCAATATCCTTTTGCCCAGTTGCTCTGGAGAAAAGTTTCTCAACAGTTGTGCTTTTTAATATCCCACGGGATTCTTTTCCCTCTCTTAAGGATTGTACCTTTCTGTGGCTCTTCGGGCAGGATAAGAAACTCTACATGAAAAAGTTGCTACAAGTTCTTATTTGTTGTTATCTATGGATCGCCAGGTGTCAGTTCTATTTTGAGGGTATTTCACTCACGTATTGAGACTACTATTCATACTTTCATGAAAATTCTCTACGAGGTGGGTCTCACTAAATATTTCATCTCCTTTTGCTGATAAGACAAACAGTTTGGCCCTTAAATGCACCGGGATCTTGCCTCTTTGCTGGATTGGAAATCATGATTCCTTTTCCATTGTTCTACACATTGATGGAGCCTTGAGGAGTAATCCAGTCCTTTTTTTGCTAAGGGGGCCTCCTTAAGATCTCATTTGGGGAGTTTATTGCTGGTTTCGCTTCCTTTCTAGGCTCTCATGGTATGAATAGTTTTGCGGAATCATGGTACTTTGCGAGGTTTAAAACTAGCCGAGTCTCTTGGATATTCCCATTTTATGTGTGATTCTTATATACTTCTTCTATTTTCACCGGTAAACCTAATTCTCCTTTGTCTTTAGTCAGTTGACCCAAGAGATTTCTCACCTCATTTAAAAGTAGACTGTAGCATTCGACTTATTTATAGAGAAGCTAATGAGGTTGCTGACTAACCTTGTTTGTGATTCTGCACTGAGTATTATTTTACTTTAATTTCTGATATGCCTATCTACATAAAGGATCTTTGTATCCTTCATAGACAGGGCACTCCTTACTTGCATTATATTTATTAGTCTGGCTTTATTTTTATTTCTCATTTATTATTTCTAGGTAAGTGTTATACACTGCCCTTGTACTTTTCTTTCTTTTTTTTAATAAAATCATAACCTTTGACTTTATTAAAAAAGGAAATAAAAAGTACAAAGGCTGTGCATAAAACTAACTAAAAAATAAGAAATGAAAAATAAAAATAAAGCCAGAATTTATATAGATATATATGTATATATGCACATATATATGTATATATATATATGTATTATGTATATATATGTATATGTACATATATATACGTGTATGTATGTATATATATGTACATATATATACTCACATACACGTGTATATATACATATATGTACATATACACATATATATACCTATATATGTAGAAATATGTATATTTATATATATGTATATGTATGTATATATACATATAATATAATTTTTCTCATTCAATTTTAAATAACATAAGCTAAATTATTAATTGTAGATTATAGTATGAAAAACTAAATTAGTTTCTTTGACATGTAATCTATGCATGTGTTATTCTTAAAATGTATATACACATATATTTATACTAATATACATATATACATGTTTATATACCTAAAATGTACACAATAAAAATATATAGTTCTTGGGGGTGGAATATGTGGAACCAACATATAGGGTTTAAAGCCCCTAGCACCCTAAGATGGAAGTGCGGGATGGTAGACAACAGTGATAATCTCAAATCTTTCCTATCACTAAGGATGGAGTTTCGACATCGCTCTTCCTGCTCCTAGCCTCTTATGGGCAAAGCATATGCATTTCTTATACTGGAGTATTTGACAAGTTATCAAGACACATTGAGACTTCAATGCCCATTATCAGTGGAGCTTGAGGCTTAATCTTGGGGGGGCCAAAAATTTTTTTCTCCCTCATATAAAAAAAATTTTTAGGAGGGACAAACTTTATAAATTTTTTTATTATCAACATGAAATATATATATATATATAAATAGTAAACAAAAGAAACTTTTTGAGGGTTCATGGCCCTGCGTATCCCCTCTAAGCTCCATCCCTGCCCGTGGTGTAAGCTCTTCCTGAGTCTTTTCTCGCTAACACATGTCTGATTCCCTACTTGGACCCCCAATTGTCCGCTCGAGTATGTCATGGATAGGGCTAGATTTCATTCCCATACGTGGGGATTGTTTAGGGATGGAGATTAGTTTGGGAGAGTTAAGTTGGGGATGGTGACTTTTACCCTCACGTATAGAGACAAGTCTGGGACAAGGTAGGAGAGGCGGGGTGGGAACGGGCTCCCACTCTGCCCCATTACCATCCCTATACAAGATGGAGATTAGTTCATGTTGGTGTAATTTGTAGAAATAATAAGTAAGAAGACAAGAATGGCTATTTTTCATTGATAATAAAGTGCAAATGATAGAAAAAAAGAAGTCTTCAAATCGGAAATAAAATCATTCTCCTTAAGGCTATATTTGTCCCCTACAAAGTGCAATAACCAAGACAAATACCTTTTAGGATAAGATGAAGATCTAATTGAAATAACATTGCACTATGTATCCCAACTCCCTTGTTAAATATAAAAAGAACCGAAACTTTTCTAAAGTATTTGGTATTTTTTCTACAGCAAAAAAACAACAAATGATCTATATTTATAGTTTTCAGGAGGTGCCATAATTTAGATTACACCATTACACAAACAGATATCTATTTACAAAATGATACAATTCTTGAGAGATATACAACTATGAGAATGTATCTGATCATGAAAGATACAGCTATATGAATGTATTGGAATTATGATGTTTCAGCTTTTGGTTGCACCTTTTAAAATATTTAAAATCACTCCAAAATCCCCTGCTATTTTCTAATATTTTGAAAAATTATTTTTAATAAATCCAAAATTGATTATGATAATCCATGCATTGTGTCTTTCAACTTGAACCACTATCTTGGTGTCACTTTCATAATTTGTAATACGACATAGTAGACAAGCTTTAAACCAAGCCTATATATAACAAACCACTAACATCGATACACATGAGTTCGCTTTTCATCAATTTTTCTATACGGTTGACACATAAAGTCATGTACCCATATCCTTTCATTTACATTTCCAAAGCTAAGTCCTAAGCTTTTTGTGGATTCCTAAATCCTACATTCATATAGACAAACTCTTAATGCCCCCACCATTTATAGTATTTCCCAAGAGTTTGTTAAGAACCAACATTCGTCCTACTTCTTCTTGCGGGAAAATACACTACGATCTTGGGATGATTATTTGTAGTAATCAATTATATTGCATTGTACTGTCACTCATTGAATTCAAGACTGAAAAACAGTCCAACATTGAATTGAGGTTCCAATACAAGTAATTATATTCATGATGTTAGTTCCATCCCTAATGATGTCTTTGATAACATCTTTTTTTACAATCCTTTTGTAACTTTCAAATATAAGAGCTCTTGTAAGGTCTTTTCAGTATATTTGATAGCTTTTAATCTTGATCTTACAAAATAAACAGTGATCAATTTAATCAAATATTTGATTCTAAGTATAGTTATAAAACAATCTTTTACTTTCTACAATAAATTAATATTTTGGAGCATAAGTTATAAATCCTTAACTTTCACTTCATTTTTCTCATTCTAGAACCCATCCCTTAAGAGATGATACTTTTAAACTTTAGGCATAGGAGCTGAATCATAATTCATTGAATACTTTCTAGATTCAATAAATATATTGATCCACTTTAGAAACCTTTGGTTCTATTGATCATAGATCAATATGCATTACTATCATGCATATTCATTTCCTTTCACCAAGTTTTCATGGAGTTCATGAACCTTTTTAGTCTAATAACTTTTGCACTTCCAAATGCATTAGTTAGAGCTTTTCTTTTAGTGCGCGTCTCAGATGGTATAATTTCATTCTTTCTAGCTTCGTTACCTATAATCTTGAGAGCAAATAGATTTTAATAATATGACATTGTCTTTTGCATGACACTCTATTTCCTTCTTAAGCAGAAAATTATATTATGACATCTAAAGAGCTGAAGTTTGGATTCTGATAGATTCAAAAATAGTGGACCATAATATTTCTACTTCTATCATGTTTTGTATATTCAATACATAACTTGCTACAAAATACAAGTTTAGCTTTTAGAATTTTTAATTCTCTTTTAAAACATAATCTTCTAGAAAAAGAAGGCAATCTCAACATGATATAGAATAATTGTTTATAAATATGTTAAATATCATATTCACTTAAGATTAGATAAAATGTAAACAACATATTAATGTGTATCAAGCCTAGACATATTTGCAAATATATATCCATAAATGTGCAGGATTTTATTATGTAACTAAGCATGCATCTCTCCAAGTGAACATACTTTAAACAAAGTCATTCAACAAATAAAGAGTCTAAAAAACATTAAACTATTTATAAATCCAAGATAGAACAAGAAATCTCTTACTTGTATACTTTATTTATGTACTATATAGTAATATACGAGAAAAGCAGTAGAAAGAAACAAAACAGAGGGTTCTGTCCAGAGCCCATAATATTCAATCTGACCGTCAAAAGTTGATCCCCATCGTTCAGATTGAAGCGCTGCCTCTCTCTACCATCAATCTAAATTTTAGCTTAATCTGATGAGAAATAACAAACCAATCATCCATTAGAAAATGACTCAACCATAATTTTTTTTAACTCTCTCTCTTTTCTATCGTTTCACTACCACCTCTCACTTCAGCAATTTATACCATCTACCTACACATACCATGCATGGTATGCTTAGTTAGTAAAATTACATTAGTTTTGATTAAAAATTAAATTTTGACATGAATTAAATAAAAAAAATAGTTCACGCGCATCTTAATTTCACCTTCTCCACCGGGCTTCTTTCTTCTCTATATAAATCAAAGATTATGAGTGTGATATCATTGAGAATTTTCCAATTCATGCACGTCTTCAAGTTCAAACAATGGAATTGCTCTGCTGCCCTTCATTCTCAACGTGCACTACAAAAATCACGGATAGCAAAATACCAAAGGTGTTTCAAGAAATCAATTGAATTTCAACACATTGGGAAATAATTTGAGTAAGCATAATAGAAGGATAAAGTTTTTGATGGCTGCGATCAATGCTAGTAGTAATGGAAGTCCCAAGGGGGTTTCTGGTGATAGTGCAGTGGTGGTCGAGAAGGCTCACCAAAATTGTGCCATTTTCAAGTTTTTTGATGGATCACCTACACCTTTTGGTGCCACGGCCAGAGATGGCGGACTGAATTTTGCTATTTCTTCCAGCAATACGACTTCTGCTACTCTTTGCTTGATTAATCTTGCTAATGTGCTTTTTCTTATAGTCTAATTTGGAAAGTTGTCACTGTTATTGTTATATCTCAATGAGCTTACGATCACTATTTCCTAGTCTCACGTGTAATGTCCTTGATTCTTTAGGATTAATATATTGTTTTATTGCTCGATTTGTTTTGGGTTTTAGATGCATTTGGATTGGATGTAGAAATGAAAACCCTTTGTTTTCATTCACAATGTCTCTCACAAAAATTGGGTTATTTATTTTATAATTAGGGGTGTCTAATTTTATAATTAAAATGTTTCTAAGTTAATCAAAAGACAAAAAAAAAAAAAAAAATGTTTCTAAGTTAATCAAAAAACAAAAAAAAAAATGTTACTAATTACACAAAACTAATTTCTAATAATTGTCTATTTTTATAAATAAAGGTGCATATTTTTATAATTTGGAGTACCTATTTTTTAGTTAGGGGTATCTATTTTATATAACATGCAAGATAAGTTACTGTAAGTAGGGTGCCACTTTTATAAATGTGAGTGTCTACTTTTATAACTAAGTTTGCATACTTATAAAAATAAGTGTGCTTACTTTTAGAACTAAGTGTGTCTAATAATTGTGAGTACCTACTTTTATAACTTGTAGTTCCTACTTTTAAAAGTAAGTTTGCCTACTTTTATAACTAAGAGTGTATATTTTTATTATTGAAAATGCCTAGTTTTATAATTGTGAGTGCCTACTTTTTGAAATAAGTGTGCTTACTTTTAGAACTAAGTGTGTCTACTTTTATAACTGTGAGTGCCTACTTTTATAACTAAAAGTACCTACTTTTAGAACTAACTGTACCTACTTTTATAACTGTGAATGCCTACTTTTATAACTGAAAGTGCCTACTTTTATAACTATGAGTACCTACTTTTAGAATTGATTGTGCTTATTTTTAAAAATAAGTGTGTCTACTTTTATAACTGTGTGTTTACTTTTAGAACTAAGTGCGCCTACTTTTTAAAATTAAGTGTGCTTACTATTAACTACTAAAAGTGCCTACGTTTATAATTATGAGTGTCTACTTTTATAACTTGGATTGTCTATTTTTCATAATGTGATTATTATATAAAATATAAAAAATAGGAGACTATAAGTTGGTGTTTCCTACTTTTATAACTAAAGTATGCTTATTTTTATAATTGTAAGTTCATACTTTTATAACTGACAGTGCCTACTTTTATAAATGAGTATGACTACTTTTATAATTGTGAGTGCCACTTTTATAACTAAGAGTAAATACTTTTATAATTGTCAGTACATACTTGTGTAACTCTGAGTGCCTACTTTTAAAACTAAGTGTGAGTAATTTTATAATTGTGACGCTTTTATAACTTGAAATGACTATTTTTATAATTGTGAGTCTATTTTTATAATTAGGGGTGCTTACTCTCACAAAATATACACATAATGACATATGGCATTATTTTTAATTAAAAAAATATCAATATATGTTATTTGGGCCAGTACTTAAATTTTGGCCAATTTTTGGCACGTTTTTGCCCAAAATTGCGAAATAATAATAATAAAAGAAATTAATAATAAATTAAAAAATTCACCAAATTAAAGCCCTCACCATCCAGATAAGCTACTGTAAGATAAGTTGCCTACTTTATAAACTGAAAGTACTTATATAACCATAAGTGCTTACTTTTACAACTAAATTTCTTATTTTTATAATTGTGAACGCCTACTTTTATAACTAAGGGTGTCTATTTTTTTATAACTGTGAGCGTCTACTTTTATTATTGAAAGTGCTTACTTTTATAACTGTAAGTTCCTCTACTTTTGAAACTGTTAGTGCCTACTTTTAAAATTAAGATTGCCTACTTTTATAACTGTGAGTGTCTATTTTTATAACTAAGAATGCCTACTTTTATAACTGTGATTGCCCTGAAAGTGCTTACTTTTATAACTACGAGTGCTTACTTTTTTTTATTGAATCCGCTTATTTTTATAACTAAGAGTGCGTATTTTTATAAATGAAAGCGCTACTTTATAACTGTAAGTGCCTACTTTTATAACTTAAAGTATACTTACTTTAGAACTAAGTGTACCTACTTTTAAAACTAAGTGTTCCTACTTTTATAATTGAGTATCTATTTTTATAACTGTGAGTGTCTGCTTTTATAATCGAAAGTGTCTACTTTAATTATTAATAGTACCTACATTTATAATTAAAAATGTCTGCTTTTATAATCGAAAGTATCTACTTTAATTACTAATAGTACTTACATTTATAATTGAAAGTCTCTACTTTTATAATTGATTACCTGTTTTTAGAATGAAGTATACCTACTTTATAACTATAAATACCTACATTTATAACTATGGATGAATACTTTTATAATTAATTAATAAGTCTAATGTCTATTTTTATATAACTACGGGCCATTCGCTAATCTCTATTTGAACAGCTACTTATAAATATGAGATAGCCAAATAATATCAGTAATTATAGCTAGCAACAACTCCAACCATTTCTACCAAATAAATAAATAAATAATCCAACCACTAGTTCATTAAAAAAAACATCATTTTTATTACATCATAAACATTTTTTTGTTTGTGAGGCCGAGCTTCAAATCACCATTAGTTTTGTTTTTGTCCCAAACATTAATTGATATAATCCCACAAACCTTCATAACTCAATCCATCAACTGGATTAGCTACATATGACCATTCTATCTCACACCACCGTCCGATTCCCCACCATCACCCTCGCTGCGAATTTCCGCCACCTCCATCTTCAAGACTTTAATTGTAGAAACATAGGATTTAAATCCCAAATTATTATTCAAAATTTTGAAACTCAAACAACAACGTACCTTTAGATCAATTTCTCGTTCTTTTTGGCCCATGGAATTCGACTTTTTGTCAGCGTAAAGCCAATTGACGAGGAGGAAAGATGACAAAAATCTAGATCATAAAAGTACACATAACTTTGTGAGGAAAAGCGCTTATATTTTATTTTGATGGCTAAAAGGTGGAACTTGTTCATTAACTTATTTCCGATACTAAATAAAATTAGTGTAGTTTTAAAATAAAGTCTGCAAATCATGGATAGAATTACTCTTCTTAAAATTGTATTTGTTCCCTACAAAGGACAAATATCCAATATGTTAAAATATGTATGGATTTAAATCTAACTTATCCCAAAAGATACTTTAAAGAAAGGAGGTCTACCCAAACTTAGTAAAGATTATTAAAGATTTATTAATACTTGATGTAAAATTTTTAACCTGAGATATTGGGGGGGAAAAAAAAAAAAAAAAAAGCCTCAAGGAAAAAGGACACGAAAAACAATTAAAGGAGAAACAGTTAGAAAAGCTATCTATTCCAATTATAGCTATCTAGATCAAGTATTTCTTTTATTGAATAACTCTACGAGACTTTTTCCCCTCTTTTTCATGCATCTTGGAATCCCTAGGATCATCTGCACTTATATATGACCTTTTTTAGGTGACATTTTTGAGGTCTCAGTGGATAAGATACTAGGCTGATTATGTTCAACTTTGAAAAAATTAACAATATCAATAGTACAAGGAAACTAATTTCAAAAGGACGATCATTTTGACATTAAATATTTTGGTGTGATTTCTGGGTTTTTCTGAATCAACTTCTATCAGAATAATTGTTGTAATTCGAAAATGTGAACTAGAACTTTGTCATGATGATTTCGCGCATAAAATCTTGAGGTGCTGCAAAAATACAAGGAAAACAAAATCAGATTCATGAATTTGGAAACTAAAAGATCAAACAAATGAGAATAATTCAGATTCCAGTTTGATGAGTTCTTGATTTGACAGGTTTCTTTTAAGCAATGAATGCCGAAGAATTCTATCTGTGCTGCAGAATGCTGTTTCTCATGAGCTTTTCTTATGTGGTTATAAGAATGATGGGATCACAATTAAGAGGTGTCGGATTTATGATCTTTTAAGATGCATCTTTGACAGATTTCATATGCAATTAACCTTATTAAACACATGCTGATTCTCAGAATGCAAAAAACTGTTGTCAACATAAGTGTTTTGGTAACAGTAAATTACTGAATTTTGTGAAATCTTATGCAGCCCGTGTGATATATAACGGAGATGAAAGAATAAGTTCAATTACCTTTACCACCAGTGAAAAGATTGTATTGACCCATTGCTTGTCGAAGGAACATTTCTACTCCACTAACAGTGATGGCTCCAGCAGCCTCTGCATCTTTTAATAGTGTAGTTCTCCTAGGATTATAGACGGCATCAAAGACGAGCTTATATTCCTTTAAGGTAGCCTATAAAAGGATGACATGATTTTAGTTAGTGAAAATCAAATGAAAATAAAAGAATCTTTTAATTGTAAGATTTATAACCTCAGCAACAGGGATCCTTTCAGTGTTTGGATGCATTCCTATAGGAGTAGCATTTGCAAGGATTGCACCATTCTCTGGTTGGAATCTACTCAGGTCTTCAAACTGACGGGCTTCACCTGACACAGACTCGGCAAGGGATTTTGCTCTTTCTGTAAACAACCATTACAAAAGAAAAAGAGTTGATCCGAGAACAGGCACAGCAACTTATGTGCCACAGCAGGCATGATTAGGAAGTAAAAACGAATCACATTGAGCATGAAACTAAATATAGTGTTGAAGCAGAAGATTGATTTTACTCAGAGAAATGGGAGATTGGACGACATGGGGCTAATGGGGCATTTTCTAACTCAATCATATGAGAAAAAACATTTCCCTTTTTCTAAAACATTCAAAGTAAAGATATTTTAAGATGAGGAAATGAAAAAAAAGAAAAAAAAATCATGTGATATGTTATAGAAGCTGGTACACACCCAAATCAATATCAAAGATGATCAACCGTGCTCCTCTGCTTTTAGCGCCAAATGCCAGTGCTCTTCCTGCGCCCCCAGCACCCACCAGTACAAATAATTTTCCATTGAGTGGCGAAGAGACGACTTCTTCCCCATTGGTGCAGCCATGTGCTGCAAAAACACCAAAATCATAAATTTCAATCATCATAAAATTATTTGCACGACATAATTAGCTATTGAGTTGGTTACACAAATTTAGATAACCATAATATTTGAGGAATTTCAGATAACTAATTCGTAAGCGTGGAGCAGCAACTTGTCATACCTCTTAGAGCATCCTCGATTGCGGTTATAGAAGCCTCACAATCAGTATTATAACCTATTAACTTCCCATCCTTGGGCCTCCTTATAATAGTGTTAACAGCACCTATGGACTGTTATGTATACAAGATTTACAGTTAGAACAATGAAAAACATGTATTAAGTACATCATTAGGATGTTGTGTGATTATATTTCTCAGGATCAAGGCTCGGAGAATAGATCTACCTCACTGAGAAACAGGACAGAATAAGATTGGTTATATATGAGTTCATTCTGTTAACTATGATGAGAAATATCTTTTAGCAGCAGTTACATATACCGATATCTAATCCATAGAAAGGAAGAGACACGACTCGATATGCTGCTTTAGGCTCCAAGACTAACAGGCCGGCAAAAAGTAGACGTTATTGTAGCAACTATCTCCGAAACTAACTAACCTGTGTAGGCTAAATTTATATAAACCACTTGCTTCATTTTGTCCATTCGCGTAATGACAGTTAGAACATTTACTTTAAGACTATTAGCTGTAACGGTCCAAAGATAAAATATCAGATAGTTAAAGCACTGACCTGAGCAAGCGGATGGACTTCATCACAGAAATTAAGGACTGCTTCTTTGTAAGGGATTCCAACACTGAATTAAAGGGAAATTGCAGGATAAGCATCACAGAGTTCGAAAGAGAATGCAATATGCATTTCAGGCAATAAACATGGATAGGTGCTAAATTATCCCAAATAATAAGGTGATGCAGTTAAAACTATGATCACTTACCTGTAACCAGCGAAATCAGGACTTGAATAGACTCTAAAGAACTCCTTAAGATCATCCACAAGCATTGGAACATATATTCCGTTATAGCCGACATGCCTGAACGTAGGATTATGCAGAAAAGGGCCTTTACTATGACTAACTGGTTTTGAGACGAGCCCAAAAACTTTCGAATCAGGATCTATACACTCAACTTTGTATGCTTGTTTGAGGCTATTTAGAGTAGGCACACCAGGTAATGTATTTCCATCAAGAGATCCATACACTAAATAGCTTCCAAATTTTGGACCGAGTAACTGACTTATAAGACCTCTCTCTCCTGTTGAGTAGGCAATGAGCGGTATCTGAAAGTAATAAGCAAGATTAACTAGTCAAAATCATGAAACAAATATTAAAAGTTTTAGTAATTAAGATGGATATAAGTCTTTTATCTTCTGATATAGCTACAAAATACGACACAAGCAAGTGAATCCTGATGTTCTTCTCATTAAGGATAACTTATGAAACAGTACATCCCTTGAAACATCTTGTACCTGACAATGCGAAAGTAGATGGAAAATATTGACCAGCTCAGTAATATCAGTCGCACTGATTACTACTTTCATGATATCAGCTCCAATGGATTGCATGCTTACAACAAGGCGGCTAAGATCTTCTTTTGAAGATTTGGCACTGTTCACATAGGAAGATACAATTGTTTTACTGCTGCTACACTTACTAAAGTTTTGTTCTTTCATGAACTCAGCGGCAGCCTGGAAACCAACAGTTTGAATGGTCATAAAACCTCATGACATGATCATAGGCAGTGTTAGTTTAAAACGAGTCACTCGCGAAACAATTAAACAACATAGAAAATTATATGGATAATATATGTGTAATTATCACCTCGAATTCAATATCAATGTAATCAGCTCCCAATTCTTTAGCAAATTGAAGTGCTTCCAGTTGTATGTGTTGGTTACTGTCAAACTGAGTCCTGAAATTGGAATACATGGGTATTCCCCGTTAGAAGGTAAAGCATCTTATTCATGATTTAAAAGAAACTGACTCAATAAGACTAAAACAGAACCAGTTTTTTGATCCAATCATAATATCTTTGCATATTTTCTTGCTACTTATCATTTTATACTAACCCCTCAAATATACATGATTTCCACTGATAATGATAGCACAAATGAAAGTTAAAAATCACAGTAAGACTAATTCTAACTCTTTCATTATCCAAAATACTACCAACTGAAATGCTCGGAATTGTATTCATGCAGTAACTAGTGTATCCACAGTCATGCAAAAGAATTAGACATTTACTTCATCAAATATGGAGGGAAAGGATTCAAAAGGTAAGAAGAAAGAGGTCAATTATAATTTTCCTAAGAAAGTTGTTGAGAAACATGAAACGACCAAGCATTCAAAGTAAAACTTACACATGCAATGAAATATTTCCTTGGTTTATTTTTAATTAGAGTCAAATTAGAAGACACCATTTATAGTGTTTAACTGACTGAATAGATTGTGCAAGAGAGACCCGAAAAATACAAAAACTAGCAAGACAGATGGATAAAACAAGGCATCATCTCAAGAAAAGTTCTAAACTGCATTAACCAAAATCATCTGTTTAGTGCTCATCACCAAGAAGGAACGTGAGCAAGCCCAATTCTCCCCCCCACCCACACACATGTGCGCACACACACAAATCTAAGCATGAGTACGGCAAAAATCTAAAGCCCACTACAGTACACAGATGGTCTAAATTCTGGTAAAAGATAATATTTCAATACTAATCAATCAGATGGTCTACACTTGCTGATAGTACTTTAAACATTCTTATTATGTTAAAGTTTCAACGCAAGTGTTGGCGTATATAGCATGAGGCCAAATAGCATATATCAAGTAAATATTATTTAGCAGTTCTACCATTAGCATTTTTCAAGCAACAGAGAACACTATCATAAATTCATCGTACAATTACTTTTGCAGGCATTTCCTCTTGTACTAAGGATTATGTTCCAATTCCATCAAAGGAAAAAATAAAAGATTTTTAATTTCCTATTACAAGCATTTTTTTAATTTTTTTGCTAAATCAATTTCCTAAGCATGAATTGGAGTCTGTATTTGGGCAGCATTTCATTCCGAAACCAATGCAAATTCTCGTAAGTCCCCACGCTTCTCCTCTCACAAACAAAGAAATATCTCAAAACCAAACTTGAGTACAAATGGTTACTTTTTATGCCTTGTCCACAGCTGATGTGTACATATGTCAGCATGATGTGGCCCACATGTGGGACCAATGCAAGAGGCCTGCCCTCGGGGTGGGGATAGGTAATTTCCAGGATATTGTGTTGGATTTGGATATCTCTGCTAACTATGTTCTGCATCGACCATCCATTACTTTTCAAAGTTCAACTCATATGAAGTGATTGATTAAGATAAACAATCACAATCAACAGCAAAAGTTGAAAAAAAGAAAAGTTCTACAAAAAAACCTATTTATATATATATATATTTCTGCTAACTAACATTCAACATATGAAAATTCTACAAAAACAGAACGATTTAACCATTGATTCATAGAATTTAGTAGTACCTGTAAAGGATTATGACCGGAAGTGGCTTGTTTCTCAATAGGATTTCAAGGTCTTTACGAGGCTGGAAGTTCTTTATACAATCTAGCCTAATCTCAACTATATCAGCACCTTCTGACTTTGCCTTTTGCATATCCTTCAGCATTTGCTCCACAGATTCCGCCATTAATGGGGCACAAACCATCGTTGAGTTCTTCAAAAACCCAAGACTACCCATTTTCCCAGAAAACTCAGAGAACCCAAAAGAATTATTGAATCTCTCTTCAAAAAAATTCGAAAGACAAAAACTTTCAAGCTAATCTTGATAGCTTGAAGTTGTAAGCTACAAAAGAATGTGGGTTTAATTTGGTTGATTCCTATTTAGATTTCAACAAAACCCAGATGAAAAAATGAATATAAAAGCAAGCAGTCTTGAGATTTGGAAAAAAAAAAAAATGAATCAAATGAGTGCTGCTAATCAAGAATGCCCACCAAATGGTATATATATAGAGGCATATGAAAATGGAGAGTGGTTGTGTAGAAACAAGAAAAATAATGCAATGGTTGGAAGGCTGTGTTTGAATTTCATTAAAAAACCAACTACCTCAGATGAATAAAGAAAGTAGCTAGGAAAACCAAACTATTCTAAAATTGTAGGTCCAAAGTATGAGTATGACTATTTTTGAAGCATTGACAAAGAGCAAAATGGATATTGAGGGAAAGTGAAGGAAGTGGTGGATTTTAAGTACAAACATTGCCAAAACCAGGTTGGTAAATCTCTGTCCAGATTTGTCCATCGCTATCACGGCATCATACCCACTTTGTATATCATACCCACACTTTGTATATCACCTTCTATATTACTTTTATTTATAATATATTTTTTTAAATTTATTTTTTATAATTTATAAAATTCTATGATACTTAAACTGATACAAATAATTTGAACAAATAAATCTCATGTTGAATTAATAATACCAGTCTGCCACCCCACTTGGGGATAATGCCCAAAATCAAACCACACTCAACAACCCCCTCAGCATTACAATAAAAAAAATATATGTAGTCACCGGAAAAAATAGTAAAATGAGTTTCTTATTTTTGCTTTTCTCCCGGAATTTTTGTTTTTATTTAGAATAACCTATAAAATAACCATTCAACTAATTACTTGTCGTAGCTTAGAATATTTTGTTTCAAAAATTTTCGTTTCACATCTATATTATTTCACTGATTATAGTTTTCACATACAGGAATCCACCCCTTTTTACAAACTTTTTACACGATTGATTACTATCTAATTTCGTTAATCACTAAAATAAAAAAAAAAAGTAGAACTAAAATTATTGAAATAAAAAGTTTAGCACCAAATTGTAACCGATAAACTAGTTGAAGGACTATTTTAACAAATTACCCTTTTAATTATTTGTTTTCGTTTTGGGATAAACTTTTAGTAGACGGGCTGAAGATTTCTTTCAAACTTAAGGAATATGCATAAATGAAAAGTCAATTCAGCAGCAATTATAATCATTTTGATATTTCTTGATTTTGTGTTTACATCATAGCTATACTTGGAAATCACTTTTTCTTTTTTTTTTTTTTTAATGAAAAAAGAGATTATATATTATTAATGTCTAATCAAAATAGTATCTGCTACATCGGGTAGGTTGTTTCTGAACCATTCTAAAGGAACATCCAAATATAGGCAGTTTTCGCAAGCAGGTGGGTCGTATAGTTGCCCGACTTATATATATGTGTGTGTGTAAAAAAAACTATAGAATATGAATCTATATTATTAAAGAAATGCAAAACTAAAGCATCAATCTTAAAGATGTCCATCACTGCAGGGGAGAGACTGCAATAGCCACGAGTTAATCACTTTCGATAGTCAGTTGGCCAGAGATGGAGGAACCAATAGCATAACCTTCAATAATACCCCCGTAATCTCATAATAATCCACTAAGATATACTCTATTTCAGGGAATACTTTTGCTAAGAGAGGAATACCTGAAGGATTCTATATCAGGATGTCAATACTAATCTTGTCTGCAGAGAAAGCTATATCTGTGTTGACTTTTAGAATACCCAAACCCAGGGGTTTCCAAATACGTCGGGCAAGTGATGGAGAGTCTCCCTTTGTCGGGATTTGGATTGGAAGTGGAGGGCGTCATATTCATCAACAAAGTGCAGCATTTGGGCCGCAATAAGATTGCCATTAGAGCATGAACCTTTGTGCTAGAACTTGTTATGGGCGAACTAGATAAACTTTATATGCAAATAACAAAAGTTACCTCTTTCTTTTTGAATGCAGGAGATCTTTAAAACTGAGCCCATGTAAATTCTTCTATTTGCTGCCAAGACTTCAAGTGGCAACTGATCCCATATTTGCCTTGCAAAGGCACACTGAAACAAGACATTTCTATCATTCTCAACTTGAAACCCATAGTGTACACAGGTAATGTGCCATGATCCATGTTTGAGGGACCATTCGTATGTCTGACTAAACACATATATCTCATCCTTGGCTTGTAGCCAGAAATGATAGCATAGGTGCCATTTTGGGTGTAATGCCAGATAAGTTTATAATAAAGCTAAGTACGATTGCGAGGAATCTACAAAATCACCTCCATTTCATGGTATGCGAAAGTTGTCTAATCATGTCTTCCCTTAAGCATGACTGATTAAAATTAATAAGATCTACCGCATTCCTTCTTGGGCCTCTTGAGAGGAAGGAGGATAGAGTAAACCAATAAGGAAGGGGACCCACTTATCATGCAAGATCTTAGTGGAGATGCCATTACCTATTATGGGACTAGAGCCCTAAGAAAAGAAGATTTCTTTCTACAATGAGGCTTTGCCAGAGATAAGAGGGCTTGTGAAAGAGTGAAGCACATGGGAAATCCTTAGAAGGGAAATACTTTGCTAGGAGACAAGTAGTAACCAAGGATGTGGGAGAAAATACTATGCCAACATTGTTTGGCCAGCAGAGCAAGATTAAAACCTTTAAATTCCTTGAAACCCATCTCCCCCATATTTTTTGGCTTACAAAGATCCTCTCAAGATTTCTAGCAAAGCTTTTTGTTTCTCTCAGACCCTCTCCAAAAAAATTGAAGGATCATAGAATTTAAAGATCGAGTGACATTAGCAGGTAACATAAAGCAAGACATGTAAGTTGAAATAGCTTTGCCACATTTTTTATTAGCATTTTCTTACCTGCTTGTGATAAGACATTTTTCTTCCATTCATTTAGTTTCGTAAAGCGGTCTTTATCCTTAACAAATTGGAAATTTGGCTTTTTTGGCCTTCTAATGAAGCAAGGGAGGCTTAGATATGGTCTCTTGTGGTTGGGATACCCAACATAGCAGATCAAATATTATCTTGTAAAAATAAAAGGATAGAGACTTGTAAAAAAAAATAGAGCTGGTTGCTAATAATTTGCCTCTTGTGTAGATATACAAGCATAGTCATGTAGTATAGTCTTGAATGCTTCCGCCTGTTGGAGGTCAGCTTTGAAAAAAATTATATTATCATTTGAAAATAAAATGTGATATACCAAAGGGCATGTAGCACTGAAGCACAAACTAGAAATAGACATTGTTTTTCAATATACTCGATCATAGATAAAAGCCCTTCAGCACAAATGATGAACAAGTATGGAGAGAGGGGCTGCGCTGTCGAATACTCCAGGTTGGGAAAAGCTAGCAGAAGGGATCCCATTAATGATAATCGAGAAGCGCATAGTTCGAATACATCTCATAATGAGAAAAATCAGGCTCGGAGGAAAATGCATGCCTAACATTACTGATTCTAGGAAATACATTTCAACTCCGTCATAGGCTTTAATAGGTCTAGTTTCAGGGCTAATCACTTTTCTTATTTACAAGGAAAATAGCATATTTAGTTTTGAAATAATATAGTCCTCAAAGTATATCTTCTGCCATTATGAACCCTAAACAATTTACAACAATGCAATAAAATCATTTTGTCGTCAAATTGATGTAGATCTAAAGAGTCAAGCACCTATACATGTAAAGCTTGGACCACTCACTAGGGCTCGGTCAAAGAAACTCAAGATTCATGATGCAAATGAGGCTAAGGGCATAGTTGTTTTCATGGAGGAAGCTTCGAAGAATAATCTTGAAGGGTCTGAAGATCAAGGAAAGGCTTCCAAGTTGTTCTCAAAATGTTCAATTAGCAAGGATCATTCAAAGGAACAAATTGGAGGAGAAAATAGCTAAGTATTGGAGAAGAGCACCCTACCGTCGATGGTGGCCCTGCCCTTACTGCGCCGGTGGGCTTTTACCGGCACATCACTTGGAAGAACACATGGAAGTATACACCATACCACGTCCGGTAGGTCTAACTCTACCATCGCCGATAGGGTTCTGGTGGAGGAATGCCAATGCGACTTTATTGGCTGGATTTTATTATTGAACTTGTTTTTCTAATTTTTAATCAAAGGTTTAGTGGGAATTTTATGTCCTTAACCAATAGATTAGCTAGGCTTAAGGCTTGCCTATAAATACCCCATTATAAAGTAACTAACTTTGATAAATTTTTGCTAAAATTTGAGAGAGGATTCTCCAATTGTCTCTAAGGTTCTTCACCCTTCTTAGTTAGGTTGCTAAGAGTTAATGTCCTTAGCTTGTGAACAATTGTTTACCTTACATTTTGGAATCTATGGGATTATTGATCATCCAATTCCTTTCTTTAATTGAGTCTTAGAGTTCTTGTTCTTAGATTCAATTAATCCTAGGTCTTCTAGTTTGTATAGTTGGGGTTTTGAGGCCTTAGTTTCCTCAAGGTTCTTTCTATAAAATTGGGAATGGGTTTTACCTCTCACTATTGGGTTTATGAGGCTTAGATCCTCATAGGTTTTCTATTGGAGTGTTGAAACTACAAAATCCTCAATAGAGGTTCTTCATCCAAGGAGGTGATCTTGGGAAAGGTATGGCACCCTATCTATAATCAAAAGAGGATCTACATCAAACTGGTATCAGGGCAACCTCTAAATGAAGGTCAGTTGTGTTTTAATTGTTTAAAGTTCGTTGAAAATTTTTTAAAAAAAGAACAAGAAGTATGTAACGCCCTATCCAATAAGTACCTAACATGACTCTAAAATTTCAAGCATTATGAAAGTAGAATTTGGGTTTAATATAGTGGAGTATAGTATTTTGACACTTAGTGGTATTTTGGAGATACTTAGGCTTGAGAGTAAAATTTTATTATATTGATCTTTTATTAGTGAGGTTTATAAGTGGCTTTAAGTGGGAATTTTTTTAGAATACCTAGTGTGTGAATTTTAGAAATTTAAGCACTTTACATTCCTATATAAGGTTTTAAAGTGGTAAGTAAAAAAAAAAGGAAACTTACCAATTAAGGAAATACATGCCACCTTCCTAGCCACCTGTCACAACCACCAAATCTTCCCCAATTTCTTTTCTTTTTTTTTTTTCTCTCACCCTAACTGCCGTACTCCCTCTTTCTCCATATATAATTAAATATATATATGTGTCTTTTTTTTTAATTTTTGATGATTCTTGGGCAGCCACATATATGTGTGTGTGTGTGTTATAAGTCTTCTTCCTTAGTTTTGGGCAGCCATAATTGAGACTCCAAGTTAAGGTTAGTGTTGCATGTTTTTTTTTTTTAATTTTATTCTTGTTAGTTAGATTATATATATAGTTTAGTTTAAGTTATGATTTCTTTTTTGTGGGATTTAAATGGTTTAAATGGGTTTTATTATATAGTTAATTGTGGTTTCTTGAGAGTGTATATTTTTAAGGGTATAAGATTTTCAATCTTTTTAAAGTATTACTATAGGTATATATACACACACACATATATATATATATACAGGGACGGAACCAGAACAATATGATTGGGGGGGCTGGAGGAAAAAAAAATTTTGCCAGAATTTCGTCTATAAAATAATACATTCCATGTACAAAAAACACTCAAACAATTCCAAATTTACATATAATATAGCAAAAGAATAGGTAATCGCCCATTACCAATGAGGAGTGATCACCCATCACTCACGGGATAAACATTACAAATTCTAATACTACATATAATAAAACAAATGAATAGGTAATCACCCATTACCAAAGAGGAGTGATCACCCATCACTCACGGGATAAACATTACAAATTCTAATACTACATATAATAAAACAAAAGAATAGGTAATCGCCCATTACCAATGAGGAGTGATCACCCATCACTCACGAGGAATGATTACCCATCACTCACGGGATAAATACCTCTATCAAAGCTGAGAATCTTGATCAGAATCTTGAGATAACAGGATGAGTAAAACACGATCAGAAGACGAAATCCAATATGACCTGCAATTGATATTTGACACATTAGAAGATTAATATAAAAACAAATAACATTCATCCCAATGCAAAGAATGAAAAAGAAATGACTACTGAAAAATGATTTAAACCAAGTAAAATCTTTAAACCATAGCTTCTGAAACGATCTTCTAATTTCACCAAAATCAGTTTGCGGAAATTTATGATCACATGGTTGAGTTGGCCCTTTAGCCACATAACGTCTCCTTAATTCATCTCTAATTTCATAAGGATAACTATCAATTGGTTTACGCAATCCTGAATCACCAATAATTTCAAAATCCGAAAACTCTACCCCTACCTGAGGCTTTTTCGCACGATCTTCAATATTAACATTTCCTTTATTGGCTGATTTTTCTTCAACCTGTTTAGGAACCTTCTTCCATTTTCCAATAAATTTCTCCATAGTAAAATCCTATATAATATTCAAATATTTTAAATTCACAATTCAACACATTTCATGTATAACATAATAATTAATTAGTCTATAAATTACATAATAATCATATTTTTACCAAACAAACCCTAGACAATTTTTCACTATAAAATAACAACATAAAAATTTTAGCACTCAAAAATCTATTTACCAAAAAAAAATTTTAGCACTCAAAATCAAAAATCATAGAAATGGAACTTTTTCTGAAAACTTACTTTTTTTTTTTTTCAAGATTGTTGTGAACATCGTGTTAGACAATACTATATAAAAGTGAAATATATATCTTTTAGAAGAATAAAATATAACGAAAATGGTAACAATTACCTTTTAGATAATTGTTGAATTCAAAATTCATATTAATAAATGGATCATAACAAATTTTAAGATTAGGGGATACATTAAACCATATATAACAATTACAAAGTTTCAAAAAATTGGAACTGTTCAACCTTGATAAATAGGATAAATGCTGCCAATTTGATTCTAATAGAGTAATACTATTAAACTAATTTGTCTTATCACTTATTATTACTTAATACATCTTTTAATAGACTCTAGTATCTCAAAAAATTTCATCATGCTAATTACTCAATTAAAATTTGATTAGAATTAAAATTAAAAGTTTTCAAGTGTATTAGGGATTAAATTGAGGATAAATCCTAACAAATAATGTGAATTTCCTTATGAAGACAATTAGAAAGACCATCCTTTTGGGTTGTCTCTGTATTTTTCCTCTAAAACTATTTAGTTGTAAGTCAATGCAGATGGGATAGGCATCAGATGCACATGGTTTCCATTAATGGAGTAAGTTGAAGAGTCAATGGCGGATCCAAATTATCCTATCCCTTTTTTTTTTTTATAAAGGAAATCCACTATCCTATCCTATAAA
Organism: Catharanthus roseus; assembly: GCA_028651295.1. Classification (NCBI taxonomy): domain Eukaryota; kingdom Viridiplantae; phylum Streptophyta; class Magnoliopsida; order Gentianales; family Apocynaceae; genus Catharanthus; species Catharanthus roseus. The sequence continues at coordinate 26,829,339 of JAPQWS010000153.1, read as the reverse complement.
CAATAGTAGTAATTTAACTATGGTTTTTAATTTAACAAATCTGAAGCAGTTAGTACACGATTTAGCGACCATGAACACGATAGATGATACCTTCATCACCTCCGGCAAAGTCAACTTCCTCCCGACACCAAAAACCACCGTTATCACCGCGGAAACAGAGAAGAGGATCAAAAGCCAAAATCTAATCGGAATCTTCTTCATTTCGGTGATCTTCTTTGCTTTCATCACGAGCGCAATCCTCTTAACTCGATACGCAAATACAACATCGATTTTCATCGCCCGACGAAGCCAAAGAAACAACGCAAATCTTCCGTTCAATGACAGAGCATTTTCCGGTGTGCCTCGATTCTATATCCTCCCCAATCACCACCTCCCAGCGGTGGCTATAAATGGAATGGTCCAGATGACATTTTCATTCTCTCTCTCCAATTAGCTATTGAACAACTCAACAATCTCACTTCACTAACAAAATCCTTGATCTCGAATTCCAGATCCGACGACTCAAAAGTCGATCCGAAACAATGCAAAATTCAAATCGACGATTCCCACTGGGACCGACTCAATAGGTCTTTAACAGCGTCGGCTACAATATTGATTTTCTCCGGGCGGCCGCAGGACGGTGATAATCCGGAAATTCAACTGCAGAAGGAAAATTTAGCTGGGGAAAAAATCAGGGACGGAACCACGCTTGGGTTGGGCTGGGCTCGGTTGTTGCTTGCTTGCTGCTGCTGCTGGTGGCGCCGCCTCTGCTGCGCCCGCCTGCGACTCGTCGTCGACAACCGCACGCAGAGTCCGACAAGGAGGAGGAGGAAGAGAAGAGGAAGGAGGGAGGTCTGTCTCGCACGCGCAGAGGGAGGGGGAGCGGAGCGAGCGGGCGAGGGGGGTGCTGCTGCTGCTGTGTGCGCCGGCCGGTGCGGGAGGAGGAGATCGGAGTCGGAGACGGGGAGAGAGAAGAAGAATGAAATTGATTTGGTGTTTTTTGCTTTGGAGCAGATGACGAGGTTTGTTTTTTTTTAAATCGGTCCCTACATTTTGTGGGGGGCTAAGCGAAAACAAAATTTTTGGGGGGGCTTAAATGCAAAAAATATAAAAAATTTTTTTTAAAAAAAAATCCCGGGTGGGCTCGAGCCCACCAGAGCCCAGACGTGGTTCCGTCCCTGCTGCTGCTGCTGTGTGCGTCGGCCGGTGCGGGAGGAGGAGATCGGAGTCGGAGACGGGGAGAGAGAAGAAGAATGAAATTGATTTGGTGTTTTTGCTGGAGCAGCGACGAGGGTTTGTTTTTTTTTTTTTTATAAATCAGTCCCTACATTTTGTGGGGGCTAAACTGAAAACAAAATTTTTGGGGGGGCTTAAATGCAAAAAATATAAAATTTTTTTTAAAAAAAAAAATCCCCGGTGGGCCCAGGCGTGGTTCCGTCCCTGTATATATACATCCTAACTTCACCTTATCAAATCTCTATGTTTAGGGAATAGGATTATTTGATTAATACCTAAATATTAAGTATTTTCTTATTACTATATTTGTAAGATTATAGTACTAGATCTGTATCCAAGTGAGTCCACAAACCTCGTTTTATCAAGTTATTTCAAATGTTACACTCCATACAAAAATGATCTCTAAACTTGTCATAAAATATTTACTACTTTTGGAACGATATAACTTTACATGTCGTTCTTAATTGGAGATGTTCTCTACAATGTATTGCATGTTCATTAGAAATGCATAGGAACAGTGCTCCACATAGGTGCTTCTTTTTAAAACAGATTATTTTTGTGGTGATAAAGAAGTAGTCTGTACATGGATTTTCTGGAAATATTTATGAGTTGGAAAATTCTTTTGTCTTGAAAAGTTACATGATTTGACATGCATGAATATAGATTTGGCATGATTGTAAAATCTGCATAAGTATGTGATGACTGGCGGATGGGGATTTTTGTTGATCTAAAATGTTTATGATTTGAATCTGTTTTGACGGCCGAGCAAGTGGCTTTTCAGTTTGTAAATACATATGAAAACCCCATTCCGACCAGGGTTGAAGTTTTGGTTAAAATCATGTGAATGGAAGCATCAGAGGATTGCACTGTATGTGGCTAATCCCCCGTACTAGGGCCTCTTCCCATGACGTGGATGAGTTTTTGACTCTGAAGGTGGATCTACTTGAAGTGGGGCATAGTACCTGGAGGGCATAGCCCAATCAGTATTTACATGGACCTCGCATCATGCTCTGCAGTAGATCAGCCGCCTTGGGGAGAGTTAGGAGGGGCTTGAAACTAAGGTTGGTCTCAGGACAGTCCTGGTTGGTACCCCAGGAATCTGTAGCCTAGTCTGGCCATGGGGAGAGTAGTTGTTATGGAATCGAGCGCTCGTATGGTGTTTTGGTGGTATTGACTACGAGATGCTGGAACTTGGTTCCGATGACCTCGTTATGTTATGGGATCCGAACTTTGTCCGTGGAGCCCGACTGTTGCATTACAGGTTCTTTTGAATTCGGGTGTAGAAGTTGCGCTGATGTATCTTGATTCACTCACAGTTCCCAGCTGTGCTCGAACCCCTCATATAGGTTCAAGCATCAATGGTGTTAAAGCAACAAAAGAAAAAAATGTTTTCTGATAACATTTCATGGACCGCTTTTGTGAAACTGCATCACTATTATTTTAAAGAAACCACTAACACGCACATACATGTGGACTCACTGAGCGTTCACGCTCACGTTTTTCTGTGTCATGTTTTCGTCTCAGTTGACTCAAGACGATCAGAGGCACAGTAAGCCGCTGAAGTGTTAGGCGTGGAGTTTTGGATTGAATCTCTCCGGAAGAACATGTGTTTATGATTTATTTTTTCTTAAACTCGAGCTGTTTGTATAGTTCCTCCTTTTACTTCGTCGTGTGGATTTATTTGTATAAGATATTTTCATCTTTGTATTAGGATGACCCTAAGAATTTTCTTGAACCTCATGTTTTGAGCGTACTATAAGTATTCAGTTTACTTAGTTTTCCGCTGCGTATTGTATATATCTACTTCTAAGTATGCCCCGGGGTTGTGCTCCTGTCTTCAGACTTATAGTCTAGTGCCGAGAGTCACGTAGATGTTGGAATCCGTAGGCAAAAACAAAGTAAAATAAAACTACGGAAATCCACCAACAAGATCTGCACATACTAGAAAAACCGATTGGATAGAAATTACCTCAATGTTTTGATTGTTCGTTGTGGAGGCGCTGCTTTGTACACTTCGCCCTCTACTGGTATCCACGCGACGAACTCCTCTGCAAGCGATCGGGATGCTAGCCCCTTCTGTGTTCTGAAAACTGTTCAGAACTGATCTTGACTATCTGGTAATCGGTCGTATTTCGGAGAGAGGAGGCTAGATACTATATCGCCGTTCTAGCTTTTAGGGTTTTTTTTTTCTTTAATCAGATAAAGGACCGCCACCAAGAAAAGGTTCACATAACCTTTTATAGCTGTCAATATCAAAACCCTAACTGTCATCTAATGACAGTTTAATCTCGTCCGTCTATTCCTATAATCATCCAACGATTGGATGAGTAATATTAAGTAATTAATTTCATTTATTCGATTAAATAAAATTAATTACTTATTAACCTACCAGAAAATACAATATGGAATCTGATTCCCCTTTGTATACGTTCAACGAATCTGAACACAATCTAGATTCATTGAACGTGGACATTATGCTCATAAGATCGTCTATGCATGTGACCCTGTAGGTTCACTTAACGTTGGCAGTGAATGAAAAAATGTCCTAGACATTTATTCACAAAACATAAGCGGCCTGTAGCAAGACATTATGCTTACCCAAGTTAAGTAAATGTAATAATAACCTAGCATCAGATTTAACATTTAGTCCTTTTGTCACACGATATCCTAATTAAGTATAAGGCATGGATCAAGTCATCCTTATAAAATTTAATTAACCATTTACTTGATCACCAGGCAGACTGTTCTAACAAATAATATTAATAACACCTTATTAATACTTATTTGAGTATGGCCATGCATATTTTCCAGTCTTCCTTATCAAGGGGCCCATGGATATCTCTCTCTAAAAAGAGAGGGACAAATCCCTTTCACTATCTCCAATATTCAAGCCATGACGAGAAAATAAGCCAACCAATAATCATAATGATCACCTAATTAAAAGTGATGTTTGACTATGTCAAAACATATTTTTCTCCCCATGCAAGAAACATTAGGTAGAAGGACACCAAATATAAAACTGAGAAGAAATACTTATAACTTAAACCCATGCAATATTTCTTCTTCACTTTGGGTCATGTCCAATACAATATTCTCAATATGTATTTATGAATTGATTTTATATCTCATATTCATGATCAGTAAAACTTGACCATCAATCAACTTCACACTAGTTTACAAGGTGTAATAAACTAGGGACAAATAAGAATAGTATTTTATTAGCTATAAGGGTTTCACTATCAAGTCACATAATGACCAAGAGCATAAAATACCTTTCAAAAATACATGCTTCATAAATCATAAAAGTGAGTCAATTAGTCTTAGGGCATATACTAACAGTAGATACCCTACTCAGCTGCAGTTGACCTAGTAGCTGGGTTGGGGGTATCACAGAGTACTTGATAATCAAAAAAATTAAATGAAGATCATGCAATATTAGGCACAGAAAAATCAATCCAAAATTCAATTGAAAATCAAATGAATTATGTGCGAATTTGTTGATGTTTTTTGATGGAGATGTTCTTCTTGAGTTAGGATTCAATTGAAATAAGTTTTACTCAATTTGGAGTTCAATTGATTGCTCAATTTGATTGAATTATGAAAGATGTTACGGAATCACGATTGTAGAAAAAGTGTTGATAATCCGAACATATCTCGTATTATACTGATTCAATTCGAATAAAAATTTGTTCTTAAATTTATCCTCCACGAGTGAGGAATCTTTTTAAGTTGGTTTCATCTGATTTGGATGCTTAGTTTTCGAATTATCATCATTTTAGTGACAGGGTGTCATTATCCCCTATTTCCTGGAAAAAATTGTCTTAGTACTCTTGTGTTCTTCGCTTAGCTTAATTGTTTGAATTGGTTTTTTTTTTTTACTTCTAATTGTTTCCTTGTGTGCTCTTAATCTTTTTTTGATGATCAATTAAGTTTGTTAGCTCTTTTCCATAGATTATATTCTTTGAAAATTTTATACTTCAAGTGTTTGAAACTTTGCGTCTTTGAACACTAATCCAACTAAGTGCATTGATTGATTTACTTGCTTGGGATTGTTGCTGTTGGTTTGAGTTGGTTAAGAGGTTGAAGGATCTTATGGAGACTTTAGTGTTCAGTGTTTGGAAAAGGCAAGATGGTGAGCTTATTTTGAAAAAGCCAATGAAGAATGTTAAACACGAGAGAATTGATTAATCATTAAAGAGTTTAAACACTTGGGGAGTGATTGAGAGGTCTTTTTGTTTTGTTTTGTTTGTTTAATTTGCAGGTTTAATAATGTCTATGGATGGTTATTTGCCTACTCAATCTCATTAAGAAGGTACTGGTGATTCTATAAGGATGAATCTAAATGAGACTTTGAGGTCTTTGCAACAATCAATTGAAAGAATAGCAAGACCATTCCAAAGTGTTGCTAAAGATGTTGAAGAGCTTAATAAAAACAAGAGTAGTGCCGTAATAGAGCAAAGAGTTGGAAATAACCATGGTTGCTTTAATTCACCTCACCATCAAAGAGCTTTTGATGATGTATCTACTTATGGATACCATGACATGCCGGTTCAAAACTTTTATCCATTTCATGAAGGTGGATACCAAAGAAGACCACAATTAGAGTTGGAAGAAGAGGAGGTCTAGGAGGGAGAGGACACTATAGACCACAAAAAGATCTTCCAAGACATGAAGCATGGCATAAGATAACTTGTATGAAGATTATAGAAATAATCCTAATGTTAGCCAGGCATAACATGATGGCTACTATAGTAATCAACAGGGAGATAAAGCTCTAGACAAAATCAAGTGGAAGGTACCTAGCTTCAAGGGTGAGAGTGATCCAAATGTGTTCCTTGATTGGGGATGACAATTAGAGAACTTATTCATGGTGAGAAGTTATAGTGACATTATCAAGGTGAAATTAGTCATTGCCGACTTTTCGAGTTATGCACTTCATAGGTAGGAAAGGATTGTTACTCAAAGGTTAAGAGATGGAAGGCAACCGGTAGAAACTTGGGCAGAGTTGAAAACTCTCATGAAAGAAAGATTTGTGTCGAAACATTATTATAGGGAGCTTCACTACAAGTTGATGACTCTTAAGCAAGGCAACAAAAGTGTGCAGGAATATAGACAAGAGAGGAGTTGTACACTTTGAGATTGAGCTTGGAAGAAGACAAGGATGCTTTAATTGCTAGATTTCTAAGTGGTCTCAATAGGGACATTGCTAATCGATTAGAATTGTACCCTTACACCACTTATGAATACATGTTTCATTTGGCTACCAAGATTGAGAATCAAAGGAAGAGGATTGGTTTCTCTAAAGCTAATCTTCCTTCTTCAAGAATCTTCAAGAAGTGTGGTGTCTAAACCTCAAGCATCTACCTACAAGAGTTGGCCAAAGAAAGAAAATGTGGCTTTCAAAGATCATCCTAAGTCTAAGGTGGAAGAGAAAGGAAGGTTAATCACCAATCCAACAAGGTGCTTCAAGTGCAATGGTGTGGGGCATATAGCCATCAATTGCCCTACCAAGAGAACTTTGGTCTTTAGTGAAGACTTAAATGGTTGGATTGAAAAGAGTGAAGATGATTGCCAAGAAGGTATTCTTGACAAAGAAGAGAGTAGTGAAGACCAAGAGATTGCATCTTTTGAAGCTGATGAAGAAGGTATGAGTTTGGTGACTGTTAGACCTTTGTCTATCCAAGTCCATGAGGAGGAGACTAGCATTCAAAGAGAAAACATCTTTCACACTAAATGCTTAGTGGGAAGTAAGTTGCTAACCTTATTGTTAATAGTGGTAGTTGCAATAATGTGGCTAGCACTTAACTTGTTAAAAAGTTGAACTTACCTCTTCTCAGGTATCCTAAACTTATAAGCTTCATTGGTTGAATGATAGTGGAGAAGTGAAAATGAACAAACAGGTGCTAGCGTCTATTACTGCATGAGGTTCTTTGTGATGTGGCTCCTATGCAAGCGAGGCATTTGTTGTTGGGACGTCCTTAGCAATATGGTAGAAAGGCTATTCATGATGGTGTGTAGAACACCTATACTTTTGAAAAGGATGGAGTAAAATTCATGTTGAATCCTTTGTTTCCTTGTCAAGTATATAGAACAAAAGAAAATGAGAGAAAAAGAAAGTCTAGAGAGTGAGAAAAAGAGAAAGAGTATTAAAGAGGGAAAAAGAATTGATGAAAAAAATTTGAGTATGGAAGGACCTAGAGAGGAAAAACTGAAGAGAGACAAGAAAAAGAATGATACTTGCAAAGGAGAGAAAAAATGTTTCTATGCAAAAGAGAGTGCGATCATAGAAGCCATTGAAAAAGAAGAGTTGGTTTTACTTCTCTATTGCAAGGGTATATTTGTTTCTACTAATGATTGCTTGTCTTCTATGTCTAATACTATAGTAAAAGTTATTGAAGAATTTAAGGATGTCTTTCCTGAAGAGATGCCAGATGGACTTCCTCTCTTGAGAGGGATTGAACATCAAATTGATTTGGTATCTGGAGCGGCGTTTCCAAATAGACCGGCTTATAGAAGTCCTCCTAAAGAGACCAAGGAACTAAGAAGACAAGTTGAGGAATTTCTCTCCAAAGGATATGTAAGAGAAAGTTTGAGCTGTTGTGCCATTCCCGTTTTATTAATTTCAAAGAAAGATGGTACATAGCGCATGTGTATAGATCGTAGAGCCATTAATAATATTACCATCATTATAGGCATCTATTCCTAGATAAGATGATTTGCTTTATGAATTGCATGGTTCTCAAATATTTTCAAAGATCGATTAAAATCGAGTTACCATCAAATTAGAATGAAGGAAGGGGATGAGTGGAAGACGACTTTCAGACCCAATTTTGGGCTTTATGAATGGCTAGTCATGCCTTTTGGTTTAACTAATTCTCCTAGTACATTCATGAGACTTATGCATCATGTGTTGAGAAATTTCATTGGTAAATTTATTGTTTTATATTTTGATGATATCTTGATCTATAGAAAAACTTATGTAGATCATTTGCATCATCTTAAACAAGTTTTGTTAGTTTTTAGAAGTGAGAAATTATTTGCTAACCTAGGAAAATGTGAGTTTTGTTTGGAAAAAGTGACTTTTCTAGGTTGTGTGGTGAGCTCTCAAGGCCTTCAAGTGGATCAAGAAAAGGTGAAAGTAATCAAAGAATGGCCTACTCTCAAAAATACATCTGAAGCAAGGAGCTTTCTCAGATTGGAAAGTTTCTATAGGAGGTTCATCAAGGATTTTAGTACCATTGCTAGTCCTTTGACGAATGTTACCAAGAAGATGAATTGTTTTAAATGGGAGGAAATTCAAGAGAAAGCATTCAAGCTACTAAAGGAGAGGTTGAGTAGTGCCCTCTACTTGCACTACCTAACTTTGAGAAGATGTTTGAGATAGAATATGATGCCTCGGGTGTTGGCATTGGAGGAGTATTGATGCAAGACAAAAGACCCTTGGTAACTTTTGTGCAAAGTTGACCGGTATGGCATTGAATTATGCTACATATGGTAAGGAGCTCTATGCACTTGTGAGGACATTGAAACATTGGCTACAACATTATTTATGGCCAAAGGAGTTTGTAGGGCACACCAATCATGAGTTCTTGAAGTTTCTTAAAGGAAAACAAAAGCTAAACAAGAGGCATGTAAGATGGATGGAGTTTATTGAGACTTTTCTATACATCATCCGGTATAAGAAAGGTAAAGAAAACATTATAGCCATTGCATTGTCTAGAAGGTACACTCTTATCTCTACTTTGCAAGCTCAAATTCTTGGTTTTGAGATGCTTAAGGAATTATATGCTAGTGATAAAGATTTTAAAGATATAGTTTAAGATTGCTTGCTTGTGGCTAATGATAAGTATCTCATGCATGATGGTTTTCTTTATCATGAAGGAAGATTGTGCATTCCATCTTGTTCTACTAGGTTGTTGTTGGTTAAAGAGGCTCATTGTAGTGGCTTAATGAGACATTTTAGCATTATTAAAACTTATGATATCTTGCATGAGTATTTATTTTAGCCTCACATGAGAAAGATGTTGAGAGATTTATTGGAAATTGCTTAGAATGTAAAAGGCTAAATCTACTTCTTTACCACATGATCTTTATACTCCTTTAGATGTGCCTTAAGGGCCTTGGCTTGATATTTCTATGGATTTATCCTTGGATTACCTAAATCGCCTGAAAGAGTGGATTCTATCTTTGTTGTAGTAGATAGCTGTTCTAAAATGGCTTATTCCATACCATGTAAGAAAATCGATGATGTTAGCCATGTCACAAACTTGTCCTTTACTTGGGTGGTTCGATTTCATGGTATACCTAGAAATATTATATTTAATCGTGGCACCAAGTTTCTTAGTCATTTTTGGCCTGTTGAGGAGACTTGGCACTAATTTGTTGTATTCTACAGCTTGCCATCCACAAATCGATGGCCAAACGGAGGTGGTCAATAGAACTATTAAGCAACTTCTTAGGGCCATCTATAAGAAGAATTTGCACCAACAGGAAGAGTTAATCCTTCATATTGAGTTTGTTTACAATGGGCTGGACATTTTATTACCTCTTATTATCCTTTTGAGCTTGTTTATGGTTTCAATCCTTTAACTCCTTTTGATTTGGTTCTTTTGCCTATAGATCATTTTGTGAGCTTGGATAGAAAGCAGAAGGCGGAGCTTGTCAAGTCCATTCATGCAAAAGTGCATGATGATATTGAATCCAAAAACAAGAAATTAGTGGCATGCAAAATGTTAGAAGGAAAGGAGTTGTGTTTGAACCCAGTGATTGGGTTTAAGTTCATCTTCGAAAGTCACGTTTTCCTTCTTAACACAAGAATAAGCATGATGCTCGTGGCGATGGATCTTTTCAAGTTCTTGAGTGTCTTAGTGATACTGCCTATAGAATTGATTTCCAGGTGAATACAATGGCGGCGCCACCTTTAATGTTACCTATTTGTTTCTTTTTGATGTAGGTGAAGATTTAAGGGTGAACCTTTTCAAAGGTGGGCAGATGATGTAGATCGAAAAAGTCAAGCACCTATGGAGAAGCTTGGACCACTCACTAGAGCTCGGGCAAAGAAACTCAAGATTCATGATGCAAATGAGGCTAATAGCATGGTTGTTTTCATGGAGGAAGCTTTGAAGAATAATCTTGAAGCATTTGAAGATCAAGAAAACGCTTTCAAGCTGTTCTCAATTTGTTCAATTAGCAAGGATCATTCAAGGGAACAAATTGGAGGAGAAATGGCTAAGTATTGAAGAAGAGCATCCTACCGCCCTACCTCTACCGTTGTAGGTGGGCTTCTACCAGCAGATCACTTGGAAGAACACATGGAAGAACATACCCTACCGCGTCCAGTAGGTCTCACTCTATCGTCGCTGGTAGGGTTTGGGTTGAGGAGGGCCAATGCGACTTTATTGGCGGGATTTTATTATTGAACTTGTTTTTCCCGTTTTTAATCAAGGGTTTAATGGGAATTTTAAGTCCTTAAACAATTAGATTAGCTAGGTTTAAGGCTTGCCTATAAATACCCAATTATAAACTCAATGTAACTAAGTTTGATGAATTTTTGCTGAAATTTGAGAGAGGATTCTCCAATTGTCTCTAGGATTCTTCACCCTTCTTAGTTAGGTTGCTAAGAGTTAATTTCCTTAGTTTGTGACAATGGTTTGCCTTAGATTGTGGAATCTGTGGAATCAATTGATCATCCAATTCCTTTCTTTAATTGAGTCTTAGAGTTCTTGTTCTTAGATTCAATTAATCCTAGGTCTTCTAGGTTGTGTAGTTGGGGTTTTGTGGTCTTAGTTTCCTCAAAGTTCTTTCTATCAAATTGGGAATGAGTTTTACCTTTCAATATTGGGTTTATGAGGCTTATATTCTCATAGGTTTTCTATTGGAATGTTAAAACTACAAAATCCTCAATAGAGGTTCTTAATCAAAGGAGGTGATCTTGGGAAAGGTGTGGAATCCAATCTATAATCAAAAGAGAATCTACATCACAAACACTTAACTAATATGGAAAATATTACACGAGCTAGTCACATGTGGTAGTTTTATGGGTAAAAATATATATTATAAGCTATTCTGTTAAAAATAAAACATGGTATGCCATATTGGGATGGAAAACCATATTTTCTTTTCTTATTGGGAATATTATTCACGTTTATGGAGAATATTCACATTTATGGAAAGTTATTTAATTGTATATATTATATGACCATTTGTTTACATGGTAGAATCATCTTGTATATGATAGTATATTATAAATATATGTAAATTAGGCAGATTTGCCTCCTTAGATTAACCATCTCTTATTGTATGTAATAACATTCTTTTCAATGGAATAATCAAGCATTGCAGCTTTATTCTGTGCCATCTCTTATTGTATGTAATAACATTCTTTTCAATAGAATAATCAAGCATTGCAGCTTTATTCTATGCCAGAATATTGTTTTCTTTGATATGGTATAAGAGCAGGTTCTTGAGAAATAAAAAAAGAAGAAAAATGACTAATCAAGAATCGAAATAAACGGTAGCCTTAGCAACAATCGATGCGGTCTCTAGTAAAGCTTGCCGGTATTCTTCTCCCAGGTTCCACCATCTTGTTTTCTTCCTAGACCTCTAGAAATCTCTTGCACTCAGTACCTGTTTCTCTCTTGGGATTGAGAAGCTCTGAATTTGAAGCACCAATCAATGGCACAGCTAGAGCAGGACCTGGACTACTTGGTTGCAAGCCAAGTGGCAACTATGGAATTCTTCCTAGCGGCAGTTAGCAAAGTTGCTTTCCCAAGTTGCCGGTAGCGTACGCTGCTCTCTTTTATCTTCCTGATGGAATGAATTCTTCACCTCTAACGAGCTAGCGACCATCTTTAAAGTTGGGTCATCATCTACAACAACAGTCGCCATAACTTTCGATTGTGGCAGGCGAATTTTGGAATGCATTTGCAGCACCAATCTGGTCAGACGTGGTTTCCAACGCACTTCCTGGCATGACCTATGCTACCATTGCTCCTTCCGTGTAGCCGAATTATTCTTCAGCAACGACCCCTGTTGCTACACCGGTGTTCTTCAACCAGGGGCGGGGAAGAATATTAGAAGTTGGGGAGACATACTGGGCCACATAAAATGGGTCGCAGACATGGCCTAGCATTTCCTCTTGTAGGAAGCCCGATGCTCTTTCTGGTAGGCATCAGCCATGGAATGGGCCTCCAATCATGTAGTGGCCCATCTCCACTGGCAATCACCCTTTTTGGGCCAAGATATTGTTTGTTTTCCACAATAGGCTGGTACTGTGCATAGGGCACCCGTGGATACAACCTTTACTAGGCCAGTGAACTCACCATCACCAAATGAGCAACTCTACAGTATGAAAAATTTTATTTGGTTGTTGGATTCTTCAGCTTCTTGACATATGATTGGTAGACTTGAGTTTTTATCCAATATTCATACTATTCCGTCTTGTTTTATTAGATTGCTTGATGGGTCACTATTGCTAACTCTGAATGACTGCGAATTTTGGGCCTGACTTAGTTATTCATAATGTCTTATATGTGCCTAATCTTATAGTTAATTTGTTCTCTATACTGCAGTTGTTGCAATCTAATCCTGAGTATGAGGTTTATTGGACCATATGCTGAGGAAGGAAATTGGACTGGGTAGGCTAGCACATGGGGTGTATAATTTCTCACAGGCAGGTTGATATTTTAAAAACCAAAGGGGAAACTACTAAACTAAAATCTCGATGAATGATAAAGGCTCAAGTACTAATCATCCTTTCTAATGTTTAGTCTAACGAAAAGTTGATTTGAAAAAAAATTAACTAAAAACCTGAAAATGGTTTATCAACTAAGAAAGCGAAGCAATAAAATTAAAGTTGTAAAAACTATTAAAGCAAGAGTTTGGATGGTAGAATCACCCTAATCCTTGTTACTAATTCAATTGGAAAACTTTAAAGAATACGATATTGAATTAATCAAGTTGGGTCGACCGAACAAATCGGGTAATCTCTATCTCTAGGCAAAAGCCACTCTATTCACTAACCCTTAGAGGAAAATCTCTTTTTCCCTAACCAATTATGAGTGCAGTAATTATAAGTGATTTAAAGGACCTAAAAGTGCACTATCATATCTATAATCAATTGCCCCAATTAAACCCCAATTGGTCACCCTAGAATGTTCTTCATTTTTTAATCCCGAACACTTTGCGATAAATCTAATATGGTGACAGTTAAATTGCAACAAAACACAATTGAAAGACAACTCAATTGAAAACAAGCATCGAATTCAATAAATTAAACCAAGAATATTGTAATCAAGAATTAGGGTTCAACCCTCATCCAAACATAAAAATCTACACACTAACCATTGTATAAAACTGAAATTAAACATTGAATTTAGTAAAAATAAAGGAAAAAGCTTAGGAGGAAGGTTGAACCTAAAATCGCAGTCCCGAACGTCTCCCGAGCTCATCTCTCGAGTTGCCCAGTTTAAACCCGAAACTGTGATGTTGGATCTTCGAATCTTGATCTCTAAATATCTAATTACGAATTTCCTATTGTTTTCCTAACTAATTGAAGATGAATTTTGGGGAATTATCTGACCTAAATTCGCCCCTAATTGCCTCTTTCAGCCTTAATGGTGGAATTACCTATTAATAGAGGAAAAATTACATCAAAATAGAGTTAAAAATCAGATTATAACTGCTACAACCGGGACCTACCATGCACGGTAGGTCGAGCTTTACCGTCCGCGGTAGAGTTTTGCCCAAAATCGTCTCTTTGTCGTCGGAACCTATCATCGATGGTAGGAGTAGCCTACCATCGCTAGTAGGTTTCTGTCTAGGCTTGGCTTATGACTCCAGGACCTACCGTTGGCAGTAGGTTGGCTTACTCAGATGGTATATCATCTTAAAATATGCCGTCGGCTTTGTTTTCACTCTATTTTCAACTGTTTTCGTTTCTTTTCATCATTTTCTCCTTTAGCAAGCACATAAGACAAGAATAAAGAGTATTACTCTCAAATATGCATTTTTACATACTAAAACATCTTAAAACTGATGAAAATAACATATAGAAATATAGACAAATAAGCAAACATCAAATACCCCTACACTTATCCGTTGCTTATCCTCAAGCAACACAAACTAAATAGAAAAACGGAGGAGTTTAAATCTTTTATTTAAGAAAGATGATACATGGAAAATGAGAAAATGCGACTTAAGATAATTATGATAACAGAACAGCCACAAACAATGGTATCTGACATAATCCATAACAAAACATAACAAAAACAAAAACAACAAGAAAAACGAACAAAAACTAAGAAAACGGCCACTTCAATAGAACACTGTACTACTCAACTCTAAAAGTAAATCAAAATAGACAAATGACGAGAAGCCCCCAATTCCACTACAAGTTATTAATAAACGTTACAGATCAACAGTATGCGTGTGTGAATTGCTCATGCCGTTTTTCACGAAAGATAAGGAATGTCAAGTAATTAGCACAGTGGAATACTTTAAATGACGATGCATAACAAACTCATATTTTTCTATCACTTATCCACTCTAAATCCTATTCTAGGTCATTTCCAGATTAGATAGGACTTTTCGGCTCGTAATGTCAAGCTTCGGACATGTATTGGGTAACAAACAGAGGTAAAAGGAGAACAGAAACAATTGAGACAGTGCTAACCTAATTGAAAGAATAGATAACATATTTAAAGAACAACTTTTCTAGCCGCTTTTTTACTTTTCTCTCTCACCCTTGAACATCCTACTTCGTTTCGTTGGTGCACACCCATCTAACAACACTTTTCTCAATATTCACATGAATACCCAAGTATAAGAGAGGGATGCTCGATATTTTTCAAGAATTAACTATAATGATAAAATTTCTTCGTTTTCTGCAATTTTTTCATTTCTTTTTCATTTTTCTTTTTTTCACTTTTTTTTCAAGCATCAATTTCTTTTTTCCTTGTTCTCACTTTTCAACACCCATAAGCACCGAATAACTGAAATACCCAAAATACCCTTTTTTCATAAACAAAAATTTCTTTCTTCATTCCTTTATCCCCACACTTATTTATTTTCCTTCCTCAAAATGGCTAAAAAGATATACTAACTATTAGCTCCAAGAATTGAGGTTTTATGTAGTATGAGTTGTAAAGAACAAAGAAAAGAAGGGATTGAAACCCTTGGCGTGAAGGCACAAAGAGGGAACTAGAGATTGATTTCATATAAGGATTTTAGCAAGAAAGGCATAAACAGTACAAAGAAGGCCTAAGACCATCATTTCCAGGACCACCCTAGACTAGAACTCTTTGCTTCTAAGGACAGAAAAACATGAACATGCGGGCGACGACCTAAAAAATGATTCTCATTATACTAATTCCCTAAGATTCTTAGGTTCTATTACTAATTGACATTTGCAAGTGCATGAAAATCATTAATCGTATAAGAAAATTAGTAATTATGGTTTTCAAAGTGATCAAGTAATACACCTTTTTGAAAAATCGAAAGGAGTTTTGTAGTTATGCACTCTACTAAAAGTGGAAAAAAAATATTTTTGGATTTATTTCTGTAAGTATAAGGAAAGGAAAGGAAATAAGAGTTTTTGAATTTTCAAATTTTTTAAAAAATTTTTTGGGATTTTTAAAATAAGAAACCAAAAGTTAAAATAAATAAGAAAGAAAGAAAAAGAATGAAAAGAATAAGGAAAAAATTACCCCTCCCCCCACACTTAAAATCACATTATCCTCAATGTGGGCGCCAGACCAACAGAAAAATAAAATAAAACACATACATGGGAAGCAATCCCGCAGGTATAAAGCGATTGAGCAAATCGAGAAGCCATCCCCACACAAAAATAAACCAAGGAAAAGAAACAAATAAATGCAAACATAACGTAAACAACATAAAAGACAAAACAAGAAAAAAACAAAAAAACATAAAAGGAAAACATAAAACAAAAGGAAATGAAGAGAAAAGAAAAGAAAAACTCCTTATTGCAGACCAAAGTCCGTGCAGCCACCTCTGCTGCTACCCTGATCGGGCATGAATCTGCTGCCCAGTCGGGCCAGTATCACCTCTTAGCGATAAATAGATGCCCTCTAATGTGCCAATTTGTCCGTGTACCGGCAGTCGACTCCACTATCTCCACCAGTTGGGCCCCATGGATATCTTGGGTGACATGGAGCTGCTCGAAAGCAGGTCGCATCTTAGTCTGGAATGCATCTATGGGGACGGTGGGAGGTGCATCCTTGGCAGAGAGGTCATAGGACTCATTGTCCTTGCTCTCCTCATCATCGAGTTGCGAGAAGGACGCCTCAATACTGGTTTGAGTAGTTTTCTTTATTGATCGAAACCCAACATAGTTGTGTTCCCGCAGCCAATCCTCCTCGGCTGGAGGTATCCACAGTTTGTTCTTCTCATCTCAAGAATAGCCGCAGTTATTGAAGGTTGTGAGTTTTGTAATCTGCGTCGATCCTTTTGATGATCCTCGTTCCCATGCGAAATTGACATTAAAAGAAGCAAAAACTCTAGATAAAATCATAGGGCAATGATACATGCATGTTTTGGTATCGTCACACTCGGTATTACGCATTGTGTGTATCATCGAAGAAACGAGAGAGAAGAGGGATTGATTGTGAAGTTTATCAAGCGAAAATCACTCTGCCGCCCCCCTTTTGAACAAGGGTGTGCCCAAAGAAATAAACAAAGGCAAGAGGAAAAAGAGTGGGAAAATCACCATCGTGGAGGATCTGGCAACGATCCATCGGACGCGGTCAGATATCAAAGCGATTACAAGTTGCCTCGTAACTCTAGTCCGGGTCCTCAGCTGTAGTCTTTCTGTTCGAGTCCACGGTGACTGAATTCCCTTCATCCCGAATCCCAAGAACGGATACGAGACGTTCCTTAGTGAAGATTATTCTATCCCCTTTTATGGTAGAAATGATGCCTTGAAG
This sequence comes from Catharanthus roseus, assembly GCA_028651295.1. Classification (NCBI taxonomy): domain Eukaryota; kingdom Viridiplantae; phylum Streptophyta; class Magnoliopsida; order Gentianales; family Apocynaceae; genus Catharanthus; species Catharanthus roseus. The sequence goes on along the minus strand of JAPQWS010000153.1, from coordinate 26,812,180 downwards.
ATCCTTGTCTGTTTTATGGAGCATATTTGCATAGAATTCAATGATAAGGTCCGGGTAGAAATTGCCAAAAATATGAAGAAGGACCCAATTCAACCCTCCAAAAAAACCTTCTAAATCAAAATGTTCGATAACTGACTCATCGAATGCTTTTTCAATAACAATCTTGAGTGATTCCCTATCAGCTATCCATTTCTAGCCTACCGAAGAAAGACACTCCTGGAAAGGAGAAATGTCAATGGTGGTGGGGCCAGGCGAGGACCCCTCAATACAAGCCCTTTTTATTTTGAGGAAGAGGCGGTAGATTTCTTTGGAGCCATGAAAAGAGTCGAAGCAAAAGAAGGAAAAAAGAGAGGATGAAAAGGAAAAAACACAACTGCAATATAGACAATACAACACAGAAATAAGTTTAGAATACAAAAACACATAAAAAGAATTAAAACAATTAAACGTAGCCTATGTGTGCTCAAGTGTTCTAGTGTCACCCGTGTATGATAAAATGTTGTAAGGATAAAAGAAATAAAACTAGTAAAGTAGTAAATGGACACTAAAAACAAAGCTTTAAGAAAGCAAGATGCAAAACAATGCTCACAATGAAAGCAAAAAGTCAAATAAAAACAAACAAAGCTAAAAGGAGCCAAAAAGTGGGAGAAGTAGCCTGTGTTTGTTTGAAGAAAAAAACTATTTTCACAGGTCCTAGTAACGAGCATTTTCTGCCTCGAATGGTTTGCCACCGGAGTCACTGGAAGTTCGTTGGAATATTTCACTTGGAAAATTTCTTTGCAAAATTTTTGTTTGAGAACAACACAAATCAAATCACAAAGTTAGTCAAACAGTCATTTACAAAAAGAAGGCGGAAAAATAAAGAAAAATAGAAGAAAAGAAATAAAGGGAAAAATGGCTAGAGAATGGAAGAGAAGAAGAAGAAGAAGAAGAAGGAGAGAAAGAGAGAGAGAGAGAGAGAGAGAGAGAGAGAGAGAGAGAGAGAGAGAGAGAGAGAATAGAAAGAGGGGGAAAATTAGGGATTTTGAGAGAATGAGGGGGGAAAATGCAAAAATTAGGGAGAGGTAAAACTGCAATTAAGTGTAATTGGGTCGATCAGACCCAGTTACCCAAAAATTTTGACCCGACCGCTGCTGGAATTGACCCTATCACGTCCAGTAGGTCGAGTCCTACCCTCTGCAGTAGGCTTTTACCTTGTCGAGACGAAAAGATGACGATGGACCTCGCTGGCAATAGGTTGGACCTACCGTCCACGGTAGGTTTTTGCCGTGAAGAATTTTTGTTACCTTCACCATACCGTCTGCAGTAAGGTTCTGCCTGAACTCAGATTTTTCTTCTTTTCTATAAGTTTGAACCCCATTTCATGCTTTCTAACATTGTTTGCTCGTTTTAAACCTAATGTGGGTCTCATGCAAGCAATCATCTCTCCAAGAACACCGTGCAATAACAACAACAAAACAAATTAAAATGAGTCAGGCCATAAAAGAATGCAATGATATAATTACATAATACAACATGTTAGGAAGAGCTACTCTTAATTGTTTTGGAGAATGAGGAACTCCTGAAGGTTTCCCATGTCTTCTCCAAAGTATGGCTTAAAGAGATGCCCGTTTATGACCTCCTTGTAATGAAAATGAAAGAATTTAAAGCCTAATATAAGGAGAGAAATCAAAAACTAAAGATCAAGCTCATGAAAGATACTACAATTTATGAACAATTTTAACTCTTTAAAGGAAAACAAAAGGTTAAACGAGGGCTAAATTTGAAGAAAAACTCATTTGTAATTTTTCACAGCATAAGGGTGGTTTTCCTCTCACGCTCTCGCCATCATCTTTGAGCTCCATGAGATGTCTCCTCTCCTCTTCATTCTCCTTGGTTTACTCCCATATTTCCTGTTCCCATAAAGAATCCTTAACAAGAAAAGAGTTAGTTTCGTTAGTAAGGAAGTTCACTCCCTCACTCTTTTTTATGGCATCTATCTCTGTTTCTTGTCGCTCTTCTTATGACTCTTTTAACTTCCTATGAGAGTCTCATTTTCCTTTTCTTTTTTTTCAAATTTCTCAACTCAGTCTTATTTCTTGTTGAGTGCTCATCCCTCTCACTTTCTTCCGCTACACTTGCAACTTGTAGAGGTTCTTCGAGTCTTGGGGGATCGTCATGCTTCCTTTCTGACTTTCCTTTTGGAACCTCCTCTTCCTCAGGGGAAGTAGACTCCTTCAGTGCTTGAGAAGTTTCCTCCTCTTCGTCCACAACCATGGAAGATGTCATTACTAGTTTTTTTCACTCTGCAAAGTAACTGCTCTTGCATGCTCCTTTAGAATCCGCTCTATATTACTAGGTAAACTACCAAGTGGCTTTTTAGCGATCATCTTTGCCAATAGCTCGATTTGACTCCCTATGTTGTGGATGCAAGCTATTTGGCTTCTCTAGACTGCTTATATGCTTTCCACTCTAGCATCCGCCGAATTGATATACTTCATAACGAGATCTTCCTGATTAGGTTGTGGGAGTGATGGATGTACCAATGGAGTATGCTGATATAGTGAAGATTGAGTGAAGCCTCCATCTTGAAAGCTTGAGGGCTGTTGTGTTCTCCTTTGATCTTGACCTCCCCAAAGAACATTCGGTTGATTCCTCCAACCAGAACTGTACTTGTTAGGACACGTGTTGTGCCCCTGCATGTTTCCTTGGAACAAGGCCTGCTGATAATGCGTGTGTTAAGGTGTAGCAACCATGTTTTCCATCATTTGTTCTAATATTGCTGCCAATTGGGCTTTTATGGTATCATTGATATCCTTATCTTATTCTCCAAAACTTGAAACAAATAATTGGATGATCAATCATAGAGGTTCCAAATAAGCAATCAATAGAGGATCCAAAGGTGATAAGCCGAATACACAATATTCATACCACGAACACCGAAGCAAAACAATAGTAAGGAACAAAGCAAAATGAATAAAAAAATAAAACAAAAATGACTAAAGCACTATAAAAAACGACTTCCCTTAAGTTGTTGTCCCTGTCAACGGCGCCAAAAACTTGATGTGTTAAAAACCAAAGGGGAAACTACTAAACTAAAGCAACAAGCAAGTGGACCTCTCATTGTAATAAATGAGCTACACCCGTGTGTCGAATCTCGAGGAACAATGAAGGCTCAAGTACTAATTGTCCTTTCTAATGTTTAGTCTAAAGAAAAGTTAGTTTGAAAAAGAATTAACTAAAAAGCTGAAAATGGTTTATCAACTAAAGAAAGCCAAGCAATAAAATTAAGTTTTTAAAAACTATTAAAGCAAGAGTTTGAATGGTGGAATCCCCCTACTCTTTGTTACTAATTCAATCGGAAAACTTTAAAGAAAAAGATATTGAATTCATCAAGTTGGGTCATCACAATGAATCGGCCAATCCTTATCTCTAGGTGAAAGCCATCCTATTCAGTAACCCTTAGAGGAAAATCTCTTTTCTCCCTAACCAATTATGAGTGCAGTAATTATAGTTGATTTAAAGGACCTAAAAGTGCAATATCATATCTCTAATCAACTGTACCAATTCACTCCCAATTGGTTGCCCTAGAATGTTGTTCCTTTTTCAATTCCAAAAACCCTTGCGAGAAATCTAATCTCGTGGCAATTAAATTGCAACAAGACACAATTGAAAGGCAGCTCAATTGAAAACAAACATCGAATTCAATAAATTAAACCAAGAACACCGTAATTAAGAACTAGGGTTCAACCCTCATCCAAACATAAAAATCAACTCACTAATCATTGTGTAAAAATTGAAATTAAACATTATATAAAGGAAAAGAAAGCTTAGAAGGAAGGTTGAAGCCGAAGTCGCAGTCCCGAACGTCTCCCGAGCTCATCTCTCGAGTCACCCAATTTAAACTAGAAAACGTGATGTTGGATCTTCGAATCTTGACCTCAAAATATCTAATTACAAATTTCCTACTGCTTCCCTAACTAACTGAATATGAATTTTGGGGAATTATCTAACCTAAATTCACCCTTAATTCTCTCTCTCTCTCTCTCTCTCTCTCTCTCTCTCTCTCTCTCTCTCTCTCTCTAATGGCAGGATTACATATTAATAGAGGAAAGATTACATCAAAATAGAGTTAAAATCGGATTATACCTACTACATTCAGGACCTACCGCCACAGTAGGTCGAGCCCTACTGTCTACGGTAGGGTTTTGCCTAATATCTTCTCTTTGTTGTCGGGACCTATTATTCATGGTAGGGATAGCCTACCGTCGCCAGTAGGTTTCTGTCTAGGCTTGGCTTGGAACTCCAGGACCTATCGTCGGCGGTAGGTTGGCCTACCTCAGGTGGTAGGTGGCTTCGTTTTTGTCTTTTTCACTCTGTTTTCGTTTCTTTTCATCATTTTCTCCTTTAGCAAACACCTACGACAAGAATAAAGGGTATTAATCTAAAATATGTATTTTTACATATTAAAAACATCTAGAACGATGAAAATAACATATAGAAATATCGACAAATAAGCACTTATCACAGGTCAATCACACTTACCAACATTTATTAGAATTTATTGCATAAACGTTTAAGACGTCTATCAAATTCTGTGATGAAATAATTTGTTCGTTTTTTCTCATGATTTGAATTCCTCTTTACACAGCTACTTTATTCGTTTCCGAGCCAAACAGTCTCGGAATAAATTTCCTATGAGTCATTCTCACTCTAGTCATCTTTGATATCTAGTACATTATCGTATCCATTTAAACAAAAGTCTACATGCGGGTCCTCTTACTTTCTTACTTTTGTAGATGACCACTTACATGCTACTTGGATTTATTTACTTACTGATAAAAGTAGCCTTCGTACTTATTTTGAACATTTTTTTGTTCTCATCCAAAGTTAATTTCATAAAACCATAAAAATTGTTCGTATCGATAATGATACAAAATTCTCAAGCTTGAAACCCATCTTTTTTTCTAAAGGCATTATACATCAAACAAGTGTAGTATATACAACACAATAAAATGGGAGTGTAGCACGGAAACATATGTGTATTTTAAATGTTGCTCGAGATTTGAGTATCCAAGCAAATTTACCCTCTAAATTCTGGGGTGAACGAGTTAAAACAGCCGTCTACCTTATTAATAGAATCTCTTCCTCCATTCTTCAAATAAAACTCCTATGGAAATTCTCTTCTCTAAATCATTAGATATTTATCACTTACGTGTTTTTGGGTGTTCATGTTATGCACATTTTTGCACAACTGACAAATTTAAATCCCGTAGTAGGCGTGTATTTTAGGGTAGCTTTGTAGTAAAAGGGAATGGCATTTATTTAATCTAGATACACAACAATTTTTTGTCTCTCGGGATGTTTAATTCTTTGAAACATATTTCCTTTTTTCTTATTTCAATTCTGACCAAATTGGCTCTATTCCTGCGGTTGGTCGTCCACTGAGCCTGCTTACTCTCTTTTTGATGATATTCTTGGTCCATCATCCCAAGCCCGAATCTGAGAACCTTCTTCTTCACAATAAAATAATACTCCTCTCCTGGCCTATCTTCATCTGCTCCCTCTCCCTTTCCTCATCTTTTTCATCTCCTGGGCTTATGTTTTCAGCTCAGCCTCCTCCAACTCCAGAAGTGTTTCAAAACAGCGCTGGTCCAAAATCTGGTGGGCTCCCACTGGCAACCCATATTCTCATTCCCCTTCAAATGATCCACCTCCCCTTCAAAATAATCAATTTCGTCCTCCTCTTAAACTTCGTCGAAGTCGACGGTATCGACATTCTCCTCCAAATCTCAGTGACTTTGTCTATAATAATGTGAGAACTTCCACACCTTTGTTACCTCTGCTCCATCCTCCTCTTTAGGTTAATGTTCCTATCCTATTACACATTTATATTTTGGATGAAAATTTTTTCTCATGCTACAAGGCTTTTATTGCAGCGGTTAATTCAGATATAGTACTAACCCGGTTCTATGATGCTCTTTCTAGTCCACACTGGTGAGATGCCATGCGTAGTGAAATTGATGCTTTAGCCCGAAAATAGACTTGCACATAACCACTCTTCCTCATAGAAAGAAGGCAGTGGGTTTACAAAATCAAACATAAATTCGATGGAACCATTGAGTGTTACAAGGCAATACTCAGGTAGAAGGACTTGATTACATGAGAGTTTTGCTCCTGTAGAAAAAATTGTTATTGTCCGTACACTACCCCATGTAATATTTAATGATATAATACCGCCTCGTTCACTGTATTAAAAATTTATTATTGAGATAACCAAAGGTTGATTGTTGCTTTAAAAATACCATTTGCCTTATGAAATAATTCTTCATCCTTTTCTTTTTTTCCCTTTGCAATCGAATTCCATGGCTGAGGTTTAGAGATGTCCCTTAAAACCCTTGGTTGAGCATCTTTTTGAGAATATGGAATTGGCTTTTCTCTGTGAACTACATACACATGATAATAAACTATATATTCATGTGAATTTGCATAAGGTGATGGCTTACAGAAAAGACATCACTTTCACTTATTTACAACTCTACTTAAGATGTATCTAATGTATATGTCAGATATAGTAGAAATATGTCTAGAAGGTTATGAGTTCCGCCAGCGCATTTATATAGAAGATGGATGTTACAAAATTGCTTCTCATCATGCCGACGTGCTTGCTCAACTCTCTGTTCACTTTAAGCATATATTTCTGATTACTAACTATTGTTCCCCTCTGTGATCCCATTACAAGAAATAGAATTTCCATGAGAAAGATGCTGAAAAAGTTGGCAGAGAAAAGGGAGAAAGCAGCAGGATGCAGTTCGTCCAACAAGAAGCGGAAATCCAGAGGAAGCGGTTCTTCTTGAAGACCAAGACTTTTGTGCCGTAGCGAACTACCTAAAAACCTTCTACACTCCTCAAAAGTGTATGAATGAAAAATGTGGGCAACTATAATGTCCACATTATAGTTTTATTTTTTTTTACTTGTAGGCAACTATAATGTCCTTTAATTAGGATTTTTGTGTTTTGTTTTGTGTTTTCTTCTCTTTTTTTTTGGAAGAATGATCAGGATTGTATCATGATTCATTCCTATGATGTACCTCCACTTACTGCTCTTATCTATATATATATATATTATTGCAAATATAATTAAATATTTGAATAAATCTCGACAAACAAAATTTCATTGCGAAAAAATATTATCAGAGAATAAGTTTAGGGGTAGAACTTCTTGAGATTTACATCATTCCAAGTTCTGGCAAAAATTTTTCCTTCTCCTTCATGAAGTTTGTAACTAGCATTGCTGTTATTTTTGACAACTTGATACGGATCCTCCCAAATAGGATCTTACTTCCTATTGGGATCCACCCGACTTACTTCATTTTTTCGAAGCACTAGACCACCTTCTCAAATTCCCGATTGTTTCACTCTTGCATTATGGTATTTGGAAATGGTCCTTTAATATTGAGTCTTTTTGAGCTGCTCGTGCACGAAGTGCCTTCAATAAAACCAAATTTTCTTCCAATAACTAATTATTCACTTGTTCTTCAAAAGCTTCACTTCATAGAGACTGATTCTATTTCCCCTGGGATTACAACTTCAAATCCAAAGGATAGGTTGAAAGGAGGTTCTCCTATTGCCCTTCGAGGAAGAGTAGTTCTGTAAGACCACAGAATATTGGGGAGCTCTTCTAACTAGTTTCCTTTGCATGAAACAAGCCGTCTTTTTAACCCTTGCAAAATAGTTCCATTGGCAACTTCTGTGGCACCATTGGCTTGAGGGTAACCCACTGATATAAATCGTTGTTCAATTTCCAATTCTTCACAAAAACGCCAGAATTCTGCTGAATGAAACTGCTTGCCATTGTCAGAAGTGAGGACTTTTGGAATGCCGAATCGAGATATAACATCTTCGTAACAGAAATATTTTATTTTTCAAGAAGTAATACTAGCAAGAACCTTCATTTCTATCCATCTCGTAAAATGATCAATTGCTACTACCAAGTGATTTTTTCGTCCCACAGTTTTAGGAAAAGGTCCTAACAAGTCGATAACCCATTGAGCAAAAGGAATGGGTGTTCCAAGGATGTGATATAAATTCATAGGAAAATGACGTTCATTAGCATGAATTTGACATATGTTGCAGTACGGACCAAATTTTCAACATTTGACTTTATTGTGGGCCAATAATACCCGTATCGCATGGTTTTCTTGACTAAGATATTTATACCAATGTGTGATCCGCGAGTACCTTCATGAATTTCTGTCAATATGTGTTTCCCTTCGTAGGGTGTCACACACTTAAGCAAAGGCCAATCACCTATAGTTCTACATTGTTGATCGTTAATGATCAACAAACCTTGGCGTAGTTGTTCTCACCTTTCTGGCCTTCTGGGGTTATCAGGAAGTTGCTTGTGAACAATGAATTCCTGATAGGCTCTCTCCAATCATCTGTCTCTATAGTTGTGTACACATTGTTGTTTATGCTTTTTTCTTTTAGTGACTCCATCCATGTTCCTTCCATTGGCTCCCTAGCATTTAAGTTAGACAAAGTATCTGCTCTCATGTTCTGATTTCGTGGAACTTTTTCAAAATGTATTTGTTAAAATCTTAACACTACCTTCTGTATCAAAACCAAATACCTCTTTATATTATCTTGTTTTGCCTCAAATGCTCCTGTTACCTGACCAACAACGACTTGAGAATTGCTCCTGACCACCAAATCAGTTATCTTCAAACTTTGTACCATTTGCAATCCGGCAAGAAGAGCTTCATATTCGGCCTCATTATTACCAACGGGAAAAGCAAACTTCATAGCATAAGAAAATTGATGTCCTTCGGGGTCTTTTGAAACAAAACCCACACCTTGGTGTTCGGTTCCAGTAGACCCATCCACATTCAAAATCCATGTTATAGATAAAGAACGGGAATATTGTGACTTGTTATCATCATCAAGAAATGTGCATTCTACCAGGAAATCTGCAAGTGCTTGTCCTTGAATTATTTTTTTGGAAAGAAAGTTGATGTGATATTCATTAATTATAATGCCCATTCGAAAGATCTTCCTAAAAGATTTGGTTTATGCAAAACCTATCTCAAAGGTACATTAGTAAGAACATTGATTGAATGTGCATGGAAGTATGTTTTTAATTTCCTGGCAGGTACTACTAAATTAAGGAGATGCTTTTCCAATGGACTGTATCGTACTTCTGGTTCATTTAGAACATGACTCATGTAGTAAATTGGAGACATATTATTATTTCTTGAAGCTCAAAGTACAGAACTTACAACTTTGGCTGTAACAACCATGTATAGATATAATATTTCTCCTAACTAGGGAATTATGAGCAAAGTGGGAAGAGGAAAGATAAGTTTTTAGCTACTGAAAAGCAACGCTATCCTCCTTTTTCTATTAAAAATTAGTGGGTTTCTTGAGGATGTGATAAAATGGAAGCCCTTTTTCCCCTGGTCTGGATAAAAAAGGCCCCAGTGATGCCATCCTTCTTACTAATCATTGCACTTCTTTAATGTTATTTAGCTCTGACGTATCTTGTATGGCTTTAAATTTAGCCGTATTAGCTTCAATGCCTTTCTCAGATACCAAGTATCCCAGGCTTTTCTTGACAGGACTACAAAGGTGCATTTTTTAGGATCGAGCTTCATTCCTATTTCTCTTATCCTTGTAAAAACTTTCTTCAAATGTTCTGGGGCGGATTCCCTCCTTTTAGACTTCACAATGATGTCATCAACATATAGTTTCATAAACACTCCAATGAGTCACTTTAAAGCTTTATTCATTCCTTCTTGAAAATCTACTCCTGCATTCCTTCATCCAAAAGGCATTCTTGTATAGCAATAAATTCTGATATCCGTGACAAAGGAAGTTTTTGGCATATCCTCTTTTGCTATTGGAATTTGAAGGTAACCTTAGAAGGCATCTAGGAATAAAAGCAATTCATGACCGGCTATTGAATCCACCAATTGATCGATTTGAGGAAGTGGGTAAGGCTTTTTTGGAATAGTCTTATTTACATCTATGAAATCAATGCACATGCGCCAACCACCTCCTGGTTTGGAAATGACCACTAGATTGGACAACTATTCAGGAAAATCAATCTCTTTTGAAAATTCCTGTAACCAATAATTCTTGAACTTCTTTTTTAATGACCCCTTGCTTTGCTTTAGCAAGACTGGTTTAGTTGTATCAAGAATTCCCAACTTATGTTTAGCAATTTCTTTGGGTATGCTTCCTAAGTAATTGAACTCCATGCAAATATAGCTTTAAAATCGGCTAGAACTTTAGCTATCTTCATACGTAAATCAATAAGTAGAAATCTTTCCCTATCTTAACGGTTCTTTCAGGAAAAGAAATATCCAGAATAATGAATTCATACTCCCCTTCTAGTTATACCTTTGGGATCTTTGCCTCTTCTTCTTTTTCTTCTTCTTTGCTCTCAACTTCCTTCATCGTAGTGAAATAACATTCCTGAGCTGCTTGACGATCTCCATTGATAACATGAGTTTCCCCTCCACAAAACTTCCATGGACAGATTGCAAGTGGCTATCTTGGCTCTTAATTGATTAAGCGCTGACCTTCCCAAAATACAATCATATGGAGATGGAACAGACACGATTAGAAATTCTACCAGATATGCTATGTTCCCCACATTCACAGGCAAAGAAAAATTTTCCTCGGAGTGGATTGTTTGCCCTATGAATCCCACTAAACGTACAACGTATGGTGTTACTCGAGACTAGGAAATTTCTATTTGCAAAAATGTGTTTTTGAAAAGAATATTGGTGGAACTACTAGTATCAATTAGAATACACTTGACAATACAATGATTAATTGGCATAGTTACCACCAATGGATCATTAAATAGTCCTTCCCTTGAATGTTTTCGAGATATAATAGGAACAACATCCTAAATAACGTTGATGGCTTTCATTTTCCCAGAGCTGGCATCAAGTTTAGTGGCCTTCTTTTCCTCCAACACAGGAAGTGATTTCCTGAAAGACTCTCCTCCAAATTTTCGCTTCTGAGAGACATCGTCAATAAATTCTTTTAACAAACCCTACTTAATGGCGCTCTCTATTTCTTTTTTGAGTTCATTGCATTGTTCCGTGTCATGCCCATGATTTTGATGAAATTAACAAAATTTAGCATGATTTCATTTGTCCGAAGGAGACATCATGTTTACTGTTGAGCGAAGAATTCCCAAGGATTCAATCTTACTAAGGATTTCAGTTCTAGGGACACGTAAAGAAGTATAATCGTAACGGATTGGATTTGTATGTCGAGGACCAAGACGATCTTGAATATTCACTCTTGGTTTAATATCCTCTGGCTTAGTCCTTTTCAAAGCTTGCCCATGCTTGACTTTATTCTCCGACTCTCGCTTCCGTCTAACATAATCATCCCCTAAATAAAGGTTTTAATGCGGGATAATAGGGTATTAACATCTGCGGGCTCTTTGTTAGCCAACTTTCGGGAAAACTTGGTATTACATAAACCATGTTTATATGCCTAAATGAATTCTCTTTCAGAAAGACTAGAAACTTCCGATGCTACTTGATTGAATCTGGTTGTATAATCACAAACTGACTCATGTGGTTTTTGTTGAATACTAAGTAAAAAGTCAGAAGTACGGGTAAAAATGGCATGAGCCAAGAAATGCTTAGTAAGTTTTTTTTCCCAAATCACGTAAGCTTGAAATACTTTCCGCTGGAATACGGGAATACCAGGCAAGAACCTGTCCTGTTAAAGAACCGGAAAACAACCGATAGCAAGCAGTATCTGAAGTAGTATAGACAAACATTGAGAGATGAACTGACACATGTGTTGCACCGGATTAGTAGAGCTATCATATGTCTCTAACTTTAAATGATTAAAATAGTGTTGTAGTGGAGTAGTTCCATAAGCATCAATAACAGGATTGTCCTGCAAAAGATTCCAATTGCGTTCTATTGTAGGCATGGGAGAAATAGGTGTCATCTGCCCGATAGCTTGGTTGACCAAATCATGTATGGTAGCACCGGTGGTGGATTATCGTTGGGAAGAAGGATCTCCAGGTATGGTGAATGGAGGAATAGTTGGCGATGGAAAAGCAGGGATAGTGAAGTGTGGTTAGGGAACAAATCCTAATGTTAGTGAGAGAATGAAGTTGTTGCAATAGGAGTAGAAGATTGTGCCAACATGACTTGTAAAAAGGCTAACAATACTTGCAGTTGGGAGACTTGATCTGGCTGCAAAGAAATGCTTGTAGAACCAAACCTTGAAGAAGAAGCTTGTTGCCCCAAGAGCCCCTACAACGTAATAGGAATAGAAATGGTGGTACATGGAATCCCAACTATTACAGCAGGGACACTTTTTGAAGATGTATGCATAGGTGTGGAGAATCCATCAGAAGCCATCAGGAAAAATGGAAAAAAGGTCTATTATTTTCAAAACAGAAAATAACCATGGTGGGCGCCAATTGATGAATCCTGATCACATAACAAAGTGTCCCAATGGCTACTTCTAGCTTATCCTAAAACAGAACAACATCCAAAGGGTGGGATTAACCCCGTTTTACCTCTGATGCTTAAGTCAGAGAGTAATTTCTGCAGAGTAATTGTACAGCAAAATTGCTGAATTTATAAATGTAATCAATATATTTTTATAGTGTACCAATAACAAGTATTTTAGTTTCCCACAACTTTTGTGAGGTCAGGTCCAATAATGATGGAATCAGGTTTGACTTTTAGAAAAATCTTTCCTTTAGATAATGGGCTAGCTGGCCCAACTTGAATAAATGAGATGAGTTGGTCCCATCACCGGGATCATCTAATACATTCTTTATTACATTTCTAGCATATTCTCTAATTCATACTTTTTATAGTAGTTTTATTAATATTAATCTTATAGAATATTAGAGAGTGTATTAAACGATTCTAAGTGTTCAAACCCCATAACTCCATTTTGCCCCAACTCCTTTCTCTCTCTATAAAATTTCTCTTCCTTTCATTACTAGACCCAAAACTTCCATTACTTCATCCCTCCTACTTTCAGAGGGCTTGGGACCGGCTACGCCAAGCATAGGTGGAGCTAAAAGAGTAAACTACAACATACCAAACATGATAATAACACTATACATAGGAAAAGAAAAAACAAGCAACAGTCTACAGACAAACAAAATATCATTTCTACAACAAGAAACGATCCGAAGCCGAGCAAACATCGTTCCAAACCTTAAAATAGGAAAACAAACAAGAAAATTTTTTTAATAATACTTGAGTTTTATCATCAAGTACTATTTGAAGGTAAATAACATCCCAGGAAATCGAGGAAATAAAAAGTAAGTCAAATTGAATTAGATAAAACACTAGTTACTTCTGGTTTTTCCTTGTAGAAGTCAGGCGGCATTTACTTGTGTTCCCTTCTTCACCTGGCTTTAAGCTACATTATTTATCTAGAATTTATTTGGATAAACTTTTCCAAAAAAAAAAAAAAAACCAGCAGCCGACCTAGGTAGTGAATTAGGGGCCCGGATAACTGATTATAATTGATTAGGACCATCTGTGAGCTAGTCCTAGTTCAACACCAGGGACAACCAGTGGGGCCCTGATAAGCCGCAGGATCCGTGTAACTTTCGACAGCAATTTTTCTTTTTTTTTTTTTTGGGGAGAATTTCAACTCGTTTTTAAGAATTAGAATCCGTAAAAATGAAGAAATACACTAGGAGATTGATATTCTAACCTTATTTTATAAAGATTTTCCTATATATTTGCTTGGATTTGAAGATCAGAATAAAGGTTTTTTGAGTGAAAAATTGGATAGGGAGTTGTTGAAAGGGACCGGGGTTAAGGCAAAATGGGTTATTTTGGGATTGTACTAGTAAGAGTGTATTGCAAGAAGAAATCTCTAATTTTATAAGCTTTTATTTAATTAATTTTATGAAGCAAATTAATTTATCAAGCACAAATTTCAAACATAAAATTCAGAATTTAAAACTTAAACAATTTACACTTTACGCTTCAACTTTAATTTTAAATGGACCAAACAAGGTTTAAATGGTTGAAATGGTTAAGATAAGGGACTGATGGTTGGTAGTTCACAACTGATGTAGAAATGCACGGTTTCATGTATTCTTATAACAAGGTTTAGGTTTTTTCCTTAATTAGAGAAAAAGAAATTATATTTTTTTAATGCCTAACTGAATAGCATGAGTTACCTCGATGTAATGTTTTGAGTCCATTTTAGAGATACACTAGAATGTAAAGCTAACTTAGTGAAGAGGTGGACCAGACAATTGCCCGACCTATAAACATAAGAAAAATTAATAGAGACAGGATCTAAAAAACTAAGGAAATGTGATGATAAGGAATCAAGTTCTGACAAGTCTCCTCCTTGAGAGGAGAGACTTTAAATGGCCAAAATCGAATCACATTCAATAATCAAGTGACTAGAAATGGAAGAACCAAGCACGTAACCTTCAATGATACCAATAAACTCTCTATAGTCCACTGTGAATCTGCCTTTGACGTGGGAGGGCCTTTGCAATGAGTGAATTCCCAAATGGTTCTGAACGAGAATTCCAATACCAATTTTGTACTCAGAAAAGGTTATATCAATATTCACCTCAAGATATTCTAAGTCAAGAGGCTTCCAAGTACGCCTTTCCAGTGAGCGATGGTTGTTTCTTGCCGGTCAGAGAAAATAGCTATGAAGAATCTCATATTCATCAGCAAGATCCGAGGTATATGAAGCAATAAGATTTGTAGTGGAGCATGATCTTTCATGACGAAGTTCATTCTGTGCATACGAAATCAACCAATATGTACAAATAGCAAAAATGGAGACTTCCTTAGTTTCATAATATGCAAAAACAACCGGAATTAGATCTTTGAAGCTAAGGGTTGAAGTATTTCACTATTTGTTACCAAAAGATATTAGATTCTAAACCTTCTATGCAAACTCACAATCGAATAAAGTTTGTTGATCATTTTCGTTTGAAATCCACAATATACCTAACTCAAATTATCTGCTAATCCCCTCTTCAAAAGGTTTCCTCTAATTGCAGAATATTCACACCGTTCGCCAGAGGAACATTTTAATTTGTGGTTGCACTGTAAGTTTATTGATAGAGTTCAATAACTTGGATTCTTGGGTTGTATTAGAGGAACCGTTAATCAATTTGATCAAGGGTCTGTGATTCATATTCATTTCTACCTTGTAAGACTTGACAGGGTAAATAGCAAGGTTTAGTTCCGGTGACTCAATTTTTACATTAGGCTTAAAGCAAATTTGAAACATGGGCCTTTTGAAAATTAAAAAAAAAAACCTTTAAAAGTATTGAACTTTATTTATATAAAATTTATATTTTTAATTTTCTTGACATAAATTCCTTACTTTAATTTTTATAATCAATTTATTAATAATAAATCTTTTGCAAATGATACATTAGCCAAAACACGTAACTAATGAGAAGATAATTGAAAGTTTTTTCTTTTGAAAAGGTAGAATCATGAAATAAAATGAATTAGAAGAATATTGAAATATTTTCTTCAAAGAAATAAATAAGAATGATTAACAATGATGTGACTTCTAATTTTTTGAAAATGATTTTTTAAGATAATAATATAATAGAAAGAAGGATTTGTCTTATCTTAAATGCATGTCATGAAAGTACACTTTAATGTTATTAATTTTTTAATTTAAAATATAAATCTTTTAAAAATTTAATAATTGTTATTAAAATTTTAAATGTTATAAAATTTATTACATTTTAAAATTTATATGATATAAAATATATTTTATTCATATATGATATATATTATTCATATATAATATATTTTATTTATATTAAATTATAACTTAAATACATACATTGAACCCACCCATATAAAAATTGAAATTATATACAAAATGAAAATTTAAAGTAAAAACTTTAACACGATTATAAATGAGCCCGCTATTTATTTTATAATAGTAGGATTTGGAGGGGTTGGTCGATTCTTACTAATTAATTAACATGGATTAATATCAAAATCGGACCTTTCTTACGTATTTCTCATTTCTGCATGAGGTGTAGTCTAGTCAGCCACATTTGTCACATTGGCTGTTGGTCTTTTTTCTATTCATTTGCCGCAGCACAACCTTACATGGATGACGCCCATGACGGTTTAATTAACGAGTATAGTCAGAAAGTAATAATTTAATTGATTATAAACACCCATACTAATAATAAGTCATACATTTAATTTATACTCAACACCCCAAATATATCGAAAAAAGAAAAAAAAAATACGAGGCTAATTATCTACCATGACTTTAAAATTAAGAATGTGATGAAAATAGAGTTTTGATCTATATGGTGGGATATAGTGTTTTTGACACTTAGTAGTATTTTGGGATATTTAGGAATAGGAATAAAATTTTATTATCTTATTGAGGTTTTATTATTAAGGTTTATAAATGCCTTTAAGTGAATTTTTATTTTTAATACCTAATATATGTATTTTAGAAATTTAAATACTTGACATTTTCATATAGAGATTTCAAAAACCTTCACGATTAAGAAAGTGTGCCACCTACTGCCATCCACCTGCCACCATCCCAATATTTTCTTTCTTTTCTTTTCTTTGTTTTTCCAGCCATTAACCGCCATCACACTTTCTATATATAGGCCATGCAAACATATTTTTTTTTCCTCTTCTTTCTCATCCTTGGCCGCTTATAACATAGGCATATATATATATATATATATATCATTTTCTTTCTTGAATAAAAAAGGGCTCTTTCTTGAATAAAAAAGGGCAGCCAATATTAATCTCAAGTAAGTTTGCATGGTTTTTTTTTTTCCTTTCTTTCTTTTCTTTAGTTAGTTAGGTTATATATATATGTATATATAGAGTATATGTTTGTTTGTTTTCTTTAATATATAGTGAGATCTATTTCTAGTTAGATTATATATTTTTAAGCTAGTTATTTATTTTAAGATTTCAATATTTTAAATGGATTTTTAGTATAAAGTATATAGTTAATTATGGTTTCTTGGGAGAGTATATTTTTTTAGAGTATAGGCTTTTTTTTCGATCTTTTTAAAAAATTATATAAATATATTAATCATTATATAGGTATATATATAGGCCATGCAAACATATTTTTTTTCCTCTTCTTTCTCATCCTTGGCCGCTTATAACATAGGCATATATATATCATTTTCTTTATTGAATAAAAAAGGGCTCTTTCTTGAATAAAAACCGGCAGCCAATACTAATCTCAAGTAAGTTTGCATGGTTTTTTTTCCCTTTCTTTCTTTTCTTTAGTTAGTTAGGTTATATATATATATATGTATATATATAGTATATGTTTGTTTGTTTTCTTTGATATATAGTGAGATCTATTTCTAGTTAGATTATATATTTTTAAGCAAGTTATTTATTTTAAGATTTCAATATTTTAAATGGATTTTTAGTATAAAGTATATAGTTAATTATGGTTTCTTGGGAGAGTATATTTTTTTAGAGTATATGATTTTTTTCGATCTTTTTAAAGAATTATATAAGTATATATATCATTATATAGGTATATATATACATCCTAAAGTTCATTTCGTAAGATTTCGATATTATTTAGGGAATAGGATTATTTGATCGATACTCAGGTATTAAGTATTTTCGCATTATTATTTTGTAGGATCTTAGTACCAGATCTATATCCAGGTGAGTCCATAAACTCCATTTTATTTCAAATATTACAAGACATATAAATATGTTTTTTTTTTAACCTTTACAAAATATTGCTATTCTTGGAACGATATTTCTCAGCGTGTTTTTGGAAATGTTCTCCCTAATGTGTTACGTGCTTCGTAGAAAAATGCATAGGAGCGGTGCTCCATATAGGTGTTTCTTTTAAAATAGACTATTACGGTGGTGCATAAGAAGTTTGTTGTATGCAGGTTTTTTCGGAAATATTTATATATTGAAAAATGTTCTAGCTTGAAAAGTTACATATGTTGATATGCATGAATATAGATATGGCATTGGCATAATTGTGAAATTGCATAAGCATGTGATGACTGGCGGATGAGGAATTTTTTTTTTTTTTGTGTGTTCTGAAATGTTTATGACTTGAATCTGTTATTATGTCCGGGCAAATGGCCTTTTGATTTGTAAATACATATGAAAACCTCATTCCGACCAGGGTTAAAGTTTATTGAAAATCAAGTGAACAGACGAGTTAGCGGATTGCACTGTACGTGGCTAGTCCCCCGTATTAGGGCCTCTTCCGATGACGTGGACGGGCTTTTGACTTTGAGGGTGGATCCACTTTAAGAGGGGCGTAGACCGCGGAGGGTGTGGCCGAATCGGTCTACGTGGACACCGCATCATGCTCTACGGTGGGGTTCGACCGCCTAGTGGAGAGTCAGGAGGGGCTCGACACCGAGGTTGGTCCCAGGGCAGACCTGGTAGGTGCCCCAGGAGTCTGTAGCCTATTTTGACCAGTGATATGGGAGTGCGGTTATTTGTAATCGAGCGCTCGTATGTTGTTTGGCTGGTATTTGACTACGAGATGGCGGAACTTGGTTCTGATGGCCTCGTTTTGGGGATCCGGACTTTGTCTATGGAGCCCCACTGTTGCATTACATGTTCTTTTAAATTTGGGGCATAGAAGCTGCGCTGATGTATCTTGATTCTCTCAGACTTCCCAGCTGCGCTCGAAACCCTCATGTAGGTTCAAGCATCGGTTTTGTTAAAATAGCAAAATAAATACTTTTCTTATAACATTGCATGAACTGTTTTGTAAAATGACATCGTCATGGTTTTAAAGAAATCACTACCGCACACGCACACACGTGGACTCACTGAGCGTTCGCGCTCACGTTTTTCCATATCATGTTTTCTTCTCAGATTAGCTTGGAACGGTTAGGGGCCCCGCGAGTCACTGAAGTTTTAGGCCAGGAGTTTTTGGATCAAATCTTCCTAGAAGGGCATATATTTATGTTTTATCTTTTTAGACTTGAATCGTCTGTAGAGTTTCTTTTTATGTTTTTATGTAAGTTGTTGATGTAAGATTACTTTTGTGTTTATTATAAAACGAAAATGAGAAGTTTTTTTTTATCCTGTGTTTTGAGCGCACCAGTAGTATCTAATTTACTTAAATATTCCGCGTACTTTGTGTATACCTGTTAGTGTTGTTCTAGGGTTTTGTTTTATTGTGAAGCTTAAAATTTAGTGCCGAGAGGCATGCAAATGCCCTACTCAGCCGCAGTTGACCTAGTGGCAAGGTTGGGAGCATTACACTAATGTTCATGGTTTTCGGTTGGGCACCAGAGATGGTGCAATTCTAAGTTTGGGTTGGAGAGTATTTTCAACATTAGAAAATGTAAAATAAAAAATTTATAATTTTAGATATATTCACATTCATGATCAAATACACGGTCGTGATTATATAACTCTTCAAAATTATAATATTTTATAAACATAAATTAATAAATATCACGATGAAATTATAAATTTATCATGACAAAATTTCATTTTTCTCTTGATTCTCTTTAATTTTGAAGTTAAAAACAGATTAATTTTTAATATTTTATAAAAACATATCAATTTTAATTTAAAAATATATACAAAATGAAAAAAAAAAAATTGCTAGTTCACCAAACTGGTTGATTTGATGCACAAATGCTTGACGCACCAGCTCATTTCGTGTGCAAATACCCGGCGCACCAAACAAATTTGTGCGCCACTAAAAGTACCGAATTCTTGATTCTATATTTTTTTATTTTTTTTGTGCTAATTAAACTAATTCATGCATTGTTTTTTTTTTTTTTCCAAACTCAACATGCATTCATCTCTAAATCTACTTATTATTAAATTATTTATTAAATATTTTTAATAAATAAAATTATTAATTAAGAAATTAAAAAAACAAAAAATTCAAAAAATAAGTAAATTGCACAACACTCTAACTGGTGCGCCAATAGGTGGCGCACTACTGCAACTCGGTGCTAGTGGGTGACGCACCACTCCCTCTGGAGCGCTAATGGTTTGCATACCATTGTATCTTGAAATTTGACTGTATATTTTCTATCAAAATGTAGATAAACAAATATAAAATAATGTACATTATGAAAATTTTGACTTTTTATGGCACTTAGATGTAACATTTGATATATGTGCTACTAAATTGTGGCATTTATGTCAAAATGCTACTTTTTATGGCATTTAATAGTATATGCCACAACACTTGTGGTATTTTTTACAATTAACACATAAAAAGTGTCATAAAATTATGGCACTATGAGATAATGCTACAAATAGTGCCACAAAAATATGGCGCAAATATAAAGTTTCACCAAAATGTGACACAAACTCAAATTGCCACAAGTAATGCCACTTAAATACGACACAAGTTCAAATGCCACCAAAATATGACATAAGTTTAAATGCCCCTAACAATGCCACCAAAACGTATGACACATACACAACACGTGTGTGCAATGCTAAAATGTGTAACTGAATTTTATATGTGATAGTTGCAATTCAATATTATGTACTTTGTAAGTTTGTATTATAATTTTATTCATATAAAAAAAGTAGAAAAATTTAAAATATTACTTTATTAAATACTACTTAACAAAAAGATTGAACATTACTTTATAAAGTTATTTATTAAGGTTTATACGCTATAATCTTTTAGATAAAAAAGGGAAAAAATGTAGTGATATTTTTCATATTTGCAAGTCTACATTTTGTGTGATAGATTTAAAATATTCTCAATTACTTGATCTCTCTCAAAATTAGTAAAAAAATTTGCAAATAACTTGTTTAATAGTAGAGTTGTGAAAAATATTTTTTACATTTCGGATGTCTATAATATTATTATATAATTGAAATAAGGGAAGAAACATGTTAATTTATAAGTTATCCTATAGATAAAAAAATTTAGACATAAAAAGTTGCATATGTTTATTGAAAATCTCTATAATATAAGAAAATTAGTGTTCATTCAAAAGCTTATTTTTATTATTTAGTAAAAGAAATTTATTTAAATAAATATGCTAATAATTAAATTTATAATTCAATTTTAGCTTATTATACAATATAAATAAAATTTGTGAATAATGTATCACAAAAGTGTTATGTAACTCATTGGTTAAAGTATTTGTTACAACATAGGAGGTCACGTGTTCAAAATCCAATTAATGAAATTATTAAATTAGATCTAATATTTAGGTGCGGGTTGGCATTATGCATTAATCTTTTGTTGGGATTCTTATTTTTTTTTTTACTTAAATTTATATCAATTTAATTTAATATAATTCAAATACTTTTACGGCATTTATAAAACAAGTGCCACAAAAAATGACATACTCTTAAGTATATTTGTGGCATTAAATAAGTACCGCATGAAGTATTTGTGGCACTTATAAAGTGCCATAAAAAAAATGAGAGAGAGAGAGAGAGGGAGTTAGGAGGGAAATGAAAATTTGTAGTGGTAAATTCGTAATTTTATCATGGCAATTATAAATATTTTTCACAAACAGAGATATTAGTTCGTGGAATGGTGTAACCTAAATTATGGGACCTTCTAAAAAGTATATATACATATATATATATATATATGTGTGCCTGTGTGTGTGCACACTCATGCATGTAATACATTTATATATATATATATATATGTATCTATACAAATACACACATATCTATATATGTATATGTATGTGTGTTTGTCGTTTGGTGTTCTTTGCTACAGAGAAAAACTTCAAATAATTAGAAAAGTTTATGCTTTTTTTATCTTTGTCAAGGGAGTTCGGATTCATAGTGCAATATTATTTCAACTAGATCTTCATCTTATCCCAAATGGTATTTGTCTTGATTATTGCACTTTTTAGGGAATAAGTATAATTTAAAGATAGTAAATTTATTCACGATTTGAAGACTACTTTCCTTAACTTTGTAACCTTATGTTATCATGTATAAAGAGTAGCCATTCTTGTCTCTCTCTTTTTGTTTCTCCAAATTACACTAACAATCTTAAGATAATATTTGGTTGCAATGGCTACTTCATCATATTGAAGTTGTTGTTAGAAAGAGAGTATGTTAGAAATAGTGAAGAAAGTTGCACATTCATAACTTTCTTGATATGGGTGAAGTGTATGAGACAAGTAAGAGGCAGCTGTGCGATAGTAGAAAAGGAAAAGAGTTAAAAATTTTGGATTTCCTAAAGTTGTGCATTTTTCTTCTAGCGGATTATCGACTGATAATTTCTTCTTATAAGCCCTAAGGACATATTTGTAATGTTTTGATTATGATTAACTTGTGCTTTGTGACAAGTAGAAATAGTTTTATATAGAAGAATAAAAGATGCACAAGAGAAGTCTCAAGGGTAATCTACAAAGAAGCAAAAGATCACACAAGACAACAAGAGTCTATGAAGATGAAGTGATCAAGCTGAATACCTTGAAGACAAGAAGATTAGTTAGGGGTACCTTATAAGGTAACTTTGTAAAACTCCCAAACTTGTCTCTTTGATTGCTTTTCAATGTGTTTCCTCCTAAGAAGAAATATTTTCTGACAAACTATCCTTAAAAAAAACTAAATGTTCTTGATAAAGTTTTGATGTTTTAAATGTATTACATATTTCTTAAAGAGTATCAAGAATACATGTTTTAAAATGTGAAGGAAAATGTATATTTTATAGGAAAACCAGAGCTGTCTAATTTTCTATCATAAGTCTAAAATTGGTCATTCGACTTTCTGGCATAAGAAAATCGGATGCCCGATTTTTGGTTTTTCAAAATAAAAAAGGGTCATCCAATTTTAAAATCGGTCATCCGATTTTTCAGGAATATTAAAAATCGGTCGTCCGCTTTTAAAAAGGGTCATTCGATTTTTTGTTCATAAGAAAAATCAGACGTCCTATTTTGAAAATCGGTTATACGGGTTTCACTTTTACTGTAAAAAAATGAGTGTTATTCTAACAGTAATAGCTAGTTTTTACCATCACATATAAAGTACTATTCTGATCAACTATAAGGGCTAAGCAGTTGAGAAACATATATTAACAATTTCAAGAGCATTAAAGTACACATTTTCCTATTCTTCTTTATCCTACAAAAACAAAAAGAAATATCTCCTTGGAGCTTCAATATTGATCATCTTTCGAAGAAGGAGAAAAAGGGAGCTTGTAGAAACAGTAATTCAAGTTGTATCTTTCTCTTTTCAAGCTTCTTTGGTAACATTATTTCATCCCTACTCTTTCATATTATCTTGTGATCAGAGGTTTTGTGAAAAACTCTTTGGGTGATCCTTTGATAATTGTTATATTGTTTTGTTTTGTAAAGTTTGAGGTTGGTGTGCAAAACCTTTAAAGGTTGATCCTCATTATGGTTTCTTTGTAAAAGCTTGTGTTCTAGTAAATTTGTGAAATCCTTGAGTTGAGTCTCAAGATAGTGGATGTAGCTCTATTGAGATAGTGAACCACTATAAATCCTTTGTGTCTTTTCTTTGTGGCTTGCACTTTACCTTTATGTTTATTGTCTAACTCTTGATTATAAAAGAGATTTTGTTTGGTTAGGAATTTTATTAAAAAAGGAGTTATTAAATTCTTCTTCAAACAAAATCGGAGGTTTCAATTATATTTGTTCAAAAAGTTTTTGAATTAGCCAAAATACTTATTCACTGCCTCTAAGGTTTTTCAATTGGTATTAGAACCGGTCTTCTTTCAAAGGCTTAATATCCTAAGAAGCAAAAGATCTTTATAAAATGGCTAGTATTTCAAACCTACATTATGTAGAAGACTGTTCTACAAATAGACCTCCTCTTTTTAATGGCATTAATTGCACTTTTTGAAAGTCAAGAATTAGAATTTATATTTGCTCTATTAACTTTGATCTTTGGAGCATTGTAGAGAAAGAACCTTTTGTTCCCCAAAAGGATGGAAGAGTCAAGAAGGTTGAAGAATTTGACGAATTTGACTCAAGAAAGATGACTCTAAATTTTCAAGCCATGAATATATTAAGTTGTGCCTTAGATGCAAATGAGTACAATAGAGTGAGAGGATGCGATTCAGCTCACGAAATATGGAAATTAGTTGAAGTAACTCATGAAGGCACAAATCAAGTTAAGGAATCAAAGTTGTCTATGTTGGTGAGAGATTATGAGCTATTCATTATGAAACAAAATAAAAGCATTAGTGACATGTTCACAAGATTCACCAACATCACAAATGGGTTAAAGGCATATGGGAATGAATAGACAAGAGGAAAAGTAAATAGAAAGTTCTAGATGCACTTCCAAAAGCATGGCAACAAAAAACTCTTGCCATAGAAAAATCAAAGGATTTGAGACTTCTTCTTATTGAAGAGCTCATAGAATCCCTCCTACCTATGAGATGAAAATAAAAAGATTAAATGAAATGAAAGATGAAGACAAAGGAAGAAAAGGTAGAAAAGGTATAGTACTCAAAGTGAATGAAGAAGAGCAAGCTAGTTCTTCCAACAATAAAGATGAAAATGATGATGATGAGGATATGGCTTTGGTGATTAGAAAATTCAAAAAGTTCTACAAGAAACGCTTGAACAAAAGAGGGAAGAAACCTCTATTAAAGAAAGGAGGACAAAGTTCCACACTCCTCAAGGCTAGGTGCTTTGAATGCAATAGCACCAACCATCTTGTAGCCGATTATCCAAAAGCCATCGAAAAGGAAAAAGGAGCTTTAGAGGCGAAGCTTGAGGCGATAAAGAAAAAGAAGAAAGGCAAAGGCCTAATAGGAGCTTGGGATCAAGACTCAAGTGAAGGTGAAGGAGAAGAAAAGGACAACATATGCTTCATGGCACTAGAAAGTGATGTACAATCTTCACCTTCAAACTTATCTAATTTTGTTGTTAATGATGATGATGATCCTAATTCCATGCTCATTGAAATCTATGATGAATTGAAAAAGATTTCCAAAAGGAACAAGGAGTTAAAAAATAAGATTGATAATTTATTAAATGATAATTAAAAACTTGTTTGTGAAAAACTCTCCTAGAATCTTTAGAAGTTTTGAAATAGGAAAAGGACTTCTCAAACTTAGAATTTCAAAAACTTGTTCTAGAGAACAAAAGTCTTTGTGAAAAAGTTCTTTCTCTTGAGAAATGCATGGAGGATTACAATGATTTGAAGAAAAGAGTGAGTGATCTCACCATATGTATTGAAAAATTTACAAAAGGAAAGGAAAGTTTTGAAAAACTTCTTGGTTCTCAACGATCACCATTTGATAAAAATGGTATTGGATATAATCATTCCAATACTTTTTCTAACCAAACACGTTTTTTATAAAAGCTTCTTCATCCTTCTCACATCTTTGTTGCACTTATTGTGAAAAGAGTGATCATAAAGCCACCAAATGTTTTATAAAAAAAAGTTGAAAGGGGTCTAAAAACCATTTGGAAAGTAAAAGAAAAATTAACTAACATTCATGGACCTAATAGGATATGGGTACCAAAAGTTATTTCTACTTCTTCTATTGTAGGAACACAAATCAAGCTTAACTAAATGGTATTTGGATAGTAGTTGCTCAAGGCACATGACCGGCAACGCATCTCTTACTAGTGAGCTTAAGGAAACCGAAAGTGGCTTCGTCACCTTTGGAGATAAGAAGAAAGGAAAGATAATTGGTATAGGTAACATTAGTAATGGCTCCTTTTCTTTTATTAAGGATGTTCTTTTAATTGAGGGTTTAAAGTTTAATTTGCTTAGTATTAGTCAATTGTGTGATAATGGGTACAAAGTTGTCTTTGAAAGTGATTCATCTTCTATCATTGATCTATTTTTGGTGCAAAAAGAGTTGGAAATGTTTACGTCTTTCATCTTGAAGATCTTATTTTCTCAAAATCAAAGTGTCTCTTGGTTCATGATGATGATGCATTTTTGTGGCATGGAAGGCTTGGCCATGTTAACATGGATTTACTAAACCAACTTTCTTCAAAGGAACTTGTTAGAGGATTACCAAAACTACATTTTGAGAAAACTAAACTTTGTGATGCATGCCAATTTGGAAAACAAATTAAGACCTCTTTTAAACCAAAGAAAATGATTTCTACTTGAAAACCTTTAGAACTCATTCACATGGATTTATTTGGACCAATGAAGACCACTAGTCTTGGTGGTAAGAGGTATGTTTTTGTTATAGTGGATGATTTCTCAAGATTTACTTAGACTTTCTTCTTAAGCCAAAAGGATGAGGCATTTCAAGAATTTGTCAAATTTTTCAAAAAGGTTCAAACTTTCATTGATTGTAAATTGATCTCTATGAGAAGTGATAATGGGAGAGAATTTAACAACCACGACTGTACAAAACTATGTGATGATTTTGGCATAACACAACTTTTCGGCCGCTAAAACCCCATAACAAAATGGTGTTGTGGAAAGGAAAAACCGAACTTTACAAGAAATGGCAAGATCAATGCTTTGTAAAAACTCCATACCCAAATATTTTTGGGTTGTGCCGTTAATACCGCTTGTTACGTAATGAATCGTGTACTCTTGAGACTTTTTCTAAAGGAAACTCCATTTGAACTCATTTTGAACAAAATCCCCCCAATTGGCTATTTCAAAATTTTTAGATGTAAATGCTTTATCTTAAACACCATGGAGAATCTTGGGAAGTTTGATAGAAAATCTGATGAGGGAATTTTTCTTAGTTACTCTTCAAACAAAAAGGCCTATAGAATTTACAATAAAAGAACTTTGTGTGTCGAAGAGTCAATTCATGTTAACTTTGATGAATCTAATATTTTTAAAAAGAAAGATGATGATGACATAGATAACTCTTTGAGCTACCAACCATTGCATACTCAAGCAATGGAGGAACATGCTAAGGAGAAAGAAGAGATTGAAAAGAAACAAGAATATGGTCAAGAAGTTCAAAATATTCCTCAAGATGTGATATATCCAAAGGGACATTCCAATCATGAAATCATTGGTGATGTATCACAAGGGATAAGAACAAGAAGGTACTTTATTGACAACTTTGCATTATTATCTCAAATTGAGCCTAAATTTATAGATGATGCCTTATGTGATGAGTTTTGGATTATTGCTATGGAAGAGGAACTGAATCAATTTGAAAGAAACAAAGTTTGGACTTTGGTCCCAAGACCTCGTGATCACCCCAGAATTGGTACAAAATGGGTTTTAGAAATAAAACTAAATGAATCCGTAAAAGCTATTAGAAACAAAGCTAAACTTGTTGCCCAAGGATTCAATCAAGAAGAGGGCGTAGATTTTGATGAAACTTTTGCTCCAGTTGCTAGAATTGAATCCATAAGGATGCTTTTAGCTTTTGCTTGTATTAAAGGATTCAAGCTTTTTCAAATGGATGTTAAGAGTGCCTTTTTAAATGGTGACATTGAGGAGAAAGTTTATGTTGAACAATCTCCCGATTTTGTACATGAAAATTTTCCAAACTATTTTTACAAACTTTCAAAGGTACTCTATGGTTTAAAACAAGGTCTAAGAGCTTTGTATGAAAAATTAAGTGGTTTTCTTTTTTCAAACAATTTTTCAAGAGGTGTGATAGACACAACCCTTTTTATAGAAACCTCTTGTAACAATGATCTTTTTCTTGTACAAATTTATGTAGATGATATTATTTTTGGTGCTACTAATGTTTGTGTACATGAAGAATTTGCCTCTTTAATGCCAAAAAGAGTTTGAATGAGCATGATGAGAGAATTAACCTACTTTCTTGGACACCAAATCAAACAAACCAAAGAAGGCATCTTCATCAATCAAGAGAAGTACACAAAGGAACTTCTCAAGAGATTCGGGATGAGCAATGCAAAAGGAATAGGAACTCCAATAGCTCATCTTTGAAACTTGATAAGGATGAATGAGGTAAAAAGGTAGAAGAAAAATAGTATAGAGATATGATTAGGAGTTTGTTTTATTTAACGATTAGTAGGCCGAATATCATGTTTGCTTTGTGTTATGTGCCAGATTCCAAGCTTGCCCCAAGGAATCTCATTTAATAGCTGTTAAAGGTATTTTGAGATATTTAATATCATCTTATGATTATGGATTTTGGTATAAACAATCTTATTTTGATCTTATCGCTTACACCAATACGGATTATGCCGGATGTAAGGTAGAAAGAAAGAGTACCAGTGGAAATTGTCAATTCTTAGGGGGATGCTCAGTGTCTTAGTACAACAAGAAGCAATCATGCGTATCCTTATCGACCACAGAACTGGAATATATAGCTGCTGGTTGTTGATGTGCTCAGGTACTTTGGATGAAGCATACTTTACTTGACTTTGGTTTTGATTTTGAAAATATACCTATTTTATGTGATAACACAAGTGCAATAAATCTTTCTGTAAACCTTGTGCAACATTCAAAGAGTAAACATATTGAAATTAAACATCATTTTATAAGAGGTCATGCAGCAAAAGGACATGTATTTTTAGACTATATTTGCACAGAAGATCAAATTGCTGACATTTTTACAAAACTCCTTCCTGAGGAATGTTTTTTCTATTTGAGGAGATTACTTGGTATTCGTAAATTCCAGGACTAATGTGTGTTTTGAGTTTTCAGAATTTTTCTTCATTTTTAAGCCTAGAAAATTGACGACAAAACTGAACGATTATTAACAAACCGGACGTCAGTTTTTCATTGAAGAGTTTCAAGAATTTTTCTTCACAAAAATGCTGAGAGTCCGGACGGCTAAATCGGACGCCCCAAAAAAATTAGACGTCCGATTTCTTTGTCAAAGAAAAATCGGACGACAGTTTTTTAAATCGGTCGACTATTTTTAATTTATTTGACGGTATCTGTGCTTTTAAAAGCAAAAAACCTGTTTATCCCTCTCATTTGTTCTAACTCTCTCTCTCTCTATACAACTCTGAAATTCTCTCTCTAGAATGCCCAAACGTCCGTTTCTCCCTTCTTACTCAAAAATCAATAGTTACTCTCATTCTCGATAAAAAGAAAAAAAATTGTTCAATCGACCAATACTCTCTCTAAGTCTTCTCAATCGTTTGATTCTCTCTCTCAAAACTCTCTATCAAAAACCCACCATTCGAAGACTTCAAAAATGGTGAAAGTGAAGAATGCTAATGTTAGAAGAGGTGAAAATGTTGAAGAAGGAGAAAGTAGTAGAGGAAGGATAGGAAAAGAGAAAAGAGTGTCATTTAGAGTAAGGGCTCCAGAGAGGTTTATCTCTGTCAAGGAAGCTACAAATTTGAAGAGTGGACAAGAAAGAGAAGGAAAATTGCTCCCAGTCATAGGGTAGATTGTCCGACATGGAAGGTATGAAAATTATTCCAAATCTGTTTAATGATATTGGTTGGGGACCCCCACTCACTGTTAATGAATTGTATTATCCCGAAATAATATATGAATTCTATGCAAACTTACAAATTCAAAAGCATGGGAATATAACCCATCAATGGATACTCTCTAGGGTTGGTGGCAGAGACATTTCATTTGATGATAGATTACTAAACCACATCTTGGAAACACCTGATAATGGCCTAAGATTTTACACCAACAACAAGAAATGTTTTAATCCTAACCTATATAGTGAAATAAGATTTGAAGAAATATTCCTAAAATGAGAGGTTCTTCAGAGGCATGATGATAGAACTGTCAATAAGCTTGATGCTTATCATTCCTAATGTTGGTCACAAGTCTTCCATTACAAACATGCATTCCTTTGTCATGCTAGCACTACATGAGCATAAGAGAATGAATTTTGGTTATATGGCCATAGAACACATGCTAGCCACTCAAACATCTTCCACAAAATGCTTGCCATATGGTTGCTTCCTCACAAAAGTCTTTCAATACTTTGTGCTTAATTTTGTTGGAGTTGGTGATCCCATTGGGGTTGAAAAAATCTACAACAAGCATACTTTCAAGAGAATGGGTTTTGAGAAAAATGAGGAAGATATTTTAGTTAGAGGTGGACAAGATGAGAGTGAGGAAGATGATGAAGAAAATGAGGAACAACAAGCGTTGGATGTTGATGAAGAGAAAAGTGAAGAAGAACTAGAATAAGAGACCTATAGAAAGGAAATGAGGCAAAAGAAAAGGCAAGAACAAGCTGAAGAAGGTCAATCATCTGGAAACACAACTCAAATCATGGATATGATCACCTCTTTGCAAGAATCTATAAACAGTCACTCTGATGTATTAGATGGTCGCTTAAATGCATTAGATGGAAAGTTAGCCAACATTCAAGAGAGAGTAATGAGAATGAAAGCAAAGGACAAAGGAGAAGATGAATAAGGGATGAAGGAAGAAAAACAAGAAGGAAGTAACAAGCTAATTTATGTTTTATGACTTAAGTTTTTTACATTTTTGAACTAATTTTCTTTCTTTCTCTTTGAACTATTTTTGCTTATGAACTTATTAATTATTGCTCATGAAGTTTCTTTTTAAACTATTTGTCTTCTTTGCTTAGTTTGGAACTCTATGATGAGATCGAAATGATGAGAGTTTCCTTGATCTTTGTTTCAATGATCCCTTATAGTCTTTATGTTTCTTGATTTATGACAAAAGGGGGAGAAGATATAAGATGTAATGATATAAGATGCTTTACATGATTGATATGCGCATGTTGATGATGCTTTAAATATTGATAATTGTCTTAAAACTTTTAGGATATGTTGAGGATATATTATTTTGCCTTATGATATGAGATGTATATGCTTTGTTGAGATTTGTCTTGATCACTTGAGTTGTGTTGCCTTGATGTTGTGAACACTTTGTGCGGGGGCAACATGCCCTGTGTTGTATAAAGTCTTATGCATTATGCCTTATTGCTTATATGGCCTTGAGTTCTCTTGATGATATTTTTGGTGCCAAATTTGTTGTGAAGCATGCTTTTAGTGGGAGTTTTAACTTCCTAAACTATTTTTCAAACCTTGGCTTGCTTTAAAAATGAAAGGGGAGTTCTTTCTCTCATTTTTAATACATATTCTTTGCTCTAAATATTAATTTTTTGAAGCATTCTCTTAGCTAAACCTTGTTATTTTGTTATATATAATCACCATCTTGCATCTTCGTTTGTCGTAATAAAAAAGGGGGAGATTGTAAGTCCTAAGGGAATATTTGTAATATTTTGATTATGATTAACTTGTGCTTTATGATAAGTAGAAATAATTTTGTATAGAAGAACAAAAGATGCACAAGAGAAGTCTTAAGGTAATCCACAAAGAAGCAAAAGGTCACATGAGACAACAAGAGTCTATGAAGATGAAGTGATCAAGCTGAATACCTTCAAAACAAGAAGATTAGTTAGGGGTACCTTATAAGGTAACTTTGTAAAACTCCCTAACTTGTCTCTTTGATTGCTTTTCAATGTGTTTCCTCCTAAGAAGAAATATTTTTTGACAAACTATCCTTAAAAAAAACTAAATGTTCTTGATAAAATTTTGATGTTTTAAATGTATTACATATTTCTTAAAGAGTATCAAGAATACATGTTTTAAAATGTGAAGGAAAATGTATATTTTATAGGAAAACCGGAGCTGTCTAATTTTCTATCATAACTCTAAAATTGGTCATCCGATTTTCTGGCATAAGAAAATCGGATGCCCGATTTTTTGGTTTTTCAAAATAAAAAAGGGTCATCCAATTTTAAAATCGGTCATCTAATTTTTTAGGGATATTAAAAATCGGTCGTCCGCTTTTAAAAAGGGTCATTCGATTTTTTGTTCATAAGAAAAATTGGACATCCTATTTTGAAAATCGGTTATACGGGTTTCACTTTTACTGTAAAAAAATGAGTGTTGTTCTAACAGTAATAGCTAGTTTTTACCATCACAATAAAATACTATTCTGATCAGCTATAATGGCTAAGCAGTTGAGAAACATTTATTAACAATTTCAAGAGCATTAAAGTACACATTTTCCTATTCTTCTTTATCCTACAAAAACAAAAAGAAATATCTCCTTGGAGCTTCAATATTGATCATCTTTCGAAGAAGGAGAAAAAGGGGGCTTGTAGAAACAGTAATTCGAGTTGTATCTTTCTCTTTTCAAGCTTCTTTGGTACCATTATTCCATCCCTACTCTTTCATATTATCTTGTGATCAGAGGTTTTGTGAAAAAATCTTTGGGTGATCCTTTGATAATTGTTATATTGTTTCGTTTTGTAAAGTTTGAGGTTGGTGTGCAAAACCTTTAAAGGGTGATCCTCATTATGGTTTCTTTGTAAAAGCTTGTGTTCTAGTAAATTTGTGAAACCCTTGAGTTGAGTCTCAAAGTAGTGGATGTAGCTCTATTGAGAAAGTGAACCACTATAAATCCGTTGTCTATTTTCTTTGTGGCTTGCACTTTACCTTTATGTTTATTGTATAATTCTTGATTATAAATGAGATTTTGTTTGGTTAGGAATTTTATTAAAAAAGGAGTTATTAAATTCTTCTTCAAACAAAATCGGAGGTTTAAATTATATTTGTTCAAAAAGTTTTTAAAATAGTCCAAAACCTTATTCACTCCCTCCCCCCCCAAGTTTTTTCACTTCTGGTGGTAGAGAAAAGGTAGTTTTCTGTCTGAACGGTAGAGATTATCGTTTGACGGTTGGATTAAAAGTTATCTACTCTGGACATACCATCTATTTTTGTACTTCGTACTCCTTTTCTTTTATATTAATAGACTTGCAATATACTAATATATATGTTATTTACATTTTATATGTCAACATGATATTTTTTAATATGCTTATAAAGAACAATTCTATATCACGTTGTTATTATCTTCTTGTTTTAATAGATTATGTCTTAATAGAGAATTACAAACTCTTAAAGCTGAAGTTGTATTTTGTAGCAAGTTTTGAATGGTCAAAACATGATAGAAGTGGAAACACTAACAGAAAATTGAATTTTACCGACTAAAATTACTAACCGACGGAAATCGGTCGGTAGTTTTTTGTTCTTACTGACCAAAAGGAAATATGTCCGTAAAATTCAAAAGTTACCAATGGATTTCATATTCTGTTTCCAATCGGTCGATGATATTTTTATTTACCGACTGAATTTACCACCGAAATGAAATCGGTCGATAGCTATATATAGTATTGCACAAATATGACTACAATATAAATAAAGCAACTTTAGAACTTAGGCTTCCAACTTAGATGTCATAGGTTTATACCTCATTCAAGGCAAATCTCAATATTTAAATTCAATAGGGTTAGGTTTGTGCCAACTTTGTCCACCGACATTAATCGGTCGATAACCGATTGCCGACCGAATTGTTGGTTGGTAATTCGCTTTTTTCTACTAGTGAAATATTTTTATTCCCATTTTTAATCTATTGGAAATCGAACTTCAGCTCTTTAGATGTTACAATATAATTATGTGCTCGAGAAAAAATATAGTGTAATGCTAAAGATAATGTCAAATGTTATTTGTTCTCAAGGTTATGAGTTGAAGTTGTATTAACAACTAATTGATATTGTAAAATTCAACTAGAAAAAAATTATCACATTTTAGAAATCCATTAAAAGAAAAGCTCTAACTAATGCATTTCGAAATGTAAGTTGTTGGGTTGAAAAAGTTCATGAACTTCAACGAAAACTGGTCCAAAAAAGAATTGAATATGGATGCTGATAATGTATATTGGTTTGTGACCAATGGAACCAAAGGGTTCTATAGAGGATTATTATCTTTATTGAATCAGTGAAGTATTCAATGAATTATGTTTCAGCTACCATGCCTAAAGTTTAAAGTTATACATCTTTGAAGGGATGAGTTCTCAGAAAATGAGAAAATAAAATGATAAGTCAATTTATGACTTATGTTCCAAAATATTAATTTCTTGTGGAAAGTACAAGAAGGTTTTATAACTATGGTTAAAATAAATGTTTGGTTAAAATGATCTCTGTTTACTTTGTAAGATCAAGTTAAATGCTACAAATATATTGGAAAGTTCTTACAAGAGCTCTTATATTTAAAATTTAAAAGGGGATGGTCTTGAGTCCATATCACAAAATTACCAATAATATCACTGGACTCAATGCTTGATACAACATCAAGTCTTGAGTTCAATGAGTTAAAGATGTTATATGTGTGATTGTAAGCATTATAATATTGTTATCCCCCTAATCTCGAGTAAAGTACTTGGTATCTCATAGGTTCTATAAGAAGGCTGATTATACAAACTCTTAATGGACATGAAAGATCAAAGAAAGAGCATGTGCTATGAGAACACTCTATATGCAGAGTTCGCCTATATGAATGTAAAGTGCGGTCGCTTCTCAAAGTAAAGGATTTGATAAGGCCAAACGAAGCCTCAATGCAAGATCACACTTTTTTTAGGAAGGGGGAGGGGGGGAGAGGAGGTCAAGAATGAAAAGGATAAAGTTTAGAAGGTGAAAAGATGCAAAAAGAGAAAAAATTACAAAATTGGTGAGATTTCGGCACCGGATTCTCAAAACCAGAATTGGATCCAGCTTCCAGAGAAATTTTCAACTTTCTACATTTTAGCCCCAAAACTTTTCTAGCTTGTTTATTTTCTAATTTTCAGCACTTTTAAGTTATTTTAACTCTGTTTGACTTTGTTCTAAGTAATGGTAGGGCTTGGTATGCATAAATACCCCATTATGGGGCCTAAATTAAGACCTTTGAATATTTCTCTTAAAATTCCAGCTTTGAGCATTTTGCTCCATTTTGAAGAAACCCTTAGGGTTCTTCTTTCTTTGAAGGAGATTGATTCTTTAAGAAAGCTAAATCAATGAATTAACTACCCTTGTATTTTTCTTTCAATTTCCTGGGTTCTTGGGTGATTTTCTATCAGAGGTCATGAAGGTTCCTCAAACTTCCTACAAGTGGGTCTTGTGGATTTCTTCCAATTCCTAGGTTCATTGTTTGAATTTGTTGTAGATTCTTCTATTACAATTACTTGGGTCTCAATTATAACTTGTATTGGAGTTCAATTAGAGTAAGAAGAAGAGAATGGAAATCACTAGAGAAAAAATGAAAAATGGCGAGTGACCAAATATTTCAGTCGCTCAATTCATGACTGAATTGTGACCGGTGAACATGACCAAAATAATTTCGACTAGCTTTGCGACCGAATCTCCATTTCGTTGCTAATTTAAAAAGTTGTGATCGAATAGCGACAAAATTGATAATTCGTTGCTAAATTTTTAAAAAAATTACGCCACCGAATTGGTCATAATTAGTCGTGCTGCCTGGGTAAGTTTGGGAGAAAAAACCCTAAAACCTCCCCCCTCTAATTTCAGTGTTCGTTTTGTTCTTTCTCATCTCTCTCTTCTCTCACTCCCACGACGGCTTGCCCTAAACCCTGCCCCCAAGCATTTCTCTCTTCTTTCTCTTCTCCCCTTTGCAACTGACATCTGTGCAAACCCTCAATGCCGCCGGCCTTTCTTCTTTGCTCTTTTCTCTCCCCCTTGCTTCTCTTTTGCTCCATCTCTTTCCTCTTCTCTTCTCTGTTCTCTCGTATCTTCTCTTCTTCCTCTCCTCTCTTCTATGAAGCCACACAGACGCTGGACCAATACTATAGTGTCGTCGCTAGAAATCCGCTCAGAATATACAGGCCCTTGTCGTCGTTCTCAATAAGAAAAAACTTTTGTTTATTTTTTCATGTTTGCGAAGCATCAAGTTGTCCAAGGTTTTCTTGTTTTTTTTCCTAGGTTTGAAAGATATCTCTTGTAATCCATGGGATGTGTTAAAGCATGACTCTATAGATTTTCCTTCTTTGCAGTTTCGTTTCTTTGGTTTTTTTATTGGTTCTTTTGTTTGTTCGTTTTTATGGCAAAATAATGCGTGAGAATGAATTTGCAAGTGATCTTCATAGTTTAATATAATTTATATATTAGCTGAAACCAACATTTTGGATTGCAATGGATGTGGTAAATTGTAGAGGGGTTGTGTGTGAGTTTTCTCTAGCTATTGTGGATATTGGGTTGGTGTACGGGGAAATGGGGAAAAGGAGAATGGATTGTGATAGGGACAATCCATTTGGTTATTTATTTGGGCTCAATATTTTGGGCCTTAATAAGAAACAACCCGTTGAATCATATATTTGGGTTCAACCCATTGGGTCCAGTAAGCATTATTAACAAATGTTTATTGTGGCCCATATCCTTATAGGAAGTCTTAATCCTTCCTTAATCAAATTATTAAACTAAAATAACCTTTATGATAAAGGTTATATAGTAATATCATTTTTTATTTCTCTTGGAGAACAAGAGAATACACTCTATAAATAGAGGTATTGTTTATAACTCTGATTATTCTGATTTCACTTATTGTTACTCTGTTGAATTTGAAATTGACATAAGTATCAGAGGTGAAACAGGAGATCAACTCTACTTCGGTGATTTCTTTACTTGTTTTTAGGTCTCTTAGAGACGATTGGGAATTCAAGAACTATTATTAACGCCTACTGTGTCCTTCTTATTAGATTATTCTCTGTTGCATATTTGTACTCACTTCTTTCTATGGCATCTGGCAATTCCCATGCAGAGGACATTCTTCTCAATCCTCCTCACTGTTTGTCAACAACAGTAAACATTCTCCCTATAACCCTGTTTGCGCAGTAAACGCAGGGGGGAGGGGAGGGGGGTGTTAGGACCTCTTCTCTTCCATCTATGTCGAATGCATCTATGCTTATGCAATTACAGTCGGACCAAATCGAATAGATGCAGAAACTTTTAGTATCTCTACAAGTGATGTATGCCTCTCAGGCCTCCACATACGTTTCTGTACCTCCTGTGTCCATCCCTATTGCGGCTCCTTCTTTATTTACTGCACCCAATTCCTGTTACCTTCTTTCTCTTCTACTTTTTAGTTTTGGTGATGGTTCTTCCCATAGACTAGTGTCCCACATTCTCCCAATACAAACTATACATGATTTGGTAAATCAAACTTTAACTCAAATGACACCTTTACCGGATCTTGTGTCTTGCACTTAGGATTTCTTACAGCACAACACATCATGTGAATCCTATGCTTGTCCGAAGGTTCCTAATGAAATTTCTCATATGAAATCCACTACATATGATGTCTCTAGTGACCCAAAGAGACATAATTTGCGATTTGTTTTCTCAGATGCACATATATAACGCTTCTGATAGCACTTGTTGGCGATTATTCCCCAATTCTTTGATTGGCAAGGCTTTATAATGGTATGCTCATCTACCACCTAGGAGTATTTATAGCTTTCGGGATTTGGGTGAAAAATTTATTCAAAATTTTGTCCCACAATCCATTGTTTGGCCAACTTCCAATTTTTGCTCAGTATTTGTGAGCAACCCAATGAGACTTTTCATGATTTTACAGCTCATTTTAATTAGGCTGCCCAGGAAATCAACAATTAATCTTAAAGGGAATATGTCCAGGGGTATCGACATGGGCTATCAAATCAAGATTTTTCCAAAAATCTTACTAAACAAGAACCTGGAGATGTTTCTGATCTCTTGAGTTGAATCCAACGTTTCATCCATGATGATGATTATATTCTCTGCAAAAGGATTTGGAAAATGAAGTCAAGGAGATGCATAGTTCCAAAGAATCAAAACCGATGATAACTGGCAAAAACTTCCCCTTCATGATTGTCTGGGTCCGGTGCAAACAAGATATTTCTCGATATGATTATACACCTTCAAAATCCTCCGATCTAACGTCTTTCAGAAAGTAGAGTCTTTGGGAATTTTGGGCAAACCTGCCAAAATGTTATCTCCTCCTGAAAAGTGAAATAAGATCAAGTTTTGCCAATTTCACAAAGACCATGGGTATGATAGAGAACAATGTAATGAGTTGAAAAGGCCATTGAATAGGCTATCGGGAATAGAAAATTGAAAGAATTCATTGATGATGCTTCAATAAAACAGTCTTTGTCAACCGATAATGCTAAATGGCCTTGGCATGATGACAAGAAGGGACACAAGACCGATTATTCTTCTTCCAAGTTGAAGGTGATTAAGGTGATCCAAAATGTTGAACTTCCTGCTTTCCGAAAGTGCAGCTGGAAAACTCATGGAGATGATCCCTTAGTTGTAACAATGACCATTGATCAATGTGTTGTCAAACAAAATCTGAAGGAAAAATCATTTTACCAGTTTCTGTCAATGACACAGCGGATATGGTGGAATGCTTGATTGTATATGTATCTTCCCCATATAATTATATCATGGGTTGTTCTGCTTTAAATCAATTTCAAGCCCGTATTTCTATTGCTGATTTGTCTATAGTAATCCCCATGGGCAAGGAAGTTTAACTTATCTATGGGGATCAGAAAGCAGCTCAAGAGTGCCATTTCGCTACAGTAAAGGAAGTAGGAAAAGCAGAGGATTTTGCTGAGCACGACTCAATCCTGAAGCTTGAACTAGATGGCGAATACGAATTGTTTGTTTTAGATTAACTTCAACCGGATCACACTGTGTGTTCGGGCGCAACCTCCCGATTAATTTGCCAATGCAAGTGGGTGAACTTTTAGTTGAATACAAGGATATTTTTGCATGGTTCTTCTCTGATTTGGGGATAATCCCTTGACACATTGCAGAACATAAGCTGGATATTCCTAAAGGCAAAAAACTAGTATTTTAGAAGAAGAATGTATTTACCAAACAAAGACAAGAAATTATTCGGAATGAGGTTCAAGAACTTTTGAAGGCTTCAATTATTAAACCTATTGACTTTCCTGAATGCTTATCCAACCCAGTGGTTATCGTTAAACCCGAGGCATATGTCGAGTCTGTATTGATTTTATGGATTTGAACAATTCTATTCCCAAGAAGCCATATCCTCTTCCCCGTATTGATCAACTTGTTGATTCTGTGGCAGGGCACGAATTTCTCTCATTTTCTCCATGCTTACAAGGGATATATTAAATCCCGATGGTTGAAGAGGATATGGCAAAAACATCCTTTGTTGCAGATGATTGCATTTATTGTTACACAAGGATACCATTTCGATTAAAAAATCCCGGCGTTGACTTTCAAGAAGGCATGAGCAGAGCTTTTGAAGACCTCATTCGGATCATTGTGGAAACTTATATGGTGATATCATTGTTAAATCCAAAACTAAGGCTACAGCTGTGGCAGATTTAAGGGATGTGTTTGATATGGATCTAGAAAATCGGGATGAAACTGAATCCTAAAAAATGTACCTTTGGCATTTCATCTGGTAAATGTTTAGGATACATGGTTTCTCACCAGGCATTGAGGCAAAACTGACAAAAATTAAAGCTATCCAAGATATGTCTGAACCAAAAATTGTTAAGGAAGTTCAATGCTTGGCAGGACAAATGGCTTCATTGGATTAGTTCCTCTCTAGGGCAAGAGAAACAGGTTTCCCGTTTTACCAAATTCTAAGGAATCCTTCCAAATTTGAGTGGACTCCAGCCGCTTCAACAACTTTTCAAAAAATTGAAAAAAATATTTGTCTTCCCCTCCCCTCCTTGTTACCCCAGTAAAAAGAGAATTATTGTATCTTTACCTGGCGATCACTTCCAAAGTGATCAGTTCAATTTTATGTTCTCTACGAGATAATAATATGAAACCATTTTACTATGTGAGTCACGTTCTACATGGAGTAGAAGAACGTTACAGTTCTCTAGAAAAACACATTCTTTACCTCATCATAACAACAGGGAAATTGAAACCATATTTTAAGGCACATGCTATCACTGTTTTAACTAATGTTCTGCTAGGACACATTTTACGTAGACCAGATATATCGAGGAGAACTTCCAAAAGGGCACTGGAGTTAAGTGAATACCATATAGACTTCTCCCCCCAAAAGATCATCTAAGGTCAAGCCTTAGTAGATTTTTTAGCTGAGTGTTCTTTTCTTGACGAGGCAAATAACCATCAGCCATCAACCTAAATTTACCTTCCTGAAGCTTGGATCGTAACGGGGATGGGTCCACTAGAAATATACCAAAGGAGCTGGATTCATTTTAGAGGATTGATGTTTAAAATGTGAAACAGGGGTTTCTAATCACTACAATGCAAGGCAAGCAGACCTAGCACTGCAGAGGTGAGTTCAACCCGAGTGTCAAATCTCTCAAGGAACGGACAAGATTCAACTACTCTACCGTTATTCCAATGTGTAGTTTAAAAGTTGTCGTTGAAAAGATTATTAACTAGAAGAGATGCTAACAAAAGCCATAATCAAAACCCAAAGAACAATTATCAAAGAAAATCTATGAAGTAGAAGATTGGATCTGGGGATTCCCCTAATCTTGTTGCTCCTTCAATTGAATAATTTTAATAAAAATCGATGTTTTATTAACAAATTGGGTCATCACACTCTCAACCGGGAATTCCTATCTCTACAAGAAAGCTGCCCTATTCACTAACCCTTAGACGAGAATCTCTTATCTCCCTAACAAGTTACGAATGCTATAAATACGGGTGATAAACGGACCTAAAACTGCATTATTCTATCTCTAGTCTAATGCCCCAATTAATCCCCAAATTGATTACCCTAGGATATCCTTCCTTTCTCAACTCCAAACACCCTGTGATTAATATAAGTTTGCGACACTTAAATTGTAGGAAAATATCAATTGATGAATAATTCACTCATCCACAACATTCAATTTCAGAAATATCAACTCAATTTCATAGAAACAAAAATTAGGGTTCAACTCTTAATCCAAACATTAAAATTACTCAAGATACATATTGTAAAACTGAAATTAAATGATTAAAATTTAATGGAGAAAAGAGGCTTGGGAATGATTTTGGAGGCCGAATTACGATCCCGAAATGCGTCCGAGCTTGTCTCTCGATTTGCCCCATCGATCCTGAATTTGCCTTTTTAATCCTTGACTCCTCTTGAAAACCTTTAATTCTACTTCTCTCATCTAATCCTAACCAATTGATGTGAGAATCGGGAAAAATTTGTCACATAAGATCGCCCTAATTTGCCTCCCTAAGCTCGAATGGCGGATGTCTAAAAATAAGAATAATGAATGATATATTGAATGCCTTTAATTTGTCTAAAAAATGGCTTAAAGCTGCTGAAATCGAGACCTATCGTTGACGGTAGGTCGGGACCTATTGTCGCTGGTAGGTATCTGTATTCCTTCTCTATTTTGTGCCTTGAACCTACCGTCGGCGGTAGGGGGAGCCTACCTTCACCGATAAAGTTCTGTCTTCTCTTCGTTTGTTGCCAATATACCTATCGTTTGCAATAGGTGGCCTACCTCCGGCAGTAGGTCCTCTTTATGGTCATCGTTTAGCATCATTTTCTATCATTTTTGCTCTGTTTTAAGCCGTTTTCATCCTTTCTTTTTGTTGTAGCTTCCTTTGTCAAGTACCTAAGACAAGAATATAAGATATTAGACTTAAAATATATATTTTATACCTTAAAAACATGGAAAAAATGATGAAACTAACATATAAAATAATAGACAAATAACCACTATCAAATACCCCCGCACTTATTCGTTGCTTGCCCTCAAGCAACAAAACCAAACAGATGGAATGAAAGGGTTTGAAATTTTTGTTCATATAGAAGGTTCACAGGAAACGAGGTAGAGGTTGGCCTTAAGCAATTAAACACATAGAAAGACCAAAGATACAACAACAGTGATACCGAAACAAAACAAAACAAAAGTCAATAAAGGGAAGATAAAACTAAAACGATGCCACTTCAATGGAACACTTAACAACTCAACCATCAAGATAAA
The DNA here is from genome assembly GCA_028651295.1 of Catharanthus roseus. Lineage (NCBI taxonomy): Eukaryota > Viridiplantae > Streptophyta > Magnoliopsida > Gentianales > Apocynaceae > Catharanthus > Catharanthus roseus. Next base: position 26,770,556 of record JAPQWS010000153.1, on the reverse strand, counting down.
ACAAAAGAACGAGCACAAGATACACTCAGTCCACCACACTTACAAATAAACATTACATGGCAATGGTGTGTGTGTGTGTTTTGTTTGTGCTATCTTTCATAGAAACTAAGGAATGTTAAGTAATTAACAAAGTGAAATCCTTCAAATAAAGATGCATAACAAGCTCATATCTTCTACTTCTTATTCATTCTAAGTCTTATTCTAAGCCAATCCCGGATTAGGTAGGACTTTTCGGCTTGTAATGTAAAGCTTGGGACATAAATAAGGTACCAAATGAAGGTAAATGGAAACAAGAACAACCAAGACAAAGCCAATGTAACCGAAAGGGCAAAATTAGCAAAATTAGAGAATAACTTTCTAGCCGCCTTTCACCCTTCTCACTCACCCTTGACTATCCTACTCTGTTCCTTTCGCACACTTCACCCAACATATTTATGTTTTTCAGCCTTCAATATGAGAGAGAAATAGTGTCATTATTTTCATGACACACTATGTACAAAAATGTAAGTACTATTTTTTTTCTTTTTTTTCCCTTTTTTTAAGAAAAATCAAGTTAACTTTTCTCTCTCTTTTTTTTCATCATCCATCTATACCAACTGTAAAATGCCCAAACATACCCCTTCTTTACATCATTTTTCTTTTCTTCACTCCTTCACTCCCACACTTATCTGTTTTTCTCACTTAAGATGGCTAAAAATATTATTCTAACATTGGCTCCACGAAGTGAGGTTTAATATAGTGTGAGTTTTAAAAGAACAAATAATAGAAGGGAGTATAACCGTTTGGCATGAAGGCACAAATAAGGGAGTTTGGGGTTAATTTCATATAAGGATAGACAAAACAAAAGCTCAACCAGTATAATGAAGGCCTTAGACTATCATTTCCAAGACTAACTTAACCTAAGACTCTTCACTTTAAAGAATAGAAAAATACAAGAATGCAAGCACGGATTTTGAAGGATTCTCACTAAGCTAATTTCATAGAATTCCTAGGTTTCTATTACTAATGACACTCGCAGGTGCATGAGAACCATTGAATATGTAAGATGATTATGTAAATGTTGCTTTCAAAACGACCAAGTACTCTGCCCTTTGAAGAATCCTAACAATATCATGATCATGCATTCTACCCAAAAGAAAAATCTTTTTGTTTTTTTTCCAAAAAAAATAAAAAAATAAAAAAAGAAAACTAATTTCTTTTTTAATTTTCTGGTTATTTGATCTTTTTGGATTTTTCATAAGGGAAACGAGATTTTTCATAAGGAAAATGAAAAATAAGAGTACATAGATAGAATTAACCCCCCTCCCCCCTCCCCAGTTAAAAACATAATGTCCTTAATGTTAGGAACGGACTAACAGAAAAACAAATAAATGCATACATGGGAGGTGCTCCTAAAGATATAAAGTAGTAAAGCATAAGGGAAGCCATTCCCACACAATATAAAATGAAACAAACAAAGAAACAAATAAAAAGATAAGCAATGAAAATAATAAACACAAAACTAATACAGTAAGAGAAATAAGCAAAGAAATATAGTAAAGAAAAACGAAAGAAAAGAAGAGAAGAAAAGACTCCCTATAGCGAACCAAAGTCCGCTCTGCCGCCACCACTGCTGCCCTGATCGGGCATGAATCTGTTGCATAGGCAGGCCAACATCACCTCTTGCCGATTGATGGATGCCCCTTTGATGAGCCAACTCATCTGTGTACCGGTGAGAGGACTCTACAATCTCTACCAAATGAGCCCCATGGATGTCCTGATTGACACGGAGCTGCTCCAAAGTAGTCTGCATCTCGTTCTGGAAGGCCGCCATGGGGGTAGTGGAGGGTTCATCCTTGCCGAAGAGGTCATAGGACTCATCGTCCTCAGTCTCCTCGTCATCAGACTACGAGGAGAACGCATCTATGCCCGTTTGAGTAGTTTTCTCAATAGAACAAAAACCAGAAAGGCCATACTCTCGCAGGCCGTCCTCCTCGGCTGGAGGGATCCAAACTTTATCCTTCTCATCCCAGGAGTAGCCGCAGTTGTTAAATGTAGTGAAATTGATGATCTGTGGCAACCCTGTGGACAATTTCTTTTCCCCTGCAAAATTAACATTGAAAGTAGCAAAAACCTTAAAAGTATAATAGGGTAACGATACATACGTGTCTTAGTATTATCACAACCTGTGTTGCACATCGTGTGTATCATTAGGGAAATAATAGAAAAAGGGGAATTATTATGAATCTTGTCAAGCATGTACATATCAATAATATAGATATCATTGTGTTCACCCCCCTTTTGCACCAGGGTATACCCGAAAAAGTAAGAGAGGGCACGGGGAAGAAGGGTATGGAAGTCACCCCCGTAGAGTATACAATGATGGTCTATCGAATGTGGCCATATACCAAAACATCAACAACTCACGTCGAAACTCTAATTCGGATCCTCATCAATAGAATATTTTTTGGAGTCCATGGTGACCGTGTTCTCCTTGTCCCGAATCCACAGAATAAACGCGAGACGCTCCTTAGTCAGAATAATCCTCACCCCTTTAACAGTAGAAATAATTATTTCTAGATCCTTGTCTATCTTAAAACTCACAGACAAGATCGGGTTAATAATGGCTAAAAAGGCAAAGAACGGGGAACCAACTAACCCCTAAAATTTGTTCCAGTTTAAAATATTCGATTACTGCCTCATCGAATGATTTTTCAATAATAATCTTAAGCGACTCCCTATCAGTTACGCATTTACGGGCTTTCATAGACTATGGAAAAAGTAAAATATCTAGAATATTGGGATCGAGCGAGGTCACCCTCAATATGAGCCCATTTAATTTTTGAAGAGGAAGCAACTGCTTTCTTGGGTGCCATAGGAAGAGTAGAAGAAAATTGAAATGGAGAGAAAAGAGAAGGAAAAAACAAAAGTGCAAAGGAGATGAAAGGGAAAACGAACAACACAATATAATGTGCCAGACCTGTACCCACTTCATTAGTCTTGCCTTCAATTTAAAAGACAATAGTCTTCCTTTCTCATTGTCCTCCAGTCGTTCCTTGCCCTTTCTTGCAATAATTCCCTACACATTCATAGACACTTCCTCAGTTTCATGATTAATCATGCACATAGTCTCTTGAACTTTGGATGAGGTAATCGGGAGTAAAAGGAATTTAAACACTATCTCATTCCCTCGACCCACTAATTTCCCCTTTTCAATGTCTATTAGTGCCTTGACCTACGAAGAAAAGGGCATCCCAGAATAATGGGGAAATTGGCATCCTCATCCACATCTAAAACTACAAAGTAAGAAAGACCAAATCCTTGACCAACACATTTTCTATACCCCTTTTGGATATCTGACACCTATCTGCCAGATTAATCGACATCCTTATAGGTCTCGGGGTACCTAGACTTAGACACTCACACATAGTAGAAGAGATGACATTTATACTTGCACTTAAGTCTGCTAGAGCCCTATCAATATTTACACTACCAATAGTACAAGAAAAAGAAAAACTCCCTATGTCTTCAAGCTTTTTGTGGTAGTATGGATTTATTCGTCAGAAGGGCCGAACACTCTTCCCCAAGTACATGAGTGGACACTTCATGAAGCTTGTCCTTCTTCGTGATCATGTCCCTCAAGTGCCTTGCATACTTGGGTACCTACAATAGAAGATCACACAGAGGTAAGTTTATTTTTAATTGAAGAAAAATTTTTATAAACTCCCTCATCTCATCTCGAGTACGGTCTCGACTAAGTGCCTTCGGGAATAGAACTTTCAATTTATGAGGAGCACTTGTCAACTTTTTTTTCCTAAATCTTTTGCTGAATCTACAACCTTTTCATCACCTTTGCTAAATGATCGCCTTTCCTTTTCGGTACGACTTTCTTCTTAAACGATCATCCCTTCTTCCTTGGCTAAATTCTCTCCATCAACTGTCACCAAGATAGCATTTACATGCTCCCTCGAGTTCACTTTGGTGTTGCTAGGGAGAGACCTCGGAGTCTTTTCTGATACAAGCTTCACCAACTGCCCAATTTTTTTCTCCAAATTTCTAATGGAGGCTTCCTGATTCCTTTGGGCAGCTTTGATGGTATTCATTCTGTTGTTTGTTACACTCATAAACTTCATCATCAACTCTTCTAGATTTACCTTGGTCGGTGGGAGATGATTCTGTGGACCTGCTTCATAAGGTAATGGTGGAGGAGGACCCCTGTTCTGGAATCCTGAGGGATTTTTTGGTCTCTGCTGCCCCTGGCCACCCCAAGATTGTAAGTGTTGTAACAGGGGTTGTTGCAAGGTCAGTTCCCATGGACATAATCAACTTGCTCTTGTAAGCCTCCCATACTCGGCATTCATGATTTGGATGCCCCCTGTTGTAGAATCACATAATAAGACCATCTGATTAGGTTTACTTGAAGATCTAGTGGTCAAATTTCCCAACTTTTGTTCAATTATCGCCGTCAGTCTAGCTTCTATGATTGATATCGCTTCTACATTATGTACTCCACTTGCCTTCGGCTTTGATATCTGCCATTCCCAAGTATAGTTATTCATTGCGATTTACTCAATGAGGTCATATACCTGTTGAGAAGTCTTGTGATTTTTGTAGAGCCTCCAGCTGAGGCGTCTATTAGTTGTCTCGCCCCACAAGATACTCTATTATAAAAGCTTTGAATTTGTATCGCCAAATCCAGTCCCTGATGAGGACATTTTCTGAGCAGTTCTTTCTAACGCTCCCAGGCTTCATACAAACTTTCACCATCAATTTGTTGGAATGACAATTTCTCGTTCCTCAGCCTTGTCGTCTGCCTTGGAGGAAAGTACCTCCATAGGAATTTCTCTGCCAGTGAGTCCCATGATGTGATGGATCCGGATAGCAGTGAGTTCAGCCAGGACTTCGCCTTCTCCTTTAGAGAGAATGGAAAGAGGCGAAGCCGAATAGCATCTTCCGAGATCTCGTTAATCTTGAAGATGTAACATACCTCTAAGAAACTCTTTATATGCACATTGGGATCCTCTTTAGAAAAACCATGAAACTGGACATTGTTCTACAACATCTATATTATATTCAGTTTGATTTAAAAATTGTTGGCTTCGACCCTTGGTCATGCTATGCTCGATTGTGTCCCAGAAATGGACGGTTGGGCAAAGTAAGCCTGCTATTGGTGGTGGTAGATGTGGCTGGAAGAGTGGATTATCGATCGGTGGAACTTGTGGTTCGTCTTCCACCCTCTCGATGGTTGTTGCTGCCCTTACTGCTACTGTGTCGAACCGAAAGACGTGGTGGGACCCTGTCGTATACATCCCTGTTCTGGATCAAATGGTAATAGCTCCCCCTTCTTTGTCGAGGCATAAACTAGCACTACTCAACCTGCAACACAGAAAGCAACGTGCTTAGTTCCACACGATAAATACCTTTAAATAATGAAACCGAAAATAACTTAATATTGCCAAATAAAGACCAATTCAACTTATAAATGCACTAACAAAACAAAACAAAGGAAAATGGAAAAAAACGAAACAAAAACAGAAAAGTGACTAAATCACCAAAAATGGTATTTCCTTAAACTTGTCATTCCCTGGCAACGGTGCGAAAAACCTAATGTTTAAAATGTGAAACGGGGGTTCCTAATCACTACAATGCAAGGCAAGTAGACCTACCACTGTAGAGGTTAGTTCAACCCGAGTGTCGAATCTCTCGAGGAATGGACAAAGTTCAACTACTCTACTGTTATTCCAATAGTTAGTCTAAAAGTTGTCATTGAAAAGATTATTAACTAGAAGAGATCCTATCAAAAGCCATAATCAAAACCCAATGAACAATTATAAAAAGAAATCTATAGAGCAAAAGTTTGGATCTCGGGGATCCTCCTAATCTTGTTGCTACTTCAATTCATTGATTTTAATAAAAATCGATGTTTTATTAACGAATTTGGTCATCACACTCTCAATCGAGCAATCCTTTTCTCTAGGTCAAAGCTGCCCTATTCACTAACCCTTAGACGAGAATCTCTTCTCTCCCTAACAAGTTATGAATGCTATAAACACAGGGGATAAACAAATCTAAAAGTGTATCATTCTATCCCTAGTCCAATGCCCCAATTAATCCCAAATTGATTGCCCAAAGGTGTTCTTCCTTTCTCAATTCCAAACACCCTTGCAATTAATCTAAGTTTGCGACACTTAAACTGTAGCAAAATATTTATTGAAGAACAATTCAATCATCCACAGCATTCAATTTTAGAAATATCAACTCAATTTCATAGAAACCAAAATTAGGGTTCAACCCTTAATCCAAACAAAAAAATCACTCAATATTCATATTGTAAAGTAGAAATTAAATGATTAAAATCTAATGGAGAAAAGAAAAGAAAGGCTTAGGAATGATTTTGGAGGCTAAATTGCGATCCTAAAACCTGCCCAAGCTCATCTTTCAAGTTACCCCACCGATGCCCGAATTCGCCTTTTCCACCCTTGAATCCTCTTGAAAACCTTTAATTCTACTTCTCTAATCTAATTCCTAGCTAATTGAGGTGAGAATTGGGAAACTTTTGTCACATAAGATCGTCCCCATTTGCCACCCTACACCCTAATGGCGGAAGTCTAAAAACAAGCATAATGAATGCTATATTGAATGCCTTGAATTTGTCTAAAACATGGCTTAAAAGCTACTAAAATTAGGACTTGCTATTGCCTTAGGTCTTTCTCTTCCTCCTCTCTTTTGTGCCTTGAACCTACCGTCAACAGTAGGGGGAGCCTACTATTGCCGAGGTTATGTCTTCTCTTCGTTTGTTGCCAATACATCTACTGTCGGCGGTAGGTTGGCCTACCTCTGGCAGTAGGTCCTGTTCATGGTCACTGTTTGGCATAATTTTCTGTCATTTTTCGCTTCATTTTAAGCTATTTTTGCCCTTTCTTTGTTGTACCTTCCTTCGGCAAGTACCTAAGACAAGAATGGGAGATATTAGACGTAAACATATATTTTATACCTTAAAAACATCGAAAAAAGATGAAACTAACATATAAAATACTAGACAAAATAACCACCATCAAGAATCCTAAAGGACACCAATATGCATACGCCATAAAATTTCTATTTCCCGTTAGCAATAAGGAAGCTGAATATGAGGCATTATTGGTCGCATTGTGGATGGCTAAGAGTCTTAAGCTCACTCATATTCTAGTCCGAAGCGATTCACAAGTCGTTATCGGGCACATGACTGGAGTCTTTGAAGTAAAGGAAGACAACATGCAGAAGTATTTACTTTGTGTGAAACATACATGTTTTTATTTTTCCAATGTGCAATTTGAAAAGGTTCCTAGTGAGCAAGACATAAAACAGATATGTTATCCAAGATCAATGCAGGTGACTACATTGAAGGAACATGGCTTGAATCTCTATCCAGAAAAAGTATTGACCAGGATGTTTGTATGATAGAAGAAGCAGACGATTGGACAAAAACCATTCGGGAGTTCATTTTACATGAAAAGCTTCCTAAGGATGCTACACAATCAAGAAAGATATGCACGATTCTGCCCGATATGTTTTAGTGGATAATCAGTTATATAGAACTATAAGAAACTAGCCTCTATGTATGTGTGCCAATGGGAAAGATGGTTGTTATGTCCTTCGAGAAATCCATGAAGGAATTTGTGGGTCTCATATTGGTGCCAAAGTTTTTGTCACAACAGCCATGTGGTATCGATATTATTGGCCTACCATGAAAGAAGATTTCATCAACTTAGTCAAGTCATGCAACAATCCAGATACATGCTAATGAGCATCATATCACCATGACAAAATACTACATTTTCGGTATCTTGATTCCATTTGCACAATGGGTTATAGACTTGTCAGATCCATTCCCTAAAACAGCTACTGGGAAGAATCTTATGGTTGTAGCCATAGATCATTTTACCGATGGATCGAAGTTAAACTATTGGCAACTATTACTGCACAAAAAGTTTAGGAGTTCTTTTATGAGGATATTATTTGCTGATTTTGTATTCCCAAAATCTTGTTATCATATAACGACAAAGAATTTGATTGTAAGGAATTCAAAGACTTTTGTGAAGAACTTGGTATTGAGCAGCATTTTACTTTTGTCGAGTATCCCCAAACAAATAGTGCCATCAAAGTCACTAATTACACCATCTTGCAAGGTTTAAAAAACCTCTTGCATGAAATGAAAGGCTGATAGTGGGATGAATTTCCCAATCTTATCGTCTTACAGAACTACTTCCAGAAGGGCAATCGGGAAAACACTCTTCAACCTTTGTTTTGGGGTTGATGCCATGATTCTTGCAGAGGTTGGAAATAAATCATTGCGTAACATTACTTTCAACGAAGACCAAAATGATTAACTAATGCATGAACATTTACTTATTGATGAGCTTCGTGAGAAGGTTGCTAAACGGGATGCTCATTACAAATGCCAGGTGGCCCAATACTATAATTTTAAGATTAGACCTTCCAAAATCAAAGAAGGTGATCTTGTCTTAAGAAAGAACGAGATTAGTAGGGTTGGTCCTAACAGGAAATTAGATCCTACCTAGGAAGGCCCTTACCAAGTCATCAAAGTAAATAGTAATGGGAGTTACAAATTGCAAGATTCTGAGGAGAAAATATTGGCTAAAACTTGGAATAATCTCAATCTACGAAAAATTTTCCCTTAGTTTTTCTTTGTATATTTTATGTGTTTCGATATATTCAAATATCAAATACATCTTTGATATACAGCCCCTTATTATCTTTTAATAGATATCTTTCATATAAAGTTTTGGTTTAACAATTACTATTACATTTTTCCAGTAAGCATTTCATCTTGTTACTTTTCAAAAGTAATATATGCCCGATAGCTAGTTCGTTACACGATTACTGATATATATCAAAACAAAAACAACAACAAACACAATTGTCGAAAAATAGCATTTCAGAAAGCTTCTCCTTATATATATATATATATATATATAGACCTAATGGTCATATCTCTATCTATTTAAAAAAAAAAGAGGTAAATCAAGCCTATTGTCATTTCTTCCACTTATCAGGCGGACAGCCTTGATAGGTCTATAATTTATGTTTATCAATCTTTATATTCAGGGATTGCAAACTATCACGTTACCCCTACTCAGCAGGGGTCTGCCTTCTCTTCACAATTTTTATTTAAAAAAAAGAAGAGAAAATTCTTTTTTACTAAAGGTGCGCCATAGACCATTTCTTTTTGCAGTTCTAATCCTCCTTTTCGATAAGCTTATCCAATTTCAGGAAATGCTAAAAATTAGGAGAGCACCTACGAGCTATTTCCAAGGGCTCTTCAAAATGACCTATTGAATAGATCAACGGCTTCCTAGGGAGAAAATCGTATTTCTGGCAGTTTCTTTAAAATGTCCATTTCTGATATCCAACTTATAAGACAAATCGTGGACATCCAGCTTCATTAGCATGGCCTCTCCATGCAGGCCTAGATGCACCTTCACCATCGTTATAAAATATTCAAAGGAAAATTCTCTGTGACGCCTCAAGACTTGAAGTATAGGCACATTTAAATACTCTTGTTTCCCATAAAAATGTGTTCGACACAACTTTAGTGTTGGATTATTGAGTCTAAATTGCATAGCCAATGGTATATTATGGGGAATCTCTTATCCCTCTATAACAGAAAAATGGTGACTTAGTTCTTATCAGAGAATATCACGACAATTGAGCAGAAAGATAGCAGTTCAACATGTTGAGTTTGAATGGCAGTTCACCATTTTTTATGGGAGCAAAGCCCCCTGCCCCAAGCTGATCAAATGACGACTAATCCTACTATGCCATGTGTACCAAATGTCATTTAATGTATAGTGAATGCCAAAAGTCAGCTTTTGTCATTTTTAACAGGTATGACTGTTTTACCATAGTTACTTTACTATTAACTATGGCATGCGAATACATGGGTTCCAGAAATTTTTCGATTCTCATAAATTCTTTAAATTTTTGGTATTCATATTAACCCGATACATAGGCCTCCTAGCTTTTTACAAAAGTTCAAAACATGAGGGTGGCTAAGGCTTCACCCTCTACCTGGTTATAACAAAACCAAATGGAAGATCAACTTTCTCTAATTTTTCTTCTTCCGTTTCATGGATCCACCCTGCTTTTTGCAAGGAGATGCTACTTCTTCTAACCCCGTAATAGTAGCTGACGCTTTTCTCGTAGACATTGTTGCCCCGCCAACATCTTCGTGCTCTATTATAGAATGTTCTCCGGACACATCACGGTTGGGAGCCTGATCACTTCCCGATAATTCTACCTCCTAATATAGTCTGCTGACTCTAATATTCATAGAAGGCATATCTGGAATATTTCTCCCTGAGTGCTCTGTGTTACTATTTTCTTAATCTTCATCCACCTCATTTGTATATCCTTAGAGAGGTTGCTCATGTACATCTACTGGTGACTTCTCCAACTCGGGAATACCTATTTTATCGTTTGGGTAGTCTCTGGCCTCATAGTATTTTTGTTTTGATCTCCCCGACTATCTTTGGTAGGTTCCTCCTGGCTTTCTTTCTCCTCTCTTGATAGTACTTTTTCATGATAAGAGTTTTCATTTTCCTCCCTCAAATTCTGGTGGGCATCCCAGGAAAAATATTGGATATTTGGCATCCTTCTTATAATATGCTTTGACAACGAGAGGCAGATTTATATCAGGGTATTCTTTCCGGATTTCATAGATCAATTCCATTAGAGTGAAACGGACACATATAAATACAGGAACACATATAAATACAGGAACCACTCCTTCCTTCATCTGGTTCGCAGAACTTTTTAATTAACTCTTTTTTTACCCTTGATAACATTTTTCCTTCTTCATCGACCCATTCAAATAGTTCCAGCGTCAGTAGATCATTTTCCTATTTTTTCTGTACTAGCTCTTCCTTATGCTTGGCAACTTCCTAATGGGCTTGTACTAGCAATTTATTTAGGCTTTCTGTCCTCATAACTTTAACAGCACATTCATTGGTTGGTTGTTCATTGATTTCTGACAAACTGGTATTCATTTCTGTTAATTGGGTATTTCCCGTTTCCATGTCAGCAATCTTCTTTTCTAGCAGTTTCACCCGATCAAGTGAAATAACTTATTCCCAGTGTACTTTCTCCAGTTCCTTTCTATATTTGTCTGCTAATTCTTTTTGAGCTATTCCATTGATAGCTATTCAATGTGCAGCTTCATTCATTATATTCATATTCTTCAATTACAAGTATTTATATAAGACACTACATTACACAAAATACATTAACATATAATACAAAACACATTTACCTGCATAATATTTGCAAAAAATATATCCATAATTTCTTTGAAATTCATGTTTGGAGCGGCTCCCATACCTAATAGGCCCAAACTTGATTCAATAGTTACCTTTTATTTTCCTCGACCGGATCTCCTATTTTTCACTATAATCGTCCAACTTGGAAAATCCATTTTACACACTTCCATGGGCTCTTCTCATTCTATGTGCTCAGGCACATTGTCTCTTCTTTCAGACAGTTCCTGTTCCGATCCTTCAAGAAATGCTTTATCTCTTAACATTTTTGACAGTCGGGATTTATTTCTGCGTGTTTTAGTTCTTTTTCTTTTGCCAGTCATGGACATTTCCACTTCTTTCCTTACAGTTGGCTTTTCTTATGGGCATTTGTATCTATGTTGCCACAATTTCACTTTTTTCTCTTCTTTTCGATCTTTCCTCTTATCCTTTTTCCAACAGTTCTACTAATAGTTGTTCTCCTGATAACCATACACAATAATCATATTATTCAAAAAACACATACAGTTCATATATATCACAGACATTTACCTTCATCCCTGGTATCTACCATCGGGGGTGGCACTTTTAGCTTTGTTGTTGATTCCAACATGCTCTACAACATCAGCTTTCCTATATTTCCATGTGCATATCAGTTGTCTTTTTTACATTTTGGAAACATTATATATTTGAAAATTAGCTCCTAATACTAACTTAATTCATGTAAATTGCATTCTGCCCAAAGTAAAAGCTGGTAACCTTCATCATTTCCTCATCCCGTTTCACTTTTCTCAGCACCATCCCAAAGACATACCCTTTCATGATGTTTATATAATTTTTCATGAAAGGTTGTTCTGTTTCAATATCTACATTCAGCAATATCTTTATTCTATTCCAAGGTTTATCTATTCCTACCCTTTCTATGAAAAACCAGTGTTCTTTCGACCCGTGGATTGACTGTGGCTTTGTTATCAAGTTTTTTACCTCACTCTTATTCTGGAAGGTATGCCAAGCAAGACCATCTATAACGGGTTTTATGTTGAAGAATTTTGTGAATAACTCTAAACTTGTTGGCACTCCAAAACATTTGCACAATAGTATAAAAGCTACTACTATGCGAATCCTACTTGGCTCAATTTGTCCTATTTCTATTCCCTAATAATTCATTATATCATGAAACAAATTATGTACAGATAAATGTAATCATACTTTCAATTGCTTTTTAGTACACCGCCGTCCGTCGTTTAGGGGTATATAAGCCCTATTATCAATTGATGCAGCCATTATACCTAACCTAATGGGTATCCAGAATGCTTTTCTTATACTTCCAAGCTGACTATAGCGAATAGTGGAAGGATACATGATGGCTCTCGGTTTATACAACTCTAAATCATCAGCAGGATTGTACGATATAGAAACATAAGATGACCGAAGATGTTTTTTCATAATATTTATCGATTCGGAAGATTCAACATTTCGGAATAAAATAGAACCATTCCCCTCCGAATATTTACAGTGACCAAGACCCAGATTATCTTTAGGGTGAATAATATTTACATCTAAAGAAGAAGACCTACCTTGTATGGGAGAGGGTTTGCAGCCCTTCTTCGGTAAGGGTTTTGGGCTTCAGGCCTGGCTTTAGAAGTAGATATTCTTATCAAAGGAAGTTGTGAGGATGAAAGGAAGCAATTTAACATCTGTGAAAACAATTCAAAGTTGCAAGGATAAGATTTATAAATGAAAGCTTATATAATTCGGCAACGGTTACCTTAACTGACGTCAATGAAGCATTCCTTTTCGGGATACACCAATTTGAATTTCACCCAAATAAAGGTAATGTTTTGCTATCAAAGAACCCTAATCCATTTGTAGCTTTTTTTGGAGGGCATATGATGGGATAACCCATTGGGTTATTTATTTGGGCTTAATTTGTTGCGCCTTAATAAGAAATAGCTCGTTGAATCATATATTTGGGTTCAGCCCATTGGTCCAGTAAGCATTATTAACAAAATATTTATTGTGGCCCATATCCTTATAGGAAGTCTTAATCCTTCCTTAATCAAATTATTAAACTAAAATAACCTTTACGATAAGGGTTAAATAGTAATATCATACTTTATTTATCTTGGAAAACAAGATAATCTACTCTACAAATAGAGGTGTTGTTTCTGTTGACGATATTGGAATGATTGGGCAATATTCTCAAGATTTGGAAATATTCTACTTGTTGTATTATTTAATTATATATGTGCATAATTTCCTCGTACTCTAATCCTAGATTAGGCCTAATTGTTTGTACCTTATTAGGAAATTACTTTATAGGTTTATATTTCCTAGTATAGCTTGTATAGTACTTTGCATATATATTGGTTATTGATGGAATATAAAAGACAAAAAACAACGATTGTCTTCCCCACCAGAAACTTTCATGGTATTAGAGCCTTCTTCTATCTCTAACAACGAGCGGTAAAGATGTGAAGGTAAATATTAACACAGTGACTGACATCGATGAAGAAAATCGTGTCCTATCACTTACTATGACAAAAGATACTACGTGGCTATCTCTGATGGACCACATTTGGTTATCACTCAAGTTCAACTCCAAGAAACAAATTCATCACATAATTACGATAGAATGAGCAAAGGCTGTCTGATTGTCCTTACGGGCTGAAATTTGAAATTGTTAGATGGATTAATTCAAATTCCAAAGGATGATACTGATAAGGAAGAAGAATAATGGGAAGTTAATAGTCTCATTAGTTAATGGATCCTGAACACAATTGAACAATCATTGAGGACCTCGATCAACTACTCTGAAAGAGCAGACAAACTAGGGAATGATATAAAGGAGCGTTTTTTAGTGGGAAATGGACCCTTAAAGTACGAACTTAAAGCCGCCTTAGAAAACTATAAGCAAGGTGGAGACTCGGTAGTTGTTTATCACTCGAGACTGAAAAAGATTTGGGATGAACTTGAAAACTACCAACAACTACCTAGGTGTGATGATGGAAACTGCAGTAATACTACTGCTATCATCAAGGAACAAGATGAGGAAAAGTATATCAAGTGTTGATGGGCTGAAGCGACTCCATTTATGGTACCTTTCATTCCAGAATCATTCAAAAAGACCCAATTCTCAGAATTAAACACATCGTTTGCTAATCACAAAAGAGGAACAACACAGAAATTTTGTACTCACCAATACAGACAACTGAAAAATTGGTGTGGCTTTTGCAGCCTTGAAAACCGACGGATAGAGCTTGGCATCCAGAAATTGCTCTCACTGCCACAAGATAGGCCATGATACCTCATCATGTTTACAAATTATGGGTTACCCTGACTGTGGGAGGAGGGAAAATCTCCAACCAGTGGCGTTGACGGGAGATCTGCAACACTTACCGGTAGCAGAAACTCAGGCAGAAGATGAGGGACTTGTCCCAATCGTGGCAAAGGTCACAGATAGATGATCGGCAGACGCAATGGAGTGACCGGCTTTGCTTGCACCATGTGTAACGACAGTGACAACGGCAAACCCAGTGATGGGGCAGTCGTGAATGCCCCTACATCACAAAATTTAAACAGCTTTCCCAATCTCTCCTCTGCTCAATGGAACTCATTGTTGGCCTTTCTTAACAATCTCACAAACATACATAAAATTTCTGGTAAGATAAAAGATTCCTGGATTTTGGATTCAGGTTGCTCTCATATGTGACTGGTAGGAAAGATTTCCTCACGTACTTGCACTCTATTCCTCCTATTGTCATTGAATTTCCAAATACTGAAGCAGTAGTATTCCAAAAGGGGACTGCTTATGTGGGTCCTAATTTAAAAATTCATAATATTCTTGTATCCCAGATACAAAGCGTAATTTGATATTTTTGGGACAATTGTCTGAGGAAACTAATTTCTTTGTCACTTTGTATAATGGTTTTATTGTGATTCAGGACCTTATCTCGAGGATGCTGATTGGAGTGGGTGCACAGAAGGATGGGGTTTTTCTCTATAGACCGTTACAGCTGTCTCCTTTGGTTGCCTACGTTATCAAGCCTAAATATTCATTTGATTTGTGGCATGCTCATCTGGGTCATCCGTCTAGTTTTGTGGTCAATAAATTTTTTAGGAACTTCCTCTTTAAATAGTTCTACTAAACATTGCACGATTTGTTTGCGTGCTAAACAAACAATGGATGTTTTTTGTTTAAGTAAAAATAATGCTTCCGAGATATTTGACTTGGTACATTGTGACCTTTGGGGCCCCTATAATGTTGTCTCTACATGCATGTCAAAATATTTTCTTACTGTTTTAGATGATTATTCTTGATCTGTATGTATCTATTTGCTTGCTGAAAAACAGGAGACTGTTGATATTTTAAAAAATTTGTTAGCTATGGTTCAAACTCAATTTCACAAAAAGGTGAAAATAATTTGCACAAATAATGGGATGGAGTTTTTGTGCCTTAAAAATTATTTTTATCAACAAGGCATTCTTCACTAAACCACTATTGCTGGCACTCGTCAACAAAATGGACATGGCGGAACATAAATATCGCCACATCCTCAATGTGGCTCGTGCCTTAATTTTTCATGCTCATATACCATTCGTTTTTGGGAAGACTATATTCTCACAGCAGTATATCTTATTAATAGAACTCTTTCCAAGTTATTACATGGAAAGACTCCCTTTGAGATGTTACACAGCCCCACTAGTCTCACTCTCAAATAAAAGCTTTTGGTTGTTTGGCATTCATGATCACAGTCTTCCGAAAGATAAGTTTCGTGCTCAAAGTAAACCATGTATATTTGTGGGATATCCGTTTGGGAAAAGGGGTGGCGATTTTTCGATCCCGCCACAAATAAACTCATACTATCACGGGATGCTATTTTTGAAGAACAGGTCTTTCCATTTGCCGACAACCTCACCAAAATAGACACATTAGAGCCCGATCCTCTGTTCAAGATTCTCCTAATTTTGGTGAAGCTTATGTTGGATCTAGAAGTTTTATTGCAACAAATGAGTCTACTCCCTTCAGGGGGAGCCCAACTGCCTCTTTTCCTGCAGTTCCAGTTGTTATCTCTCCATCAGCCCATTCAGAGAGCCCACCTCCAGTTGCCAAGCTGCCTGCTTCTCCATATTCATCACATGGGCCGGCTGGGCCACCTTGGCTGCTTGCGCATTCTCCAACTTTCTCGTATCGGTCGCATGATGGACTCCAGCATTGCCCTTTTAGAATCTCTAGCTGCGGTCCAACATCCACATGTCGACATTTGGCGCAGCACACAACCCAAAATTTGGTCCACTCGGCTGCGGGGTTATATCTGCAACACAATTTGGTCATCCACCTTAGCACCCCACCCGCAACCCCCTCCTCAGCGCTCTGTTACTGGCTACTTTATCTCTCTAGGAGGCTCTCTTATCTCTTGGAACATGAAGAAACAACACATCGTCTCTCGGTCTTCTGTAGAAGCTAATCCGTTCCATGGCGGTCACCTTGTGTGAACTCAAGTGGCTTCGCCAGCTACTCCTTGATTTTCATGTTCCAGTTCGCCAGCCTATTATGCTTCATTATGACAGTTAATCCGCCCTTCACATTGATGCTAATCCCGTGTTCCACGAGTGCACCAAACACATTGAAATCGACTGTCATTTTATTCGCGATGCTTTCTAGTTAGGATTTATTTCCTCTTAGTATATCCGTAGTGAACTATAGCCTGCAGATATTCTCACCAAAGCACTCCAAACTTCCCAGTGTCATTCTCTGACTCGCAAGTTGGATATTCAGGACCTACATGTTCAAACTTGAGGGAGAGTGTTGACAATATTGGAAAGATTGGGCAATATTCTCAAGATTTGGAAATATTCTACTTGTTGTATTATTTACTTAAATCTGTGCATAATTTCCTCTGTATACTCTAATCCTAGATTAGGCCTAACTGATTGTACCTTATTAGGAAATTACTTTATAGGTTTATACTTCCTAGTATAGCTTACATTGTAATTTACACATATATCGATTATTGATGGAATAGAAAAGGCAGAAAACAACGGTTGTTTTTACCATTGGAAACTTTCAGTTTCTAACTCTGATTATTTTGATTTCACTTATTGTTACTCTGTTGAATTTGAGACTGACTTAAGCATTAGATGTGAATAGGGGATTAGCCACGCTTCGGTGATTTCTTTACTTGTTGGCAGGTCTCAGAGAGGATTGGAATTCAAGAACTATTAGATTGTTTGGTATTTGAGAACTGCTGAGCTTGGTGATGTTGTTTGCCAGTGTAATTTGGGAATTTCACACTTAAAAGGTAATCATAATCTTGATTTCTTTGTTGAGTTTTGGTAACTCATTTCCTTACGTCTAAGTATGTTTGTTGGTTACTGAGCTTGTGATAGTGGTTTGGAATTCGGATAGGTGTTAGATTAAAAATATTCAAGTTTGTAACTGGGATTTCTTTTACTTTCTTCACTAAAATAAGTACTCCAAAGTGAGTTACTTTTAACATTTTTCTCTTCACTAATCTCACTAATCTGTCTATGTCAATTGCATATGTGCTCATGAGGTTATTACTTCTTTTTTGAGCTATGGGAAAAACATGGCTTTAGAAATTATATTGAACTATTACTATCATATGTTAACGTTTTAATTACTCAAATATTGATTATAAACATATTTTGCTAGATAACAAATCTTGAGTTTGACTTTATATCACTATATTCTCCTAATTTTTTTCAAAAGAACAATAAAACTATGTATTACCACAATATGTTCAAATCATATCTACGTGAAAGTGTTATGTGACAATGGTTGCGTCAGATTGGTCCCAATTATTACAATTAATGTTAATTATGTATATTACTAAATGAAGGTTCTAAGAGTTATTAATGTCAAAAACTTCACCAAGTAATCATCCCATTAATTAATAAAATGTAGAAAAGTGAGCAAGGTAGGATATAAAACCTAATTAATAAAAGTTGATTTCAATAATTTGTTTTGTTGGTTCGGTCCTTGGTTTAGTTATGTTACAACGAGCACTGGAAAAGTATATGTAACAATTATGAACATATATACCATAATTCATGAGAATTTAATTACATATATATGTTATCATTGTTTACTTATAACACCCAAATGCCAATTTGGCCTTAAAAATCCTTAGGAATATAATACCATTGTTCTATTATCTTTTATATGTATTAAGATCCTGTCTCAAATATATTACATCAATTCTAGCTATGCCCACCTTCAATGGCAATTATGGGTTTTTTTCTCTTCCCTTTTCTTTTTTCACTTGCCATCAGTGTACATGGTGACCTACCATGCCTCAGAAGTCTCTCTACTAAATTATTTCAATAAGTCTTGATCCTCCTAATAAGCTCTACTTCCCATGTATGTCCTGGAAACTCTTTAATTTGTGGGCTAATTATGATTTTTTGCTTCTAGGATTTCCTGATTCTGGCATTTATTTGTATTGAGAAATTTTTCCTCGGGTGTCTTGCTAATTTAGGACTGAATGAAGCGTTGTTCCTTTAGACTTTTGAAGTTATGTTCGAGGGTCCACTAAAATATTCACCTTCTGTTTGTTAATTTGCCTAGATGAACTTGGAAAACAAGAGCACAATTAGGATTAAGAATATTAGCAAGACTTATGTTGCATTCAAGGTAAGAATCTTCCCCTTTCCTTTTCTTTCATATAAGCTAGAAATTTATGATGCCAATGTATTTGCATGTTTGCAATTATTTAAGTCTTGAATTGGCAGCATATAAAACTGTGTGCTTGTTGCTGATTTGCTTAAGTAGTAGCGAATTGATCAGTTGTAATATTTTACATGTTTTGCCTTCTAATTTGTTAAGAAAAAAGATGAGAATGAAGCATGTGGGATAAGTTGGTTTGGTTTTATTTTTTATGTTTTTTTTTATATGAGTTCTGCTTCATGAGTTCTTTTTGTTTATACGAGTTCTTTTAATTTGCTTCTTCATTTATGGCATGTATGATTTAAATTCCAATTAATTGTTATGCAAGCCTTTTTCCTCAATTTATTGTTCTATTTTTCATTTTTTTCATGATTATCATATCCTTGATTACTATTTTTTCTCTGTTTCTTGATGATAATTAATCAAGATTTAGGCTTTATTTCTTTTTTGTGGTTTAGGTTACAGGAAGAATGATGGCTCTCATGGTAATTCTCCTTGCTTTCCTCGTTTATCTCGATTATGTGTCCTTGTATTTTAAATTCCAATTTTTTGAGTTGTTTATATTTGAGGTTTTAGAGTAATATGGAATGACCAAGTATTGAACAAATGCAAAACTTTCTCTTGGTTGCAAAGGGGAAGAATTCTATTGTGGTACACTATGAATAGATTCTTGCTTACCCCATCAAACTACCCCTGTAGGGTTCCCCTTTTCTTGATTGCTTTAATCATGAGATAAGCATGTCCCTAATTATTGTTTTCTGTTGGGATTATTAGGTTGCACAATGGTGCTTATTCTTTTGGCTTATGTGGGAGCATGCTTTAGGACATCATTTTCTTTTGTATTTATGCAAATGAATGTGGATAGAAGTGCCTTTTCTCTCTTAATCTGAAACCGATGTTAGCAAAAGAGATGTGCCTTTTTTAGCTATGATAATTCTAAAATTTATGTACAAATTTTGAAGAGGCTGTTAGACAACATTCCTCCTTGTTTACCTTGTTGGATACAACTTCAATTGTAAAAGTATTTAGTGTCTTTTCTTTACAAGAAATATAGAATAACTTAAAAGTTAGATCGGTCTAGGATAGGGAAGGTGGTGCGGTTCTTGATTTGCTAGCTAAGTTCAATCCACTGCTCCTATAGGATAGTACTGTTTATGAGCAATACTGATCAATGTGTATACATGTTACGGACCTCTAATTTTGTTTATTCATGGAATAGAAAAGATCAAGCATCCAAAAAGGATAGGAAATAGACAAGTGCTGGAGATGAAAAAATTATGCAAATTATTGATGCAAGTGAGTGGTTATTTTGGTCATGGATTGATTATGTTGACATATTTTAGATACTTACACTTTTTCCAGCTAAAATATATTTCTTTTTATAGCTCAAATTGAAACCGTTCAGATTAAAATCCAATTGCAAAAGGAATGTTCATTTTGGGTAGCAGTTTCTAATTGTAGGTGATGATCCTCCCTTTGGATTATGGTTTCTTGTATTAATGGTAAGATTTGATATTTAATTATAGATTAATTTAAACATCTACAACTGCCTTTTGTATATAATTTGGACGTTTCAAATTTATTTGGTGATTGGATATGTCATTGATTGTTATTTATAGATCAATTAGTAGATTGGTTAGATCGTTAGCATTCTTTCATCTTTTCCTTAATCAAACAAGATATCTTTTTTTGTATATGAAATATATGAAATACTCATAGGTGAGGGCCAAACTAAAAAAAATTGTGACTGAATTTTCAGTTGCAATTTTTGGCGCAAAACTTTGAGACCAAAAGATTGGAATTTGGTTGTTGCTTTTCGGATCCGAACTTTGTAATGGGTGGGCGCAATTCGGTCGCAAATTTTGTTTTGTGACTGAATATTCGGTCACAAATCCCTGTTAGCAACCGGCGTATTCGGTCGCAATTTGTCATTTTGAGATCAAATTGCAACGAAATGTGCGGTCGCAATACAATCATTTTTCTTTTTGTAGTGAATGGGTCTCCTAGTGAGGGCTTTTATTTAAAGAACAAGTATTTGGGAATTCAATCTTCCACCAACCTCTTGGGATTAAAGATCTTGGATTTTTCTTACTAGTTGATATCAGAGCAAGCCTCAATTGAGGTTACTATCCTTTGGTTTTATTTTTGACTTTATTTCTTCATTTTTCTTCCATTTTCATTATCTCTTTTGGGTGTTTTTGCCTAAATTTGAAAATTCCCCAAAAAATTATAATTTCTTGTGTTTCTTGAGTTCTTCGGTGTTGATTGACCTTCTTGTGATTGAATTGATGATTGCCTATGGTTTAGTCATTAAATTCTTATTTCTTGGAAGGATTCTATTGATGTGCACTTTATGTGTTTCATGAAATTTCATTGAGTTTGTTTTTTTTTTTCTTTTTTTGATAATTAGCTTAATCTTATTTCCTTGTGTTAGAAACTCTTTCCTAGTTCCCTTTAAAAAAAACAGAAACTCTTTCCTAGTGTGTTTTTATTTCTAATGGTGTTCTCTTCTGTCTCTTTTGCTAGTGTTTTTCTTGTTGCCCTTCGTGTTTTTGTTGAGTTTTAAGCTTCATTGCCTATCTATAGAAAGTCTATCCTACTTTGGTCATCATATCTTGTGGAGTCAATATTACTCATTCTTGTTGAATTCTTCTTTCTGGACTTTCCTTGTTTTTGAAATTTCATTATTTGACTTGAGACTCTTATGTTGGTTGACCCTTGTTATCTCATGCTATTTGAGTTGTTAAGGAAGTGCAAATACGAGCAAAAAGAAAAATAGTGAGAAAGAGTGATCAAGACCTGGCATTGATGATAAAGAATATTTTTTTAGCAAAATAAAACTCTTAAAAAAGGTACGAGGGAGTTGGGAGAGATGGATAGACAAAGGAGGGATATTGCTAAACTTAAGGGTGGGCATAGATGGAGAAAACATGAACCTTTTAGTGGTGCAAGGAGGAACAGAGAATATGGAAAGAGACATGGGAGTAGAGGAGATAGAAAAGAAATGTTGGGTGAGAGGAGTAGATCGGAGAATGATGGAAGAGATCGGAGGAAAAGAGTAGAGAAAAGGAGTAGTGGAGATGTGAGATGCATACTACCTGTGAGGTGTAATCACGTTGATGTTGGGGCTACCTATAAGTGGAAAATGTTCTTAGCTAGGCAAGTTATCTCTAGTGACTTAAGTGAAGGGGATTCTCAACAAAGAGGAAACTTATTTTATGCTTGTTGTCGTATTCTTGATAAAACTTGTAGTTTGGTGATAGATGGTGGGAGTTGCAGAAATTTGGTTATTTTTTATTTTTTTAGTATGGGCTCAACCTTGTATTTCATCACCGGGATCAAAAGGTACATGAAATCCCAAGCCTTAGTTTTTTTTTTTTTTTAATAATAAATATGGGCTTAGCCTTAGTTCTTATGTGATTGAGAAGTTGGGAATTCATTTCATTAAACATCCCAAAGCTTATAAATTTCAATAGGTGAATGAATGTGGAGAAGTGAAAGTAAACAAGCAAGCAAAGATTTCATTCTCTATAGGAGGGTATGAGGATGAGGTGTTGTGTGACATTGTGCATATGCATATGACTCATATTGTGTTAGGTAGACCTTGGCTATTTGATAGTAAAGGTGATACAAGATAGACATAAAAATACTTACTCTTTTGTGTGGAATAAGAAGAAAACCACTATTTAAACTATATTTTCAAGCATAATCCTTGAGGACTTGAAGTATATAAAAGAAAATATGCCTTGGAGAGAATGAAAAGGGAGGAAGAAAAGATAAAGGTAAGTGTGGTGAGGGACAAAAGAGCCCTAAGGGCCATGGTGCGAAGGGGATTGAGAGCAAAATGAGAGAAAAGAGCCATATGGGCCAAGGTGAGAAGACTAAGGTAAGGAAGAAGAGAAAAAGAAAAAGGGTGAGAAAGATGAAGGAGGAAGTAGTTAAGATTCTAATGATATAGTGATTGAGAAGGAGGAGTTTACTTTAGATGATAAACTTGGGGTGGAGTTGAAGAGCTCGAAAGAAGAAGTGCTTTCTTGTGAAAATTCTGGAGTGACGAAGGACAGCTCTAAGGAAGGGAAGTTGGTGGAGGCCAAAGAGGAACAAAGTTGTAAAAATAGGGGGGAATTGTCTTTATACATGAACCTTCAATTAATACCATTAACCTTTCAAATATTTTTGTGTGTGATGAAGCTTCTAAGGCCCTTGCCGCTACACATGAGAACTTGAGACATTTTTTGACGAGGTAAACGCTAAATATTAAGCTCAACCTTATAAAGATAGAATTGAATGTGATTCGAGGACGCATCACCTCAAAGAAAAGGGGTATGATACGGTCAAAAGGAGCTTCAGTACAAAATCACACTTTTGGGGGTCAAGAATGAAAGAATGAAGTTTAGAAGGTCAAAAGATGCAAAAAGAGCAGAAATACAAAATGACGAGATTCTGAAGCTATTTCTCAAACTGGCACCGGATCCAGCTTCCCGATAGTTTGCTTGGCAAGAATTTGGCACTGGATTCTTATTTTGCAGTTGTCCAAGAATTTTTCAGCTTTTTATATTTCAACCCAAAAACTTTTCTAGCTTGATTATTTTCGAATTTTCAACTCTTTTAAGTTATTTTAAATGTATTATTAAGGAGTTTAACTCTTTTTGACTTTGATCTAAATAGTGGTAGAGCTTGGCATGTATACATACACTATTATATGTATATAATATATATGTCTAAATATACATATATAAATATAATTTGTGTATGTATATTTTTATGTATATATATACATATGCATGTGTGTGTATATATATGTATATTGTACACACACACACATATATATATATATGTATACATATGTATGTATTTACATATATATGTATATATATGTGTGTATATATATATATGTATAGAGTTGATAGAGTTTAGACAGAGTAAGGAATTTAAGAGAAGATAGACGAGTGAATGAGTGATTTTTGGTGTGAGGAATGAATCGGTTTAGAGCATACTTCTAATAAAAAAAACTGGTCGGTTTAAGAAAAATAAAAATCGGCCGTTCAATCTTAACGGTCAGATGATCTTGACCATTAGATCTCAATGGTCAATGGTAACTAATGATCAAGCCATATGAGCCATTGAGATCAAACGGCCAGATTATCTAGACTGTTGATCTGCAACTGTTCTGCGAAGTAGGGGATAAAACCCTTCCCAACGGTTCAAATGTTTTCTTTTTTTGTATCTTTGCAGTTGGCTCGTGGGTTGGAGCACGATCCTGGTCCTAGGCCAAGCTAGTCCAAATTTTTAATGGACCAAGCCGGTTTTAGGCTTGGGGTCGGCCGATAAGGGATGGGTCATGGTTCACAAAATGAAAGCCCAGCACAGACTGCTTGCTTATGGATTAGGCCGGGCTTGGCCGGTCTGAGGCCAGTCTCGGGTCGATACGGGCTGCGCTAGACGGATTTGCAAGCCAGCTCAGCCCAGTGGCCATCCCTACTTTAAGCCTTACCCCATGAATCCAATTATCCCACCAAAAGGAGGAATCCCTACTTTATGAATCATATTAGCTCTCTGAGAAGAACAACGCTTCGAAGAAAAAAATGAGCTTTTGGAAAAGTTGATCCTGTGATCAGAGATAGCCTAATAATCTTTCAAAAAATTCATAAGGCATTTTGAGACTCCTACAATGACCCAAAGTGAACAAAATAATATCATTAGCGTAAGAAAGTAAAAGATAGGCAAGCAACCTCTGGGAAGAGCATAAGAATCAATAATACGATTCTGAGCAAGAGTATTGACACCACAAGAAAGGACATCGGCCAGAAGAATAAGGATAAAGGGGATCATCCTATTTCACTCCCCACGATAAGGAGAAGTAACTCGTTGGAGTACCATTAATTAGAACCGAAAAGAAATTAGACTTGAGACAGTTTTTAATAAGGTGTAAAAAATGAGGGCTAAAACCAAAGCGAGAAAGAACCCGTTGTAAGAAAATCCAAGAGACTCTAAAGAGAGATTTTTGAAGATCAATTTTGATAATAATATTACTTCCAGGATTAGATCTGTTTATAGAGTGAGTGAGCTCCAAAGCAAGAAGAATATTATCAGTGATGTTCCTATCTTTGACAAAAGCAGCTTGATTATCAAAGATAATGACAGGGAGAAGCTTCCCTAGACAAAGAGCCAAGACTTTGGACAAATTTTTGTGAACAAAGTTGCAAAGACTGATGGGTCTAAAATCAGAAAAGGTAGAAAAATTGGGAATTTTAGGAATCAAGACAATAAAGGTGCTAAGAAAGGAGCTGGACAAAGGAAGACCAGCCCAGAAATCACAAACAGTTTGAAGAATGTCAACATTGATGATGTCCAACAATGAGTAGAGAAAATCCCAGAAAAGCTGTCAGGCCCAGGAGCGCTATCACGCCCAAGAACAACACATCATAAAGCTGACTAGAGATAGATCCGGTTTCTTATAAGTAGGAAACAAAAGTTAAAGTCCACAGAGGTGCATGCGGTCTCGATTCTTAAAATAACGTAGAGATACGATTGGTTTATTAGTGAGTGTAGGAGTTTTACTGCAAGAGTTTGAGTCTAGTTTATTTTTGAGAATTCCACCATTATCCAGATCAAGAGTTAATAAAAAATAAATCACCATAGGCATAAACTGAGTAGAATGGATTAGGGTGCTTTAGTCCATTTTTAATCATCAAACTTTTCATTAAAAGTCTTCGGTAATTTGTAATTTAATTGCTCATTTTAATGACTTTAGATTCGTTTTAGTTCTAATCAATACTCTTTATTTCTAGTTTAAGTCTGGTTATAAGTAGGCGATTTTTCCAATTAGATAAGAATTCTCGTGTTCCAATCTTTACTCACTACTTTAGCACTTACTAGATATAGGCTGAGGAAATAGGTGTACAACCTTCACCATTAAATTTGATGGACTGTTACAGAATTAATTCTATGCAGCCTCGAATTTGGATGGTTACATAATTAATTCAGTGATGGTTACAAAATATCGAATTTTGCAAAACGTGGCCCCCGTTTTTTGTCCGGCGTTCGTGTACACAGGCCGCACCCACACACACGAGTCAAGCTTTATGGGCCTGGGATTTGCACCCTCTCCTTCCCCCATCGCATGCACACGAAGCAAGGACTTTCCTTCACAATTTACTCATTTTAGAGCTCTTCTCAAATAAAGAATAACTCCTTCTAATTTTTCCATGTGATTCAAATCCCCTTAAATGATAACCTTTTTCTCTTAAAACCATTTTTCCTCATTGATATCACATCATTTTCCAACATATGCTTCTTCGGGATACTTGTTCATAATGAATAATGTTAATATATTGTATAGAAGATTGAACAATAAAGAAATGATTGGAGTTGGAGATGAATACCTACAGAAGTTAACTTTGAATTTGATGCATGCTACGAGTGATTACAAGACACTTTGTAACAGAGTCTTTCTTTTCTTCTATTTAGTTTTTTTCCTCGAGTTTCGAAATCAGCCTTGAAGAAAAGATAAAGAATTTCAATAGAGTTTTTGTTGAAACTCGTGTTCAGTGTTCTAGAAATAATTACACTTTGGGCTATCTTACTTTTTTAGGTACTTTTTAAGTGAGTTAGACTCAAATTTAAATTTTAACATGGTATCGAACCAACTAGCCCAATAATTATTCTTTATAAGATCTGGGAAATCCTCACCTCTTAATTACTTTTAGATGAGTTAAGTTAAAGTCTAAATTTTAACAAACTTTGAAGAGATTAAAGTGTATCAATCTTCATGGGAAGTAACAGATTTGAGACTAAGGGATGAATTCTGCAGTTTGATGTTGGGAAAATTGATGCCAGCATATGATTATTTTCTTTAAAATTTCAAGAAACATTTGGACTGTGAAAATTCAAGTAAAAATTTTTTTCCAAATTAGTTGTCTGCTGAAAATATTGTTGATTCTTGAGATCTTTGGAAATGCTAAGATATGAAACCTTGTTGGTTCATTAGTGGAGGAAAGGTGGTTTATGATCAATTCCGTTTTTGTTTTCTTTAAGATTCAATTTACTGTGGTTTATGAAACCTTGTTGGTTCATTAGTGGAGGAAAGGTGGTTTATGATCAATTCCGTTTTTGTTTTCTTTTAGATTCAATTTACTGTGGTTTTTCTGTCTTGACTTAGCTTTCA
Source organism: Catharanthus roseus (assembly GCA_028651295.1). Classification (NCBI taxonomy): domain Eukaryota; kingdom Viridiplantae; phylum Streptophyta; class Magnoliopsida; order Gentianales; family Apocynaceae; genus Catharanthus; species Catharanthus roseus. Next base: position 26,743,426 of record JAPQWS010000153.1, on the reverse strand, counting down.
GAATGCATTAATGGTAGTTTGGTGAGGAAGAAGAAAGAGGGGAGGTGGTGATGTTGGTGGTTTACGGTGGTGGAAGAAGGGAAGACGAGGAAGAAGAAAGAGGTGAGGTTGTGGGGTGGTGGTTTACAGTGGGAAGAGAAGGAAAAAGAGAGAGGGGAAGTGGTGTGGTGTGGTGTGGTGTAGGTTCATGGTAGTACAAGAGGGAAGAGGAGGGAGAAGAAAGAGGGAAAGATGTGTAATATTTATTTTGATTATAAATATTTTTTTTCATTTTAATTCTAAAGTACTTTTAGAAGTTAAAGAGTTGAATTATTTATTACGGATGAAAATACCATCAATCTAACGGTCAAAAGAAATGATTAACTGTCAAAATGGACGGATTTGCCTATTCTATTAAGAATAAGATGTTCGTGTATTAAAAAAATTAATGTTTATGGAGTTAATCTAGTTTTGAAAAATGTTTAGGAAAAAACTTACCATTAAACCTTATTTGATTTAAAAAGAATAGATTAAATTACCTTTTAACTGTTATTAACATTCTAATTAAAATTTCTAGATAAATATTTAATTCAACAATGTAGATATATGTATAAGTATTATTTAATATTTCTTTGATTAATTACTGAAGGAAAAGATATTTTTAAAAAAATCATGGATATTTTGTTGTTGGGATATGAATGTACTGTTCGAACCCCTTAGTTTGACATTGTGGAAAGTCATTGCAATTGCCTATTTGATGCAGAAAGCCCGAAGAAGAGAAGTTGAATTCAACTCAAATTATGTCTTTTGATAATATATATCAACTCAAATTACATTGTGGAGTATATGATTTTATCTAGCGTAATTGTTAAGGTAATAATTATTTATTCTATCTTAATTTGATTATATATTTATTTTTTATTTATTTTAATTCGATAATTATTTATTTTATCTAAATTTGATCTATATATTTTATTTAATCATTTTATTCTAATAACTATTTATCTTTGATATTCATTGGCCAAATTTATTTAGATAAATTTTAAATTGGTCCCTCAAAATATGAAAATATGTCATTGAGGACCTCTAATTATAAATTTCTCTAAAAACATCTTTCGAAATGTAAAAAATATATGAATCAAGACCCTCATTTTACTTTTTCAAAGTAATTGGTAATCAATTTTTTCATTTTGAAGAATTTTTGATAGAGTATCTTAAATTTGAGGTAGTAAGTTCACACAATTACATATTTTTTAGAGACCAACTTGAATTTATTTAAAAATAATCAACTTTTTATTTTTTAATTGACCAGTGGGTCGGTTATCGATTAGCGGTTGATTGAGGTTTTCAATATTAATGTCAAAAGAAATTTACTGATTAGTTATCATTTTTAGATCGGTAGATAGTCTAATAATACATATCAGATTGGATAATAACTAATCGATCGGATAATCGTACCGTTACTATTCCTAATTTGAGAAGTTGAAGTCAATAAATTTAAAATTTCTCTGTTGGAAATTTAGGTTTACATTTTGGCTACAAGTGATCCAAATAATATTGACTATTTGGAAATTGATTGTTTAAATCCTCACAGAACTATTTGGAGTTTTTTTAGAACCTTAAAATTATAGATCCTCAATTGAACACATTCCATATTTTGAGGGACCAATTTGAAATTTATTAATATATTTTAGTTAAAAAATATCAAAGATATAAGATGTTTCGATACAATAAATAGTTATCAGACTAAAATGAGTAAAAAAAAAAAAAATGATATAAGACCTTAGGCGAACGGATTTATATTGTCTTCAGTGGGGCTAAGGTTGTAAACGGGTCCAGACGGATACGGTACTTCCAGTACCAGACCCAATCCCTTATAGTGAAATATGGATTCACATCCAAATACAGACCCGCTGGGTATAAAATTTACAGATTCAGACCGTACCCTCAAGGGTCTTGGGTAGGATCTATCCATAGCCGTACTCGATCACCATTTTTCTTTTTTTGTTAAATAAAAATATATTAAAAACAATATATAACCCTAAAACAAAAATTATAATTTGATTAACATAATTTCTTTAACATATCTTTCAACAAATACAATCCTTAGACATTTCTAAAATTTAAAAACACATTTTAATTCAAATGATTAAAAGTTGAAGTACATGCAAAATCCTCACAAATACACTAATCTAATAAAAACAAACTTCTAATTCAATACAATATAAATTATGTATTCATAAAAAAATATAAAAATAATATAATATATATAAATATATTATTAGTTTATTACAACGGGTATACAGGTAAATGAGTCTGGGTATTATAATACACTGCCTAAATCCGTTTAATAGAAGTTATACATGTTCTATTCGGAATTTCACCTGCTTGCCTTATCTTGTATTGCCCGGACAGCACTTACTACTATTATACCCCTTCTGGGCGTCTTGGGATTCTTATCTATATGAATATGCCCCTCCTTTCTAGGGACCTTTTCTACTAGGTTTTACGTCCCCCCTTGTTTCAGTCAGAATGAGTCCCCGGGACCCCGGGACATTACTTTACCTTTATCAAGTAGCTTTGAATCGCTTGTGAAAGAAGCTTTGTTCGATAAATGCGCAGTAGACCTTTCGGATAGCGTATAGAGAATGCTTTCGGGTAGGTGCTAACAGGCTGATCCATACTTGGGGCAATAGCCAGAGGATGTGATTTGGGGATGAGAAGGACAGAAATTTTTACAGCAAAGAACCACTTCCTGATGTCGAATTCTAAAAACCAGTGAGAGGTTCTCTCAACCATAAGGAGAAGAAAAGCAATGTTTCAGGGGTAAACTGCCTGGCCCTGTTCAAAGAGACTCTTAAACAGCACCTGCCGAATAGAAAGGTAGATTTTTTGCCTATAAATTTTGAACCTTACTCGCTATAAATGGATATATACCTGCTCAGGTATGAATAATACCCTCTCCGTTTACAGTCCTAAATGGGGCAAATAACCCCACTAAAGTTAAAAAAAATTTTATATGTGGCATACTATATTGAAATTGTACATGCACTTTTATTTTAATTGTTACCCCACTTATTCCAAAAAACATTCATGTTGCTTCTATTTTTTACTAATAATCTAAGGGTGTATTTGGATTGAATTTAAAAACGAAACAATTTTAAATTTTTGCTTAGACCATTACCTTTTACAAATCTCAAAAAAAAATTTTCTATTGTATCCAAACTTAAATCTAATAAAATGCACTCTAATATTCTCTTCTCTCCTTCTCCCTCATTTATCAGTGGCACCGTTGGAGGAAAAATAGTTACTTCTTCATCCTTCAAAACTTCAACCTCCTGGCAGTTATAAGTTTCTTATTATTTTAGTCTATATTTTTGCATTGGGGCCCTTTCCTCTCACATAATCTTTGGATTTAAAAGAATAAAATTAAAAATTGCCCCTCTTCCCCTTTATTTGTAAGAGGATGACTAACATGTTAAGGATTTATGGGGGAAAAAAGAGGGTAACTAAGCACCAACCATATACCATTAATATCAGTGTCTATCGGTCACTTAGGTCCCAAACTAAAGTGCACGCACTACTCTTAGAGTGCTACATCTGCTACTGTATAGGATCAAGTTAAGACGAAATAAATACTCCCTTCGGCTCACGAAAATAGTCTTATTTCAATTATAACAGAGATTAAGAAAGTTAGAGTAGTAAATTTTGTTTTAATTTCTCTTTTACCCTCTTCATTAATATTAAATGACTTTGACCTTTTATCTTGAAACTTGTATAAAGTTATTGAAATAGTGTGTTTTATTAATATTTTTTGGAAAATGGAGATTTTTATAGTTAAGATGTAGAATAACAAGGAATATACATGAGAATTAACATGTTAACTAATATATATATATATATATATATAAAGGAAAATATGACTATAATTTGGGACGAAAAATAAAAGAGAAATTAGGATCATCTTTGTGGGAAGGAGGAAATATTTATTTATAATAGTACTAAAATTTTCAATTAAGCTTTTATTATCAAAAGAAAAAGAAAAATGTATAGTATATGATTTTATTTAACGAAAAAAATGTACAAGATTAATTATATGATCTGGTTTTCATCTTTAAAAAAAAAAATCTTGTTTTAACATTTATTCTATATAATTGGACAATCTTCTTTCTTTAAAGTCAAATTTTAGCAATAATAGATGTGTGGTATAATAACATGAACCCCTTTACTTAGATACCTGCACTTAATATGTCATGAGTTCGAGTCATTTAAGGAGCAATTGATTCCTCCTAGAGATGACAAATGGATGGTTAGACGAGTTTTTGGGAAAGTATTAAATTGATACATAGTTAATCGGTAAATTGTTCACTCACGTCCTAAAAACAAATAGATATAAATAGGTGGAGTTTTTGTAAACCCATCAAAACTATTTGTTAAGTTTTGTGCATTTTTCTCTAATTATTATTTTATTAACTTTTTAATGTTATTTAAACATGATTTTCATCATCTTAATTTCATTAACATTTTCAAAAATAATTTTTTACCACCATCTTTCTTTATTAAAATACATATTTACTTTTTCTTAAATTTACTAAATTCACATAATGAGATAAACATTAAAAATAAAATAAAAATAAAGTAAAATCACCACACTTAATATTAATATCCAACTAAGTCCATCATTATCATGAGTAAATTTTTATCCATCCTAAATTATATGGACTTGGCAGATCGTAGACTGTTAAACATATTCGTCATCTTTAATGTCTCTTGAATGAATCGATAATTTTCAGATATCGAATCGTTAAAGAAAGCCAAATTTTTAACACCCCTCAATGTTTTTAAATATATTTTATAAGTTTAAATTATTGGGATAATGGCATAATTTTTTTGGTCTAAGGAGTTATTGGCATGGCACATTATAATAATTTACAAGAAACAAACCAAGTTCAGCCGCCGTTATTCATCTATTTCCGCTAATAATGATTTTGTGATTTACTTTTATGATTTATTTGGCTCTAAACGTTATGTGCATGACAGTATATTCCTAAAACTTTGTTTCCTTTTCTTATGATTCTTAAACAAATTTTCAATTATATTATGTAATAATTCGGATTGTCTCTAACATTTTCTGTAACATTCTTAATTAGATAAAGTTTATTAAAAAAATTTATCAAATAAAAAATAAATTTTTAAAAAATATATATTATAAAAGAAAATGTTACAAAACATGTTACAGAGAGTCTGAGTGTAATAATCTAACTTTCAATTAGGAAAGTAATTTTATAAACTCAGAGAGACTTTGTCTAGAAAATATATAGGTAATATCTTCACGTTTTTGAGACGCATTTTATCTCGAACATATTTGTACAATTTGCATTTTTTATGATTAATTATCGGAAAAATAAGTCGGTGTATACAAGTAAAAGAGTTGGCCTAAAAAAATCACTTCAAATATGAGCTGAAATTTTGCGTAGTTGGCATAACATGAGTTAAAATATTAGTATTTTGTTTGCCGAATTTTCAATGTCCAGGGATTTAAGAATAGACAATGATTTGTTTGTAAAATTTTTTCAATTGTTTGTAATGATCTTTCAGCTACAAAATGCTTTCAACCTCCTGCAAGACAAACGGTAGTTAGAGATCGAGGAGGATTAACTCCTTAAGGATACCTTAATACCTAAGTCAGTGTTGTATTCAAAGAAAGTTGGTAGAAAAATAAAGCGCATTTAATAGTTAGAATTCATATCAAACATTAATGAGAGGAGAGAGGACTTTTTATAGGCGTCTTGCTAGGTTTTTGGCTTCTTATGCTTGCGTCTTGGGCCAAGTCGATGGGCTTCAACAGTTCTTTGTCTTAGGATTTGGATTGGGTTTGATATACTGGTGGACTGAACGATGGACTTTTATTCCAACATCTGCCCCTCCTTTAAAAAGCTTGTCACTGATGTGACATGCCTTTTACTTCTGGGGTAACATTTGGCTTCTAAAAGACGCCTCCTGTCTTGTCTCTTTGTTTCCTACACCCCCTAAATTTTGATGGTAGGTGGTTTACTTTGTTTCTTTCTTCTTTCCGTGCTTTTGAGCTGTTGTATCTATCACATCTAATTCATGTGTTCTTCATTTCTCCTTTTTTTCTAGTGGTCCATTTCCCATATCGCAGAGATGGCTTCTTCTAGTAGTCGTAATACTGGTTGTACCGAAGGAACGGAGGTTCCGGCTACTCCTTTAGGTAATATCTGTATTTCTAGTTGTCCTTCTGGTCTGAGGTATAGCCTTTACCTATCAAGGTTGTTTTCCCTCCCCTCGACTAACCAAGGGTTTCTGATGGATATATCCCTCCGAAAACAATCGTGGTTGTTTTTAGTAAACAGGGTGAACTAGAGAGTTTAAAGGGCCAGGTCACTGATTGCAGTAGTACAGTAACAGATATAGCCTTGGCGAGTTTGCGGGAGAAGTACTCGATTCCTAATGAGTATGTCCTTGTATGTCCAGACCCGGAGGCGAGGAGCATCTGAAATCTGGGGTGTGTTTTTCTCTTCACCACTAGTTATTGAGGTTTTGAGGTTTTGGAATCTCCCTCTTGGCCAAGTTCATCCCCTCTTTGCGAGACATCTTATGGGCTTCATTATTATCTGTCAAGCACTTGGCGTCCCTACTAATTGTGACTTATTTCAAAATTTTCATGACTTCCGGTATGGCAAAGGTGGGTGGTACACTTGTACGTCGAAGATGCCTTCGATTATGTCGAAGCCTTCTAAAATAAAGGACTGGAAGGATCGATTCTTCTTTGTGCAAGATCCTTATGCTTCGTTGAAGTCATCTTGGATCACCCATACTAGTTTACACAGCCTCTTGTGAAATTGGACATTGAGATGCAGCACTACGGAAAGATTATTGACCGTTACTCAGCCCAACTTCGAATTATGGAGAGTTGGTCGCGGTCTCTACTGGAAGTTGCAGTTTTTATGGAGGAGTGTTCGATAGAGCTGTCTTGTGTTATTATCTTTAAAGTCTTTATCGACTTTCCCATGGTTCTTTTTGTTGGGTAACATTTTGTTCTTTTGTTTTGTGATGTCCTTAGTGTGGATTTTTTGGTGTTTGGTTTTCTTTGGCAGGTAACGAATACATGTTTTATAACTTAGCTACTTCTACTCTGGCTTCCGGGACAAGACTAAAACCATCAGTGGTACCTTGTTCACACGCAGTGGGTGTTGCTGCTAGGAATATGGGAAGACCCAAGAAAGGGGCTGCTGTTGATGAGGTCCCTACTGGGGGTAAAACATCTTCTCGTTCAATAGGAAACTTACAAATATGGTGGCACTAGGTATGTTGTGTTATAGTATACTTGTCTTGTTTTGTTTTGATGCCTTTCCGTTCGTGATTACTGGTCTTGCGATCCTATGTAAACCTTTGAAAGGTTTACTAGAGCAATCTGCGCAAGCAGGTGTGAGTTCTGATAATATTTTCGATTTGTTAAGATAAGACCCTTCTATGCAAGCAAACAAGGAGGCAGAGGAAGAAGGTAGAATGTTGCCGATTCGCGAGGGGTGGCGGTCTGGCTCCAACCCAGAACCAGAGCATACTCTTTCGCGGGTACTTGCATCAGCCCGATCTGCTAACCCTTATGCTACGATTGATACTCTCACGTCACGTAGGGATACGTCGTCGAATACGCCAAAGAGATCCTATGATTTAAGAGGTGATTGCTACGTCGTTCGTTATACGAATGAAGGGAAATCTGTTATTCTTCCATTCAAAGAGGGCCCAACCCCTCGAGTTGATGACCCATTTTTCGACAAGTACCCCATGCCTGAATTAGAAATGGATGGTGAAGAGATCTTGTTCTGGCTTGATTGGAATTTGAAGTGAACGACTGCATGATTGATCCCATGGTTTGTGCAAAAAATTTGGACCATATAGTGCTTCCTAGGGACATAATGTTCGTGTCCTAAATTTTGTCTGCAAAACTGATAACATATTTTTCGGCCGCGGTGATGCAGGTGAGTGTGTATATATAGTTTGTTGTAGTAGTTGTTGGATTCCGTAGGCAAAAACAAAGTAAAATAAAACTACGGAAATCCACCAACAGGATCTGCACATACTAGAAAAACCAATTAGATAGAAATTACCTCGATGTTTTGATTGTTCGTTGTGGGGGCGCGGCTTTGTATGCTTCGCCCTCTACTGGTATCCACGCGACGAACTCCTCTGCAAGCGATCGGGATGCTAGCCCCTTCTGTCTTCTGAAAACTGTTCAGAACTGATCCTGACTATCTGGTAATCGGTTGTATTTCGGAGAGAGGAGGCTAGATACTATATCGCTGTTCTAGGGTTTAGGGTTTTGTTTTTCTTTAATCAGATAAATGACGGCGACAAAGAAAAGGTTAACATAACCTTTTATAGCTGTCAATTTCAAAACCCTAACTGTCATCTAATGACAGTTTAATCTCGTCCGTCTATTCCTATAATCATCCAACGGTTGGATGAGTAATATTAAGTAATTAATGTCATTTATTCGATTAAATAAAATGAATTACTTATTAACTTACCAGAAAATACAATATGGAATCTAATTCCCCTTTTTGTATACGTTCAACGAATCTGGACACAATCTAGATTCATTGAACGTGGACATTATGCTCACAAGATCGTCTATGCGTGTGACCCTGTAGGTTCACTTAATGTTGGCAGTGAATGAAAAATGTCCTAGACATTTATTCACAAAACATAAGCGGCCTCTAGCAAGACATTATGCTTACCCAAGTTAAGTAAATGTAATAATAACCTAGCATCAGATTTAATATTTAGTCCTTTTGTCACAAGATATCCTAATTAAGTATAAGGCATGGATCAAGTCATCCTTATAAAACTTAATTAACCATTTACTTGATCACCAAGCAAACTGTTCCAGCAAATAATATTAATAATACCTTATTAATACTTATTTGAGCATGGCCATGCATATTTTCCAGTCTTCCTTATCAAGGGGCCCATAGATATCTCTCTCTAAAAAGAGAGGGATAAATCCCTTTCACTATCTCCAATATTCAAGCCATGACGAGAAAATAAGCCAACCAATAGTCATAATGATCACCTAATTAAAAGTGATGTTTGACTATGTCAAAACATATTTTCTCCCCATGCAAGAAACATTAGAAACATTAGGTCAAAGGACACCAAATATAAAACTGAGAAGAAATACTTATAACTTAAACCCATGCAATATTTCTTCTTCACTTTGGGTCATGTCCAATACAATATTCTCAATATGTATTTATGAATTGATTTTATATCTCACAACCGGGAAAAGCCCAAGCTTAGAATCGGGCGGCTCCGCCGTCCGAATTGTAGCATGGAGAAGCGTCCTCAGCGGCGGACCATCAATCAACTTCGCACTAGTTTACAAGATGTAATAAACTAGGGACAAATAAGAATAGTATTTTATTAGCTAGAAGGGTTTTACTATCAAGTCACCTACTTGATGACCAAGAGCATAAAATACAATTCAAAAAATACATGCTTCATAAATCATAAATGTGAGTCAATTGGTCTTAGGGCATATACTAACAGTTGTTTGTATGTTTCTCTGATGGTGTTTGACACTTGTCCCTTGACAGACGATGATGTTTAGCGGTGAGCTACTTTTCTAGTCGCAACCGGCGATGTTGGGTGCGTCAGCTGTTGCTGATGAGAAGATAAAAAAGTTGGAGGAGGAGGTTCATGATTTAAAGCTGCTTAAGGGGGAGTTGATTAACTCAAAGAACACGATGATGCTCCAACGCGATCCAAATCAGCAGCGTGTCTATGAGCTGGAGGCAGAGTTGAAGGAACTGAAGTTAAATTTCGCATCATTGGGTGAGCGGTGTCAGCTGGCCGAGTCAGCCCGTGATGCGAAAGAGCGTGAGCTGGCTGACGTAGCTGGGAATGTACCTTCTTTGGAGGCATCTGTGGATGAGGAGTAAGATCTACAAAAGGTATTATTAGAATTCGCTGGCTTGGAGTGGTTGCTGGGGCTGGTGATAAATAGGGATAGCCAATTGAACCCTCATCTCGTGAGGGGTATATGTGACAGGTTCGTGTGAACCACTCATATGCGGACCTTGTTTTACCAGTGGATATTAATAGTGATTCAGAAGATTGTTCAGGACATTGTGGCCGATGTTCAGAAAGCCGCACTGGGGTATCAAGTTGATGTTGATACAGCTCGGACAATACAAGCTCCTGCTCCTTCGTTTAAGAACCTGTGGCCAAGCGATAGAGACTTTATGGATAATCCTGAGGGTGAGGTGGTGTTTGTTCACTTAGGGTCTTCGACAAAGGTATTTTCCTTGATGGAGGATTTTATTGTCCTAGATGAGGTGGCGTGCTCTCCTAAAGATTCTGGTGCTTCGACCTCTGCTCTCTTTCCAGCTTCTATATCAACGTTACATCCCATAAGTGTAGATGATAGTGGTGTTACCCTATTGTCAGGGGATTCCTTGGTAGATATTGATGACGATGGTCATCCTTTTGAGTGACTCTTGCAGGAGAGATTTGTTGTTATGTTTTCCTATGAGGAAAGTTTTTTGTAATAAATGGTTATTTAATGACATGACTTTCTTCTATTGAATTGTCAATTCTTTGCGAGTGAGTTTACGACCGAAGAGGAAAACCACGTTAGGCTAGCCGTGAGGAAGACATACTAGTCAATTTTTTATTAAGGTTTCCTGTACCGGGGCTATCCTTGGGAAAAGATACTTGGGCATCTTGTGATTGTGGGTATTAGAGTTAGCTTGGTAGGTAGCGACCCAGCTTTGCGTTTGCTCATTTTGACCCTGATTTGATGGTTAATTGACCGCTGCTTAGGGAAATGGGCTCATGATCCCTTCAGATAACTTACATGAGTTAAGTGTGAATGACGTTCCAAGTCACTTCTATTAATGGCGCAATGCCAATGTACTCGTAATGTTTAGGCTTTTCATTATTTTTCTTCATTAATGCACTGTTGAGATCTTCAAGGTATATCATCAATTTGACATTGATTGTTGAATAGCTGAAGGGTTTTAAAATTCCTTTTCTTTTTCTATAAATACCAAAAGGTAATATGCAAATCGTGTGCTTGAATTTATAAGTGCGAGAAACCTCTTTATACTTAAATACTGAAATTTCTTAGTAGAGCACTTACCTTTTTGAAGATGGTTGCTCCTTGCCCTTTTCTATAAAGTGTGATCAGTTCTATGGCGATTGGTTTACACGGTCATCTGGGGGGGTGCTCGACTATTAGATCTCCCCACAACGGTAATCCTAGTAAAGTGATTGTGAAATTCAGGTGCGCATTTGAAATGTGCGACCAAGAAGGCCAGAATTTTGGATGGTTTATCTAGGTGCTGAGAATTTGCTTAAGTGCAAAGGATGGGCCATTGGAGCCGTTCTTTTCTCCCAAATTCTGAGCCGTATTTCGCTTTTCTTTCACACCGTCCAAGCATTTCCTTAGGAGGTAGATTGTCATCTTGTGGCTCTGGACACTGAGTCTAGCATGCGATATCGGGGTTTTAAGATTATCTATTCCACCCTACAGTTTGATGGTTTCATAGCATTCCCTGCCATTCTGTTAGGCATCGAGGATCTGGAGGAGTCGTCTGATGAGGAGGATTGAGGAAGAATGATTGGAAATTTATAAGAAGGTCACAGGGATAGTACCAATTCCAGTTAGTTATGGTTCTCTTTTCGTAATGTAAAGGAGTGATTCCTTATTTTGCTCAATTAATGAAAGTACTTCGGCTCTATAAATATCTTTTTTTGCAGTGTTTGGGGAGATAACTAGATAATTTTGATGATGACTTTGTCATAGGTGATATAATTTTAGATTTTTATCGTTCCATGTTTTAGCTGGCTGCCATCTTTCTGCATCTTCAAAGATGTAGGCACTGTTACTGTGAGCTTTAATAAATTTGTACAGTCCTTTCCAAAATGCGTCTAACTTTTATGAAGGCTCTTGCTTGCTAACTTCATTGTTTTGGAGAGCCAAATTTTCAGCTGTTATTCCTGAGGGTCGCACTAGAGAGTTGTGGTATCGGGCTGCTACTATCTTGAAATGTTCATCTTTCCTGGCCGCTTTGTTGCAAAGATCTTCTATGAGGAGCGAATTTTCACGCAGGAGTTGTTCGTTTTGTTCCAAGCTGAAGTAGGGATTTCGAGTGCTTGGAGAATCCACTTCTACCGGGATCAAAGCTTCCAACCTGAAGCATAAACTAACAGTGATTCCCCAGTGGCCTTCTGTAGGGTGCTTCTATAAGACCAAAGGACACTTAGTAATTCTTCAACCCAATTAGTCTTTGCATTATTTAGCCATTTCTTCAGACTTTGTAATATTGTTCTGTTCGAAACTTCTGCAAGTTCGTCCATTTGTGCGTGTGTCACTGAATGCGAACCGTTGTTCAATGCCCAACTGTTCACAATTGTTCTAATGAAGTCGCATCAAATTATTTATCATTTTAGGTTATGAGAATCTTTTGTATTCCAAATTTGCAAATGACGTCTTTCCAAAAGAAATCTTGAACTTGCTTGGAAGTGATTGAACGTAGGGTCTTCGCTTCAATCCACAGGGTAAAGCAATCAACTTCGACAACAGGTTTCTTTCCTCCCCGAGCCTTTGGGAAAGGGCCTAAAAAGTTTATTCCCCATTGGGCAAATGGTATCGGGGAGGTGATGGAGTGATATTTGTTCTGCGAGACATGATGGTCATTGGAATGGATTTTCCATTAATGGCAGGCCCGTACTACTGCCTTAGAGTCTCCCCTTATTGTTGGATAGAAGTTTTTCAAACTAGTGTGTTGGTTACTATGTGTGCCCCACAATTCCTTCGTGTATTTCTCTCAAGATATAATTAACTTCTACACGGGTGATGCATTTCAGTAGCAGCCAATTTCCATCGTTCGATACAGTTGGTCGTCATGAATAATGTAGCGTGCCATTGTGGTTCTGACTTTATGCTCTTGGTGGACTTGGTCTGACAAAGAACCATTCATAATATAATTTTTTATTAGGGTCATCCAATTATTTTCGGGGTTCACACATAGGATTTCCTTCTCGATACTCTTTCTTAGTAAGGGTTCCAACCATATTCTGGGGATTTGATCCCCGGATAGACTTTTAGAAAATTCATCGGCCTTTTAGTTATTTTTTCTACTTATTTTTTTTAACTATGTGCATTTGAATCAGGAAAGGAGTGCTTTTGCTACCTAGGCGTATTTTTCATGTTGTCTTCTTTTTCTTCAAACATTCACATGAACGATTTGTGAATCTTCGTGTATGATGAGTTGGTCTATGTTTATTTCTTAAGCCATATGTAGACCTGCGAGAAGTGCTTTATATTCTGATTCGTAGTTATTGGCGTGGAAAGTGTATTTTAAGGCGTAAGCAAATTCTGTCCCTATAGGGCCTTGAGTACGAAACTACTCCTGGATGCTCCGTACCTGCGGACCTGTCGATATATAAACTCTATGCCACTTTTGGATCCGATTTTTCTTTTGGCAGATTATCGAATGTTAGGGTGACCAGCGTACTTTCTACAATGAAATCGGCCGAGACTTGTGCTTAGGTTGTTTTCCTCGGAGGGAAGTCGATGTGATACTCACTCAATTCGAGTACCTATTTTGTCATGTGGCCTGTTAAGTCCGGTTTATGCATGATTTGCCTCAGTGGTCATTTGTGAGTACGGTGACGGGACGTGCCTGAAAGTACAGTTAGAGATTCCGAGCTGATATGGCTAAGCATAAGATGTGCTTTTCAAGCAGGGCATACCGTGGCTCGACACCTACTAGTACATGACTGACAGAGTAAACACATTTTGTAGAGAGCGGATTACAACACTAACAACGTTTTCTGTAACAGCTAAATACATGAATAGCGTCTCTCCTTCTATTGGGGTAACTAAAAGGGGGGCTCGGTTAAGATTTGTCTTAGGTTGTCGAAAGCCCTTGTGTAGTCATCTTTCCAAACAAAGGTGCTATTTCCTTTCAAGAGTTTGTAGGGGTAAATTATTTTCTCCCATTTTTGACAAGAATTTGCTTAAGATAGGCAACACATCCGGACAACTTTTGAACGTCTGTTACACTTCTCATGGTTTACATTTCTTGGATGGCTTTGATCTTGGCGGGGTGAGCTTCTATCCCCCATTCGAAAGTGATAAAACCCAAGCATTTACCGAATGGTACTCCGAAGATGCATTTCTTTAGGTTCAATCTCATTCCTGTTGATCATATTCTTTGGAATGTCTCGACCATGTCAATAGGGAGATCACTGATTTTTTTAGATTTAACGATGAGGTCATCCACATAACTTGCATGTTGCGGTGGATTTGGGCACCAAACAGTTTGTTGACCATTTGTTGGACTCTCCCTCGGCATTCTTGAGTCCAAAGGGCATTGGATATAGCAAAAAATGTTGTCGTCGGTGACAAATGAAATTTTTTCCATGTCTTCGACGGCCGTTTGTATCTGATGTAACCTTTGTAAGTGTCCAGAAAGTAGAGTACTGCATGGTCTACAAGTGCATCAACGATTTGGTCAATCTGCGGGAAGGGGAAGGGTTTTTTGGGGATGGCTTTGTTCATGTCCGTATAGTAAATGTACATTCACCATTCTCCGTTTTGTTTTGGAACCACAATTAGATTTGCTAGTCATGCCAGGTATTCTACCCGTTTGGTACTAATGAAAAAATGTTATCCTATTCAAAGAGAATATTCCGTACCTGTTGAAGAATAGGGACGGGAGTGTGGTACCAATCTTGATCTTTCATTCTGGATGTGTGTTATTGATGCTAAATAGTTCAAATTCCCCTCAGGGTTAGAAATCTTTTGTCATGTCCTGGTCCAGATTGTGCTCCATATATGAACTTTTGGCTTCTTCTTCGGAGGCCATGAAACATTCTTAGTGATGTGTTATAAAATTGAATGGGGGAAGTCCTAATCACTATAATGCAAGGCAAGTGGACCTGACACTGCAGAGGTGAGTTCAACTAGAGTGTCGAATCTCTCAAGGATGGTGAAGGTTAAAGTACTAATTGTGTCTCTAATGTTTAGTCTAACAAAAAGATGGTTGTTGAAAACCAAATAGCAAAAACTTAAAATAATTAAACAACTAAGAAATCAATGAAAACTTAAGATTTTAAAAATCAATAAAGCGAGAGTTTGGATGGTCGAATCCCCCTAATCCTTGTTACTAATTCATTTGGAAAAACAACGATGTTGAATTAATTATGTTGGGTCACCACTCAAATGAGACAATCCCTATCTCTAGGAAAAGCCACCCTACTCACTAATGCTTAGAGGAAACTTTCTTTTATCCCTAACAAAATGACTGCAATAAAATTAGGTAATTTAAAAAGACCTAAAAGTGAAATATCGTATCTCTAGTCAATTGTCCCAATTAATCCGCAATTGGTTTCCTAGATTGTTCTTCCTTTTTTAATTCCAAACAACCTTGCGATTAATCTAATCTCGCGACAATTAAATTGCAAACAAATTCAATTGGAGGACAACTTAAATCAAAACGAACATCGAATTCAAGCATTTAAACCAAGGATAATCAAGAATTAGGGTTCAACCCTCATCTAAACAATAAAATCTACTCACTATTCATCATATAAAAACTAAAATTCAACATAAAAATTCAATAACAAGACAGGAAAAAGAAAGCTTAGGATTGAAAAAATCGAAGTGACGAACATCATCCAAGCTCGTCTTTTGAGTTGCCAAGTTGAAGATCGAAATCTTGAAATTGATTCTTCAATTCTTGAATCCCAAAAACTAAATTGTAGAAATCTTGAAACTTTACTAACTAATTGAATGTATAAAAGCTTAAATTTGAAAAGTGCCTAATCTTCTAACCTAATTAATCTTCTACTTACCTAAATACTCCTATTCTAAAATCCTAAACTAATCTATGTAAGTATATCTAAGTATATCCTACAATAGCTACAGTAAAACCCTTATATAGAGGTGAAAAATAGAAGAAAACCAAGTTAGAATTGGATTAAAATAAAAGAAAATCGAGTTTCAGTTAGATTAACCGCCCTTGTCAGGTGGACATACAGTCGGCGATAGGTTAGCTTACCTCGCACGGTAGGTCTACCTTCTCGCTGCTGACGGCTCCGTTTTGTCGTTTTTGCTCCATTTTCGCCCGTTTTCATATCCTTACACCGTTTCTCTTTCTAAGGGCACCTAATACAAAATAAGGGATATTAAGATAAAATATATACTTTTACATATTAAAAACACCAAAAATTGATGAAATTAATATATAGAAATTATAGACAATTATGCACATATCAATACGTCCACACTTATCCGTTGCTTGCCCTTAAGCAACACAACCTAAACAGGCAAAATGACGGATTTAAAAACGTTTATTTTTGAAAGACTCAACACAAAAATTGTTGGAATCCATAGGCAAAAACAAAATAAAATAAAACTACGGAAATCCACCAACAGGATCTGCACATACTAGAAAAACTGATTAGATAGAAATTACCTCAATGTTCTGATTGTTCGTTGTGGAGTCGCTGCTTCGTACACTTCGCCCTCTACTGGTATACACGCGACGAACTCCTCTGCAAGTGATCGGGATGCTAGCCCTTTCTGTGTTCTGAAAACTGTTCAAAACTGATCCTGACTATCTGGTAATCGGTCGTATTTTCGAGAGAGGAGGCTAGATACTATATCGCCTTTCTAGGGTTTAGAGTTTTGTTTTTCTTTAATCAGATAAAGGACGGCAACCAAGAAAAGGTTAACATAACCTTTTATAGCTGTCAATATCAAAACCCTAACTGTCATCTAATGAAAGTTTAATCTCGTCCGTCTATTCCTATAATCATCCAACGGTTGGATGAGTAATATTAAGTAATTAATTTCATTTATTCGATTAAATAAAATGAATTACTTATTAACTTACCAGAAAATACAATATGGAATCTGATTCCCCTTTTGTATACGTTCAACGAATCTGGACACAATCTAGATTCATTGGACGTGGACATTATGCTCACAAGATCGTCTATGCATGTGACCTTGTAGGTTCACTTAACGTTAACAATGAATGAAAAATGTCCTAGACATTTATTCACAAAACATAAGCGGCCTCTAGCAAGACATTATGCTTACCCAAGTTAAGTAAATGTAATAATAACCTATCATCAGATTTAATATTTAGTCCTTTTGTCACACGATATCCTAATTAAGTATAAGGCATGGACCAAGTCATCCTTATAAAAACTTAATTAACCATTTGCTTGATCACTATGCAGACTGTTCCAACAAATAATATTAATAACACCTTATTAATACTCATTTGAGCATAGCCATGCATATTTTCTAGTCTTCCTTATGAAGGGGCCATGGATATCTCTCTCTAAAAAGAAAGGGACAAATCCCTTTCACTATCTCCAATATTCAAGCCATGACAAGAAAATAAGCTAACCAATAGTCATAATGATCACCTAATTAAAAGTGATGTTTGACTATGTCAAAACATATTTTCTCCCCATGCAAGAAACATTAGAAACATTAGGTCAAAGGACACCAAATATAAAACTGAGAAGAAATACTTATAACTTAAACCCATTCAATATTTCTTCTTCACTTTGGGTCATGTCCAATACAATATTCTCAATATGTATTATGAATTGATTTTATATCTCATATTCATGATCAGTAAAACTTGAGCATCAATCAACTTCAAACTAGTTTACAAGATGTAATAAACTAGGAACAAATAAGAATAGTATTGTATTAGCTATAAGGGTTTTACTATCAAGTCACATACTTGATAACCAAGAGCATAAAATACAATTCAAAAATACATGCTTCATAAATCATAAATGTGAGTCAATTGATCTTAGGGCATATACTAACAAAAATAATAGAAGCCGAATAGACCGTTAGAATCTCAAGAACGGCCACAAGCATTGGTGGCCAACAACAAACTCAACAAAAGTAAAACAAAAGCAAAAAAACTTAGAAAAATTAAAGATAAATCCACTTTAAGTAGAATATTTATTGCCCAACTCCAAGGATGAATCAAGAACAGATGAACGACAAAATCACTAAGACCACCACAAGTTACTAGAATCATTACCGATCAAAGGCGTGAGTGTGTAATTTGCTCATGTCGTTTTTCACAGAAAAAGAGGAATGTTAAATGATTAATACAATGAAATATTTCTAAAATACAATGCATAAAACTCATACTTTTCCATCATTTATCTACTTTTAAGTCTATTATAGATCTTTCCCGGATTAGGTAGGACTTTTTGGCTTGTAATGTTAGGCTAGGGACATAATTAGGTTACAAACAAAGAAAAGGGAGACAAAAACAAATGAGATAGAGCTAACGCAATCGAAAGAAAAGATAACAAAATTAGAGAAACACTTTCTAGCTATCTTTCTTTCACTCTTCTCAATCACCTTTGTACAAGCTACTTCATTTTTTTCTTGGTGCACAACCAGCCTACTTCAAATTTTTCAAGAATTACCATATATATGAGAAAGATGCTCGATTTTTCAAGAATTTACTATAAATTAAAAAGTCATGTTTTTCTTCGTTTTCTGCCATTTTTACAATTTTTTGGCTTTTCTATTTTTTCTTTTCAAGCATCAACTATTTTTTTTTCTTTCTCCCTTTTCAACAGCCAAAAGCACCGAACACATGAAACTACCCATAATACACTTTCTTTTGAATAGGGTTTTTCTTTCTTTCTTCACCCCTTTACCCTCACACTTATTCGTTTTTCTCGCTCAAAACAGTCAAAAGTCTATACTAACCATTAGCTCCATGAATTGAGGGTTTTTGTAGTGAGGTTAACTAAACAAAGAATAGGGGGGATTAAAATCCTTGGCATGAAGGCACAAAAAGAGAACTAGGGATTGATTTCATTTAGGATATAGCAAGAAAGACACAAACGGTTCAAAGAAGGCCTCAGACCATCATCTCCGGGACCATTCTAGACTAGACTTCTTTGCTTTTAAAGATAGAAAAGATATGAAATTGCAAGCAAAGACTCAAAAGTTATTATCATTATACTAATTACCCAAGATTCCTAAGCTTCCATTACTTAAGCAATATTTACAAGTGCATGAAAACCCTTGATCATATAAGATATTTAGTAAATATGGTTTTCAAAGTAATTAAGTAATACATCTTTTTTAAAAAACCTAAAGAATTTTGCAATAACATATTCTATTGGAGGTGGCAAAACAAAGATATTTTTGGATTTTTATAAGAACAGCAAAAAGAAAATTCAAATTTTGGATTTTTTAATTTTTCTAATTTTTTTGGAATTTTTCAAAGATAATAAAACTTAAATTTAAAGAAGGAAAATAAATAAATTAAGAAAATACCCCCTCCCCTCCCTCCCTCTCCCCCCTCCCCCCTTCACATACACACACATATGTGCACACTTAAATCACATTGTCCTCAATATGGGGGTTAGGCTAAAAGAAAAACATAACAACAAACACATACATAGGAAGCAATACCGTAGATATAAAGCGATAAAGAATAATGGAAAGCCATCCCGACACGAAAATAAAACAAGGAAAAGAAACAAATAAAGGCAAAACTAACTAATTAGCAACAAATATAAAACGTGAAAGGAAACAAGAAAACATAAAAGGAAAAGTAACAATAACGAAAGAAAAGAAACTAAGGGAAAAGAAAAGAAAAGAAACCTCCCTACTGCAGACTAAAGTGATGGCCATTTATGACCTCCTTATAATGGAAATAAAAATTTTGAAACCCAATATAAGAAGGGAGATTAAAAACTTAAGAGCAAGTGCAAGAAAGTTACTATAAATCCTAAATAGTTTCAACCCTTTAAAAGAAAATAAAAGGTTAATGAGGGATAAGTTTGAAGAAAAACTTATTCGTAATTTTCCATAGCAAGATTGTTGTTTTTTTTCAATGCTCTTGTAGTCGTCTCCGAATTTTATGGGGTGTCTCTTCTCTATTCCAATCTCCTCGGGTTGCATCCATTATGTCTGCATACACAAAGGATTCTTACAAGAAGAGAGTTAGTTTCTTTAGTGAGGAGGTTCACCCCTTCACTTTTTTTGGTATCATCGACTCTGGCTCTTGTCTCTCTTTTGTGTGACTCGTATGGCTTTCCATGAGATCCTCACTTTCCTTTTCTTGATTAACTTTCTCAGGCTCAATCTTATTCTCTGGTGAGCGCCCTTCTTCCTCGGGAAAAGCGTACTCCTTGGTGTTTGTGATTTCCTCCTCTTCGTCCACAATCATGGGAGATGTCATCACTTGATCTTGTATGCTTTGCAAGGTGACTACTTCTACTTGTTCCCTTAGAGTCTGCTCCATTTCACTTGATGATATGTGCATAATTGTCTTTATTTTCTATATATTAATTTCATCATTTTTTATGTTTTTAATATATATAAAAGTATATATTATAGCTTAATATCTCTTATTCTTCTCTTAGGTGCCCTCCAGAAGAGAAAACGATGAAAGGAATGAAAACGGTGCAAAAATGATGAAAAATGAGTCGTGGGCAACAAGACAACCAACCTACCCCGCAAGATAGACTGCCCTAACATCGTCGGTAGGTTGTTTGCCAAGCAACGAGCATAGTAAATAGAGCCTACCATGAATGGTAGGTCTCGCTCTGTCGTTGGCTGTAGGCTTGCAAGGGCAATTGAATCTAAAACAAACTCGATTTTCTTGTATTTATTCCAATTTCAACTTGGTGTTTTTGTATTTTTTACCTCTATATAAAGGGTCTTTTTGCAGCTATTAGAAGAAGAAAGACAATGCTTAGGGCAATAGTTACATAGGTAGATATACAATTTAGGATTAGAATAGGATTATTTAGGTTACTAGTAGATTAATTAGGTTAGATTAGATTAAACACTTTTCAAGTTTCAACTTTTATACATTCAATTAGTTAGTAAAGTTTCAAGATTTCTACAATTTAGTTTCTGGGATTCGAGAATTGAAGAATCAATTTAAAGATTTCGATCTTTAACTTGGCAACTCGAAAGACGATCTTGGAAGATGTTTGGGACTTCAATTGCTGCTTCAATTTTCAATCCTAAGCTTTCTTTTTCCTCTCTTGTTATTGAATTTTATGTTTTATTTCAATTTTATTATAATGAATAGTGAGTAGTTCTTTATTGTTTCGATTGGGGTTGAACCCTAATTCTTGATTATGACATTCTTGGTTTAAATTCTTGAATTTGATGTTTGTTTTGATTTAAGTTGTCTTCCAATTGTGCTTGTTTGCAATTTAATTGCTGGAAAATTAGATTAATTGCAAGGTTGTTCGGAATTGAAAAAGGAAGAATGATCTAGGGCAGCTAATTGGGGGTTAATTGGGGGAATTGACTAGAGATACGATTTTACACTTTTAGGTCTTTTAAATCACCTAATTTTATTATGTTCATAATTTATTAGGGAGAAAAGAGATTTTCCTCTAAGGGTTAGTGAGTAGAGTGGCTTTCGCCAAGAGATAGGGATTGTTTGATTTGAGTGATGACCCAGCTTAATTAATGCAACATCATTTTTCATTAAAGTTTTTTCCAATTGAACTAGTACAAGGATTAGGGGGATTCCACCATCCAAACTCTTGCTTTAATTAATTTTAAAACCATTTTTACATTACTTGCTTTCTTTTAACTGATATATTTTTTTTAGTTTTATTTCAACGACATCTTCTTTTGAGACTAAACATTAAAAAATGATTAGTACTTAAGTTCTTTCCATTCCTGGAGAGATTCGACACTCAGGTTGAAACTCACCTCTGCATTGTTAGGTCTACTTGCTTCGTATTGTAGTAATTAGGGACATACCGTTTTAGACACATCAAGTTTTCGGTGCCATTATCGAGGAATGACAGATTAAGGAAAGTCGATTATTTAGTGCTTTAATCATCATTTTTGTTTTTGTTATTTTGCTTTGTTCAATTCTATTGTTGCACGTGGGTGTTTGTTGTATGGATGTCGTGTATTCAATTAATTACTTCTACAGTCTGCGTTAATTGCATATTCAATTGCTTGTTCTAGGTTTTGGGAAGTACGAAAGGAATACGAAAGATATCATGGAAGCCCGATAGGCATCAATGCTAAAACAAAGAGTGGAGAACACGGCCTGTCAGTCTTAATATACGCACTATCAATCGAACATGCTCCAAGAAAATTGGCAAGGATACGATACGTATTCTAACCAATACAGTTCGGAATTGAGGACTTAGTCAAACGATCTTTGGGGAGATTATGCTCAATATTCAATATACAATTATACTCTATCGGTACACTTATCGCCTCCAAGACCTAATCTAGAAGAGCTTGTTTCAAAGTATATCGATTTGACAAACACCGGGATAAAAAGAATGTAAGCAATACAGAGAAGCCAGCATTAACATGGAAAATCAATTCAAACTATTAGCAAGGATGATCATTGAAAAACTGCCTAGTAATCCACCTAGTAATACGGTCACTTTGCAGGATGTAGAAGAACAAGTGATTACGTTTCCCATGTTTATGGATGACGAGGATAAAACTGCTAAAGAACTGGAGGAGTCCCCTCCCCAAAGATTTCACCTCTACCAAATACAAGTGTAGTGGAAGAAAGTACGAAAGATGAGTGCTTACTAGAAAATAAGAGTGAGTTTGAGAAAGGCGAGCAAAAAAAGGAAAACGAGTACCTCATGGAAAGTCAAGAGGATCACACAGAAGAGTGACAAAAATAGATAGAGGTCATCGAAAAGAGTATGGGAATAAGTCTCCTTACTAATGAAACTAACTATTTTCTTTTCAAGAATTCCTTATGTGTGCAGGCATCAAGGAGCAACCAAAGGAGAATGACGAGGAAAGGAGGCGTCTCATGACACTTACAAGAAATTTTGAGAGTGCTAAAAGAAAACGCCCATTATACTATGGAAAATCACGAACAAGTTTTTCTTAACCTTAGCCCTCATTAATCTTCTATTTTCCGTTAAAGAATTGATTTTTTGGAAATTTATAATATCTTCCTTAAGCTCGATCTTAAGTTTTTAATTTCTCTTCTTGTGATGGGTTTCAAATTCTTTCATTTTCATTGCAAGGAGTTTGCTTTCCTTTCTTTTATTTCCTTTTATGTTTTCTGGTTTTATTTCTTGTTTTATCTTCTGTTCTTTATTTATTTATAGTTTTTGTTTGTTTTATTTTTATGTTCCGATATGCTTTATCACTTTATATCTGCGGGATTACTTCCCATGTATGTGTTTGTTTTTCGTTTTTTTCATTAGTCTAACCCCCACATTGAGGACAATGTGATTTTAAGTGCGGGGGGGTATTTTCGATCTTTTAAGATATTTTTCTATTAGTCTCTTTTTCTTTTTCGTTATTTTAAGTTTTTTTCTGTCAATCTCTTATTCGAAAATTTTCAAAAAAATTAGAAAATTTAAAATTTCAAAAAAAATTTTATTCCTTTATGTTTTTCTTATAAAAATCCAAAAATATTTATACTTTATCACATTTTGTAGAATATTAAATTGTAAAACTCTTTAGGTTTTTTGTAAAAGATGTCTTACTTAATTTCTTTGAAAAACATATTTACTAAATCTTAAGTAGTAGAAGCTTAGGAATCTTGGATAATTAGCATAATGATAATAATTTTTGGATCTTTGCCTGCAATTTCATATTTTTTCTGTCTTTAAAAATAAAGAAGTCTAGTTTAGGATGGTCCCCGAGATGATGGTCTTAGGCCTTCTTTGAACTGATTGTATCTTTCTTATCATATCCTAAATGAAATCAAGCCCTGGTTCCCTTTTTGTGCCTTCATGCCAAGGGTTTTAAGCCCTTCTTCTCTTTGTTTTGATAACCTCATTACATAAAACCTTAGTTCGTGGAGCTAAATGTTATTATATCATGACAGCCGTTTTGAGAATAGGAAATGAATAAGTGTGGGGGTAAAGGGGTGAAGAAAGAAAGAAAGAAAAACCTTGTTCAAAAGAAAGGGTATTGTGAGTAATTTCGTGGGTTCGGTGCTTTTGGCGGTGAAAAGAGAGAAAGAAAAGTAATTGATGCTTGAAAAGAAAAAAATAGAAAATGAGAAAAAGCCAAAAAATGAGAAACAAATGGCAGAAAATGAAGAAAAAAATGCACTTTTATTTCGTAGTAAATTCTTGAAAGAAAAAAAAAAATTCAAGCATTTCTCTCTTATTTTTGGTTATTCTTAAAAAAAATCCTTGAGAAAGTATGTGGTTAGATGGGTTGTGCACCAAGAAGAATGAAGTAAGTTGTACAAGGGTGAGTGGGAAGAGTGAAAACGGCAGCGAGAAAGTGGTTCGTTTATTTTGTTATCTTTTCCTTTCGATTGCGTTAGCTCTATCTTGTTTGTTTTTGTCTCCTTTTACCTTCGTTTATAACCTACTTATGTCCCTAGCCTAACATTACAAGCCAAAAAGTCCTACCTAATTTTGGAACGACATAAAATATACTTCAGAGTGGCTAAATGATAGAAAAGTATGAGTTGTGTGCATTGTATTCGAAAATATTTCTTTATGCTAATCACTTAATATTCCTCTTTTTCTCTGAAAAATGGCATGATCAAATCACACACACACTTTCGATTGATGATGATTTTTAGTAACTTGTGGTAGAGTTAGTAATTTTGTCGTTTGTCTATTTTTTATTTATCTTTGGATTTGGGCAGGAAAATACTCTATTGGAGTGGTTTTATCTTTAATTTTTCTTAGTGTCTGTTTATGTTTTATCTTTAATACTTGTGACTGTTTTGAGATTTTAACTATTTTTTCGGCTTATGTCGTTTTCATGTTATGTCTTCCTAGAATAAAAGTTTTTAAATCTTTCACTTTGCATGTTTAGTTTGTGTTGCTTGAGGGCAAGCATCGGATAAGTGTGGGGGTATTTGATGTGTGCATAATTGTCTATATTTCTATATGTTAATTTCATAATATTTGGTGTTTTTAATATATAAAGTATGTATTTTAGCTTAATATCTCTTATTCTTGTCTTAGGTACCCTCTAGAAGAGAAAACAATGAACGGAAACAAAAATGGGTGAAAAAGGAGCGAAAATGACGAAAATAGAGCCGTCGGCAACAAGACAACCAACCTACTACACGAGGTAGGCTCCCTATCGTTGCCGGTAGGTTCCTTGGTAGGCAATGGGCATGGTAGACAGAGACCTACCATAGACGGTAAGTCTTGCCCTATCGTTAGCGGTAGGGTAGGTTGGCAAAGGCGGTTAAGTCCAAAATAAACTCGATTTTCTTGTATTTTATTCTAATTTCAACTTGGTTTCTTGTATTTTTCACCTCTATATAAGGGGTCTTTTTGCAGCTATTAGAAGAAGTAGAAGGGCAATACTTAAGGCAATAGTTAGATAGTAGATATACAATTTAGGACTTAGAAGAGTATTAGTTAGGTCAGTAGTAGATTAATTATGTTAGATTAGATTAAAACCTTTCAAGTTTCATTATTTATACATTCAATTAGTTAGTAAAGTTTCAAGATTTCTACAATTTAGTTTCTGGGATTCAAGAATTGAAGAATCAATTTCAAGATTTCGATCTTCAACTTGGTGACTCAAAAAATGAGCTTGGAAGACGTTCGGGACTTCAAGTACAACTTCGATTTTCAATCCTAAGCTTTCTTTTTCCTTTATTGTTATTGAATTTTATATTTTATTTCAGTTTTATTATAATAAATACTGAGTAGTTCTTTATTGTCCTGATAGGATTAAACCCTAATTCTTGATTATGTCATTCTTGGTTTAAATTCTTCAATTCGATGTTTGTTTTGATTTAAGTTGTCTTCTAATTGTGCTTGTTTGCAATTTAATTGTCGCGAGATTAGATTAATCGAAGGTTGTTCGGAATTGAAAAAGGAGAACGATCTAGGGCAACCAATTGGGGGTTAATTGGGGCGATTGACTAGAGATATGATTTTGCACTTTTAGGTCTTTTAAATCACCTAATCTTTCATAGTGTTCATAATTTGTCAGGGAGAAAAGAAATTTTTCTCTAAGGGTTAGTGAGTAGGGTGGCTTTCACCTAGAGATAGGAATTTCCTGATTTGAGTGATGACCCAACTTAATTATTTCAACATCGTTTTATTAAAAAGGTTTTTTCCAATTAAACTAGTAACAAGGATTAGGGAGATTCCACCATCCAAACTCTTGCTTTGATTAATTATAAAATTGTTTTTACTTTACTTGCTTTCTTTTAATTGGTTTAATTGTTTTTTTAGTTTTATTAACATCTTCTTTTGAGACTAAACATTAGAAACATGATTAGTACTTAAGTCCTTGCTGTTCCTCGAGAGATTCGACACTCGAGTTGAAACTCATCTCTGCATTGTTAGGTCCACTAGCCATGCATTGTAATGATTAGGGACATCGCGTTTTAGACACATCACTTGGTAAAAATAGCAAACGGCCTTTCAATGATCATCTTTGTAGATGGGAGCTGTTTGGCTTCTCTGGACTGCTTCCATACTCTTCACCCTGGCCGAATTTACATATTTCGACCCAAGATCTTCTAGATTAGGTTGAAGAGCTGATGTATATACCAGTGAGGTATAATCATATGGTGAATATGTGGCATAACTTTCCAAAAGAACGTTTGGTTGATTTCTCCAACTCGAACTATATTGGCTAGGATACGTGTTGTATCCTTGCTAGTTCTCTTGGAACGTGGCCGGCTGGTAATGCGTATATTGAGGCGTAACGACCATGTTTTCCATCTCTGTTCTAACATTGCTACCCATCGGGATTCTATAGTACAATTGGCATTCGTGTCTTAATCTCTAAAACATGAACAAATAATTGGATAAATGATCACTTCACGTCCCAACAATAATAAGCCGAATTACCAATATGCATGCCAGTCATCCCTAAGCACAACAAGGATAAAGAACAGAATAAAACAATAAAAATGACTAAAGCACTAAATAAACGATGTTCCTTAAACTACCATCCTCGGCAACGACGCCAAAAGCTTGATGTGTTATAAAAATAAACTGGGAAAGTCCTAATCTCTACAATGCAAGGCAAGTGGACCTAACACTGTAGAGGTGAGTTCAACTCGTGTGTCGAATCTCTCGAGGACAGTAAAGGTAAAAGTACTAATCGTGTCTCTAATGTCTAGTCTAAAAAAAAAATGGTCGTTGAAAATGAAATGGAAAAAAATTTTAAATAATTAAACGACTAAGAAAGCAATGAAAACTTAATATTTAAAAATCAATAACGAGAGAGTTTGGATGGTGGAATCCCCCTAATCCTTGTTACCAGTTCAATTGGAAAAATTTTTATGAAAACGATGTTGAATTAATTAAGTTGGGTCATCACTCAAATCAAACAATCCCTATCTCTGGGAGAAAGCCACCCTACTACCTAACCCTTAGAGGATACTCTCTTTTATCCCTAACAAATTATGAGTGCAATAAAATTAGGTAATTTAAAAAGACCTAAAAGTGCAATATCATATCTCTCGTCAATTGCCCTAATTAATCCCCAATCGGTTGCCCTAGATTGTTTTTCCTTTTTCAATTCTGAACAACCTTGCGATAAATCTAATCTCGCAAATCAAAACGAACATCGAATTCAAGAATTTAAACCAAGAATGTCATAATTAAGAATTAGGGTGCAACCCTCATCCAAATAATAAAAAATACTCATTATTCATTATATAAAAACTAAAATTCAACATAAAAATTCAATAACAAGATAGGAGAAAGAAAGCTTAGAATTGAAATCAAAGTCGCAATCAAAGTCACGAACGTCTTCCAAGCTCGTCTTTCGAGTTGCCAAGTTGAAGATCAAAATCTAAAACTGATTCTTCAATTCTTGAATGCAAAAAGCTAAATTGAAAAAATCTTGAAACTTAAATAACTAATTGAATGTATAAAAGCCAAAATTTGAACAGTGCCTAATCTAGTCTAAACTAATTAATCTACTACTAACCTAACTACTCCTATTCTAAAATCCTAAACTAATCTATATAAGTATATCTAAGTATATCCTACAATAGCTGCAGCAAAACCCCTTATATAGAGGTGAAAAATATAAGAAAACCAAGTTAGAATAGGATTAAAATACAAGAAAATCGAGTTTGAGTTAGAAACTACCCTTGCCGGTAGGTTTGCCTACCTCGTACGGTAGGTCTGCCTTGCTACTACCGATGGCTCTTTTTTCGTCATTTTCGCTCCATTTTCACCTCTTTCATTTCCTTTCATCGTTTTCTCTTTCGGAGGGCACGTAATACAAGAATAAGGGATATTAAGCAAAAATATATACTTTTACATATTAAAAAATACCAAAAACGATGAAATTAATATATAGAAATTATAGATAATTATGCACATATCACTCAGCTGACAAGTTTATCACCCATGATAGTGTGGTGTACTTCTAATTTGCACTTCAACAGTAGCGGAGTATGTTTAGACTGAGGCCTTACTGCATTTAGTGACGGGCGTCCTAGGATCCCGTTATATTATGAGGGAGCATCAACAATTAGAAAATCTAAGTGTCGAGTGTATCATTCAATAGTTAAGGGTAGGGTAATGCTACCAATGGAACTGATGCTCCGGCTAGTGAATCTGACAAGGGTTGTTGTTCGGGGTTCGATCTCCTCATACGTGATGCCCATTTGGTTGAAGGCGTCTTTAAAAAGGATGTTAGCGGCACTCCCCTTTGTGGACGAAGATTCGTTTGAGGTGCAATGGCTGATGTCGTGAGTGATGACCAGGGGGCGTCATCCTCTTCATCTCTTTGCCTCTTCTAGGTGTGCTTTACGCTATTGGTGGAAATAACATTGATTACTTTATGCTCACTTGCATTTGGTTGTTAGCTAGCTTTTTGGTGATGGTATTCCGGCTCGCATTTTTTCCTATTATCTTGATTGTAATCTGCCTGTTGAGCGATGAAATCTTTTAGCAGTCCTTGGCAGATAGCATTTTTTATTTCCTTCCATAATTCGATGAATTGTTTGGTGTCATGGCCATAGTCTCGGTGGAAATCACAATACTTTGTATTGATGCATATCTCAGGTGTGGAAGTCCTTTTAGGTGGTGCTTTGAGGATCCCCATCGATTCAAAGAGCTGTAAAATTTCTGCGCACGACTTTTTGAGGGGTGTTAAGGTGTCGAGCCTGCTGGTCGGCGCATGGGGGCAATTTTTCGGTGAGTCCCAATTGTACGAGTAAGATAGTCCCTCTCTTAGGGGCAGTCAAATGTTGTCCTACAAACGGTATAGCTTTTTGCCTTTTCCTTCAACAAACACATTATCATATTGTTCTCTTTTCCTTTGGACATTGATTTCTCCCTTGATGAACTCATGAACTATATCAAGCAGATGATCAACGGTGAGCAATTTTTTTGTGGCTAGTACCTTTGTGAGAAAAAGTGATCGGAGACTGTGTTTATAAGCTTGTATGCGTTTACAATCACTAAGGTTAGGCACTTTCATAACTTCTTTGTAGAATTGCTCTGTATATGCTCGGACAGATGCAAACTGATGTTGTTGGACGGTTAGTAAATGGTCTGAAGCTGTGATTATCTCCCTCTAGGCCGCAAAGTTTATCCCAGGTCTTGAAAACTTTATATCGATCGCGGGAGTAGCAAAGCGAGCTGGCAAGAGCTGTGTCTCGGAGGGAGTTGGGAAATAAGTGGCATAGCTCTATATCCGAAGCTCGTAGATCATCATTAGTGCAAAAAAGTGTTGAAGGTTTCTATCGGGGCCTGTCATGCCATTTTACCATTCGAAACATAGAGTATTGAATTTTTTCTAAGATGGGTGTTTGTTGATAAATTTCTTAAAAGTGCTAGAGGCTTTGTAATTCCTATTATTGTCGCGCGAGCTGGACATGGTGCGAATGTCGTTCATGATGCTTTAGATGCAGGTCTGTATGGTTACGGGGGTGGGTCTTCGAGAGTGTTGATGTGTTCCCCCGGTATGGTCTAGTTATCCCTTATCCCCAATATTGTCGTAGGATAGGCTTTCCACTGTGGTGTAAAAGGGTGTTGGGTGTAAGGTTCCCCACTTGCATGATAACAGGTTGTTGGCACAAAGCTGTGGACATGTTCGGATTGGGTGTATTTTTCATTTCTTCATCCATAAAGTGAAGCTGTTGTTGTCCTTGGAAGACGGGTTCAGTCATCTACGGTGGTCACCAATTGATAACTTCCAACTACCAGATGCTCTAAACTCCCTGCAAGACAGATGACAGTTAGAGACCGAGGGGACTAACTCCCCAAGGGCACACCGATTTCTAAGTCAATGTTGTACTGGAAGAGCAGTTGGTAGAGAAGTAAAGAGTATTTAATAGCTAGAATTCAGATCGAACATTAATGAGAGGAGAGAGGACCTTTTTATAGGCGTCTTACTGGGTCTTTTGACTTCTTATGCTTGCGATTTGGGCCAGGTAGATTTTGGGCTTTAATGGTTATTTGTCTTAGGATTTAGATTGGGCTGTAATATACTAGTGGGTTAAGCGATGGGGTTTTATCCCATTAGTTAGTTTGTTCATTGCTTGGGGGTTTTAAAGAAACACATAATTTGCCTATTTTCTTTTAGAATAAATAAAATGTGAATCATGCAAGGGTTTACTTTTGTGAAGGTTAGACGCATGACGGAGAATAAACCTTGTTAACTTCTCATATGTTTTAAGACCACAATAGCAAGGAAAAAAAGTTTTATGACCAAATTTAGGTATAGTGAAACTCTCATTCCAGAACCGTGCCCGAAAAGAAAAAGCCCTTCTCGTCATAGAGGTTCAATCAAGAACGTGTACCTATAACTTTTGGAACCAAATATGCTAACAAAAGCAAATTACACAAATGGTACGTCATAATTTTTCTATGGAGTAGAGTAAATTAATAACAGTAGTTAGACTTTATTAATTTTTTATAACTTGTTTAAAAACTACAATTACAGGAAAAAAGGTTTTAAAATCGAAATGTATCAAAAATTTAGTTACAAATAACCATAAACTATTTTAACTTTTCTATTTATGACAATGAACCTTTTTTTAATCCTTTTATATAGTCATGAACTTTTTATGTTTAACTAATTCTGTTAAATTAATAAAAATGAGTCAACCAAAAAAATCACCCTCATTGCTGACTTCACATGCATAGCACGTGACCTTTTTGTTAGATACGTGCTATTTTTATTAATTTGACAGAATTAGTTGAATGTAAAATGTTTCTGATCATAAAAATTTTTATAATTATAAATAAAAAAATTAAATAGTTGGTGATTATTTATAACTAATTTCTCCAAAGTATCTAAGAACAAATAGAAATAAGAGCTTTCCAATTTGGGGGTGACAATAACCAAAGTCTCTAGAGTCTAGACCGTGTTTTTTGGCCTCTTATTGCCCCCCATTTCTTACCATCAAGAAGAAAACTTCAATTCGACACGTTGGAGGTGGAACTCATCCAAAGAGTAAGGAAAGGAATTTGAACGTTCCAAAAGGGAAGCTGCAGAGATAGACCATAAAAACCAGTTCAAGGGAGAGATTTTTTAATTGACTGAATCTATTTGGTCTTTAATCTGAAAACCTTTGTTGATGAATTGAAGAAAAAGATAGGAAAGTACCTCTTTATTAAGGCACAATGTTTCTTGGTAATTTGTTGTTCATATCTTTTTGAATGGGCTTCCAATTAAAAAAAAAAAAAAATACTTTTCTTACTTTGTGGCTCCCATCTTTTCTTGCAACTCACCTAACTTTAACAAATTAAAAAAAAAAAAACTCACTTTTTTCTATCAAAACTCAATCAAAATAGAGAGGTCTCTTATGAACGGTTTTATCTTACTAAAGTAATGACTTATTGGTCTTGTTATTTATCCACCAATAGAAAATACATAAGTGAATAAAAGAGTTAAAACACAGGTGGTAATTTCATTTTGGTATTCTCGCCTCACTATATACTAAAACTTATTTTAAGAGCAAGAAGTATACCAATTATTGATGACATTCTATCTATATTTATATTTTTTTTAGTTGTCCATAATATCTAATTTTTTATTTGTTGATATTAACAATATTATTTTAAAAAAATACAAAAATTTTAAAATATTTCTTCATATATTAACTAAAATATCTTTCAAGTCAATCTCTTTTTTCAATTATTATGTTTACAATTTTTTATATTAGAAATTTTTATATTAGAAGAATTAAAATGGATTGAAATTTATTTTTTATGAAAAAATAAAAGTTAATTAAATTTTACATCATTTCATGTGGTAAGTAAAAAATAAAAATATTAAAAAAATATGACAAATAAAAAATTAGAAGTATTACATGATTAAAAATTCGAATGGAATACAATTAGATGAAATTACAAGCTCAAGATGGGAGAGTAGCAATAACAAGTTAACAACCATATAAAAAAAGAGAAATAATACCATGCATGATTAAAGAGGTATCTATCCTTGTTACTCAAATAATTACTCAAATAATTAGAGTATATGAGACAACAAAAAAATAAATGTCTTCTTACATGTTTAAAACTAGTCTGAGTGTTTTTGTTTTTTTCCCCTTACTTTTTCCCTCTGAACCCTATATTTTTCTATATCTTCATTTTCCAACTAATTTAATTTTCATAAAACTTAAAAAAAAAAAAAAAACCAAAAAAATTCTAATTAACTCATTATCCGAGTTAAGTCTTCATGTTCAGGTCTATATGGATTGGGTTCCAAATTCCAATCTTTCCTTTTTTTTTTTTTTAATAATTTACTTTAATCCCACATCTTCCTTATTTAGGTTCAAAAGAAAGTGAAATAAATTACTCTTTAACCGTATCATTAATAGTATCATTAATAGTATTGATAAAAAAGTTTAAAAGTTTTAGACAATTATTTAATTCTAATGACAGATATTTTTAAATAGAAAAAATATATTTATGTCACGGATAATATAAACATAAAGAAAATTTAATTTTCCCCAAAATTAATTAAAAATTCATTTTTCTCAAATTAAAAACGAATCCACACAATTAAAGCCTGCAACCAAAAATTCGGATTTCATACAATTCTTTACTAGTTCCAATTTTCCTAGTTTTCGTCACAAACTGGATCGAAGAAACTGTAAAACTGAATTGAGAAATGCAAAACAGTTGAACTTCAAAATCGTGAAGCTGTAGCCAAGTTAGAACCGGAACCAGACCTATTTACCTTTTTTTTAAAAAAAAATTTGGAATAGCTGGTATTGGTTCCAAAATTATCTGATTCCAGTTCCGGTTTCGACTTTTAAAAACGGTTCCCATCATCTGTACCAGGGGGGAAACTAAAAAACTGAGTCTATGAAGGCTAAAATTTATACAAGAAGTTTGATGCATCATTTTATTTCAAAAAATATATAATTAATCAAATAATTATATTATTTTACTTAGTTCTAGAAAGGCCAAAAAAAAATCAAAATATACTACT
Source organism: Catharanthus roseus (assembly GCA_028651295.1). Taxonomy (NCBI): domain Eukaryota; kingdom Viridiplantae; phylum Streptophyta; class Magnoliopsida; order Gentianales; family Apocynaceae; genus Catharanthus; species Catharanthus roseus. The sequence goes on along the minus strand of JAPQWS010000153.1, from coordinate 26,710,020 downwards.
ACATTCGTTTTAGATTATAAAGTGAAATTGGCATATTTTGAGTTCTATATTATAAGGTAATTTTTTTTTATAAAATTTTTTTCCAAAAATACCCTTATTCAATTAATACATCACTATCTTGTAATTTCCAAAATCTGAACTCATTCATATTTGATAAAAGCTTGTATTGTGGAGATAGGAGATACAAGATAAAATCTTGAAAGATGGAGTTTATTAAATTAATATAAGGGCATCAAAAGTATTTTATTCTTAAAAAACATCAATTTTAGGTTTTTTTTACTGTGTGAAATAACAAATAACCTTATAATATAAAGTGGAGGCAGTAGAAATAAGTATAATTCACCCACAAAATAATGTACTACAAAAATAAATATAACGTAAAATAAGATTTTTTTTTTATAAAAAAATTAGGGATTGGAATATTCAATTAAGCTCTACTTGGGATTATTTTAAATTTTAAAAAAATGTATAGTTTTTTTTTTTAGATTTTGTGAAAGGTAAATTATTTATAAGAGAATATATGAGTTTCAAAATGACAAAATAAGAAAATTTTGTTGTTATAAATAATTATGTTTATACAATATTAAAAATACTTTCTAAAAGTAATTTTGATTTATTGGTATTGAAAATTTTAATTTGTATACTTAAGGGGTCAAATGAAAAATTATTAACCTTCATGTCGTATAATATGCTAATTTTATTAAAGTTGAGGGGCTATCGGCTCTATGAATGTAACATTGTTTGTAACATTCTCTTCTTAGGAGATACAAGATTCCCTTATAAGAGATATCATAAAGAATGAATGAAACAAACAATCTTGAATACTTTCAACCTTGAAGGACATAAGAAAAAAAAGACGAAGAATCATGGAGAGAATTGTTAAACTACCTTTTTAAACTTTCTCCAGGCTTGCTTATGTAGAACCAACATTTTATGTAACGCACTACCTAATAAACACCTAACATGACTTTAAAATTACAGACGTTATAAAAATAGAATTTGGGATCTGATGTAGTAGAGCATAGTGTTTTAACGCTTGGTGGTAATTTGTCGATACTTAGAAATGAGAGTAAAATTTTATTATATTGAGCTTTTATTAGTGGGATTTATAAGTGTCTTTAAGTGAGAATTTTTTTTAGAATACCTACTATGTGTTTAGAAATTTAAGTACTTGATATTCTCATTTAAGGTTTTAGAATAGTAAGTTAAAAAGAAAGAAAAAATATTTCTTAGTACTTAAGGAATTTTTTTGCACACCTCGTGTATCCACCCGTGACCACCACCATTGTTTCCTTTTCTTTACTTTTCTTTTTCAGCCATTAACCGCCATTAAGCCATCACTATATATATATATATATATATATATATATGCCATGCAAGCCTTTTTTTTTTTTTTTTTTCTCTCTTTAATTTTGTTGCAGCCATAATAGTCTCTCAAGTTAAGGTTAGTTTCTTTCATGTTTTTTTTCTTTCTTCTTTAGTTAGTTAAATTATATATATCTGTATAGTTTAAGTTTATTTTTTGTTTTTTGGGCTTGAGCCTAACTCGTGGAATTTTGCAGGATTGGACATCTGCGCGGGTGGCCCAACAACTGGCGCTGATACCATGTTAGAATTTTTTGGGCTTGGACCTAACTCACCCCAAAAGGTACCTCAAGAGGGGAGGACTGCCCAAGTCTTTATAAGTTGTAATTATTTTCTTTAATTAGCCGATGTGGGATTCTCAACAATATATACATCCTAAGTTCACCTTATAGGATCTCTATATTTAGAGAATATGATTATTTGATTGGTACCTAAATATTAAGTATTTTTTTTATTAATACATTTGTAGGATTATAGTATCAAATCTGCATCTAAGTGAGTCCACAAACTCCATTCTTTATGTTATTACAAATATTACGGACCATATAAATATGTTTTCTAAATCAGTTACAAACTATTTACTGCTTTTGGAACGATATAACTTAGCATGTTTTAGGAGATGTTCTCCACAATGTATAGATGTTCCTTAGAAAATGCATAGGAACAGTGCTCTATATAGGTATTGTCTTTTCAAAATAGATTATCATTATTGTTGTGAAACAGAATTTGGTTGTACACACGTTTTCTGGAAATATTTATATGTTGGAAAATACTCTAGCCTTAAAAAGTTACATATTTTGACATGCATGAATATAGATCTGGCATTGGCATGGTTGTGAAAGTTGTATAAGCATGTGATGACCGACGGATGAGGATTTTTGCTGATCTCAAATATTTATGACCTGATTTTGTTCTATCGGTCAAGTGGCATTTCGGTTTATAAATACATATGAAAACCCCATTCCGACCAGGGTATCAGTTCTAGTTATGATCATGTGTTCGGAAGCGTCAGAGGATTGCACTGTACGTGGCTAGTCCCCCGTACTAAGGCCTCTTCCGATGATGTGCACAGTTTCAGACTCGGGAGAGTGGATCCACTTGAAAAGGGGCGTAGTACCGTGGAGGATTTGGTCCAATCGGTCTACGTGGCACTACATCATGCTCTGCAGTGAGTCGGCCGCCTTATGGAGAGTCAGGAGGGACTTGAAATCAAGGTTGGTCTCAGGGCAGACCTAGTAGGTACCCCAGGAATCTGTAGTCTGGTTTGATAAGTGATTCGGAGTATGCAGTGATTATGGAAATTGAGCGCTCGTAAGGTGTTTGGCTAGTATTGACTACGAGATGCCGGAACTTGATTCCGATGACCTCGTTATGTTATGGGATCCGGACTTTGTCCGTGGAACCCTACTGTTGCATTACATGCTCTTTTAAATTCGAGTGTAGAAGCTGCACTGATGTGTCTTGATTCGCTCAGACTTCCCAACTGCACTCGAAACCCTCATGTAAGTTCAAGCATTAGTGTTATTAAAGCAACAAAAGAAAAATGTTCTTTTATGACATTGAGTGAACTGTTTTCGTGAAATTGCATCATCATTGTTTTAAAAAAATCACTAAAGTGCATACACACGTAAACTCAATGAGCGTTCGCGCTTATGTTTTTTCATATCATGTTTTTTTCAGATTAATTCAGGACGATCAGAGGCATAATAAGCTGCTGAAGTTTTAAGCATAGAGTTTTTTATTCGAGTCTCTCCGGAAGGACATGTGTTTTTGTTTTGTTTTCTTGTGCACGATCCGTTTGTAAGGTATTTTCATTCTGTCTAGGAATGATCATAAGAAGATTTCTTGAACCTTAAGTTTTGAGCGTGCTATTAGTGTTCAGTTTACCTAGTTTTCCCGCTGCATATTGTGTGTATATACTTCTAAATGTTGCTCCAGGGTTGTGCTTTGTTTTGGGACTTACAGTTTAGTACCAAGAGATACGCAGATAAAGTACTCAACCGCAGTTGACCTAATGGTAGGGTTGGGGGTATCACATTTTAGAGCAAAATTCTATTCTGGCATCATTTAAGATATAGCTGTACAAGCTGATGACCGTACTGGTAAGCTTTAATCCTTTTAAAGTTATATATATACATTACTGGAAATGCTACATTAGTTGCCTAAATGAGGAGCTTAGACAAAAATGTACCACTTCTTGGTGCTAAGCTTATGCATTTAGAATCAACAATGATCTATACTATTGTGTCATATGAGTCAAGATGCCATTAATAGCAGCTAAGCGTGCTTACTGAGAGAGTCGCGCACACTTACTACGTACTGGTTGATCAGTTTCTTGGATGATCCTGGCAGATATAGCAGACCGCTTCTTTGTGCCTTCCTCTTGTGGCTGAGCATTTGGGAACGATGGAACTTCAGCAGTAGCAGCCAGTTGTTGCTGCTCAGCTCTAGTCAAGCTCGTCTTCTCACGTTGAAGCTTTGCAAGATGATTTCTGAGTTCATCGGTGGGAAATTCAGTTTCGAGTTGATACTTCTTAATGCATCTTATAGCACCAGTCAGTGCAGAAATTTCCATGAGAATAGCCTTCTCCTGTGCAAGGCCAATGGATTTATTAAGCACAAAATCAGTTCAAATCTTTCAATCAAGAAGGAACAAGGAAGTAATTGTGAACAAAAAAGGAGGGACCTGAGTTTCCGCTGTTTTGTGGCTCTCATCACATCTTTTCTTGGCCAACTTCTTGCAGTACTGTAAATAGTTCTTTAGTAGAGGTACAGGTGGAAACTTGTCAACAAGCTCAAACTCATAAACGAAAATCAATGCCAAAGGCAACTGCTTGTTTTTGATAAGATTTGAGATCAATTCTGGCATTTAGAACAATTTTATGAGACAACAGAAGGGCCTAATAAAGGAAACAAATGATGGGAAATTATTGAAAAAAAGGGAAAAATAGAAACTTTAAAGTTAATTTATCAAAAGGAAGCGGGGAACAAAATTTTGATGCTTGCAAGGATGTATTAGTAACATTTCTATTAAAAATGCAGAAAAATGGCTAGATCAAACATATACATTTAAAGGAAACATAACGATGCTGCCAGGTCTTGTGCTCACTGAATTCAGAAACACCACCATTTCATCTTTTACAAGAAAAAGTTCATAAGAAAGTACAATGAGTCTCGTAATAGAATTTGAAATTCATTCTTAGATATTGTCAAGGTTACTCTGGAAAATCTCAGTAGCATATTTTTCAACATTCTCTCCAATACTTGGATACCATGAAACTAAAATACTAGCCAGTATTGAAATGCCGGGTAAGGAAAAGAGTTTCAGGTCTTCATAAAATCAGGTAATAAGCTACAAGTACATAAAATTTGAGAATATTGCATACTTTTTGTTCCTGAAAAAGCAAGAATCAGGAATGTAATGGAAAAGACAGGGAGGTTGAAAGAAAGAAGCGAGGTAGATTCTGAAAAACAGAAGTACTAAAAGAAAGTATTATCTATCAAGATGTAATTTTGCATACATTGGTTGAGAAATGGATGCATTAGGAAAGAAGACACACAGAATGGAAAATGAGACTGTGAGAGAATGTCCAAAGAAGTTGAAAAGAGAATTTAAACTATTGAAGAAAGAGATGAGAATGCTTCAGCTTATGGCTCAATTAAATTCAGGACACTGGCTGTACATTAGTTTATCCACTGTACACAATGAATATTCTGATGATTCTTCTTCTTCAAACAGTTAAATCCTCCGGATATAAACTAATTCATAGTTTTGGACTTTCATTGTAGCTTCTCAATAGCATTTTCTTTGGTATTTTCTTCAGTCTAAAGAATAAAAACTCAGATGATATAGACCAAAAGGAGAAGAAAACTTATTAGATATTTCCCCTGAAGCGGTAGTTAGAGATGAAAGCTCAAGGGAGAAAAAGAGGAATATAATACCAGAATTCTTCAACAAAAGATAAATGGTAACGTGTTGGATCAACTTAATGTGATTTAGTTTTAATGGCAAGAATGTTGGAGATTTTCAAAAGACTACGAACATGTTATATAGTTCATTAAGGTTCTTGAAATCTAACTAATGAATGTCTTTATGTTACCATTGTGAATGTTTGTAGTAGCTATGATTATTCATGAAAGCCCATTTACTATTTTTTCGGCTAAATAAAGCCCATTTACTAAGAATATAACTTTAAGTTGAAGAGTTATGACCATAAGTTAGAGGTGCAAATTTATATATAAAAGGATAAGAGGAACACAAAATACAGGATATGATGTTATCGCTGATGCCCTCAAGTTTTCTTAGTCTCTAATGATGATGAAATAGCCTCTCATTAATATCCTAGAAGCCTCTCATATGTCTGTAGAATCAGTACACTACTCCAGGGTTTGACTGCCTAAATGTAAGAATGAAATTATATGATGAAAACAAAAACTAGATATTGAATATCAAAATGGTGAGAGCCTTGTCAAACTATCTATAATCTCATTGAGCAAGTTATTGAAAGAAATGCTATAGAATATATTCAACATGGATGCTCAGAATGATGGAACACTGAAAACTAAGCAAGTGCCTTAGTAGTAGATTTCAATCAGGAAACCACGAAAACTGACCTCTCTATCCAAATAGATTTTATCTCCCTTCAAACAATAACTAACAAGTATTGAAGACTGACAAGTAATGCTAAACTTAGCTCTCCATGATGATTTCAGCTTAAAGAAGTATCCTTAACTATCCATGACAGCATAAATGTTGTGTTTGTTCCTCGATTTGGTCTCCAAAAATTGGCATGCCATGCCTAATTGTAAGCCAGAAGCTCCCACTCCATTCCAAAACCCAATACAAATTTCTCACTGTTGGTCCCACCTCTTCTCTCACAAACCATTCGACTTTTATGAAACCTAAGACAGAAATCTTAAGACCAAACTCTATCCAATCCGACCCTAAATCTGCCTAAAAATATTGCAAATTCGTCCACTTGATGAACACACTTTTGAATATCTAGTTATATTATCTTATGGGGAAACTGTCATAAAATAAGTTTAGGATTTCACTTCGCTTTTTGCTCCCTTAGCTACCTGGTACAGTTTGAATAAATCAAGTTTCCCAGACCAAGATAAGAAGAACATTATAACTCTTCCTATATATTAATTTTTTAAGATGGTTTCATGCTAATGTATGGCCTTATGGCATCTCAAAACTAGTAAATAATCCCAGACACCATTATCTATGCATGCTCGATTACAAATGAGATCAAATTTTAATACTAGTAAACTACTAAATTTGCAAAAGAAGGCGGCAATGAGAATATCAACTGCAGTAACAACTATTAACAGTTCAGCTACCGACTATTTTGAATTGCTCGCTGCAATGAAAGAAAAAGACTACAAAGAAAGCTAACGTAAGGATAGAACTTAAGCTATATGCAGAACAAGAGATACCAGAAGGATCAGAATTAACACAAAATCAAAAGAGAGAGAACTGCTAAATAAAATGATGCCCAGAAAGAAGTAGCAGAAAACTGTTTGGGAGTTTGAAGAGACAGAGAGAACCTACTTGGTACCGTATCTACCAAGCTCAGGCTTCTAAATAATGAGATTGCCTCCTTAGGCTGATATGCAGCATCTTGCAGACCATGAAGTTCATATGCACCGAAAGAAGTTCTCACTTTATAAGTTAACACGAACTGCAGAAATGCCAGGGCCTCCCACGAACTTGGACGTCCTGTCAAATGTAGTGGCCACTTCGCTTTCCAATGAAGAGAAAATTTTGTAGCTTTTTCCCTGATATCAAGTTTAATTACAGGAGAAACTCTCATAAGCTGCTGCAACAGTTGAAAGAAACTTTTAGCAACCAATTTGAAGCTAAAACATCTTTCATGCATAGAGTTATAGCATCTCAGTAATGCATCCAAAACAAGACTTGCTGGATCTGATGCGGTGCAAATGAAGGCCGGAACTTCACCAGACACACAAGTATGTTCTTTCCCCTTGGCATCCATAACATTAGAAAAAGATTTTACGTCAAGACAAGAAACCATAGATGTTGAATCAATTCTGTTATTAACCACCAAGTTTTCCAGTGAACATCCTAAGACCTCTGCTAGGCATTGAGGTAGGCTGCTCTCTACAATCAATAACGAAAGAAAATGGATATCAGGTTCCGATAAATGATGCCAACAGAAGGAACAAATGATAGCAGGTTGCAATAATTAATGCTAACAGAAGGACCAAAGAATGGTTGTCAGGCAAAATACCAGATATTTGTTTTGAAATTCCAAGGGCTTGACATAAACTAGCCACCAGTATATCATGGGAATCACTTCCGTAAAAGCTGAGAAGCTCATCAACATGAAACGAGGATGTCAGTCCATAGGTATCTATAAATAGGAGAAAGCCAAATACTGCTAAGGGATTTTTGGGTCCTGATTGTATTCTTTTCCTCAGATCAACTGCAAGTTTTCTCGCTTCTTCTTTCGTTTCTGCTCTAATATCAAGTGATAGCAACATCAATTGCTCTAACAATAAAATGCAACTCCTCCACTTACTAGTAGCTTCATCTTCTCTCTCTTCCTTGTGCAAAGAATCGTAGAGTCCTTTAATTGCATCCAGGACAAGCTCTACTGATTCATTTGACAACTTAAGAGCACAGGATACATAATAGCACAGTAATCCAAGCTCATTGACGTGCTTTTCTAAGAAAAACAGCAATTCCTTACCAGTCATATTGGCAAGGATTTCAATCATAGGTTGATGAGGACAAATATTGGTTTTTGAGGAGTTTGGGGCAGTGGAGAGGACCACCTTGCTTGGAAATGATGCACCTTCAGGTAATATCTGATTGACCTTAAGTTTTTGTTGTGTCTTTTTGGGTATATGTGGAGGTTTCGGTGCAGTAATTTCTTTGTTCTTCTTCCATGCTAGAAGTTGTTGAATACGTTCTTCAAGAATTTTTGGTGAATATTCAGACTCGAGCTTGTAATCCGTAATGCATCTAATAACTGCTCTCATAGCAGCTACTCTTTGTTCCACAGCCTCTTTCTGCATTCAAAAACATTTGAACCATAATACTTTGTACCATAAACCAAAACCCTAAACCCAAACCCTAAACCCTAAACCAAAATACTATGAAAGACCAAAGAAGAAGCAAATGGACCTGTGCTTTTTGGGATTTGATTTCCATTTTAAGCAATCCATTGGCCATCTCCTCAATGTGTTCCAAGTAGTTTTTCAGGATAGGCACTGGAGGAAAATGGTCAGCAAGCTCAAAAGCATAAATAAAACTCACAGCCTCAATATAGTGGGCATTTTTTAGAAGAGTATCGACGAAACCTGTATCAACCAAATGTAAATACTTCGTTAATAACTTCCTGAAATATTCCGGAGCTGTTGTTCATTACATATTAAATGCTCAACAATAATGTCATTCAAAGTAAAAAAGCATCATATCCCACATTGAATACTGAAGGTAGACAACACTACTAATCATGGAATAACTCTTTTAACTCTTAACTATGCTATAATTGCAGAATAGAATGTAAAAAACATTGAAAACTAGCATGCTAGTCAAGAAATGTAAAGTTAAATTACTGAAACTGATCAGAATAGAAAAAGAATGAAACCATTTAGGCAAGCTGCTCATTTGATCCTTTAACAGTCATCATATATCTGTCTAAAATTCAAAGCACAAAGCAAAACATGTTTTACAGATTCATTTTATAGTTAAAACCGTCTCTTTACCAATATATTAATTTTCAAAGAACACATTGCCAACAAAGAATTCAGCTATGTGATTCTTGGACATTTAACCCAAGGAAGATCAACTGAAAGCAAAACAGGCACTTGTGACCAGAAAAAAGTTAAATTGGTAGAAACAGAAACATCATTCTGAGATTATCGGCACTTTATACAAATACAGATACTTAAAACACTGCTAAATGAAATTCATTAATAGAAAGAAATATAAAGTTCTTATTTGAAATGCTAGTGCATATAAAAGTACTTTACCCTGAGCCTTATTAGCAAAGCCAAGACTGCGACACAACTCAGGTGCTTGTTGATAATGTGCAACACTTTCAAACAAACTCATAATCTCATCTGCGTCAAAAGCAGAAACCAAATTATAGGAGGCCAAGAGCTGCAAGAATCCAAATATCTGCAAAGGATCGGCAGTCATCAATTTTCCCTTCCACTCAATTGCAAGTTTTATTGCTTCATCTCTCACATGAGGTTGAATATTTGGAGAGATTTTACCCAACTGCTGTAACATGACAAAGCAACTCCTCCTAATCACACTAGCTTCAAACTCCTTATCGCCTTTCCTTAAATGAGGAGGATAAAAGCCTTCCATTGCATCTAACACCAACTTTGCAGGATCAAGTGATAAGTGAAGAGCCTTAAAGACTTCCTCAGCCATTGTATCAAGCTTATTTGTATGCTCATTTAGATATATCTGCAGCTGCTTCCCATCCATGGTTGTAACAATTCTTAGGTCTGCATATGACCCATTATTCCCTTCATCATCCCCCACCGTTTCAATTATTCCAGCTTTTAAACAAGCACCAAGAAAGTACTTATATCGCTTCTCAATCAAATCAAGCTCTTTATCCCTCATTTCCAGTTTATTCTTTCTCTCTTCCAAGTCTTTAAACTCTTTATCAAGAAGCTCCTTTTCCAATTTGCATTCTTTCTTTTTTGAAAGATAGTCCTTAAAACAATTCTGTGTATATTTCTTAACTGATTCTAATTGTTTTTCCCGGCAATCTAGTTCTTTCTCTCTGGATTCAAGTTCTTTTACAAGTTTTTCTATTAATTCACGAAAAAAATCTACCTCCTTCTGCTTAAGGGCTAGCTCCTCCTTCCATGTTTCCAGTGCATGCTCCTTCAGTTCAATCTCGAGTTCTCGCTCCTCTAATAGTTTTTTCCTTTTACCCACCAATACATTCACAGAATCCTTCATCACTTTCTTAAGATCCTCTCCCTCCTTTAATTCGATTTCTGTAGCACTCTTTTCATTCAGTCTTTTCATGATCCAAGTAAGATAAAACTCATTTTCTCTTTGAAGATTCTTTTCTTTGAAATCCATTTGCAAAATCTTCCCCCGAAACAGTTCTTTTATCCCCTCTCTTTCCTTTTTCTCCAAATCTATCTTTTCAAAAATCCGCTCCACCAAATTGAAAAGTTCCCTCAACTTTTCCTCTCTATAATCAGCTTCCTTACAGTAATTCTCGTTACCCACATCAAATTCTTGCATCAACCTTCCATGATTTGCAGAAAGTTCATCCTCTTCCTCCTTAAGCCGCTTCAATCTTTCATCCAGTGATTTTTGAATCAAATCAATTTCTTTACTTCTTTCATTCACTGATTGTCTCAATAACTCCAAATCCCTTCCTTTGGCCCGAATTTCAACAAGCTCTTCAACCGAATTCTTCTGGGCTGCCTCCAAATCCTCCTTAAAACCCCTCCATTGATCCTTCATAAAAAACATTGATCTTTTGAAGCATTCCCTTTTGCTCTCCAGCCCTTCAACTCTCTCCAAACCCTTGCCTGTAACATTCATCTTTCCCAATTATTCCGTCCTCCTGCACACATGCAAGGTAATGTAGATAAAAACAAACACAAAAAGAAGAAAATTTTCAGAACTTTGAGAGGAACCCTTTTCAAACCTCGGGTCTGTATGATCAAAAAGAGGCAGAGAAAGAAGGGTGAACGAATTGGGAATCCAGTCTTTTGCTCCAGACGGTTGTTTTTCTTTCGAGTTTCGAACACTATACTCAAGTTAGGAAACAGCAAGTGCTGTGTAAGAAGTTGATAGTCTTGTAGACACGTATAAATTAATGGTGTGCACTTTTTGATCTAGTCTTTTGTTCTATATGAATTGTACATGTTCAATTTAAAAGAAAAAAAAGGAAATTACCTGTTTGTGACCCATCCATTCAGCTTGTACAAGTAGGATAAAGCCTAGAAAAGATTGTCTTTAAATGTCCCTCCCAAATCAACAAAACATTTATGATAAATCATTATTTACCATCAAAGCAAGTTACACACCAATCAATATATTAACAAAAGTTCTTTTGAATTAATACACACCCATTAATTAGTCTTAAAATTAAAATATTTTTTAATCATAAATATTCAAATTATTCTTTTTTGTTGGTTCTCAAATTATTTCATCATCTCAAGACCTATAAAAAAACATATTTCTCATAAGAGGTAGTATGTTTGAATATAATTAGTTAATTTACTCCATTCGATTTAAGATAAGTTAAATTTTATTTCATAATAAAGTGGTTTTTTTTTTTCACTTCTAAAGAGTGTCTATTATACTTTTTTTCAAATTTATCCTTCTCTCCTTATTTATTTCTCTCATCTTCCTTCCTTTATAGTTATCTCTATATTTATATTTATGAAGGGGATATATTGTATAAAACACTTCTTTAATTTTAAAAATCTTACACTATGTTTGGTACGCGAGAATGAAGTGGAATGGAATGACTTTTTCAACTTCTCATTTTCATTCTAGCGTTTGGTATTCAAACTATAAGTAGGAATAGTTTTTCCACTGGAAAACTCATTCCATGATGAAGCTGGAAAGGTCTTTCCACATTAAAGCTTATTGAAAGGCTTTTCTAAGAGAAGTGAGAATAATTTTAAATAATATTGGACAATTATACCCTCAATATATTACATATATTACTCTCAGTTAATTTTGATATATCATACTTTCTTTTATTTTGATCTTTAAAATGAATTGTTTTATGATTATTCTCAATTTTATATATGAATATTTACATTTAAATAAATTATTTAATTTTTTTGGAGTTTTAATGTGTGTTAAGATATGAAAAAATACATTTTATACTAGAAAAGACACTTAGGTCATATAATATATAATTTCATTCCCTTCCCACATAAAATAATATTTTTTCTAAACAAAGAAAATGAATCATCATTCTATTCTACATTTTCCTTCCAAACACTGGAATATAAAGATTCCATTCCATTTTGGATGAGAAATGATATTACGGGTGGTAAATGATTCCATTTCATATCATTCCAGTGTACTAAACGTGCAGTTAATATTTAAATTTTTTGTTTTTTATTTGTTGTACATCTTAGGCATCACACTATTTAAGAAAACATGAAATTTTTAAATTTTTTTTTTTTTGGTGCAATAGAATGCCGTCAAACTTTTGTCTTTCTTCATTATTAGTTTTTACAAGTTTCCATGTTAGAAGAGTAAAATATGTTAAAATTTATTTTTAATGGGAGGGTATATTGTGAAAAAATTCATTAAATGTTATCACAATATAACAAGAAAAAAGTACAAGAATTAGTAGAAACAATTAAAAAAATGAAGAGATTATGTTAGAAGGGTACTTATTTTAAAACAGAAAAAGTATAACTTATATAAATCAACATAAATTATTGTGTTAGTTCCAAAATAGTACCCTTTTTTTGAACTTTTGATAATTTAGTGACCAATCTTGTTAAATTGACAATTGAGTGACAAATTCATATTTTCAATCAAAGAATTTGAAAAAAAAAAAAAAAAAGTAAATGTCTAATTTACCCATTCAATTTGAGTATAAGACCAATTTTACCTATATTTAAAAATGCATTAAAAGAATTTTCTTTCTTGTCTCTTCCTCTTACAGCATCATATTCTCAAGCTATTCCTCTACATAATTCAACAAGCCTGCAAATGCAGTGCTTCATCTGGCTCTTCCTTTCAGTGTTGAGAAAATGGAACCAAATCAATCGGTCCAACCAATTAAATTGGGAATCGGACTTTAGACCGGTCTGATTTTCTCAAAAATCAGTTAGAAATCGAACCGATCAAACTTGATCACAAATTGGTTGAACCAGCCAGTAGGACCGCTCATTTAAACTGGTTGAACAAGATTTTGAATTTTTTAAATTTGTTTTTAAAATTTTCTCACTAAAAATTTTATTTTCTGTGTATTTTTTTGAATTTATAAGTTTATAATATTCATTAATTATGTTTTTTAAATTATATTTGGTGCTCATTGATATATAATGTGTATGTAGATAAATTAGTAATATACATTTCTAACTTTTTGTATATTATATTGTTTTCCGGTCCGATTACTGATTTGATCGCCACTAAACTAGTAAACTAGTAGCTTGACTGGTTCGATCTCCGTCCGATTTTTCAACATTGCTTCCTTTGTCTCTCTCTTTTCTTCTTATTTTCGTATCCCACAATCAACCTTGCAAAATTCAATACAGCTATCACATCTTTTTCTTTTTTTTTTCCAATTTCTTCACCATGGAATGGAGCAATATTCCTTATACTCCACTTCCACCCTCTTTTAAATCTCCCATTTAAAATCACCCGAAATCACAAAATTATTTCAAACTCTTTGTAACAAAGGAAGTCTCTTGATTGATTGAAGAGTTTTTGTAGGGAAGTTTGATTAATTATCAGGACAGATAAGGAGCAGTAGCTTTGTAGAAGGGAAGAGTTTCTGCTTATATGGATGGTGCCTCCTACGGGCAAAGAAGAAAAGGAAAAATACATAAGAAAATCAAGTAGGAATGAGAGAAAAAAAGAATAAACTTAAAAAAGATATATAATTCTTCTTAAAATAGTTTTACATAAGAAAAAAATATTTTATCCATTTAAAATGTAAGTTTAGGTTCTTTCTAGTTAAATTTGGTACTTAATTATCAATTATATATAATGTGTCACTAAATTAACAAAAACTCAAACAAGAGGGTAACATTTTGAAATTAACCCTAAATTATTTGACCAAAATTAAACTATTTCATCCATCCATGTCAAAGTACATTGAACTTGGAGGTGTACAAATATGAGTTGGAACAATTTGCTTATATATGTATGAACAAGTACATTCCATATATCCTTTATAAGGGATGTTTTAATTTTTCCTTATCTGTCACTTTCACCCATGGAAAGAGATTGAACTAATTAGATTATCTAATTAAATATCTACCTTTTAAACCAAATGTTAATATATATATATTGTTGTTATGAAACTAATAAATACATAGTAGATGTCTAAATACGTCATCTGAAGAGAACTAAATTCGCAGAATACTAATCCTATTTGGATTAATGAGATTCCTATTGATTTAGTTAGATCCTTTTAGGATTATGTAATTTTTTATATCTCTTATGAGAAGGTATTAATAAGACAATTCAAACTTGATTCTTGAGTTCTATTTCTTTCTCTTTTGTATTTTTTTTTCTATATTCTTCATCTTTATATTATATTATTATTTTGAGCAATTCGTCATATTGCGATCATCAAATTCATAATACGTTATCAACATGATTATATGGACGACACGATTATTTGAAGAACGAGACTTTGAAGGTGATTCAAAACCGCTAAAGGTAAAAAGACTCTTGAAGCTACTTGGGTAAGAAAAATGAAATCTTTTTTTTTTGTTTTATGTTTTCTTTTTATTATATGACTTAATGTCATGGGAAGATCAAATCTTTTTTCATAGATTCTTGTATAGATCTATTTAAGTCCTGAAAACGCAAGTAAAAGAGAAATCACGATTATAAAGATTTCTTTCCTCATTAATTTATGAGGCCCTGAAGGCTCAATAATCTATTATGAAAGATTTTGATAAAATTTAAAAGGAAGGCACAATCACAAGAAGATGGGCATTATGCCAATACCCATTATCATCATTGGGTGGCTACAATATTTTGATCAATTTATCAGTATGCAATATTATATTTGATCTAAATTCTTTCTCAATTAAAATAATATAGAGATAGTATTTCGTTTTACATCTCTAAAATACGCTTATGTAGTAGCAACATTGAGAGAGAAGATCTCAATGTAGATCACTTTTTGAGACTGAAATCTGCTACTGATTTGCTCAACTAGGCCTTCATTTTTATTGTTGATTTCAGATGGGTTTCTGTCGGATATTCAGTTAATGGTGTGAATCAATCAGCTTGGGAACTATATATAATATGGCGGAAAGAAAGAAGAGGAGATCTTCTTTCTTCAGTTGCCTTTCTTCTGCTTTTCTGCTTTGTGCAGCTTTTTTCATTCGAATTGCATTCTTAGTCTCTTGTTAGAATTAAATCATTGTGTAAAAACTTAAATTAGAATTATTAAAGATAAGCATAAATAATTTAATCTATTTTCTCCCGAATCCAATAATTCAATCAATCTACTAAGTTTTGTGCGCAGGGAGCATAGAGTAAAGAAAAGAAGTGGAAAAAAAAAAAAAAGACGGCAATTACCTGACTCTAAGAATTAATGCCGCCTCTCTTTCGGTCATGACTTGCTGAAAGCCACCTGGATAAAATCTCCGAATACGGGGCATTTCACGTGTTTACTTAGCAACTAGATAAAAAAAACATGTTTTATTCGAATTATCCTTAACTAAAGAAAATTTTCCTAACAATTTTTCTATCATTAAATTTTGAAAGATGTCCCAATTGCATATGCCACACACTTTTGACTCCAAATAGACGACAAACCTACAAAAAGAGATGATAAAGGCAATGGTAAAAATATCCTATTCTCTTGCTCACTCACTCCAATCAGCATTCATGAGATACGGTCTTGTACAATACATAAATTATCAAAAAATGTAATAAAACAATTAGTTTCGTCCATTAATTGCCTAAGAGAGATCAAATTGCATTTTAAACTCGGAATGAAAAATACATTATTAATAGTAAAATTTGGCCCCAATGTGCACTTCCTTATTCCGCACCTACTTCTTCCATTCCATTAGGCAATTTGATATAATAATGACAAGTAGATTGTATAGCTGTCAATATCAGAACCCTCATTGTCATCTAATAACAGTTTAATCTCGTCTGTCTATTCCTATAATCATCCAATGGTTGCATGAGTAATATTACTAATTAATTTCATTTATCCGATAAATAAAATTAGTTACTTATTAACTTACCAGAAAATACAATATGGAATTTGATTCCTCTTTTGTCTACGGTCAACAATCTGGACACAATCTAGATTCATTGGATGTAGACATTGTGCTCACAAGATCGTCTATGCGTGTGACCTTGTAGGTTCACTTAACATTGGTAGCGAATGAAAAATGTCCTAGACATTTATTCACAAAACATAAGCGGCCTCTTGCAAGACATTATGCTTAACCAAGTTAAGTAAAAGCAATAATAACTTAGCATCATATTTAATATTTAGTTCTTTTATCACACAATATCCTAATTAAGTATAAGGCATGGACCGAGTCATCCTTATAAAACTTAATTAACCATTTACTTGATCACTAGGCAGACTATTCCGACAAATAATATTAATAACACCTTATTAATACTTATTTGAGCATGGCCATGCATATTTTCCAGTCTTCCTTATCAAGGGACCCATGGATATCTCTCTCTAAATGAGAGGGACAAATCCCTTTCACTATCTCCAATATTCAAGCAATGACAAGAAAATAAGCCAACCAATAGTCATAATAATCACCTAATTAAAAGTAATGTTTGACTATGTCAAAACATATTTTCTTCCCATGTAAGAAGCATTAGAAACATTAGGTCAAAGGACACCAAATATAAAATTGAGAAGAAATACTTATGACTTAACCCCATGTAATATTTCTTCTTCACTTTGGGTCATGTCCAATACAATATTCTCAATATGTATTTATGAATTAATTTTATATCTCATATTCATGATCAGTAAAACTTGATCATCGATTAACTTCGCACTAGTTTAATAATACAAGATGTGATAAAACAAGGGACAAACAAGAATAGTATTTTATTAGCTATAAGGGTTTTACTATGAAGTCACATACTTGATGACCAAGAGCATAAAATACAATTTAAAATATATGCTTCGTAGATCATAAATGTGAGCCAATTGATTTAGGGCATATACTAACAGTAACAACTCAAGGTTATGGTAAGATGGTTTAATACCAAGATGTATCTCAACATAACTCTAGGAAACTGAATTTCCTAAAATCTCCCCCTTTGGCATTGGTTGGTTCAAAACCAAGTCTTCTACAATATAACAACACAAGCAAAGATTATTTGAGTTAATCATAAGTCTGACAACATCAAAGAACCAGCCAGACAGCGTATAGTCTCCAAGAAGATAAATATAGGAAATCCAAAGTATAAGATAAGACTATGTCAAAACATGATGATAACACAGAATGAAAAACCAACATAACAATATCCTGGATTAGCAACACAATTATGCCACATTCTAAAAACACAATGAAAAACCAACCAAAATAAGAATCAAGAGAAACTAAATAAATCCAACAAAAAAAAAAAATGCAGTAGCAGAAACAACATCCATAACAACAAAATATCCGTAAACATCAGCAAGCTGATAGCCAGGTCTCGCTAAATTTATTACTCCCATTTTTTAACCAGCAATGGCAAAGCTATGGATGAGATTCCTTAGACAGCAAACTAAGCACGAAGTTGCAACAGGTGACCTTGAAGAGAAATGACTTGCTAGTGAAGTTCTTGAAACTGAGCCCTGCCAACATAATTATGATGATCAACAGTAGATGCGTACACATGAATGGATTGCTTGGACTTGAATGACTTAAGAGGTGGATTAGATCTGGCCTCATCTTTCCTTGCTTTCCTTATATCTTCTTCTTTGTTTTTTTTAGTAATTTTCTTTTCTCCAAGACCTGAAACAACAATGTCAGAGGAGTATTGTGCAATTAAGCAACTACTAAGATATTCAGAGATTGAAGTAAAGTTTCTTCGAAGGTTCTTTCTTCACAATGTTGAGTTATGTGATGTCATCATACATAAACTGCCCTATGTTAAAAGTCCTTCCAACACCTATGAAATAGAGCATCACAGTTCCGTCTCTTGACAATACTGACACATTAGTGGTCGGCATCGAATTTGTACAAGAAATCTTGTACAATCCAAAATATTTCCAAGATAATACAAAGGATGTCAATTTTCTTCACCTAGCCAAGTTGTCTTATAACATTCTGTGAGTTCTCGTGTAACCATGTCTAAGTCAATTTCTTTCTTCAAACTAGATCCCTCAATCTCAGAATAAATAGGGATACCCAAAAAAGCTGATAATTCTTCAACATTAAAGTTAACAACTTCTTTCCTCACATAAAAAAACATCAATCAATATCGAATGTACTTTCATCCAGATTAGCATAAAATTAATGTACGAGAGTTTCACTATATACTGAACTTAACAGTCTTGCCAGACACAAGAAGATCAATCAATCCAATTTTATACAAACTTTCTTCAGCAAAACGATTTTCAACAATCATACCCTTGGTTTTAACAACAACATGTTTCTTTAAATGAAAGTTGTCGTAGAAAGTATCACTTAAGGCTTTGTCAGTAGAAATTAAACCAACATCATTCTTAGTCTTTCTAGTTTTCTTTCTACTTTCTAACAACCCTTTGATCCTAGCAGATTCCCTAACTCTCTTCTTATTCTTTGTTTTTACAGTTTTCAACACAACCAACTCATCTTTAGAACTACCATGAGTATGTCCCTCACTACTCATTATGCAAGAATGTTCAACATTAGTACTAATAACATGCTTAGCACGAGGCTCTATGAACAACACTTCTTGACTAGAGGATCTAACAGCACTCAAACTTCTCAAAACAAGTCCATGAGTTTTTAACAATTCTAAGACTTGTGTCAACATAACAGGATTATTTCCAATCAAGGACAAATCAGATAGAAAACCAATAGAAATAGGTTTAACATTCAAAGGAATTGAACTAACATCCAAAACGCCACTTAAATCAATGCGAGTCAGAAGAGTGTGAGATATCAATATTAATAGAAGGAGTATCCTCAGCTAGAGTTACGGTTACCTTTGGAGTTGTCAGAGGATCTTCACCATGTTTAGAGACCATTGGTGATGTAAATCCACTTTGATTGTAGTTTTGGATTCTACTCTTCCCAAGAATCACCTCCTTCTAATGAAGAACCTCTATTGAGGATTTTAAAATTCAAATACTCCAATAGAAAACTTATGAGAAACTAAGTCTCATAAACCCAATATTGAGAGGCTAAATTCTTTTTTAGATTGATAATTAGAACCTTGAGGGAACAAAGACCTCAAAACCAAATTACACAATATAGAAGACCCAAAACTAATTAATTCAAGAAAGGAAACTCAAGAACCAACTAATAGAAGGAATTTTAATAATCAATTGATTCCATAGATACTTCAATCTAAGGATCAATTGTTCACAATGCTAAGGACTTTAACCTTTAAGCAAGCAGAGCTAAGAAGACGAAGAACCTAAGAAGCTCTTGGAGAAACTCACTCATAATTTTCAGCAATTCATCATAGTTGCTTTTACATCTGAGTTATGATGAGATATTTATATGCTACACATTACCCAAGCTAAACCTTCAGCCAAATAGCCTTAAATTCCCATTTAACCCTTGATTAAAAGCTGAAAAGACTAGCCAATTACTAAAAACTACTTAACAAAAATGCATTAAGAATCCTCCTAGCCGGGGCCTACTAACAACGGTAGGGGGTAACCTACCATCGCTAGTAGGTTGCAAATTTCCCAATTGTCAAGAACAGAAGCCTATCGGTGACGATAAGGCAGATCTATCGTTGGCAGTAGGTTCTTTACTTGCAACACTTGGCAAATTTTTGTATTCTCTTTAACACTTAGCCAATTTTCAACTCCTAATTGTTCCTTACAGTAATTCTTGTTAATTGAGCAAATGGAGAACATCTTAGAAGTCTTTCCCCTTCAATCCCTTCAAACTTGTTCTTCAAAACTTCTTCAACATAAGCTCTCATGCCAATATCTTCTTTTCCATGGAAGCTTTTAGTTTCTTCATCCGAGCTCTAGTCATTGGTCTATACTTCAACTCCTCCATGGATGCTTAACTCTTTGATCTACATCATCTGCCCCTATCCCTTCTCCCTCCCCTCCTTGAAAAGATTCGTCCCTGAATCTTTACCTACATCAAAAGGAGACCAATCAAAAACATTAAAGGTGGCGCTCACATTGTAATCACCCAGAAAATCAATTCTATAAGCATTATTATTAAGAAGTTCAAAAACTTGAAAAATTCCATCGCCTCGTGTATCAAGCTTGTTCTTGTGTTGAGAAGGAAAACGTTCCTTTCAAAGATGAACCAAAACCTCATCACCTAGTTGAAAAACCCACATTCCGAGACGTAACCAATTTCTTGTTCTTGGACTCAATAGCTTCATGCACCTTAGCATGAATAGATTTGACAAACTTCGCGTTCTGTTTACCATCAGTAATCACAACATGATCTACAGGGAAAGGAACAGAAGCAAAAGGAGTTAAAGGATTGAAACCATAAATAACCTCAAAGGGTGAATAAGAAGTGACAGAATGCCTAGCCCTATTGTAAGCAAGCTCAATGTGAGGAATAACTTCTTCCCATTGGCACAAATTATTCTAAAGAATAGCCCTAAGAAGTTGTCCAATGGTCCTATTGACCACCACCGTTTGGCCATCGGTTTGTAGACGACAAGCTGTAGAATACGACAAGTTAGTACCAAGTTTCCTCCACAAAACATGCCAAAAACGACTAAGAAATTTACTCTCACGATCCGAAATAATGGTTCTTCCCATGGAACTGTACCACCCAAGTAAAGAACAAGTTAGAAACATGACTAGCATCATCGATTTTTTGCAAGGTAGGAAATGAGCCATTTTAGAAAAGCTATCTACCGCAACAAAGATAGAGTCATTTCCTTCGGTGATCTAGGCAAGCTAAGAATAAAATCTATAGAAATATCAACCTAAGGAATTTTAGGCACTTCTAAAGGAGTGTAAAGACCATGTGGCAAGAAGAAGACTTAGCCCTTTTACATTCCAAACAATTTCCAATGAATCTTCCAACATTCTTTCTCATGTGAGGCAAAAAGAAATGTTCATGCAAGATATCATAAGTTTTTATGATACCAAAATGTCCCATTAAACTACCACAATTAGCCTCTTTGACCAATAACATCCTAGTGGAACAAATGGAAAACATCTTAGAAGTCTTTCCTTCGCCTTCAATCCCTTCAAACTTGTTCTTCAAAACATCTTCCACATAAGCTCTCATACCATTATCTTCTTTTCCATGGAAGCTTTGAGTTTCTTCATCCGAGCTCTAGTCATCGGTCCATACTTCAATTCCTCTATGGATGCTTGACTCTTTGATCGACATCATCTCGCCCCCTCCCCCCTCCACCCCCTTCCCTCCACTCCTTGAAAAGATTCGTCCCTGAATCTTTACCTACATCAAAATGAGACCAACCAGAAACATTAAAGATGGTGCTCACATTGTAATCACCCGGAAGATCAATTATATAAGCATTACCATTAAGATGTTTTAAAACTTGAAAAGGTCCATCGCCTCGTGTATCAAGCTTGTTCTTGTGTTGAGAAGGAAAACATTCCTTACAAAGATGAACAAAAACCTAATCACTGAGTTGAAAAACCTACATTCCGAGAAGCAACCAATTTCTTGTTCTTGGACTCAATAGCTTCATGCACCTTAGCATGAATAGATTTGACAAACTTCGCCTTCTGCTTACCATCAATAATCACAACATGATCTACAGGGAAAGGAACCAAAGCAAAAGGAGTTAAAGGATTGAAACCATAAATAACCTCAAAAGGTAAATAAGAAGTGATAGAATGCCTAGCCGTATTGTAAGCAAACTCAATGTGATGAATAACTTCTTCCCATTGGCGCAAATTATTCTTAAGAATAGCCCTAAGAAGTTGCCCAATGGTCCTATTGACCACCTTCGTTTGGTCATCAGTTTGTAGATGACAAGCTGTAGAATACGACAAGTTAGAACCAAGTTTCCTCCACAAAACACGCCAAAAATGACTAAGAAATTTACTATCACCATCCGAAATAATGGTTCTTCCCATGGAACTATACTACCCAAGTAAAGGGCAAGTTAGAAACTTGACTAGCATCATCGATTTTCTTGCAAGGTATGAAATAAGCTATTTTAGAAAGGCTATCTACCGCAACAAAGGCAGAGTCCATTTCCTTATGTGATCTAGGCAAGCCAAGAATAAAATCCATAAAAATATCAACCTAAGGAATTTTAGGCACTTCTAAAGGAGCATAAGGACCATGTGGCAAGAAGAAGACTTAGCCCTTTTACATTCCAAATAATTTCCAATGAATCTTTCAACATACATTCTCATATGAGACAAAAAGAAATGTTCATACAAGATATCATAAGTTTTAATGATATCAAAATGTGCCATTAAACTACCACAATGAACCTCTTTGACCAATAACATCCTAGTGGAACAAATGGAGAACATCTTAGAAGACTTTCCTTGGCCTTCAATCCCTTCAAACTTGTTTTCCAAAACTTCTTCCACATGCTCTCATGCCATTATCTTCTTTTCCATGGAAGCTTTGAGTTTCTTCATCCGAGCTCTAGTCATTGGTCCATACTTCAACTCCTCCATGGATGCTTGACTCTTTGATCGACATCATCTGCCCCCCCTCCTCCCTCCACTCCTTGAAAAGATTCGTCCCTGAATCTTTACCTACATAAAAAGGAGACCAATCAGAAACATTAAAGGTGGCGCTAACATTGAAATCACCCGGAAGATAAATTCTATAAGCATTATCATTAAGACGTTCTTGAAACGGTCCATCGCCTCGTGTATCAAGCTTGTTCTTGTGTTGAGAAGGAAAGCATTACTTCCAAAGATGAACCAAAACCTAATCACCGAGTTGAAAAACCCACATTCTGAGAAGCAACCAATTTCTTGTTCTTGGACTCATTAGCTTCATGCACCTTAGCATGAATAGATTTGACAAACTTCGCCTTCTGTTTACCATCAATAATCACAGCATGATCTACAGGGAAAGGAACCAAAGTAAAAGGAGTTAAAGGATTGAAACCATAAATAACCTCAAAAGGTGAATAAGAAGTGATAGAATTCCTAGCTCTATTGTAAGCAAACTCAATGTGAGGAATAACTTCTTCCCATTGGCACAAATTATTCTTAAGAATAGCCCTAAGAAGTTGCCCAATGGTCCTATTGACCACCTCTCTTTGGCCATCAGTTTGTAGATGACAAGCTGTAGAATACGACAAGTTAGTACCAAGTTTCCTCCACAAAACACGCCAAACATGAAAAGAAATTTGCTGTCAGGATCTGAAATAATGGTTCTTCCCATGGAAATGTACCACCCAAGTAAAGAACAAGTCAGAAACATGACTAGCATCATCGATTTTCTTGCAAGTTATAAAATGAGCCATTTTAGAAAAGCTATCTACCGCAACAAAGATAGAGTCCATTTCCTTAGGTGATCTAGGAAAGCCAAGAATAAAATCCATAGGAATATCAACCTAACGAATTTTAGGCATTTCTAAAGGAGTATAAAGATCATGTGGCAAGAAAAAGACTTAGCCCTTTTATATTCCAAACAATTTCCAATGAATCTTTCAACATGCTTTCTCATGTGAGACAAAAAGAAATCATAAGTTTTAATGATACCAAAATGTCCCATTAAACTACCATAATGAGCTTCTTTGACCAATAACATCCTAGTGGAACAAATGGAGAACATCTTAGAAATCTTTCCTTGGCCTTCAATCCCTTCAAACTTGTTATTCAAAACTTCTTCCATATAAGCTCTCATGCCATTATCTTCTTTTCCATGGAAGCTTTGAGTTTCTTCATCCGAGCTCTAGTCATTGGTCCATACTTCAAATCCTCCATGGATGCTTGACTCTTTGATCTACATCATCTGACCCCTACGCCTCCTCCCTCCCCTCCTTGTAAAGATTCGTCCCTGAATCTTTACCTACATCAAAAGGAGACCAATCAGAAACATTAAAGGTGGCTCTCACATTGTAATCACCCGGAAGATCAATTCTATAATCATTACCATTAAGACGTTCTAAATCTTGAAAGGTCTATTGCCTCGTGTATCAAGCTTATTCTTGTGTTGAGAAGGAAAACATTCCTTTCAAAGATGAACCAAAACCTAATAACTAAGTTGAAAAACCCACATTCCGTGAAGCAACCAATTTCTTGTTCTTGGACTCAATAACTTTATGCACCTCAGCATGAATAGATTTGACAAACTGCGCCTTCTGTTTACCATCAATAATCACAACATGATCTTCAGGAAAGGAACCAAAGTGAAAGGAGTTAAAGGATTGAACCATAAATAACCTAAAAAGGTGAATAAGAAGTGATAGAATGCCTAGCCCTATTGTATGCAAACTCAATGTGAGGAATAACTTCTTTCCATTGGCGCAGATTATTCTTAAGAATAGCCCTATGAAGTTGCACAATGGTCCTATTGACCACCTCTGTTTGGCCATCGTTTTGTAAATGACAAGCTATAGAATACGACAAGTTAGTACCAAGTTTCCTCCAGAAAACACGCCAAAAATGACTAAGAAATTTACTGTCACGATCCGAAATAATGGTTCTTCCCATGGAACTGTACCACGCCAATAAAGAACAAGTTCGAAACATGACTAGCATCACCGGTTTTCTAGCAAGGTATGAAATGAGCCATTTTAGAAAAGCTATCTACCTCAATAAAGATAGAGTCCACTTCCTTAGGTGATCTAGGCAAGCCAAAATAAAATCCATAGAAATATCAACCTAAGGAATTTTAGGCACTTCTAAAGGAGTATAAAGACCATGTGGCAAGAAGAAGACTTAGCCCTTTTACATTACAAACAATTTCCAATGAATCTTTCAACATCCTATCTTATGTGAGGCAAAAGGAAATGTTCATACAAGATATCATAAGTTTTAATGATACCAAAATGTCCTATTAAACTACCACAATGAGCCTCTTTGATCAATAACATCCTAGTGGAACAAGGTGGAATACACAATACCCTCATGATAATGAAAACCTTCATGTATGAGATACTTATCATTAGGCACAAGTAAGCAATCTTCAAAAATATCTTTAAAATCTTGATCACTAGCGTGCAATTCCTTAAGCATCTCAAAACCAAGAATTTTAGATTGCAAATTAGAGATAACAGTGTACCTCCTATACAATGCATCAGCTACAATATTTTCTTTACCTTTCTTGTGTCGAATAATGTAAGAAAAAGTTTCAATAAACTCAATCCATCTTGTATGCCTGTTGTTTAGCTTTTGTTGTCCTTTCAGAAACTTCAAGGACTCATGATCAGTGTGCACTACGAACTCTTTTGGCTACAAGTAATGTTGCCAATGCTTCAATGTCCTCACAAGTGCATCGAGTTCCTTGTCATATGTTGAGTAATTTAACACCACGCCGGTCAACTTCTCACTAAAGTAAGCTAAGGGTCTCTTTTCTTGCATTAAGGCTCCTCTAATGCCCACACCCAAGGCATCACATTCTATGTCAAATATTTTGTCAAAATTGGGTAGTGCAAGTAGAGATGCAGTACTCAACTTTGCCTTAAGCAATTCAAATACCTTCTCTTGCTTCTCCTCAATTTGAAACTATTCAACTTCTTGATCACATCAGTCAAAGGACTAGCAATGGTGCTAAAATCCTTAATGAACTTTCTATAAAAACTGGCCAAACTATAAAAGCTCCTCACTTCGAATGAATTCTTGGGAGTAAAGTCAATCTTCAATTGCTTTGACCTTTTCTTGATCAACTTGAAGTCTTTAAAAGCTCACAAAATAACATAGGAAAGTCACTTTCTCCAAATAAAACTCACATTTTCCAAGGATAGCATAAAGTTTCTCACTTCTTAAAACTAGCAAAACTTGTTTCAAATGATGCAAATGATCCGCATAAGTTTTGCTATAGATCAAGATATCATCAAAATAGACAACAACAAATTTACCAATGAAATGTCTCAACACATGATGCATAAGTCTCATGAATGTACTAGGAGCCTCAGTTAATCCAAAAGGCATAACTAGCCACTCATAAAGACCAAAGTTAGTTTTGAAAGCCGTTTTCCATTCATTCCTTTCCCTCATTCTAGTTTGATAATATCCCGATTTCAAGTTAATTTTAGATAAGATTTTTTAACCATGAAACTCATCAAGTAAATCATCTAATCTAGAAATAGGATGCCTATACATGATAGTAACATTATTAATGGCTCTACAATCTACACACATATGCCAGTACCATTTTTCTTTAGAACTAGCAATATGGGAACGACACAGGGACTCAAACTTTCTTGCACATAACCCTTAGAAAGCAACTCCTCAACTTGTCTCCTTAGCTCCTTAGTCTTTTTGGGAAACTCCTATAGGCCGGTCTATTTGATAAAATTGCTCCGGGCACCAAATCAATTTGATGTTCAATTCCTCTCAGAGGAGGGAGTCCACTAGGCACCTCTTCGGGAAAGAGATCCTTGTATTCTTTCAATAAACTTCACTATGGCATTAGAAAAGGAAGGCAAATGATTATTAGTAGACACAAAAGTACCTTTGCAACAGAGTAGTAAAACTATCTCTTCCTTTTCAATGGGTTCTATGATCTCACTTTCTTTTGCATAGAAGCACCTCTTTCTCTTTTTCCACCATCACTCTTTTCATCGCTCATTTTATTTTCTCTATTCACTTTTTCCTCCCTTGGCTTTTCTACACTCACTTTTCTTTCATCAACTCTTTTCCCCTCTTCAATGCTCTTTTTCTTTTTCTCACTCTCTAGTCTCTCCTTTTCTCTTATTTTCTTTTGCTTCTCTAAAACTTGACTAGGAGTCAAAGGATTCAACATAAACTTTTTCCCATCCTTCTCAAAAGTGTAGGTGTTCTTCACACCATCATGAATAGCCCTTCTATTATATTGCCAAGGATGACCCAACAACATATACACTGCTTGCATAGGGACTACATCACAAAGAATTTCATCTTCATAGGAACCCTTTGTAAGAGGAACTAATACTTGGTTATTAACTTTCACTTCCTCACTATCATTTAAGCATTGAAGTTTATAGGGTCTACGATTCTTAATAAGAGGTAGATTCAATTTCTTAACCAGATATGTACTAGCCACATTGGTGCAACTACCAATATCTATATAATATTAGAAACCTTACCTCCCACTAAGTATTTATTGTGAAAGATATTTTCTCTTTAGACACTTGATTCTTCCTCCAAGATTTGAGTAGACAAGGGTGTAATGGATATTCCTTCTTCAATGGCTTCAAGAAAGTCAATCTCTTGATCTTCTTCGCCTTCTTCCTTGTCAATTAATCATCTTGGCAATCATCTTCTTCCCCTTCAATCCAACCATTCAATTCTTCATTGAAGATCAAAGCTCTTTTGGTAGGAAAATTTATAGCAATATGACCCACACCATTATACTTGAAATATCTTATTGGGTTGGTGATCAACTTGCCTTTTTCTTCCACCTTAGGTATATCTTCTTTCTTTGGCCAAGTCTTGTAGATTGATGCTTGAGGTTCAGGCACCACATTCCTTGAAGAAGGTAGATTAGTTTTAGATAAACCAATCATTTTTCTTTGATTCTCAATCTTGGTACACAAATGACACATATCCTTATAAGTGGTGTAAGAGTACAATTCCAATTGATTAGCAATGTCCCTATTAAGTCCACTTAAAAAACCTTGCAGTTGAGGCATCTTTGTCTTCCTCCAAACTCAATCTCAAAGTATAGTTCCATTTCTTGCCTATACCTTCAGCACTCTTGTTGCCTTTCTTGATTCATCAACTTGTAATGAAGTTCTCTATAGTAATGCTCCGACACAAGTCTCTCTTTCATGATTGTCTTCAATTTCGCCCAAGTGTCCACCGGCCGTCTTCCATTACTTACCCTTTGAGTGACAACTCTGTCTCACGAATGGAGTGCATAACCCAAAAATTTGACTGTGGCTAACTTTACCTTGACAATGTGACTATAATTCCTTACCATGAATAAGTTCTCCACTTGATGTTCCTATCAAGAAACACATTTAGATCACGTTCACCTTTAAAAGTTGGCACCTTCCACTTGATTTTGTCCAAACCCTATCCTCTTGTTGATTTCTATAGTAGCCACCATGATTTATTTGTCCAACATTAGGATCTTCTCCAAAATCTTCAAACAAATTATCCTTTCGCTATGGTTCACGCCTTGGAACTTCTTCATGAGATCTATAATATCGTCTTCCACCTTGGCCTTCCCTTCTTCCACCTCTAGCTTGTGGTCTTCCTTGAAATCCACCTTCATGAAATGGATAAGGGTTATGTGCCGACATATCATGGAATCCTTGAGTAGACATATTATCATAGGATCTTTGACGATAAAGTGAATTAATTCCTCTAAAATTATCTCGTATCCTTTGTTCCATTGATGCACTACTCTTGCCCTTCTTAAGATCTTCAATATCTCTAACGAATCTTTCAATCAATTGTTACATTAACCTTAAAGTATCATTGAGATTCATCCTTAAAGGATCAATTTTGCCTTCTTGATGAGATTGAGTAGGCATATGACCTTTTGTAGACATTATAATACCTGCAAAATTAACAAAGAAAACAAAACAAAGGACCTCCCAATCACTTCCTAAGTGTTTTCACTCTTAGATGATCACTCATAACCACTGTTGTATAACTCTCTTAGTTCGCTCTTATCAAAATAAACTCACCCTCTTGCCTTTTTTTGTTTTAATCACTCAACAGTCAAGTTCTATGATATCCTTCAACTTCTTAATCAACTCAAACCAAAGAGAAACAATCCCAAACAAGAAAATCAATCAAAGCACTTAGTTGGTTAAGTGTTCAATGAGGCAAAATATCAAACACTTACGGTGTAGGAATTTCAAAGAATGTAATATATAGAATTGGGCTGACAAAGAAAAATGGACTAGACAAAGAACAGAAGAGTACTAAGAAAAGTTTTTCCAGAAAACAAAGCGTGACAACAACCTTTTACTAAAATGACTATATCTCAAAATCTACCAATCTAAATCAGATAAAACAAATTCAAGATGATTTCTCACTCGTTAAGGATGAATTTGATCACAAATTTCATGGAATTTGAATCAATAAAACATAAGATCTATCAAAATTAATCCGCACTTTTTCTGCAGTCACAACTCTGAGACACATTTCACAATTAAATCCAATTGACCAACAATGATCTCCGAATTGGGCAACACTAATTTCAAATTAATCAAAACTCAAAGAAGAACATTTCCAACAAAATCATCAACAAATTTCTCAATTAATTAGCCAAATTTTCAATAGAATTTCGGAACCAATTTTCTGTACTTAGTTTTTGCATGATCATAATGGGAATTTTATAGATCATCAAGTACTACTTCTTTTTATGAATTTCAACAAATTTTAAGAACTTAAAACTCAAATTGACCTTCAATGGAGGTTTCTCTGGTACTACTTTGATATAGATCCACTTTGATCGTAGTTTTTGGATTCTACTAGTCCCAAGAATCACCTCGTTTTAATGAAGAATCTCTATTGAGAATTTTAAAATTTCAAACACTCCAATAGAAAATCTATGAGAAACTAAGTCTCATAAACCCAATATTGAGAGGCTAAATTCTTTCCTAGATTGATAATTAGAACCTTGAGGTAACAAAGACCTCAAAACCCAAATTACACAATATAGAAGACCCAAAACTAATTGATTCAAGAAAAAAGACTCAAGAACCAACTAATAGAAGGAATTTTAATGATCAATTGATTCCATAGATACTTCAATCTAAGGATCAATTGTCCAGAATGCTAAGGAATTTAATCTTTAAGCAAGCTAAGCTAAGAAGATGAAGAACCTAAGAAGCTCTTGGAAACACTCACTCATAATTTTCCGTAATTCATCATAGTTGTTTTTAGATTTAAGTTATAACAAAATATTTATAGGCTAAACATTACCCTAGCTAAACCTTCAGCCAGATAGCCTTAAATTCCCATTTAACCCTTGATTAAAAGCTAAAAAGACTAGCCAATTATAAAAAGCTACTTAACAAAAATGCATTAAGCATTCTCCCAACTGAGGCCTTCCAGCGACGGTAGGTTACCCCCTACCGTCGCCGGTAGGTTACAAATTTCCCAATTATCACGAACAGAAGCCTACAGACGATGGTGGGCCAGACCTGCCATTGACGATAGGTTCTTTACTTCCAATACTTAGACAATTTTTAATTCCCAATTGTTCCTTGGAGTAATTCTTGTTAATTGAACAAATGGAGAACATCTTGGAAGTCTTTCCTTGGCCTTCAATCTCTTTAAACTTGTTCTTCAAAACTTCTTCCACATAAGCTATCTTGACATTTTCTTCTTTTCCATTGGAAGCTTTGAGTTTCCTCATCTGAGCTCTAGTCATTGGTCCATACTTCAACTCCTCCATGGATGCTTGACTCTTTCGATCTATATCAACTGGTGTTCCTTCCTTCGACACAAACTCAATCGAATCAGCAACCGAAGCTGTCAGATCAGGAGCGGAAGATTGCAGTTGAACTTCTGTTTGATTGGAATCAACAGGAATTGTTTCCACTGAACTTAGTGAGAACTCTTTGTTGGGCTTCATTATTGATGAGGGTTTAAAGATGCTAGGATTTTGCAAGAGAAAAACCAAAGGTTTTTAGTTGTAGAAGAACTAAGAGGTTGTTGGGAGAGAAAGATAATGAGGAGAATTTAAGACCCACTAACTCCTTGAAATACTAACTAATGAATGCCAAGGAAATAGAATTCCAATCAATTGAGATATTCTTGATAAGTACACAAACCAATGATAACACTCCTTTTTTAATACAAACACTCTTAAGAAGTCCATATCAGATAAGTCTTCAAATAAGAATAAATCTCTATAACACTTCTCATGAAACAACCTTTTTTTAAGAAAAAACGAGAAATGAAACAAAGTAAAACCAGAAATCTAGAATACCAAAAGAAAACAAAAAATAATATACACAAGCTATGTTGTGTGAATATAAGAGAAGACACTTCACACGGTGCAAAGACCGACGACTTTTTTTAACTCATCAGACCTTAAAGAATTCAATGGCTTGGTAAATATGTTAGCCAGTTGTTTATGAGTTGATACATACTCCAAACTTATGACTTTTGTTCCTCTAAGTCACGGATAAAATGACGACAAATGTCAATATGCTTGGTCCGTGAGTGTTGTACATGATTCTTAGAGATATCAATCACACTTTAATTGTCACACAATATGACTAACTCCTTTTGTGTTACTCCATAATTATCTAACATTTGTGTCATCCACAAAAGTTGTGTGCAACAACTTCTAGCTGCAATATTTTGTCTCGGCTGTTGACAAGAAATACAATTTTGGTTTTTGCTTAACCAAGACATCATGTTACCACCTACAAAGAAATAATCTCTTGAAGTACTCTTTCGATCATCACAGTTTCCTGCCCAATCAACATCACAATATCCAACCAAATACATGTTAGATTTTTTGACAAAAAAGATTCCCAAGTTGGTTGTGTGACTAAAATACTTCAAGATTATCTTAAACGCTTTCAAATATGATTCTTCAAATAAATATTGAAACCTAGCACAAACACCAACACGATAAAAAGATCGGGACGACTAGTAGCCATATACAAAAAACCTTCAATCATACTTCAATATAAGTGTTGATCAACAGCTTCTCCTTCATTATTCTTAGACAGCTTGTTGTTGACACTAATTGGTGTTGAAACTTGTCTAGCATTATTCAAACGAAACTTTTTCACAAGATTATGAGCATACTTTGAATGAGAAATAAAAATTCCATTAGACAACTCTTTAATTTGAAGTCCAAGAAAATAAGATAACACCAACCATACTCATCTCAAACTCATTCTTCATGAGATCAACAAATTTTGTTGTCAATTTTGTTGATGTTCAACAAAAGACTATGTCATCAACATATATTTGTGCTATTATAACATGCCTTTATGAGTTTTTTTACAAAGAATGTCTTGTCATTACCTCCTCTGTTATAAACCTTGTGTCACCAAATATCCTATCACATGTTCATACCAAGCTCTAGGAGCTTGTCTCAAGCTATGCAATGCCTTCTTTAACTTAAACACATGAGTTTTCAATTTTGAATTAACAAATCCCTTTGGTTGCTCCACATAAACTTCTTCGTTTAGATAGCCATTAAAAAATGCACTCTTCATGTTCATTTGTTGAAGTTTAATGTTAGCATAAGCAACAACTAATAACAACCGAATTGATTCAAGTCTAGATACTGGTGGAAATGTCTCATCGTAATCAATACCTTTAACTTGGGTATAGCCTTGCATTAATAACATTGCCTTCTTTAGTGTGATATCTCCAAATTTATCTATTTTATTCGGGAATACCCATTTGGTTCCTATGACATTGACACCTTCAGGACTTAACTCCAGCTCCCAAACTTCATTTCTCTCAAACTGTTGGAGCTCTTTTCTTGCATTACTCCAATGTGAAACTCATCTTGAAGAGCCTCATCAACATTTTTAGGCTCAATTATTAGATGTATAACAAGCATACATAATTATGTCTCTATTATTAACTCTAGTTTTTTATATGCCTTTCTAGTCTTATTCACATCACCATGATCAAATCTTTTGGATGATTCTTTTTAATTCGGCTTGATGGTTGACATGGTTGATTACACACTTTATCATCCTTTTCATCTGTTGATTTTTCTTTGTCCTTCAATTACATGAAAAACTCTTTTGAAGTGCCACCTCTTTTTTCTGCTCAACAGGCTTGTCATCCAAATCTTTCACCTGTATAATAGAATCAACAACATCATCAACAACAATGTTAATGGACTCCATAATTACCCTGGTTCGATTATTATGCCGTAGTTCAATATTATCAACACTACTAACTTGGTATAATATATTTAGTAGTGACACATCTAGTTTATAGCAATTATCACCAGACCTATCACCTGTTAATACATATTCTCCTTGTTGATTCGATTTTACATTTTTTTCTTGTAAAAGTCACCATCAGATTATCATTACATAACTAACTTGTACTGATTAAGTTTACCTTCAATCATTTAACATGCAGAATGTTATTGATTTCAGGCATACCATCAATATTCAAGACATCAATACCAACAACCTAACTTTTAGAACAA
Source organism: Catharanthus roseus (assembly GCA_028651295.1). Classification (NCBI taxonomy): domain Eukaryota; kingdom Viridiplantae; phylum Streptophyta; class Magnoliopsida; order Gentianales; family Apocynaceae; genus Catharanthus; species Catharanthus roseus. The sequence goes on along the minus strand of JAPQWS010000153.1, from coordinate 26,676,597 downwards.
TCACCAAAAGTAACAACACCTCCTTCTCGTTTTTTATAGTGGCTAAGAAATTCTTTAACACCTGTTATGTGTCATGAACAATGACCGTTAAGATACCAATTGCAAGATACACTTTCTCTCATTGATAGATGTGTTGTGAAAGCTTTTGCAATAGCTTACTTGACTACCCACACACGTTTGTACTTGATCAACCTTCTGTCATTGTCAAGCTTTGGCTAAGTAATAGACTTATCTTTTGCAAATCCTTGAATCTCTTGAAATATTTGCTCTAAACATACCCTAACATTGTATAGTAATCGCACATTTGCTTCTTTGATTTCAACAGAATTTTTGTCTCTATTATGATTTTTAGCTGCATCTCTTGTTCTAGATTTTGAAGGTATGCATTGATCCTTGTAATTTCTTTTGACAACCATTCGTTTTATGTCACCAACACGGCATACTCCCTATCTAGACTTAGCCACTTAGCACCCAATAGATTGTACATTTCTTGAAGCTTTTCACTTGTAAGCTTATTCCTTTTGTTTCATCAATAACGTCATAGTTAGTACAATCAATAAAGCTAACACAAGCTAAGATATTACCACAAGAAATTTGTCAATGATAATCCACATCGTTTTCACGTTCTTTAACATCACTATCCAATTGTGAAGTACTGCTATTGTCATCTCCCAAGGTGGTGTTGTAAGATTTGTTTTTCTTTAGAACATTTGCACATTCTGATTGAATATGACCATGACCATCACGTTCAAAACATCTGATTCCTCATGAATTGGCATCGTTGAATCTTCTCTTTACTTCATCAAATTTACTTCTTTGATCAAATATGTTCACACAGTTATTACCGTAACTTCCCTTCTTAATGTCATCAACACGTCTCATCCACTTGTTGAGATTTCTAGTAACCAAAGCCAGTTCATCACACCTTCAAGTTCATCATCTTGTTCTATGTTATTGACTAGAAAATAAACTACTTTTTTCTAATTTGTTGCTCGTTAGTCATTTCATAAGCATGTAGCGAACCAACCAATTCATCTATCTTCACAGTTATCACATCCTTAGCCTCTTCTATAGCTGTAATCTTGGTTCTAAATCTTTCTGGAAGAGATCTTAACTTGTTTAAAATAACTTTCTCTTAATCATAGTCGTCTCTAAGCTGATGTGCTTTGTTGACAATAACACGCTACTTGTTGTTAAGCAATTCAATTCTCTCATCCTACTTCACGTAATTCCTCAACTTGACTTGTCAACATCTATAATCTGGTGAACTTTACTTTACTTGTCCCTTCATAAATAGTTTGCAAAGCATCCCTTGCTTCCTTTTCAGTTTCATATTAAGAGATAAGCTTAAATTGTTCCTAATCAATACTAGCAAAAATGGTGTTAAGAGATTTAGCATTAGCTGAAGAAATTTTCTTTTCTTCAAGCGACCAATCACACCTAGGTCTTATCTCACTAGTTACTCTAATAGGCTTTCTCCACCCTGGTTCAACAGTACTCTATGCATCATCATCAAGAGATTGAATAAAAATTTTCATATGCATAGCTGGTTCTTTCTAATAAGGTTAGCCTGACAGATGATCCTCCTTCCTTGATCTGACTCATATCAACATTATTGTTCAACCTTACTCACAGAATGTCACTATACTGATACCAGAAAAACTTCTAAAGTGATTTAGCTCTGATACCACTAGAAAAAGTTGAAAGTAAGCCTAACACACTTTAAACATGTTAAACTCTTTGACCAATTTTTGAAACAATTTTGCACATATGTTGTGTTAAGAGAGATAAAGCGCGTTGGAAACACAGTTAACACAACAAAAAAGATAAATGATAGAGATAAGGAGAATTGTTAACGCAGTTCAGCTTTAAAAGCCTACATCCGCAGAGCCATGATAATAGATCCAATCCGCCATCATCAGAGAAATACAAGGCAAAGGTCTATACAACTTTAACAAACAAATAGTTCTAACAACAACAAACTAACACAGGTTGCTTGACTTACAGCAAGTTGCGTATTAGACTAGTATCACTCGGTGTAAATATCCCCAGCAAGAATACAAGTGATTTTTAAAACTGAACTACTCTAAATTAACATATAACAGGCAAGTAAACCTATCAATGTAGTACTAGAGAATTTCCCGGGTTGTCGAGCTCAGGGAACGGAAAAGCTATACTAATGGCCATCTCTCTAAGGTTTAATCAAAAGAAAGTAATTGAAAAGAATTTTTAAACTAAGGAAAGTAAAATACTTTAAAAATAATCTAAAAGTAATTAAAATCAAGTTTTAGATAGAAGTATTTAAACAGTGGAATACCCCTAGAATCCTTTAGCTAATTCATTGAAAGTTTTGGAAAAATAGTTGAATTATTGATAGGTCTCACTTGTTATAAGATTAACCTTATCTCTAGGTAAAAACCCACGATTCCCCTAATTAATTAGAGAAGCATCTCTTCTCTCTAACTTAATTATGAATGATTAAAGTATAGGAGTGATTACTAATGACCTAGAAATCGTAGCCATTATCTATAATTAACTACCAAATTCTTATTGTTCAATTATAGCCCTAGATTGTTCTTTCTTTGTCAATTCCAAACAACCTATACGAAAGTGCCAATTACCGGCAAAATTAGCAACACAAACAATGCAATTTAACAATAATCAATATTTTATTCAGCAATTTATTCCATAAAAATCCAATGAAATAAAACTAAGATCATCTAGGGTTCAATCCCATTTAAACACAAAGAAACCTAGCCACTAAACATCATAAATATCATAAATTTCACAAATGAATTCATAATAAACAAGAGTTTAGAAAAGGCTTAGGAGTTTTAATTGAAGAGTTCATGATCTAGAATGTTGCCCGAGCTACTCACTCGATTTGCCTGGAGAATCCCGAATTTGCTCTGAAGAAACTCTTCAATCTAACTATTCAACTAACTAATTATTCAATCTAACTTTAAAAATCCTAAACTAATTATTGGTCTAAGTCGATTAATGGGAGTTTTAGGGAAGGATTTTCTCTTAAAAATCCCCTCCCTCAGCCCCCAAGAAAGCTTAGACGAAGATAGATTAAAATTACATAGAAAGACTAATTAAAAAGAAGTCAGAAAATCGCAAAATAGCCCTGTTGTGCAACCGACTGGGTCCCCCCGCGTAGGCGTCCGGGTTCGGTCGGGTCTTAGAATACTTAGCCATGTTGGTTTCTGGGCGGCCAGGTCCGGTTGTTGAGATGGTTGGGTCCCCTCGCCTATTGGATTTTGTGGATTTCTTCTCACTTCTCATTTGTTCTTGCTCCGTATGCTCCCGTTTCACTTCATTATTTATTCTAACTCATCTGGGAAATACCTATAAACAAAAGAGAAGAAAGGAAGGATAAATATGACATTTTACTGCTAAAATACTTTGAAAACTGAAGATTCAACATTGTAAAAACATGTATAAAATGGACATATCAACAAGATTTCTAGAAGCAAACTAAACAACCCAAACCCACTAACTATTACAATTCGACACTAAAAAATAGAATAGTGTTGGGTGAATTATAGCAACATAACACGAGATAGAAACAACTTAATTTTCATCAAGTAAGTCTTCTGAAAATTCTTGAAATTTCTCACTACTCTCACATATGTATGCACTCCAAATTCCTTACATATAAAGTCCAAAAGCCTCCATATAAATAGCTGCAAAGAAACACTATGTTGAGAGAAAGACTTTTACTCCAACTTTAATTCTTCTCTTGTAAGGTTGAAAGAGGTGTTAAATTGTCTTGCTCTAAACTCTATGGTCACTCCAATATCAACTATATGAGGAAAAATTCAAAGGAACAGTTCAATCGACACACGCTTGCTAGAACAATTTGCTACGTGTTAGATTAGACCACTCGATCTAACACCCCTGGCAGCTAACACAAAGTGACTAAAATAGAAAGAAAGATCCCAACTTAACTATCTATTACAATATAAGTGAAACAAATGAAACTGTTTTGAGACTGCAACACTTCACAATAGAAATGAATTGACTCTGGCTGCATCATAATTTTGTTCTCACCAAAATTTCCAAACTTGTATCTCTCAAATATATAAATGTATACTCTTAATTTTGGTAAGAAAAAAGTCCGTAGGTTGCTCAAATAAATAAGCAAACCGAAACCTTGTTGAAGAAGATTTCCTACTTGAAGTCTTCTTCTATTCTTCAGCCGATTACTTCAATATCTTCAAGTAATTCTCCAAGTCTTTTAATTAGCATGTACTTCAAATAATCTTCAAAAGATCTTGGATACATATTAAAGAGATAAGGGCTCCTTAATAAACTAGAATTTTGCTTCATCAAATAATGCCAACTCATCTTCTAATATAACTAGGAAACTATTTCCCTAACAATCTCCCCAATTGGAACTGTCTGATTCAAAGCTTATCTTCAATCATCAATAGTAGGAAAGTTCGTCTGTGTGCTGACAACTATTTTTACATACATCGAAAAGCAACCAAAAGTTTCAACACAACACAAAGTCTCTAAGTCATTTCAAATGATTAGTGCATAACAATAACTCCAAAAACAAACATATAATGCACTTAGCATTTGTTAAACAAGAAAATTGGCAGATAGAGACTATTAGAAACATTCTGTTAAGACAAAATGATAGAAATATTCTGAGCCAATAGCAAGGCTTTAAACATAACAACTAGATATATCATTCAGCAGCGGAAACATATAGTTATTACTCCCCCTTAATGCTGCCCCTATCTTCATTCTCCCCTTTTTGAATCAATCACTGACAAACTTCACTCGACTTTCTCGAACATCACAAGATTCAACAGTTATTCCAAGAACCCAAAAAATCTTGCTACTTAAAGTACTTTCCAAAAGTTATGGATTCACGAGCAATAGGAAACTCATTAGATGAAGCTGTTGATAGCAAAATGAATTTTTCCAACACCAATGTATCAACATTTTCATGCTAAGAAAAATTAGTCATAAATAAAGTTGAAAAGTGGTTTACCAGATTATCGTCCGACATAATCAACTCTTCTCCTCTTGTTTCAAATGCCCTCCATTTCGATGGTTCATGTTGGCCAATATTCATATTACCATGTTGTGTCAATTCGTTACATCCAGTATAAACCTCCTTTAACATCAACCATTCTAAAGAATCTTAATAAAGGCTATGTACCTCCAACAAGACCTTCAGGTGTCTTTTTGGTGAAGCTAATGTTTAAGTAATTTTATTCAACTCAACAACTATTAGTGTCATTGTTGATTTCTGTCAGCACTGCACTAACATGAGTTTCTTTGACAAATTCAACGTAAGAATTTGAGTGGATTTCACCATATTTAAGCATAAAGCTACTACAAAGAGAGGCTTTTCAAAACTTCAAGTAAAAAATAAGAATCCAAACAGATAAAAACAAGGATAATCTATTACCCACTTGAGAGTCCTAAGACTTTCAGCAATAGGAGAGAGACAAACTTCAACTTCAATAGGGAGATTGAACACCACTCTGCTAGGAAGTCCTTGATAAGAGTTAATTATTACTCTTTGGAAACTCTTAAATTATCACCGTGTAAGACTTCCACTTGACATAGAACTCTTAGTATCTACTTCTTTTTTTAACATAAATTCACCAATTTTTTTTTTTTAAAAAAAGATAAACCAAAAAAATAGAGAAATTGAAAAACTATGTACAATGTTGTGTCAGAATTGTCAGAATCACTTCATACTGTGTAAAGGCAAGGAGCCTTCTTCCTTGTTCATATCACTTATTGCAAAAGTACTCTTTCTAACATCATCATCAAAAGTAATTGTATCTCCATTACAAGATTGATGTTTTGTGAGAACTCTTTTGTTGCCTATCATATGCTGTAAAAAATCACTAACAATATGCCTTTGACATGGTGAATTTGTCTTCAATGATAGATGAGCAAAGCTTCTGACATCTTTCTTGATAACCCAAATTCATCTGAACTTGTTCAACTTTTTGTCAACAACAAGACTAGGTTTAGTAATAATTTTACCTTGTTGAAGATCTTTTGATTCTTTTGAAACACCGTCTCCAAACATGTCTAGAAATATTCCAATAATTTCATATTGGTGGGGGCTTTCTTGGTTTTATTCTACCGAAGAAACTCTTCTTTTCAGCATTTGACAACTTGATTTTCATTAATCCAGCTGCTATCTCTTTAATGCTTTTCTGTTGTGTTAGATTACTAGTCACTGAATTGACATAACCCAGACTAGTGAGATCTCCAAAGCTTTTTCCTGATTCCAAGATTTCATGCAGCTTTATCTTTCCATTGTTTAGTTTTTCCATATATTTTTCTGCTTCCTCCAATTTTCCAACAGTCGTCTCATATTGAGTCATTGTTTGTCGAAGATCCTGTTTCAACTTTTGACACATGGAATTTACTTGTGAATTTTCCTCCAACAACTTGACATTTTCAGCCTTAATCACAATATAATCTTTACTTAGCTCTTTCCATGTCGTGTGCAAAAAATTATATTTATCCTCAAACTTTTCATACTCAGCCTCTTTTCTGTTAGACTTAATATCTTCACTGTTATTCAAAGCATCTATATTAACATAAGTTGGAGTTTTACTTCCTGACTCATATTGCAAGTGGAAAGCAACATTGTTGACTTATGAGTCTTCCTCATTACTCTCAGATTGTGTGTCGTAGTATGTGTCATGACCAAAAGTGGTATTATATTACTTGTTCTTTTTCAACACATTTGTATATTCAGATTGAATATGCCCACGACCTACACATTCGAAACATCTTATTCCGTTATTATTTTTCTTGGTTAGATCAAGTTTACCTCTTTGTTCAACAACATTAACTCGAAAGGTAACTCCTTTGTCAAGTTTTCTAATAGGTGCGTCATTTCATAAGCCTGTAAAGATCCTATCAATTCATCAAGTTTCATAGTCGACAGATCCTTGATTCCTCTATTGCTGTTGAATAACTCAATAGTCTTCTCTTTTCTCATTTGCAACTCTTCAAATTTTTTACTTGTGAACATTTGAAGTCTCGTTATCCTCACTTTGTCATTCTCTTCATGTATTGTTTGCAAGGTATTCCATGCATCTTTTGCTGTGTCATATCGAGATATTAATTTGAATTGTTCCTGGTCAACACCAGCAAAGGTAGTATTAATACTCTTGCCTTTCTTGCTACTTCTTTCTTTTCCTCAAGTGTCCATTCAGATCTAGCCTTCTTGTTGCCATTTGTTGTAATAGGCCTTTTCCAACATGATTCAACAATATCCCACACCATATCATAAAACGTTTGTATAAAAGTTTTCATAAGTACCTTCCAGTAGAGATAATTAATGCCTTCCAACAATGGGAGACAAACAACTAACCCTCCTTCTTTGACGGAATTCATGTTAAGTCACTTGTCAACCTTTTCACAAGATCTCACCTTGCTCTAGCAGACCTACTAGGGTGATCAGGCTCTGATACCACTTAAGGTTGAAAGAGGTGTTAAATTGTCTTTTTAAATTAACAATAACAAATAGTCAAGTTTGACTATTGTGTTGTGTTAAGAGTTCTTTTGCCAATTTAACACAATGCAAAATAAGTCACTTAACACAAAGACACTAGGAATTGTTTATGCAGTTTAGCTAACAATGCCTAACTTTGAGGGCATGGTCACTAATTTGATCCACTATATGAGGAAAAATGCAAAGGAAAAATTGTACAATTCTAGCTAGTGATCAATCCGACCATTGCTATCGACACACGCTTGCTAGAACAATTTTTTACGTGTTAGATTAGATACACTCGATCTAACCATCCTCAACAACCAACACAAAGTGACTAAAATAGAAAGAAAGATCTCAAACCAGCTATCTATTACAATATGAGTGAAACAAATAAAACTATATGGGGATTGTGACACTTTTTAACAGGAATGAATTGACACCATTTGCATCATAATTTTCTCACTAAAATTTCCAGACTTCTGTCTCTCAAGTATACGAATGTACTCTCTCAATTTTGGTAAAGAAAAATTTCTTTGGGTTGCTCAAATAAATAAGAAAACTGAAACCTTGTTGAAGAAGGTTTCCTACTTGAAGTCTTCTTCTAATCTTCCATTGATTACTTTAATAGTCTTAATGTAAATCTCCAAGTCTTTAATTAACATGTGTTTCAAATAATCTTCAAAAGATCTTGGATATATATTAAAGAGAGAAGGACTCCTTAATAAAATAGAACTTTGCTTCATCAAATAATGCCAACTCATCTTCTAATGTAATGAGGAAACTATTTTCCTAACATCCATCATTAGTTGCAACATCTATCCTCCAAGGATCCCAGCAAATCTTCAAGTTTAAATATTCTAGATAAACATTCAAGTATTCAAAGATTATCTTGGAGAAAAAATATGGAGATAAAGATAAGGAGATAAAACTCCTAATTCAAAATAAAACTTTGCTAAGGTAGAAACAAACTATACCACCATATATTCTCAACATAACTCTAGGAACTGAATTTCAACAAATTTAAAACAACTTATAGGTTAAAATAACTTAAAAGTTACTTATTTTAAGCAATAAAGAACATTGCCTAATTATTTGGGTTCAATATGTGGAGGCACCTCACAAGCTATTTTGCAAGGCATGACTCCAACATATAAATTAGCAAACCTAGTTTTAGAATCGGATTGTTCATATATTTGACAAAGAATTCATGCTCTGGGATTATATAGTTCTCCTATGGATCATTCTATTATGGTAATTAAACAAATCCTTTCAACTAACCTCGAAAACAACTTTAATTATGTTAATCGTAAAGCTAATACTGTAGTAGTAACTTATAGGATTACAAAACTAGATTGAATCTGAATTAATTAAAAGGATAAATCTCACTTACATCCCTCAAAATATGGTATTGCCTCAATTGAGGACTTCATACTTGACTTATCTAAAGAGTCCTTAGAAATGTTGGATATGTCTGAATTAAGTCCTTCATCCAACTTTTGTTAAGAGTTAAATGGTAAATCAACATATGGGGAAACTTTTAATAATGATCAACTTCAAGAGAAGAAAAAAAAATTCACTCACATGTCTTTACTCTTCTTCTACTGAAATAAGTGGTCTTCACTTGAAAGTAAAACCCTTATGGGAATGGATTCTTTACCTTGTTGCAGCCTTTGGAGAACTTGGTGGACTCCATGGGAATGGTTTCTTATAGGGATAGAAAATTGAAAAAGAAGACGTTATGAGTGCAGATTTCCAAGCTATAAAGTTAGCTATGAATTCTAGAACAACACTTTTTGGAAAACAAAGTTAAATTCATTCACCCTCAAAGCAATGGGTATCCAAATTCATTGAAGATTGAGGACGAAACATCATATCCACAAAATATAACCAACCAACTCATCTTAATCGTCATCGACAACAAACTCCCAAGTCCATATTAATACCCCTACCTCTGCTATCAAAAGATATGTTCTCCATCTCAAAGTTTAGCCTCTATCTTAAAGAAAACAAGTTCTTTGGGCGGATTCTTTATGGATAAATGATTTTGATTTTGACAATTGATACTGTAGACATTTGGGCCTACTTTCTTCCCAATATTTTTCATTTTTCCAGTCCACAGTTCTATCCCAATGATGACCCATGGGCCCAACAGAAGATAAGGTGGTTTGAACTGGTCAGAGATGCCAAGCCGAGACGGGCTGGGCTGCCCGTTGTGTCTTTGACCTATTTATTCCCTCACCCTCTCCTTGGTAGAATGCATAGCCGACTCTCTTTATTTTTCTTCTCTTTTTCTCTGCCTCTCCGAGTTGTATCTCTGTCTCTTCTTCTTCCTTTTCTTCACCGCGGCTAGTCGTATCCGTTGCTCTTCTCTGAATTTTTGGTCTTCTGTGACGCCCTCACTATTATTGTGAACGGCGGCTTGTGGTGATCTTAGTCCGATCATCTTTTTTGGTAAGTTAGGGAAAGAGCTGAAAGGTTGAAAGAGGGAGACACCGGTGTTTTCTTTCTTGGTTGAGGCCCTTGACTGAGGGAACAAGCTTTTCTACCGATCGTGCTATTATTTTTACCACCGGCGCCTCGACATGGCTCGTTGTTTCTTGCCGCTGCTCGGCGCCGTTTCAGTCTTGGTATTGTTTTTTCGCTGGCGGTATTGACACCACGGCGGCAGGTAAGGGTTCGTTTTTCGATCGTCATTTCCTTTACCGTTTTACTGACGAGTTTATTGTAGTTTTTCGGTCTTGCCATTTGGCTTGAACCGACGGCTAAGGAGGAAGAAAAGAGGAAGCTTTTGTAATAGTTAGGGCTGTTTCTTTTTCCGCTGTGCCATTGAAATTATTGTAATAGTAATTCGTTTATTGTAATAGTAATTAGATCTTACAAGTGATATCAGAGCCCGGAAATCTACTGCACTTTTCGGTGCTCTCGACGGTGCCGGCAACCTCTCAGAAGTTCCAGATCTTAGGGAACTGTTGAGTTTCTCAGAACTGGCCAGTGAAGTATTACTTGACTTTCTTCTTCTGTTTTTTCAGTTGATATTTTTGTCATTTAGTTCTGGTTCTTTTTTTTTTTTTACGGCTTGCCGCCGCTTGTGGATTGATTTTGTTGCTACCTCTATTCTTTTCTGAATTCAGGCTGTTTTTCCTTTCTTTTTGGCCTATCTGTTTTTCTGTTCTTTTTGTGTTTGATCATACCTGCTGCTGTTGTTTTTTTGTGATATATTTTATATCTGCTGCTGCTGTTTTTCTGGTAGTGTAAATATCTGCTGCTGGTTGTTGATTTTCTGGATTTCGTTTTGTTGCAATTCTGCTTTTCTCTTTTTTTTTTTTGAAAAATACAAAACCTAAGCCTGGATTGAGTACAAAAGATATCAAGTAGCTATGTCTTAGCGCGTTTTTTTCAAATCTTAAGTTTGTAACATTCTTTCTTTTTTGTCTTTCTCTGTATCTGCTGATTGGCTGTCGTACAGCCCATAATTGTTAATTTTTATTATCTTGGTTATTATACTTCTACTGCACTATTCCTGTCGTGAGATTCGTGCGATTCATGTTGTTTCTTTACGTGCTGTTTTTCAAAGCAAAAATCTGGGTTATTTTTATTTGTGTGACAAACTTTTTTTTTCTTTCATTTATTTTTCTAGCCATTAAAATTACTCCTATTTGCCATTTAAAACATGTTGGTTCCAAAAATTGAAACCGACAAGTTTGATGGCAAATCTGACTTTGTAATGTGGCGGAGAAAAATGAAAGCAGTTTTAGTCCAAAATAAAATCGCACCCGCAATTTGTAGCCCTGAAGAGTATCTGGAATCTTGGACGAGCGAAGTTCTTGCTTAAAAACTAGGTGATGCACACAGTTGTCTCACTTTGCATTTAACCAACAATGTTAAACGAGAAATTGACAAAAAAGACAACGCTTTTGAAATCTGGACCAAACTTGAAAAATTGTTTTTAGGAAAATCCTTGTCAAACAAGATTCATTTAAAAGAACATCTTTTTGGTTTTAAAATAAGCAAGTCGAAAACACTTTCAGAAAATATGGATGATTTAAATAAAATCTTTTTGGAACTTCAAAACGTTGGAGAGAAAATCTCTGATGAAAATATTGCTGGCATTTTGTTAAATGCCTTGCCTGATTCTTACAATGATGTGAAGTCTGCCATTAAATATGGTAGAGATGGTTTGTCTCTATATGATGTTAAAAATGCTTTGAAATCGAAAGATTTGGATTTAAGAAAAGAAAATAAATTAAGCATAGAGAACCTTTACGTGCGAGGGAGAGATGACCGGAGGGAACCTCTTAGTCATAGATCTAAAAGTAAAGGGAGGTTCAAATCTCGAGGTAAGAACAAAGTAAAGTGCTTTTACTGTGGCAAGGAGGGTCATATGAAAAATAAGTATTTTAAAAGGATTAAAGATGAAAAACGACATAAATTTGGTAAAGGGAATGATAAAATTAACAAAACCCATGTTTTTCATACAGATGGTAATTCTAAGTATTCTGAGGTTTTGTGTGTATAGCCTTCCCCCTCTAATGTTGTTAATGATTGGATTCTTGACTCTGGTTGCAGTTTTCACATGCCACCTCATAAGCACTGGTTTTCAGATTTCAAACCCCTTGACCAGGGAAAAGTTTCATGGGTAATAACCAAGTTTGTGACATTAAAGGCATTGGTAATGTTTTCATAAAATCTCATGATGGCATGACTAGGAAACTCACTGAGGTGAGATATGTGCACGACCTCCATCAGAACCTTATTTCTCTTGGTTATTTGAATTCAATTAGTTTTTCTTACAAATAAAAAAATAGAGTTTTAAGAGTTTGCAAAGGGAACCTAGTCATGCTAAAAGGTTTTAAAAGAGAGAGTTTATACACTCTCATTGGAAAAACAGTTTGCAACTCATCTGCATTAATTTCAAAATCAATTCCTGAAAAGACTATGTTGTGGCATCATCGGATTGGCCACATTAGTGAAAAGGGACTATAGTTCTTAAAAAAACAAAAACTTTTATGTGGTGACAAAATTGATGCTTTGGATTTCTGTGACCATTGTGTTTTGGGAAAACAGCACAAAATCAGTTTTTCAACTAGCACACACTAGTCCACTACAGTACTTGACTATGTGCATTGTGATCTGTAGGGGCCTGAGAAGGTCCCAACCTATAGTGGTAATATTTATTTCCTATCTGTTGTTGATGGTTTTTCTAGGCATGTTTGGGTTTATCTTTGGAAAACGAAGGATTAAACTTTTGAAAAGTTTTGTGATTGGAAACGCCTTGCCAAAAATAAAACTGGAAATAAATTAAAAACCATTAGGACAGATAACGGTTGAGTTCTGTAACTGTAAGTTTACTGATTTATATCCATCACATGGCATCTTGCATCATAGGACGGTTAGGTACAACCCCCAGTAAAACGGTCTAGCTGAGAGGATGAATCGTACCATAATGGATAACGTTAGGTGCCTTATGATATCTTCTGGTGTCCCAAAACCTTTCTGGGGGAAAGCTATTAGCACGACTGTATACCTCATTAATAGATCCCCTTCTACAGCCATAAACTTTAGAACATCTATAGAGTTGTGGTGTGGTAAACCTCCAACCTGTCAAACCTTAGAATTTTTGGATATACTGCTTTTGCACATCAGAAAGGATCCCAGGTCTAGAAAGGGTATTTTCATAGGTTACTTTAGTGGTGTGAAGGGTTATAGAATATGGCTCAAGGGTGAGCCAAGTGTGAGGATAGTGATAAGTAGGGATGTGGTTTTCAATGATAACGATAAGCCTGATCCTGTTAGTTCATCCTATGTCCCCACAATAGATAGTATTCCGATGGAGGTGGAGGTCATCTTCGAACCCTCATAGGAACCACCTCCTAAGCCTGAAACCCAAGTAGAACCAGATGTACCATCTAGTGTTCCCGAAGCCCATGAGCCTGAATTAGAAGATTCTGATGATGAGATAGAACACCTTGAGGCACAAGAAAAAGCCCTTAGAGGCTATCAGTTGTCTAGATATAGGGTTAGAAGAGTGTCCAAGGAACACACTAGATATGGTTACTCATATATTGTTTCATATGCATTTGATGTTGCATCTTATGTGGAAGAAAAAGAACCACTATGTTTTTCTAATGTTTTGAAGAGTCCTAATTGCTCTTTATGGTTGCGTGTTATGGATAAGGAAATGTCTTCTCTAGACAAAAACAAAACCTGGATTCTTGTTCCAAAACCCTCAACACAAAAATTAGTTGATTGCAAATGGATTTTTAAAATTAAAGAGCCCGAGTCTTCTAAAGAACCTCAAGGTTTAAGGCCAGGTTGGTTGCGAAAGGTTTTCACAAGTTGAGGACATTGATTTAAATGAAATCTTTTCTCCTATCGTTAAATACAAAACGATTAGGATTATGATTACTCTTGTTGCTTTCTATGATCTTTATCTTGAACAACTTGATGTGAAAACTGCTTTCTTGCATGGTGATCTCGAGGAGACCATATATATATGCGTCAACCTCTAGGTTTTGAGGTTAAAGGTAAGGAACACATGGCATGCCTCTTGAAAAAGTCCTTATACGAACTTAAACAATCTCTGAGACAATGGTACAAGAGGTTTGATTCTTTTATGTTAAAATTTGGTTTCTCTAAAAGCAATTATGATAGTGCTATTTATCTGTTGCTTTATGTAGATGATATGTTAATTGCTTGCAAACATAAAGCCAAAATTGATGATTTGAAATCTTTGCTAAAGTCCGAATTCGACATGAAGGATTTAGGATCTGCATCCAGGATTCTTAGGATGAGTATCACTAGAGATAGGACTGATAATTCCCTTTTCTTATCTCAGAAACCTTTCTCCAGAAAATTGTCTCTAAATTTTTTATGCACTGATGTAAGCCCGTTAATACCCCTCTTGCGAGCCATTTCAAACTTACTAACAAAACTTGTCCTAAAACTGAGAGTAAGAAAAGAGATATGGCAAATATCCCCTATAGAATAGCCATAGGCTCGGTTATGTACTCTATGATATCCACCCGACCAGACATTACTTTTTCTATAAGCCTTCTCAGTAGATTCATGTCTAACCCGGGGAGGGATCACTAGGCTGCTCTCAAGTGGTTGCTGCATTACTTTAACGGAATTACAGATAGGGGCTTACACTATCGCAATTGTTCTGAAGTTTTTGAACTAATTGGTTATGTTGATTCCGATTTTGCAGGTGATAAGGATGGTAGAAAATCTACCTCATCCTATTTCTTTACCCTAGCGGGTAATTGTGTCTCTTGGAAATCTCAACTACAGCCAGTAGTTGCCTTATCAACTACCGAAGCTAAGTATATCACGGCTACGGGGCAAGGAAGCCGTTTGGCTTCAAAGGTTATTGAATGAATTAAACGCTTTACATTCAAAAGCTATTATTTATACTGACAGTCAAAATTGTTTACATTTACGCAAAAATCCGGTCTATCACGAAAGGACAAAGCATATAGATGTCAAATACCATTTCATTAGGGAAAAGGTCTCTAGTGGTTTAATTGACATAGATAAGATTAGTACTAACGATAATTCCGCAGACTTTGGTACTAAAATTGTGAGCTCCAACAAGTTTATATTTTGCAGGGATTTTCTTCACTTGGACGCAGGTTGACTCTAATTGAGTCATTTGAACGTTGGAAAAATATTGTTCGAGGTGGAGATTGTAGAAATTTGGGCCTACTTTCTTCCCAATATTTTTCATTTTTCCAGCCCACATTTCTATCCCAATGATGACCCATGGGCCTCAACAGAAGATAAGGTGGTTTGAACTAGTCAGAGCTGTAGGCCCGGGCCGGGTCGGGCTAACCCAGGCTACCCGTTGTGGCTGCTTTGACCTATTATTCCCTCACCCTCTCCTCGATAGAGTACACAGCCGAATCTTTTTATTTTTCTTCTCTTTTTCTCTGCCTCTCCGAGTTGCGTCTCTATCTCTTCTTCTTCCCGTTCTTTACCACAGCTAGTCGCGTTCGTTGATCTTCTCGACTTTTTGGTCTTCTGTGACGCCGTCATTGTTACTGTGAACGGCAGCTTGTGGTGGTCTTAGTCTGATCATCTTTTTTGGTTAGTTTTGTGGAGAGCCGAAAGGTTGAGAGAGGGAGACACCGGTGGTTTCTTTCTTGGTTGAGGCCCTTGATTGAGGGAACCCGTTTTTCTACCGATCGTACGTTATTTTGACCATCGGTGCCTCAACACGGCTTGTTGTTTCTTGCTGCTGCGCAGCGCCGTTTCGATCTCGGTATTGTTTCTTTGCTGGGAGTACCGACACCGCGGCGGTAGGTAAGGGTTCGTTTTTCGATCGTCATTTCCTTTACCATTTTACTGACGGGTTTATTATGGTTTTTTGGTCTTGCTGTTCGGCTTGAACTGACGGCTAAGGAGGAAGAAAAGAGAAAGCTTTTGTAATAGTTAGGGCTGTTTCTTTTTTCGCTATGCCATTGAAATTATTATAATTGTAATTAGTTTATTGTAATAGTAATTAGATCCTACAGATACAAATTACATGGGCTGATTCTTTAAGGATATTACTAGTCAGGAAAGTGTGGCCATCCTCCAACTTGTTTCGAGCAAAAATTAGTGTTTGATGGTTTCACTGAGATTCTTTCTTTATCTTGAATTTCTTTCCTTCTCCCTCAATAGAGTGGTTTTGTGAATATTGCAACGACGAACAAGGGCAGATCGGCAATGCAATTGTGATAGCAGATGTTGCATTGCCTTTTTTTGGTTAGTCATTAACACTGTTCTTCTCAGTTCTTCTTCTACCCCAAACAAGAACAAAGAAAAGGGAAAATATCATCTCTGTCCTTGTGCTATGTTCGGTTTTTCAATTTGGCCCCATGAGAGAAGATTAGCTGAAATGATTGACTTTCAACTATTTGACTGTCAAGTATTTGACAGAAGATGGATGAGGTCCTTAATTGAGGCTGATTTCCATTTTTCAGAAACAATTTTGACACAATTCAAATTTTAGCTCCTCAATTGAGACAACACTATATTTCTAGGGACGAAATTGAAATTTATCCTAATTAAAATCTTGTACTTTTGAATCTCCGAATATCGAGCATCTCAACAAGGTAATAAAAAAGCTTGAATTAGGCTTGTCAATATATTCGATTAGGATGGAAGATGTTTTCTATTACTGTAATTGACAACTTTGGTCACATAACCATTTATTAAATCTTAATTTGATACTATTTATTTTTATGTGCATTTTATTTAGATAACTATTTAGCTAGTTGAAATTTGATAATATATCATTTTTTTATTTATTTTAGTCCTAACCATTATTTATCTTTGATCTTTTTTACCCCTAACACTAATAAGGTCGAAGATAGTAAAATATTTTCGGATAATTTTCAAATTTGTCTCTCAAAATATAGCATTGTGTCAATTGAGAGCCTCACATTGTAAAACTTCTCGAAAGGATCTGTCAAAATGAATCAAGTCACTCACCTTACTTTTACAAGGATTTAAATGGTCAACCTCAAAATAGTCAATCTCATATCGACCACTAGGGATTTGTAAATCTAAACTTTTTAAAGAAGAATTGTAAAGTCATTGTCTTCAATCATTCAAATTGAGAATGACAGTGGTATGAATACCCCCACCGGTTAGTTATTACTAAAATGTAAATATATAGCTACCGAATTACTTTATAGAAGTGAATTTAGGGACTTGATTGGTGCATCTTTTACAATTTGAAATAATTTTTAGGAAACTTTACAATTTGAGGTCCCTTAATTGACACGAAAATATATTTCGAGAGAACAATTTGAAATGTATCACAAATATTTTTATCATCTTACGCCTTGCTGGTAGTAGCGAAGACAAAAAAAAAAAAAAAAATCAAAGATAAACAATTGTCGGAATAAAATGAATAATAAAATATAAATGACCAAGTATGGACGAGATAAATAATTATCGAATTAAAATAAGCACAAAAAAATTACATGATCAAGTTAAGTCTAGATAAACAGTTAGAAGACCAAATTCATCAATACTCTTTCTATTAAGAGAATACAGTCACAAATGCTCTTTACTTTTTATATTTTTCCAATTTAGGGTCCTTTTCTTTTTTGTCACTATTTATGCCACTCAACTTTTTTCAAATGATCAAAGATGCAAAATGCAGAGGTTTCTTGCGTCCTTGAGCGGGAATTATCACGTAAGCAAACATGACATAAAAGGGTAAAATCTGCATAATACTACCCTATGGAGTGATAAAAGAATGATACAAGCAAAATGTGAGAGAAAACTATGCACGTGGAAGATGTATATTTCAAAGTACGACAGAAATATTGATTGGCAAATAAGGAAAGTTTAATATTTATTTTACCCTTTTGTACACAAACCACGTGTGATTTACATAATAATTTCTACCCTAAACATCGAAAACCAATGTGTTTTGGCATTATTGGCAATTTGAAAAAAGTTGAAAGTCATTTTTAGCTATTCGAAAAACTTGAGTGGCATATATAACTGTCGATAGAAAAAGAATAGAATCCAAATCAGCTAAACGTAAAAAAGGTGAAGGATATTTTTGGCTATATTATCTTTCATTCATTGTTTTTAGGAAAATAGTCGAAAATACCCCTAAAGTACTTTCACTTTACCATTTTTGCCTAACATATTTTTAATAATACGTTTTGCCCTCTTAAAATTTGCATGCAATTGTTTATGTGCACAAGTGACTGAATCGAAGGGTAATTTTGTAAAATATAGCCAAATCTTTCCAATATACATGTTTTGGATGAAAACAATAAATACTAAAAGGATTTTGAGCGAAACAAAAGATAAGACTTAAATCCCTCTTAACTCTCTCCCCTTCCTCTTCTCCTTTTTCCTCCACGGCTCCCCCCTCCCACGGTCCCCCTCTTCTCCTTCTTCTGTTTCCCCTCTTGCTGTCTATCGAACTCTTTTTCCTCCAACCCCTCCCTGTTTGGCGACTTGCCTCCTTCCCACGTCCATTCTCTTTCCAATGGTTTCTTTGCCACGATCATAATAGGCATGCCCAAAATACTGACCAGAGTTGGCCCTCCACTAAACATCAAATTTACATTGCTTAAAATTGTCAATGACAATCATGCAGAAGTTTTGAATTGAAACTACACTTTATATGGTTGTGTTATTTTGCTGGTCTCATGAAAAAAAGCATAAACCATGGCTCTTTCCCTTTTAACTGCTGCTTCTTCCCTCTGTTGTATTATTTGGAGAATCTCTTCCATAGTTTTTAAGCCGCCACACCATTCTACCTATGAGCAACGTACAACAATTTTTTCCCTTAGCCCCTTTCCCCCAATTACCAATCCAAAAAGTACTCATTTGGTACATGATATTCACATATTAGACACAATCCCCTGAAAATTTCCTCACCCAACAAACTTCAGAAGCCATCAATCATGTAAAATCATATAAACATAAATCAGAAGCCCAGATAGTACTAAAATTACAAGAGTAGCAACTGCCCCATAACTATGTGAACTCTCATAAGACAAAGTCCCAACTTTTTTTTTCTGGAAGACGAAGTCCGAAGCTTAATCTGAACCACATTGATCAAAGCCAGCATTAAAAAAATGCATTTGGAAATGAACCAAATTGCAGAAACTAAATAGCCAACTCGGAGAGCATTCCAATTTATATGAGCCAAATCAAACGAAAATATAGTTCGATAATGTGCCGATCAAGCTAATCGAATGGCTTGTTCAATAATGTGCCTTTTCTGATGCTTCCATCTCGATAAAAACCAAGAGGGGAAAGAGGAAGAAGAAGGGGAGAGAGAGAGAGAGAGCCGTGGATGAAGAAGAAGGAGAAGAGGAGGAGAAGAGGAGAAGGACATAGTAAGGAGACATTTAAGGGTTTTATCTTTTGTTTAGTTCTAAAACACAGGAGTTGAAAGTATTTTGTTTGATTTGATAAAATTGCTTTTGGATTTCGTTATTTTTGAATATGTATGGTTGCACATAAATTTTGTAAGGGCAAAATATGTTAATTTAAAACATTTTGAACACAATTGTTAAAGCAAAAATATTTGAAGGCTTCATTTGATTGACTAGGAAAGTGAGTAGAGAAAATAATTATTTTTCTAAATTTTAAATTTTAATATTTGATTTATTATTTATGTTTTGAGAAAGAAATCAGATTCTTAGGAATTAAAAAAATGAGTGGAGAATATTGGTAAAATGAATCCTTAGAAGGAGATGATATTGTGATTCCTTTACTCAAAATTCTAATCAAATATAATAAAAAATATATTCTAAAATACATAAAAAAAGATGTACTCTGGATTATAATGTTATTCACTCCTCTAGTACTCGACATTTTTTTTAATTTTTTACTAATATATTATTACATAAAAATATTAAATCTTCTTAAAATTAATTTATAAACGCTGATTTTTCTCTCTCTCAAATCACATATGCATATTAAAATTTGGTGTGATGGGATGTTATATAATTTTAAAAAATATTTACATGCCATTAGTACAAAGAAGACTCCTCTGGAATGAGCTTATAACACCTCACCAACTTGGCCTACAATAATTGAAAACTTTAGTCTCTCTAAATTGGGGTATGGTCATCTTCATTGAGGAGTGTTTTATTTCGCTCTCTCTACATCTAATAACAAGCTATTATAAAAGTAGTATGCCTACCTTCTAAATGAGTAGAGTTTCTTCCTTGATTTAGGTTCCAATATAACCACTCTTTTATTTATGTTCCTTGAAGAAGCCCGACCAATAATTACGAAGGAGAAGACATCTCCAAATACGAGCCACTTTGGGGCAGTCCCTTAAAGCATGAGTACATGTATCACGTCTAAATCCGGGCACATGACATGATAATATCCTCGAAGAAAACTCTAAAGACACTGAACTTCAAAAATCATACACACTATAATTCTTAATCTCCCCAAGATAATAAAAAAACTAAGTACTTCAAAATTTTTATCAAAACAAATAATTTAAAGAAAATTCCTACTCACAATTTTCATTATCCCAATATTCTTCTTTGATTCATACTTCAAACTCGTCTACAAAATGTGGGAAGAGGTGAGCTACGCTAGTCCAATAAGAAATATAAATCATTTGGGAATGAGCACGCTTAAATAACTTTTATATACCAAAAGATTTTAACACACTTAAAGGTGCCGAAATACTTACAGGATGTGATTTAAATAAGTGAAGAGAATTTCTCCTAAGTTTACATGAATAAAGTATACTAATTTCTAGAAGAAAATGTAAACACTAAATCACGAACATCATATATTTGATAAAATACAAAGTAATGTTAACAAATTCAATTGAAGAGTATAGAGTAAAATAAATCTAAAAGAAGGTTTAGAAAGAAAAACATGTTAGATGTGCCATTTAAAGAATTTAAAGTTGACTTTTGTAATCCAATCATTAAGTGCTACGCAACTTCTGTGCTAAAACGATGCTTTGAGCATAACCACATCAAACTAGAAAAAGTTTTCGAAAATTCCAAAAAGGTTTTACAGTATTTGAGTTTATAGAATATAAATGTCATCATTTTAATCTCATTATTTACTTCAAAAATCTTGGAAACACTTTCAAATATTTATAAAACTTCAATTTTCATACATTGAACTTCATATTACATTATCTCAAAAAATAAATTAACTAACGTTCTAAAGACCTTTGTCAAAAAGTAACCAAAGTATATATAAACAAAAGAACACTATTTGAAGCATGTAAAATTCGTATTAAAAAGTTACACTTTTACAATTTTTACCCAAATAAATGAATGCTCAAATGTATAAGACTCAATGGTACCCGATATCGGTTCCTAACTATTGTACTTGTTAGGAAAGGATCACACAGATACCAGGTATAACATCTCCTAGTCGGGCCACAGATTGGGACATGTCCCGCCACAACCTCACATAGATGAGCACCACATTAACTTAGACATTTTAAGAAGAACTTTATACATTTTTATAGACACATTTTTCAGATACTAAAAATCCAAAGTTTTTAAGGAACACTTAGAACTCCGCTTTACACACAAACTCCATGTACAAAAAAAAAAAAATCACAATTTAAAAATAATCCAAACATGCTCATTCCATTTTATACTGAAATTATTCACCAAAACTTGCACAATGTCAAACATACTCAAAATCACATTTTTTTAGAAGAACATAATAGTTCATAAAACTCAGAAGTTTTATACTCTTAACTCAAAATACCGTAAAGCTCAAAATCTCTAAGACAAGTTTGATTCACACACCTAAAAGAAAAATAAAATAATCTTAAACAAAAAAGTATCATTACAGGTTTACAGCAGATTGAACTCTAGGTTCTACTCTTACTTCGGAATTTATATTCTAATCTATCAAAAGAAAGAAGTAGGTCTCTGATCATCAAAATAAAATAGTCTTACCCCAAACCGTCGATTTGGACCCTAGAGGATCAATTCCTAATACTGAGAAGGTTCCGTCGCCCTCTATTTTCTATTTGCTCTTTGAATTCTGAACGATCGTTTTAGAAAGAATAACACACCCTAAATTAAATAACTACATAAAATTTACAAATTAATCCTTAGACTTATTATTTAACAGAAATTAAACCCTTATATTAAAAGTATTTCTTAAATACACCTCAAGATTACTTTCCTCAAATATGAAATTACAAATAAGGCTTATTATTTATTACCTTAATAACTAAACCCCCTAAGATTGGGGGTATTACAACATGACTCTTCGGCACGCCTACAAGTCTCATACTATGGATCAATACGAATAGCCCTCTCCATCATTAACTTGTTTACCTTCTATCTATCTATCTTGCTTTCCAAAGAAGCATCGCGTATCACTGAGGACCTGGTGATTTCCATAGTTGTTTCCACGTTGCCTTCTGGAATAGGCTATTATCCCTCAAGAGCTGGTAAGCTGAAGTAGTAGTAAACTTCCTCGAACCTGTCAACTGCTATTGAACCTCATCCGATGTAGCCTGGAAAGGAAAAATTAGCTGCAACAAATATAAAATCCTAACGGGGAGATGAGCCTCAAGAAATTCCAAATTCTAGCCCGCTAATTGAAAGTTTCCAGTGGGGAAAACAATCTAAATTTTCCTGATTTATTATCTTGAAGGAATTACATTATATAGTGGGTTACTTTCCTAAACAATTAGGAAAATAATATCCTATAAGATTTAGGATTTTTGCATATAGAAATATTTAAAATAAGAGAATGAGCTAAATATAGAAGCTGATCTAATTATGGAAGCTGTTAAATATAAGCCTCAATACTCCCCCTCAAGTTGGAGCATGAAGGTCAGTAATGTCCAACTTGCACGCTAAATGATGAAACTGAGTAGGATGAAGAGCCTTTGTGAGAATATCAGCAGGCTGAAGGTCGCTTCGAATGTAGGAGGGAGAAATAAAACCAGCTTGGAAAGCATCCCGGACAAAATGGTAATCAATTTCAATATGCTTAGTCCGTTCGTGGAAGACGGGATTGGCTGCGATGTGAAGAGCGGCCTGATTATCGCAATGTAGCTGAATGGGGGAAGTGATGGGAACTTCAAGATCTTTAAGGAGGCGAGATAACCATTTTAACTCACACAAAGTCATAGCCATAGAGCGATATTTAGCCTCGGCAGAAGAACGAGAAACTATGTGTTGTTTTTTCGTTTTCCAAGAAATGGGCGATCCACCGAGAGAGATAAAATATCCTGTAACATATCGGTGAGTAATAGGACACGTAGCCCAATCTGAATCACAATATGCGGTTAAGTACAAAGGAGACTTAGACTGAAGAAATATGCCACGACTTGGACTGCTTTTGAGATATCGAACAACACAAAGAGCAGCATCCCAATGAGCACAGCGGGGAGCGTGCATGAACTGAGCAAGTGTGTGAACAGTGTAAGTGAGCTCAGGACGAGTAAGTGTGAGGTAAATCAACTTGCCGATGAGATGGCGATAGCGTTCTGGCTGATCGAAGGAAGGACCAGTCGCCTTGGCCAATTGATGATTCGGTTCAATAGGAGTAGAGACTGGTTTGGCTCCCAATAAATCGGTTTCTGAGAGAATTTCCAAGGTATATTTGCTTTGGCACAAAAATAAACCTGAAGGATTTCTTGCAATTTCGATACCTAAGAAATATTTAAGGGGACCCAAGTCCTTCATATGGAAGCAAGAACTCAATGAGGCTTTGAACTTAGTGATGGAGGTAAGAGAATTCCCAGTAATTAATAAATCGTCCACATAGTTGAGGACGCATAAAAAAAATCATTCCGAGAGTAAGTAAAAAGAGAATAATCAGCATAGGACTGAGAAAATCCACACTTACGGAGAGCGTTGGTGAGCTTCGAAAACCAACACCGGGGTACTTGATGGAGACCATACAAAGATTTCTAGAGTTTGCAAACCTGGACGGGTGAGGAGAACAAAATCCAGGGGGAGCCGCATATATACTTCCTCTTGCAAATCACCGTGGAGAAAAGCATTATGGACATCCATCTGATGTATCGGCCAGTTTCGGGAGGCGGCCACGGACAGGAGAGTACGAACAATAACCATCTTAGCAACGGGAGCAAAGGTCTCCGTAAAGGCAATGAATTCGGCCTGGGTGTTTCCCAAAATGACCAACCGAGCTTTATACCGCTCAATTGTACAATCTGCTTTATATTTGATGCGGAAAACCCATTTGCTGCATAGTGCATGTTTACCTGGAGGCAAAGTAGTCAAAGACCATGTGCCATTTTGTACCACGGCATTAATTTCTTCTTGCATGGCGGCACGCCATTTAGGATAGACACAACTTTATAATATTTGGTGGGTTCCGGTTTCGTAGTAACATATGCTAGAAAGTGCTGATGAGGAGCAGAGAATTTATCATAATTTATGAAATTTGTAAGAGGATAATGGAACTTACCTGAGAAAGCCGTGGAGGAAGATGGAGCAGAAGAAGGGGATATAGTAGACATCCAAGCTGCATGACAGTCGAAGTCTTGAAGCCGTGTCGGAATTGTCTTAAGACGTGTACTTTTTCTAGTGCCAAGGGGAGCAAAAGGCATGGTGGGTGGAGTTGGACTTGGTGCTGGAAGTGTATGTGGGCTGAGGGAGGCTGGGTCGTCCGAGGAGGATGGGCCAGTGGGCTGGACCGTGGCAAGATTTGCTATAGAGGTTGGGCCAGCGTCTGGGCCTTTTTCTGGGCTGCAAGGTGCAGCTGAAGAGGGGCCCGTTGCTGGGGCTGTGTCTAGGCGGTGGATTTGTATGTGTGGATGGGTTTCAGTGGCTAGAGTTAGGCCAGTAGGGGGATCAGTTTGGGTTGGATTTTGTGGAGGTGGGTTGTTGTGCAAATAACTCAAAGGTTGTGCCCCAAAGTTGTAAGAATGAGAAAATTCGGGGGGTGTTGTGGCAGTATCTGAATATTCTTTATAAGGGAACTTGGTTTCATCAAAAACCATATCTCTGGACAGAATAAATTTCTTGCTTTGTAAATCATAAAATCGCCAACTTTTCTTGTTGTAGGGATAACCGAGAAAAACACAAACGCGACTACGAGCACGGAATTTATCTTTGGGTAGATCATGATCATTGACATAAGCAAGGCACCCGAAACTTTTAATATGAGAATAAGATGGCTTCTCATTATATAACATATCATAAGGCGTCTTCCCTTGTAACAAAGAAGAGAGGGTACGATTAATAAAATATCCTGCCGTTAAGACGCACCCCCCTCCCAAAACTTTATGGGTAAATGAGCTTGGAACCGCAAAGCCCGAGCAACATTAAGAATATGATGATGCTTGCGCTCTACTCGACCATTTTGTTGAGGTGTGCCAGCAATAGTAGTTTAGTGGATCATTCCATGTGTGGAAAAATATGATTTTAAGCAGAGAAATTCCGTGCCATTATCACTGCGAACTATTTTTACAATTTTGTGAAACTGTGTTTTGACCATAGCAAAGTAGTCTTTTAAAACATTTGCTACATGACTTTTCTTGGCAATTAAATAAATCCACAATGCTCTGGAATAATCATCAAGGACAGTAAGGAAATAGGAAGCACCAACAGTGGATGTGGTTTTGTAAGGCCCCCACAAATCACAGTGAATCAAATCAAAAAATGGCAGATGCTTTATTAAGACTTAAAGGAAAATAATCACGTGTTTGTTTGGCACGTAAACAAATATTGCAAGGAGTAGTAGGAGTTGTAGTTTTCTTAGAAAGGCCTAAAAAATTTTTTACGACAAAATCTGAAGGATGTCCAAGTCGGATATGCCATAAAGTACTTGAATCAAAAGTAATACTAGAGAAAGCGAACAAATCCGGTAACGACAAGGTCGGTAGAAGTATATCCCATTCCTCTGCTCACCCACTCCAATCGGCCTCATTGAGGTACGGTCTTGTATCACACAAAATTCATCAGAGATGGTGATAAAACACTTCAAATCTCGTGTTAGCTGTGCTAAAGAAATTAAATTACACTTGAGCTCAGGAATTAAAAGCACACTCTGTAATTTAGTTTCGGGTTTAAGGAAATCTTTCCTCCTTGTAGAGCAAGTGCTTTAGCACCATTTGGCAGGCTAACTGTATATGGATGTATGGTATTTAAATTTTTAAAAAAATCTTTCCTACCAGTCATGTGATGAGAACAACCCGAATATAAATCCATAGATTTTTCATACCAGATAGTGTATCAGTTTGTGTGGGAGTGGGATTGTTGAGCAAGGTCAATAATTTTGACCACTGGTTGGAATCCAAATTTGGAAAGTTTCCAAAACAGTGGCTGCCATTTGTGGAAGGTGAGCCAATTTGATTGTTGCCATTTTTGGAAGAGAAAGAAGTCCCGTCGTTCACTACATACGCCCATCCCCGGTCGTCGCCTGCTGGTGCCGCTTTATGTCCAGCGTTAGTCGGTCCGACAGAGAGACGCCGTCCACGACCCGCACTCCCCCTGCCATGCGAACTCCTGCCCACTGTGTCACCTCTCCGTATGCCGCCGAGGGAAGCAACAGAGCTGCCATAGAAGCTGCCAACTCTTCCTGCTCCAGATCTGGGCCACCATTCAGGAAATCCTATAAGAAGGAAACAGCCAGAAACATCATGTCCTACCCGGTGACAGTGGCTGCAGACCATCCGTGAGGAAGAAGAAGATGATGGCGGTGATCGTGGTGGCGCCACCGTGCGTCCTGTTTTGGCGACGGCAAAGGCTGCTCCATCGCCGCCGTTGTCTTCCATTTGGGCCATGTTTTTGTGTTGTTCTTCTTTACAAATTTGGGCAAGAATTGTTCTCATTTTTTGTATGGATTCCTGTTGAATCAGATGAGAATGAACAATTCCATAAATTACACAATTTAGTCCCATTAAAAATTGAAAAATTCTTTCTTCCTCTCTTTCATTTATAACAACTGTTAATAAATTTGTGTCTGCAGAGGATGGGAGTTGAGTATAGTTGTCTAACTCATCCCACAATTTTTTCAAACGTGAATAATACGTTTGTACAGAGTCTCCTCCTTATTTACAATTTGCTAAGGTAGTTCTCAACTCATATTTTCAGGGCCCGTTCCTTACTAAAAATCTTTCCTTCAAATCTGTCCACAATTCATCAGCTCGTTCAGAGTAGTTTATGGAAGAACGAAGAGAAGGCTCGATAGTGTTTAAAATCTATGAATTCACTAACGTATTTATTTCCCACCATTCTTCCTCTCTATCCAGGTCATCTTCTGGTATAGGAATTCTTCCATCTATAAATCCCAATTTTTTCTTTGATCGTAAAGCCAAGCGTATGGCTTTTGCCCATTCAGCATAGTTGTTGTCTTTGTCGTTTTCCTTTAATTAGATTGTCATTATGATCAGCCCGGGTCCATCAGAGGATGCCACAACGTAGGCATCTTTTACTATTTTATGAACATGGTTTTCTTCTACCATGTTGTTTTCAACATTGCCAGTATCTTCCTTGTCGTAACTTATTTTGAGAACTTAGCCAAGGCTGGCTCTAATACCATGAAAGTTTCCAGTAGGGAAAACAATCTAAATTTTCCTGATTTATTATCTTGAAGGAATTACATTATATAGTGGGTTACTTTCCTAAACAATTAGGAAAGTAATATCCTATAAGATTTAGGATTTCTGCATATAGAAAAATCCAAAATAAGAGAATGAGCTAAATATAGAAGCTGATCTAATTATGGAAGTTGCTAAATATAAGCCTCAATACTGATGGTGTCTAATACTCACACACTGTTTCCCTTCTCTCCCCCTCTGGTATTGGGTTAATTATCAACTCCACCAACGACCACTCTCCCAACCATGGATCTAACCAGAAGCGACAACGGTAACTGTCGCCAATTTGCCACTCCCATCCTTTTCGTAGAAGTCGATATCCCTCCAGCAGGCTTCGCCGAGATTGATAAGTTGTTGAGGAAACCGTCCCAGCTCCTTGTTTCTGGGATAACCCTATTTCCCTTTAAGCACCGTTACCCACAATTTGTCAACTTCTTTATAAAATCGCCATGCCAATTTCGCCAAGTTCACCTGGTTCATTTCATGTAGCTTCCAGAACCCCAATCCCCCACTCTTCTTGGTTTGCAAATATTATCCTAGAAGATGCTATTAAGCTTTGTCCTTTGTCCATAATATCCCCACAAAAATCCACGTGAGATTTTCTCCAATTTATGCATCAAATTAATAGGGAGCTTGGAAGTCTACATTGTGTAACCCACAATTGAGTTAACAGACGTATGAATCAAGAGGGGCTGGGCAGCCATGCACATATGTCGACCCTTCTAAACACTTAATTTCTTCTCAAATTTATCAACAAGGAATCATAAGTGCTGCGAGAGACTGGTTTATGTAGAAGGGGCATGCCTAAATAGCTCCCCAAATCACCTGACCAATGGCTTCTGGCCAAGGGAAGCTCACTATCTCAGACAACTTATCATTTGCATTTGCCAGCATGTTCTTAGAAAAACAAAGCTTTGACTTAGATAGATTAATCTTTTGTCACCCTTGTTTGATTCTCAGTGGCTTCGCTAAGTAATTGCTCATCATCCACAAAACATAGATGGGATAGTGCTGGCCCTCCTTAGTAAACTTTAATACCCTTCCACGAACCTTCATTCACCGAAGCAAGAATTTTATGGCTTAGTACTTTCATGCAAAGTACAAAAGGTTAGGGTGACAAAGGGTCACCTGTCGCCCGGTCGTTGTACAGTGCATTATCAAGTTCACTAAGTGCGCTTGGAAACCCACTTGTTTTAGGATTTTCTTAAGAAACTTCCAATCAATTCTAGCATGTGCCTTTCCTAAATCCAATTTCGCTACCATGAGGCCCTTTTTCCTATTTTCTTATTCTTAATTTCTTGCGTAGTAATAATTTTTTTCGATGCTTGTCTACCTGCTACAAAACTACTCTAATTCTCTTAAACTAGTTTTGGCATAAGAGATTTCAAACGGTTTGCCACCACCTTTGTAATAATCTTTATTAGTACGTTGCATAGAGCAATCTTTCTGAATTAGGAAACTAATTCAAGAGGTCAAACTTTTGAAATCAAAGCCACCAAAATATCATTTAGTTGAGCCAGTAGATCCCTATTTCGAAAAATACCAAGTACCAAAGTAGTGCATGAACTCCCAATTATGTTCCAATGTTTTTGGTAAAAAAGCGTTAGAAAATTGCCTGGACTGGGAGCCTTATGAGCCCCCATTTGGGAGACTGTCTCCTTCACTTTCTGCTGGGAAACTTTATGATTCAACCAACGGACTTCGGAATAAGATTGTACAGGAAAGTTCCAATCCCTCCTACTACGCTCTTAAAAATCTATATAAAAATCCCGTACCATGCCCTTCAGCTTCTCCTGCTCTATGCACTACTAATCTGCCGTGGTTTTCAGTATTTTAATGTGCTTTTTCATTTGTTTAGTCACAATTGCGTTATGGAAATATCGTGTATTTCTTTCTCTCTCAACCAACCACTTATATCGGGCATTTTGGAACCAATAAATCTCTTCTTGTCTTAGGGTTAATTGGTACTCCATGATCAACTCCTTCTCCGAAGAACTAAGGAAACAAGATGGCCCCTGCATAAGCAAACATTGTATTCCCTCAATGCGTGCTAGGCTTCGTTTCTTCCTTCGGAAGATGTTTCCAAACACATGACTGTTCCATCAATTAGCTACTGTACAGAACGACATCAGCTGAGCAAGGAAATCCCCTTCTCCTAATGTGATCGAACTAAATTGACAAATTCAGGACATAAGAACCATGCCATATGAATTTTGAAAGATTTGTTATCATCCACCCTTCTCCTTTCCAAGACCTCAGAGAGAAGTAATGGATGATGGTCAATCGAAATACAGGCCAGATGCTTAACATGTATATTATGAAATTTGTGGGTCCATGAAAGATTTGCAGAAGCACGATCTAGGCACTCTAAGATCTGGCTTGAGCCACTTCTTTTGTTAACCGAAGTGTATTGCAGCCCTGAGAATTAGAAATCCTGAAGTTGGCAAGCATTAATGACACTCTTAAATCGAGCCGAAAGGTTACGATTCATATGTGCCTTGCTCGATTTGTAAACTGCTAATAATACTTGGTTCAAATCCCCTATCAACAACCCTAGAAGCTGAATAAGTTTGCTAATATTTTGGAGGCATGCCCATAAAAGATCATGCAATTTCTCCAATAGCGAAACATATATTGCTGAAAGAATCCATCCAACTGCACCTTTGTCCAAAATAGGTTTTTTTCTGACGTGGGTCCAAAAAATATAATCATGCACTAAAGAGGCCCAACTTTTTTTTTTTCCTGGACAGACCATAACGCACATTCATTCTTCGTTATCATTATTGATAACGCACAACAGTTGTGCGTTATCAGTTAATCACAGATTCTTCACTAATCAGTCGACGTGGCTGAGTTGTGCGTTATCGTAAATGATAACGTACAACGGTTGTGCGTTACCAGCCACGTAATTTTTTTAATTTTTTTCTATTTTTTTTAATGAAAATTTCTTTTGGGAAAAATTATAATTGTATAATTTCTTTTAATGTTTTTTTTAATGAAAATTTCTTTTGGAAAAAATGATAATCGTATAATTTTTTTTAATTTTTTGTAATATTTTTTTCTATTTTTTTTAATAAATTTTTTTTTTTATGTTTTTAATGAAAATTTTTTTTGGGAACACTTATAATTGTATAATTTATTTTAATGTATTTTTTTTAATGAATTGTTTTTTTTTTAATGAAAATTTCTTTTGGAAAAACTTATAATTGCATAATTTTTTTAAAAAAACTGTATCTATTATGTTTAACTTATTTTAAGTATATTTAGGTTGATAATATTTATATCGTTTTCTTAAAAAAAATATTTATTTTTTAACCATTTGAAAAAGTAATAATAAAGAAATTGTAAAAATTTAGAACAATGATTACTAAACTAGAAGAAATTGAAAGAAAAATTTCACTAATAGAAACATGTTTTATTACAACTATTTCAAGAAAATGTCAAACTTATACATTGCTCAGTCCGGAGTTATTACAATTTAAGTATGAAATGAATAGATTATACAGAAATTTAATTTACATATAATTAGCACTGAAAAACTAGAAAAATACTAATCATAACTAAGGCCAGTCGGATGGCGTAAACCTCGCAGTTTTCTTACCAGCACGATGTCCAAATCCGTAAATGTTGTACACTATCCATGTCATCCGCCCGCTCCTCTTCATCTGATGAAGATGCCTACGATATACGCTGATGCGGTGTGGATGAACCGACTGTGCCCGGAGGAGGGGGTGTGCGAAACTCGGAAAATTCGTAGGATGTAGAGTGTGGTTGGAACTGGCGGTACAAGAAGGCATCCACCGCCTGCTCCACGACTAGGCTGTCTGCGAGCATCCCTCTTAACTCCATGAGCACCCCGGTCCGGCATGTGCTCCCGGGGACGGCGACGCGACGGTTGAACAGGGAACGTATGCTGGATATCGTGCTATGATGGCGTGCAGCCCAAGGTACCGCCGATAGAGACCATACATCTCCGAATAGTCATCTGCATCTTCTTCGCGAACACGGCCATCTGTGAAGGATCAGTAGGTGGTTGTTGTATAACCATTGAACTAATATCATCCACCTCCTGCAACATGGAAGTCTAAAAAATAAAATAAAAAAAAAGAACAGTAATTAACTAATTAAACCGTTAGAATTAAAAATAAATAACTGAAATGCACAAGAATATTTTAAGAAATAAACAATATTTAATTGGAGAGCTTACCATCATCCGTCTGTCCATGCCGACAGGCTGATATCCATGCGAATGGGTATCACGGTTAGTTAGATTGCCGATGTAAACCCGTGTGATACCCGTATACCATCTTATGTACTCGTTACTAGGGTATGACAACACCTCAGCAGCTACAGCAGGGCCATCCCTTACACAAAGTCGCCATTGGTACCAGGCTTCGATGCAACTGGCATGTTGTGTCCTCCAGTACGTGTGATTGTTCCCCCTAAGCTGGATCCGATGCAGGTCCAGATGAGTATCGCATACATCTGGAACCATTTGAGCACTAGCAAACTGGCGCATTACCTGCCCGGGATAATGGTACTCCACTATCTCATAACAAATGAGCGGGACCTCTACCCACCACAGGTCAGATGGAACAAGAGCACGGTCAAGATATGGGAGCCATATAAACTGTCAAGTCAAAATCCAAAATCAATAAAATTCGAAGTAAAAAAAAAAAAAAAAACTCAATTAATTACAAATAATACAAAATAATGTAAAGCGAACCTGATCAGATGGCATGAAATCTAATTGGTCCCTGTAAGCCACGAGTGTGTGCGTAGGTAGCTGGTTACAGTCAAAGGATGTGCACCATATAGCGCCCAAAAGAGCAAGATGGTCGGCCTGAATATCGGTAATCAGCTGAGGCCGCAATGCAGGTATACGCGACCACGCCCAAATCTGTAGTAAGACTAAGGCCCCCCTAATCTGTCGTGCACCCCTCAAAGCTGTTGTGCACAACTGCCTATATAGAAATCCAAGTACGTAGCTACCCCAGCTATCTTTCTTCATAGCATCAATCTCCTCTAATAAGTTGAGGTAGTGCACATGAACCAATTTCCGGAGAAGTCGGATTAGATCATCATCTAGCTATTATGGATAACGCACATATAGCAAGATAAGCATATGTTCACTATACGTAATAAGCTGAGGTAACGCACACGAGCGTGCAGGATTAGATCATCATCGGTCTCCGAACAGGTAAATGCTCGCAGGATCCATGCTTCCAATGGTTCCTCCTTCACCTTGTATCCGAAAAAGTGGTTGAGAGACGACACACCAAGAAGTCTCTCGATAACCTCAATCCAGTATTGTTTAGGGTGTATACTCCAGCTAGGCCCGGTAATGACTATGCCGTCTATCCCTAAACCCCACAGCGCCTGTACATCTTGGAGTGCTATTGAGACTTCACCACACGTTAGATGAAATGTGTGAGTCTCCGGTCTCCACCGCTTTACTGATGTGGTAATAAGTGCGTGGTGCAACCCAATGTAACCACATCTAAAGACTCCCCCCAACCCAGTTCCGTCAATAAGCTCCACTAACCGGCGGGGAGCACTACTGTAGCACTGGAATAGGTTGCGCCCAAAACGCCTGCACTGAAGATCTGTATAACACGTCTCGTGGTCTCCACTCTAGATCAGACCAGATCGGTGCTCGTGCTGTCTCGATAAAACACTAGTGACAATGGGCCCGGGATGCACATGCGATGGCACTTCTTCCATCTACATTAATTATAGTCACTCGTACTGTCAATATCTATACAGGAAAGTAATAAATTTTAAATAAATTCTAATTCCAAATTTCATTTTAGGGTTTACTATAGCAAAATTTAGATTTTTACGGTTTAATATTTAAAAAATTAAATTTCTTGTTTTTTTAACGGTTTACTATTACAAAGTTTACTGCTTCATGGTTTAAACCCTAAAATATTAACATTTTAAGGCAAGAGGGCAATTTCAAGGTTTAATGTTGAAAATATCAATTTTAAGGTTCTTGGGGTTTATTAGAGTTTACTGTTATAGTTTCTAATTTTATTTTTTACTGTTTCAAAACTCAATTTTAAGGTTTTTAAATTTTTTATAATATACTCTGTAGAATTTTAATATTACGATTTTGGCTTTTTCAGGTTGACTGTTAAAAAATTTATAATTCTATGGTTTAATGTTTGATGTAAAATTTTGGATTTTAATAATACATTTTTAGGTTTTCTATTATTTAAAGTTTATAATTTTTAAGCTTTTTAAGGTTACTTATAGTATAATTTACAAGTAAGTATTTTACTACTTCATAAATTCACTATTACGGTTTTAGAGTTTAAATAAAATTATTAATTACTAAACTATAAATTTCCAAGTATCGGTTCTACTAGTTAAAAAAAAAACATATGAGAAAAATATCAAATTACAGGTTCCCATATTTTCCACTAAAAAATTTATACGAAATATGCAAAATAATTATCTAAATAATTAAAACCCTAAACCCAAATAATCATAAAGTGTCGTAAAAAATGAAACCCTAATTATCCAAATAAATTCATGAAAATAATTCCTCACAATAAGATCACTTTTTAAATTCATAAAATGATTATATACATAAAATTATCAAATTTTTACAAATTTATTAATAACAACAATTTTAAACATAAATCCAAACCCCACTTTCACAAAACATGAATTAATTCAAATTAACAAATAAAATTCATAAAAATGAGTAACAAACACCAAATAACAAACCCAAACACACAATAATTAAACTTAATAAATAATATGCCAGAAAATTTAAATAACTAAAAACTTACCGAAAATTAAAAATGCAGCTCTAATCCCATTTTTCACTCCAAATCTTTAATAACATTCGTACTCCAAAGAAAGTCTCGCAAATCTGTAAATTTCGAAATAAAAATACAAAATTATTAGAAGAAGAGAAATCAAAGTATACTAAGAAATTAAAAAAAATCAAAGGAAGAAAAAAAACAACTCACTGAGCGGCGACGGAGAAAAACAGAAAAATTGAAGCAGAGAGGCTGAAAAAAAAGAGGAAGAAAACTGAGGCAGAAAAAATATAGGAAGAATAATAAGGTGGAGAGGCTGGAAAAAAATAGAGGATGAAGAATTGGGGGGAAGAGGTTGAAAAAAATTGAGGAAGAAGCTGAGGAGGAATGAGGCTGAAAAAAATAGAGAGAAGAAGAAATAGGGGAGATGCGACTGAAAAAAATAGAGAGAAGAAGAAATAAGGGAGAAGAAATAAGGAAGAAGGAGAAAAGGGGAAGGGGGCGGCAGCGGCTGAAGCGCTAGGGTTTATAACGTGATAACGCACAGTCACTGTGTTATCACCTTAATAACGCATAATGGCTATGCATTATCAAGGATGATAACGCACAATCACCGTGTGTTATCGCCACATCAGTGCCAAATCAGCGGCACGTCAGTTTTTTACGCAATTAGCGTGGTTTAACGCGGCTTAAACCGCGTGATTACGGATAACGCACACTCATTGTGCATTATCTCATGTGATAACGCACAATGAGTGTGCGTTATGGCCTTTCCAGGAAAAAAAACTGGGCCTCTTTAGTGCATGATTCTATTTTCTGGGCCAATGTCAGAAAAAAAAAAACCTCCAAAATAGCTAGATTAGTAATTTGTTCACAAAAGGCTAGAGCCTCAAACTCTTTTGGTCATCCCATAGCACCCAGATGCCCCAAGAAAACCCTTCAGCTTCCAAGATGATCAGTTTATTAAGTTTAGATCATTTCAGTAGGCCCTAAGAAGCCACACTAGATACTTTAGGCTCAAGAGGAATAACCACACAAGGATCATGCATATGTAAAAGTGATAGCATAAAAAAGTTTTTCTAACGTCGCCCCTGCAAATCCATAAATGAATATTCATGGATAACTAAAATTAGAAGTGGCTTTACATCTCTGAATCATGGGATTGCCACCCATTGATCTTCCCTCTTGCCCATTAGACACTGGATTATCCAGTAAAACGTATACATGCGCAAGACCCCCTTGATTAGAGGGCTATTTGGACGGTAGATAATTATGCGTTAATGAAGCGATTGCATGTGCATGGTAAGAGAAACTGGAAAGTAGACCTGCATTTGAGCCCCGTTAATAATTCCATTTTGTCTATATGTTTATGTTGATTAATCTTCGATTTTCAAAGTATTTTGTATGTAAAATATATTATTTACCTACTTTTTCTCTCTTTTGCTTATAGGTGCATCCCAGAGGAGTTAGAAACAAGAATGAAATGAAACGGGAGTATACAGAACAAGAAAAAAATGAAAAAGAGAAGAGACCATGAAATTTCAACACTAGCCAGATCCTTCCATTCAACCATCCAGTTCCGTCCAGAACTAAAACCAAAGGCCAGCAGGACTCGACCGCTGGACCATATGAGAAATAAAATGTAATTTTCTGTTCTCTTATTTATTGTACTTTCAATAAATTATTTGATTGTTTTTTGTTAGGTTGACAGGGGACAAAAGAGAGGCGATTTTTTTAGGGAAAAACACCTCCAGAAACCTTCTCTAACTCCTTTAGATCATAGAATAGATAGTTAATTAGAATACCAGAATATAGATTAAGATTGTAAATCGAGCAATTTCGTAGTTCTTTAGGCTATTCGAGAGAATAGTTTGAGCAACATTCCGGGATCGTGGATTCTTCAATTTTACTTCCTAAGCCTTTTAGACTTGTTTTTATTATGAATTCTATTATTATGAACTGTATGATAATGATTATGATTAGTGGCTAGGTTTTATTGTGTTTGAATGGGGCTAAACCATAGATAATCTTAGCTTAATTTTATTGATTTTTATGGATAGTATGTTGAATTGAATGTTGATTATTGTTTAACTAGTTTAATTGTGTTATCAATTTTACAAGTAATTGATACCTTCGCATAAATTGTTTGTAATTGAGAAAATAAGAATGATCTAGGGCATTAATTGAACATTGAGAATTGATAGTTGATTAAGGATAATAACTATGGTTTCTAGGTCCATTAGAGTAGTCTAATTTATTCCGGCATCTTTAGTCATTCATAATTAAGTTAGGGAGGGATGAAATTCTTCTCTAATCAATTAAGATAATAGTGGGTTTTCTCCTAGAGATAGCATTAATCCTAATAATCGAGTGAGACCCATTCAACAATTCAACAGTTTTCTAAAGTCTTCCAGTGAATTACCTAAGAGATTTTAGGGGGATTCCACCATTTAAACACCTCTTCCGAATTAAATTTGTTTTTCCATTTTCATAGTTTGTTTTAGTTTTAAAGTTTATCTTTTGTTTTAAAATCCTTTCAAACATCGTTGTTGATTAAGCAATGAGTGAATAATAAGTACTAGTCTTGGTCGTTCTGAGAGTTTGACAATTCGGGGACTTCTCTAGCTATACACTAATGCTAAGCTTGCCTAGAGTGGTAGTTTGTTAGGTTAGAAACCACATAATGCCCCTTTCATTGTCCACTTGCTTCCACTTGTGCTCTTGGGTAATAGTTGGATTCTATTAGCATCCCACTTGGGCTA
Source organism: Catharanthus roseus (assembly GCA_028651295.1). NCBI lineage: Eukaryota > Viridiplantae > Streptophyta > Magnoliopsida > Gentianales > Apocynaceae > Catharanthus > Catharanthus roseus. Next base: position 26,639,517 of record JAPQWS010000153.1, on the reverse strand, counting down.
GTAATAGTCTTTGTTACCTGGGCCTAAATATTTTAATCGGGAACCTACCTCATTAGTCCTTGATTTAGGTCCTTGGGCCAGACCCTTCTTTGGCCCCATTAACTGGGTTGGCTGGTTCGGCTCCTTATTAGCCTTTGGTTTGTGCATAGAGACCCTCGAAACCTTTAGACCCACAGTGGCCCCTTCTTTGAGAAGTTTATTTCATCTTTCTCCGTGATTGAAAAAGAACCTACTTGAATTTTTTTATGTATGGTCCTATCAAAATTCCACTTTTAGGCAAGTGTATCTATTGGTGTAGTATGGCAAAGAAAGTTCCTGAATTGTCGAACTCTCAGGAACGGACAAGCACTAGTACCACCTACGTCTGTACTGTTTATTTAAATAAAATAATTTGAAAAGATGGTCGAAAATAGAAAACAACTAAAAAGACAATTAATGACCAAGAAAGTAATTAAAAGTTTTAAAATAAATTTTTAAATCCAGTGTTTCAATGGTGGAATACCCCTAGAACTTTTAGTCAGTTTTATTTAGAAAATCATTATAATTAATTATTAAAACCCATTTGTGGATCCCATTCTAATGCCGATAAACCCTATCTATAGGTGAAGACCCTCCAATTTACTTAACCGTTCAGAGAAGCATCTCTTCTCACCCTAACTTGATTATGAACGAATTATAAATTATTATTGATTTTAGTGATCAAAAATCGTATTAGTATCTCTACTCAATTACTAATTCCTATTATTCAATTAAGCCATAGGTTATCCTTCCTTTTCCCATTCCAAATAACCTTGAGAAATTACCAATATCCAAAAAATCAGTAAACAAACACGACAATTGAACAACAGCCAAACAAGAATCAATAATCAAAACATGAAATTCAACTAAAGAAAAAATCAAGTATCCTAGGGTTCATCCCCATTCAAACACAAATAAATTTAGCCACTAAACATTTTTTCTAAAACATAAATTCATAAAAAAATTCATATAATAGAAACAGCTTAGGGAACTTAGGAGAAGAATTGAAGAATCCACGATTCCGATGAATGTCCAAACTCGTCTGTCGAGTTGCTTGAAAATATCCCGAAATTGCCTCCTAATCAGGTCTTCAAACATTCTTAGAAAATATGGAATTATGAATCTAAAACCTAACCTATTGAAATTAACCTAGCTAATGTGGTTTATATAGGAGAAATTTCTCCAAATCCTATTCTAAAATTGCCTTAAAGCCTTTCTTGGAAATATTTTGAATCAAATTACAAAAGGGAAATAAAACAGGAGTAAAATAGAAATTCCAAAAAATTGCAATTAAGTCCTCTGCACGACTTTTCAGATCAGGGAAGCCAAGGTTTTGGTATCTAAAAAGCTTATGGACTCCTTTTCTCTAAATGGCTTGTTACTATCCGGATCCGGATGGTGATGATTTCCAAAAACCTTGTTTCTTGTGCGTTCTTCTACGTTTTGCCTCTTTTTCCACTCCAAAGGCCTTTATTTTGACAATCTGTCAATATATTTTCATTTTGATGCTACCTACTACAATAAGAAAAGAAACAGGATTCAATAAGTTCATCTTATAAACAAATAAATCCAAAAATCAATAAAAATATTGACGCTTAACATGGTAAAAATAGACATATCAAACTCCTACAGGCTTAAGTTTTGATTGTCCTTGAGCAAAGGATAAAAGCAACAAAGATAAAAAAACAAACACAAACACACTAACTAACCACTTTTGCAAGACTCATGATTTCATTTAGCACGTGCAACAAACCCTTTAAATGCCTAAGTATTCAAAGAGGACAAGTAAGGTCTCATGAGGATTTACAGAAGACATACCCACAAAGTCACAAAAAACAAAACTAAACCAAAACAAAGCTAGTAATTAAAACTTTACAAAAGCTAAAACTAACAAAATAAAACGTATCACCACTTTCAAGCATCGGCAAGAATCACACAACCGTCAAAATCTCATCAAAACATAGAACAAAAGTTGAACTAAACATACACGATTTCTTTTAAGCACGTATAAACTAATAGTGTACGTATGTGCATACTCTTGTCTAGTTTCAGCAAATGCAAAGAAAATGTAAAGTAATTGACCACATGATGTATCTTATAAAGCTATAAACTATAGACTTAATCTTTCCAACACCCTTCTACTCTAAGTTCTAGCCAAAGTCATCTCCGATTAGGTAGGACTTTCAAGTTTGTAACGTAAGATTAGGGAAATAAGTAGTTATCAATGAAGGTAAATGAAAAATAAAAGAATGAGAATACGACCTAATACAACCGAAAGGAAAGAAAAGTCATAGTACCTATAGCCTTTAAGTCGCTTTCACTCAATTCTCACGAAACACTTTACCTCACAATCAAATCACACAAATTCCATTAAAACTTTCCAACACTCATCAATCATTGACCCAAGGAAGTGTACATATAAGATAAAGAGGATATATACATATTAAAGAGAGGTAACGGGCTTCTAATTTTTATTTGATGAACCCATACTTTTTCTTTTTTTCTTTTCATTCCATTTTCTCTTTCTCTTTTTACTATTTTTTCATCCTTCTCATTTTTTTTCCAACAAATGATTGATAGAATTTCTCATAGAGGGTTTCTTCTCTCAATACATTTCTTTGAACAACAAATCACTGCTTTGTTTCTTTTCTCTCATTTGATTTCTTTCTCATAGAAATATCCCAAGATACCCCTTTCTCTCATATTTTTTTTTTCTTTTCTCACTCTTTTCTCCCCACACTTATCTTTGAAGCTCACTTAAAGTAACTCAAGGGAATCATTAGCTCTTCGATTGGGGGTTTTACATTCATATGTGAGTTTAAAGACAAAGAAAATAATTAGGGAACGAATCCCTAAGGCATAAAGCTAAAAAAGGGTACTAAGGATTTAGCGTTACAGGTATATGCAATAAAGGCTCAAACGGATCAAAGAAAGCCTAAGACCATTATATCTATAATCAACAAAAACTAAACTCTTCTTTTCAAATTGTGAATGACAAGTTGTAGACTAATATAAAAGTAAATCACATAGACAATTTCCTAGATTTTTAAAGCATTCGCTTACCTCCAAACAAAAGTATTATGCAAAAATACTATCAATTCACAAGGCATAAGGGAAACAAGAGTGTAAAGTTAAACCAAGGATCCTGCCTATTCCAAACTTTTAACAAGTTTATGCACTTCTTTTCTATACCTCCTAGTGACAAAAAAGAAAAAAGAAAATCTTGGTTGAGTATTTAAAGAATGACAAAATCAACTATTTATAAGAAAAGTAACAAAGTGTTTGAGAATTTTTCAGAAATTTTCCATGCTTTTGGAGTTTTTTGAATTTTTCAATTTTTTTGACTTTTTTGCAAATATAGAAATAAAATAATTAAACTACAAACTCAAAACCACATTGTTCTCAATATGGAGGTAAATATAACTAAAACAAAGAGATAAAAATTCACGACAAATAAATAAAAGGAAAAAAAACTATAAAACTAACAATTAACAAGAAAACAAAATAGAAAAGCAAAGTAAAAAAGTACTAAATAACTAAAGAAAACAATAAATAAAGGCACTCCCTAGAGGCCAGATCCACCCTCTCCACCTACTCCACCCTTTGTTCCTTATCAGAAAATAGGAGTCCATATATTTTGCTCATCATGAACTCTTGGCGAGTGTGGCCTAAATATCCGCCAACGTATCTAAATGCTGAGTTTGCCATATTTGCATTTGCTCGATAGTTGCTCGGAGAGAGGCATCGTACTCCTTGTCCTTTTAGTTGTTGACTTTGGTCTCCTCAACATCGTCCTCTTCTTCTTCCTCCTCTTTGGTCACTGCTTTTTCAGGGTGTGGGCAGGTCTTGTATGCTCAAAGCCAAAATCCTCTTGTTGACTTAGCTCCAGCTTGAGACCTATCTCTTCTCTATCTCCTTATACTCAAATCCACTATGAGTGATGGACGTGCCAGATATGATACTTGAGGCATCTGTAACTTCTTGTTGCTCACCTGTAAGATCAATATTAAAGTGATGAAAAATATCCATGAGTAGCAAAAGAAAGCTAAAGACACGTTTAGACTTATTAGTGCTAACCGTGTCTCGAATGCAATGTATTATAATACAAGCTAACTTGACAGGAGATGCAGAGAGCAATTTATCTATGAGGTAGGTATCAATAACCCTAAACTCATTTAAACTTTTTCTAGACTGAGGGACAAGATGGCTGTCGATCAAACAAAAACTGCTCTCATCCTAGGTGAAAGATCATTGGAATTCTAAATAGGATAGGAATCATTGTGTTTCTAATCAGCATCTCCTAAGACAATATGAGAAGTGGAGCCAAAGATAATGGTCGAGCACTCGTTAGGAATATAATCAATACGAGATAGGAGGCCCGATCAAAATTAATAGGGTCTCCCTTAACTGTTGTGCGAATGGTAATGAGGTCCTTATTGTTTTCATGTGTAATGTTTGAATAAAAATCTTTGACCAAGAATGTGTAAAAGGCTCCACTCCTACTTATCATGTTGCTCCACCCTAGACCATTAAAAAGGTTAGATATCTGTAACTGGCTATAAAAAATGGGTCTAAGGTTCTTTCAGGCTCAATCCGATTAGCTTTTCATTTTTCGAACCAATCCCTATTAGACCGATCCGTGATTTTCTTCGGAAAAAGGGGAATAGAAGGGTCATTTTCATGTGAGTTCGGGTCATTTTCACGTTTAGAAGATGAAGGGACTACTAAGCGAGGCATTGTGAAGAAGGGATGGAAAGAGAGGTAAAGGTACGACAAAGGAGCCCAGGGGTAGTAACACAATCCAATCAACAAGCACTAAACAACCACAGGCAACAACGTACAAAAATAAAATACAAAATGAGCAAATGGAGAACAAAAAGAGGCCTAACAAAAGTTCTCCAAAAGCGTAAAACAACAACAACACTAAGAAAAACATGCAACAAAATAATGAAATCAATAGAGCATGTGTGTGTTTGAGTGAACAGCTTATGAAACACGATAAAATAGGCGTCGCCTAAAAAGTATGTAGCTCAAGTAATGGTAATGAAATCAACGACGAAAACACTGAAATTAGATAGTTAAACATAATAAGCCACAAACACAACGAAACATAAAGATAACAGAAAGAAAACTATGGTGCCCCATGTGAGATTTTGTGAAAGAGAAAACTCATGAGTAACAACTAACAATTAGAAAGCTAGTAAAAATTATCCCATGAAGCAAATGCGACGGGTGAATAGTAGCAAGTGACAAAGAATTAAAAAGCACCAATAATAACAATCAAGCAATCAAAATTTGCAACTTAATAATCAACGATAAACAAGTAGGCAGTGCAAAAAAATTTCAGTAGAGAATTCAATGAGAACTAAACCTAAGGAAAAAATTGATTCGAAGAACTTAGCCTCAGTTTATGTCAAATGAACCACCGTCACTGAAATTTGATGTCGCGGGGGTTGCGGATTGCTGCCATTGGGTTCTTTCCTGATACTGCCTTCTTACTACTAATTTCGCCATTTAATTAGAACTGAGGGGGTTTGTGAAAGGCACTGTGTGTGCGTAAGAGAGGGGAGATAGGGAAAGAAGAAGATGGAGAAGAATAAGAGGAATTGGAAGGAGAAGGGAAATGAGATGGCCAGGCTTGTGTAAATCATGATCGGTAGTGAGAGAGAGAGAGAGGGGGGGGGGGGGGGGAACAGTCGGGGAACAAAATATTGTGAGGGAGAGATTAGGGATTTAGGGAAATTGAGAAGGGGATTTAGGGTAGGATTTAGGTTGAGTTTGGAAGGAAAAATGGGGCAAACTGCATAACAACCTGACTTGAACTGATATTTGATCCATACCCGCCTGATTTTCGACTATTTGAACCCGGATAGTGAGACTTTCCAGTGTTTCTAAGCATCTTTTCTTTCTGGTTTCATATAGGAGCTTTTTAGTTCTCGAAAGCTCTATTCTGGATGGAATTTTCGCTAATTTCGTTGTTCTTATTCGTTTTTCTGAATTTTTTAGCCTATACATAAAATATTTAGCTTAGTAAAGGTGTTTTAGGGTCGTGAAGGACGCTCCTACGCAATTTAACAATTCAAAAAAAATGAAAATGCTAAAATGAGACGACATAAACAAAAAATAAAGTAAAATTATAAAACAAACAAACATGAATTTAATTTTGCGACAATAATATACACAAAAAGGACGTAATACTCCCACATAGGTGTCGGCGGATCATGGGAATCTGAGGTTGTTTGGCTCTTCTTTTTCCCCTTCGCCGTATTGGTACCCACGTCTTTAAACCCTTCTTCTTTGGTTTAGGAGAAATACTCTTCTCCTCGCCTTTTAAGTTCTTAGGATTCTTGGATACAGGGGACTTTTTTTCTTGCGATGAACGGGACACATAATGATTAGTATTATATATGGAAAGCAATGTCTCATTGTTATTAGAAGAGCGGGCTAGTGTTATCAGGAATTTAAAAACTACTTCATTCTCTCCCACCCTTAAGATTAATTTTCCTTTGTCCATATCAATTAAAAATTGCGAAATATATAACAAAGGCCATCCTAATATTAAAGGGAAATTAGCATTCTCTTCCATGTTAATGATCAAAAAGTCTACGGGAAACACAAGGTCTTTGACCTTTACTAAAACATCCTCAAGAACCCCTCTAAGAAGCCTTGTACTTTTATATGCCAAACTTATGGATGTTCTAGTGGGTGTTGGGTTTCCTAGGCATAGCTTTTTATACGTATTGTAACATATTACATTTATGCTAGTTCCTAGGTTGGCTAATGCTTTATCAATAGAAAAATTGCCTATCATGTAAGGGAAAGAAAAGCTCCCTTCGTCGTCCAATTTTTGTGGGAAATTTTCCTTGTTGATTGGTATCGTCAAGCACTCCTCGCCCAATGTATATGTTAATGCTTTGTCTGAACTCTTTTTCCTCGAAAGTATCTCCTTCAAATATTCAGTATATTGGGGCACCTGCAAAAAAAAAAAAATCACAAAGGTGGGTTAATTTTTAATCTTTTAAAAAATGTTGACAAACTTCCTCATCTTGTCTTTGCTTCTATCACTTTTAAGGGCCAGCAGATAAGGGACTTCAAGCTTGCAAGCTTTAATTTTCGGCCACTTATTCGTTTTTCCTTGGTCCTTTTTCGATTTCTTGGGATGTGGGTGTATCTAGTGCCTTAATCTCTTCTCTCTTCGTGCTTGCTTACTTATTGGGGGTATTTTACTATCCATAGATCCACCGGCGGAAGCATCTATGAGTTGCCGAGCTCTGAAACTAGCACCATTAATGAAATATTAGATTTGGATTCAAAAGTCCAAACCATGATGTGGGCACTTTATTATTAATTCTTTCCACGTTTCTCATGCTTCATAAAGATTTTACCCATCGGCTTGTCGGAATAAAAGGATTTCAATCCTCAATTTGCAATATATCCTAGGGGAAAATATCTTCCAAGGAATTTTTCCGTCAAGGATTCCCAAGTTTTGACGAATCTCAGAGGTAGTGATTTGAGGCATGACTTCGCCTTATCTCTTAGAGAGAATCAGAATAAGCGAAGCTTAATTGCGTCCTCCGATACTCCATTAACCTTGAAGGTATCACACACCTACAAGAAGTTAGCGATATGTACGTTGGGATCTTCCTCCGGTAGCCCCTCAAATGGAATATGATTTTGAACCATTTGCATTATGTTAGGCTTTATTTCAAAATTATTGGTGTCCACTACCAGTCTTGCTATGCTTGGCTGCGTCCCATTGATGGACGGCCTAGTATAATCTGTCATAGTATGATCCGCCACTGGAGGTGGTGGCGGTGATAGATTGGTTGGTTCCTCCTACTTAGTCTTGTCCTCTACTAATTTCGTCGTGTCAAAATTGAGAGAGAGACGGATTTTCCGCACCGATCTCTTGATTTTCGAATTGTATTCAACCAATTTCCCACGTTAGCAAGGCATAAAATAGTTAGAAGGACCAAACATAAATGAATTACAAACTTAGCTAATTTTAAAAAATAGAAGAAGAACAAATACTCCAAACACATGCCACAATCCAACAAGGGAATAAAAAAACACAAAAATAATTAAATCACTAAAAAAAATAGCCATCCTAATGTTACTGTCCCTGGTAACGACGCTAAAAATTTGATGTGTGGTTGCTATCCTATTAAACTTTCACTTCAGGCAAGCGTACCTATTGGTGTAATGTGGCAAGGAAAGTTCCGGATTGTCAAACTCTCGAGACGGACAAACACTAGTACTACCTATGTCTTTACTGTTTAATTAAATAAAATGATTTGAATGGATGGTTGAAAATAGAAAACAATTAAAAAGACAGTTAAAGACTAAGAAAGTAATTAAATGTTTTAAAGAAAATTTGTAAAACGAGTATTTAAATGGTGGAATTCCCTAGAATCTCTAGTTAGTTTTATTTAGAAAATCGTTGTAATTGTAATGCTCTGCCCATAAGCATCTAATAATGACCCAAAATTTATAGGGGGAATCAAAAACATAGAGTTTATGTCTGACTTAGTGGAATAAAGTATTTGGGGTGTAACAGAAATTTTGGAGATACTTAGGAAAGAGAATTGAACTTTAATAGGACAGTATTTGTTTTTTTTAAGTAGATTTTTTTATTATCCTTGGCATACACATTTTAGGGATTTGAATACTTAATATTCGCATAAGGTTTAAAGTGTTGAATTTAAGAAAAAGATACTGGCTTTGGCAAATAATATTTTGAAGAATACCACTAGGATCTAAACATAATTTTTGTGGGATAATATCCATATTTTATACATTTTTAAATTATTCTTGGACTAAATTTAAGATTATTATTATTATGATTATTATAATTATCATTATTATTATTCTTAGTAGTAGTAGTATTAATAAGTATGAAAAAGGAAAAAAGAAGAGAGGGATAAGTGATGATTTTTCTTGGACACTAAGCAAATAAATCATTCTTCTTTGCCTAGCTATTACATTGCCTCATCACGCACTTGTCACTGCCTCAAGTCCTCTCCTTCTTTCTCCAGCGATTTACTCTCTTCTATATATAGCAAACATTACCTTTGATCAATTTTGTTCATTTTCACTTGTGCATGTCACGAACAAGCTTTAGTAAGATTTCTTCCACTGTAATTTAGTTAGTTTTTATGTTAATTATGTAGATATTTTTAGGTTTGGTTTTTCGGTTATTAAAAGAAACCTTACAGGGTCTTAATTCATATAGAATTTTTATTTGATTTATGTTAGAGAATATCAATTAAGGTTTCAAAATCCGTTTTTTGAGTTAATTCTGAATTTTTGTCTTTGTTTCGAGATAAGTGGTGAATGAACTTTAACTCTGTAATTATTTATTAATTATGAAAATTTGTATGTCTTAATTAAGTATAAATATTGGATCAAGCAAGTGACGTGTTTTTGGTATAAATATTGATGATCAATTTTTGGTGTATAGCTTAGCTTTGGAATTAATTCTTATTATTTTAAGTAATTTAGGTGTTCCGGATAAGGGCCCAAATTAAAGAATCTTAAGGGTATAAGATTTTGGGTCTTTTGTAGGAGCTAGTATATGTGTATCTATTCTAAGATTATTTAAGGAGATAATTATATTCGTTAGCGGATACAGATGTTGGTAAATTAAATATTTTTATCGCTCTATTTGTAGGATCAAAGTACCAATTTTGCACTCAGGTTAGTCCACAAGCCCACTGTTACGGTTTACAATGTTTCCTTAAGTGACTATATTTTTTTATATATTGTCTAGTTAAGATTTATATAATATGCTTCATGTTTCTCGAACAAGAGATATAATATTTGATCCGTTTAAATTAGAGATGTTCTCCATAACATGTTTAACTTGTGCATTAGAAATGCATAGGAGTGGTGAGCTGTATTGGTGTTTCTATTTTGAAAAGAATTATTATTGTTTTGCAAAGGAGTTATTATTGTTTTGAAAAAGAGTTATTATTGTTTTGAAAGGAAGTATTGTTATACACAGGTTTTCTTGGAATACTATGTGTTGGAAATTCTCTAGTATGGCCGAATTGCATGGTTTGACATACATGAATGTAAACTTGATATATTTGCAGAACTTTCATACGCATGACTTGACTATCGGCTGGAAATTTTTTATTCTAAAACGTTTTATGATTGGAATATGTTTAGACGACAGAGTAAGTGGCCTTTTAGTTTGAATATATATATATATATATATGGAAACCCCATGGTGACTAGGGAGAAAGTTCTTGATATGATCATGTATTCGGAAGCGTTAGAGGATTGTACTGTACATGGCTAGTCTCCGTACTAGGGCCTCTTCCAATGACGTGGACGGTTAGAAACTCCAGAGGGTGGATCCACTTGAAATGGGGCGTAATACCGTTAAGGGTTTGGCCCAACCGGTACTAGGTCAAACATTCTCTACGATGGGACGACCATCTAATGGAGAGTTAGGAGGGGCTCAAAACTAAGGTTGGCCTCAAGGCGGACTTAGTAGTTGCCCCAGATCTATAGTCTGGTTATATGTGCTTAAAGGGTGTGGTTGTTATAGAAACTAAGCGCTAGTATCGTGTTTGGCTGGTATTGACTAAGGGACGCCGGAACCTGTTTTTGATGACCTGGTTAAAGGTTCCAGACCCTGTCCGTAGAGCCCAACTTTTGTATGACATGACATTAAAATTCGAGGTGTAGAAGCTATACTGATGTGCATTAATTCCCTTAGACTTTCCAGTGGCGTTCGAACCCCTCATATAGCTTTAATATCTACAATTTCAGAGTAACCAATAAAATATTTTCTTTCGACATTACACAAACTGTTTTACGAAAATTGCATCATAAGTTTAGAAAAGCACGGAAGCACACACTCACGTGGACTCAATGAGAATTTTCGCTAATGTCTTTAAATTTCGTGTTTTTAAGATGACTTAGGACAAGAAGTGTCGTAGTAAGCTATGATAGTATTTTGCATGGAGTTTTTGAACCAAGGCATGTTGTGTATTGTTGTTTTGTGAAAAGTGTTTTGTATTTCTTATTGCTAAATAGTTTGGCACGATAATGAGTTTATTTTATGCTAGTTTTGTTATAGAAAGACTTCCTAGAACTTATATAATAGTTGCATTCTTTGTACACAGATTTCCATCGCTTAGTATATGTATATATTTATAAGTGTAACTTTAGGTCTTAAGTTGGGTTGGATGATTATAGTTTAGTTCCGAGAAGGACACTGATACTTTACTTAGCTGCAGTTGATCTAGTGGAGGGGTTGGGGTGTCACAATAATTAATTATTAAAACTCATTAGTTGGATCTCACTCTAATGCCAAATAAATCTTATCTCTAGGTGAAGACCCTCTGATTCACTTAACTATTTAGAAAAGAATCTCTTCTCACCCTAACCTGATTATGAACAAATTGTAGATTATGAGTGACTTTAGTGATCTAAGAATCGTAGTTGGTATATCTCTATTCAATTACAAATTCCTATTATTCAATTAAGCCCTAGGTAACACTTCCTTTTTCTATTCCAATAACCTTACAAAATTACCAACCTCTGGAAAATTGGTAAATAAACACAACAATTGAATAACAACCAAACAAAAATCAATAATCAAAACATGAAATTCAATTAAAACAAAAACCATGCCCATTCAAACACAAATAAAATTAGCCACTAAACATATTTCTAAAATATAAATTCATAGACGAATTCATATAATAAAAAGCGTTTAGGGAGCTTAGGAGCAGAACTAAATATTCCACGGTTCAGGAGAATGTCCGAGCTCATTTCTTAGTTGCCCGAAGAAATCTCGAAATTGCCTCTGAATCGGGTCTTCCAATCTTCTTACTTAATATGGAATTATGAATCTAAAACCTAAGCTATTGAAATTAATCTAGCTAATGGGGTTTACATCAGAGAAATATCTCCCAATGTTATTCTAAGATCGCAAGCCTTTCTTAAAAATATTTTGAATCAAATTACAAAAGGGAAATAAAATAGGAGTAAACAGAAATTCCAAAAAATTGCAATTAAGTTCTATGCGACTTTTGGATCCGGAAAGCTTCTGGGAAACTTTTCTTTAAATAGGGCTACTATCCAAAACCGGATAGTCACCATCTAGATCAAATAGTGATGATTTCAAGTAACCTTATTTCTTGTGCAATCTTCTCCATTTCGCCTCATTTTCTGTTCCAAAGGTCTTCGTTTTTAAAAGTTTCAATATATCTTTATTCCAAAGGTACCTATAACAATAAGATAAGAAACGGGGTTCGATAGGTCCATTTTATAAACAAACAAACCCAAAATTCGACAAAAAACACTAACGCTTAACATAGTAAAAATAGACATATCAATTTCTCCTTCAAAGACTCCAGAAAATCACTCACCACCTGATTATCCTCCAAATCCTCAAGGATATCAAACCGAGATCCTATGCCATCATCTACCTTGCTACTGAGAATATTGCCATGATTTTTTGTTTGCAATACTTTCGGATTTCAAGGTCTTGATTGGTCGTTACTGTCCCCTAGACTACTGCCTCTTTCCTTAAACATAAAATTTTCTTTTCTATCACTCACCGGCATCTCATTGCTTCGTTCATTCTTCCTCCGGTGCACTTGTTTCTTCGGGATCATCCATAGTCCGAATTTTCCCCCTTCCAATCCCTTATCCCTAAGGTCCAGCCCCAAAGTTTTATCATTGCCATCGGTTTCTTTCGGGAGATTCTCATCATTGGTCTCTAGTTTCGTGCAATCCTTATCTCTACAGCCATACTTGCTATACCTGAAACATATCTGATACATTCCCTTGTATTCAACGGAATGGAGATGACAAATGACCACCACAAATGACACCAAACGCTTAAGGAGGTCAATCTCTACACACACCTGAGAAAAATTACCTTGTGTTGTTGTAATCGTTGTACCATCCACCTTGATAACTTTATCGACAAGGTTCCCCAAATGCATAAGGAACGTCTTGTGGAAACACTTAATTGGTATTTCTAGAAACTGAACCTACGCCCGGGTCAATGTAATCTTATCTGTCGATGGTCGAAAATTAGGGCGAACGCCATTCTGATACAATCAGATAATGTCCCAGTACCATATACGGCTCTCCATTCATTGTAGGAAGCGAGCAATGTAGTAGCCCCTTTCCAGATCAACCAGTTCGAAGTCATAGTTAAGTTTCCAAAGATCCCTTATTTTCTGTTCAAGTAACCAATAGGGTATGTTTCATCCCAAAACCTTGAGGATTAGGGCCTTCCTACAAGGTTTCCAGAGTACCTCATATTCCTCATATATCACTTGCATACTCAGAAAGGACATGGTATCCTCTTCCGACTATGGAGCTACATATATAAAGAAATCCTCACCCAAAGAGGGCCATCATCTCTCGTCACTATACCATCTTCATTTTCATCTCCAATATAAATCAGCGACACCTCCACATTGTTGGGAAGTATGCGCAAAAAGAATTCTAGTTGATGTAAAACACTATATTTTATTGGATAGATATGAAATGATCTTTATGATTATTTGTTTGTTTAGATACATTTATTTACTATACATACATAAGGTCCACGTACTTTAAGTAGGCAATCCATGTGTTAGGTCGTGCTTCACAGCAAGGTACAAGTAATTTCTTTCTTGGTCGGTCAATGGAGTTGGGCATGCCATTGTATGATAGTCACGTTTGTAGATGACCGTACCTTAGCTCAATGAGTGGTCTTCTCGTGATAATTTTAAAAGTATTCTTGGAGCATATATAACTGGACTCTGTGATAGAAGTTTTCTAGAAAGTACTATAAAGGAAAATAAACCTAGTTTGCCACAACTATGGTGTGGATGAGTACTCTACTGTAACAGTTCAAGTTCGCGGTCTAGCGAAGGTAAGCTCCTCTACTTAGATGTGCTATATGTGAGAATTTTAGCCATGAGGTCAATAATCCTTATACTTTGGGTAGTTGGAATTAGTTAGCCAAGACGGACTCGTATAATAACTTCTATGGAAATCATTGTTAGTTATATGCCCTAGACCAAATGACTTACATTGTAACGAATTTTAGGCATGTCTTTTTAGTCGTATTTTATGCTTCTAGTCATCAAGTATGCAACTTGATAGTAAAACCCTTTTTGCTAAACTAGAATGAAGTTGATTGACGATCAAGTTTTACTAATCATGTATATGGGGTATAAAATCAATTCATAAATACATATTGAGAATAATGTATTGGACATGACCCAAGAAAAAACAAGGAGAAATACTGAATGGGCTTAAGCCATAAGTATTTTTTCTAAATTTTATACTTTGTGTTCTTTGACCTCTACAAGAATTGACATTTAGTGACAATTTTTGTGACGCTTTACTGTTTGGTCACAAATAAGAAATTTATAGTGACAAAAATATTTGTTGTCACTACTGTATGCAATAATCGTGACTGACTCTTTTTTTTTAATTTTATGTCACAACTATAATAATAATTGTGACAATCTAATGTCTTTCACAATTAAGTTACTACAGTTAATGCATTAATAGTGACGCAATGTTATGTTGTTACTGGATGGTTGTCATCAATATCATATTCAATTTAACAGTATTGTCATATATTGAAATTTTAACTTATTTGTGACAATATATTTTGGTCACTACTAGTTTTATCTATTGTGACGAAATTATTTTTTGTCACTAAACTTTATAACTTTTGAGATGAAAATTTATTGTAACTAAAACTATAAATGTTTAATGTCTTGCAAATGTCATCACAAAAATAAAATAATGACTACGTCAAAAATACTAATCATATTTGTGACGATAAATTTCATGACAAAATAATTTAGTTTTTGTTACAAAATTTTTTTGTCATTATAAATTAAATAAATGATGAACAAAACATTGTCACAATGTGATTTGAATATTTTGTCACAACTTCATATATTTTAGTAATTAAAATTTACTTTCATCCTTTTAAAAAAAAAAACCTTTACTTTTCATCATTTTTAATTTAATAATATTGTTTAAACAAAATATTATTTCTTATAAAATATTCAAAGTACATATATTTATAAAATATTCAAAATACATATATTAATAATGGAATGATGATATTAAAAATATTAATCTTTTTAGTGAAAAAGCATATTAATTTTTTCTTGCCAGGAAAAAAAATATAATAACTAAACTTTACTAACACAACACAAAACTACATAAAACAAGTCTGAAATTGCAGAAAAAATCAAAATCCCAATTTGCTGAATCGTGCCTATGGTAATTTGTCGTTCGAACAATTCAAAATGTGCTCAAATAATTTTAAAGAGAAAAAGGGGTGTTTCTGATTTTTCAAAGGAGAGGTTTGGAGGAAGGAAAATCTATTACTTGAAGTGAAGAATCAAGTTTCCTGGTTTTTTGTTGAATGAAGAACTAAGCTTCCCTGATGAATAAATAAAGAGAAGTTGTCTTCCTTTTCTCGAATTCTCCACTTTTTTTTCGTTAAATGTCCATTTTTTTAAAGAAAAAAATGATAAATCAATTGAGCAATGAGTTATGACAACTGACAACGAGTTTTTCTTTTTAAACAACTAAAAAAACTAGTGAAGTCAAATTTGTGAGGTTTAGATAGTTTTAGAAACTTCTTATGTATAGTTTAGATTTTTATAACTATAATTTTAGGGTTTAATTTAGTTTATGAGAGTGGGTAAAAGAGTGGTCTTCAAACTTTCTCAAAGTACAATTTTTAATTCCAAAATAAAAAGTTGTTAAACTTGAACACATTAAGTCATTTGCATACCTTTATAAGGATATTTTCGTTAGTACAAGTTACATATTTTCCTTTTAGTTCTCAGAAGTTTGACTAAATTTCAATTTGGCCAAATACTTTTAAATTATTTATTTTTATAAGGGTTTAATCTTAAATTAGAACTAAAACATAAACTAACAATAAAAACACCCTAACCATCAATTAAATATTGTTTTATACATGATTTATCTCACCTATTTCCAACAGGATATAGAGATTCGAAAATAGTTCGTGTATATAAATAAATAAAAATAAAAATTGTGTATATTATAATAAATTGTAAATAATTAATATTTATGTAAAACTAATTTAATTTTTTCTTTTTATATTTTTATTTAGAAACCACATAAAACTTAATAAGAAGTTTTGCTAACTAATTGGACTCTTATATTTCAAATTCTTATAGTTTAGTGGGGAGATGTTATTTCAAATTTTACTAAGTGGTGAAATCCTATAATTTTATTTTTGAGTTATTAATAGTTTAATGGGAATATTTACTATGTGAGAGCTTCTATCATTAAAATATTATCTTATTACGACAACTAATTAGTTTGAATTAGAAAAGTTCGGATCGTCTGTAATATCTTTTGCGACATCTTCCCTATAACATTTCTTATATTATATATTTTATTAATAAAATTCACCAAATAAGAGATAAACTTTAAAGAAAAATAATTATAAAATGAAATGTTACTGAAGAGATTAGAAGAGATGTTATTGATGATCTTAGTTTTAAGTAATTGAACTATGACAACTAATTTAAAATAATAATATAAGTAATATTTTACATTTTCTTTTAATTAGTAGTCATTCTAACAGCCATAAATTCCTTCTAAGATTATTTTATTACAAATTTATCTTAAACCAAAATCCTATCAATATCTATAACATTTCTAACTTCGTATAATGAGAACAGTTATAATAGTGAATTATATTTTTAAATATAATAAAAATTATTTATGTTTCACTATCACCCCAATCAAACAAAGGGAAGTACATGTGATTTACTTCCCTTCCACGCCTATCAAACAGTTTAGGAATAAATAATTAGGGTTAATTCCAAAAAAAACCTCTGTATTTATAGTCAAGTGTCAAATAAGTGCCTGAATTTTTAAAATTGACTATTAGGTACTTATTTTAATTTTCTGTTATAAAAGTTATGATAGATAGCCTGAAAAAATCAATCGTTGGAAATAATTTTTCTTTTTTGCCGCCGATGAACCTATTTCCAAAAATACCCCTACTAATAACCTATTACGGTTGATAATCGTTAACTATTTTTTACCTTCTTAGAAGTTGAACAATGATAAGCTTCCCACTATTTGCAAGGTAATTATGGAACCATAATGTATTTGAAGGGTATTTTAGACAATTAATGTTTCCGTCCATTCCTGTTAAATTTTTTCTAACGAAAGCCTAAATAGGTACCTGATTATTAATTTTAAAAGTCCAGATACTAAATTGACACTTGAATATAAGTACATGAGGATTTTTTTAAATTAACCCAATAAATTATACTTCTCCTAATAGAAGTAAACAATGTCATTCTCTCTACAAACAAACTAGGCATAGTGGTTACTATTAATTTTTATTGGCATTTTATATATTATTATATTTTCTTCTTATAAATATATTTTATATAAGATTTGAGAATTAAAAAGCTCATATATTGAAATAATATATTTTATTGAAAGAAAATTTTGTAAATGAGTCACATGGGCCTAATAAGATTTTGAAGAAGTCAAATTTTAAATTACATTTGGAAATTAAAAGAAAAGTTAAATTAAGAAATTAGTTTAACAAAAACAATAAATTAGGAAATTTCACTATTTGGCTGATTGTAATTTGTGATTGGAATCACTTTTCCATTAGAAATCACAATATGTTCCATGATTGGAGTTAAAGAGCTCTTTATTTAGAAACATGACCAGTTTGCCTCCGTCTACAAAGGAAAGAAGAATTATATATAAAAACATAGTGAAATGAACATAGTACATGAATGTCTCGCAAAGAATTCTTTTTTCTTGTTGAACGTCTCCTAAGAGAATTAATTGTGCAATAAAATCTCAATTAATTCCAATATTAATTTGATATTATTTAATTCGACTTTGTTAACTACTGTAATTTCGATGATAAAAAACTTTTGTAAATTTTTTGTGTAAAGAGTTGACTACTGTCATATCATGAAAAGAAATATATATATTATATTCTTCTACTTCAATTTTTCACATATATTAATATAAAATCTTTATGTATGTCATGGGACTAAAATGATCCATTTTTATATATTAAATGGCACCCACATGTGCGTGATTTTTGTGTGCATTTTTTATAGTTTGTAAATAATAGTAACTATTTCTTTTCATTTTATATGGAAAGGAAATGTCTAATATTGGTGCATAATTTTATAAACGTAAGATAATTAATGATAGATCTTTGGTCAATGAACAAAATTTCTCTAGAATGGTAGAAAGATCTGAAGCTAAGGAGGGTTTTATTCAAACTCATACTGCAGTAGAATCACTAAAAATACATCTACATTAGAAGAACAAGCTATCATTGATATATGTGATTTGATTTTTCAAATTATATGATTTGAGATTATATTAAAATAATATTATATATTTATGAATTGTTAATTTTTAAATAGGAGATGGAAAAGTTAGAAAGCGTAGTCGATGGCCGACCATCAATTCAAAATTTAGCAAGAAAAATGCTAAAGGGAAAAATATTGATGTTCAATTCCCTCCTCCATATTGCAAGGTATGTGGTAAGCATACCAAGCTCTTCAAATCAGAAGTCACTCTGTGCGTTTGTCAACATACATCATTTCATATGGCAAGTTAGAAAGATATTTCTGATGAAGACATAAAAGTAATGTGGTCTTTTTGAAAGGCATTATGCTCAACTATAATTATACTCTTATTGTATGGGGCTGGCTTCTACAACTTTATATGCACTCATATAGTTTTTTTATTAGCAAAAAATACAACAAAATCTGTATATACGCTAATATACTTCATGTTTAGTGGACTAAATTAATGTAATAATACTTGAAGTTCATACAATGACATATCAAATTTGAAAAATAAAAAGTTAATGCTTTTTTGTTAATTAATTTGCTTTTTCTTTTTCATTATTTTTATTCAATCTTTTCCTACATTATTTTTATTTTCAAAGGAGACTTATTATTACATTAACCAACTTGTTCTAATTTATCTAATCCTCTAACCATGGAGCAATTCTGAGTATGGTATTTAATCCATATGCCTCAATTGAAAATCCAACCATTTCGCAACAGGAAGTTCCTCAAACTTTAGTCATATGAGCATAAAGTACTTAGTATTACTTTTCATAATTATCTTTTTTTATGAATTATAATATCATATATACTATATTTTATATGTTAAGTACATTAATATTACTAATAGTTTTTGGTTTATTTTGTTGGAAACAAATGCATGAAAGACTGCATTTGAAATATTTTTCTTTAGAGTAGTTTGTAATTTACAAATCTTGTAATTTTGTTTTGGATATTCAAATTTTTAATTCATTTAATATTTTGGTTTCTAACTATATGACGTTGATTTAGTTTTAAATTTTAATTGCTTTTGTGATTGTATGTGTAAATATATATATACATGATTTTCAAATTTGTGACTAAAAATTGGTTTTATAATATTGTCATAATAGTTACAAAATTTAATAAATTAAGCAATTATAATTTAATTAATTTATTTGTGACCATTATGAACACATTAGTGATAAAAATTGTGTAACAAATAATTTTAATTTAGACAATATTAAGTTTTATTTAGCGATAAACTTGTCATAGTAAATAATTATTATATTTGTAACCATATTTTTAGGCAATGGTCACTAATCTATCTTTTGGTACTATTAGAAATTATGTTATTGAATAAAAATATTATTTGTGACAATAATAAACATACTAGGAACAATTTTTTTATAACAAATAATTTTCATTTATTCTGACAAAACTAGATTGACAATATTGCAAAATTAATTACTTATAAAATAGTGGTCACTAATAAAAATAGTGTAAGTGGCACAACTTTGTCACTATTTTAAGCTATTTTAGCGTCAATAATATTGTCACAAATAAATATAAACTTGTAACATCTATGTTTGTCACAAATAAGTATTTCTTGAATTGTAAAAGTTGTCAAAAATTTATAGAGTTATTGTGACCACATAAATTTGTCACTTAGAGTTTTGCTATCGAAAATTTTGACACAAAAGCTTTTAGTAATTGTGACAAATATGAAAAAGTTGTCACAATTTTAACAGTGACAGAGGTGTTTGTGACGGCAAGTGACGACCTCAAAATTTTGTCACAAATAATAATAGTGATAAAATTTGCTACTTTTAGTGACGACTTTTGTTTTTACTAAAAATGCAATTTCTTGTACTTACTTTCTAATTTTTTCTTGCATGAGGAAAGTTATGTTTTGACATAGTCAAACATCACTTTTAACTTGGTGATCATTATTACTATAGGTTGCGCATGTTTTCTTGTCATGGCTTGAATATTAGAGATAGGGAAAGAGATTTGCTCCTCTCTTATTAGAGAGATATCCATGGGCCCCCTTGATAAAGAAGACTGTAGAATTACACATGGCCATACTCAAATATATATTAATGAACCGTTATTAATATTATTTGTTGGAACAGTCTACCTGGTGATCAAGTAAATGGTTAATTAAGTTATATGAGGATGACTCAGTCCATGCCTTATACTTAATTTTAGGATATCGTGTGACAAAATGACTAAACATCAAAACTTATTTTAGGTTATATCGTTATATATTCTTACTTAACTTGGATAAGCATAATTTCTTGCTAGAGGCCACTTATGTTTTGTGGATAATGTCTAGGACATTATTTTCATCCATTGCCAACGGTAAGTGAACCTACAGGGTCACACGTATTGACGAAAATGTGAGCACTATGTCCATGTTTAGTGAGCCTAGAATATATCTAGGTTCGTTGAACATAAACATTAGGATCTGCAGAGATGTCCAGATTCTATGTTCAGCTTTTTTTGTAAGTTAATAAGTAATTAACTTATTTATTTGATAAATGAAATTAATTACTTAGAATTTTTCATTCAAACTGCTAGATGTTATAGAAATTAATGGATGAGATTAATTGTCATTAAATGATAATTAGTGTTCTGATATTAACAGCTATAAAAGGTTATGTTAACTTTTTCGACAAAATTGTTTCTCAGAAAAACCATAGAACGGCTAGACCTTCTGGTCTAGTTTCATTCCAAAATTCTGAACACCACGAAACTAGCAGTTGTTCTGAAGAGTTCAGAGAACATCTAGGGGCTAGCATCCAATTCGCTCGCAAAGGAGTTCATCAAGTGGATACTGATAGAGGGCGAAGCCTAGAAATAGTAGCGCCTCCACACCTCCACGGCATTAGAAAACTCATGAGGTAGTTTTCTGTCCTATCAGTTTTACTGGTATGTGCGGATCCTATTGGCGGCTTTTCGTAGGTTATTCTTTTGTCCATTTTTTTTTTTTTTTGCCTACGATTCTGAACATTGGTATCAGAGCCTCGTACATACTAGTTTTACTGGTTTTATGTGTTATCACTTTGATTGCATGTGTTTTTCTCGATCGGCCTTATAGTAACTGATTAAGTGTTGTAGTCAAACTTTAATTATGGGATTCGCATATATTAAGTTCTGTTACATATTAATGCTATTAATAAACACAACAGTCTTAACATTAAATTGTTTAGCATACAATGTATAATCTCAATAGTTTAATTGTTAAACATAGTTTCTGGCGGGACCGTCGTTTTTATTCTAGGAGTGAAACACTGTAAGGGGTGTTATCCCTATGATCGTTTTTGCATGTTTCCTTTTATCTTTGAGCACGTGATGCATAGCATGGCCCTTTACCTCTTGTGATTGGCAAGTTTATATTTTGTTTTTCATGGGTTGTAATTTTAAATACGACCTACATGTCGTCTTTCATTGATGTCAAATTGTAATGTTTTACTATAATAGGTTTTTTTATTATTACCTATTCTTGTATATGTTTTTTTATATCTATGTAACAAGACAAGAAGGTGAAGAGAGTAGAGTCATGCTCATGGAGATGAAGACTTACCTAGATTTACCTTTGACTTCTATGAGGCTCATGGGAGTCAATATAGAATTGGGGCCATGCTGTGTAACGTTTTACTTTATGCCTTTCTTATGCATGTGATTGTTAGTTTGTTTCCTTTTATTTTATTTTCTAAACTTTTTCTAACAAAACAAAAGGAAAGGTTTTTTAAACAATAAAAAAATGGATTAAGTCATCAAATGCCTTTCATAATTATAAGCACTTCCCACGCCTGTATCATCATTTTGTCTCATTGCCAAACCAAGAGATAAGTGGTTACCTAAGTAGGAGGGGATGAAAAATGGTGATTTCCGTATGCTTAGAATGGTTTGAGTTAACTAGGCTATCAAAACGATTTTGAGTCTAGGGCATAATATGGGATTTTGTCGGGACATAAAAATGTCGGTCCCATTAATCTGTTTTTCTTTAATTATGGGCGATAAACTAAAGCTTACTTATGATTAATATAAAATTGATATTCTTCCACTCAATATTTAAGTTAAGAGTTGAAAATTTTTAGTGGATGTTAATGCTTTATTTGATTTTACTTTGCAAATTCTATGTAGATATTTTAGCTTCAAACAATTCAAATATGTCATTGAGATCCGTGCTTGAAGAAGATAAGTTTAGTGAGACTAACTTCCTTGATTGGGCGCAAAATTTAAGGATTTTCCTTAAGCAAGAAAAGAACCTATATGTTCTTGAGAACCCAATCCCTAATCAACCAGCTAATAATGCCCCTAGAGCTGAAAGAGATAGTTATAGTAAGCACAAGGATGACTCCAACAACTTGACATGTCTTATGTTGGCTACGATGAACTTTTGGTTGCAAAAGCAATTCGAGGAAATTGAAGCTTATGAGATTATGAAACAGCTCAAGGAAATATTCCAAGAGCAAGAACGTCAAGAGAAGTATCTTACCACTAAGGCATTAAAAAGCTGCAAAATAACCCCAGGCACTTTAGTGAGTGCTCATGTCTTTAAAATGAAGGGCTATTTTGATCAGCTTGAAAAACTAGGAGCACCTGTTAGTCTTGACATGGCTACTGATATGATCTTGGCCTCACTGACATCTGAATATGATCAGTTTGTCATGAACTTTAATATGCATAGTCTGGAAAAGTCCATAAATGAATTGCATGGGATACTCGAACAAACGACAGGAAATCTACTCGTAATGTTCAGATGGTTTAGAAGGGCAATTCAAGAAGAACAAGGGAAAGGGAAAAGCTATGGCCAAGAAGGGCAAGGGCAACATGCAAAAGCCCAAGCCCAAGGCAAAGCCACCAAAGGAAGGGACTTGCATCCCCTACAATGAACCTGGTCATTGGAAGAGGAACTGCAAACTCTACTTGGAAGAAAAGAAGAATCAACAGGATAGTGAAACTGCCGCTTCAGGTATTTTGGTTACAGAAATTAATGTTTACTCCGACTTCATGGGTATTAGATACTGGATGTGGAGCTTACATTTGGTTAAATCTGCAAGGCATTAAAAGGAGTAGATCTTTAGCAAAAGGAGAGGCGGACCTTCGAGTTGCAAATAGAGAAAAAGTTGTTGCAGTAGATGTAGGGACATTTGATTTACTTTTGCCTAGTGGGCTTGTTATTGAACTTAGAGATTGTTATATGTTCTTACTATGACTAGGAACACCATTTAAGTTTCCTGTTCAAATATCCATGGTTTTGAATTTATTACTAAAAATGGTATCGCTCCATTTATAAGAATGTTGTTTTCTATGGTGATGCCTCTTTATTTAATGGGCTTTACATTCTTAACCTACAAAATTCTACTAGTAAGCCCATCTATAACATAAATACAAAGAAGTTTAAATCTAATGATTTAAATAAAACATATATCTGGCATTGGTTTTTAGGCCACATAAATAAGAAACGTATATCAAAACTCCATCAAAATGGGTTTTTGTCTTCATTCGACCTTGAGACTTTAAAAAATGCGATTCTTGTCTATTAAGCAAAATGACTAAAAGTCCATTTATGAATCAAAGTGAAAGGACTACTGATTTATTGGAACTGATAAGTACTGATCTAGGTGGGCCAGTGAACACACAAGCTAGAGGAGAATTTCAGTACTTCATTACATTCACAAATGATTTCTGTAGGTATGACTGCGTCAATTTTATGAAACAAAAAGTATGATTCCTTTAAAAAGTTTAAAGAATTTCAAAATGAAATACAAAATTAACTAGGAAAGAGTATTAAATCATTTCGATCAGATCGAGATGATGAATACCTAGGCCAAGATTTTGGCAAACATCTCAAAAAGCGTGGGATAGTCTCACAATTAACTGCACCAGGAAAACCACAATGGAATGGTGTATTTGAATGCAGAAACTAAACATTATTGGACATGGTTCGATCTATGATGTGTCAAACAGATCTTCCAATTTCTTTTGGGGTTACGCTCAAGAAATTGTCGCATTCATATTAAATAGGGTTCTATCTAAAGTTGTTCAGAAGACACCATATGAGATATGGACTGGGAGCGACCTAGTTTTCCAGTTCTCAAAACTTGCGGATCCGATGCTTATATGAAGAGATTATTATCTGAAAAACTAACACCCAAATCTGATAAGTATTTGTTTGTGGGATACCCTAAGGAAACTAAATATACTATTTCTACCTTCCATTTGAAAACAAAGTGTTTGTCGCTCGAAATGGAATTTTCCTCGAAAGAGAATTTATTTCCAAAAGAGTTAGTGGGAGTACAATTCGTCTTGAGAAAGTTCTAGAACTGCATACTATCTCTAAACTGAGTATAGATACTCAATCGGACTCACATATTTATATTGAGCCCAACCCTTTGACACAAGGCCCAAGAAGGTCTAGTAGGATTCATCAAGTACCACAGAGATATGGATTTCTTGTGACTGAGGATCATAAAATTTCTATTTAGTATCATTATGAAATTAGAATATCAATATAAGAAACATAGAAATTAAGTATAGAAGTTTTTGATAGTGGAATGCCACGATGAATTTTCCTATGTTTTGTTAGGGGTTGGACTTATTTTTTAAGCATAAAAAGTTAATTCCTTAAAATCCCCTTATTAGCTCTCTCTCTCTCTCTCTCTCTCTCTCTCTCTCTCTCTCTCTCTCTCTCTGCCTTAAATGTATAATCACATATCCCTCCTTCAATGTATACAAAAAAAAATATGAAAAAAGACATGCACTTTCTTCTAGTTTAGAAAAATTAGAAACTTGATTTAGAAAAATTTGGAAACTTGATTTGTTGATGAAGATATTTACCACTTAAATCATATTAAATCACATCAACAGTGTGATTAAAGCCTGTGTAGTTCATTTGATCAAATCTTCTTTTGATTCTAAAATATTTGTTGTGTTTCTGTCATTAAGTGATTGAATAAATTTTGATTTTGAGATTTTGAAATATCTGTCTTGTCCATGTGTGATTGAAGTGATCTTGTGTTCGTGGTGATTGAATAGATTTTGATTTTGACATCTTGAAATATTTGTGTTGTGTCCATGTGTGTGATAATAGATCTTGATTTTGGGACTTTGAAATATTTGTCTTCTGTCTATATGTGATTTTGAATTTTTGTTATGCTCTATAAAAACTAAGGTTGTATAGATTATAACTCAATTTGAAGGGCTAAAAGTATTTATTGAGTATAACTTAATAAATTTTAAAATATTTAAAATACGTTTAGTTCGGAAATTATTTTTATTAAAAAATATTAGTTAACCCAACTTCCCCATTTTGGAGTGGAATATGCCAAATATTTTATGCACGCCACTCTCGTAATTATCGGCTTGTCGATGAATCACATTCTTTATCTTTTTCTTTATTTATGATTTTTGTATTAATTTAGAATATAGGAACATATAGTCTATAAAAGAAGAGGAGAATATAAAGATGGTTAGAGTACATGGTTGTATTAAAACAACAAATAAATAAAATGCGCATAACAATCAATATATCAATGAATTGTAGAGTTGGAAATCATTGCAATCACTATGGTTTTGGTTTGATAGTGAAGTGCTTTGAAAGAAAGGTTATTGTTTGTACCCCAATATATGTATTTTTGTCCTTCAGATTATTGTGGAATTTGGGTCGTAAGGTATTTGATGTTTACACAAAACTATTTGAAAAAATTAAGACAGGACAACAAATCAAAAGAATCGACCAACATAGAAAAAAGAGAAATTTTATGTATGAATATATATATATATATGTTTTTGTTTAGGAAAAATAATAATATTTTGTTGTAGATGATAGTGTGTATGTGATGATTAATGAAGCATCTTTCTATTTTATGTTATATGTACATAAAATTTGTGTTTAGTATCATTATGAAATTAGAAGATCAATATAAGAAAGACAGAAATTAAGGATAGAAGTTTCTGATAGTAGAATGCCATGATGAATTTTCCTATATTTTGTTACGGGTTGGACTTATTTGTTAACCATAAAAAGTTGATTCCTTAAAATCCCCTCATTAGCTCTCTCTCTCTCTCTCTCTCTCTTTCTCTCTCTCTCTCTCTCTCTCTCTCTCTCTCTCTCTCTCTCTCTCTCTCTCTCTCTCTCTCTCTCTCTCTCTCTCTCCCTCCCTCCCTTAAATGTATAATCATATATCCCTCCTTCAATGTATAAAAAAAGATATGAAAAAAAGATATGAAAAAAAAACATGTACTTTCTTCTAGTTTTGTTAAGTTGTTAAAATTTAGAAAAATTCTTATTAGAAACTTGATTTGTTGATAAAGATATTAACCACTTAAATCATATTAAATCACATCAATGTGATTAATAACTTGTGTGGTTCATGCGATCAAGTCTTCTTTTCAAATTAAAATGTTTCTCCCTTTTGTCTAAAAAGTAACTTCGAACCTACAATCTTCAGGGGAGTGATGCATCGCATCTGGAGAACGCTAATTCCAGTCCAGCTCGCTTTTCTACCTTGAGATTACCATAAGATCTAAACTAACAAGCGCTGATTTAGATAATTACCAATGGCATCTTGATTAAGTTGGGTTCTGTTCTCTCCAGGGATTCTTGGTCAAAATAGAAAAAAGACGAGTTGCTAACTCATTCCCTTGCATTGAGTCAGTGTCGATGGTAGGCTTTCGGATAGCGTATAGAGAATGACCTATCAATCATTGGTGGACCTTCCCTTTTTCCAGTGACGGAGCCCATGGGAAGAGCGGAAAAAAGCAGCTCGAACGGTTCTTCCCTTCCTGTTTCAGCGGATGAAAGAGAAAGACTTTTGGGTTGGGTTGTACTATAGTTAAGTGGAATTCGTCATCAAGACGGATCGCCCTGCATTGTTAATATTATAGTCTTAAGATTATTTGAAACGAGATGCATAGTCTTGAGAGTAATACTATAAGGATAAAGTTTGATTTAGTTATGTTCGATTCATGTATACTATACCTTTCTCCACTCTTCTTACTTGAAAGATAATAAGTGAGCAAAATGTAATACCTTTTCAAATTATCTTTTAAGTTCTAAGTTTTAAGTATGCTAAACAATATTATCATCTTTTTTATTTTCTTATAGTTTTCATCGTGAGGATTTCGGTGACATATTCTCCATCACATATACATTAGAGGTATGTGTTTATTTAGTTTAAATTTTGTTTTACGAGGGAGCCCTGATTCTTTAAAGTTTTACGGGGGAGTCCTGACCTTTTAAAGTTTTATGGTGGAACCCTGATTCTTTAAAGCTTTATGGGGGAGCCCTGACTCTTAATTTTTTGTTTGGTTGTGTGCTTATTGCTTGTTTGAGTGGCTTGTGTGCCTGGAAAATGTCCGTAATACAAAGGAAACTCTGCCAAAAGTTTTCAATCTTATAAAAGACATAGAATTTTTAGTAATGACTTAACGTAAAATTTTAAATTAAAGGAGAAGTTGAAACATTTTAAAATCTTTTAAGGGAAACTTTATTAAGATTATTAAGAGAGGAACCTTTTTTATAAATATTATAAAACTTACATATGTTTTTTTTCCTATATATATATATCCTTCTTTGTTGCTTGCATATATATCAAGAATCTTTGAGGAATTTGATTTAAAGTAACATTGATGGTGAATGGAGTAGTATAGAAAGTGAGCATTTCATTCCATCTTTGTTTTAATCTTCTTTGATAGAGTTCCTTGAGAATTCACAATTGTTGAAGCATTATGTATCAAGAATCCATGAATAGAATGTGGGAATGTTTATAAATAGTGCTCATATTTTTATATCATTAGATGTGATGTGATTCATTTTTATTCGTGTTTACACATAAGTTTCTTGTTTGATTTATTATGAGTTTTCTTTTCTTGCTAAATTATTAATTATATACTATAATTTTAAATACAGTTATATTCTATAAGTATAAAATATTATATTATAAATCATATTGGTAAAATATAGTTATATACTTTGTATATATAAAAAATTATAGTCTTATATCAATAAATTAGGTCTCTTTTATGGTATGTTTTCGATTTTTACATTTTTCCCTTAAAAATCTCCTTTAATAATTTTGACAGTTGCCTCTTGAGCTTTCTTCTATTCTTCTTTAAGTACTTTAAGTTTACGACTTTAAGTTAAGTAGTTTAAGTATGAATTTAACATTATTCTATTTTTTTCTTATAGTTTTGCTCGTGAGGATTTCAGTGATATATATTCCATCATATACACGTAAAAGATCTGTTAATTACTTTAAATTTTGTTTTACGGGGAAGGCCTAACTCTTTAAAGTTTTGTGGGAGAGCCTTGACTTTTAAAGCTTTAGAGGGGAGTCCTGACTCTTAATTATTTGTTTTATATGCGTTTGTTGTTTGTTTGAGTGGGCGGTGTGCCTGGAAAATATCCATATTACATAGTGAACTCTGCCAACAAATTTTTGAACTTATGAAAAACCTAAATATTTTAGTAATAACTTAACGTAAAACTTAAAATGAAAGGGGAAGATTGAACTTTTTAAGTATTTAAGAGAAACGTTGTTATATCTCCTTGTTTATAAATATTATAAATGATTATAAGTTATATCTCCTTGTTAAGACTATAAGATTATATAAGGCTTTTAAGTACGTCTAAAATTTAAACTTTATAATCATAACTTAGAAGTTACGGATAACAATTCTTTCTCCTAATCTTTCTTAGAATCTATAGAAAATATACCAGATCGTAGTTGGATGTACGAGAATAACTTGTGGATGGGGTTAAGGTCTTACAAATGAATTCATTAATGGGGTTAATGGTTTTATTCATCATTGTCTTGAAATGAATAATGGAAATAAAAAAGATATGAGATGTCCGTGTGCAAAGTGTGAAAATAAGAAATTTATAGAAGCGGATAGTGCAAAGGATCATCTTTTACAGTGGGTTTTGTGCCTTGTTATCATAATTGAACAGGTAATGGTTAAACAATATGGCCACATGATGAGGGACGTGTTCTTGTGAAATGTTCTAGTACAGTTCGGTCAAATATTTGGGTAGAAAGTACACGGTCAATGTCGGAGGAAATGAACTCATATTTGTGAGATGATAATTGATGCAGTCGGTCCTACTTTATCTTTCATGAAGACACTAATCATGAAGAACCACCTAATCTTGTGGTAAAATAGTTTTTTTTAACATGTTAAAAGTGGTAGAGACACCGTTGGTTGAAGACAATAACAGACATTCAGTGTTATCTACTTGTGCGAGTTATTGTACATTAAGTCTTAGAATCAATGGACTAAAAGTCATACGATGATATTTGTGCATTCATAAAGAAGCATTTGCTGCCAGGGATAATATGGTCGAGGATTGGTATGTGATGCAGAAATTGATATCTGGGTTAGGATTGCCCGTGCAAACGATTAATGTGGTCCTAATAGTTGTATGCTTTATTGGAATGAGTCTAATAGAACGGAATGTAAGTTTTGTGGCAATCATTGGTACAAGGTAAGTAAGAAGAAGAGAGGGAAGAGGAGAAAACTTGTGCCAAAGACACCGGTGAAGAAAATGTCTCATTTTCTGTTAACTCCTAGATTGCAAAGATTGTATGCCTCGAAAAGAACTGCCGAAAACATGAGATAGCATTTTGAAAGTTCACGGGAGCCAGATGTGATGAGTCATCCTAAAGATGGAGAAGCTTGGAAGCACTTTGATAGGACTTATTTAGATTTTTCGGCAGAAATAAGGAACGTGAGACTCGGCTTTTATATGGATGGATTTTCACCTTTTGGAATAGCAGGAAAGACATACTCTTGCCGCCGAGGATGTGTATGAAAAAGGAGGTAACGTTCTTGATGGTTCTCATCTCGGGTTTGAAGAATCAAAAAAATAACTTGGATGTTTATTTGCAACCATTGATAGATGAATTAAATAAGTTTAAGGATGTCGAGACCTTTACTTATGACATATCAAAGAAAAAGAATTTTCAAATACGTGCTGCACTTCTTTGGACAATTAGTGACTTCCTAGCATACGGTATGTTAAAGTGGTTGGAGTACTGCGGGGGCATTGGCTTGTCCATATTGCATGGAACAAACACAGTCATTTCGATTATGAAATAGGGAAAAACAATCTTTGTTCGATTGCCATCAATATTTTTTGCCACCGGGTCATCAATTTAGATGAGATTCCAGGTCTTTCAAAAAGGGTAGAGGCGAAGACCACTCGTTATCTCCACCGAGACTTTTGGGAGATCAGATATGGGAAAGGGTCTGGCACTTTTCAAAAATCATAGAAACAGGAAAGGAACTGGACAAGGAAGATGGCAGGGGGAAGGATTACAACTAGACAAGGAGTATATTATGGGATCTTCCTCATTGGCGTACCCTTTTAGTGCGTCAGAATATTGACGTGATGCACAATGAAAAGAATGTGTTTGGTAATGTCTTCAACACAACTATGGATGTAAAAGGGAAGTCAAAGGATGATATCAAGGCTAGACAAGATCCATATTTGTATTGCTACTGACCGGACGTGTTGATGGAAGAGAGTGGTAGGGGTAAGTGTTTGAAGCCAAGGGCATGTTATAGCTTGACAAAGGAACAAAAGAAAATAGTGCTTGATTGGGTTAAAGAGTTGCGCCTGCCAGATGGATATGCATCTACTTGGGAAGATGCGTAAATTATAAAGACATGAAGATGACTGGCATGAAAAGTCATTATTATCACATGTTCATGGAATGACTTTTGCACATCGCCTTTAGAGAACTTCTTCTAATGAAAGTGTGGAGTTGCTTGGCTGAGTTGAGTCTCTTCTACCGGGACCTGTTTGCACCGAAGATAAGTGAGTCTCATATGCATGAATTAGAGGAAAGCATTCCCATTTTGATATGCAAGTTAGAGCACATATTCCTTTTGGGTTTTTTCAATGTTATGGAGCATTTGATGATTCATTTGCCGTACGAGGTGAGAGTATGTTGTCCCGTCCAGTAAAGGTAGTATCCCTTCAAGAGGTAACCTACACAACTTTACTTAATTATTTGTCAAACATTAGTTTAATTAAATTATATAACTTATTCTAATATACTTGCAATATATTAGGTACTTGAACCATATAAAAAAGACAATAAAAGGTAAGGCAAGAGTCGAGGGATCAATTTGCTATGCTTACCTAATTGAGGAGATTGCAATATTCTTCAGCTACTACTTTGAAGAGAGTGCACCTGCACTCCACAAACGAGTTAAGTGGAATGATGATGTCTAGAATCCTCTTCATTAGGGTGAGGTTCTATTAATATACAATCAACAAGGAAGAAAATTCAACAAAATGAAAAAAAAAAAAAAAAAAAGATTCTTGGATGATCGAGAATGGAAAGCGACCTGGAGCTATATCCTCCTTAATTGTTCAGGAAGTGGAACCTTAACTTCAGTAATTTAATTGATGTTCTTCACTTCACACACGTTTCGTAAACATATATAAACATCTTGTAAACCTTAAATTTACTAGTGCAGGAAATACGAATGAGAACTGAGAAATCTCAATTCGAATATGTCAGATGATGAAATTCAAGAGAAAATAAACGAGGGATTCGCAAAGTGGTTTAAAGTTGAAGTAATTTCATCTCTATCTAAGCATTTAAATTTAATTAACAACAATTGTTACATAACCTTATTAACCTTGTAAAATGTGTATACATATGCACAAACCCTGGCAACAGTGTAGTCAACTGCTAAAAAAATCTTGGGGTCCTTCTAAAAAGTTAAGACATACACGGGGTTTCAGGTTCACACAAGAGATAGGGGTAAGGAGGGAGAAACTTATAATGATTGGAATTTCGGGCCATCAAACCCTGCAACTGATGAGAAGGCCCAAAGACAGGTCACTGATGAAAGCACCGATTAGACATATTTTAAGTTGAGGTAGAGGGCCCCTTACAGAAGATAATATAGGAAAGAGACCGGGCTCTTGTGTGTGTGTGCGTGTGAAACCGAACTATTATGGTATTTTAAAAGAAATAGTTGAGGTAAAGTTGATTGGAACACCAATCCAAAAGGTCATCTTCTTTCATTGTGATTGGTTTGATTCTTCGAAGAGGAATGATGATTTATCCTCAATATAAAATTGTTAATTTTCACAAAGACCGGAGGCATAGAGGATATGATCCTTCCATGTTAGCTCATCAAGTAAGCAAGTCTCGTTCCTCCGATATCCTGGCTATAAAAGAATGAGGACCGATTAGGTTAGTGTGATGAAATCTTGACCCCTCATAATAGATGAGCCCCACCTAGATGATGCGTTCCAAGGGAACACAGATATTCACGAGAATTCAGCAATAGATGTGACGATTGAATACGTAGGACCTCTAGTCCACGAGTCTCGTTCGTCAGAAGAATTAGATATCAAAGTCGAGACATATTTTGAGGAAGTACAAAATGATGAAACTGAAATAGAATGGGATTCTAATGGAGATTCTGATGAAGACTCCAATGAAGAGACCGACGAGTATTCCGATTAGGACTGTAAACGGGTCCAGACCCTCAGGGTACCCCCAGACCCGGACCCGTACCCTTATAGTGAAACTTGGACCCAGACCCGGACCCAGACCCATACCCTCCAGGGTATAAAATTCTGGACCTAGACCCGACCCTCCAGGGTCCAGGGTACCGGTACCCGTATGACATTTTTCTATTTTATTTCCCTGTTAAACAAAAATATGTAAAACAATGTATAATTCAAAAAATAAAAATTTTAACATGATTAACATAATCTTCTTAACATTTCTCTCAACAAATAAAATCATTTAACATCTCTAATTCACATAATTAAAAGTTCAAATATACACAAAATCGTCATAGTACATTAATCGAATAAAAATAAAAGTTCTAGTTCAATAAAATACATTAATCAAAGCATTTGGATTAGTGTGAGTGTGATGTGATGTGAGTGTAGTTGGTTGGTAGGTAGAGGTAGTATGTTAGGGTTAAAGATAAGAGTAAAATAATATGTTAAAAAAATTATAAATTATATATTAATATAATATAATATATAAAATATATTATTATTTTATTAATACGGGTATACGGGCCTGGGCATCACCATACCTTACTCGGACCCATATAGCAGTATAAATACGGGTACGGGTACGGGTACGGGTCTGTGGGTAAAAAATTTAAACCTTACACGCTAAAAATGGGTACAGACCCGTGCGGGTACGGTAAGACCCGCCCTGTTTACAGCCCTAATTCCGATGCTGTATCTGATAATGATTCCGATGAATATTCTGACAAATAGAATTGTATGATTAACTTGTATTATACTTATGTTATTGTACTTGTGTTATCATTATAATTGTGTTTATTATCTTTAACTAATTCTATTCTCCTTACTTATATTACATGTTCAATTGCCAGAGGACGTAAGAAAAAGGATCCACCACCTCCCACATAGCAAGAAATACCGCCAATGACACAGATGGATCTATAGACTCCTACACAGCAGGACCTGTTGACTCCGGCACAGCAGGATTTACAGACATGTATGGATCAGGATCTACCAGCACAGGCACAGATACTGGGACGTTCAGACACTCCTAGTTCATCTTCCGCATCGCTCACAAAGCTATAATCATCTACAGCTCCTTCTACGAATCCTACGGCTTGGAAGCCACCTCCAAGTGATACTCGGCAGTTATTGACCCTTAATATAGAGCTAAGCTTAATAAATATAAAAAAGATATCGTTATAATTATAAAAACTATAACTAAATATAATATATACTAATATTAATATGTACTGACTACATCTATATTCGATATTTCTATATTTTATTTTGATCATTTTATAATGTTCTTAATATGTAAAAATGTATATTTTAGACTAACACCCTTTATTTTTGTCTTAAGTGCTTTCCAAAATAGAAAACGATGAAAGGAAATGAAAACGGACAAAAATAGAGTGAAAATGATGAAAACAAAGCCGACGGCATAAACAAAGTAGACCTACCACTGATAGTAAGTCCTGGACCCACAAGCAGACCTCGGACAGAGCCCAACCAGTGACAGTGGGTTACCCCTACCATCGACGGTAGGTCCTGACAATAAAAATATTGATTTTGGGCAGAACCCTATTGCAGACGGTAAGCCTCGACCAACCGAGCATGGTAGGTCCCAGCTATAGCAGTTATAATCCGATTTTAACTATGTTTTGATGTAATTTTTCTTCTATTAATAGGGAATTCTGCCATTAGGGATGGAAGGGGCAATTAGGGGAGACTATAGGGTAGATAATTCTCCAAAAATTCATTTTTAATTAGTTCGGAAAACAGTAAGAAATTTGTAATTAGATATTTGGAGAACAAGATTCGATGATCCAACATCACGGTTTTCGATTTTAAATAGGTCACTCGAGAGACGAGCTCGGGAGACGTTCAGGATTGCGATTTCAGCTTCAAACTTCCTCCTAAGCTTTCTTGCCCTTTATTTTAGCTGAATTCAATGTTTGATTTTAGTTTTTATGTAATGATTAGTGAGTAGTTTTTATGTTTGGATGAGGGTTGATCCCTAGTTCTTGTTTACAATGTTCTCGATTTAATTTGGGATTTCGATGATTGATTTTAATTGAGCTGTCTTTCAATCGTGCTTGTTTTCAATTTAATAGTTGCGATATTATATTTTTTTCATGAGTGCTTGGAATTGGAAAAGAAAGAGCATTCTAGGGCAACTAATTGCGTGTTGATGATTTGATGTGCTTATTTGTCTATATTTTTGTATGTTATTTTCAACGTTTTACGATGTTTTTCATATGTAAAAATGCATATTTTAGTCTAATACCCTTTATTCTTATCGTAGGTGCCTTCCAAAAGAGAAAACCAAAAAAGGAAAGAAAACGGGCGAAAATGGAGTGAAAACGACGAAAACAAAGCTGACGGCATCAACTAAGCAGAGTTACCACCTGATGTAGGCCAACTTACCACCAACGATGGGTCCTGGAGCCAAAAGCATAGCTCGGACAGAACCTTACTGGGGATGGTAAGTTATCCCTACCGCCGACGGTAGGTCCTGATAACAAAGAGAAGATTTTGGGCAGAACCCTACCGTGGACGGTGGGGCTCAACCCACCGTGTGTGGTAGGTCCCGATTGTAGCAATTACAATATGATTTTAACTCTGTTTGATATAATTTTTCTCTATTAATAGGTGATTCAGCCATTAGGGCTGGAAGAGATAATTAGGGCGAATTTAGGTTAGATGATTCCCCAAAAATTTATCTTTAATTAGTTAGGAAAACCATAGGAAATTTGCAATTAGATATTTTGAGATCAAGATTCGGAGATCTAACATCAAGGTTTCAGGTTTCAATTGGGCGACTCAAGAGACAAGCTCGGGAGACGTTCGGGACCCAGATTTCAACTTCAACCTTCCTCCTAAGCTTCCTTTTCCTTTATTTTTACTGAATTCAATGTTTAATTCAGTTTTTATACAATTACTAATGAGTAGTTTTTTATGTTTGCATGAGGGTTGAACCCTAGTTCTTGTTTACAATGTTCTTTGTTTAATTTGATGAATTCAATGTTTGTTTTTAATTGAGTGGGCTTCCAATTGTGCTTCTTTGCAATTTAATTGTCATGAGGTTAGATTTATCGCAAGAGTGCTAAGAATTGAAAAAGGAAGAACATTCTAAGGCAACCAATTGGGGGTTAAATGATTTGATATGTGCTTATTTGTATATATTTTATATACAAATATGTATATTTATATATGTTATATATGTCATTTTCATCGTTATATATATGTTATAAATGTTATTTATACATATATTGATATATGTTATTTTTATTGTTTTACCTGTTTTTAATATGTAATAATGCATATTTTAGACTAATACCCTATTCTTTTCTTAGGTTCCTTCTAAAAGAGAAAACAATGAAAGAAAACGAAAACGGGCAAAAACGGAGTAAAAATAATGAAAACGAAGCCGACAGCATTAACTAAGTAGGCCTACTGCTTGAGGCCAACCTACCGCAGGTGGTAGATCCTAGAGCCACAAGCAGAGCTCGGACATAACCCTATCGGTGATGGTAGGTTATCCTAATCGTCAACAGTAGATCCCGATGACATAGAGAAGATTTTGGGCAGAACCCTACCACAGACGGTAGGCTCGACCTACCGTGCATGGAAGGTCCCTGCTGTAGCAGGTATAAACCGATTTTAACTCTGTTTTGATGAGATTTTTCCGCTATTAATAGGTAATCCGCATTAGGGCTAGAAGAGAAAATTAGGTTGAATTTAGATTAGATAATTCCCTAAAAATTCATCTTTAATTTATTAGGAAAACCGTAGGAAATTTGTAATTAGATATTTGGATATCAAGATTCGAAGCCCCAACATCACTATTCGGGTTTCAATTTGGTAATTCAAGAAATGAGCTCGGGAGACGTTCGGGACTACGATTTCGGGCTTTGACCTTCCTCCTAAGCTTTCTTTTTCTTTATTTTTACTGAATTCAATGTTTAATTTCAATTTTTATACAATGATTAGTGAGTAGTTTTTTATGTCTAGATGAGGGTTGAACCCTAGTTCATGTTTACAATGTTCTTGGTTTCATTTGATGAATTCGATGTTTGTCTTTAATTGAGTTCTCTTCCAATTGTGCTAGTTTGCGATTTAATTGTCGCAAGATTACATTTATCGCAAGAGTGCTTGGAATTGAAGGAAGAGCATTCTAGGGCAACCAATTGGGGGCTTAGTTGGGACAATTAATTAGATATATGATATTGCACTTTTAGTTCCTCTAAATCACCTATAATTACTGCACTCATAATTGGTTAGGAAGAAAAGAGATTTCGTTTTAGGGTTAGTGGATAGGTGGCTTTCGCTTAGTGATATGGATTGCCCGATTTGTTGTGATGAACTAACTTGATTAATTCAACGTCGTTTTCTTTAAACTTTTCCAATTGAATTAGTAACAAGGATTATGGGGATTCCACCATTCAAACTCTTGCTTTAATAATTTCTAAAACCTTAATTTTATTGCTTGGTTTTTTTTTTTTTTTTTTTTTGATAAACCATTTTCAGCTTTTTAGTTAATTCTTTTTCAAACCAATTTTTCTTCTAGCCATTAGAAAGGGCAATTAGTACTTAAGCCTTTATCGTTCCTCGAGATTTAACACTCAAGTTTAGCTCTTTTACTACAGTGATAGGTCCACTTGCCTGTTTCTTTACTTTAGTAGTATCCCTTTTTTAAAACTCACACATCAAGTCGCCACCCTTATCTCAGCTATCATGCAAGAGCAGTTCACCTACCCTTACCATCATTGGTCTGAGTTCCCGCCAGATGTCTGCGACATATGGTGGGGAGAGTTTCAGCTAAATGAATCCAATATTGTAGTTGTTTTACTTTGTCTTAATTTTTTGCAAGTCTTTAATAGTTATAATATTTTGATTCAATTTTTTGAATCTTATACTGGTTATACTTATATTTAAACAAATTTTATTTTCTAATGTTTTGAAATTTCATTGAACTTTCAAAAAAGATGTGTATGGGACCCAACATTATCCATGACCAAGATAAGGCCAGCGTGGGAGGTCAAGGTTGGCGACCGAATAAGAGATTTGCTTGGCAATGCTCGAGCAGCGAGGAAGAGGCCGTTTAGATTCCTGAGATGTTCTAGGAGAAAATGATGAAGTATGGGAAGAGTCCTCATTACAAAGCATTTTGTAAACGGAATAAAAGGAATAGGAATAAGGTATGGTGGGGTTGGGAAGCAAGGAAGTACACAGGTACTTCTATCTCCTTCACAAGGCATCAGTTAAAGAGGGTAAGAATTGATGTTTGATTCGTTAGTTCATTATAATGTAATTGATAACTGGGTTATTTTTTGCAGTAAGCGGATTTAACGAAGAGGTTCTCCAAGAGCAGACACTTGGAGGAGCTCCACAAGCATCAGATCGAGCATTAGAAGGGATAGTATGTAGATATCTTTTTAGAGTTTTGAGTAAGTTAGTGAAGTTTATAACTTAAGTTTATATAATGTTTTATAACTTATAAATTTAAATTTTATATAATATTTTATAACTTATTATCCAACTAACATTTCATACTATAGATGAAATTTCACGACGCTGGACAGAAGGCCAAAGAGGAAGCCGCAGCTACGGGCACTTCTATACCCGATGATCTCAAGCTGATGGCCACTATATATGGTGGATTGAGCTGCAGCTGGTTATATGAAGCTGGTTCAGAAGTAGCTCATATCAGAGTCGAGCGCAGTTAGATTGCTACCTTGTTGCTTAGAAGAGGAGCAGAGGATTATGACGAGGGTTGAGGTTGCTGTTTCTAATGTTTGTGCTGCCTTCGTCAAGCACATGAGGCGGTTTGCCGAGCCATTTTCCATACACCCCTATTCCACCAAGATGGACAACATCAAAGCTGTTGTGAATACCATTACATCAATATATTCATCGACGGCAGCCGCTGGAGGACCTCAGACGCGAGGGTATCTTCCTTTACTCCCCCTCTTCCCTCTATTGATGCCCCCGGGCACCACTACTATTGATCTTCCCCCCTCCCACCTCTCCCCTCCGCCCTCTAGTGATGTTAGAGATCCCGAGGAAGTTTGATACTTGTACATTTAATATTTTATGGATGTTTTAGTTTATGGATATTTTATGGGTTTGATGTTTATGAATATATATTGTTTATGGATGGGTTTATGAATATAATACACGGGTGAAGGTGCGCCAAAGAGGAGGGAGGATCAGTCGATGACTAAGGATGAACTCGGGCAATATTAGATGTGGTGTCATCCATCAGAGGGAAAGGAGGGAACAGTGTGGGTACTTGATAAAGTTGCAAATCACCCTGATATACAAACCCCTGCATGAAGCTGGCGCACATATCATGTGCCTGATACATATATCCACACTAATTCTTCTCCCTCTTAACGCAGCACTCATGGGAAAGTGCAGAAGAGACAGAAGGAAACGATGACGAGCTACTCTTTCCCTGTTGCTTGGTAGTGATGCCTTCCCCAGTAGCCTCTAAAATCAACAACTCATCACTCGGAATTTGCGAGCCGGTCTCTACATGAAGGCGTTTCATATTTGTCTTTAACTCTTGAAATTTGACCTGCAAGAAAGAGATTAATAAGTTATTGTTAAGAAATTTAAAAAAAAAAATTTACCCATAAACGATAACATAAATGAAACTAAAACTATTAAATAATATTACCCAAAAATCGTTGGAACATGTATTGACCCACTGTCCCTTTTGCTCATGCAGGAGGACATATAACTTAGATTGTGCAAATACTTCACCCATTTTCTCCCGCCGCAAATATTTAAAGGATTAATGACATATCAAATATCAAGTGTTTAAGATTGTAAGTTAAAAGAAATATAAGAATTAAAGAAAGAAATGATGTAATTGACTTGTCCACGCAATGAATGACCTAAACCCACCAGTGTGCTTGTCGAGCCCCTCTGGCACCACGCCCCTGTAGATGGTTCCTCTTTGTTGCCTCCTGCTTCTTCTTGTAAGCATTCAAATTCCGATGATTACAGAGTTGGGTGTATTTTGTTGCAGTTATCCAATCACGCTGAAATTCGTCCGATCGAACCTCATACATCAATTTCTTGTAACAAGCGGATGCCCGTTTCTCCCAAGCAGTTCGTATAGGACCCTCATGTCTCAGGTCCCATCGGAACTTTTTCTGCAATTGCACAAAATAATACATAAATACAAATAAAAACATGTATATTTAAAAGCTCATATAAGTGACAGTTATTTAAACACTTACCCCAAATTCTGTATACCATATAGTTTTCATATTATTTGGCACCTTCCCGAAATTGGGCTGAGCCTCGAAAAAGTTCTACTTCATAATTTCTGAAATCAACTTTGCACAGGCCGATTGATTACTGAAGCTATGCAAACTTAAGAAAAACTAGTGGCATTTAAGAAACTTAAGAGTGAACAAATAGTGGCTTTCCTTGAAATAATTAACCAAAGCAATAAATAATTAGCCAAACTTAACAGTTTAAGAAACAAATAGTGGCGTTTAATTTTCGAAAAATTTTTGACCGAGTTTCTCCTATAAAATGAAAAATTCCTAGGCACAATAGCCAAACAAGACGCCAATCACACAAAAACAAGCAAATGTAATAAATTTTTAAGAGTCTGGGCTCCCCCATAATATAAACAAATAATTAATATTTTAAGATTGACAATGCTTAAAGTCTTAAAAATGACAATACAACACTTTCAACACTAATAAAATTTGAATATAATAATATGACAATTTAAACACATACAACACTTTCAAGCAACGAAAAATTAAAATCATAATTAACTTACGACACTTTAAAACCATAACTAACTTACAATTTAAATTCTTATAGTTCTACAAAGGAAACACTAAAAATTTCAATTTAAAAAACTAAAAACTTCAGTTCTAATCATTTAGCCTAAATAAAAAAACAAGAACATGTACCTTTTGGAATGCGAAGTAATAAGCATACGAGCATCAACAAAGCCCTGTGGGAGTAGAGGTGCAGATGATGAAAGGGCAGGGCAGGGCTCGATGACGTCCCGACAATAGATATATAAGAAGATGGAATAAGAGATGGGTGCTAGACTCGAGTATGCTAGCTATGGAATGGATTCAAGGTCGCCGGAAGAGTAGACGTCACCGCTAGTGAAATAGACATGACCAGAGGAGTAGATGTCACAGCCGAAGGAATAGGCGATTTTGGATGAGCCCTCTTCTTCTTACTGTCATGTACAATTTATAATATAAAAGAGAAACCAATAATTAGAAAGTTTCTTAAAAAGAAAGTTACTTATAAATAAAACAAGTTATTTATAAGCATTCTACGTTTCGGAATCAGACTCCGATTGAAACTCTTCCTCTTCCACTTCAAAACCCCCATTTGACCTCTTCTTCATCTTCATTGCTTTCATCTTCATGTCCAATGCTATTCCTCCCGCGAATTTCTACAGATTCTAACTTGCCCGTCTCGTGAACGAGAGCTCCAAGGTCTTGAACATCAACATTTATCCTTGATGTCTCAGTAATATCAAAACATCTTCTTGGAATGGAATGTCTACTAGAGGTACCTCTAAAATATAGGGTTTTGATTTCATTACAACCCACCAATCGCTCTTTTTTCATTTAGTAGTAGGGAATAGGACGTGATTCACTTGTTCAATTGGCAAAACTGATTCTCGAACTTCAGGTTGATTACCCTCATCATTTCTTGGGGGATCTCTGGCCTTGGTCGATACATTAGGTTCAAAGTAGTAGCTATAAAATATGGCAGCCTCTTCAACCAGATAAGCATTCTACATTGATCCCTTAACCTTAGCCTTATTCTTAATTTTCTTCTTTAGATGGTTAGAGTACCTCTCGAATGGATACATCCATCTGTATTAAACAGGACCACATACCCTAGCCTCGTACGGCAAGTGAACCATTAAATACTCCATGACATCGAAGAACCAAGGGGAAAAATCCTTTCTAACTTACACAACAACACATTAATATTCACTCACACTTAATTTAGGAGAACACAAGTCTCAATAAAACAAGCTCAATTCTACCAAGGCACTCTAGACCTTGTTGGGAACTATCTCTTTAAGAGCAATAGGAATCAATCTCTCCATAAACACGTGGCATTACTTTTCATTCCAAACAGTCTCAACTCTGTTAAATCAACACATCTGCTCAAGTTGGAGGCATATCTATTCGGTAGTTTCAAGTCCTTTATCCACTGAAGTTCGTCCATTGTTCTTTTGTCAAAGTGTAACATGCCTTCGGTTTTGCAGAACCATTGAGATTTAGTTCGGGTCGATTACAATATCTTTGAACATCTTTCCTAAACTTCACGTTATTTTTTGTCTTCCCTTTCACATCCATAACTGCATTAAAAACATTATCAAAGGCATTCTTTTCATCATACATAGTGTCAAGATTGTGGCAAACTAGAAGAGCACACCAATATGGAAGATCACAAAATATACTACGCCATTATCTAATTGTGAGATTATCCTCTACCATCTTCCTTACCAATATCTGTTCCAGTTTCTATAATCCTTGGCATATCTTGAACCCTTTTCTCACAATTGATCTCCAGTAAGATGAGGTAGCCACAGAAAATGATATTCTCCTCTATCCTTCTTGAAAGACCTCGAATTCCTCTAAAAGGGATGATCCATAGTTAGAAGAAAGCGATGTCGATCAAACAAGATTGTTTTTCCCCACTTTATAGTCTAAATGACTTTCTTCCTTACATGCAATAAGGAAAGCCCCGCGCCAGCCGTATTCTAACCGGACAATATCCCTACGCTAAAAAGTCATTAACAGTCCAAGAAAGTGCAACCCTCATATTAAAGTCTATTTCTTCAAAATATCGTACGTGTTAACCTTCATGCAACCATAATTAATCCAATTCTTCTATCAACGGTTGCAAGTAAACATCTAACTTCTGTTCTGGATTTTAAGGGCCTTGAATAATATATTTCAAGAACATTACAAGAGTTTTTAAGCAGATCCAATGAGACAATTTCTACGGCATAACAATCACTGGCCACGAAGAATATTGCTTTCCAGACATCCCAAATAGTGAAAACCATCAGTACACAATCCGAGTCTTACATTCGATCCTTGCTTCGGATGTAAACTCAAGATGAATGCTACCAAAATGCTTTCGAACCTCTCCATCCCTAGGATGACTCATCATATCCTACTCAGGTATGCTTACCATCTTATATGTTCAGTCGTTCTTTGAGAAGCATACAACCTCTGGAATCTAGGAGTTAGAGGAAAATAATACATCTTTTTGTATGAAATCTCTTTGGACTTTTTCTTCTTATTTTTCTTTCTTCTCTTGTAACGTTCATATCCACAAAACTTACACTAACGTATATGGGCATCATCTTTCCAATATAGCATACATCCATTAACACATACATCAATCTTTTATACCGGCATATTCAAACTGATGGTTAAATTTTTCGTCTGGTACCAATCATCCAAAGTCTTATTACATTCAGGGAGTACATCCTTCAAAAAGTATGCTATTTGATCAAAGTACTTTCCGGTCATATTATTCTCTGACTTGATGTCTAATACCCTCGCCATCACAGACAACTGTGAATACTTTGTACACCTTCATACAACAATGTATGAACAGATTTCAGTATGTCATAAAACCGTTAAGCCTCAATGTTAGGTGTCTCCTCATAATTGTAGTACAATGTATCAGTTTCAAAATCCAGACCAGCAGCATAAAAAACATCCTTATGATAAGTGTTACTTTCAACATTTCTGGTAACGATACCTTTCCCAACATTCGGATCATAACTCCATGATGGTTCTCTATGTGCAGTCCAATTATAATAATCAAGTAAACACCCTGACTTATAAAGATGCAACTTCACATCATTCT
Organism: Catharanthus roseus; assembly: GCA_028651295.1. Taxonomy (NCBI): domain Eukaryota; kingdom Viridiplantae; phylum Streptophyta; class Magnoliopsida; order Gentianales; family Apocynaceae; genus Catharanthus; species Catharanthus roseus. The sequence goes on along the minus strand of JAPQWS010000153.1, from coordinate 26,595,708 downwards.
CCTTAAGATGCATTTTGTTCTTGCACTTTGCACACGGACACTGTAACTCGTTAGCTTTACCAAGGACGTAATTAAGACACCAATCAACAAAACGCCTCACACTAAGTTGAAACTCACTACTAATCCCCATAACTCCACACGTAGTTCTTCTATACAACCAACTACGATCCTCCTCCATAACTTCACAAAACAAAACATATTCATTTTAATATAAGACTTTCTAAGTACGACACTTACAGATGAAGAGTCTAAAATTATAACTCATTCCTTATTAAGTCTTACATTTAAAGTATTCAAATGTGATTTTGTGAAATATTTAGAGGTTAATAAGAGATTAAGATTTTAAAAGTTTTACGTTTAAACTTATAGCTTGAGAGTTTAAAGAATTCTCATTTGAGTATAATTATAGTTACACTCAATATGTTTTAGTTTAACTTTCATTAATTGTTATTATTTACATACAAAAAACTAAAAGGAATATTCTCTCACAAATCACACACTTCTTTTAGGACTAGTTTGTGAGTTTAGAGGAGAAGAGTAGTGGAAACTTTATTGTTTACATATAAAGATCAAATAGTAAAGTTTAAGAAACAATGAGTTTCAAAATAAATTTTTGAAAAAATTTCAACATAGTTTCCCCTATAAAATGAATAATTCCTAGGCGCAATAGCCACACAAGACACCAATCACACAAAAAAATAATAGGAATCAAATTTTTAAGAGTTCGGACTCCGGCATAATATAAACAATTTGACACACACATTTAGAAGAATGTGTTTATTTAAACTTCACTAATCATTATTATAGTTTCACTATTAGATGAAAATAAAATAGTCACTTTAAAACCTAAAATTTAAGGATTAAATATGACACAACTTAGAGATTAAGAGTTTTAAGTTTAAACTTAGGGATTAAGAGTGTAAAGACTTCTCTAATATTTGAGTATTAAAATATATATATATATGAAAATGTTTTAGGGATTAAGAGTTTTACATTTAAACTTATAAGTTAAGAGACCAATATATATATATATATATATCACGCCCCAAATCTGGGCATGTGATATGACAACATTCTTGAGGAAAATCTCGAAGACACTGAAACTCAAAAGTATACACACAATAATTTATAAGTTCCCTAAGATAATTTTAAAAAAAGTACTTCAAAGTTTTCATCATAACAAAATGATTTAATTAAAATTTCCTACTCAAGATCTTCACTATCCCAAGATTCTTCTTCGACTCATACCTCAAATGCATCTACAAAATGTGGAAAAGGGTGAGCTATACTAGCCCAGTAAGAAATATAAACCATCTGGGAATGAACACGTTTAAGAACAATATTTTTACATACAAAATATTTGTAACTACTTAAATAGTGTCGAAATGCCTAGAGGGTATGATATAAATAAATAAAAAGTTTACATGAATTTTAATCAAATAAGGTATTGAATTCTTAGAAGCAAGGATTTCTTTAGGAAAGTATTCATAAAATTTAGAATGATTCATATAAAGTATCACAATCTATACTTTTTGTTTTAGTAATCAAGGGATAATGTGCTTCAAGCCTCACTTAGAATGAGCAAAAACAAAAAGAGAAAGAAGGAAGAGAAAAATAATTCTCATTAAACCAACTAAGTAATTTCATTAAATAATTTGACATTTTCTATTTTACTTTTGTAAGCTAACTCATGGAAAGCTCAGTAGCAAGAAAAATATTTTTAACGATTTAAAATCAGTTGTAAAATAATATGAGTTTTAAGTATCTAAATCCCTTTTATAATATTTTATAGTTGCAAAAAATCTTCAGAATATTATAAGAAGTCTGTTAAACATCTTTTAACTTTTTCTTTTCAAATAATCAGAACTTCATGTAAAACTACTTTAACAATCATATCTAAGCACCCAAAAAGCTTTTTTAACATATAAAAAAAACATTGCTTGAATAAACTAAACACTTTTCCAAAAAAATAAATATTCATAAAAAGTAACAATTTGACAACTTTTACATAAACAAACGGATGCTCAAATATAAAAGACTCAATGGTACCCGATATCAGTTCCTAACTATTGTACCCATTAGGAAAGGGTCACACAGAAATAAGGTATAACATCCCCCTAACTGGGCCGCGTACACACAGGTACTAGGTATAACATCCCCCTAGTCAGGCGACAAGTTTGGACATGTCCTCACACACATGAACATCACATCTTACTCAGGCACTTTACGAAAACGCTTTAAAACTTCACAGATGCAAAACATTCAAACTTCTGAAACTTCATAGTCTTTAAGAAATATTTTAAACACTTCACAGACACAAAGTTTTCATTACAAAATAATCAGTCATAAGCTCATTCCAATTTTTATATTAAAATCATTTAACTAACTTATAGTTCAAAAATACTAAAAATCACAATTTGCATAATTTAATATCACAATTTTCATAAAAATACATGGCTTATAAAAATGCAGAAGGTTTATATCCCTTACCTTTAAGATACCCATAAAACTCCAATTACAGAGACGTTTCAAATCACACACTTAAAAATTGATAAAATGATTCTTAGACACAAAAATCCTAAAAAATTAACTGAAGCAATTTATACCGACCGTAGGTTCAACCTCTACACCAGAGTCAAAATTCTACACAATCAAAAGCTAAACGAGAAGTCTCGAATCATCAAAATATAAAACACTTACCTTAATCTGTTGTTTCAGACCCTAGAGAATCAACCTTGAGTTGCCAGAGGGTTCTGTCTTTCCTCCTTTTTGTCTGCTCTTGACACTGAACGATCATTTCAGAAAGAGTAAACACACCTTAATTTAATTAATGAACTCTTTAATTTTGCACATTAATCCTTAGGCTTAATAAGTAACAATAATTAAACCTTATATTAAAAGTATTTCTTAAATACACCTCAAGACCTTTTCCTCATTATTTTAAAATTACAAATAAGGGCCTATGATTAATTACGCTAATTACAACGTCCACTTGGGCTGGGGTCTTACATACTTCTCCATTAATAAAAAGTTTCAGCCTCGAAACTATTCCCATAAATTCCTTCTACGCTCCACCTTACTTCTTTATCCTCTTATAATAGATCAATTATTGTAGGTCTATCAAGCTTTCGCCGCGCTACTCTGATAATCCTTAATTCTAACCAAACCCCTGGCTCTCTTCCCTTTTTATATTACAATGACATCAATAAATAAATATTCAAACTTTTAATCAAATAAAATATAAGATTTCTTTTTTTAATAAAATAACACAATATCAAAAAGTTGAAGATACTAAAATAGTTTTGGGCTGAAGGATGAGCTTCGAATGAGAATATATTCTTATGGAAAAATATGTGAACTTAGCTTAAACCTATAAAATTCGTAATTTAAGTTTTGTAATTGTACAATTCTCCTCTGAGAAGAAGCAAGAATAATAAACCCACCATCAACTCTTTACTTTAACAGCCAAATACTAATCAAAAGATTTTCTTGCATGAATCACATAATGTTAATCAAAACAACATAGAGAAATTCATGAAGGAAATATCATAAAAACACTAAATGAAATTAACTATAGATATAATAAAATATTTCAGTGAGTACAATACCTAGACATTTAACGTGTACATATCACAAAATTTGATGTTTTAAAATAACACATCATCACTATATATTCTTCAAAACAAAAAATTTACATGTATCCTATCAATAGAAAAATTAATAAGGAACCTTGAAGAAATGCATGAATTTTTCAATCACTAATCTAAATTTTTATATAGGAACTTGCAAGTATCTCAATCAAATAATTTTTTTTGAAATTTTCATACATTCTATAAAAATAAAAAAAAAGAAAAAGTGAACAATCATAAACAAAAGAAATAAAACTTCAGTCCTTCCTGAAAGTTTATAAAAGTACTTTTACTTTCCCAAAAGCATAAAATATGCAACTTATAAAAACGTTTATTATAAGAAAAGAAAAAGGAAATACCAATAGAAGAAAGTCTCCCTTTTTCTTCTCGAGTTTCCCATGATAATGACAACCATTAATAAAAGTGTGCAACTTTTTTAGTAAAAAAATCAAAATATCAAGTAATAGCAACATTCTTCATTTAAATAAAAATAGTAATAACAATAATATATATAGTGATGTTCAAGTTGAGAAAACTAAAGACTAAAAAAAATAAAAATAAAATAGTAAACAACTTTCATTTTGTCTTACATTCATGGAGGAACACTAAAATGAATAAGTGTAAGCAAAAAAAGAAACATAATTTTTCATGAAAGGTTACAAAGGTTATGTTACTTTTCTAAAATAATAAAGAAAGTCACATTTTAAAAAAAAAAAAAAAAAGTTTTTTTCTTGATGGGAAAATATCTACAAAAAAAGTCCTATATATAGTCTCTCACCATCAATTCATTTTCCTAATCAAACTTAAGCAGTCCTAATCATAAAACTCTTTTTTGACATCAACCTAAACTAGCACATAGAGTCATTTTGACTAAAACTAATTCCATATACCTTACTATTCATCACTAATTCAAGCCTACTAATATAAACCGCACTCTTATACCATTTTTGTCACGCCCTAAATCCAGACACGTGACACTACAGCATCCTAGATGAGAACCCCAAATACACCGAACCTCAAAAAGTGCACACATAATGATTCATAAGCTTCCCAAGATAATAACAAACTGAGTACTTCAAAAGTTTTCATCAAAACAAAATGATTTAATTAAAATTTCCTACTTACAATCTTTATTATCCCAAGATTCTTTTTTTACTCATACCTCAAACTCATCTACAAAGTATAGAAAAGGGCGAACTACACTAGCTCAATAAGAAATATAAACCATTTCAGAATAAGCACGTTCAAAAAGAATACTTTTATCTGTAAAAGATTTGTACCTACTTAAATAGTGTCGAAACGCCTAGGGAGTATGATTTAAATAAATAAAAAGCTCAGATGAATTTTAATCAAATAAGGTACTGAATTCTGAGAAGCAAGGATTTCTTTAAGAAATATTCATAAATTTAGAACGACTCGTAGAAAGTATCACAATCTATACTTTTTGTTTAGTAATTATGGGTAATGCACTTCAAGCCTCACTTAAAATGAGCAAAAATGGAAAGAGAAAGAAAGAAGAGGAAAAGAATTTTCACTAAACAAACTAAGTAATTGCATTAATAACTTGATATTTTCTCTTTCACTTTTGTAAGTTAGGAAGCTCAGTAGCAAGAAAAATATTTTAACGATTTAAAATCAGTTGCAAAATAATATGAGCTTTAAGTATCTAAGTCCCTTTTATAATATTTTATAGTTGCAAAAGCTCTTCAGAATACTATAAGAAAGTCTATGAAGTATCTTTCAACTTTTTCTTTCTAAATAATCAGAACATCATATAATACTATTTTAACAAAAATCATATCTAAGGACCCCAAAAACTTTTAACAGAAAATATATATATATTTCTTGAATAAACTAAACACTTTTTCCAGAAAAATAAATATTCATAAAAGTAACACTTTCACAATTTTTACCTAAACAAATGGATGCTCAAATGTAAAAGATTCAATGGTACCCGATATTGGTTCCTAACTATTGTATTCGTTAGGAAAGAGCCACACAAATACTAGGTATACCATTCCTAACAGGGCGACAAGTTTGGACATGTCCCTCACAAGCTTCACACACATGAGCACCACATCTAACTCAAGTACTTTATGAAAACTCTTTAAACACTTCACAGACGCAAAACTTTCACACTTTTGAAACTTCACAGTCTTTAAAGAATAATATGAACACTTCACAGACACAATTTTTTCACTACAAAATAATCAGTCATATGCTCATTCCAATTTTTTTATTAAAACCATTTAAGTAACTTGAACAATTCAAAATGCTAAAGATCACAATTTGCATAATTTAATATCAAAATTTTCATAAAAATATATGGTTCATAAAAATGTAGAAGTTTTATATCCCTTACCTTTAAGATGCCCACAAAAACTCTAATTACAAAGATGACTTGAATTGCACACCTAAAAATTGATAGAGCGATTCTTAGACATAAAAATTCCAAAAATTAACCGAAGCAATTTAATCTTTAGGTTCAACCTCTATACTAGAGTCAAAACTCCACACAATTGAAAGCTAATCGGGAAGTCCGCGGAACATCGAAATATAAAACTATTACCTTTATATGTTGTTTCAGACCCTAGAGAATCAAACCTAAGTTGCCAAAGGTTTTGTCGTTCCTCCTCTCTGACTTTAAACGATCATTTCAGAAAGAATAAGCACACCTTAATTTAATTAACTAACTCTTTAAAATTTTCACAATAATCCTTAGGCTTAATAAGTAACAAAAATTAAACCCTTATATTAAAAGTATTTCTTAAATACACCTCAAGATCTTTTCTTCAATATCTTGAAATTACAAATAGGGGTCAATTATTAATTACCTTAACTAAGTCCACTTGGGCTGGGGTCTTACAATATAATCGTATAATGATGAACGATGTTGAGGATATCGTTCGTGGAAATGTGAAATAAAAAAACACTTAAAAAATCAATAAATGTGTCAAATGACATTGTAAAAACCCATTAATAAGATAGAAGGTCACACAAAAAAGAGTTTAATATTTAATTTTTTAAAAAGCAAGAGTAAAATTTAATTTTTAAAAAATTTTTGATAGAGTTTCCCTATAAAATGAACAACTCTTAGCCAACATAACAAACCAACAACATAAACACAAAAAAATTTAACAAATTTTTAAGAGTCCGGGTTCTCCCATAAAGACAACAAATGATTCATAAAAAAAATAATAACTATATTTTTAAGAATCTGAGCTCCCCAATAATAAAGATAAAGAAAGAAAATGTAATTGCATAATTGATATGTGCATAATTTTCTATATTTTTTATATGTTAATTTCATCGTTTTCGGTATTTCTAGTATGTAAAAGTATATATTTTAGCTTAATATCTATTATTCTTGTCTTAGGTGCCCTACGGAAGTGAAACCGATAAAAGGAAATGAAAACGGAGCGAAAACGACAAAAACGGAGCCGTTTGCAACAAATCAGCCAACCTACCCGTGAGATAGGCTAACCTACCATCACTGGTAGGTTCCGTGGCACAAAGGGCATTAGCAAACAAAGACCTACCATAGACGGTAGGTCTCGCCCTACCATTGGTGGTAGGGTAGGCTGGCAAGGACGGTTGAGTCCGAAAAGAACTCGATTTTCTTGTATTTTGTTCCAAATTCAACTTTGTTTTCTTGTATTTTTCACCTCCATATAAGGGGTATTTTGCAGACATTAGGAATACGTTTAGATATAATTAGATAGGTAGATATACAATTTAAGATTTAGAGTAGATTAGTTTGGTTAGAATTAGATCAATTAGGTTAGATTAGATTAAACACTCTTTAAATTTAAGGTTTTATACATACAATTAGTTAGTAAAGTTTCAAGATTTCTGCAATTTAGTATCTTGCATTCAAGAATTGAAGACATAATTTCAAGATTTCGATCTTCAACTTGGCGACTCAAAAGACAAGCTTGGAAGACGTTCGAGATTTCAATTGCGGCTTCGATTTCAGTCCTAAGCTTTCTTTTCCTTTTCTTGTTATTGAATTTTATGTTAATTTACAGTTTTGTTGTAATGATTAGTGAGTAGTTGTTATTGTTCAGATAGAGGTTGAACCCTAATTATTGATTATGAAATTCTTGGTTTGATTTCTTGATTTCGATGTTTGTTTTAATTTAAGTTGTCTTCTAATTGAGTTTGTTTGCAATTTTATTGTTGCGAGATTTGATTAATTGTATGGTTGTTAGGAATTAATAAAGGAAGAACAATCTAGGGCAACTAATTGGGGGTTAATTGGGGCAATTGACTAGAGATACGATATTGCACTTTTAGGTCTTCTAAATCACCTAATTTTACTGTGCTCATAAATTTTTAGGGAGAAAAGAGATTTTCCTCTAAGGGTTAGCGAGTAGGGTGGCTTACGCCTAGAGATACTGATTGCTCGATTTGAGTGTTGACCCAACTTAATTAATTCAACATCCTTTTTATTAAAGTTTTTTCAATTGATCTAGTAACAAGGATTATGGGGATTCCACCATCCAAACTCTTGTCTTTATTAATTTTCAAACCATTTTACATTAATAACTTCCTTTTTATTTGATTTATTTGTTTTCAGTTTTTGTTTCTTTTTAATCAACGACTATATTTTCTGACTAAACATTAGAAACACGAGTAGCACTTGAACCTTTGTTAGTCCTGAAGAGATTCGACACTCGGGTTGAAACTCACCTCTGCATTGTTAGGTCCACTTGCCTTGCATTATAGTAATTAGAGTAGCATCCCATTTTATTCACATCAATAATACATGCCTCTATTGAAAGAATAAGCGACTCTAAGTCTTGAAATTTTGCCTTAAAAAAGATATACAAAAACACAAGATATCACTTGTTTATTATGATTTCTTCTATAAAGTAAGAAAAACATAAAACACAAGATACACAATATGCACAATTATAAAAAATTGACAAATATACACTATTGTATCAAAGACACTTTGGAATTGTTATTTATTTATTTTTAAATCTTGAATGGCTACTTCTTCTAAATAATATTTGCTATTTTGATTAAAAAAACCATGAATGTTTTGAAATAAGAGAAATTTCTTTTAAAAATAGAGAAAGTAGATAAAATATACTCTCACATGTTACTTTACAAAGTAATAAAAGATAAAACTTAAAAGATACTCTCTTCTTTCTTTTACTTTACAAGTTTATAAGAATTCTAAAAATAATAAAAATTTGAAGCAAAAACTATATAAACTCTTAATTATTAAGGAGAAAATATAAAGAAATGAGGATTGAGAAAGAAATAAATATTGAAAAAAATTGGGTAGAGTAGAATAATTTTACTGAAATTTCTTATTAAAGTATAAAATATATTTTATTTTGAAAATATGAAAATTTTCTAAAATATCTTATATTCTTAAACCTGAGAGAAAGGGAGAGGGTCGAGAAGCTCCATACACATTTTCTTGTGTCAACTCTAGGTCTCCCAAAAAGTGCATAAACTATCTTTAAATTGTCTAATATACTATTTAATACATCCATCAAACAAAACCACATGTGAAGGGAGAGAAAAGAGAGAAGGGTCGAGAAGTTCGATGTACATTTTCTTTTGTTTCGATTCTACGTCTCCAAAAAAGTGTACAAACTATCTTTAAATCATCTAATACACACTGTTTAATATATCAATCAAATCATACCACATATAAATATATATAATGCTAATAGGTGAAGAGAAATTATTTATTTGAACTAATCACATAATTTCATGTATTTTATAACTGACTGCATTATTAAATAAGAACAAAAGAAACCTTGATTAATCCCAAAAACATCAAAATGTAAACAGTGAAGAAAGAAGAAGTCAGTCTAGTACTAGTATTCTTATGTAACTTGAAATATATCATGTGTTTTATGCAGTAATAGCATGAGAAAAAAGGATTGAAGGTCTCTACTATTTTGCATTATAGCTGTAATATTAATGGTTATCTTAACAATAGAATTTATCATGTTATTAGGAGTAAATAAAGAAAGAAGCCCAGGCAGATGATCAGTGTCACCTTCTTGAGAATTCCAAAGGCCACGGTGATGGAGCAGCAACGGCAAGCAGTGGTGGTGGACAGAGAGCCTTCACCGAAGAACAGAAACGCAACAAAAAAATTTATAAAATGAAGAATAGCAGAGGTATTTAAGAGAATAGAAGGGATAGAGAGACAGAGAGAGAGAGAGAGAGAGAGAGGGGATGGAGCTCATCTGAGCAGTACGACACAGGGCGTCTGTTGGTGGTCACCAGAGGAGGTCAGGCATAGAGGTGGTTGCTGGTCCCAAGAACGGGAAGGGATACAACTAGGGCCGTCTAAAAAAGGCGAGAGGACAGGAGGAAATCCTAATTGTCTTAAGTAAAACAAAATTTAAAAAAAATTAAATTCAAGTTCCAACCATTTACTGACCGAAACATCGATCGATAATTTGTTGAATTGGATTTACTGATCGAATTTGTCAGTTTCAGTCGGTAACTTTATCTAGTTACTAACCGATTACCATCTGGCCAGTAATCAGTCAGTAACTAGATAAAGTTACCGACCAAAACCGATTGATCAGTAACTTTGGTCACTATTTCGTTAGTTTCTAGTAGTGTAACATCTAAACTTGATAACGAAATAATAATACAAAATAAACTAAACAACTAACATAATAACATAAAATCAACTAAAGAATTAACATAACAACATAATTATAATTTTCAAAGAAATCAAAACTAGGGGACTTGTGTTAGAGGCGGGCGGAACTCCTAACCAAGCCATTCATGAAACATTCGCAAAAAATTTTGTCAATACTAGGGTTAACTGAGCTCGACTCAAGCTCACAAGTAATATGACGAGTCAAGCTCCAACTTTTCAAACTCGATTCAAAGCTCGACAAAGAAATAAATATATATAATGTCTTGTATGTAATATTTATAATATTTAAATTTTCAATTAGATAAAAAAAATTAATTATTATGAACTTTATTTATTTATTTATCTTTTGATATATTGGGGGAGGGAGAGTATGAATCGAATCCATGACCTGTTGCATGGTAAGGGGTACTTCTAACTAACTGAGCTACCACCTTGTTACTATTATAAACTTAATTAAAGTCTATCTAAAAAACCTTAGAAGGGGGTGAATAAAGGTTTTTGGCAAATTGAAAAATTTTTTGAACAATTCTAATTAAAACCTCTGTTTTTGTTTGAAGAAAATTTACTAACTCTTTTTTAATAAAATTCCTAACAAAAAATTTTTTTTATAATTAAAGATTAGACAATAAACATAAAGATAAAGTACAAGCAACAAAGAAAAGAGATAAAGTATTATAGTGGTTCACTCTCTCAATATAGCTATAACCACTACCTTGAGATTCAACACAACGATTTAACAAATCCACTAATCACAATGTTTTCACAATATCAAAATGAGGATCACGCTTCAAGGATTTTACACTCAAACCTCAAAGTTTACAAAACACAACAATATAACAAAAATCAACGGATCACCCAAGGGGGTTTTCACAAACCTTTGATCACAAATAAATATAAAAGAGTTGGGATGGGACAAGCATCCTTTTTCAATGCTACTACAAGCTTCCTTTTTCTCCTTCTTTGAAAGATATTCAATTGATGAAGCTCCAAGGAGATTTTCTTTTTGTAAGAAGGTTAAAAATGTGCTCTTTAATGCTCTTGAAATTGTTTATAAATATTTTTCAAACTTCTTAAAATTTATGGCTGATCAAATGTCATTTTATATGTGAAGGTAAAAAACTAGCCATTACTGTTAGCCAACGGTCAATGTTTTGACAGTAAAAGTGAAAAACTGGACAATCGGTTTCAAAAATAGGATGTCCGATTTTCTTATGAACAGAAAATCAGATGACCATTTTTCAAAATAGGAAGACCGATTTTTAATAGCCTAAAATCAAATGACCTTTTTTCTTTGTGAAAACTCAAAAATTCGACGTCTGATTTTTTCAGTAGTAGAAAAATCAGATGACCGGTTTTAGACTTATGACAAAATCGAACAACCGAATTTTCTGTAAAATATACATTTTCCTTCACACTTTAAAAACATGTATTTTTTATACTCTTTAAAAATGTGTAATAATTTTAAAACATAAAAACTTTATCAAGAACACTTAGTTTTTCAAGGATAATTTGTCAAAAATATTTCTTCTAAGGAGTTAATATAATTGATCAAAAATCAAAGAAACATGTTAGGGAGTTTTACAAAATTACCTTATAAGATACCCCTAACTATTCTTCTTGTCTTCAAGGATTCAACTTGATCACTTCATCTTCATAAACTCTTGTTATCTTGAGTGATCTTTTGCTTCTTTGTAGATTACCCTTGAGACTTCTTTTGTGCATCTTTTGTTCTTCTATATAAAGTTATTTCTAATTATCACAAAGTACAAGTTAATCATAACCAAAACATTTCAAATATGCTCTTAGGGCTTACAATCTCTCCCTTTTTTATTATGACAAACACAGATGCAAGATGGTGATTATATAAAACAAAAGAACAAGGTTTAGCCAAGAGAATGATTCAAAAGATCAACATTTAGAGCTAAGCATATGTATATTAAAAAAATGAGAAAGAAAGAACTCCCCTTTTCATTCTGAAAGCAAGCCACGGTTTGAAAAATAGTTTAGGAAGTTAAAGCTCCCCCTAAAAGCATGCTTCACAACAAATATGGTACCAAAAATATCATCAAGAGAACTCAAGGCCATATAAGCAATAAGGCATAATGTATAAAACTTTATACAACTCAAGGCATGTTGCCAACACAAAGTGTTCAAAACATCAAGGCAACACAACTCAAGTTATCAAGACAATTCTCAACAAAGCATATGCATCTTATATCAACATATAAGGCATTAATCAAGCATCATCATATACAAGAAAAAACAACATATGCATCTTGTATCAACATATAAAGCATCAATAAAGCATCATCGTATATAAGCAACAACAAAAACATATGCATCTTATATTTTCTCCCCTTTTTATCATAAATCAAAAAGCACAAGGACTATAAAAAATCATTGAAACAAAGATCAAGGGAATTCTCATCATTAAATCTCATAATAGAGTTCCAAACTAAGCCAAAAAAACAAACAGTTAAACAGAAACTTCATAAGCAATAGTGAATAAGTTCATAAGCAAAAGTAGTTCAAGAAAGTAGGAACTTAAGTCATAAAAATAAAACATAAACTAGCTCGTAACTCCCCTTTTTTATCTTTCTCCATCCCTCATTTGTCTTCTTCTCTGCTCCTTGCTTCTAATCTTATTACTCTCTCTTGAATGTCGGACATCTTTCCATCTAATGCATCAAGGCGACTGTTTATGAAGGCTTGCAAAGAGGTTACCATATCCATAATTTGAGTCATGCTTCCGGATGATTGACCTTCTTCAACTCGTTCCTGCCTTTTCTTTTGCCTCATTTCTTTTCTATAGGTCTCCTCTTCCTGTTCTTCTTCACTTTCCTCTTCATCGATATTCATCCCTTCTTGCCCCTCATTGTCTTCATCATCTTCATCACTCTCATTATCATCTTGTCCTGTCTTACCAACGTACCTTTCTCATTTTTTGCAAAACCCATTCTTTTAAAAGTATGTTTGTTGTAGATTTTTCCAGCCCCAATGGGATCACCAACTCCAACAAAATTAAGCAAAAAGTATTGAAAACGCGAACAGTGATTCGATTAGTGATGAAGAAAGAGAATTCTTGGTTCAGTTCTCCACCTTAACAAAAACTCTTGTGAGGAAACAACCATATGGCAAGAATTTCGTAGAAGAAGTTTGAGTTGCTAGCATGTGTTCTATGGCCATATAACAAAAGTTCATTCTTCTATGCTTATGTAAGGCTAGCATGACAAAGGAGAGCATGTTTGTAATGGAAGACTTGTGACCAACATTAGGAATGACTATATTAGAGATCATATGGTGTAGTAATATTCCATATGCATCAAGATTATTGACATTTCTATCATCATGCCTCTTAAGAACTTCTCCCTTTGTAAATATTTCTTCAAATCTTCTTTAACTTTATAGGTTAGGATCAAAACGTTTCTTACTTTTGGTATAGAACCTTATGCCATCATTAGATGTTTCTAAGATAGTGTTTAGCAATCTATCATCAAAAGAAATGTCTCTGCCACCAACCCTAGCGATCACCCATTGATATGTTATATTTCCTTGCTTTTGAATTCTACCTTTATGTAAATTTGCATAGAATTCATATATCATTTCGGGATAATGTAGTTCATTAACAGTAAGCAAGGGTCCTCACCAATATCTTTAAAAAGATTAGGGATGATTTCTATATCTTCCATGTCAGAGAGATCAACTCTGTGACCTGGAACAATCTTTCTTCTCTTTCGTGTCCATTCTTCAAAGCTTCTTTGACAGAAATGAATCTTTCTAATGCCCTAACTCCAGTTGCCACTCTTTTTCCTTTTCCTGTCCTTCCATCCCTACTACTTCCTCCTTCTTCAAAGTTTTCACCCCTTCCAACATTAGCATTCTTTACTTTCACCATTTCTTGAAGTATTTGAGTGGTAGGTTTTGATAGAGGATTTGAGAGAGAGAGATTAATGAGTAGATTGTTGTATGTTTCATATCGAGAGTGCCGGTGGTTTTTGAGAGAGAAGAGTAACAGTTGTTTTTGCCGAGAGAAAAGGATGAGAAAATGAGCCGTTTTATAGAGAGAGTGAATAAAAGCGAATGAGAAGGGTTTATCAGTTTTAGGATTTAAAAAGTACAGAAACCGTCGAATAAATAAAGAAACCAGTCGACCAATTTCTAAAAATGCTCGTCTGATTTTTTTTTTAAGGCGTCCAATTTAGTAGTCCGAAACTCTCGGCTTTTTTGTCAAGAAAAATTCTTGAAACTCTTCAAGGAAAAAAAGGACGTCCAGTTTTTCCAATACACGTCCAATTTTCTCAGCTTAAAAATGAAGAAAAATTCTGAAACTCAAAATACACATTAGTTCTGCAATTTACCGATACCAAGTAATTTCCTAAAATAACAAAAACGATCTTCTGAAAGAGCTTTTGTAAAAATGTCAGCAATTTGATCTTCTGTGCAAATATAGTTTAAAAATACTTCTCCTTTTGCATCATGATCTCTTATAAAATGATGTTTAATTTCAACATGTTTAGCTTTTGAATGTTGCATAGGGTTTACAGAAAGATTTATTGCATTTGTGTTATCACATAAAATAGGTATGTTTTTAAAAATTAAAACCAAAGTCAAGTAAAGTATGCTTCATCCAAAGTACCTGAGCATAACAACAATTAGCATATATTCCGCTTCAGCGGTTGATAAGGATACGCGTAACTGATTTTTGTTGTATCAAGACACTAAGCATCCCCCTAAGAATTGACAATTTCCACTGGTACTCTTTCTTTCTATCTTACATTCGGCATAATCCGCATCGGTATAAGCGTTAAGATCAAAACAAGATTGTTTAGAGTACCATAATCCGTAATCATAAGATGATATTAAAAATATCTCAAAATATGCTTAAAAGCCATTAAATGAGATTCTTTGGGGCAAGCTTGGAATCTAGCACATAAACACACAGCAAACATAATATCCGCCTACTAGCCGTTAAATAAAGCAAACTCCCAATCATACCTCTATACCGTTTTTCATCTACCTTTTTACCTCTTTCGTCCTTGTCAAGTTTCAAAATAAGATGAGCTCATTGGAGCTCCTATTCCTTTTGCATCGCTCATCCCAAATCTTTTGAGAAGTTCCTTTGCGTACTTCTCTTGATTGGTGAAGATGCCTTCTTTGGTTTATTTGATTTGAAGTCCAAGAAAATAAGCTAATTCTCCCATCATGCTCATTTCAAACTCTTTTGCATTAGAGAGGCAAATTTTTCACATAAACAAACATTAGTAGCACCAAAAATAATATCATCTACATAAATTTGGACAAGAAGAAGATCATTGTTACAAGAGGTTTAAAAAGGGTTGTGTCCACCACACCTCTTGAAAATTTGTTTGAAAGGAGAAATCCACTGAAGTTTTCATACCAAGCTCTTGGAGCTTGTTTTTTTAAACCATAAAGTGCTTTTGAAAGTTTATAAACATAATTTGGAAATTTTTCATGTACAAAATCGGGAGGTTGTTCAACATAGACTTCCTCCTCAATATCACCATTTAAAAAAGCACTTTTAACATCTATTTGAAAAAGCTTGAATTCTTTAAAACAAGCGAAAGCTAAAAGCATTCTTATGGATTCAAATCTAGCAACCGGAACAAAAGTTTCATCAAAATCTATGTCCTCTTCTTAATTAAATCCTTGGGCAACTAGTCTAGCTTGGTTTCTTATAACTTTTCCGGATTCATTTAGTTTATTTCTAAAAACCCATTTTGTACCAATAGTGGGTGGTTACGAAGTCTTAGGACCAAAGTCCAAACTTTGTTTCCTTCAAATTGATTAAGTTCCTCTTGCATAGCGATAATCCAAAACTCATCATATAAGGCATCATCTTTAAATTTAGGCTCAATTTAAGATAATAAGGAAAAGTTGTCAATAAAATACCTTCTTGTTCTTACCCCTTGTGATACATCACCAATGATTTCATCCTTGGAATGTCCCTTTGGATATATCACATCTTGAGGAAGATTTTGAACTTCTTGATCATTTTCTTGTTTCTCTTCAATTTCTTCTTCCTCCTTAGCATGTTCCTCCATTGCTTGAGTATGCAATGACTGGTAGCTCAAAGAGTTATCTATGTTATCATCATCTTTCTTTTCAAAAATGTTAGATTCATCGAAGTTAACATAAATTGACTCTTCAAAACGCAAAGTTCTTTTGTTGTAAATCCTATAGGCCTTTTTGTTTGAAGAGTAACATAGAAAAATTCCCTCATCGGATTTTCTATCAAACTTCCCAAGATTGTCCTTGGTGTTTAAGATAAAGCATTTACATCCAAAAACTTTGAAATAGCCAATTAAGGGGCTTTGTTAAAAATGAGTTCAAAAGGAGTTTTCTTTAAAAAAAAATGTCTCAAGAGGACACGATTCATTACGTAGCAAGCGGTATTAACGGCCTCGGCCCAAAAATATTTTGGTAGGGAGTTTTCACGAAGCATTGATATTTCTATTTCTTGTAAACTATAGTTTTTCCTTTCCACAACACCATTTTGTTGTGGGATTTTAGCGGCCGAAAAGTTGTGTTATACCAAAATCGTCACATAGTTTTGTAAAGTCATGGTTGTTAAATTCTCTCCATTATCACTTCTCATAGAGATCAATTTACAATCAAGGAAGGTTTGAATCTTTTTGAAAAGTTTAACAAATTCTTGAAATTCCTCATCCTTTTGGCTCAAAAATAATGTCCAAGTGAATCTTGAAAAATCATCCACTATAACAAAAGCATACCTCTTACCACCAATAGGAGTGGTCCTCATTGGTCCAAATAAATCCATGTGAATAAGTTCTAAAAGTTTTGAAGTAGAAATCATTTTCTTTGGTTTAAAAGAAGTCTTAACCTGTTTTCCAAATTGGCAAGCATCACAACGTTTGGTTTTCTCAAAGTGTAATTTTGGTAATCCTCTAATAAGCTCTTTTGAGGAGTGTTGGTTTAGTAAATCCATGCTAACATGGCCAAGCCTTCTATGCCACAAAAATGCATCATTATTATGAACCGAGAGACACTTTAAATTTTGAGAAATAAGATCTTCAAGATGAAAGGCATAGACATTTCCAACTCTTTTTGCAACAAAAATAGTTTTGTTTCCATGCTTATCAATGATAGAAGAGGAATCACTTTCAAAGACAACTTCATACCCACTATCACATAATTGACTAATACTAAGCAATTTAAAATTTAACCATCAATTAAAAGAACTTCCTTAATTAAAGAAGATGAGTCATTACCAATGTTACCTATATCAATGATCTTTCCTTTCTTCTTATCTCCAATGGTGACGAAGCCACTTTCGGTTTCCTTAAGCTCACTAATAAGAGATGCATTGCTGGTCATGTACCTTGAGCAACCACTATCCAAATACCACTTAGTTGAGCATGGTTTGTGTTCCTACAATAGAAGTCGAGATGACTTTTGGTACCCATATCCTTTTGGGTCCATGAACGTTAGTTGCTTTTTCTTTTACTTTCCAAATGGTTTTTACTCCCCTTTCAATTTTTCTTTTTATAAAACATTTTGTGGCCTTATGACCACTCTTCTCACAATAAGTGCAACAAAGATGTGAGAAGGATGAAGAAGCTTTTACAAAACGTGTTTGGTTTAAAAAAGTATTGGAGAGATTATATCCAATACCATTTTGTCAAATGGTCATCTTTGAGAGCAAAGAAGTTTTTCAAAAGTTTCCTTTCCTTTTGTAAATTTTTCAATATATATGGTAAGATCACTCACCTTTTTCTTTAAATCATTGTAATCAACCATGCATTTCTCAAGGCAAAGAACTTTTTCACAAAGATTTTTGTTATCTATAACAAGTTTTTAAATTTCTAAGTTTGAGAAGTCCTTTTCCTTTTTCAAAAGTTCTAAGGATTCAAGAAGAGTTTTGTTTTCACAAACAAGTTTTGAATTATCATTTAATAAATTATCAATCTTATTTTTCAACTCCTTGTTCCTTTTGGAAATCCTTGTTAATTTATCATACATTTCAATAAGCATGGAGTTTGGATATCATAATTATCATTAACAAAATTAGATAAGTTTGAAGATGAAGATTGTACCTCACTTTCTAGTGCCATGAAGCACATGTTAGCCGTTTCTTCTCCTTTACTTTTATTTGAGTCTTGATCCCAAGCTCCTATGAAACCTTTTCCTTTCTTCTTTTTCTTTTTTGCCTCAAGCTTTGCCTCTAAAGCTCCTTATTCTTTTTCTATGGCTTTTGGGAAATCGACTACAAGATGATTGGTGCTATTGCATTCAAAGCACCTAGCCTTGAAGAGTGAGGAACTTTGTCCTCCTATCTTGAATGGAGGTTTCTTCCCTCTTTTGTTGAAGCCTTTCCTGTAGAACTTCTTGATTTTCGAACCACCAAAGCCATATTCTCATCGTCATCATTTTCATCTTCATTGTTGGATGAACTTGCTTGCTCTTCCTTATTTACCTTGAGTACCATACTTTTTCTTCCTTTGTCTTCTTCTTATATTTCATTTAATCTCTTTATATTCATCTCATAGGTAAGGAGGGATCCTATGAGCTCTTCAATGGAAAGAAGTCTTAAATCTTTAGATTCTTCTATGGCAAGAGTTTTTGGTTGCCATGCCTTTGGAAGTGCATCTAGAACTTTTCTATTTACTTCTCCCCTTGTGTATTCTTTTCCATATGCCTTTAGCCCATTTTTTATATTGGTGAATCTTGTGAACATGCCATTAATGCTTTCATTTTGCTTCATCATGCATAGCTCATAATCTTTCACCAACATGGCCAATTTTAACTCCTTTACTTGGTTTGTACCTTCATGAGTGACTTCTAGCAATTTCCACATTTCATTAGCCGAATCGCATTTGCTCACTCTATTGTACTCATTCGCATCTAAGGCACAACTTAATATATTCATGGCTTGAAAATTTAGAGTCATTTTTCTTGAGTCAAATTCGTCGAATTCTTCAAACCTTCTTGACTCTTCCATCCTTTTGGGGAACAAAAGGTCTTTTCTCTAAAATACTCCAAAGATCAAAGTTAATAGAGAAAATATAGATTCTAACCCTTGACTTCCAAAATGTATAATTTGTGCCATTAAAAAGATGAGGTTTATTAGTAGAAGAGCCTACATAGGGTAGGTTTGAAATACTAGCCATTTTATATAAGATCTTTTGCTTCTTAGGATATTAAGCCTCTGAAAGAAGTCCTGCTCTAATACTAATGGAAAAACCTTAGAGGGGGTGAATAAGGTTTTTGGCTAATTGAAAAATTTTTTGAACAATTATAATTAAAACCTCCGATTTTGTTTGAAGAATAATTTAATAACCCCTTTTTAATAAAATTTCTAACCAAACAAAATCTCTTTTATGATTAAGGATTAGGCAATAAACATAAAGATAAAGTGCAAGCCACAAAGAAAAGAGACAAAGTATTTATAGTGGTTCACTCTCTCAATAGAGCTACATCCACTACCTTGAGACACAACTCAAGGATTTCACAAATCCACTAATCACAAGTTTTTACACAATATCACAATGAGGATCATCTTTCAAGAGTTTTGCACTCAAACCTCAAAGTTTACAAAACACAACAATATAACAAAAATCAAAGGATTACCCAAGGGGTTTTTCACTAACCTTTAATCACAAATAATTATAAAAAAGTAGGGATGGAAAAATGTTACCAAAGAAGCTTGAAAAGAGAAAGATACAACTTGATTCAATGCTTCTACAAGCTTCCTTTTTCTCCTTCTTTGAAAGATGATCAATTAATGAAGCTCCAAGGAGATTTTCTTTTTGTAAGAAGGTTAAAAATGTGCTCTTTAATGCTCTTGAAATTGTTAATAAATATTTTTCAACTTCTTAAAATTTATGGCTGATCAAATGTCATTTTATATGTGAAATTAAAAAACTAGCCGTTACTGTCAGCCAACGGTCATTTTCTTGACAGTAAAAGTGAAAAATGGACGACCGATTTCAAAAATAGGACGTCCAATTTTCTTATGAATAGAAAACCGATGACCATTTTTCAAAATAAGAAGACCGATTTTTAATAGCCTTGAAAAAAGTCAGATGACCGATTTTAAAATCGGGTGACTTTTTTTTTGTGAAAACTCAAAAATCGAACGTCCGATTTTCTCAGTAGAGGAAAATCGGATGACAAGTTTTAGACTTATGATGGAAAATTGGAGATTTTCCTATAAAATATACATTTTCCTTCACACTTTAAAACATGCATTCTTAACACTCTTTAAAAATGTGTAATACTTTTAAGACATAAAAACTTTATCAAGAACACTTAGTTTT
This sequence comes from Catharanthus roseus, assembly GCA_028651295.1. Classification (NCBI taxonomy): domain Eukaryota; kingdom Viridiplantae; phylum Streptophyta; class Magnoliopsida; order Gentianales; family Apocynaceae; genus Catharanthus; species Catharanthus roseus. The sequence goes on along the minus strand of JAPQWS010000153.1, from coordinate 26,575,135 downwards.
TCAAGGATAATTTGCCAAAAGTATTTCTTCTAAGGAGCTAACATAATTGATCAAAAATCAAAGAAATAGGTTAGGGAGTTTTACAAAATTACCTTGTAAGATACCCCTAACTATTTTTCTTGTCTTCAAGGAATTTAACTTGATCACTTCCTCTTCATAAACTCTTGTTGTCTTGAGTGATCTTTTGCTTCTTTGTAAGATTACCCTTGAGACTTCTCTTGTGCATCTTTTGTTCTTCTATATAAATTTATTTCTAATTATCATAAAGCACAAGCTAATCATAATCAAAACATTTCAAATCTGTCCTTAGTGCTTACACTATCCAAATTTAAATCATATACTAATATAAGCATAAGCAACAAGTTGTAATTTTGTTAGTAAATTTATATTAATTACTTTTTTATAAATTAATAATTCAAATAAAAATTTGTAATTAAGTTTACTTATTTACTTTTTACACTTATATTTTTAATTAATTAGTGTTATATACTTTTATTTTCTTTATGATACCAAAATATTATTTAAAATAATCTAATCACATATTTTTGTACAAAAGTGTGACAATAAACTAAACACTATAAAATAAAAGCTCGAGAAAAGTTTGCAAAAGGCATGTGTTCGACTCAAATTCAAGACGAAGCATTAAAAAATAAGCTCGGTGATGCTCAGCCCGATCTCGAGTTTAAAAAAAATAATAAAGCTCGAATTGATTAAGTCAAAGCTAGGCTCTACTCGAATCATTTGCACCACCTCCAACACAAGCCCCCCTTTTCCAAAATTTTTTTCAGAGTATTTTTCTTATCATAAGTCGATGTTTTCTTGCATATAATCTTCAAAATAACTTGTGTGTAGCTTTTTATAGTTTTCAAAAGTTTCAAAATCATCAAATTTTTTAGGGAGTGAGCGAGTTTGAATAAGAGAAAGGGTGAAAATAAAATTTTTTTTTCGCACTGTACTTCGATTTTCGGTGCTAATTTTGTGATTGCCAACTGTGCTCTGAAGAAATGTTACGTTAGTGTTTCAATGAAGAGAGAAAACGGGAAGGAAGAACAATTTGGAAATTTTCTATTTTCTTTCTCATTAAAAGAAAACTGTACAATCAAGTATATATATATATATATATATACATCTTTCAGTGAAAGAAAAGAGAGCTTTTCCAAAATTCCCTAACTAAATAATTACTACACGTTAAGCATGTGCTAATCATGCTGATTGTATTAATGAAAAGCCAATCGCAACATTCGATGTAATGATGACTGTACATAGGACCCATTGCTTATGTTTTAAACTCTAAGGATTGAATCTTCTCTCCAACATCTTCTTCCCATTTTCTTCCTTTTTCTTCCTTCCTTTCCTTAGCATCAAACTCAGCTTGATATTCACATTTCTGCTCATCATTTTGCTGAACATTCACAACAAAATTCAACACCCTCCCATAAGCTGATACTCCATACAAGTATATAACACCAAGTTGTTCTAGTGGAAGTTTAAAACAAGTTGTTCCAAGGGGCCTAGTGAAGATACCTTCTAATTGATCTTGTGATGAAACACCAAGAGGTTTCAATACTCCAGCCATATATCTATCTCTAACTATATGACAATCTAACTCAATGTATTTTGTTCTATCATGAAACATTAGACTTTCTGCTATATAAACTGCACTCTTTCAATCACAAAAGAGTGGAACAGGCTGTGTTTGATGTATTCCCGAATCTCCCAATATATACATCTATTGTATCTCACATGTAACCATGGCCATTGCTCTATATCCTGCTTCAGCAGAACTTTTAGAAGCAGTGGTTTGTTTCTTAGAACTCCAACAGATCAAAGGTGAGCCAAGAAACACACAAAATCCAGTGACAGGCCTCTTAGTTTCTTCACATCCAGCCCAATCTGAATCACGATACGATGTACGCTTTGTTTCATTATGTCTTGAAAAACAAACCTTGTCCAGGAGATGATTTAATATACCTCAAAACTCCATGTAATACTCTCTGATGAAAAGCAGTAGGTTTATCCAAGAATTGAGAAAGTTGTTGTACAGAAAAACTTAAGTCAGGTCTAGTAATGGTGAGATACAACAGTTTTCCAACAATACTCCTGTACTCAGTATTAGTTGCAAGAAATTTTAATGTCTACTACTCAATTTAGCAGTTGTTTCAATAGGTGTTGTAGCTAACGTACTCATAAGAAAACCAGTATCCTTTTACAAATCTAAGGCATACTTTCTTTGAGTTAACTGAATGCCATAATCACTTCTTGTAATTTCCATCCCTAAAAAGGACTTTGCCTCTCCTAAATCCTTGATCTTACAAAGATCATGCAAAGTCTTTTTAACTTTAGCTATAGCATCCTTTTGTGAACTAATAATCAAAATGTCATTCACATAGACCAACAAGATGATCAAAACATTATTCTGTTGTTTGACAAACAAACTATAGTCATGCCAGCTTTGATGAAAACCCATGATAAATAGAGTGTTAATTTTGCATTCCGTTGTCTAGAGGCCTGTTTTAAACTATATAAGGACCTATTTAACTTGATAATTGGTACTTTATAACCTAGTGGAGGATACATGTAAACTTCTTCAAGTAAATCTCCATGTAGAAATGCATGGTTCATGTCTAGCTGATGAACGTGCCACCCTTTGGCAGCTGCAACACCTAAAACCAGCTTAAAAGTAGTCATCTTAACAACTGGACTTAATGCTTCAACATAGTCCATACCAAGTTGTTGTGTAAACCCCTTAGCCATTAGCCTAGCCTTATACCTCTCATTTGAACCATTTGATTTATAATTGACTTTATAAATCCATGTACATCCAATCGCATGCTGAGCTAAAGGTAAAGGAAAAACTGTCCAAGTATTGGTAGACTCCAAAGCCTGTAATTCCGAAGACATGGCTGTTCTCCATTCTGATAATCTTACAACCTCACTATAATGCTGAGGTTCATCAATTAGTTCAACACTCAAGCCAAAAGATTTATGCTCAGGGGACAAATGATCATAAGTAAGAACAGAAGCAAGTTGATCAGGTGAAGATGTAGTTGATAAAGGACAATCATAATCGGATAGAAAAGCAGGCATATGTCTAGTTCTTGTACATTTCCTAACAATAGGTTGCTGAGGTAAGGGAGAAGGAGAAGAAGAATGTGAAATGCTCTTATGATTGATATCAAAAGAAGGTGCAAAAGAGGGAGAACAGAAGTGGAAGATTCAGAATATGGTGTATAATTATAACCAGTAAGGTCTTCAAAAGCCAAAGAAGAGGTGATTGGTGAAGAAGGAGCATCAGAAGAAACAACAGAAGGAAGAGAATGTTTAAAAGGGAAAAGAGTTTCAACAAACATAACATTTCTTGAAAGAAATAATTGTTGACTAAAAACATCCAGCAAGATATAGCCCTTAGAAACAGTAGAATGACCAATATAAACACATTGCCTTCCTCTAGGATCAAATTTAGTTCTAGCATGACCAATAGTACAAGCATAAGCAAGGCAACCAAATACGTGAATGCACCATTTCACAAGGATTGTTATTTTGAAGAAGAGGAGTAGCAGTGAGATTAATAAAAAGAACTGTATGTTGCACATAATATCCCCAACACGGTAAAGGAATACTAGATTGAAATTTCAAAGCCCTGGCTATATTAAGAATATGTTGATGTTTTCTTTCAACCACTCCATTCTGTTGAGGTGTATAAAGGGCAGCTAGTTTGATGTAAAATGCCTTTAGAAGCAAAGAAAACAGACATAGAGAATTCAAGACCATTATCTGATCTAATGGTTTTAATGGTTATATTGAATTAAGTCTCAACAAAAGCATAGAAATATTGTAACTGAATTCTAGCAGAACTTTTATCTTTTAAAATAAACAACCAAACATATTTACTGTATTATCTACCACTGTGAGGAAATATTTATGACTATTGATGGTAAGAACTTTGCTAGGACCCCATATATCCACGTTAATAAGATCAAAACAGGCCAAACATGAAGCAACATGAACAGGAAAAGACAGTTTATGTTGTTTTGCAAGAGGACAAATAGAACAGTGGCATCTATTATCAACATCAATGTTTGAATAAACATGATTCAAGATTTGCAACCTAGAAGAAGTTGGATGTCCTAATTTATAATGCCACAAAAGTTTGAATACTTCATTGGAATCAAAGTTTCCATGAGGAATTGAATTAGAAGCACCATTAGTACAAGCATAAACAAGAGTTATAGGAGAAAGAGGAGATATAGGAGAGGATAAACTAGAAGGGAAATCATCTAGGACAAATAATCCTTGTTTCCACCTAGCAGATCCAATCCTCTTCTTGGAGACAATGTCCTGAAAGACACAAGTAAAGGAGTCACTAATCACTAAGCAAGTTTTTGCAAGGAAAGTTTAGTTTATTAAACAAGATTAAAAGTAAAAGCTGGTACACACAAAAACATCTTTGAGAATAATAGAGGAACTGATAGAACAATCCCTTTATGTGTGGCTGGAACAGACTGAACAAGAAGACTAACTACAGGAATGAAAGAAGTAAGAAGTAAAGAAAATAGTAGAACAAACAATATGATCAGTGGACCCTGAATCTAAAATCCAAAGACTTGAGAAAGGTTTAGATAAGATACCTGCAACACCATTGTTGGTTGCTTGATATGCCAAAGTTTGATTCACAAAAGGCTTGACCACTGCATTTCCTCCATTAACATTTCCATGAATTTGGGTGTTATTAATCAGAATACATCAACTTCTCATACTGATCAGTGGTAAAACCACTCAAAGGAATTTGATCCATGGTATGTTTAGTAGACTGAGATTAATTCTCTGAGAGCACTGGAAAGTTAGTATTTGTAAAGGCACTACTAGCAAAAACATTACTAGCAGCATTCATCATTTGATTATAACTTCCTCCTTCTGAATTACCAGTTGTCTTCCTTTTAAATTTGTTATCTGGTGGAAAGCCATGTTTCTTATAACATCTGTTAACAATATGGCCACTATTGTTACAGTAAGTGCAATGAAATTGCTTCCTCTAATTGTTAAACCTTCTCCCATTGAAGCCCTGCTGTTGAAAGCTAACAACATGAATATGTGTAGCAGAAGTATCACAAGATGAAGATGATGCTGATTTAACATAAGCGGGTATAATTGTTTGATTGTTGGTAGACATTCACAAAGCCTTTTGATCATTGTCTTTCTGTATGCACATCACTTGCTTAAGTGTCTGATTGTTCCCACAAGATTGCTGCCTTTCATGGTTAATAGCCATATTGAAACTAATATTCATATCTGGTAAAGGAACTATCATTAACACTTTAGACCTCACAGATTCAAACATGTCATTTAGTCCTTTAACAAATCTCAACACTTCTCTGAATTAATGTTTACTCTCACTTTCTTCAAAACATCACAAGTACAGGCTCTAGATTGCATATACACACAGGAATAGGCCTGAGCATTAAAATCTCATCCCATAAAATTTTGATCTAGTATGATACTCATCAATGGATAGACTACCTTGCTTCTGTGTGTGAAAATCTTCCAAAAAGTCAGATAGCCTATAAGCATCCCCTCGAATCATATCTTTGTTCTAAATCTAACCAAATTTCCTTAGTATTGTTCATCCAGAGAACACTTGTTGGAAGGTCATAGATTTCAGCAACCAAGTGATTGCCATATCATTTGCTTGTCCCCAAGAATTGTACAACTTATCTCCCACCTTTGGTTTGACAAAGCCGGTATTATCCAGGATGAAACACAGCTTATTCTTTGAGCTTAATTATCTCCTCACCTCTCTACTCCAAGTGTGATAATTCCATCCCTTTAGCAATGAATTAGCTAAACTTTGACTAGTATTTTTACTAGGATATACATAAAAGGATGATGTATATTCCATTCAATGTTTGCTGTGAGATAACCAAAGGATTCTTATGAATTGAATTTCAAATAAAGCAGCACAGTAATTTCAGCAATTAGACAAGAAATAACCAACTCTTCAATCAGACAAATCACCAAGCATAGCAACAACCACAGCAGTATCAACAATAATCATAGTGGAACATCAAAAAAGCCAAAACTATGCTGAACCAGAGATGAAAACCGCAAGGATGAGAATTGCTCAGAATTCAAAAAGAAAACATAGCTTTTTATCAGCAAAATACCGTGAATCTATCTTCATACTTTGTTTAGAAATTGCAGCACAAACAACTCTTACACCATGAAGAAATGTTGGGTTAGGGTTTCAATGAAGAGAGAAAATAGGAAGCAAGAACGATCTGGAAAATTTTTGTTATCTTTCTCATTAAAAAAAATGTACAATCGAGTATATATATACACATTTTAGTGAAAGGAAAGAGAAAGCTTTTCCTAAAATTCCCTAAATAACTACTACGCATTAAGCATGTGCTAATCATGCTGACTGGATTAATGAAAAGCCAATCACAACATTACATGTAATGCAAACTGTACAGGGACCATTGCTTATGGTTTAAACTCTGAGAATCTTCTCTCCAGCTTCTTTTTCCTATTTTCTTCATTTATAATTTACAAAGTGGCCACACTAGTTTCTTGTGACAATTTTACATGTTTATTGTCACATTCAACCATGTTTATCAACCTATTGTACCGAAAATCCGCTAAAAATCGCACAGAGTAGTTGTTTTTTAGAGCCTTCTTGAAATAGCATGGTTAGTTGCCTCGCTCCTTTGAGATGATAGAACACCTCAAAAAAAGAAGTCCTTACTAAAATCCGGACACCACCTCTCTCTCAAATTATACAATTTGTTCAACCAACAGTCATTATGGCACCCAAACTTATCCATCAAACTATAAAATTCAAAAACGTAACACATATTACTTTTTGTATAATAAACTTAAAGCACATATACTTGTAATGCTAGTCACAATATTTTATAAAATTAGGCACATATAGCCATAAAGTAGGCACACACTGTAATAAAACTGCGCACACAGATCAGAAAACTGCGGGCACATGCATGAATAAATGAATATAACTTAGGCACACTCTATTTATAAAGTTGGAACAAATGAAGTTAAGCATACAAGCTTATAAAATTAGACATACAGATCAATAAACTTAAAGCACAAATAACTGTAATGCTAGGCACACTCCTATATAAATTTGGTATACATAGTCATAAAAGTATGTACAAACTGTTATAAAAGTAGGCACACAAATTAGAAAAATGCAAGCACACATACTTATAAAGATGTATAAATCTAGGCTCGCTCTGTTTATAAAGTGGGTACAAATGATTATAAAGTTCAAATAAGGTGAGCACACATAGTTAATAAAGTATGCATACTCTGTTATAAAATTGGGCACAAATAGTTACAAAAATAGACACTATCTATAAGAGTAGGCACACTTTAAATTTAACAAATAAACTACAAAAGTTACATAAATAAAATCATATGTAAGTTTAAAAAATACAACATTGCTTTACATTAAAACAAAACATATAAAACAGAAAATTAATATTACACTTGTGCATAAAAGTATGCACATTTTGTTTCAAAAATAGGCAAACAACTTAAAATTTTAGGCACAATGGCTTATAAAAATAGGCAACTAACTACTGCAGCATAAATAAGTAATACAAATAAAATAAAACAATTCACAACTAAAAATAAATTTACATTTGATTGAAAGCACAACAAACATTGCATTGAAACCAACAAAAATGTTTAACAATAGAAACAAAATAAAACTTCAATATTACACTTATGCATAAAGCATGCTCATTTTGTTTCAAAAGTAGGCACACACAGTTTAAAAACTATGCACAATTGCTTACAAAAGTACACACACTAACTACTGCATTTCAAATTCATAATATAACTAAAATGAAAATGGTACCAAACCATATTAGAATTGAAATATGTTTGAAAGCAAAACAAACATTACATTAAAACTAACAAAATAGTCTAGAATACAGAAACATAACAAAAATTCGAAATTTACTCTGATTATAAAACAAAGGCACACTTAATTGCAAAACGAGGCACACTCATTTATCGTATTGGGCACACTTTGTAATCAAACTAGGCACACATATGTACAACAACACAACTTCTCAAAAACAACCACCAAATTGGAGGAAAAAAAAGACGATATCTTACGTGAATTTCTTCCTCCACTCTATCTTCACAATTGGAAGTGTTTTAAGGCACACATGCATTCATCAACAAAAAAACCACAAAAACAACAAAACAAACCGAAAAATAAGCAATGTATTACCTGTAAAATATTCTTCAACAGATTCTGATAGCATCAAGACAACATCTTTGAAGGACAAAGGATTTAAAACATCACAATTGACCTCATCTGTATCAACAATCGACACAATATTAGTTTCTTCACAATTCTTCATTGATTACAGAATGTTGTAGACGATTAACAGATGACCAATTGAATGAAATCACACAAAATTCGATAAAATCGACTTGTCTGAGCAACGTAGAATCGTGAGAGGAGAAGAAGATTGCAGAAAGAAAGGAAAAATACGTCTAAAAACAGAAGAAGCTTGGTGAAGAAGAAGGCGCGTAGATTTGGTTGATTTTGTTCATAATAAAATAATTAAATCATTTCTCAAAACGACGTCGTTTGATAAGTGAGTATATCTTGCATGTTGCACTTAGATTTATGGTATAGTTCGCCCCAAACTTAGCTTGATCTTCACATTTCAGCTCATCATTTTGCTGAAGCTTCACAACAAAATTTAACATACTCTCCATTACAAGTGACTTTTTTTTTAAAAGTTCCATTCATGTTTCATTTTAGCAATAAAAAATATAACTGATGAGGTATATATCGAAACGGAACCAAATCAAAGATCTTCTACACATCGACATCAACAAAGAAATAAAAAAACGAGGAAAGAGCTTAGATAATGTTGAGGCCAAAATAGCTGCTATAATTACAACAAGCTATATTTACGATAACGAGACACAACAAACGACAAAAAAACCCTTGTGCCATAGAGTAAGAAGATACAAACACAATGTAGACAGAAAAGTTGGCATGCTGTAGAGATATAGCTACTATAACTACAGCAGACTACATCTACGATAACATGACGAAGCAAAGGCCAAGAACTTTGATACCATAGAGTAAAGATATACAAACACAATATAAACATAATAATATTGTGTATAGAAATAACTTGAAATGATATTATTTAGAAAAAAAAAAAAAAGGAAAGCTTGAAATGATATTGATTGAGGATTCTTTAAAAAAAAAAAAAAAAAATAGCGTGACTGTTAGGATTTCCAATTTTTACAGTCCAATTGGAACGACAACAACCGATCCTATAAAGCCCACCCGAACGAGGAAAATCCGTAGGGCTACCCTCAACACCACTCTCTATTTATACGACCCTTCGCCCAAATCAATCCAAATTACTGGTTCAGAAATATATATATATATATATGTACATATATAGATTGGATTGAGAGAGAGAATTGCAAGGTTTTTTTTCTTTTCTTAGCCCGATTTTCAAAAAAGGCCACCAAATTGGTCACAAAATTTTTTTATTCGGAATGTGGTCATAACGCACAGTGGTTGTGCGTTATTACAAATGATAATGCACAATTACTGTGTATTATCCGTTAATCTCAGTTAATCACAATGCGTTATCTGCCACATTATTCTTTTAATTTTTTTTTAATTTTTTTAAGAACTCAAAACTTGAAACATCCATAACTCTGTAATCGTATATCCTTAACGCATATGACCACTTGTTTCAATGGTCATTGTAAAGAAAAACGCAACGGCATCGCCAAAAAAGTGATCCGGACGCGTTTCCCTATATAGTCAAAAACTTTGACAGGACATAAGTTTACACTCGTATGTCCGATTGAGACAATTCTTGTGGGCATTTTGTGTATTTTTTTGAGATCTACGCGATGAAAATGACCCATACGGGTTTCTATTAACCGTTTCCACAAAAACACTCTAGTTTTATTTTAATTTACGTTTTTATAATTTTATAATATTTTCTCTCTTATTAAATAAAATTTCATACACTTATTATAATAATGTTTCATGTTAGTTTGTCGGTAAGTTTTCTATGTTATTTTTCAAACTTGTGAATTAGTGATAACGCACGATGAAGATACGTTCTCTTTTAGGTTGTTTTTAAAATAGGTATAATAAAAGAAAAAAACGAGTTGCAATGTGGGACTTTTCCGATGGAGAGAAATTTGTTTTTCCGGAGCTTTATTGACTTTTTTGGCTACGCTTATCCTTAATTTCTTATGGACTACTCTATGGCTCTGTTTCTGGAAGATTTCGGAAACGGCTTTCATTTCGGAACATTTGTTTCTGCTGCTGCCTTTTCTGCTTTTGTTGAACCCGCAAACCCTAACCCAAAAAAAAATTTGTGGAGGCTGTGATAAATTCTTGATTTTATAGTCAGATCTTGAGCTACCTGTATCTTGGCAGGACAAAGCTCTCTCTGGGTTTTGCAGCCATGGCGGGGTTAGCCCTTTATTTTTCTGATGAATGGCAGATCTTTGAGCCTTCTCCTACTGCAACCGGTGAAGGAGGTTTAGTATGACAGAGATTGGTTTTGGGATTTGGTGTTTAGGGTTTATAATCTGTGTTGAACGGAAGGTGTATTAGACAATCCTTGCCGCAATTTTTACTGTTCATAGTTGTAATTCACGGAGGCTGTGATGATTTCTTCAATTAATATTCAGATTTTGAGCTACCTGCATCTTGGCAGGGAAAAACTCTATGGGTATTTGCGGACATGACGGAGTCAGCCCTTTTTTCTTCTGATGAATGGCAGATCTCTGAGCTTTGTATATTACTGGCCGGAGGTAGTAATATATTTAAGCTTACAAATCAAACAATCACGATTTGTTTGAGCTCAGATAGAAGAATAGGAAGCAGAGAGTTTGGGATTTCTCTGAGGTTTTGCCCCTCCCTGTTTGCCTATGATTTCTCCCAAAAATCAACATCCTTCTTGTTCTGGAAACTGAAATCCAATCAAAATGAAGCGTTAAATATCTTTCTTCGTACTTTCTTTTTGTTCTCTTCGGGTTCATCTTCGATGGTCGTGGCTGCGGTTGTGGTGAGGGCATTGGTGTTCGATAAAATTGAGGCGGTGATGATATTTCCTTGTATCATTCTTCCTGAGCATAACGATCGGGCAATTGAGAAAAAATCCGACCCGTATCTTGGCTTGGAAAACCCGGACGGCATGTTTCCCTCCCTCTTCCTCTCTCTAAAAAACTTTCAACTTTGAAGATTAAAACAAAATTATAAGAAAATGTAGATCTTTTTTAAGAAATCAAAAATCTTTTTTTAAAAAAAAAAAATTGGGACACTTTTGCCCACATTTTCGTACATATTGGACCAAAATGTCAAGGCATGGATCGAAAATCCACTTTCAAATTTTTTTTAAATATGTAAATAAGTATAAAATTCCACACATCTATTAGTATGAATTTAATGTTGGTCCATTGGTAAGTCTTTTACCTTTCTTTTATGAGGTTAAGGGTGACCTCAAGAATAAAAAATAGGCATCTTATCAATAGACCAACATCAAATTTTATACAAATAAATGGATGGAATTATATACTTATTACATATTTTAAAAAAAATATTTTGAATAGATTTTCACCCAAATGGACGAAAATATCCTCTGATTTTCGCCCAACTTTCGCCCCAAATGGGTGAAAATCATACGATATTTTCGTCTATTTGGGCGAAAATGACTCAAGTGATGAAAAAAAAAAAATTTAGAACTTTTCTTAACTCAAAATTGATATTTTCTTTTAAAAAATCTTCAAAGTAAATCATATCTATCTCCAAAATGTATTAAATATGAAAGATTGAAGTTTTAGGATAGTGAGAAGTTAAAAGAGAAATTTTTTAGAGAGAGAAAGATGGAGGGAAAATTTGAAATTTTTTCGAGTTATCCTTATAAATTTCTGAGTTACCTTTATTGGTCCCATTCTGGAAGTTGAAAATAAATTATTGAAAAATGGGGTTGGGAGAGAAAACGCATGTTTTAATGGTTTTTTACTTTTTTTTCCCCTTGAATACATAGATGCAGGTAGGGCTGTAAACGGGTCCAAACCTCAGGGTACCCCAGACCCGGACCCCTACCCTTATAGTGAAACTTGGACCCAGACCCGCACCCATACCCTCTAGAGTATAAAATTCTGGACCCAGACCCGACCCTCCAGGGTCCAGGGTAGGGTACGGGTATATCCGTACCCGTATGATATTTTTCTATTTTATTTCCCTGTTAAACCAAAATATGTAAAACAATGTATAATTCAAAAAATAAAAATTTTAACATGATTAACATAGGTAGAGTAGAGGTAGTAGGTTATGGTTAAAGATAAGAGTAAAATAATATGTTAAAAAAATTATAAATTATATATTAATATAATATAATATATAAAATATATTATCATTTTATTAATACGGGTATACGGGTATACGGGTCTGGGTATCACCATATCTTATCCGGACCCATATAGCAGTATAAATACGGGTATGGGTACGGGTACGGGTTAGCGGGTATAAAATTTAGACCTTACCCGCTAAAAACGGGTACAGACCCGTGCGGGTACGGGTAAGACCCGCCCCATTTACAGCCCTAGATGCAGGCCAAAGCAGTGGTTTTAGTGTGATAAAAAAAAAAAAAAAAGTGGTTTTACTGGTGTTTTTTAATTATTCTTTTCTGGGAAATTTTTAGTGGTTTTAATGGTTACTAGTAGAAAAATGAAATTGCGTGAGAAATCTTATTAATAAAAACATATTTCAGTATATTAAAATTAGGGTTAATTATATTGAGGTGCCCTTATATTTGATATTTTTTTCATTTTAGTATCATGATGTTATTTTTTTAACAGTTTAATATCTTCTATAATATCTTATACTATAAAAATTCACTTTATGACCAAAATATCCTTTTTATATATAAATGCTAGATTATTGAAGTGGAAGAAATTAATATTTTAAACAAAAATTTTATTGATTACTTTTTCTTTTTTAATATTTTTAATTTGAAAAATATGAATTTTTTTTCCAAATAAAACTCACTTTAATTCTCGAAAAGTAAAGTTAATAAGTTAATGCTATTTTAAGCTTTAAATACTTTTTTTAGGAGAAAACTTGAAATATTTGATTATATATTTTTCATAAACTTGATTTAAAAGTTAATAAATCTAAGTTGGGACATAATGAGAATCATTTTGAAATTGAAAATTCTTAATTTTTTTTTATTTTGAGTTTTTTTCAAAGTACAAACTTAATCTAAGATCAAGTTTGTTCAATTTTATTAAAAAAGAAATAAAAATTAATGTGCATATATATATATATATATAAAGTATCAAGTAATAAAAAAATAATATTAAACTATTAAAATAAAAATAGTCACAAACATTATAATATTTTAATGAAACTAACTCATTATTTTAAATGATTCTTAAATATTAGATAGGGGCAAAAATAACTTTTTAATAAAAAGTTAAAACTATTACTATTGACCGTTTGTCAAGAGTACTAAATAGTTAAAAGGATAATGTTAAGTACTAAACGTAGGAGTATTTTAATAAAATTGACCTTTAAAACGAACCCTTCTTTTTTATTAGAAGCTATGTAGCGACATTGAGAAATCCAAAACTATCCAGCAAAGTTTTAAATCGAGTAGTGATAGGTGCCTTGGTGTAGAGCGATTAATCGCCTTTGATGAGGACTTTTTGGTAAAATTAATAAAAAGTAAATGATAAGATTATTCGATTGCCCTTTTTTACTTCAGTAAAGATTGTCTATTCGAATTCAAGGTGATTAAAATTTCTCCCCGGAAGAAATTAATCATAAAAAAAACGATATTGTCCCTCGCGCAAATGGGAGGGAAGTGAGCCAATTTAAGCGGGAAGTCAGCTTGCTTTCTCTCTCTTCTTTCTTTCTGTTGCATCATGTAAGGGAACATTTATTGAACAAATTATTTTTTTTCTCTAAAATAAGAGATAAAAGGAACGAGGAATATCAACAATTTTGCAAATCATAACTTCCAAATACAAATCGGATCCAATATTCTCTCATTGAATACTCAGTTCTAACTTGAGAATGAATTATAATGGAAGGAAATCATATTTCTGTATCAAGAGACGAGCTGATATTGAATGATGGTAGAGGCGAGGAAAGCGAGCTAAGGGAAGGAGAGGAAGACTTGACGTATTCCACTTATTTTGCAGAGTATAGAGGACGCGACGATGCTGAAGAACCCCAAGAACCAAGAGGCTGAGAAACAAAGCAAGTACTCATTATAAGCATAGGTAAATACTTCAACAACGTTGACGAGTTTTTTGATTCATATAAGTCGTATACAAAAAGTAAGAATTTTAGTGTTATTAAAAATCCGGTCCTTAAAGAAAATATCAAACTATTAGTTGTGATAGAAATAGAAAAGCTAGCACTTACAAGTGGTCAAAAAAGATAGAATGCCCTACTCGTATTTGTACAATTTTGAGATATAATGGAATGTGGTAAGTATCAAAGGTTGTGGAACAACACAATCACGAATTACACCCATCTATGTCCAGGTTTATGCTTGCTCATAGAAGTCTATATTCTAATATGAAGAGAAAACTGGAAATACATGACTCGGCTGGACTAAGTCCCAACAAAAGTGTGAGAATTTTGGAGGTACAAACTGGAGGACCAGACAAATTAGGATGTCTACCTTAAGATTACAAAAACTATTTCCAAAAGGTGAGGAGGTTTAACATTAGAGTTGGGGATGCAGATTGCATAAATAAAATGTTCATTAGAATGTATCAAAAGAATAACGATTCTTCCATTTGATTCACATGGATTATGAGGGTAGGCTAGATAGTGTTTTCAGGTGCACCCTTGAAAGAAAGTTGCTTATGAAGAGTTCAATGATGTGATTTGTGTTGATTCAATGTATCTTGTTAACAAATACAAGGTGTCCTTTGTGACTATTGTTGGAGTCAACCATCATGGCCAATCCACATTATTTGGTTCAGCACTCCTATTTCCTCGAGAACACAGAGACATATATTTGGTTTTTCAGTACTTGGCTTGCAGCAATGGGGGGTCAAGCACCTGCTGCAATTATAACTGATTTATGTGGGAGTATGGGGAATGCAATTAAGGAAGTTATGCCAACAACAATTCGGTGATACTTGATATGTGCTTAATTATCTATATTTATATATGTTAATTTCATCTTTTTACAGTGTTTTTATATGTAAAAATGTATATTTTGGACTAATATGTTTATTCTTGTCTTAGGTGCTTTTAAAAAGAGAAAACGATGAAAGAAAACAAAAACAGAGCGAAAACGATGAAGACGGAGTCGACGGGGTCAATAAAGCTGATCTACCGCCGGAGGCAGGCTAACTTACCACCGACGATAGGTCTCGAGGCCAAAAGTGATTTGCAAACAGAAAGCTACCAGTGACGATAGGTTACCCTTACCGTCGACGGTAGGTACCAACTTCCAGAATAATTTTGTGGGCAGAATCCTATCGCGGACAGTAGGTCCTAGCTGGTAGCAGTTTTATTTTGGTTTTGACTCAGTTTTGATGTAATTTCTCCACTATGAATAGTTAATTCTGCCATTAGGGTAGGGAAAAGCAGTTAAGAATAGTTAGTAGAGATTTAGGGGTAATATTTGGTTAGATTTTCAGTAAATTAGTTCTTGGAGATCAAGATTGAAGATCCAATTTCAAGATTTCGATCTTCAATTGAGCGACTAGAGAGACGAGCTCGGGAGGCGTTCAGGACTACGATCGCGACTTCAATTTTCCTCTTAAGCTTTCTTTTCCTTACTCTGTTATTAAATTTAATGTTTAATTTCAGTTTTATGACATGAATAGTGAGTAATTCTTTATGTTTGGATGAGAGTTGAACCCTAGTTCTTGTTTACAATTTTGGTTTGATTTATTGATTTCGATGTTTTTTTAATTAAAATTTTCTCCAATTTTGCTTATTTGCAATTTAATTATTGCAAGATTAAGATTAATCGCAATAATGCTTGGAATTGAAAAAGGAAGAGTATTCTAGGACAACCAATTAGGGATTCAGGCATTTGACTAGAGATACGATTTTGCACTTTTAGATTCTTTAGATCACCTAAATTTACTGTGCTCATAATTTGTTAGGGAGAAAAGAGATTTTGCACTTTCGTTTTTCCCTTTTTCTCTTTTTCTTCCTTTTCCAGAGTGTCTCTCTCCTGCAGCCCAAAAATGGGTCGCGGACAAGAGAGTCACTCAGGATAGTTATTGAGAAGTCGTTCGATGAATCGGTCATCGAACATTTTAACCTTGAACGTCTCTTTGGGAGGTTTGGTTGGGTACCTCTTCTTTGCTAAGTTCTACCCTGACCTTGTTCGTAAATTCTATGGTAATATGCTTCACAAAACGGACAAGGATCTCGAAACCATTATTTCTACTGTCAAAGGAGTTATAACAATCTTGATTAGGGAGCGTCTTGCACCTATTCTTGGGATTTCGGACGAAGGGACTTCAGTCACCATGGACACGAATAAAAAGACTATAGACGAGGATCCATGCTGGAGTTATTATGCGGCTTGTTATTTCTTTGATATCCGGCCACATCCGATTGATCATTACTGGATCCTCCATGGTGGCGGTTTTCCCACTCTTCTTCCTCATGCCCTTACTTATTTCTTTGGGCATACGCTTGTTCAAAAAGGGGGCGGGCAAAGTGATGTTCGCATTATATATCTCTAAATTCTTGAAAAGCTTCACGATTGCTCCCCCTTCATGATACACACGATGCATAATACTAGGTGTGACAACACCAAAACCCGTGTGTATCTATACCCTGTGATTTTATCTAGAGTTTTTGCTGCCTTTAATGTCAATTTTGAAAGTGAACGTGTGATATCCCTAACCCTGCCACTAGGTCAATTGCGGCTGAGCAGAGTATTTGCGTGCCTCTCGGCACTAGACTATAAGTCCCAAAAACGAGAGCCCAACCCCGGAGCAACTCTAAAAGTATATACACAAAATATGCAGCGAAAAAACTTAAATAAATGTATTACCACTAGTACGCTCCAAACACAAGATTTTTTAAAAAAAAATTCTTAAACTGTTGCAATACAAAATAGAAGTCTAATACCAACAAAAACTTATAATAATATAAATAGAAGAACCTTACACTTAGCCCGAGTCTAAAAAAAAAAATAAAACATAATATGTGTCAACCAAAGCATAAACATGCCCACAACTTCAACGACTTATCGTACCTCTGTTTGTCCTGAGTTGATCTGAGGAGAAAACATGAAATGGAAAACATGAGCGCGAACGCTCAGTGAGTCCAGGTGTGTGTGCGTCTCAGTGATTCTTTGAAATAATGATGATGCAATTTCACGAAACCATTTTATGCAATATTAAAAAAAAAAATTTATTTTAACAATACTGATACTTCAACTAAAATAAAGGTTTCGAGCACAACTGGGAACTCTGAGCGAATCAAGACACATTAATGCAGTTTCTACACCCGAATGCAAAGAAACATGCAATGCTACAATTGGGCTCAACGGACAAGGTCCGGATCCCAAAATGAGGTCATCCGAAACATGTCCGGCATCTCGTAGTTAGTACCAGCCCAACACCATACGAGCGCTTGATTACCAAACAACCGCTCTCCCAAAACTGGTTGAAACATCAAGCTACAGATTCCTGGGGTACCTACCAGGTCTGCCCTGGGACCAACCTCGGTGTCGAGCCCCTCCTGACTCTTCACTAGGAAGCTGAATCCCACCGCAGAGTATGATGCGGTGTCCACGTAGACCGATTGGGCCACACCCTCTGCGATTTATGCCCCTCTTCAAGTGGACCCACTCTCCCGAGTTTGAATCGTCCACGCCATCGGAAGAGGCCCTCGTATGGGGGACTAGCCACGTACAGTGCAATCCGCTGGCACTTCCGAACACAAGATCATAACCAGAACTGTAACCCTGGTCGGAATGAGATTTTCATATGTGTTTATAACAGAAAGGCCATTTGTCTGGCCGACAGGTCAGAATCAAGTCGTGAATATTTTCAGTAAAAATCCCCATTCGCCAGTTTACCATATGCTTATGCAATCACACACATGTATGCCCGATTTATACTCATGCATGTCAAAACAGTGTAGCTTTTCGAAAACTAGAACATTTTCTAACAAATAAATCTTCTCAGAAAAACTTGTGTACGGCCAAAACCTGTTTCACAGAAATTATAAACCGTTTTGAAAAGGACACACCTATATGTAGCACGGCTCCTATGCATTGGCTAAGAAAACAGGTAATACATTGTGGAGAACATCTTCGAAAAACATACTAAACTGTAACATGCGGAACGTAGTAAATATTTTATAACAGACTCAGAAAACATGCCTTACAAGGCCCGTAATATTTGCAAATACTAGAAAACAGGGTTTTGTGGACTCACCTGGATGCGGCTCTGGTGCTATAATCTTACAAACATGACACCAATGAACATTTAAGTACAATTCCAAACATTTCTATTCGTCACTGAAAATAAAAGACAATAACGCTTTATGAACCTAGGTTATAACTACACATATTCTAATCCCAAGATCCTAAACTTCTTAACCTAGCTACACTAAAAGAATACATACGCACTAGTGATACTAAATATATATGCTAACGCATATACAAAAATTAGGTGTGTATATATATCGAGATTAGTCACGAAAGTTAAGTATACCCAAAATTATATATATATATAAATCCATAAATGTTCAAATCATTTTCAAGAATCGTTTATACTAAAAATATATATAAAATTTATGAACGCCAAAATTAGTTATAGAAGTTATGTATATTAAAAATATACAAAATTGTGTACTAAAATATATATATATATATACAAGACTTTATTTAATAAAATTATATATATAAAAAGAAAATCACATATATACTAAAATATATATATAAATATATATTTACCAACTATATATGCTAAAATTGTTCACAACAATTATATAAGCATGTATAAAGTTATATATACTAGAATTTATTTATATAGTAAAATATATTCAAGACTTCATATACTACAATTCTTTATAAAATCCCCATGCATGCAAAAAGATATACTTATATATAAACAATTGAAATTTAAACTTGTAAATATGTATACTATAAATATACATGTAAATATATATACTAAAATATATATATATGTTAAACTATACATGCAAATATATATGTATATATTTAAGATATATAGATACTAAATATATATATGTGAGAATATGAACAATTGTGTATGCTAAAATACATATATGTATACATAAGAAAGTACACAAAAATCATTTCCCAAAATTAGGTCTACTAAAATCATTTTAAATAAAAGAATTATACCAAGAAAAATTAAATAAATAAATTTATATAAAATTAAATAAAAACAACCAAAACAAAAATTAACTAACTTTATACCACATTATACCCTAAATACCTCATCTCAAGACTCTAAAATTAAACTCTACAACCCATCATCAAGAGGAAGAAAATAAGTTAAACTTAGCTAATCCAAATAAATAATCAAAAGCCAATTCTAACCCCTAGCTTAAGAAAAAAAAAAACTTGTAACAACCTATATATAAGTAGGTATATATATATATATATATATACTAACTAGTAGACATAAAAGCCTTCATAATCCTACACCCTACAAAAAAAAAAAAAAAATCACAATCACTAAAATGACTAATAAAACAAGAACAAGAAAAAAAATAAGAGAGAAAGACAAAAATACTCAAAACATAAAAAACAAAGAAAGAAAGAAAAAAAAACACAAAACGGCAGAAGGGAAAAAAGAAGAAAGAAAGAAGGAAGAAAAAAAATAAAAAGAAAAAAAAACAGGAGCCTTACCTGTTGTTGTTGAAGCCGAGAGGAGGGGGAAAAAATTGAAGGCATCAGCCTTTTTCTCCCCTTAATACACACATATATATATATATATATAAATATATATATATATACTATCTTTCCTTATGCATGCATTGTGCTAAGTGGCACACCCCTCTCAAGACAAGTGGCTTGGTTTTTTTTTTTTACAAATCATAATACTTTAATATATAGAAGAATACTAATACTAATACTAATAATATTAAAAATAATAATATAAAAATAAAAGATAAAATCCTTTCATAAAAAAAAAACCAGTTTAACCCTACGTGGGACTACCGAGTATTTTAAATTGCTAAAAAGTACGTATAAAAAATTCTTAGGTTTTAACTATGCTAGACCCCGACTACTACGTTAACATCATTCGCCTTCTCAAGATTGCCCGAGGTGCTTACCGAGTGGGGCATTACATTCTTCCCTCCTAAGAAAAATTTCGTCCTCGAAATTTAATAATCATACACCTAGAAGTTCTGGATACTTCTTCTTCAAATATTCCTCATTCTCCCAGGTTGCCTCATCAATTCCATGATACCTCAATACAACTTTACACATTGGAATCTGTCTCTTACGTAACTCTTTTACGCTTCGTTCTATAATCTCTGTTGGTTTTTCTTCATAGGACAGATTAGCACATAACTCCAGTTGGTCATCATTGAGCACATGATCCGGTATAGGATGATATTTCTTCAATTGTGATACATGAAACACGTCATGTATACCCATCAGTTCACTCGATAAGGCTAACCGATATGCCACTTTACTAACCCTATTAATAATCTCAAACGGTCCGACATATCAGGGGCTTAACTTTTCTCCCCGTAGACATCTAGGTTTTCCGCGATGTGGCGTAAGTTTCAAGAAGACTCGATCTCCCACACTAAACTCCAGGTCCCTTTATCGGGCATAGCTCTTCTGTCTACTTTTAGCCGCCCGAAGCTGTTCTTGTATTATCCTAACTTGTTTCTGCATTTCCTCCAACTCTGGCGTCAGGTTCTTTTGTTTCCAATTTCTTACCATACAATGCATCAAACGGTGCCATTCTTATTAAAGAGTGGTAGCTATTATTATAAGCAAACTCCGCACAAGCAAGATTGTCAATCCATCTGTTTCCAAAATCTAAGGTGCAAGCTCTCAACATATCCTCTAGGGTTTGAATTGTTCCTCGGTTTGTCCATCGATTAGGGGGTGTGCTGTAGTACTGAAACTAAGGTTGGTCCCCATAGCTACCTGGAATTTGGACTAAAACCTTGAGGTAAACCTTGGGTCTCTATCTGACACAATATCAACGGGTACTCCATGAAGTCGCACAATCTTGTCTACATAAATCTGCGCCAACTTGTCCAAAGGGTAGGTCATACTAATAGCGATAAAATGAGCCACTTTCGTTAAACGATCAACGATTACCCAGCTAGCATCCTTATATCCCCTGGTCTGGGGCAAGCCCGTGACAAAATCCATGGTTACATGATCCCATTTCCATTCGAGAACAGGTACGGTTGTAGTAGTCCTGCTGACTTTTGATGTTCTGCCTTAACTCTTTGACATGTAAGATAAGCTGCTACATGCTCCGCAATTTCTCTCTTCATTCCATTCCACCAAAACTTTTGCTTTATGTCTTTGTACATCTTATTCTCTCCAGGATGCATTGAATATTTACTTCTATGAGCTTCCTCTAGAATCTTATGCTTAAGTTTAGTATCATTGGGTATGCACAACCGATTCCGGAAGTACAAGCTCCCATCAGCTTCTAATGTTCGAAAATCTTCCAGTTTCTTAGTTTTCACACGGTCTGTAAACTCCTGGAACTCCTTATTATTCTCTTGGGCGCTTCTAATATCTTGTTGTAGGGTAGAGGTTAAGCTAAGACTGGATATCTTTACTTTTCTACTCAATGCATCCGCCACCATATTCGCCTTTCCTGGATGATAGTTAATCGGGCATCGATGCTCCTCTAGTAATTCCATCCATCGACGTTGTTCCTTGTTCGGGTCGGGCAAGGTTAACACTGGTGCCGAAGTCAGTCGATTCTTCAATTCTTGAAAACTCCTCTCTCACTTCTCTGTCCATTCAAACTTGGTTGCTTTTCTGGTTAATTGTGTTAAAGGTCCAGCAATCCTAGAAAAGTCCCTTATGAATCTCTGGTAGTATCTTGCCATGCCCAAGAAACTACGTACTTCGGTTGGTGTTTTGGGTTGTGCCCAATGAGTTGCCGCTTCTACTTTTGCCGGATCTACCGAAATCCCTTCCTGGGTGATAACATGTCCTAAGAAAGTTACTTGACTCATCCAAAATTCGCATTTACTGAACTTGGCATATAGCTTATGCTCTCGCAAGGTTTGCAACACTTGTTGAAGATGTTGTTCATGAGCTTCAGGGTTGGGTGAATAAACAAGGATGTCGTCTACAAAAATCACCACAAACTTATCCAAGTAAGGACTAAAGACTCTATGCATCAAGTCCATAAAAGTCGCCATTACATTAGTAAATCCAAACGGCATAACCACAAACTCATAATGCCTATAACGTGTGTTGAAAGCCGTTATCGGGATATCCTTCTCTCTTATCCTGACTTGGGAATGCCCCTGTCTTAGGTCCAATTTAGAAAAGCATCCCGCTCCTCGGAGTTGATCAAATAACTCATCAATGAGGGTTAGTGGGTATTTGTTCTTGACGGTCACACTATTCAATCTTCTGTAATCAATACACATTTTAAGGGTTCCATCATTCTTCTTTACAAACAAAACTGGCGCACCCCAAGGAGATGTACTTGGACGAATGTATCCTTACTGTAATAGTTCTTGTAATTGTTTTTTCAATTCCTTCAACTCTTCTTGCGCCATCCGGTATGGAGTTCGAGATATTGGTTTAGCATCAGGTACCAATTTTATGCTGAACTTCACTTCTCGTTCTGCGGGTAGCATAGTTAACTCTTCAGGAAATACATCCCCAAACTCCCTTACTATAGGTACTGTTTCTAATCTCACCTCTTCCTTAGGCTCGTTGAGTAAATATGCTAAGTACCCTTGACATCCTTTCCATAGAAACCTCCTGGCTTTCATGCCTGACAAAAAGGGATTCTCTCGTTTCGTCCGCTTTCCTTGGAACACCAGGATTAACATACCCGGTCTACTAAACTTAACCAACTTCCATCGACAGTCTACTTGAGCGTAATGTCTAGCCAACCAGTCTATCCCAAGTATCACATCATAACTCTCAAAGGGTAAGGCAATTAAATCACCGGCTAAAACCACACTCTCGACCTAGATGTCACAACCTGAGTACTTTACCTCAGGCATCCTACTTACACCGATAGGAGTGCTAACTAACAACTGATAATGCATGTCAACAGAGGGTATATGAATATGTTTTATGAAATGCAAACTCACAAAAGAATGTGTAGCTCCAGGATCAATGAGTGTTCTTGCTAGTTGAGAAAAGATTGGTATCATACCTTTAACTACGTCTGCTTTGGTGTTCACAG
Organism: Catharanthus roseus; assembly: GCA_028651295.1. NCBI lineage: Eukaryota > Viridiplantae > Streptophyta > Magnoliopsida > Gentianales > Apocynaceae > Catharanthus > Catharanthus roseus. The sequence continues at coordinate 26,551,702 of JAPQWS010000153.1, read as the reverse complement.
GTAGTCCATTCAACGCATACACTTTCGCTTTCACTTGTGGCTTATTGCTCCTTCCTTCTGTGGCTCCTCTTACAACTGGGGGTCGGCCTGGTCTTCTGGACGTCTCTAGAGGTACTTGTTGTATCCTAGGGCACTGGTCCTTGGTATGTCCTGGTTTCCCACACTGGAAACATAACCTCAACTTCCAATAACACGTGTCTGCCATATGTCCACTTCGTCCACAGTATGTACATACTCTATGGACTCCTCCAGGGGTTAGGGTTTGCCGGCCTCCATTCCCGATCCTTTGTTCACCACGGGGTCTCTTAAAATCTCTAGATTTCCAGGGTCCTTGTACAGGATGTTTATAGGGGGTTGCAGCAGAGCCAATAGCTGCTTTCCTCTGCGTAACCACTTGATCCGCCATTCCTGTCCTTGTGGCAGCTTCAACTGTTGTCGCGAATCCCATTGGTGGTAAAGGTGCCAATGCCGGTTGTAGTTCCGCCCTTAATCCCTTCACAAATTGTCGCGTCTTATTCTCATCCGTATCTATCAATCTTAAGCAGTATTTTGCCAACCTATTAAACTTTGCCGTATACTGGGCAACTGTCAGCTTACTCTGTCTCAATTGCTGGAACTCATCCTCTCGCTGCTCACGAACCCATCGAGGTATGTACTCTTTTGAACTCTTCTTGAAAATCAATCCAGGTACATGGTTGGTTCTTGAATGCCCGAGCTTCAGAAGCTCTAAGCCACCAATCCTTTGCCATTCCACGAAGTCTAAAAGCTGCGAATGTTACTCTTAGGGCATCCTCATACCTAAGGGTGTCATAAATATCATTTAGTTGTTCAAGAAATAGTTCCGCTTTGGTTTCTTGCTCTGCTTCTCCATAGAACTCTGGTGGTCTAAACTTCAAAAATCGTTTTAGTGCTTCATCTGTCCCAATGGCAGGTACTCGCTCATTTCTTCTTGTAGCCATTGAAGTTTCTAACAACTCCGTCATTCTAATCATGAAATTTTCCATTACCGTATGCATAGCTCGCTTTGGACAAGGTGTGTTCTCCCCAGTGGGTTCAGGCTGTCTGCTTTGAGAATTCTCGGACACAGCCTCATCTGCATAGTTGGAAGGTCGTGAATCTGACATATTTCTAAACATCAGAAGTTTCATCGCTTATAAGTTTGCAGCTACTCTATAACAAGTAAATGTATAAACTCATCACAAGCACCAACATTAACACATTCGTATAAATATAAACATATATATATATTTATAGATCTCAAAATCAGGATTTACAGTACAAGTGGTGTCACAACTAAACCATCTTGGTCCAATCACTCCCAAAAATATGTCACCGGGTTACTATACACATCCAAAAACCTGGGGACCTCCTATCCATTATCCTAAGGCTACTATATCTAGCCTCAATCAATCACTACTTATACCTATCCCAGTAACTATATACACAAAAATCCCTACATTCTATCCCAAGCTTACTCCGCCGAAGGGTGTTGGCTACCAGAACCCCCCGGTCGAGACTGCAGCTCAGTGCGGGCACTGTTCACAGAATTCCTAATAGTACCAAGGAACTGGGCGATAAACTGCCTAAGCCAGTCCCGCTCGCCAGTCAGCTCTTGAATCTCCCTCGCTCTTGCCGCGTGCACCTCTCGCACCTGGGCTAGCTCCGCCTCCAGCATAGCGGTTCTCACTGCCGCCTGTCGGAGTGCCTGGCGGACGTATAGAACAAGGCATCCACCTTATAAATCTCCTCTCTCAGCTTGGCGATTTGCTGTCCAATGGCCTCTACCTGCTGCCCGTTCCATAAACAATAACCACAGACGGGTGATAATGGTACTGGGGATCCACCCACTGCGAGGGTGTCCATACCCTTAGCATCTACTGGTGCTGGTGCTGCTCCCTCCTGCTCAGGTAGCATCCCTACATCAGACTCAGCCTCGCTGGGGTATTCCTCGATTGACACCCAGGCTCCACTATCTGCACTGTCGGTCCCTCTACGGTCTCGCTGTCTGATAGGTCAATAATGGGGATCGGCTCTCTCTCCGGTACAATCTCCCTAAGGGAGTATGATGATGAGGGGGTCGTCCCACTAGACCCACTCACAAGTACACCCTCCTGATATATCGATTTACGGGTATGATGTGCCATCTATTACCTACAAAACAGAATCTTAGGGCCAGTACTAACCAACAAATCAAATGACTGACATCAAGGTTAAACAGTTAACTCCTATAGCTTGTCTATAATCCAACATTTTAAACCTAGGAATGAACCTAGATGCTCTGATACCACCTGTGATACCCCTAACCCTGCCACTAGGTTAACTGCGACTGAGTAAGGTATCTACATGCCTCTCGGTATTAGACTATAAGTCCCAAAAACAAGAGCCCAATCCCGGAGCAACTCTAAAAGTATATATAAAAAATATGTAGCGGAAAAACTTAAATAAACGTGTTACTACTAGTTCGCTCCAAACACAAATTTAAAAAAAAAAAAAACTTCTTAAACTGTTGCAATACAAAATAGAAGTCTTATACCAACAAAACCCCATAATAATATAAACAGAAGAACCTGACACCTAGCCTAAGTCTAAGAAAAAAAAAAAACATAATACGTGACAACCAAAGCATAAACATGTCCTTCTAGAGAAACATAGTCCAAGATTCCATGCCCGCAACTGCAACGACTTATCGTACCTCTGTTTGTCTTGAGTTGATTTGAGGAGAAAACATGAAATGGAAAACATGAGCCGAACGCTCTGTGAGTCCACGTGTGTGTGCGTCTCAGTGATTTCTTTGAAATAACGATGATGCAATTTCATGAAATAATTTTATGCAATATTAAGAAAAACATTTTATTTTAACAATACTAATAGTTGAACCAGAATAAAGGTTTCGAGTGCAGCCGAGAAGTCTGAGTGAATCAAGTCACATCAACGCAGCTTCTACAACCAAATGCAAAGAAACATGTAATGCTACAATTGGACTCAACGAACAAGGTCCGGATCCCAAAACGAGGTCATCGAAAACAAGTCCGGCATCTCGTAGTCAGTACCAGCCCAACACCATATGAGCGCTCGATTACCAAACAACCTCTCCCAAAACTGGTCGAAACATTAGGCTACAGATTCCAAGGGCATCTACAAGGTCTGTCCTGGGACCAACCTCGGTGGCGAGCCCCTCCTGACTCTTCACTAGGCGGCCGAACCCCATTGCGAAGCATGATGCGGTGCCCACATAGGCCGATTGGGCCATACCCTCCGCGGTCTACGCCCCTCTTCAAGTGGATCCACTTTCCTGAGTATGAATCGTCCATGACATCGGAAGAGGCCCTCGTACGGGGTACTATCCACGTACAGTGCAATCCTCTGGCACTTCCGAACATAAGATCATAACCAGAACTGTAACCCTGGTTGGAATGAGGTTTTCATATGTGTTTACAACAGAAAGGCCATTTGTCCAGCCGACAGGTCAGAATCAAGTCGTGAATATTTTCAGTAAAATTCCTATTCGCCAGTTCACCACATGCTTATACAATCACACACATGTATGCCCGCATGTCAAAACAGTGTAGCTTTTTGAAAACTAGAACATTTCTAACAAATAAATCTTCTCAGAAAAACTTGTGTACGGCTAAGTCCTGTTTCACAGCAATTATAAACCGTTTTGAAAAGGCTACACCTATATGGAGCACGGCTCCTATGCATTGGCTAAGAAAACTGGTAACGCATTGTGGAGAACCTCTCCGAAAAACATACTAAACTGCACATGCGGAACGTAGTAAATGTTTTATAACAGACTCAAAAACATGCCTTACAAGGTCCGTAATATTTGCAAATACTAGAAAACAGGGTTTTGTGGACTCATCTGGATGCGGCTCTGGTGCTATAATCCTACAAACATGACAGCAATGAACATTTAAGTATAAATCCAAACATTTCTATTCGCCACCGAAAATAAAGGACAATAACTCTTTATGAACCTAGGTTATAACGACACACGTGCTAATCCCAAGATCCTAAACTTCTTAACCCTGCTACACTAAAAGAATATATACGCACTGGTGATACTAAATATATATATATATAAGCTAACGTCATATACAAAAAATTAGATGTGTATATATATCAAGATTAGTCACGAAAGTTAAGTATACCAAAAATTATATATATATCCATAAATGTACAATTCATTTTCAAGAATCGTTTATACTAAAAATATATATAAAATTTATGAACGCCAAAATTAGTTACAAAAGTTATGTATATAAAAATATATACAAAATTGTGTACTAATATATATATATATATATATACAGGACTTTATTTACTAATATTATTTATATAAAAATAAAATCACATATATACTAAAATATATATATATATATATTTAGCAACTGCATATACTAAAAGTGTTCACAACAATTATATAAGCATGTATAGAATTTATTTATATAGTAAAATATATTCAAGACGTCATATACTACAATTCTTTATAAAATCCCCATGCATGCAAAAAGATATACTTATATATAAACAATTGAAATTTAAACTTGTAAATATGTATACTATAAATATACATGTAAATATATATACTAAAAATATATATATATATATGTAAAACTATACATGCAAATATATATTTAAGATATATAGATACTAAATATATATATGTGAGAATATGAACAATTGTGTATACTAAAATACATATATGTATACGTAAGAAAGTACACAAAAATCATTTCCCAAAATTAGGTCTACTAAAATCATTTTAAATAAAAGAATTATACCAAGAAAAATTAAATAAATAAATTTATATAAAATTAAATAAAAACAACCAAAACAAAAATTAACTAACTTTATACCACATTATACCCTAAATACCTCATCTCAAGACTCTAAAATTAAACTCTACAACCCATCATCAAAAGGAAGAAAATAAATTAAACTTAGCTAATCCAAATAAATAATCAAAAGCCAATTCTAACCCCTAGCTTAAGAAAAAAAAACTTGTAACAACCTGTATATAAGTAGGTATATATATATACTAACTAGTAGACATTAAAAGCCTTCATAATCCTACACCCTACAAAAAAAAGAAAAAATTCATAATCACTAAAATGATTAATAAAACAAGAACAAGAAAAAAAAAAAAAAGAGAGTAAGACAAAAATACTCAAAACAGAAAAAAAAAGGAAAGACAGAAAACGGCAAAAGGGAAAAAAGAAAAGAAAGAAAGAAGGAAAAAAAATAAAAAGAAAAAAAAAACAGGAGCCTTATCTGCTGCTTTTGAAGCTGATAGGAGGGGGAAAAAATGGAAGGCATCAGTCTTTTTCTCCCCTTAATACACATATATATACTATCCTTCCTTATGCATGCATTGTGCCAAGTGGCACCCCTCTCAAGACAAGTGGCTTGGTTTTTTTTTTTTTTTCAAATCATAATACTCTAAAATATATATAAGAATAATAATACTAATAATAATAGTATAAAAATAAAAGATAAAATCCTTTCATAAAAAAAAACCACTTTAACAATACGTGGGACTACCGAGTATTTTAAACTGCTAAAAAGTACATACCATAAGTTCTTAGGTTTCACTACGCTAGACCCTGATTACAACGTTAACATCGTTCGCCTTCTCAAGGTCACCCGAGGTGCTTACCGAGTGGGGCATTACAGAACGACGATCACGATCAACAACATTATTGCCGCAGATAATAAAGTTAACCACTTTCAATCACTGCGGCTATTCTTGGGATGAGAAGAAAAAAGTGCGAATACCTCCGGCAGATAGGTTGCGGGACGAGAAGAAAACCACTCAAACTGGCATTGGGGCGTCTTCCTCGCAGCCCGATAATGGGGAGAGTAAGGACGATGAGTCTTATGACCTTTCAGATGAGGATGCACCTCCTATAGTCCCTATGGATGCATTCCAGACTGCTTTTGAACAGCTCCGTGTCACTCAAGACATCCATGGGGCCTAGCTAGTGGAGATAGTGGAGTCGACTCGTCCATATGCGGATGAGTTGGCACATAGAGGACATCTATTGATCGGCGGGAGTTGATTCTAGCCTAGTTGTGCAGCAGATTCATGCTTGATCAGGGTTGCAGTGGAGGTGGAGGCGTGGAATTTAGTCCATAATAGGGAGTTTCTCTTCCCCTTTCTTTCATTCTCGTATTTTCTTTTTCTTTTATGTTTTCTTGCTTTTTTTCATGTTTTCTATTTCTTTATGTTTAAGTAGTTTTGCCTTTATTTGTTTCTTTTAATTGTTTTGTGTGGGGATGGCTTCCCTATATGCTTACTGCTTTATATCTGCGGGATTGCTTTCCATGTATGTGTTTTATTTGCTTTTGAGTTTTATTTGTTAGTCTAACCCTCACATTGAGGACAATGTGGATTTAAGTGTGTGTGTATAAGGAGGGGGGAGGGGGGTAAGTATGTCTTTTTTACTTTTCTTTATCTTTCTTTCGCTTTTATTTTAACTTTCAGTCCCTTATTTGAAAATTTCTAAAAAAATAGAAAATTTGAAAAGTTCAAAAACTTTTATTTCTTTTCCTTTTTTTATTATTAGAAAAATCTAAAACTATTTTCATTGCCATTTTTAGTAGAGTACTTAACTGCAAAACCTCTTTTGGTTTTTTCAAAAGACGGATTGCTTGATCATTTTGAAAACCATAATTACTAATTTTCTTACACGATTAATGGTTTTCATGCACTTATAAATGTCGATTAGTAATAGAAGCTTAGGAATCTTAGGAAATTAGCATAATGATAATTATTTCTCAGGTCTTTGCCTGCTTGTTTATGTTTTTCTGTCCTTAGAAGCAAAGAGTTCTAGTCTAGGGCGGTCCCAGAAATAATAGTCTTATCGTTTTTACCTTTCTTGTTGTATCTATATGAAATCAACCCCTAGTTCCTTTTTGTGCCAAGGGTTTTAATCCCTTCTTTTCTTTGTCCTTTTAACCTCGCAATACAAATGACCCTCAATTCGTGGAGCTAGTTTTTAATATATTTCTTTTTAGGCATTTTGAGTGAAGAAAAACAGATAAGTATGGTGGTAAAGGTGTGAAGAAAAGAAATATTGTTTTTAAAAAAGGATATTTTGGGTATTTTAAGTTGTTCGGTGCTTATGGTTATTGAAAAGAGAGAAAAAGAAGACAAAGAATTTGATGCTTGAAAGAAGAAAAAATGTGAAAAAGAGAAAAGATGAAAAAAACGAAAAATTTACAGAAAATGGAAAAAATATGATTGTTTATTTTATTATGGTAAAAATTCTCGAAAAAGAATATCAAGCATCTCTCTCTCTCTCTCTCTCTCTCTCATCTCTCTCTCTTATACATGATTTTCATGATAAGCTTGAGAAGAATGATGTTAGTCACTCCCTAAAGGCGGATTAAGACTAAAGCGACTCTCGGGAGGTAATGAAAGAGATATTCAATCAACTAAGCAAAGAACCACTACCATAGTCTTCACCAAGACAGCAGGAAGGAAGGCTCCTTTCATTTCTTTTCTTTCTCAATGCACTAGCACTATTCTTCCCACTTAGCCCCTACACGAGTAGGAGAGCAGGGTGACGAGTGAAAGCTTCTTGTTCAGCCTTAGAAGTGTTGATTCTACGAGATAGTGCGTACCAAAAGAATGAAGTAGGATGTTCAAGGTTGCGTGAGAAGAGTGAAAAAGATGGTTAGAAAGTTGTTCTTTAATTTTGTTATATAGTCTTTTGGTTGCGTTAGCTCTATCTCAGTTGTTTTTGTTCTCTTTTGACCTTCGTTTTTTACCCTTTACATGTCTCAAGCTAACACTATAAGCCGAAAAGTCCTACCGAATCGGGTATTGACCTAGAATAGGGCTTAGAGCAGATAAGCGATAGAAAAATATAAGTTTGTTATGCATTTTCTTTTTCATTATGTTAATTACTTGACATTCCTTTTCTTCATTAACAACAATATGAGCAATTCACACACACATTTTTGATCTGTAATGATTTTTAGTGATTTATGGTGGACTTGGTGATTCTTGTCTTTCGTTTATTTTGATTTGCCTTGGGAGTTGAGCAGTAAAGTATTTTGCTGAAGTGGCCTTATCCTTAGTTTTCCTTAGTTCATTTGTTGTGTTTGTTTTGATTTTTCTTTTTTGTTTTTGTGATTATCTCTGCTACAGTTGTTTATGGCAGTTCTATGATCTTAATTCTTTTAAGTCGGCTCCTTCTATTTTCTTTGTATTGTCTTTCCTTATTAAAAGTTTTTAACTCCTCCATTTCTGTGTTGCTTGAGGGCAAGCAATAGATTAGTGTGGGGTATTTGATATGTGCTTGATTGTCTATATTTATAAATGTTAATTTCATATGTAAAAATGCATATTTTGGACTAATACCCTTTATTCTTGTCTTAGGTACTTTTAAAAAGAGAAAATGGTGAAAGGAAACAAAAACAGAGTGAGAATGATGAAAATGGAGATAGGGTCCACAAAGCTGACCTACCGCCAGAGGTAGGCCAACGTACTGCCGACGGTAGGTCCTAAGGCCAAAAGTAATTTCAAAACAGAAAGTTACCGGCGACGGTAGGTCACCCCTACCATTGACAGTAGGTCCCGAGGTCAGGAATAATCTTGTGGGCAGAACCCTACTACGGATGGTAAGGCACAACCTACCGTGTACGATATGTTCCAGCTGGGAGCAGTTTTATTCCAATTTTGACTCAGTTTTGATGTAATTTCTCCACTATAAATAGTTAATTCTGCCATTAGGATAGAGAAAAGAAATTAGAAGTAGTTAGTAGATAATTAGGGGTAGATTTAGGTTAGTCAATTCTTCAAATTTTTGCATTCAATTAGTTAGTTAAACATTAGATTTTCAGTAAATTAGTTCTTAGAGATCACGATTGAAGATCTAATTTCAAGATTTCGAGCTTCAATTGGGCGACTCGAGAGACGAGCTCGGGAGACATTCGGGACTACGATCGCGGCTTTAATTTTCCTCCTAAGCTTTTTTTTCCTTACTTTGTTATTGAATTTAATGTTTAATTTCAGTTTTATGACATGAATAGTGAGTAATTCTTTATGTTTGGATGAGGGTTGAACCCTAATTCTTGTTTACAATGATTTTGGTTTGATTTATTGATTTCGATGTTTGTTTTGAGTAAGTTGTTCACCAATTGTGCTTGTTTACAATTTAATTGTCATGAGATTAGATTAATCATAAGAATGCTTGGAATTGAAAAGGAAGAGTGCTCCAGGGCAACCAATTAGGGATTAATTGGGGCATTTGACTAGAGATACGATTTTAGACTTTTAGGCCCTTTAAATCACCTAAATTTACTGTGCTCATAATTTGTTAGGGAGAAAAGAGATTTTCCTCTAAGAGTTAGTGAGTAGGGTGGCCTTCGCCTAGAGATAGGGATTACCCGATTAGTAGTGATGGCCCAACTTAAATAATTCAACATCGTTTTCTTTAAAGTTTTCTAATTGAATTTGTAACAAGGATTGGGGAGATTCCACCGTCCAAACTCTGCTTTTACAAGTTTTTAACCCTTAATTTTAGTGCTTGTTTTCTTTAGTTTCTAAAACCGTTTTTCAGTTTTTAGTTTTTAATCCTTTAAAACCGAACTTTCTTAGACTAAACATTAGTGATTCGATTAGTACTTAAGCCTTTACCATTCCTCGAGAGATTCGACACTTGGGTATAACTTGTTTACTACAGTGATAGATCCACTAGCTTGTTGCTTAGTTTAGTAGTCATTCCCTTATTTTTAATACGTACACATCATTACTACATTTGTCATATAATGTGCAAGCTTCTAGATAAATTTAAGGGTTTCAGGGAGCAGTTTCGCGAGGCAAGAAAGGAGTTTAGATCTCTTGTTTATGACAATTTGACAAAATCAATGTTTGAGACTAACTGGAATCAGTTTGTTGCTAAGTATGGACTTGAAACAAATCAGTGATTGATTAAGCTATATAGCAAGAGAGAACGTTGGGTTCCTGTGTACTTGAATCATATGTTTTGGGCAGGGATGTTGTCAACTCAGAGAAGTGAAAGTATGCAGGCTTTTTAAAATTTTTATTTTAATGCATATCTCCGTTCAACTAGCACTCTTAAGTATTTTGTAGAGCAATATGAGATTGCAACCAGGCATAAGGTGGAGAAAGAGGTGTATGCTGAATATAAATAAACCGTCACTTGTTATATTAATAATACCATGCTTGCCTTTCTTAACTTGGATGTGAACATTAATGTCTGGGGACCTAGCTGACCTATATATATGGGTCTTTTTCTCGGCATGGAACTCGCGTAGCTGTATGACTATTTTTTTTGCACAAAATGAATGTCCTTATATGGAGTTATGCACTTATAGTTGTTATATTTGGGGGAAAACGCACTTATACTTGTTACATTATCAATACCATGCTTACTTTTCGTAACTTAGATATGAACAATAACGTTTGGGGACCTAGCTGACCGACCTACTTGTATGGCTCTTTTCCATTTGGCCAAGCTGCCCGAGGTGTATGACTATTTTTTCGCGTAAAACCAATGTCCAAGATTTATGGCTCTTTTCCATCTGGCCGAGCTGTACTTACATTGAGTTACACATTTATACTTGTTTTCATCATCAATACCATGTTAGCTTTCCGTAACTTGGATCTGAATATTAACGTTTAGGGACCGAGCTTGCCTAGCTGTGTGACCGAGTTGTATGATTGTTTTCCCTCTGGCCCAGCTGGCCTTATATGTCTCTTTTCCTTGCGGATAATTTTCCTTATATCTCACCTTCTTCAATTTTCTTTTGTATATTTGGTTAACTAACTCCAAATCGAGTAGGTCACCGAGATAGCATTCTATGTCTATTACTCTTTCCATGCATATTACTTCTGCCCTACTAGGGTTTCAGTCAAAGAAAATCAATAGTTTACGAAATAAAAATCAACATCCAAAGTACGAATGATTGAATAAAAATCTGAAAATACATTAACCATCATGAACACCAAGTATTTTAAACAATATAATGAAGAGAAATACTAAACAGACAGAAACCTTTATCATCCACTTCTTTTGTTGGTGGTGTCTAATGTTCCACAAGCAAAAATCTAGATGGAAATCCATCCGTTTGATAATGTCTTCAATATCATTCTTCATTCTTTTGTGATCTGCCTTAATTTTGGCAATTTCTCCCTCCATTTGAACAAGCTTAAATTGATTATCAACCATACTTGAAGGATTATAATCAACAACAGTGTAGGCCTCATCTAGCCACTTGAAAAACCCACATGACCTCTCAGATCCCTATGAGAAAGGAGATTACGAGTAACCGAGTTACATGTCTATAGTTATGATTAAGGTAAAGAATGTAAATTCAATAGTTTCTGCACCTTGAAATTGCCACACTTGATAAACTTTCTTCCTCTGGTCTTGGTTGTCTTTGAAGTCATTATTGCGGCTAGAAACCCACACCAATATTTCAGGGAGGAAGGGATTGTGAGTTTAGATGCAGATTTTGTTGTAAATGAGGATGAGCTTTGGGAACCTTTGATCATGGCCATTTTTTTTTCATTGAAAGAGTTGATAGAGTATTCAGACAAGAATAAAGGATTGTTAAGGGGGGCAAACTAGAGTTGGAGTGGGCCCTATGAAATCATGAGATCATAGATTTCATGAAGCTGATTTGATGCAATAAAAGTTGGATAACTATAGTTTAGGTTTAAGTTAACGACAATTCAGGTTTTTTTAATTATAGTTTAGGGTTAGGGTTTAGTTAATTACTCAAGTAAAAATAAAAAGATGATAAACATTATCATAATCCTACATTATAAATATATTAAAATAATAATATGATCAATGATATTTATAATAACTTGATATATATAATACATTTATATCGTATAATTTTTTATTCAGTTAATTTGATATTTCATAATGTTTGACTGATATCGAACACTATATGCTTTAATTCTTAATGAGGTTTTACCGATTCAAATAAAAAGGTTATTAATTATTAACATAATATACGTATAATCTTTCATTTCACAGTTACAACATGTATTATGATTGTCATTACCATGTTATGAATAAAATTAATTATTGTTAATGTTTACATATGATATATATTAAATGAGTTATTAAGAAAATAATACATCATATTTTCATTTATTTATATTGATAGTAACTGATATGAATCCTCTTTCAATTGTTGAATTTAGATCTAGTCTATCCAAGATCTCCTCCTTGATTTGAAGTACCTCTATTGAGGATTTGAAGCTCCAACTTCCAATGAAGAACCTATGTGGAACAATGCCTCACAAACCCAAGCATTGAGAGGTCAAGGCTCTTTCCTATATTGCTGATTAAAACCTTGAGGCAACAAACACCTCAAAACCCCAAACACACAATATAAAAGACCTAGAATCAATTGAATCAAGAACACAAACTCTAGACTCAATCAACAAAAGGAATTGAGATGAACAATTGAATTCTATAGACTCATCATACTAATGCATTCAATTTCTCACTACTAAGGACTAGAACCCTTAGCAAGCTAGAGTAAACAAGGCCGAGGAATCCTAAGAGACCAAAGAGAACTCTCTCCCAATCAATTTCAACAAAATTCACAGTTAGACTTATAAGGAGGTTATAAAGGGGTATTTATAGACTAAAGACTTAATCCTAGCTTAACTAATGTTTAAGGCCTTCAATTACATATAATCCCCTTAATTAGGAGCTGAAAAGTCAACTTACATAGCGAATTCCCACTAAAAAGAGTGGTTACAAAGTTTCCTTCCTGAGGCTTACCAGCGACGATAGGGTAAGGCCTACCATCGGTTGTAAGTAGCTTGATCCGAGCACTATAACGAACAGAGAGCTACTGGCGACGGTAGGGGTGACCCTGCCATCGATGGTAGGGTGTTTTTACTCCAAGACATAGCCAAAATTTGCTCCAAGTTGGTTCCTTGGTTGCTCCTTATCAATTGAGTACTTTGTAAATAACTTGGGATGCTTTCCTTGGACTTCAAACTCCCCATCTTTGCTATTCAAAGCTTCCATTATGCAAACAAACATGTTACTATCCTCTTGAAGTTGAGCTTTCTTCCTTTGCGATCTTGTGATCGGTCCAAGCTTTACTTCCTTGAATGATGGACTCATTCGATTCATATCATCTGCCCCACTTTTGAAAAGATTCGTCCTCGAATCTTTACCTACATCAAAAGGAGATAAGTCACAAACATTCAAGGTAGCGCTATCATTATAGTCACCTAGAAGATCAATTTTATATGATTATCATTAAGACGTTCAAGAACTTGAAATGTTCCATCGCCATAAGAATCAAGCTTGCCCTTGCGTTGAGAAGGAAAACATTCCTTCCTTCGATGCACCCAAACCAAATCACCGGGTTCAAACACCACACGCTTCCTTCCAACATTCTTGTTTTCCATTAATGTCTTATTATTAAACTCAATGATGTCATGCACCTTGGCATGAATGGACTTGACAAACTCCACTTTCTGATTACCATCCAAGCTCACAATGTGATCTATAGGCATAGGAACCAAATCAAAAGGAGTCAAAGAATTAAAGCCTTACACAATCTCAAAAGGATAAAAGGAAGTAGTAGAAGGTTTAGCCCCATTCTAAGTAAACTCAATGTGAGGAAGAGCTTCTTCCCATCGGCGCAAGTTCTTCTTAAGGATGGCCCTAAGAAGTTGGCCAACGGTCCTATTGACCACCTCCGTTTGGCCATCAGTTTGTGAATAGAAAGCTGTAGAATACAACAAATGAGCACTAAGTTTCTTCCACAAAACAAGCCAAAAATTACTAAGAAATTTAGTATCACGGTCCGAAACAATGGTCTTAGGAATGCCATGAAACCTCACTACCTACATGACTAGCATCATCAATTTTCTTGCAAGGTATGAAATAAGCCATCTTAGAAAACCTATCTACCACCACAAAGATAGAATCCATGCCTTTAAAAGATTTAGATTAGCCAAGAATAAAATCCATAGAAATGTCCAACCAAGGAACTTTAGGTACATCTAATAGAGTATAAAGTCCATGAGGTAAAGTAATAGATTTAGCCCTTTTGCATTCTAGACAATTACCACAAAATTTCTCAACATCTCTTTCATATGAGGCCCATAGAAATTCTCATGTAAAATGTCGTAAGTTTTAGAAACACCAAAATGCCCCATTAATCCACCACAACAAATCTCCTTAACCAACAACAATCTAGTAGAACAAGATGAGATGCACTATTTACGATCACAATAAAGAAAACCATCATGAACAAGGTACTTACCACTAGGCACAAGCAAGAAATTCTAATATATCCTTAAAATCATGATCACTAGCATATAACTCTTTAAGCATCTCAAAACCAAGAATTTGAGCTTGCAAAGTAGAAATAAGAGTGTACCTTCTTGACAATGTATTGGCAACAATGTTTTCTTTACCTTTCTCGTAACGAATGATGTATAGAAATGTCTCAATGATCTTCATCCATCTTGCACGTCTCTTGTTCAACTTTTGTTGCCCTTTGAGAAATTTCAAGGACTCATGATCGGTGTGCACTACAAACTCCTTCGGCCACAAATAATATTGCCAATTGAGTTCTGTAACTTCTTTATCTATTATGCAAATTGCCTCTGTCGTGGCTGATATCAATTCCTTGCATACTTGGCCGAAAAAGTCTCCCTTATTTCTGACGTCCCTACTGCCGAGGAAAAGCATTTAGGCTAATCACTCGATACTCAGCTCAATTACTTTTCTCCTAGGACTTAGTATTTATGGTATTAATTATATGAACTTTGCAGTTTTTATGTAGCTAAACATTGATAATCTTGTCGAGCTAGTGAATGTTATCATTGTTTTTGTTTTCTTGATGATATAATAAGAAATGTAAAGTAATAAATACTAAGTGCTTGGCGATGTCAAGAATATTTTTTATAATTAGTACCCTTAAAAAAAATAACACAATAATAGTAAATGCATTTCTACCTACACTCGGTTCTAGGGGTGTAAACGAGTCGAGTCGAGCTCGAGCTTGACTCGACACTTTTTTAATGAACACAGCTCGATCAAGTCTATTAATTTTAGCTTGAGCTCGAGCTCGACTATTTTTGTTGAGTTAGGGCTCGAATTCATTTTTTTAAAGATATATTATATATAACAATTAAAATAAAGTAACAAATTACATATTATGGCTCGATAGGCTGATGAGCCATCGAGTCAGTATTAATAAGGCTCAAACTCGGCTAGTTTACTTAGCGAGCCGGTCGAGTTCAGTCAAGAGCTCGCTCGAACCGAGCTCTGAATGAGTGGCAAGTGAGTAACTCACGAACAATTTTGCTCATTTATACCCTACTTGGTTCCACTCTCAAATTTATGTATAAATAGTGAAGGCTACTTTTGTTTCTGTTCATCTTCCAAACTCGTCCTTTCAGTATTGTTTGAAACTTTCTTCCTATGGCTTATGTACCAGATGTTGAGCATCATCCATTGCTTAGATGGTTGCAAAACGAATTTGGCGGAATTATCCGAGAAGTTCCATATTACCATATTGGTAGTAATGTAACCTTTATTATGGTGTGTTGGGGCTTCGCCATCCAATATTGTGTCCAAAGAAACGTCAACTTTATGACATTCTGCATAATGTTGTGCGTTTACTTGACCTTGTTTGAAGATAAAGTCTCCTACACTCTTTACTATGAGTGGTCCTTCCGTGTGAGCCATCCAGTGACGATGGAAGATGGGGAGATTTTTCCAAGCCATTCACTACCTATATTTCCTCCCACGGTGACTGAGCTTCTTCTGTTCTTACTTCACTATATCCCAACGCCTGGACCGTTATAGGTCTCTCGTCCACATAGCGGCTGGGAATTAGTATAGCACATTGTTTTACTGTACTTAGGGCGAAATGTACACCTCTGTGTGCAACTGGGGTTTCTTACTACTCTCTGAGGCTTACTTGCTTCAAGCCATGGTGTACGATCTGTAATCTGTAGTTTCTAATTGAAATATGTTATCTAGTGAATGTTATCTTTGTTTTTGCTAGCATGAGAATGTTATCTCTAGTTTTTTGACTTTTTTTTTCCATCTTTATATTTGAATAAGAATTGTTAAGTGAACGGGTAAATTACTAAACAATAGGGAAATGATAATGAACTAAAACTTATATCTTTTATAGTGACTAACAAACATAGCGACTTTACAAAAACATAAAGGGTTCTTCACTGACAAACAAAGAACGTCAACAAACAAAAACTACATCATTGAAAGCCCACGGATTTTCCCTTCGTATTTTTTCTTCCTCTTTTGGGGAAAAATCCGGCGTAATGTTGAAAATCTTGCGGATGTGTTCCGGATCCTTACGCTTAGTCATATCGAAAACATCTTTACAAGTAAGGGACAAAAGGCCTTTTATGTCGAGGTAATCCGTAGTCACGAATAGTCCAAACAGGGTTTCCTCATGGTCATTAACCTGTCCAGAAACAAAGGCCTTCAAATCAACGTTATTCTCACTGTGGGTGGTTGAGTAACTACACGCTTGTAGTACTTGAGGACCTTTGCAAGTATGTTGCCAAGGACTTTAGGCAGGAGAGTAGGGACTCTGCTGGCTAAGCTGTCCTCGATCATATGTTTGATCATGACAGATTGCTTGACCACTGCCTCATCTACCTCGAATGTAATCCCGTCACTGCCTTGGAGGACAATTTTTTCTGAGCTTGACGATCAAGAGGAAGCCATGGCTGTAGGATTGTTTACTAAATGCTCACTCTTTAGAAATTGCAGAAGTTATAATTTTTCCCGAAACAACTTGCAATTTATAATTGTTTACGGGATTTAGGCTAAGTCCCATTTATTGTAGTAAATATAGAGGTTGGGATTTGTTACATGGGAAACGTTGCATTAAAAGTTAGAAAATACTTTCTGAAGTTGACAATCTCAATTAATACATATCACTGCTTGCATCAGTCAAGTAGCACAAAATGGTCAGAAATTAGAAAAGCACTGCATCTATTTACTATAGTAATTGAAGCGTCGCATCTTAATTCATAGCCTTCGACTTGTGGACACTTGGCGAGCTCTCATTATATGTTTAGATTAACACGCAACAATCAGAAGTTAGAAGTTAGAAGTTAGTACATGGTAAATGCGACGGTTGGGGTGTTTTGTAATAGTAATTACTCAGAATATTCATCCCTATACAAAAAGCATGCTTATAACTTTTATTACCTTAAATAACTGAGCATTTTCATCTGAAACTTTGAAGATTTTTTTTTATTATTATTATGGCTCAAATTCTTGATGCTGCTCATGCCTCCTTTCTTAGATAGTTGTATATGGAGTTAGGTGAGATTATCCAGCATTTCTACTGTCCAGGAAAGCGTCTAGGCAGATCACTCGAGACTCAGCTTGGTGCCTTTTCTTCTAAGACTTAGAGTTTAGGGTATTAATTCTATGAATTTTGCAAATGGATATGTGTAGTTAAACATTAAAAAGCTTGTGTTATCATTGTGTCCGTTGGTTGTTTCTCAATGTATGAATAAAATTTTTACTTTGATATCGTCCATGATGCTAGAATAAGAAAAGTTAGTGAATAGTAAAGTACTAAAGAATGAGAAAAGAGTAACAAAATTGGCGAGCTTGATTTTTTATTATTATTTTTTAAAATCGCTACTGAAAAAAAAAAAGAACACAGCAACAGTACACGCTTAATTCTTTGACTTGAGTTAAACAACCACAAAGTGATATATACATATATATTTCACCTGTTGAATTGTTAATAAATACAAAATGGAATGGAATGACGACGAGCTCGATTGACAGAACTAGCATTAGTCAATTGCTGATTCATTATGAACATCACATTGTCTTTCAATGAACGCGTCACTAAATTGGCAAGCTCATTAATAACGGTAAATAGCCATATATGAGTGTCAGAAGTTTGAAAGCCATCGCAATAAATGTGGGATTCGTCATGATCTTAAATAAATGAACATTTAGTGAATAAATGAACAGACGCCAAAACACACGTATACAACTCCAACTCCTATTTAATGACAACAAATTCTGAAAGAAGAAAATATTTCCGTGAGAATGTCCAGCGGCAAAGAACCCGAAGTTTCATTCTTCCATTTCATTGAACACTTTGCAGATCTCATGGCAATGGTGTTCCATTTTATTTTATGTACATTTTCTTACTAATTACCTTTTAACGATAATGGTATTTAATATGTTGTGTATTCAGCGTATCCCGAAACCGTTTATCCGAGGTAGAAGTTATGAATTTCAGAAAAAGTTCAGCTTTTGGATCATGCTTTTCGTTTATGTTGTAGGATTGTGGATGTGCTAAAGGTTAATAAAATTATTTTTCAGCCTGCATTTTGACTAAATTCATGGAAGATCACAGGGTTAAAAAGGGAGATTTTTGTGTGTTTACACCAATATTTAGATCAAGCACTGATTCGATGTGAGAATATTTGGATCAAACCGCACGGAGAGAAGTGATAAATCAGAATCAGAGAGCGAAAATATGACGCAGAGTGACAGAGCAGACGACAGTTCAAGTTTGGATGATGATGGAAACCACGACAATCTTTCAACAGAGGTTCATGCCTTATCTTCTTTTGCTGGTAAACCAAGTCTGAACAAAAAGCTTGATAAACCCATATTTTATATATAAATTCCACATATTTTCCACTTCATTTTAGCATAAAAATATCTTTTTATTATCTATTATACTCAAATTTATTTTAAATTCATAAATTATTTATTTTGGCTCCATTATATAATTTTTTGAATTTTTTAGATTGAAAAAAGTTAATTTTGACTATTCCTATATTGATATCTTTTGATGAGCTTTATAACATTTTATTTAATATTATTTTGTAGGAAATTGGAGATAAGGATCACAAAAGGTTTATCAAGATGGAGTGAAATCAAAGAAGAATATGATTTGTAAGAGCATGGAGAGAATGAAAGAGGAGAAGAGAAAACAATTATTAAAAATAAAAGAAACAAGAACGTGGCATGTCTTGTGAGAAAGGAAAAAATAGAAAAAAAAAAAAGAATGGAAATAACAAATAACCAGGCATGCACATGTGCGATAATACTGATTCTAAATCCTTTCCAATTGGAATTCTTTCCAGATAACAACTAGGATTTAAGACCATAAGGCACTATATATATGTATATTTCCTAGCGAAAGAAGGGGGGAGCGATCGAAGGCCTTTTGGTCTTTTTTTGATGCACAAAGAGGTTTTCCTCTGTTCTTGTTCAGCCGCAGAGCATCAATGCAGATAGGAACAATTGCACGGTAAAGAAAAAAAAAATGAGGAGCTTTCAAAGGAGTCTTGTTCTCTTATCTTTTAATCTCTTTTTCTTGTAATTTTTCTATGTTCTTAATGGGTTTTACGGCTGTAACTTTCCTCATGCAAGGCGAATTTTCTAGTTGGTTAGGGTTTGTGAAGACTTGGTTTGAACAATGTTTTAATTAGTATTTCCTATATTTTATTGTGTTCATTATTCCCTTATCCTAAATCCCTAATTATTGTTATGTTATTCTTATTGCTTGTGTAGATTTAATCACTCTATGCGTGATTCATAATTAATTGCAAAGAATCGAGAGGTGAAGTATTTAATTAGGAGCTAAGTAACAATAGCTCGTAGTAAATCTGAGTAGAGATAGAATCAGTTTCTATTGAGCAGTTTTTAAAAGTAAGTTGTTGCAATGACTGAACTTAGGGAATCTCACAAATAGGTAATGCAATTTTAATTAATTGAATTCACATAGAGATATGGTTTTCGTTAATTAGTCTTACAGGGTTTATGCCAAGAGATTGGGTAAGACCTAATAAGGAGATTCTACTGCCAATGAATTTAGGTCTAACTTAAGGGAATATGACACATTAAAAGGGAGAGCTTAGATTAATCATTAGGATAACAAGTTGGATCAAAATATTAATCAACATCATTTAATAATTTGCTTAGTTTAATTCTTTAATAGCTTTATTAGTTTAATCTTTAAAATCTTTTTACTTAGTCATAATTTATTTAGGTCTAAATTAGAATAATTAATAACTCTGGTACTTAATTATGATCTCTGAGGGGTCGACATTTGACTCAACTAGATAGTTCACTTGCTAGATTTTTGTGCATCAAGTTTTTAGCGGCGTTGTCGGGGATTATTACTTAATATCATATAGTTATTGAAAGTCTTGAGATTAGACCATTTTTAAAAAATTTGTTTTTTCCCCTTCTTTTATTTTTTTTTTGTCTATTTTTTTCTTTCTTTCTCTTTTTTTAATAGAAAAGGAAAAAAAAATTTGTTCTTGCTAAATAGTTCTTGATGGAAACTAATGTCACTCAAACTATTCTGTCCCAACTTGAATTAATCTCACATAACTTAGGGATTGGAAGCAATGATAATTATGAAAATTATGGTGGTGATAACTTTAATTTGAATTACCCACAAAATAATTTTTTCAACCCTAATGTTCAAAACCTTTTATGAATGGGTAGATTTTGTAGGTCATAATCATGCAATGAATAATCCCTATTTCAATACCCTTGTTGGGAGGATTATCAAAATTTTTCATGGACTCAAAATTCAAATCCTTATATGAATTATAATATGATTCCCTTCATAATTTTTTCATAGTTATGAAAGTTTGAGAATACTAAATTTTTTTTGGTCATAATCTTGTGAATTGATTGGGTGTTTAAGTCTAATTATATTATTAATGACACATTTTGGTCACATTCTTTGCACACTAAAACTTGTTTGCGTACATACTTGAGGCGAAATAATAAGTTGAATCAATTGACTTGGGAATGACATAAGGCCTTCTTTGAACCGTTTGTGCCTTTCAAGCTTATCCTATGATACATTATATATCTAATTCCCCTTTTTTAGCCTAATTGATAAGAATAGTTACTATTTGCCATTTTTTCTTTCTTTTAACCTCATTTACCTACCTCTTAGCCTATAAATTTTCATTATCCTTACCCTTGCAAGAGAGTAGAGTGCGCATATATATATATATATCTTTTGTATTAGTGTGTGGCGGTTCTTTATTATGGTGAAGCTAAAAGTAAGGTGATGAGGTGAATGAGGAGAATTCTAATAAAATATTTGTTGGGAGATTGAAAAAAAAAAAAAAGAGATAAAAAAGAGATCAAAGTATGAGAGTTGTGGAATATCATTGAAGAATATGTGAAGTTCTTGTAATTTGATACGTTGCCCAAAACTTATATTGAAAAAAAATAAAGTGGGGAGTTATTGAGAATGATATGGTTGAAAAGGATGGAGAAGTACTTTTATAATGTGGAGATTTGTGAACCAAAGTGCAATATCATTATCACTAGTATTTTGTTGAAATCCTATCCTTTCGTTTGATAGCTATTGTCCATGAGCCTAATGTTATGTGCTTTAAAGTCCTATTGGACCCAAGTCGATTAAGTTCTTCTTCATTAGTGAAGAGCGTGTATTGCTTACAAGTTTATGGATGTGCTATTCATCTTTCTCATAAGATCAAGATTGTGTTTATTACTTTCATAATTCTTCCTAAATACTTAGTCGAGACACATGCTTTTGATTCATCGATCTTTTCTACTCAAGTTTTATGACTAGATTTCATTAGCTTTGGAATTATAATTTGTTATATTTTGATTGACCTTTTCTATCTATATGGGTGGATAATTGTTGATACTTGCTTCTAGGATTTCAAAATATTGGTGGAAAGATTAAGAATTTCTTTGTTTGGTCCATAAATTATTTTCTTTGCTCGAGGATGATCAAAATGCAAAGTAGGGAATAGTTGATAAATGCATATTTTATATATAAATTCCATATATTTTCCAATTAATTTTAGCATAAAATATCTTTTTATTATCTATTAGAGTCAAATTTATTTTAAATTCATAAATTATTTATTTTGGCTCTATTATATAATTTTTTCAGACTGAAAGAAGTTATTTTTTACTATTTCTATATTAATATCTTTTGATAAGCTTTATTACATTTTATTTAATATTATTTGGTAGGAAATCGGATATAAAGATCACAAAATATTTATCAAGATGGAGTAAAATCAAAGAAGATTGTAATTTGTAAGAACATGGAGAGAATGCAAGAGGAGAAGAAAAAAATATTAAAATAAAGGAAACAAGAACGTGGCATGTCATGTGAGAAAGGAAAAATACAAAAAAAAAAATTAATTAATAAATAAAGGAAATAAAAGATCACTAGGCATGCACATATGCGACTTTAATACTAATTCTAAATCCTTTCGAATTGGAATTCTTTCCTAATAACAACTAGGATTTAAGACCATAAGGCACTATATATATCTATATATGTGTATATTTCCTGACGAAAGAGGGGGGAGCGATCGAAGGCCTCTTGGTCTCTTTTTGACGCCCACAGAGGTTTTCCTCTATTCTTGTTTAGTCGCAGAGCATCAACATAGATAGGAACAATTGCACGGTAAAGAAAAAAATGAGGAGCTTTCAAGGGACCCTTGTTCTCTTATCTTTTAATCTCTTTTTCTTGTAATTTTTCTATGTTCTTAATGGGTTTTATGGCTGTAACTTTCCTCATGCAAGGCTAATTTTCTAGTTGATTAGGGTTTGTGAAGACTTGGTTCGAACAATGTTTTAATTAGTATTTCCTGTATTTTATTGTGTTTGTTATTCCCTTATCCTAAATCGCTAATTATTGTTACGTTATTTTTATTGCTTGTGTAAACTTAATCACTCTATGCGTGATTCATAATTAATTGCAAAGAACCGAGAAGCAAAGTAATTAATTAGGAGCTAAGAAACAATAGCTCGTAGTAAAACTAAGTAGAGATAGAATCAATTTCTATTAAGTGTTTTCTAAAAGTAAGTTGTTGCGATGACTGAACTTAGGAATTTCACAAATAGGTAATGCAATTTTAATTAATTGAATTCACATAGAGAGATGGGTTTCATTAATTAGTGTTACGGGGTTTACGCCAGGAGATTGGGTAAAGCCTAATACAGAGATTCTACGATTAAGGAATTTAGGTCTAGCTTAAGGAAATATGACACACTAAAAGCGGGAGCTTAGATTAACAAATTGGATCAAAGTCCTAATCAACACCTTTTCATAATTTGCTTAGTTTAATTCTTTAATAGCTTTATTAGTTTAATCTTTAATTTTTTTTACTTGTCATAATTTATTTAGGTCTAGATTAGGATAATTAAGAACTTTGGTACTTAATTATAATCTCTGAGGGATTGACACTTGACCTTCCTAGATACTCAATTGGACACTAGTTTATTTACTAGGTTTTTGTGTATTAAAGCTTCATGACGATACTTAGGGAAAAGAAAAGGTTTGAAGATTATTTCGGGATGTTCTTGTTCAATTTTTCTCGTGAATGAAAATCTAATTTTCATATATATATTCCATCTTAACTTGGCGACACTGAGCGAGCTTAGATGAAATTATCTGGCATTACCCAGTGTTTTCCTCTTTCACAGTTGCATGGTGAACAGTAAATCAGCCAGCTTATTAAACGTTGCGTTTTAATTTAGATCGCTTCTTAGTCGTTGTTAATGTTTAATTCATTTGTGTAGTTAAACAAGGATCATCTTGGCGAGGTTGGAATAACTTGCACCACCTCTACCTTCTTAAATATTACTCCAATGCGACACGGTTGTGATTTTGTGTTAAATAAAAAAAAAAAAAGAAAAAAAGATTTGATTTATCACATCATGTTTGATTTAAATGCGACACAGTCGGGATTAACTAAGCAACGCTTCTTTACCAATTGTAATTTTAAGATTCTTGATAGACTCCTAATTAGGATCATCTAATTAGGGAATCCATTGTATATCTTTTTCAGTTTAACATGATGCTTCTTATATGCTTTGAACCAAGCGTCACTTTTTCATTTCTTTCAAATTTTCTTCCCATCACATTGCCAAAAAAAAAAAAAAAATTTCATTACTATGGCTCAATTACCTTGTGGTGTTCGTCATACACTCAGTCTTTGCTGCACGGAGAGTTGGGTGATGTCACCCGTGAACACAGAAGCAATGGTAATCTCATCCGTATTGCAGTTCATCTTGGTTCTGCCGAGTATTATTATCACCAAATGAATGTTAGCTTTACGACCTTCTGCAACACGTTGGCAATCTACCTCGACTTGTTTGAAGGCCATTACACTCTTTACTATGAGCGTTACTATTGCATCTAAAACCCTATCACAGAGGAAAATGGCGATGTTCACGAAGCAACTTACTATCTACCATCTCGACTATTAGTCTTCCTTTCTCACTTCTCTCAAGCAAACAATGGATATATGATCATGGACCATACATCTTTACAACACATGACGAAGGTACCTCACTCGTTTACCATAACCAGGGTATGCCTAAACTCGGTATTCCTATTCAGAATTTGGGTTATCAGCTGGTACCATATTCTTGGATTGAACCTTATATGGCATAGATTTAATTATTGCAGTATATACCTGTAACTTCAAATCCCAGTTTTGACGCCTGTTTTTACGTAGTTGTACTTTGAACTTCCTATCCTTATCTTTTTCATTTCATTATACGAGCTCGAAACTCATTAAAAATAAAAAAAGAACTATACCAACGTGCACCTCGCTAATGGGAGCTCACTAACACAAATTGAGACGACTTCAAGTTTGCATTGATTGAAATATTTGAAAAAGTTTAGATGCTTTGGTCGCTTTAATGTTAGACGAAGCTTGGCAACCTATACATTAGACGGCTTTTCCCAAGTATAATGTGAATCATACTTTTCATAGATTCATTAACATGGAACCAAAAATACAAGCAAAAATCAAAATCCAGTTATCATATGGAGAATTATGCCATAAACAAATGCTAAAATACCAATAACTGACCTAAAAACTATTTTTCAAAAGCTAAATACCCTGCCAACCATCATCACCTCGCTGCCTCTTCCTGACACTGTCCATGCGTATGAACGCCTCGAAATCACCACAAGCTTCAAGATATTATAGTTGATTACATTAGGTGAACATTGCCACGTGCCCGACTTTTCGAATGAAGAATAGCTTGTCTGGGAGCCACAATATTTATGTATTGGCCACCTTGAATATTTATGTTATTACTTTTTAAATATTAATAACATGCATTATAAAAATAAAGTATTTTGATTATGTAAAAATAAAATGAAGTTGATAATGTATTATAATGTGAAATTTACTGTTATTTAGAGTTTTGGGTTGGAGATGGTCATGGAACTCAACCTTTCAGAGATTGATTAACACAGAACAGTCACAAGAAAAATCAAAACAAAAACTACATTAAGTAATTGACTTTGTAATAATCGAAATTGATTTTGAAAAACATTGAATCCAATGAACGCCAATCTCATTTTGAAAATTCATTGAATATAATGTAACCTAGAAGAAACCTTATTCAACTCCACCTTGAACCCTATTGAACACAGTATTTTTGTCCTATTTAACAAACAACAACCCTAAATCACTAACACAAATTCTGAGAGAAGAAAATGTCGTTTAGGCTGAAATAGAAAATATCGTTTAGGCTGCTGAAGTGAGAAAGGCTGAAATAGAATACAAATATTCGTTCTACCATTTCATTCAACACTCTGCTGATCTCGTCTTGATGGTATTCCATTTTATTGTTTGTACATATTTTTTTCTTCTTAGATCTGTTTATCTTCTTAAATATTAACGAAAATGAATTGTAATATTTTGTATAATCAGCCTATTCCAAGGCCGTTTATTTGTGGTAGAGGTTATGAATTTCCAGATAAAGTTCAGCTATTTGATCATGCTTTTCCTTTAAGTTTTTGGACTATAGACGTGGAAGAGGCTAATAGAAATTATTTTTAACTCTCGGACTATCGACATTCATGGAAGATCATAGTGTAAAAAAAGGAATTTTTTAATGTTTACGCCTATATTTGGAACACCTTCTGAATTCAAAGTGAGAGTATACAGATCAAGCTGCATTGGAGAGAATGGATGATTTTGAATCAGAAAGTGACAACACGATGAATAGTGATAGCACATACGACAATTGAACAATGACAAAACCGATCACATATTAAACGACTGTGGCAATGTTTGTATTAAATCTATGAACAATTTGAAAAAGATTAGATGATTTTGACTCATAAAGATCGATGTAATTTCACACAACACTTGGCGAGATATAGAACATGCCGACCTCAAGTTCACGTGAACTCTACTTTTCATAGATCGATCTAGCATCCATCAATTGGCGAGCTCGTTTCTTTTTATTATTTTTTTGTTTTTTTGGTTAGAATTAGTGAGCTCGTTAATGACGTTAACAAGGTAAACTGCTATATATAGGTGTCAGAAGTTTGAAGCCCATCAAATCGCAATTACTAAGGTAAATGTAGCGGTTGTACTCTTAAATACATTTTATTTTATAAGAACATTTATACTAAAAGATTTGCATGAGAATATTTGTTTGATTTATTTCATTTCATTCAACAGTCTACCAACTCGCAGCATATAGCAATATCGCCAATATGTTTAGTAAGGATGAATGAACATACATAGGAATAATTTTTTTTTTATTTTAAAAGATTATAAGGATGTAAATAAGGGAGGAAACTGGAACGAGGGTTCCTTATGTGTTTTCACAATGATAAACATGCAGGGTAAAAAAACGTCGTGGTAAATAAGTGATCTTTTCGATTAAACCATAATGCATTAAATGTAATAAAAATGATGTGATGCTTCACTTTAATAATTTTTGGATGTGATGCTTCACTTTACTAATTTCTGATTGGTAGTTCATTAGGTTGCAAATATTCCTTTTATTAGCTCGCTCTCTGATGTGTGATATATAAAACGGGATGCACTACTAAACTAAGCAACAAGCAAGTGGACCTATCACTGTAGTAAACAAGTTATACCCGAGTGTCAAATCTCTCGAGGATGGTAAAGGCTTAAGTACTAATCACATCTCTAATGTTTAGTCTAAAGAAAAAGTTGGTTTTAGAAAATAATTAAATTAAAAAGCTGGAAATAGTTTAACAACCAAGCAAGTAATAAAAGTAAGATTTAAAAATTTTAACAAGAGTTTGGATGGTGGAATCCTCCTAATCCTTGTTACTAATTCAATTGGAAAACTTCAATGAAAACGATGTTGAATTAATTAAGTTGGATCATCACTATAAATCGAGCAATCCCTATCTCTAGGAAAAAGCCACTCTACTCACTAACCCTTAGAGGAAAATCTCTTTTGTCCCTAACAAATTATGAATGCAGTAAAATTAGGTGATTTAAAGGACCTAAAAGTGTAAAATCATATCTCTAGTCAATTGCTCCAATTAACCTCCAATCGATTGCCCTAGATCGTTCTTCCTTTTTCAATGCCGAACAACCTTGCAATTAACATAATATCGCAAAAATTAAATTGCAAACAAATGCAATTAGAGAACAACTTAATCAAAACAAACATCAAAATCAAGAATTAAACCAAGAACTTCATAATCAAGAATTAAGGTCAACCCTCATCTAAACAATAAGAACTACTCACTATTAGTTGTATAAAAACTCAAATTAAACATTGATCTAATACCAAAATAAAGGAAAGAAAGCTTCGGAGTAAAATTGAAGCCGAAATTGGAATCTCGAACGTCCCCCGAGCTCGTCTCTCGAGTCGCTTAATTGAAGTTCAAAATCTTGGAATTAGGTCTTCAATTCTTGAACTCCAAGAATTACTTTGCATAAAATCTAATAACTAATTAACTAATTGAATGTAAAATTGAAGAATTAACTAACTTAAATCTAGCCCTGATTATCTACTATCTACTCCTAATTGCTGTCCCCTTTCTCTAATTATAGAGAAACCTCTTAAATAGATGAAAAGTACAAGAAAACAGAGTTTGAATCAGATTAAACTGCCCATCAGATGAGACCTACCACTGACGGTAGGTCGAGCCCTATCGTTCGCAGTAGGGTTCCGTCTATAAATTCCTTTTTGATGTCAGGGACCTACCGTCGACGATATGGGTAGCATATCATAGCCGGTAAGTCTCTGCCTTGGCTACACTTATAATCCTCGGACCTACCACCGACGGTAGTTTGGCCTACCTCAAGCGGTAAGTCTTCATCGTTGACACCGTCGGCTCCATTTTTGTTTCCTTTCATCGTTTTCTCTTCCGAAAGGTACCTATGATAAGAATAATAAAATATATATTTTTACACATTAAAAACATCAAAAACGATGAAAAGAATATATAGAAATATAGACAGATCAGCACATATCACTCTCTTTTGCCAAATGAGTAAATCAAGCTCGCAGATTACAATTATTTGTGAGGGGAGATGGCGTGGTTTCTGTTGCGTGTAAATGGAGCTCGGCTTTGCATAGATCGTAAGGACTTGACACATTGGGAAAAAAGGGATATTTTATGTCCACCTTGCTACTTGTTTATCATCAACTTTGCTAGATCAACGTGAATGTATCTTACACTATCATGTTCGTGCACATCACAAATGCAAAGGTTATTGGTAGTGAGGAAAAGATTGGCTAATAGCTTATGGGATACGGTTTCATCCAAGCTGTTAGTTTGGTGAAGTTTGGTATCCTAAGAGGCAGCCATTGAGGAGTTTTGTTTTGCAAAAAATTCAGAAAGACAGTTTATAAAGAGAATTCCAGATGAATTATGTGTTTATAAAACAAATGCTGTAATAAATGAGTGGTCTTTTCGATTGGTAGTAAATATGATGCGACGCATCACTTTACTAATTTTTCTGATTGGTAGTTCAGCAGGTCACAAATATTCCTTTTATTAGCTCACTTTCATTTCTTGTATAAGTAACTCAAGCTCACCTATTATAATAATAATTTGTTAAGGGAGATGGCATGCTTCCTGTTGTGTGTTATCCATTAGCTTGGCTTTGTACGGATCATTATTCGAAATTGTTGATTTTGTATTTGAAATTGTTGTAGTAAATAGTGAACTCGACAGTGAATAGACATACGCCAGAGAGAAAATAGTCATACAACTCGGACATTAATTGTGGACCAAAAAATAATCCAAATATAGCTTGTTTATCATACCATTGTAGTATTTTGGAGCTCGCATTAGTATTTATACGAATTCTTCATTACTATAAACTATTGGATCATTATTCATTTCTCTTTAAGTCGAAAGTTAGTTTTGTACATGTGGAATCATTATTCGAATTCGAAATACATTCATAAAGAATTAAAAAACATGGGGATGTATTATAGAATGAGGACAATCCAACATATTGCGTTTAAATAAAATAATGTAATTAAATTAGATCCAGATAAGACTGAATCCAATAATATAGGACCATCTGAAAAATTTGTATCACCCGCAGGGCTAGGGATTTCTTTTGTACCCCAGCTACCGTAAATGAGCCTGGTAGCTTCATCAGGTACAACAACGATGTAGGGTGCATGATCATACATCCATTTTTTAGCCTGAGGAAAGCATGAAAGGAAGAAGTTTAGTCGTTGTTGCTTGAAAATCAGCTAGTAAACAGCACGGTGGATATCACTATTCGGCACAAGGACAGGGTTTTGGACGTGATAATAACACTCGTAGCAAAGAGCATACAGACCTTTAAAACCATTAAGGTAGAATGCTAACGTGTTGCATAAGGTTATAAAGCTGACATTCTTCGATGAAAATACTGCCCGAAAAAAGCCTAGATGCACAACAATATGGGTGAGATCACTAGTGTCATTGTCTTCATGGATCACACCTAACAACTCTCTGTGTGGCAATGTACTGAATGTAAGACGAATACCACAAGGTAATTCACCGATAGGATGTAATGTGATATGAAGAATGTTCGGAAATATGCCTTTATAGGGTCCCTTGAATAAAAACTAATCCAATTTTATCGTGGCGTGTAAATATGAAGTGACGTAATTTCTACTTTGCACTTTTGTGTTAATCGAGATACGTTTTTTAAGGGAGAAGTGATGTGGAATGATCTTCAAGAGTATAAAATTTCATCCAAGAAGTGAGGGAGAGAACGAACAAAATAAGTGTAACAAGTAAAAAGGAGAAAGTGCCTTTGATAGGACTTGAAAATGTTAAACTTCTAGCAACCTTGGATATATTAAATCCAAGACCTGAAGAAGGTTTTAAGCAAAATCTTTTCCTCAAAGTTCAAGAAGCCTAAGGTATTTTGAAACTTAGACCTCAATAAAACAAGAAGAAGACGTCAAGACTAGTTTTCTACAAGAGTGTAGTAATTGGTGTGAAGGAATTTTGATGATCAACCTTGAAGCTCTTGGAACTTTCAACAAGTCTTCAAAGTGATTTTTTCTTTCAAGGAAGTTCACCCTTGAGAAGATAGAAAAAAAAAACTAAGCTAAAAACTAAGAATACTAAGAGAAGAATCTTTGTCTTGAAATATTTCTTGATTAGCCTTACAAAATGGAAGACTAAATATTTATAGAGACTTGAGGGACAAAGGATTAGGAATGTTTCCCTGCCATATTTTCAGCCCAAAAATTAAGCACTATAAATTTAAACTCCAAAATGAAGCCCCAAATTTAAGCTCCAAAATTGAAGCCCCAAATTTAAGGCATATTCCAACCATCTATCAAGGTAAAATTCCAATTTCTAACTTATTTAAAACTTTAGCATATTGCCCCATAAAGTCTTGGACATCAAAATTTAGCCCTTGAAACTCCTCTTGCTCAATTTGGTCCTTGTGACTTTTTAATTGTTTTGCCTTGGCTCTTGTCACAACTCCTTGATGTTCTTGCATGTCTAATCAGTTCACATCAAGAAGAGAGGCTTCGGTAACCGCAGTAATTGTAATGCAATGACACTATTTTAAACTTCTGACACGTTTGGAACGAGCTCCCTGATTTACTGACACGTGACTAGGAATTTATATTCCCTTTTCTTCATCACGTGATCATCAAAAGGAAGTAGGAATTGCAAAGTGTTTTGTTCAATTCTAAAGGAATTGAAAATCACTTCCGTATCTTTACGCTTTATAAGCTGAACATAAATTTAAAAAATTGCCGAGTTATGACCACAAGCACTATGTCCCAAAAAAGACTTAGTTCGAGAGTGCGTGAAATGCAGTCTTTGTATTTATATTTGGACATGTAAGAAAGGAAACTTGACGAGCTCGATTGAGTCATCTTTTGATCTACCAATCGAAAATTAGTTAAGTGAAACAATGCATCATATTTATTGCATTTATTGCAATGTGGTTGGGGTAGATTTTAATTGAAACTAGGGCCCATTAATTACGTCATTTCGTAATTCTATGCATTTCTCCGTATATTGTCATTTTGAAGCATTTGCAACACAATTATCTTCATTGCCTTTTTAATAGCTCGCCAAATGTCCACAGGTCGAGGGCTGTGAATTAAGATGCGACGCTTCGGTTGCTGTTGTAAATGTGATGCGATGCTTTTCTAACTTCTGACCAATGCCAGTTTAACCACTTTTGTATTGAACCATTGCGTGTCAATTAACTTCATATTTAAATTTTTTACCGTTGCCTGACTCGAGGAAAATCCACTTAGACTTTTAACCATTGCCTTCTTTTTACTGTTGGCTTTTGCGCGTTCCTCTGTTGCCAAAATTATTTGGGCTTGCCATTTCATAGTTGGATGTTAATTATAAAACACTTCATATACAAACGCAGACCAATTCAACTTCTCATACTATGGCTCACCTTCCTTTACGCTGCTTGTACACCATTTCGCAGTTGGTTGCGTACACAGTTAGGAGAGATTATTTGCCATTACCTAGATCACCCAATTAGGAATGTCACATCCTTTGTCGTGCATCTGAGCTTTGCTGTCTGTTACTATCGCGAAAACAAAGTTAACTCTATGATGTTTTGCACGATATTGCACATCTACCTCAATTTGTATGAAAATGAAGTCTCCTTCCATCTTTCCTACAAGCGGAAATACCGTGTGCACCAACCCTTGGCCATTGGTCATTTTTCTTTTCGCTCAATATACTTGATGAACTTCAAGCCAACTCATTTGGAATTCCTCCGCTTCTTCTTTAAAAAAGTGTTGTAATGGAACCACAACCTCTACTATAGCTTGTTCGTCGATGATGTGGTAACTACGCTAGATTATCGTAGATGCGGTGAACTCGACACCTCTATGGTATCTGATTGACACATTATTCAAAGGCTTTGGTTGAATATGTAATAATACACCCTTGTTATGTTACTTTTAAAAAAAATTATTTCAATTTACGATTTTTTTCATCTAATTCATTGAAGCAGCCAAGCCGAGCTCGAATCACCTATTCAATTGCCTATAGATACTATATAGAAAGGAATGGAATGAAGGCGAGCTCGATTAATATAAATAGCTAAATAGACAAGCTCGATAATAACCAACTCGTGAAAAGGCGAGCTCAACTGTTGATTGTTGGCTTCGCACGAATATGCACGCGTCAATCAATTGACAATCTTATTCGAAATGTTGACATGGTAAATAGCTCACTACGTGACTAGTCATATATAGGTGTTAGAAGTTTGAAAGCTATTGCATCACAATTACTGCAGTAAATGCGGTGGTTGGGATTAATTGTACTCATAATTACTTAGACTTTCATTCTAGTTAAAAAGTGAAGGCTTATGGCATTTTCATCACCATCTTTGAACCTCTCTTACTATGGCTAAACTTCCTCATGCAGCTCGTGGTCCCATACTTAAAAGGTTGCCTATAGAGTTGCGTGGGTTCATTCGCCATAGAATTTTTTTTTTACCGTAATGATAGTAATGTGACTTTAATTGTGGTGCGTCTTGGGTATGCCGTCTAGTATTGTCACGAAATAAATATCAACTTTATGGTGTTGTTGATAGTTGTTTTTTTGTCTATTATTTTATATATTAGTTTCATTGTTTTTCGATGATTTTAAGGTATAAAATATACATTTAAGTCTAATATTTTCCATTCTTGTGTTAGGTGTTTGCTGAAGGAAGATACAATAAAGAAAAGACGAAAACAACAGAAAATGATGCCAAATGATGACAACAAAGAGGACCTACCGCCAGAGGTAAGCCAACCTAAAAGTGACAGTAGGTGCATTGTTACCAGTGACGGTAGGCTCCACCTACCGCCTATGGTAGGTTCAAGGCACAAAAGAGAGAAGGAAGATAGAGAGCTACCGGCGACAGTAGTTCCCGATTTCACCAGCTTTTAAGTCATTTTTCTAGACAAAATTAAGGAGTGATAGCATTCATCATTTTTGTCTTTTACACTTCTGCATTAGGGCTTAGGGATGCGAATTGGGGCAATTTTCTGTGACAATTTTCCTCCAATTCTCACCTCAATTAGTTAGGAACTTGATTAGAGAGCCAGAATTGAAGGTTTCAAGAAGATTCAAGGGACGAAGAGGCGAATTTAATTATTGGTTGGGAAACTCGGGAGATGAGCTCGGGCGTGTTTCAGGATTGCAATCCGGCCTCTAAAATCATTCCTAAGCCTTTCTTCCGCTTCCCTTATAGATTTTAATCACTTAATTTTAGTTCTACAGTATGAATAGTGAGTAATTTCATCGTTTGGATTAAGGGTTGACTCCTAATTTTGGTTTTGATGAAATTGATTTAATTTTTATGAATTAAATGTTGTGGATGATTGAATTGCTCTTGTTGAGGAAAGTACACTGGCGATAAGCCCTGTTACATAAACAAAACCTCTACAAAACTACTACAAAAGCAGCAGAAGAGAATAATATAAATATTCTAATCTATTACAAATAACTGGATAATGGAACCGGATAACAACTATTAAAAATGGCTCTTCAAAATCGGATGAGGTGTCCAAAAAATGGACTACCGATTCTTCTTCAATCCAATGTACCTACAAAATTAGATGAGTTGGCAGATATCAAACATCTAATTTTTACCTGCAAAAGACAGAATCGGACGACCAACTCCCAAAACCGAATGCCCGTTTTCAAAATTGGACGATCAACACAGAAAAAATCGGACTACCAGTTTCTATGTAAAAGAGGGGAATAGAGATATTCGGACGCTAAAAACGGATGAGGAAGACCGGTTTTGCTATAAAATTCAGATTTTCGATCAAACTCTCAGAACAATAAATAATCCTCACACACAAGAACAATCTAATCTCTCACTCTCGGTTCTCTCCTTTACAAGCAACCCAAACACGCAGTCAACCAAGAATAGCGACTAGCGACAGCAGCAATAGAAGAATTCAAAGAGAACAGATAGTAACAGAGGAATAAGAAACTGCATAG
Organism: Catharanthus roseus; assembly: GCA_028651295.1. Classification (NCBI taxonomy): domain Eukaryota; kingdom Viridiplantae; phylum Streptophyta; class Magnoliopsida; order Gentianales; family Apocynaceae; genus Catharanthus; species Catharanthus roseus. Next base: position 26,517,436 of record JAPQWS010000153.1, on the reverse strand, counting down.
AAGATGAAGAATAGAGAAAAGAACGTAAGAAAGCTTCACCCAGAGTTATTGGTCACACCTCATCTCAACAATAGGAAGGATGAGAGTATTTATGGAGTTTCTAAGGTAGACACATTCAACAACAGATAAGCCATCTGGAAGAATCGTTCAAAACAGAACAGCCAAGTACTTGGAAGACTCATTCAAAAGACTAACAACCAAGTCACCTGGGGAAGACACAAGAAGAGATTGGGTTATTGCTAGCCCAGCCCGCCCGGCGTCTTGGGTTAAAAATAAATACATCCTATTTGGGTTGTGAGGCTCAGTCCAACTCATCATAGGGTATAAGAAATTGGGCTGAAAGGGAAAAGAAAAATGTGTGAACAATCGGCCCAATAGGCCTACAAGCTCCACCTTGAACACATTTTGGTTAATTTTCCAACCAACATAGTCAACCTGCGTCAATATGTAGAAGGTCTCTACACAAAACAAACTTGTCAGTTGTCATAATTTTAGTATCAAAATTAGCAGGATTATCTTTAGTACTAATTTTATCTATATTAACAATACCATTTGAAAACTTTTCACGAATGAAATGATTCTTAACATCTATATGTTTAGTCCTTTCATGATAAACAGGATTTTCACACAAATGAAGACAATTCTAACTATCAGTAAATATGATAGCTTTAGAATGTAAAAGATGTAGGTTAGATAAAAGTCCTTGAAGCCAAATGGCTTATTTAATTACTTATGTGGCAGCAATATATTCAGCCTCCGTAGTTGAAAGAGCGACTACAGACTGCAGCTGTGATTTCCAAGAAACACAATTGCCAGCAAGGGTAAAGAAATAAGAAGTGGTAGACTTTCTACCTTCTCTATCAACTGGGTTAGACATAAAACGACTCAAAAGGCTTATGGAATAAGCAATATCAAGACGGGTGGAAATCATGGAATACATGACAGATCCTATACCTATTCTATAAGGGATGTTGGCCATATCTTTCTTCTCATTTTCAGTTTTGGGGGGGGGGGGAGAGAGGGGGGAGGGGTACAAATAGGCTTACACAAATGCATACAAAATTTTGAAACAATTTTCTACAAGAAGGACTTCTGGGATATAAACAAAGAACGATCAATTCTAACCCTATCAATGTTCATGTCTAAAATTCTAGAGGCAGATCCAAGATCCTTCATCTCAAACTCTGATTTCAAGAAAGATTTCAAGTGCATAATCTTATCTATATGCTTGCAGGCAATAAGCATATCATCAACATAAAAAAGCAAATAGATAGCATTATCAATACTATCACCATAAAAATATATGAAACTATCATAATTACTTTTAATAAAACCAGTTTTAAGCATAAAAGAGTCAAACCTTTTATACCACTGTCTAGGTGATTGTTTAAGCCTATACAATGACTCTTTCAACAAACAAGCCATATGCTCCTTACCTTTCACCTCAAAACCCGGTGGTTGGTGCATGTAAATGGTTTTATCAAGTTCACTATGTAGAAAGGCAGTTTTAACATCCAACTATTCAAGCTCAAGATCAAAGAAGGCAACAATAGCAAGCATAATTCTAATAATTTTATACTTAACAAAAGGAGAAAAGGTCTCATTAGAATCAATGCCTTCAACTTGAGGAAAACCTTTTGCAACTAGTTTAGCCTTGAACCTTGGAGGTTCATTAACATATTCAGGTTCTTTCACTTTGAAAACCCATTTACAACCAATTAGTTTTTGTTTTAGAGATCTCGGAACAAACACCCAAGTTTTGTTCTTATACAAGGAAGACATTTCCTCATTCATAGCATGTATCCACAAAGACCAATTAGGACTCTTTAAAACATTATAAAAACATACACGTTATTTCTCTTCAACAAAAGATGCAACAGCAGAAGCATAAGAAACGATGTATGAAAAACCATACCTAGAAGGTTCCCTTGACACCCTTCTAACCCTATCCCTCGATAGTTGGTAATCTCTAAAGGCTTGTGCTTGTGCTTCTGGATGATCCTCATCATCATCATCATCATCAGAATTACCTTGATCGGGCTCATCAGGTTCAGGAACACTATTTGGATTACCAGACTCCTCATTAGGTTCTAGTATTTTGGGTTCTAGTTCGGGTTCTAATATGTGCTCTTGAGAAGGTTCGGAGGTGTCCTCCACCTCCACAGGAATGTTATGAACTATAGGTGTTTTGGTAGAACTCTCAGGACTGGTTTCAGTTCTAAGACAGGGCATGTCTAGTTCGTTAAAGACTACGTCTCTACTCATGACTACCCTCACACCCGGTTCACCTTTAAGCCATATTCTGTAACCCTTTACCCCATTAGGATAGCCTATAAACACTCCCTTCTTAGACTTAGGGTCCCTTTCCTTTAATGTACAAAAGAAGCACACCCAAACACTTTAAGGTTGGAAAGGTTTGGTGGTTGGCTGGTCCATAATTCTATGGGAGTTTTGAAGTTTATGACAGTAGAAGGAGACCTATTTATAAGGTAAACTTTTTTACTAATAGCCTTTCCCCAAAAGGGTTTAGAAACCCCAAATGATACTAAAAGATATCTAACTTTATCCATTATGGTTCGGTTCATCCTCTCAGCTACCCCGTTATGTTGTGGGTTGTGCCTAACGGTTCTACGATGCACAATGCCATGCAAAGCACACAAATCATGAAATTTCTTGTTACAAAATTCCAAACCGTTATCTGTTCTTAAAACCTTTAGCTTATTTTCGGTTCGATTTTTGGCAAAAGGTTTCCGTTCATTAAACATTTGAAAAGTTTGATCTTTTGTTTTCAAAAGAAACACCCAAACATGCCTTGAGAAATCATCAACAACAGAAAGGAAATAAACATTGCCACCATAAGTAGGTACTTTTTTAGGACTCCAAAGATCACAGTGCACATAATCAAGAACAACAGTGGATTTGTGTGTGCCCATAGAAAAACTGAGTTTGTTTTATTTGCCAAGAACACAATGATCACAAAAATCTACAGAAGTGATTTTATCACCATTTAAAAGATTTTGTTGTGTAAATAATGCAAACCCTTTTCATTAATGTTGCCAATCCGCTGATGCCATAACATAGTCTTTTCACGAACATTTTTAGAAAATAATGCAAATGATTTACAAATATTTTTTTCAAGTAAGGTGTACAAACCGTTTTTCTTAAAACCTTGGAGCATGACTAGAGATCCCTTACAAACACGTAAAATCCCATTTTCAGATTTATAAGAGTAGCCATTAGTGTCAAAAACTCCAAGGGAGATTAAGTTCCTCCTAAGATCAGGCACATACCTCACCTCGGTCAATTTTCTAGTCATACCATCATGCATTTTGATAAAAATATTTCCAATTCCCTTAACATTACAAAGCTGATTGTTTCCCATAAAAATTTTTCCATGATAAAGGAGTTTAAAATCAGAAAACAAATGCTTGTTGGGTGTCATATGAAAAGTGCAACTAGAATTAAAAATCCACTTATCAGAGGTAAACGGGGAAGGGGAAACACATAAAACTTCAGAAAGCATAGAATTATCATCTAGTTCAAAATCGTGTGTTTTGTCGGTTTTATCCTTCCCATTACATTTTTTACGTAATTTTTCATCTTTGATTCTTTTAAAATATTTGTTTTTCATATAACCATCTTTGCCACAATAAAAACATTTAACTCTATTCTTATCTCGAGATTTAGACCTCCCTTTACTTTTAGAGCAGTGACTAAAAGGTTCCCTCCGGTTAACCCTCCTTCGCAGGAAAAGATTCTTTCCGTTTGTTTTATTTTTCTTTTCGCAAATCTAAATATTTTGATTTCAAAGCGTTTTTCACATCAGAAAGAGTCAAGTTATCTCTGCTATACTTGATAGCAGATTTCACATCATCAAATGACTCAGGCAAAGCATTCAATAAAATAATAGCAATGTTTTCATCAGAAATGTTTTCTCCAACATTTTAGAGTTCTAAAACAATTTTATTTAAATCATCAATATTTACAGAAAGGGAATTTGACCCGCAAATTTTGAAGCCAAAGAGTTGTTCCTTTAAAATTTTGTTTGATAAAGACTTTCCCAAATAAAGTTTTTCAAGTTTTGTCCAGATTTCATAAGCATTGTCTGTTTCATTTATTTCTCTTAAAACATTATCTTTCAAATGCAAGGTGAGACAGCTATGTGCATCACCAAGTTTTTCAGCTGGTATTTCTCCGGTCCAAGATTAGGATACTTGTCAGGAGTGCAAATAGCGGGTGCAATTTTGTTTTGGACTAAAATAGCTTTCATTTTTCTCTGCCACATTACAAAATCAGATTTGCTATTGAACTTGTCTGTTTCCAGTTTTGAGTTTTGGAACATACATGTTAAACAGTGGCAAATAAGAGTAATGCGCAAAAAAATAAAAGATTTAAGAAAAATTTTGGTCACAAAAAACAGGCAGAAAAAACAATACAGCTAGAAAACAGGCAAAATGCAGATAATAAGCACACAATAGATCAATCAAATAGCAAAGGTTGAGCAACAGCCACAAAACAAATGATCAACAAGGAAACAGTATAAATAATCAAAGGCTTAGCAATAGCCTCCAAACAAACAATAAAACAATCTCAATGATCACAGACAATAAAGAAAAATTTTCGCGATCAAACAAGAAAAACACCAAGGTAAAGATACTTGGAGTCTCTATAGGACTCAAGCCAGGCTTGGGTTTTAGTTTTTCAAGGAAAAACAGAAATCACAAAAATTTTGGTCCGTAATCAGAGATATAAACAGCAAAATATATATCTAGACAATAAACAAAAGGAAAGCAAAAAGCAGTAATGGTGACCTGTGCCAGATTCACGGAACTCAATAGTATCCGTGAGTCTGGAAAGCAACCTGGGAGGTTTTGGATGACGTTTGCATCGATGGAGGAATTTAACAGATACCAGACACCAGAAAGATCAAATCTCCTTTTGGCTCTGATACTATTGTTGAAGAAAGTACACTGGTTATCAGCCATGTCCATAAACAAAACTTCTAAAAAATATTACAAAAGCAGCGGAAGAACAGAATATAAATATTCTAATCTATTACAAATAACCGGATGATAGAACCGGATAACAACTCTAAAAAATGGCTCTTCAAAATTGAATGAGATGTCCGAAAAAAGGACTACGGATTCTTCTTCAATTCAAACTACCTGTAAAAATCGGATGACAAAATCGGATGAGCAGGCAAAAATTGGACGTTCGATTTTTGCCAGCAAAAGACATAATCGGACGACCAACTCTCAAAACTGAATGTTAGTTTTCAAAATCGGACGACCAATATAGAAAAAATCGGACGACCTCTTTCTGTATAAAAGAGGGGAATAGAGATATTTGGATGCCAAAAACGGACGAGGAAGAGCAAAACCGAACGACCGGCTCTACTTAAAATTCAAATTCTCGATCAAACTCTCAGAACAATGGAGAGCCTCACACACAAGAACAATCTAATCTCTCACAATCGGTTCTCACATTCACAAGCCACTCAAGCACGCAGTCAACCAAGAATGGCGACTAACTGTGGCAGCAACAGAAGAAGTCACAGAGAACAGGCAGTAACAGAGGATTAAGAAACTGTAGAGAAGAAGAAGAAGAAAAGAGAAAAGAACGTAAGAAAGCTTCAGGCAGAGTTATTGGTCACACTTCATCTCAGCAATAGGAAAGATGAAAGCATTTATAGAGTTCCTAAGGTACACATATTCAACAACAAATAAGCCATCTGGAAAAATCATTCAAAACATAATCGCAAAGTACCTGGAAGACTAATTTAAAAGACCAACAGCCAAGTCACCTAGGGAAGACACAAGAAGAGATTGGGCTGTTGCCCGCCCGGCATCTTGGGTTAAAAATAAACTCACCCTATTTGGGTTGTGAGGCTCAGTCCAACTCATCATAGGGTGTAAGAGATTAGGCAGAAAGGGAAAAGAAAAATGTGTGAACAATCAGCCTAACAAGCCTACAGTTCTTCAACGGGTACTTTTCTTGCATTTAAGTGTTGCGAACTTAGATAAATTTCAAGGGTGTTTGGAATTGAAAAAGCAAGAACACCCTAGGGCAATCAATTTGGGGATTATTTGGGACATTAGACTAAAGATAGAATGATGCACTTTTAGGTACGTTTATCACCTGTGTTTATAGCATTCATAACTTGTCACGGAAGAAGAGATACTCGTCTAAGGATTAGTGTATAGGGCGGCTTTCATCTAGAGATAAAGACTGCCCGATTGACAGCGTGATGACCAAATTCATTAATACAACATCGATTTCTATTAAGATCAATCAATTGAAGTAGCAACAAGATTAGGAGGATCCCGAGATCCAAACTTCCACTTTATAGATTTCTTTCAATAATTGTCCATTGGTTTTTTATTATAACTTTTGTTCGCATCTCTTCTAGTTAATAATCTCTTCAATGACAACTTTTAGACTAAACATTGGAAAAAAGGTAGAGTAATTGAACTATGTTCGTTCCTCCAGAGATACGATACTCTAGTTGAACTCACCTCTAAAGTGTTAGGTTCAGTTGCCTTGTATTGTAGTCGTTAGGAACCCCCGTTTTATATTTTCTATACGTCAATTTTTTGGTGCCGTTGCCTAGGAGCGGCAAGTTCAAAGAAATACCATTTTTGGTGATTTAGTCACTTTTTCATTTTTTTTAATTCATTTTCTTTTTCTATTTTCTTTTGTTTTGTTTTGTTAGTGCATTTATAAGTTGAATTGGTCTATATTTGGAAATATTCAATTATTTTCGATTTCATTCTTTAAGGGTATTCATCAAGTGGAACTAAACATGTTACTGTCTTTGTTGTTGGTTGTGTGGTGCTAGTTTATGCCCCGACAAAGAAGGGGGAACTAGTACCATTTGATCTAGAGCCAGAATGTCTGCTGCGGGGTGCCCGTCGCACCCTTTGGTTTGACATGGTAGTAGAAAGAGCAGCAGCACCCATCAAGGGGGTGCAAAATGAACCACAAGTTCCACTGGTCGAGAATCCACTCTTTGAGCCACATCTACCACCACAAATGGCGGAGCGAACTATGGTTCACTATATCCTACCGTCCATCTCTGGGATGTAATCGAGCATAGCACGACCAAGAGTCGAAGCCAACAATTTTGAAATCAAAACGAATATAATAAAAATGTTGCAAAACAATGTCCAGTTTGCCGATTTTCCTAAAGAGGATCCCAATACGCATATAGGGAATTTTATAGAGGTGTGTGATACCTTTAAGATTAATGGGGTCTTGCAAAACACTCTTCAACTTTGCCTTTTCCCATTCGCTCTAATGGGGAAGGCGAAGTCTTGCTGACGTCATTGCCATCCGGGTCATTCACATCCTAGGACTCACTAACAGAGAAATTCTTGGGGAGGTACTTTCCTCTAGGGCGGACATCAAAGCTGAGGAACAAGATACTGTCATTCCAATAAATTGATGGTGAAATTTTATATGAAACCTGGGAGCGTTGGAAAGAACTGCTCAGAAAATATCCTCACCATGGGCTGGATTTGGGGATACAAATCCGGAGCTTTTATAATGGAGTAACTTTTGGGGTGAGGTAGCTAATAGATGCCTCGACTGGAGGGTCTATAGATCATAAGACCCCTCAACTTCGAGCCAATCTCAATGAATAACTATACCTAGGAAGGGCAGAGGTCAAAGCCGAAGGCGAGTGGCTTACATAATGTAGAAGCAATATCGACCATGGAAGCTAGACTGACGGCTATGATTGAAAAAAAATTGGGAATTTTGACCACTGGATCGTCAAGTAAACCTACTCATGTTTTGTCACTTCTGCAACAGGGGGCATCCAAATCATGAATGCCTGAGTATAGGAGGCCCAACAGAGCAAGATGATTATGTCTAGAGAAATCTACCTAGTAACCATCCCAACTTTTCTTAGGGTGGCCATGGACAACAGAGACCACAAAATCCCACGGGGTTCCAGAATAGGGACCCTCTTCCACTATTGCCCTATGAAGCAGGTCAATAGAATCATCCCCCACTGACCAAGGCAAATCTGGAAGAGTTGATGGTGAAGTTTATGAGTGTAATAGATAATAGAATGAGCACCATTGAAGCCGCCCGAAGGAATCAAGAAGCCTCCATTAGAAACTTGGAGAAAGAAATTGGGCAGTTAGTGAAGCTTGTATCAGAAAGGACTCCGAGATCTCTCCCCCGCAATATCGAAGTGAACCCGTGGGAGTATGTAAATGCTATCTCAATGACACTTGAGGAAGAGAATCTAGCCAAGGAAGAAGGGGTGATCATTCAAGAAGAAAGTTATACCGGAGTGGAAAGGTGATCATCCAACAAAAGTGATGAAGAGGATGTAGATTCAGTAGAAGATTCAGAAAAGAAGAAGTTGACAAGTGTTCCTTATAAACCCGAAGTTCCATCCTCAGAGGTACTTATTCGAGACTGTACTTAAGAGGAGATGAGGGAGTTTATAAAAACTTTCCTTCAATTAAAGATAAACTTACCTCTGTGGTGATCTTTTGTTGTAGGTACCAAGGTATGCAAGGAACTTGAGGGACATGATCACGAAGAAGGACAAGCTTTGTGAAGCGTCCATTCATGTACTTGGGGAAGAGTGTTCGGCCCTTTTGACAAGAAAATCCATACTACCACAAAGCTTGAAGACACAGGGAGTTTTTCCTTTCCTTGTACCATTGGTAGTGTGAATGTTGATAGGGCCCTAGTAGACTTAGGCGCAAGTATAAATATCATCTCTTCTACTATGTGTCAGTGTCTAGGTTTAGGTACCCCAAGACCTCTGAGGATATCATTAATCTGGCAGAGGAGTGTCAGGTATCCTAGAGGCATAATAGAAAATGTGTTGGTCAAAGTCAAGGATTTAGTCTTTCCTGTTTACTTTGAAGTTTTAAATATGGACGAGGATGTCGATTTCTGCTTCAAGGGTGCTAATAGACATGGAAAAGGAGAAAGTAGTGTTAAGGGTCGGGGAAAATGAGATAACATTTAAATTCTTCTTATTCCTTGATTACCTCATATAAAGTTCAAAACACTGTGTGTGTGATTAATCCTGAAACTAATGAAGTATCTGTGAATGTGCAAGGAATTATTCCAAGAAAGGGCAAGGAACGGCCGAATGACAATTAGAAAGGAAGATGATTGTCTTCTAAACTCAAGGTAAGACTAATGAAGTGGGGGCCAGTTCGGCATATTGAAGAGGCAAAACCTAGGAAACACTCGAGCGATCATGTTAAGGGAGGTGATCTTAACACCTAAATAAGGAGATTTCTTGTTATGTTGTGTTGTAAACTTATCGCATTATGTACTCATTTTATCGTATCTTATTCAATTTCATTATATGGTTGTAAGGTATATTGGAGAGATTAGTGCCTATTACAGATTTTCTTGGGCGTCGAACGAACAACTAAGACCAGCAGGCATTGAAATGGGGTTTAAACATTCTAAGGAGAAACAAAATATGCAACCGAATAGAACCCTACCGCTGACGGTAGAGTCAGGGGAATCAAAGGCATGGTGAAACAAAGACCTACCACGGACGGTAGGCCTAGACCTACCATGCGCGGTAGGGTACAATTTCAGCAACAGGTCGAGTTTTTTTCTAAAGGAAAATGGGTTGGGTCGAACCGTTGGACATTAATACCAACTTTATTTTCAATTTTTCTGCACTCTTTTCCCCTCAGTCTCTTCTAAGAAAACTCAAAATTTTATTTTTCCTCTTTCCCTCTCTCTCTCTCTCTCTCTCTCTCTCTCTCTCTCTCTCTCTCTCTCTTACTCTGATTCCTCCAACCCCTCTATATTCTCTCGGTTTCTCCATTCTTCCTCCTTCATCCGTCGGCGGCTTTCCTACCTTTCTTGCGAGTACCACCTGCACACCCACCCTCTCTCTCTCCCTGTTTGTATTTCTTCTTCTTCTTCTTCTTCTTCTTCTTCTTCTTCTTCTTCTTCTTCTTCTCCTTCTCCTCTTCTTCTAACACTCCCACCTCTTCCATTCTTCTCCTTTTCTATTTTACACAAATTCCACACCAAACCTTCTTTTCCTTTTACCCTTTCTTCAAAAGATTCCACATTTCCATTCAATTTCTTTTCTATATTAACCATTTTTCTCTAATTTCTATTTCCTCTTGTCTCTTGTAATTTTGTTCTTTTTGTTAATTTTTGTTACTTACTAACTTTGTGTGTTTTATTTTGGTTTCTAACAAGAAATCTATAGAAGAAAAAAAGTTCAAGATTTTTTCGGTGTGCTTTCCGGCAGAATTCCAGCCAACTTTCGACGACCTCCTACGACACATCATCCGAGGCAAAGAAATGGCACCGATTCCATTTGCGACGATGGGTTGTTTGTTCAAACACCCCAGGGTATTCCTTAACTCTTTTGCCTCTTATTGGTTTTATTTGTATTTGTAATTTGAGTTTGTTCTATTGGTTTGAGTAATGCTTGTTTTGTTTACTTGTTTGACACTTTCATATACATGGAACTTATAGTACACTTTGCACCCACAGGCTACGTTAAATTGGTATTTATAGTTTCGTGGAATATTTTGTGCTGTTGGCTTCTTCCGCGTTGGAAGATTGTGTTGTATTGTTTGTTTTCCTCTTCATCTCCTTTGTACCATCATTTTCCCTTCTCTTTTCCTTCCATTTCAAATTTTCTTCTGTTCTCCCTATGGCACCCAAGAAATCAGTGGTTTCCTCCTCTAAATCAAAATGGGCTCGTACTGAAGGGACCTCGCCCGACCCTAACACTCCATATATTTTAACCTTTTTGTAGCTTCATTCTACGGCAGCCCCTAAATGGGTAACTGATAGGGAGTCGCTTAAGATTATTATTGAAAAATCATTGATGAGGAAGTCATCGAACATTTTAAACTTGAACAACTTTTTGGGAGGTTGTGTTGGGTTCCTCTCCTTCACATTTCTAGCTATTATTATCCTAACTTTGTCTGAAAATTTTATGCTAAAATGACCTACAAAATGGACAAGGATCTCGAAACAATTATTTCTACTATTCAAAGGGTGGACTTTGGTTCGCTATGGGGAGTTTTCCCTTCTCTTCTTTCTTTTTATTTTCCTTTAATGGATTTCTTTGTTTATTTCTCTTACTATATGAATTTTGTATTTCTTATTTTCATTACTTCTTTTCTTATGTGTTTCATTATTTTATTTTATTTGGTGTGGGGATGGCTTCCCTTATGCCTTACCGCTTTATATCTGCGGGAGTGCCTACCATGTATCTGTTTATTTGCTTTTCTATTAGTCTGGCCCCTATATTGAAGAAAATGTGGTTTTAGGGGGGGAGAAGGGGGAAGGGAGGAGAGATAATTCTATTTACTCTTATTTTCGTTTTCCTTATTAAAAATTCAAAAAAAATCAAATAATTTGAAAATTAAAAAACTTTTCTTAGCTTTCTCTATCATTTTATTTGAAAAAACCAAAAACGGTTTTCTTTTTGCCACCTTGGATAGAATGCTTGATCGTGATACTGTTAGGATTCTTTGAAAGGGCATCGTACTTGATCGTTTTGAAAGCCACATTTACATAATAATCATACATGTTCGGTGGTTATCATGCACCTGTGAGTGTCATTATTAATAGAAACCTAGGTATTCTAGGAAATTAGCTTAGTGAGAATCCTTTAAAATTTGTTCCTGCTTTCTTGTGTTTTTCTATTCTTTGAAGTGAAAAGTCTTAGCTTAAGTTAGTCCTGAAAATGATGGTATCATGCCTTTATTGTATATTTTGAGCCATTAATTTGCCTATCCTCATACGAAATTGACCACTAGCTCCCTTATTTTTGCCTTCAGGCCAAAGGTTTTACTCTCTTCTATTCTTCGTCTTTTAAAACTCACACAATACTAAACCTCATTTTGCAGAGCCAATGGTAGAATAATATTTTTAGCACTCTTGAGTGAGAGTAAAAGATAAAGGTGGGGGTAAAGGCGTGAAGAAAAGAAAATGATATGAAGAGGGAGGTAGTTTGGGCATTTCACAATCGGTACAAATGGTTGAGGAAAGAGAAAAAAAGGAGAGAAAATTTCATTTTATTTTTCTTAAAAAAAGAAAAAAAGAAAAAAACCGAAAAACAGAAAAAAAAAAAAAAAGAAAAAAGAATTGTAGTACTTACATTTTTTTACATAGTGTGTTATGAAAATAAAGACATTATTTCTCTCTCATTTTAAGGTCTAGAAAATATGCACATGTTGGGTGAGGTGTGCGAAAGAAACAGAGTAAGATGGTCAATGGTGAGTGAGAAGAGTGAAAGGCAGCTGGCATGTTATTCTCTAATTTTGCTATTTTTCCTTTCAGTTGCGTTGACTTTTTCTCGTTTTTTCTGGTCTCCATTTACCTTCCTTTAATACCTTATTTATGTCATGAGCCTAACATTAAACCCAAAAAGTCCTACCTAATCCAAGAACGAATAAGACTTAGAATGAATAAGAGCTAGATGGATACAATCTTGTTGTGCATCTCATTTGAAGGATTTCTCTTTGTTAATTACTTAACATTCCTTAGTTTCTATGAAAAGCGCACGAGCAAAACACACACACACCATTGGCATGTAATATTTACTTGTAAGTAAGGTGGACTGAATATATCTTTCGCTCGTTCTTTGTTTTATCTTGATGGTTGAGTAGTAAGGTGTTCTATTAAAGTGGCATCATTTTAGTTTTATTTTCCCTTTATTGAGTTTTGTTTTGCTTTGTTTTGGTATCGCTGCTGTTGTATCTTTGGTCTTCCTATGTGTTTAATTGCTTAAGGCCGGTCTCTCTCTCATTTTTCATGAACTTTCTATCTCAACAAAAATCTTCAAACCCTTTCATTCCATCCATTTAGTTCTGTTGCTTGAGAGCAAGCAACGGGTAAGTGTGGGGGTATTTGATAGTTGTTATTTTGTCTATTTTTTTTTTATGTTAGTTACATCGTTTTTCAATGTTTTTAAGGTATAAAATGTACGTTTAAGTCTAATATTTCCCATTCTTGTCTTAGGTGCTTGCGGAAGGAAGATACAATGAAGAAATGATGAAAACGGCTTAAACAAAGTGAAAAAGACAAAAGACGATGCCAAATAGTGACCACGAACAAGACCTACCGCCGGAGGTGTGCCAACCTACCATCGACGGTAGGTGCATTGGCAACAAAAGAAGTGAAGACATAACCTTACCGGTGACGATAGGCTCCCCCTACCGTCTACGGTAGGTTCAAGGCAGAAGAGAGAGAAGGAAGACAGAGACCTACTAGCGACGGTAGGTCCTACTTTCTGCATCTTTTAAGCCATTTTTAAGACAAAATTAAGGAGAGGTAGCATTTATCATTCTTTTTTTTTTTAGACTTCCGCCATTAGGGCTTAGGGAGGCGAATTGGGGTGATTTTATGTGACAAATTTTTCCAAAATATCAGATCAATTAGTTAGGAATTAGATTAGAGAAGTAGAATTGAAGGCTTTCAAGAAGATTCAAGGATGAAAGAGAGGAATTCGTGCATCGGTTGGGCGACTCGAGACACAAGCTCGGGCGCATTTTAGGATCGCAATTCGGCCTCCAAAATCATTCCTAAGCCTTTCTTCCCTTTCTCTTATGGATTTTCATCATTTAATTTCAGTTTTACATTATGAATAGTGAGTAATTTCATTGTTTGGATTAAAGGTTGACCCCTAATTTTGGTTTCTATGAAATTGATTTGATTTTTATGAAATTGAATGTTCTGGATGATTGAATTGTTCTTCAATTGATATTTTTCCTGCAATTTAAGTGTCTTGAACTTAGATAAATTTCAAGGGTGTTTGGAATTGAGAAAGCAAGAACACCCTAGGGCAATCAATTTGGGGATTAATTGGGGCATTACACTAGAGATAGAATTATGCACTTTTAGGTCCGTTTATCACCTGCGTTTATAGTATTCATAACTTGTTAGAGAGAAGAGATTCTTTTCTAAGGATTAATGAATAGGACGGTTTTCACGTAGAGATAAGGATTGCCTGATTGAGAGCTTGACGACCCAATTCGTTAATACAACATCTTCTATTAAAATCAATCAATTTAAGTAGTAAGCGGATTAGGGGGATCCCGAGATCCAAACTTCTGCTTTATAGATTTCTATCAATAACTGTCCATTGATTTTTTACTATAGCTTTTGTTAGCATCTCTTCTAGTTAATATTCTCTTCAATGACAACTTTTAGACTAAACATTAGAGTAACAGTAGAGTAGTTTAACCTTGTCCGTTCCTCGAGAGATACGACTTTGGAGTTAAACTCACCTTAGTGTTAGGTCCGCTTACCTTGCATTATAGTGATTAGAAACCCCCACATTATATTTTCTAAAAATCAGTTGTGCACCATGTTGCACGTTTAACTGACCTAATTTTGAAGATGAAGGCCCCTACGCTCTTTACTAAAAGCGTTACTTCCATGTCAGCCACCCGGTGATGCTTGAAGATTGGAGTTGATGTGGAGTATACTTCATGTACTTCCAACCTCAACGTCTGTATTTCTTCCGCTTTTACTTTCCTGATCATTGCAGTGGAATATAACATGTACTGCAACGTGATCACTGATGATGTGGTAACAGGGGTATATTACCGAAGTTGGGGTTTAAAGGACAGCACAGGGCCCTTTGGCGGCTTCATGCTTGTTCATCCAAGTTATATGCTCTATCCGTGAAGATATGTATCAGACATTTTAGTTTTTTGCTATGTAACTGTTTCTTCTGTATTTTTGTTTTTCCCAATCATCAAGTTCTACTCATTACTTAGGAATACTAACTCATAAAAATATCAAGAACTGAATAAAAACTTTGCGATGGAGAAGTGGGCAAAAATTTTTCGACCAACTTGTCAGCAAAAGGTCTTTTTGGCAAAATTCTATTTACTTGTGATCTCTCCAGCTAGCCCTGACATAAATGAGTGTGAAACACCCATGATACTGTTAAGCTTAACCTACTCGGTTAAGGCGCAACGGTAAAAATAAAACGGTTAAAATGAAAATAATGCACAACGGACAAATCCCAAGCTCTCGGCGGTCATTGTGCAAGCTCTATAACATGCAACAGTAAATAATCCCACTATACACCTGCCCAGCACAGTAAATGTTTTCAAATCATTGTATCTTTATTGCCATAAAAAGCATCCTTATCATCATAATCTTCAAACCTATTTTACTATGGCTCAACTTCTTGGTGCTACTCGTGTCCTTTCTTAAAAGCTTGCGTATGGAGTTGTGTGGTATTATCCGCCATTACCCTTATGACAACCAGACTAGTAGTACTGTGACTTCTATTGTTGTGCTTCTGGGTTATGCTATCTGGTATCGTCACAAAAAAAATGTAAACTTTATGACATTCTGCACCATGTTGCGCATCTACCTTACCTTGTTTAAAGAGCAAAGCCCTACGGTCTTTACTACGACCCGTACTATAAATTCTTCCACCCCTTTATTGCTGAAAACAAATGTATTATCAACACGTCTACTCCAGGTACTTCCACCGATAACGTCTGCATTTCTTCGGCTTCTACTTTTCCGAAGTGAGAAGGTGGTCACAAATCCTGTACTTCAACCTCATCGCCGATGATGTGAATACTGTGTTAGCTTACATCAACTGGGGTCTATCAGATAACATTTTTTTCAAGATGGCTACGTAGTTCTTGATGATGATGGCGAGGTTGTGTTCTTTCCATGAACACGGGAGGGTGTCCTTTGTAATAGTGATAGTTATTGTATTCTCTTACTATATATGTCCACTATTTTTAATGTATGAACTTCTCGGTTCCCCAAAAAAATTCTTGACGAGCTATCGAGCTAGCTCTACATCACCCATTCAAAATCCGTGTATTTCTTAGCTCGGTGAAGATGCAAATGTAAAAATGCTAACTCCACTTCAAACAAAACAATCAAAATGTGAGCTATAATGACACACAATGGACAAGTGGCGAGCTTGTGATGGTCACTATACACCTAGCCAGCTCAGGATATACGTGTCAGAAGATGGGAAGGCAATGCATCACAACTACTACTGTAAATACAAACCTAGTATACGTTTATTTGAATACGGCTACGAGGGTAGCCTATCTAATATTAATGGGTAAATTTGTGTTGTTTTTTCAAATCATAAATTCCAAAAACAAATCAGGTTCCACTATTCTCTCATTGAATACGTAGTTCCAACTTGATAATGAATTATAATGCAGGGAAATCACATTTCCGAATCAGGAGACGAGCTGATGTTGAATGATGGTAGCGGCGAGGAAGGCAAGCTAAGAGAAGGAGAGGAAGACTTGACGTATTCCACTTATTTTGCAGAGTATGAAGGCAGCAATGATACTGAAGAACTCCAAGCATGAAGAGGCCGAGAAATAGAGTAAGTACTCCCTATAAGCATAAGTAAATACTTCAACAATATTGACGAGTTTTTTGGTTCATATCAAGCGTATGCAAAAGTAAGGTTTTAGTGTTACTAAATATCTAGTTCGAAAGGAACCAGTCTTTTCAGAAAATATCAAACTATTACTTCTGATAGATGTAGAAAAGTTAGCACTTACAAGCGGTCAAAGATGATAGAATGCCATGCTCGTATTTGTGCAATTTTGGGAGATAATGGAATGTGGCAAGTCTCAAAGGTTGGGAAACAACACAATCACGAATTACACCAGTCTAAGTCCAGGTTCATGGTTGCTCATAGAAGTTTAAATTCTAATATGAAGAGGAAACTAAAAATGCATGACACGACTGGACTAAGGCTCAACAAGAGTGTGAGAAGTTTGGAGTTACAAGCTGGAGGATCGGACAAATTAGGATTTCTACTTAGAGATTGCAGGAACTATGTCTAAAAGATGAAGAGGTTGAACTGGAGTTGGGGATTTTGATTACATAAATAGAATGTTCATTAGAACGCATAAAAAAAATAGTGATTTCTTCCATTTGATTCGCATGGATGATGAAGGTAGGCTAGATAGTGTTTTTTGGGTGCACCCTCGAAGTAAAGTAGCTTATGAAGAGTTCAATAATGTCGCCTGTGGTGATTCAATATATGTTGTTAACAGATACAAGTTGCCGTTTGTGACTAAGGGGAAGGAGGGAACTGAAGTAAGTGAAACTGAGCACAAGGCTTTCCTGACCGCGTGAATGAGCGAGTACATAGCTTGCGCAACCTCGGCACAAGTGGTTCTTGAGTATCATTGCTACATACACAAGATAATGAACGTGTAGACTAGTGGTCTGGCTTCTTTGACACTTTCAATGATGTACTGGTCATTGTTTGACATTTACAAATATATGAAATCACACTCAAATGGGATAATGTAAGAGGCCCCATCTGCATCATTCAATTGTGGTTGTACAAATACTTCTCTGAGTTACTGAATGTCCGTATTCCTGACAATCTAACAATCCAATATGAAGGCCGTCTTCCATGCTTTATTCTTCGAGAGTCATCCAAGTATTTTGATTTCAGTACATTGCTTTATTCTACATTGGACTAGAACATATGCTGGCTCCTTTCTCCGAATGAAACCAGGTACCTGAGTGGTAAATTGAAAAATCCTCAGTTATGTACAATTATGTAAAGTTGGGCATTCCCTGGGCTCAGTTTGGAGTTTCACGAGATATCTTGAATGGGACTAAGCCGAATGTATGTTTTTTCAATCCCTCATGCGAACCGTATAACCAACAATGCTCTTTTCGGCAGTTTGGACTCAGATAGGATGTCCCTGGCAATCTATTTCTGGGCGACTTGGACTCTCAAGAAGAGACATCTACAATCGAGCTCCTAAATCAAAAGGTGAGAAAGAATAATAGAAAGACTAACAACTTTAACTTCATTGAATTCACCCCCTCGGAATCCACTACAAAATGCTATTTGAGATGGTGGGAAAGGATTTTCTCTAGGTACTTTGTATTTTCTACTGAAGATGCCAAGTCAAGGGCGAAGAGACCATTCCAACAAGTGAAAGAGAATCAAGGACAAGTGGAAGATGATTCGATTGCGGTCGAACAATTAGAATTATCCAGACAGATTCCGAGTTCAATGAATCGAACTGTGAAACCCATTACTGGTGGTAAACGATTTATTTACATTTTCCTAATACCCACTTTATCTCGGTATAGCTATTTATATATGTTTCTTTTGTTCTTTCAGATATCTGCAAAATGAAGATGATTTTCTAGCACCGAAAAAGGCTAGGGAAAAACGAACTAAATGGACTTGTATAATGGGGAAGATAGTTCTTCTGCATAACCAGTTTCGGAACTATTTTCCGTCCTTAATGTTTGTAGCTACGAATATTTTTCTAACGTCTATTAATGATGTCTTCCTCATTAAGTAGAAGAAACCGAGGAATACCGAACTTACTCATGAGAACTCGTCACCTGCAAACGAAGTCACACATTCGCCAACTAATGTTGAAACTCCCGACAATACATCTCCTCAACTACTATACGAGTTTCCCATGTGGACATTCCGGAACCCGCTTTGAATCTAACCTTTATAGCTGTTCATCGTCCATTTGAGTACCTGTAGAATTTAATGATGGTTCGAGCAGATGAAGACATTAGAAAATGTTGTTGAACCACTGGACCATCTGGATACGTTCAATACATACTTTGGGTTCAAGGACTTTCCAACTATCGAAGTAGAACAAGATAAGCTTAGTGACCTGTTAAGGCTTTGCTGCTTGTAACAAGTGAATTTTTTACTCTGGAGCACTGAGAGATATGCCAAAAAGTTATAAAGAAACTTTCCCGGATGATATATAGTTATCGCACCTTTCAAAGTATTTTGGATAAGATGCCTGAGAAATGTCTAGTTATAGATGAAGTGACAAAAACATACGACGAATTGGTGCATTCCTTTAGCGACATCAAGAACAAATACGTAGTGGAGAAGGAAAATTATGAAAGACAACCGTCAGATAAAAGGAGATTAGAGATTAAATTGAAGGCTCCATAAGGAGTTGAAAATTGCTTAATCATTGGCCGAGAATAGCAGAGCTCATTTACATGAGATTAATGGTAAAGTCTCTCGAGTTACTGGGAAGACCAATGAGGTCAGAGCTCGTTATGACGAGTTGAGAAAAGCAAAGGCACACTATGCAAGTGAAAAAAATTGCCGATGTAATGATAAAAAGGGTTTATGATGATTGGGAATTGCTCAACAAAGAAGTATGTGATGCCTTACATAAGGATGTGATCGTGTCCCACCAGACATCGTCAGTAGTATCAGAGCAAGCTTCCGCGATAGTGGAAAAGCATGTTTTCCCAAAAATGGTCGATAATACTCCTATCCAGACTTCGAAGGCCAACAAGATGACTTTCCCAACAATGGCGGTAAAGTAAGATTCAGCGATTCGGGGCCAGAAAACTGCTCCAACACTAGGTGAGCTACCTTCATCCATTTTGGATGAGCATGTGGTTACATGTGAGGACACCTTACAAAATTCTCAGACATTGAAGGAGCTACATTCAATCGTTATGGGCGATCATGCAGTTACACTTGAGGATACCTCGCGAAATTCCCTAAAGGTAGTGGAGATAATTTCAATCATTGCGAGCGAGCAATCGGTTATGGCTGAGGACACCTCGCTTAATTCCGCAACGGTGGTAGAGAAACCAATATCAATTGAGGTGGAGAATGTGGCGGAGAAACCTACATCAATTGAGAGCAGGAATGATGATTTTGTGAATTCTTTATCCACCATGCAATTCACCTCTGTTGTGGCTGATATCAATTCCTTGCATACTTTGGCCGAACAAGATTCCTCTACATTCGGTGTCCCTACGGTCAAGGAAAAGTGCTTAGGCTTATCACTCTATACTCGTATCAGTTACTTTTCTTCTAATTCTTAGTGTTTATAGTATTAATTATTTGAACTTCGCACTTTCCATGTAGCTAAACATTAATATTCTTGTCGAGCTAGTGTATGTTATTATTTTTTTTGTTTTCTTGATGATATAATAACATATGTAAGGTAATAAACACTAAGTAACATAGAAATATATATTTTTTACCCTAAAAGAAGTAACAACACAGCAATAGTTAGTGCATTTCTACCTATGGTTCTAGTAAATGAGCCGAGTCGAGCTTGAGCTCGTCATCATAAATTTACATTAATAATAAACTAAGGTCGACAAGAATTACAATGTGATGTGTTTAGGGTTTAGGGCCACTTTTCTGTATATCCTGCCGGTAATCACGTCTTGATTATTTTTTGTGAGTGAGTGGGAATACTAAAAATATAGGTTCATATAGGCATTAATGTTAATAGTAAAAACATAGGTCACTAAATTTCATAGCAAAACACAAACAACATAATCTACCCGCCGGTGGCCACTCCATCATTGTGGAAATGACACCTGACCATGTCGTGATTCAAGCATGTAGATGCTGTGCATAGTATTCTAGTCAGTTATACCCCAATTTTCATAAGCTACAACATTGGGCTGATCATTGGTAAAGACGTTGGTGTACATGTCTAGCTTGTACAGCCTCGATTTTGGAAAGGAAGCATAAGCAGCATAAAAAAGTTGAGCCATAGTAAATAGGATAACCAACCCCAGCCGATGCATTTACTGCAGCAAATATGATGTGACAGGATGCAAATCGCTTCTGACACCTATATATGACCCGTTTCAGAGTCGTGCTTGCCTTTTTACAAGTTTCTTATTATATATCTCGTTTGTTTAGCTATTTATATGAATCAAGCTTGCCTTTATTCCATTTAATTCTATTCAATCTGGCATTCAGAAATAATTGGATAGGTGATTAACTTCATCAATAGAATACATGCATATTAAAATGATATAATAGACAAGCTTTGCCTTGAGTTTCATATTTACATAATATTCTTACTAATATATTTCATGTCCATGAACAATCAACAATTGAGGATGCCGTTTTACGAGTTCCTTATTAGTCAGATCGTATGTATATTTTTATTAATTGAACTCACTTCGTAGTTCTGTTTCAATAAGGATTCATAGAAAATTGAACAGTAGATTAACTTCATCAAATGGAACATATGCATATTGAAATGATAAAACAGAAGAGCTTTGGCTCGAAATTTCATAATCATATAAGATTCACAATAATATATTACGAGCATCCAATGCTCTAACGGTTATGAAAAATTGATTGTGGGTCGCCTTGATCGTGGTTAGAGCAGAGGGCACAGTATGAATTACTATTGCATATTTTAGGAAAAAACCATCTATTAGCTATTCTTATACTATTCATATCCATATTATAAATAGAGGGCACCAGAAAATCAGAACCCTATGAAAGGCGCCAAGGCTTTGGGGATGATAATACAGTACCGTTCTAAACTGATGTGTCCCGTTTACCCCAGGTGTGAATTATCTGTGCGTGCATCTAATGCTCTAACGGGCGGAGAAGGTCATAAAGCTAAGCTTCGCTCGGTGACAATACTTAGCGGCAAGGCCTAGACGTACCAGTATAAAAGTTACTACAATACCATTATGGTCGCGATCTAGGTAATGGCTGATCACTTCTCCTAACCCTCTTCGCAACCGGTTAAGCATGGGACCACAAGCATAATATGGAAATTTATCCATATGAAAAAAAATTCAAATTAGGAAAGGGTGAGTTTCAGCAAAAAGAATATCCCTTGTTTGCTTTAAAAACAATGATGAAGATGATTTTGAATCTTGAAAAGGCATAATTTAATGCAGCATCGCTTCCAATAAAATCGATCATTTAATGCAATAATAATAATGATGCGATAGGTTTTTTCCCTTTGAAGTTTTTCTGTTGCGTGCAAATCGAGCTAATCTTTTTCATTTTAATTGTTTGGCGAGCTTCTCCTCTTTCTGGTGCGACACAATGTAGCTCAAATTTTTAAGCTTTCTTATTGATCGACCTCGCCAATCTAGATGATACACAAACATTTATTCATAACTATATGGCAAGGTCTCATGGATGATACATGCATATGCATGATAATATCTTGATTTTTCCCTTTTCGATAGACCCAAAAAGGGTTGCATTTTCAAATAATGTTTATTTAATTTGCAAAACACTGAACAAAAAAATAGCTTCATAATTGAGCTTGCCAGCTTAAAAATGTCTTTACATTAATAATTGTGTTTTTCGGTGGTCACGCCTTCATCGGTTATTTTGAGTGAGTATTTTTAAATAATTACTAGATTTATATGAAGAGAATACAGGGTTTGATAAGTTTATACTACGATTAATAAAAACACAAAAACTGCATAGCAAAACAGAGGGCATATAGCTTCTTACATGGCAAAACACAAAAATTACATAATCTACCCGCCACTGGTCACCCCGTCATCATGGAAGTAACATCTGACCATATCGTGATTCAAGCATGTGCCTACGATACATAGCATTCTCGTTGGGTATACCCCAATTTCCATAAGCAACAACACTAGCCTGATCATCAGTAAAAACGTTGGTGTACATGTCGTTCATTCCACGGCCTCGATTCTGGAAAGTAGAAGCAGAAGAAAGCCTGATATTCTAGGCGGAAATACTGGAAGTAGATACCGTGTCGAATACCACCACTAAATGATAAGGAAGTATGGATCGTAGTAAAGACGATAGCGGCCTTCTTCTTTAATCAAGGTAAGGTAAATGCACAACATAGTGTAGAACATCATAAAGTTGACATTTCTTTGATAACAATATCGAACAACATAGCCAAGATTCACCACAATGATACGGTAATGCAGTGTAGGTTTATGGTGGATGATCCCGGTCAACACTCTGCGCAACCATGTTTCAAGGGAGCACGAGCTACAAAAAGAGCCATTGTAAGTAATAAATGTTCAAAGCTACTTAGGAATTAATAAGGATGAAGAGTTATCCCAACTGTTGCATTTACGGCAGTAATTGTGATTCGACGGCTACCAAACTTCTTACGCGGGATTATCCAGCTTGTAAATTGGCTGACACTTGTTAATATGGATCCAGTTTTCACTATTGCAATTTAGTTGAG
This sequence comes from Catharanthus roseus, assembly GCA_028651295.1. NCBI lineage: Eukaryota > Viridiplantae > Streptophyta > Magnoliopsida > Gentianales > Apocynaceae > Catharanthus > Catharanthus roseus. The sequence continues at coordinate 26,494,469 of JAPQWS010000153.1, read as the reverse complement.
AGCTAGCTCGAGACCTTGCCCATTTTTGAAATATTTACTTCGTTAATGTGTTAATCGAGCTCGCCGATTTACTAAACAGAGTTAATCCAGCTCGCCAATTAACATACATATTAATATAGCACGAGTTCTTAATCATTTTTTTAGTTGGTACTCTGAAAAGCTTAAGAGAGTTATAGTGAGTGATAAGTATGAAACAAATACAAATTACTGATATTACGATTAATAATAAAGATAACATTATAAATTGTATGTTGTTTTTGATAAATTATATCTTCTACAATTTACCAAGATTACGTGTTTAATGAATAATCCTCCATGGCTGCAACGACATTACATTCGAGGTAGACGAGGCACTGGCCAAGCAAACTGTCACAACCAAACATATGATCTAGGACAACTTAGCCAGCAGAGGCCCTATTCTCCTTCTTAAAGTCCCCGGCAACATACTTGCGCAGGTCTTTGAGTACTGCAAGCGTGTCCCTTGCTTGTGAAGATGTTTTGGATATGATTAATTGTAAGGATCTGAAGCACTTCCGCAGGATTTTCAACATCACGCCGTAGTTTCAACATCTCAAGAGGAGGAAAAGATGTTTTTGTTGACTATCTCATGATATTGTCAATGAAGAACCCTTTATATTTTTGTAAATTTAATGTGTTTCTTAGTCAATATAAAAGATTTAATTTTTTGTTTATTATTGTTTCTCCATTGTTAGTAACTTACCCTTTCATTGCCATTTCTAATTTATAAATGAAGATGGGAAAAAAAGTAAAAAAACTAGAGATAACATTCTCATGCTCGTCAAAACAAAGATAACATTCACTATAGAGTGTTGTCGTCTAGTCCCCAACTGCAATAAGCGTATAGAGTGGCCGCAGCATCGGCGTGGAGATTGCACAATAGGCTCTGTCTCCACCTCCTTGCTTCTGAAAAGTAGAAGACGAAGAAACGCAGACGATGTGGGTTGAAGTACAAGAAGTAGACCTCTTGGAAATGTGCTTGGCCGATTACCACGGAATGTTTGACATCGTAGTACAGCTGGTAGTACAGAGTGTAGGGACCTTTATATTAAAACAAGGTTAGGTAGATGCATAACATAGTGCACAGAATCAGAAAGTTCACTTTTGTTGGTGATAATATTACACGGAAAATCCAAGACGCATGATAATCGTAATCATGTTACTACCATTTTTGTAGTAATTTGGGTAATGGTGGATAATTTCACCTAACTCCATATGCAACCATCTATGCAAGGGGGCACGAGCAGTATCAGGAAGTTGAGCCACAATAAAAAAACAATGTTCAAAGTTTTTATGAAAATGCTTAGTTTTTTAGGTCACGAGAATGCTCTTTGAAAGATTCTAAGTATTACTATCACAACCAATCCTAACTGCTGCGTTTACTACATTAATTATTATGCGCATGCTTTCAAACTATTGAAGATCTTGTCGTTTTCCACTATGCATTATTTTAGGTCACCCTTTGACCGTTGCCTTTAATAGTATTAATTGAGCTGTGAAATCTACTATTACATCGTTACTGCTCTCATAAACTTAGCAAATTCTTTACACTTATGATGCCAGCTCACCAAGGGTACACAAGTTAAAGGCTGTGAATTCAAATGCGACTTCGATTACAACGCTGCAGTAATTATGACGCGATAGATTTCAACCTTCTGACCCCAACCGCTGCATTTACTGCACTGGATGAGGTGGGATAGCTATCTAACTTTTGACCCGTGCACACTTTTTGACCATCGTGTGCTCATCTTGCAAAGTGTCGAGTACTACAAGAGTTTGGTAACTCAACTACCCTCCGGTGATAATGACGTTGAAATCATTTGCTTTGTTTCAGAACTGGTGAACGATGATGAGCGAAACACTGTTTGCTGCGGATTACCTCGCCCTAAAAGGAATTTTGTCCTACGCTTGTGAAGAAGTCTTGTATTTTATTAAGCGTAAGGATCCGGTGCACATCTTCTAGATTTTGAGCATCACGATGAAATTTTCCCTAGAAGACGAGGAAAGGATGCAAAGAGCTAAACCTTGGGCATTAAACTAAGTAGTGTTATTTGTTTGTTTTTTTCTTTTGGGTTTTGTTTGTTGATGTTGTTTCTTTGTTAGTGAAGATCCCTTTGTTGTTTCAAATTCAAAGTAACATTCGCATTGCTCACTAAGACAATGATAATATTCACTACATATTTCAATTACAAATCATACATGAAAAGCCGCAAACACACAAACGAGAACGTTAACAACCGAAAAACTTGTATGATAAATGTTTGGACTCTTATATCATCCATACAATGTAGTCCTCAAGGAATAGTAAAAAACCAGTGTTGTACACAGATGTGTCCATTTCGCCCCAGGAATAGTAAAACTACAATGTATATTTATTCTGAGCTGGAACGTAGACGATAGTGGAATCACGGTTCCATTTGAATACAATGAAGTAAAAACTGAAGAAGCTCAGTCACTGTGGGTGGAAATATAGGGTGTAAATAGCGCGGTACGACTGTCCATTTGCCATCGTTACCGGATAGCACACACGCAAGAACCACTCATAGTAAAGAGTGTTGGAGACTTCCTCTTCAAACAAGGTCAAGAAGACGCACAACATTGTGCAGAATGCCATAAAGTTGACATTTGTTTGAACACGATATTGGACGGTGATGCCAAGACGCACAGAAGCTCCAGGATAATTCTGCCAAACTCGATTCGCAACCATCGAAGCAACGGATGACACGCAACATCTCATAAATAAGTCATAGGAAGAAAGTTTCAAATAATATTGAAAGGAAGAGTTTGGAAGATGAACGGAAGAAGAAGTAGCCTTCACTATTTATACATAAATTTCCAATTGTAAATGAGCCAAGTCGAGTTCGAGACTCATATATGTTGACATTACAAAGTACAATGTACGAACTTCTAACTTTTGACTATTGCGTGTTGATACGAGCTTAATTAATACAGTAAATGTGATGCGAGTATTAAATAAGACTTTAAACTTAAAGGAGTCTTAAAATAGGGTTTTGCTTAAATTCTAAAAAAGAATATACATATATATAATACGATGTTTCGCATGCAACCCTAAACCCCAACCACTGCAAACAATTAATGGGACTATCCTTAAACCTCGTAAACAAATGTAAATTGCAAGCTATTTCCTGGAAAATTATAACTTCTGCAATCCTACAGCAATGGCTGCCTCTTCATCGTCAAGGTCAGAAAAATTCGTCCTCCAAGCTTGCAACAGCATTACATTCGATGTACATGAGGTGGTAGCCAAGTAATCTATCACGATCAAACATATGATCGAGGACAGTTTAGCTAACAGAGGCCCTATTCTCCTCCCTAAAGTGCCTGGCAACATACTTTCATAGGTTATCGAATACTGCAAGGGTGTGGTTACTCAACCACCTATTGGTGAGAATGATGTCGATCTAAAGGCCTTTGTTTCTGCACTGGTTAATGACGAAAGGAAAGCCTATTTGGATTCTTGGTTGCTGCGAATTACCTCAACATAAATGGCCTTTGTCTGTTGCTTGTGAAGATATTTTGGATACGATTAAGCATAAGGATCCAGAGCACATTCGCAGGATTTTCAACATCACGTCGGATTTTTCCTAGAAGAGGAGGAAAAGGTACGAAGGGAGAATCCGTGGGCTTTCAACTAATTTTTGTTTGGTTGACGAACTTTATTTGTCAGTGAAGAACCCTTTATATTTTTGTAAAGTTGCTGTGTTTGTTAGTCACTATAAAAGATGTAATTTTTTGTTTATTATTGTTTCCCCATTGTTCAGTAATTCACCCGTTCACTGACATTTCTAATTCACACATTAAGATGGGAAAAACGAGTAAAAAAAACTAGAGATAACATTCCCATGCTCGCCAAAACAAAGATAACATTCACTAGATAACATATTTCATTTAGAAACTATCATACGCTATGGCCAGAAGCATGTAAGCCTCGGGGATTAGTAAGAAACCCGAGTTGTACAGTAAGGTGTCCATTTCGCCCTAAGCACAGTAAATCAATGCGCTATACTGATTCCCAGCCGCTACGTAGATGAGAGAGCTATGATAATTCAGGCACTTGGATATAGTGAAGTAAAAACGGAAGAAGCTCAGGTACTGTGGGAGAAAATATAGGTAGTGAAGAGCGTGGAAAATCTCTCCATCCACCATCGTCATCGGATGGCTCACACGGAAGAACTGCTCGTAGTAAAGAGCATAAGAGACTTCATCTTCAAAACAAGGTCAAGTAGACGTACAACAGTTTTAATCTAATATTTAGTCATTCGTAAGATATCTAGTTTCGTAAACTTTTTGCGTTGTAGATATCTAGGTTTTAGGAGGTATGTTAAAATATTAGTTTTTTATCGGTTAGTTTATTAGTATAATTTTTTTTTTAAGCAATCTTCCTTTTGAGTAATTTTTAGGAATGAAGTTAACACTAGCCTGTAAGAAAATGATGCCGGTTTACTTGATGTTAATATGGTGGAAAGTGACGGAGTATAATAAGTTTGGGGAAATAAGGATATGATTATGATATTAAACAGAATGTCATAAAGTTGATATTTCTATGGACACAATATTTGACGGCGAAGCCCAGATGTTCCACAATAAAGGTGACATTACTACCAATATGGTAATCTAGAACTTGTTGAATAACTCTGCCAAACTTGGTTCGCAACCGTCTAAGCAACAGCAGAGACACAACATCTGGTAAATAAGCCATAGGAAGAAAGTTTCAAATAATATTGAAAGGATGAGTTTGGAAGATGAACCGAAGCAGAAATATACTTCACTATTTATACATAAATTTCCAAGTGTAAATGAACCGAGCCGAGTTCTAGCCTCATATATGTGGACATTGCCAAGTACTTTCAAGATCTTAACTTTTCTTACAAAATGCTCAGATCTTTAAGTTTAGGCATGCTCTTTATATATGGATGAATATTCTGATTAATTACTGTTACAACAAACTCCAACGTCGCATTTATTGTGTACTAAATTTTAACTTTTGACTGTTGCGTGTCAATCTAAACATATAGTGCGAGATCGATTACTTCAGTAAATGTCACACGATCCTATTTTAACTTCTGACCAACCCTTTTCTAAGTTTTGTTTAGAAGATGAAAAGAATTAGAAGTAGCCTTCACTAATTATACATAAATTTCCAAGTGTAAATTAGCCGACCCGAGTTCGAGCCTTACATATGTCGACATCGCCAAGTACTTAGTGTTTAGTACTTCACATTTCTTATTATATCATCAAGAAAACAAAAACAATGATAGCATTCAAACACTGCGAAGTTCATATAATTAGTACCATAAACACTAAGTCTTAGAATAAAAGTAACTGAGCTGAGTATCGAGTGGTTGTTACTATAGCTCGCCGTTTGAGCATCGCATGTAATAGTATTAATCGAGCTGTGAAATCTATTTTTTCATTGTTAGTAATCTCGAGAACTTACAAAATTATTTACGCTTATGATGCCAGCTTGCCAAGAGTACACAAGTTGAAGGCTATGAATTAAAATGCGACGCTTCGATTACAGCGCTGTAGTAAATGTGACGAGATGGATTTCAACCTTCTGATGCCCACCGATTCATTTGCTACGATAAATATGGTGCGATGGCTATCTAACTTTTGACAGCAACTGTTGTATTTATTGTAGTAAATATGGTGTGATGACACACTTTTTGCTCATCTAGACAATTATACATTGCATGTTGTTTTAGATAAATTATAACGTCTGCAATTTCTCAAGAGTATGCGATTAAGAAAAAATCCTACCGCCACGGCTTCCCCTTCATTATCAAGCGCTGTCAAAGTTGTCCTCCAGAGCATCGATGGCAAAACATTTGAGATGGACAAGGTAGTGGCCAAGTCATTTGTGATGATTTAACACTTGATCGAGGACAGTTTAACCAGAACCAGTCTTGTGGTCATCTCTAATGTTCCTAGCGTCATACTTGCTAAGATCGTCGAGTTTTGAAACCATGTGGCAACTGAACCACCCTTCGGTGAGAATGACGTTGAATTGAAGGCATTTGTTTTAGAATTGTTGAACGAAGATGAACAAACCCTGTTTAGACTATTGGTTGGTGTAGATTACCTCTACAAAAAGGGCCTTTTTGTCTCTTACTTGTGAAAATGTTCTAGATATGATTAAGCGCAAGGATCCAGTGCATATCCACAAGCTCTTCAACATCACGATGGATCCCCAAAAGAAGAGGAAAGGATACGAAGCGCTAATCTATGGGCTTTCAAGTAAGTAGTGTTTTTTGTTTGTTTTTCTGTTTATGTTTTGTTTGTGGATGTTGTTTCTTCGTTAGTGAAGATCCCTTTACTATTTCTTATTCAAAGTAATATTCACATTTCTTGCTAAAACAAATATAACATTCATCTACATATTTCAATTACAGATTGTACGTGAAAAGCCACAAACACACAAAAGAAAACATTAAAAAACAAAAACCCTATATGACAAATGTTTGGCCTCTTATATCAACTATACAATGTAATCCTCGGAGAGTAGTAAAAAATGGGTGTTGTGCAAAGAGGTGTCCACTTGACCCTAAGAACGGTAAAACTGCACGATAAATTTAGTTTAAGCTAGAACATGGACGATAGTGGAATCACGGTTCCGTTCGGATTTAGTGAAGTAAAAAGGGAAGAAGCTCAGTCTCTGTGGGTGGAAATATAGGGTGTGAATGGCATGGTACATCGCTTTATCCGGCATCGTTACCAGATAGCTCACACGAAAGAACTGCTCGTAGTAAAGAGCATATGAGACTTCATCTTCAGGTAAGGTCAGGCAAACGTGAAACATTATGCAGAACAACATGAAGTTCACATTTCTTTGGACACAATATTGGATGGCAAAGCCCAGACACACCACAATAAACGTGACATTACTACCAATATGGTGATCTGGAACTTCTCGGATAATTGCGCCAAACTCGGTTCGCAACCATCTAAGCAACGAATGATGAGCAACATCTTATAAATAAGCCATAGGAAGAAACCTTAAATAATATATCAAGGACGAATTTGGAAGATGAACAGGTAGCCTTCATTATCTATGCATAAATTTCTGAGTAGAACCAAGCAGGGGTGTAAATGAGTGAAGCATATAGTTTTAGTAACAAGTAATTAGACGAGCTAAAGTTCATAAAAGAATACAATTGTCAATTATTGGCGAAAGTCTCATGGTTTGATTGATGGGATTAATAAAATAAATTTTAAAAAAACATAAAGAAGGGGAAAAGTCATTAGTTACAATTCGCCTTCACCGATAAGTACTTACCTTTGAAATCCTTGGGTTAAAGTCAGATTTCACCCCACGTGAGTCAAGGGTAAATTCCATCTGTACTGGAAGAAAATATCGTTGCCGACATCGACTGCTCATAACTTCTTCATCGGCCTCAACCTGCATTGATACTTAGATCCTAATCCACACCAGTGTTGGGGTGCTATTCCAAACCGCTAAGTTGGGTCCTAACCTGATCGGGAACAAAGACTCTGAATGTACTACTGGTGAAGAATTGCCTGATTCCAAACTACTCTTACACGAGCCCAAATGGAAATTAGATCTTTTGAGTTTCACATTATGTAGTTGGCCAAAATCTAACTCGCATTACAAGGAATGGTTGTGGAGGGTAATGGAGCAATTCGGTGACACTTGGTGAAGATAAGGAATTTATGACATTAAAGCCGTTACCGAGCACATACCTTAGATGGACTGTACGCTACTCAATACCATTTTCCCTTAGTATTTAAAATTTCTCTCTCTAGCAGCATTTGTGCGGCTGTGTAATTAGAACTGGCAGAGGAATCAAGTGAGAAAGATCCATCTTCCCCACACATGATGGAGATGTAAAGGAGACGACCCTCTACGGCTCGCATGGAAATTTTATGTAAGAAATCCTTTCTTTAGACTTCCCTAACATATATTAGTGTAGTTGCTTTTCTAAATTTCTTTAGTTGTTGAAGCTACACAAATCGAGAGAGTTATCAGGAAGCGATCTAAAAGGAAAGTAGCTAATCTCGGAGATACTTCTTTTTCCCAGCCAATTCCGGTATTATTTGCTTTCCTCAATAAGGTGTTTGTTTCTGCCATTCTTATTTAGTTTATTACTGATGTCTTGCACATAAAATAGAGGAAGCTCGGTGATGATTAGAAAATCAAAGCAATAATTGGATATGATCTTAATTACTACAATACAAGGCAAGTGCACCTAACAAAGTAGAGATGAGTTTCAACCCGAGTGTCGAATCTCTCAGGGAATGGACGAAAGTTCAAGTACTAATCGTGTTTATAATGTCTAGTCGAAAAAATAAAGACCATGTCATTGATTAAAAATAATATAAAACAAGTAAAAAAGAAAGCAAATAAAAACGACTAGCCTTGAGGTCTCCTTCTTGTTTCATTGGGGTCTAAGGTTCAAAATACCTTAGGTTGCTTGAACTTTAAAGAAAATATTTTGTTTAAACCTTCTTGAGGTCTTGGATTTAATATATCCAAGATTGGTAGAAGTTTAACATTTTCAAGTCCTATCAAAGGCACTTTCTCTTTTCTGCTTGTTACACTTGTTTTGTTTGTTCTCCCTCACTTCTTGGATGAAATTTTATGCTCTTGAAAATCATTCCACATCACAAGTGCATAAAAACCATTGATCAAGTAAGAAGCTTCGTAAGTATGATTTTCAGAGTAACTAAGTAATTTTCCTTTTTCGAAAAACCTAAAGAATTTTTCAGTCCTAAACTGTATCCACAATGATGAAAATAAAATATTTTTGGATTTTTAAATAAAAAAGTAGTAAGAAAATAAAATAAATTATTTTTGAAGTTTTTAAATTTTCTAATATTTTGGAATTTTTGAATAAGGGACAAACAGAAAAAACTTTTAAAAGAACAAAAACGAAATAGAGACTAATAGAAAAAAAAAAACTTGAAAGAACGCAAATACCACCCCTCCCCACATTTAAAATCATATTGTCCTCAATGTGAGGGTTATACTAAAAGAAAAACGAAAATAAACACATATATGACAAGCAATCTCGCAGATATAAAACGATTAAAGTATATCGTGAAGCTATTCCCACACAAAAATAACCTAATAAATTAGAAACAAATAACACATAAACAAAGCAAAAAAGTAAAAAGGACAAGAAATAAAACAAAAGAATAGAAAAGAAAAGAAAATTAATAAAAACACCCTATTGTGAATCGAAGTCCGTGCCGCCTCCGCCACTGCTGCCTTTATCAAGTATGAATCTTTGGCATGAACCAGCTAGCATTACTTCTTGGCGATCTATTGATGCCCTTTGATGTGCCAACTCGTCTGCTTAGCCGTGAGTGGATTCTACTATTTCTGTTAACTACATCCCTTGGATTTCTTGATTGCTCTGGATTTGCTCAAAGGCAGCCCGCATATCTATTTGGAATGCATCCATTGGGATTGTGTTTTGGGTATCGGCCTCGTCCTTCTCATCATCTGAGGGGTTGTAGGACTCACCGCCCTCATCATTATCCTTAACTGGCTACAAGGAAGACGCCCCCAGGCGATTTGGTTGGTTTTCTTTATTTTGAGAAAATCGGCGGGGTTGTGATCCTGCAACCTATCTTCTTTAGATGGGGGGATCCACACTTGGTTCTCCTCGTCCCATGTGTAAACACAGTTATTAAAAGTTGTGAATTTAAGAACTTGCTACGGTCCTATTGATAATCTTCGTTCTCTTGCAAAATTAACGCGACAAGAAGCAAAAACTCTAGATAAAATTACAAGATAATGAAAAACACGCTTTTTGGTGGTATCACACTCTGTATTGCGTATTCTTAGGATTATCAAGAAAGAGAGAGACAGGGGTGAGCGGTTGAAAAGTTTATCTAACAAATAGATATCAACAGTGCGAATTTCACTGAGCCGCCTCCCTTTTGAACGATTGTGTGCCCAAAGAAATAGGTGAGAGCACGATAGAGAGGATTCGAAAAATTGCTCATGTGGATGATTATGCTATGGTCTAATGCCCGTGACAGGATCTCAAATCGGCTACAAGCCATATCAAAACTCCAGTCTATGTCCTTGTTGATTGTTTTTTTGTTAGAATTCACGGTGACTGAATTCCCGTCATCTAGGATCCCAAGAATAGAAGCCAGATGTTCCCTATTGAGAATGATCCTAACCCCTTTAACAGTTGAAATTATAGTTCGTAGGTCCTTATTCGTTTTATGAGTCATGTTGGCATAGAATTCTCGAATAAGATGGGGGTAGTAATCACCTGAAATGTGAAGGAGAGGAGCCAACCCAACCCTCTATAATGATTTTGAAGATCAAAATGCTGAATGACTGAGTCATTGAATGATTTTTCAATAATGATTTTGAGCGACGTCTTTTCGATTTCTCATTCACGAGCCACCTGAGAGAGAGGCTCTGGATAAGGAGGGATATTGGGGTTGAGTGAGGTCCCCGCAACATGAGCCCATTTTGATTTAGAAGATGAAGCGACAGATTTCTTGGGGCCATATAGAGAGAGATAAGAACGAAGGGGAGATAAGAAGGAAAACGAAAAAAAGGAACAACAACACAACCCAAAAGCACCAACACAAACAAAAATACAAGAACACAATAAAGTTACAAAAGAAATAAAATCCTAACGTAACCTGTGTCTATTATAGTGTTCTAGCATCGCCATGGGTTCAAAAGTGTAACATAACACAAGAAAACAAAACTAACAAATTTCTAAAAACACAATGCTCTTAACAAAATAAAGAACATGCAAATAAGTACGAAAATCAAGAATTAAATATAAGCGAAATAAAAGAAAGGCAGAAAGTTTTGAGAAGTATTCTGTGTTTGTTTGTGAAACAAACTATGACCAAAAATATTTGCTCGTTTTTCTGCCCCGTTTGGATTCTCGCCGGAGGTTCGCCGGAAAATTTTCTTGGACTATTTTTTGCAAAATTTTGTTAGGAAACATAATAAAACATTAAATAAAGTTACTTCATAACAACAATTTACCTAAAGAATCGAAATTACAATAAATTGTAAAACAAGAAATTAAAAGAGGAGGTAGATGGAAAAAGAAATTGAGTGGAAAGGTTGGATCTTTGTGGAGAAGTTTGAAGAGAAGGATATTTTGGGGTTTAATTTGTTTAGAATGAGGAAAAGAAGAGTGGACGAGGTAAAAGGGTTTTAGAAGAAAAGAAGAGAAATAGAAGAGTGACGAGGAGGGATACAAACCAAGAGAGAGAGAGAGAGAGAGGGTGATGTTCAACACCGTTCTTCTCTCCGAAGGAGGTGGATGTTCGTCGGATGTTGTGGAGGAAGACGGGGAATGCTTGAGAGTTGAGGTAAGGTTATGGAAGTTTTGAGAGAATAAGGAGGAATAACAAAATTAAGGGTTTGAGAATAGAAAGAAGGAAGAAACGTGCAGAAAATCCAACCCAATTCTGCAATTTGGTACCGAAATTGGGTTGACCCAACCCATCTTACTTTAAAAACTCGACCCATTACGTACATGGATCCTACCGCTGACAGTACTGTGAGAACTATCATCCGCGATTGGTCTCGGGTTCGCTGGAGCCGAGAAATGCCAAGTCTACCGGCTACGGTAAGGCAAACCTATCATCCGTGGTAGGCCTTTGCCAAAGGATACCGAATTTTGCCTATAGCCTGCTAGTGATGGTGGGACATCCTACTATCCACGGTAGGGTGCTGTTAAGCCTCCGTTTTGCTTCGTTATCTGCAATTTCGAACCCTGTTCAAGCCACCTTTCTTATAAACCAAATATTCTTCATGTAAGCCTTTAGGCTATCAATTTTTCTCTTCGAAAAATCCTTGTAACACAACATCAACAGCAATTAAAGTGGAAAACAAAACATAAAACTTAAAAGTATAATTTTACAATTACAATTACAAAGAGTTTAAAGAATACTCCCATTTCCTAGGTGCTAATTGCACCTCCCGGATCATGAAAATTCATGTTGTTCTTCAACTCTTTCTTCTGTAGTGATACCCATTCCAATCTTGCCATCCTTTAAAATGGAGGCAATTTGTCTTCGTTTCTTATGTTTCATCTTTGGCCTCTCTTTACTTATTTTTCCAGTGAGTTTCTGCATGTTTGGAGATACTTTATTAGTTTTATGAGTTACAATGCACGAAGTATTTTGAGTTTTGGATGGAGAGGTTGGGATCAAAGGAAACTTGAATACTTTCTCGTTTCCTTCGACCCTTAGTATTAATTCCCCCTTTTCCATATCTGCAAATGCCCTAGAACTATGCAAGAAAGGGTAACCTAAAATAATAGGGAAATCAATGTCTTCCTTCATGTCCAAAACTACAAAATCAACGGGGAAGACTAAATCCTTGACTTTGACTAACACATTCTCAGTTACCCCTTTAGGATATCTGACACTTATGTCTGCTAGATTAATTGACTTTCTAACAGGTTTCGAGATACCTAAACCTAGAAGCTCACACTTAGATGAAGAAATAACATTAATGCTAACGCCTAAATCCGCTAAAGCCCTCTCTACTTGAATACTACCAATAGTGCAAGGAAAAGAAAACTCCCTATGTCTTCTAACTTTTGTGATAGTGTTTCTTTTTTTATTTCGAGGGTTGAACATTCTTCTTCCATGATAATCCCTTCTTTCTTTGGAATCTTCTCATCAATGGTCATCGAGATAGCATGTACATGCTCTCTCGGGTTTACTTCGGTATTACTTGGAAGAGTTCTCGGATTTCTTTCAGATACAATTTTAACTAATTGCCCAATTTTCTTTTCTAAGTTCCTAATGGAGACCTCTTTATTCCTTAAGCTACCTCGATGATATTAATCCTACTTTCTATTGCAGTCATAAATTTTACTATTAGGTCCTCCAAATTTGTCTTATTTGCTTGAAGACGGTTTTGTGGACCCGTCTCATAAGGTAAAGGCAGTGGAAAACCTCTATTCTGAAAACTCGGAGGTTAATTTTGTCTTTGTAATCCTTGACCTCCCAAAGAAAAATTTGGGTGGTTTCTCCATCCTAGATTGTATGTGTTTGAGTAGGGATTATTTTGTCGATTCCCTTGCACAAACTCTACTTGTTCTACTTGTCCTCCCATACTTGGGCACTACTGATTCGAATGCCCCCCATTACAAAAATCGCAAAACATGACTGCTTGATTATTCTTACTTGTTGATGGACTGGCCAAGTTTCCTATTTTCTGCTTAATAACCGCCGTTAGTCTTGCTTCCATAGTTGATATCAAATCCACATTGTGTACCCCAGCCGTTTTTAGCTTTCCTCTTTGGCCTCCCCAAATATAACTGTTTATCACTATTTGTTCTATTAAATCATATACTTGTTGGGGTGTTTTATGATCTATTGACCTTCCAGCTGAGGCATTTATTAATTGTCTCGCACCAAAAGAAACTCCATTATAAAAACTTTGAATTTGTATCCCCAAATCTAACTGATGGTGGGACACTTTCTTTATAATTATTTCCATCGTTCCTATGCCTCATAGAGGCTTTCTCCGTCTATTTTTCAAAAAAAGAGAATCTCATTCCTTAATTGTGTCGTTCATCCTGGAGGAAAGTACCTCCCTAAGAACTTTTCTACTAATAAGTCCTAGGAAGTAATGGAACCCGATGGTAGTAACTTTAGCCAAGACTTCGCCTTTTCCTTAGAGAGAATGGGAAAAGACGGAGCCGAACTGCATCCTCAAAAACTCTGTTAATTTTAAAAGTATCACATACCTCTAAGAAATTACATATATGCGTGTTGGGATCTTTATCAGGAAGTCCATCAAATTGAACGTGATTTTGCAAGGTCTGAACTATGTTTGGTTTAATCTCAAAGTTATTAGCCTCAACCCTAGGCCTTGCTATACTGAACTGCGTCCCCAAGATGGACAGTCGAGCATAATCTGCCCTTGTTCTCTCCAGCACAATTCAAGAATACAAACTGAAAATAGCGGAATGGTGCAAAAGTAAAACTCAATTTGAATGAGAAAAAGAGAAAACAAAAAGAAATAAAACACAAAGTAAAGCACTAAAACAAAATGATATTACTTAAACTTTCCGGTCAGCGATAAAGGTGCCAAAAACTTGATTGTTTGAAAATCAAAGCAATAAAAACAGAATGTGATCCTAATTACTATAATGCAAGGCAAGTGGACCTAACAAAGTAGTGATAAGTTTCAACCCTAGTGTTCGTATCTCTCAGGGAAAGGACGAAGGTTCAAGTACTAATCGTGTTTCTAATATCTAGTCAAAAAAAGAATGATGATGTCGTTGATTAAAAAGAATATAAAACAAGTAAAAAAGAAAGCAAATAAAAATGATTTTAAAAGAATTATAAAGACAAAAGTTTGGGTTGGTGGAATCCCCCTAATCTCTGTTACTAATTCAATTGGAAAAACTTTAATGAAATGATGTTAAATTAATTAAGTTGGATCAGCACTCAAATTGGGTGATCCTTATCTCTAGGACAAAAGCACCCCTACTTACTAGCCCTTAGAGGAAAATCTCTTTTCTCCCTAACAAATTATGAGTGCAGTAAACTTAGGTGATTAAAAAGACCTAAAAGTGAAAAATCATATCTCTAGTCAATTGCCCCAATTAACTCCTAATTGGTTGCCCTAGATTTTTCTTCCTTTTTCAATTCCAAACAATCTTGCAAATAATCTAATCTCGTGACAATTATATTACAAACAAATGCAATTGGAAATTAAAACAAACATCGACATCAAGAAATTAAACCAAAAACTTCAAAATCAAGAATTATGTTTCAACCCCAAACTAAACAATAAAAACTACTCACTATTCATATTAATAAAACTATAAATTAAAAAAAAGAATTCAATAACAAGAAAAGAAAAAGAAAGCTTAGTATTAGAAATCGAAGCTGCAATTGAATCCTGAACGTCTTCTAAGATCGTTTCGCAAGTCACCAAGTAGAAGATTGAAATCTTGAATCAAAGTCTTCAATTCTTGAATCCAAGAAACTAAGTCTTGCAGAAATCTTGAAATTCTATAAACTAAAGAAAATATAAAAGCTGAAAGTTTAAAGAGTGTTTAACTAATCTAACCTATTAATCTACTCCTAATCTAAACTAACTTAATTATCTCTACAACTTGTTACAATAGCTACAATTAAACCCCCTTATATAGAAGTGAAAAATACAAGAAAACCAAATCAAAATTGGAGCAGAAAACAAGAAAATTGAGTTTGAATCGGACTTGAACCACCCTTGCCAACACTACCTATCACCAACAGTACGGTGAGGCGTACCGTCCACTGTATTCTCTTTCTTGCCAACACCTGTGATTCTCGACACTTACTAGGGACAGTAGATCACCCTACCTTGTGCAGTAGGTGATGTATTTTTGCCGATGGCTTCCATTTTCATCGGTGTTACTCCGTTTTTGTTTCCTTTTCATCGTTTCTACTTCCAGAGGGTACCTAAGGCAAGAATAAGAGGTATTTAGCTAAAATATATACTTTTACATATTAGAATCACTGAAAACAATGAAATTATATATAGAAAATATAGACAAATATACACTTATCACGCAGGACAATCGGAACATCGACAAAGATTCCAAGTCCTCCAAAAAACGTAGGAGCTTCCCAGATTGAAGTTCTGGTATCCAGTTCCATCCAATCTGGCAGAGATATTACATATTATATCAAATACATGGAAAATTTGACCAAGTCTCAACCGACAATCCCTAAACCCCAAGAAATTCTCGATGCATTGAACACATACTTTTCGTCCTCTCATTTTCTAGATACTGAAGAGGAACAACAAGAGCTTCTAGATGTGGTTAATATGTTTAAGAGAATACCCCGTGAATATCTTTCTAAAGACCTCCAATCAATACGCAATCGCATTTGGACGAAAGTTGGTTTTTTGATATTTTAAGGTAGCGAAAGTCTTAAGACTTTGGAGGTTGCCAATAAGAAACTGGGTGAGATAAATTCCAAGACAAAGCAACTAACGGAATTGCAAAGTGTTTTCCACGACATCAAGACAGAACTCGAAGATCAACTAGATAATATTTCCAAGCAGGGCTGTCGGGCGAGCAATATTAAAGCTCAAATAGTCGAGCTTGTTAAGGAATTGAAAGAAGCCAAAGCATTGTCGGATCAGAGTTCATCTCGTGTAAGGGAGCTTAAGGATGTATGTGCCTGTGTTGCTCAAGAGACACAGCAGTATAAGATTAAGATTGACAAGTTGAGTATTGAGAAATCTCGTTTGATCGATGATAAAGAAGCGGCTCAAGAAATATATGAAGGCGTTATTTCTGGATAGGCGAAGCTCGTAAAATAAGCACGTGGTGTTTTAGGTGATGCTGTAATCGCGTACACTTCATCCAATGTGTACGAGCAAGCGGATTCCTTAAATCCCTCCCAAATATTGTTCAAGCATATTTCAAAAACATCCAAACCTCCTACCAGCGAGTAAGCCCAATCTTCGAGGAGTAAGCCAAATCTTCACGCTGGCGAGCTCATTAGCTCGATGTTATAAATGAACTCTCAACTAACCTTAATTTATTGAGAGAAAATAAAAGAGAAGATAACGAATAGTGTGGCGATGTAAAAGAGGGTGAGTTAATGCACTTGAAGTAGATGGATGATGATTTTGATGTGATTTGCAATGAAAAAGTAGACACAATTCTGAAGAAAAGTCACCGTACTCAATAGTTTTGTTTAAAGTTAAAAAGCAGCGTACCAAGGGCAATTAAGTAATCTTCACACACGATTTTGTGTCATTTCGCCTCACATTGGATGAGCCTATCACTGCTCCTTTTTTAAAATTAAAAAAAGAGAAATCTATGAATGAATGTGAGAGGCAAGAAAGCGATTGATGGGAAAAGAAAAAAGAGAAGTAAAGGAAAGAAGGAAAAATTTCTCCCTAAATCAAGTCTAAGTCTCTCCAATTCACTAAATGGTAATATGGTCCTTTTTCTCATAATATTTTGTCGAGGCACAATCAGTCGCCTTGAAATCGAGCCGTCAATCATTACTCAAATCAAAAGTTAATTTTTTTTGTAGTGTAGGGATATTATGGATGCAATATGAATAAGTATTTGTCACCGACCTATGGTATGTTTGACATCCTATATTGCTAATTAAGTAGCATCTATTAAGAAATAATGAAAAATACTATTTTACTTCCCTTGAAATTATGCTACTGATATTACTAATATCAATATGATTATTAATTTTAATATGGTACATGTAAATGTGGCCAACTTATCTGAATCTCTAGAGAGAATATTTAGAATTTTAATTGATGATATAAATCATCACACATTGATCTATTAATTTTGTATTTTCAATCAGGTTGTAAATTTTTAAATTCTCAAGTTTATATACAATGTAATTTTTAAATTCCCATATTATTTTTCATTAATTTTATTTTAATTCATGAATGAAAAATATTATATATACCATTTATCATTCACTTGAATATGTCTGGTCATAAATATCAAAAGTGGAAATGGTAGTCTAGTTCTAGAAGAACTAGTTAATTGTAACTCTGGAAGAGTTAGTATTACTTGAAGTATTTGGTGTAAAATATGAATCATATCCACTAAAGCATCGTAAATTTTTTTTTTTAATTTAATGATATTATTCATAATGAAGATGATCTTGAGATAGTAGATGAAATGAGTTTATATTGCTAATTTTGTTTTAATTGAACAAATTGTATTATAGAAACTACTGTTTCCCCTCTGTGACTTATCCAAAATTTATGGATTTGAGATACATATTAAGTAGCATGAAGTTTAATAATATAAATATTAGCTTATTTTTTTCAACTAATTTGTATGTTGGTGTGACTAGTTGGACCATCCTGGATTACTAATTAAAATACAAAAGCTTAATTTAGAATTATTAGAAAAGTTATGGGACTTGAAGTTTCCTAATCCAATGAATTTCATATGCTACTTATTTTTTCAAGGCAACATAATTATATGAATGTTACAAGTATTATTTGGGGTTGAATATACTTGAGATAAATATAAAGAAGCATTAGCCAATGCACATTGATAACATAGTCATGTATGTATTATTAATATGCAACTTGTTGTTGTCTCTCATTTGATTAATGCTCATATCCAATATTCTCCTACCAACACAATTTATCCCAATAATACTAGTAATATTATATAAACATCCTAAAAAATATGTTCATGCACCAAATAGTTTCGAAGAACCATGTATGTCTTGAATAATTAAAATAAATTCTTAGTAATACTTGTTCGTACTTTACAACAAATCATATGAGTTCTATGTCCCACCACAAAAGTAATAAGATAGCACTTCAAGAGAGTTTATAAGAAAAATGTTGGGAGTAAATCTCAAGGGGAAGATTTACATTTTCATAATTTTAAATATATTTCCCAACATAAAGACGAGATGATATACATGAAGATGAAACCAAATCAATATAATATTATTTTGTATCTTATTTGAATCTTCATAAAAATATCTTAAATTTAAAGTTTAAAATATAATTTATCTGGCCAGACGACATATGTACTAACCAACATCCAGTTGCAGGAATGCTCCTATTATACTTGATGTCCCTAAGGATAAACTACCAATATGAATAAATTTGGAGTACAACTAAAATAGTAATAGATGAGTCGGTCCAATATATATGGTGAATTCTTCACATACAAAAGGAGCACGATTAAGATAGTCACATATAATAAAATGAGGAGGAAAAAATTTTCAAGCAGAATTTTTTCTAAATATGACATGTATTACTTCTAGAAGAAATTCAGATACCTAAAAATTATGATAGTGAGATCTTAATATATCATGTCTTGATAATAAATTACTATGGAACCGTAAAACAGAATAAGACGTCAATAGTGATTTTACACATAATATAAAATAAATGAGGATCTAAAATAAATGTCTGCAGACTCGAAATTTAATCTTTGATATTTGAGATAAAAATATAGTATTCGCATGATCAGAAATATGAAATGTCTAGACAGTTAAACAAGTTCCTGAAGAATACCTATCTTCCCATCAGTAATTATATACTTGAAGTGTAATTTTATTAGGATTAAAATAATATCTCTATGAAAGTAGAAAGCGCACCATGAAATATATAAATTACAATTTGTGGAATAAGATTCTTCGTAAAACCTAGCATTTGATACGAAGAATAATATTTTCTAGTGGTGGATACAAATACATATTTAATTTTATCAAGTAAAATATTTAATATCTATATGATGTCCTAGAAAGACTCGAGACGTTTGAGGTATGCACATAAAATTCTTGAAAAATATGACATCATTATCTTAGTTATACTTTTGAAAGAATGATATTAAAATATCAAATATGTCTATGTATATGAAAACTCGTACAAATTTACTTATACCTGCCACACATGATTATTAGTGTCCTTATTGCATGACTTCCTGATTATTAGTTTGAGAAATTAGTATTTTTCATATAACGGAAAGATAATGATTAGAAGCAGAATAACATTACAATCAAAAGGAATATGATCACCATATCAAATGTCTAGTATATGCATTAGTGAAATGTAAGTTCACAAATTTGTCCATTTGTATGATATATATATGTATATATGTATATATATATGTATTATATTACCAGAACTCTTTTTTTCAATAATATATCAAAAGTCAATGCTAACCAACCAACATTTTAATTGTTTCCTGGCCTAATGATTAGATACTTTTATGCAGTTCACAAAATCTACACCACAGGCAACTAGAACCCAATCACCATCTTCATCTAAGTACTTAATCTTTAAACTTCCATCAGATAACTTGAGGTCCTTTGTCACTTCCTTCCTGCTTCAAGTCTACCTTTCTAGATGGGAGTGGAAGCTCAAACTTTATCATATCATCTCCATATGTTGCCTTAACAATGATGCTGCTCTGGTCTCCTACTGCTACATCTGCCAGGGTACATCCTTCAGTCTGATTCTTGACTGTTTCACTTAAAGTGCAGGCATCTGCACTTTGAGTGTGCAAATAACGAGAGGTAAAACAAGGATATCCTTCTTGATGTTGCTCAATCTGCTTATGTAGCAAAGATCACGTTTCATATCCGGGTTTGCCCGAACTCAAGACAGACATGTCATGCGCACAAGACACAAGGTTTAAAATTGATAGGTAAAAAGATAATTACTTTAAAAATAAAATAAAATCGGGTATAAAACTTTTACTAAATCAAACTTTCTTCCAATCTTGAACTCGTACTTTTCCAAGCACTTTCTCGCTCTCAGAGTCAATTTGAAAGGATAAGAAAAGGTAATGAAGCGAGTATAAAGATTCATTAAGCAGAGAACAAAATCATAATATCAGGAATTTAACATACATTTATCGATTGTTCTTACTTAATCCAACAAAAATTTCCTTTAAATTCTAAAACATTTTCTAGAGTAAAACCACAATTTTTTAAAAAGTTCATAAAATGATTCTAACTTTCAAAATAGTACTTAAATAGTTTAGGGACTAAAACATAAAATTCACAAACATATTTTCCAAATAAATAATTTCTTATATTTTCAAATATACTTTAAAACAGCTTAGAAAGTGGCTAAGGAAGAAGCAAGAGCAGTGGAAGTGGCTTAGGAGGGGTACGGAAATGATGGTTAGGGGTGTTTAGACATGGCACAACCAAGGGAAGATTAGTGTTAAAGTTTTTTTTTTTTTTTTTAATTTTTATTATTATTTTTTTTTACAAATTGGGCCGGGTATTACAAAAAAGGTGGCAATTTGTGATCATTGCTAGAAAGTAGCATTGCATGTTGGAAAAAATCAGGGAAACTGTCTGGCGACTGAGAGAGCAGCAAGCACGTGTATTTGGCTTGGATGAGCTACATGGAGATCCAGCACTGGCATCACTTGTTAACTATAAGCGTTCTGGAAAACTGAGCATCGCTCTAGAGCCTCTGAACTTGAGTTGTGTCAAATGTACCAAATGTACCCAACCAAACTCTAGCACACTTCACAGGATCACGTATTTCTGCAGCCCATTTTCCCCGAGGCCTTTGTCTTACTCCTTTGTAACTTCTTCTAACTGTTCCTTTAAGGTTATCTGAAGTATTATAAATAAAAGAATCAGCCTGTGATAATCTTTTATGTTCTTATCCAAACAACTTGTGTTCTTAATATCAATTGTTTCATCCAATTTTTGTTCTTCAGTTACATCATTTCTTTGGGTAGTGGAGAAGATTGGAGATCATCGAGCATAGACTCTATTAACTCATCAGGAAGGCAAGAAATTTCAACTACCTCCTTACTATGATTTATAAAATAGCTATGTAATGACTCCCCTAAAATTAATCAATTATTAAATCTATAGATTATCCACTTTGAAAAATGACTCTGAAGAACAACACGTAAACTTTAAAACTAATAATTTTAAAGTACGCTTGAAGTATAATTATCCTTTTTAGTTTCAAAGAGAAATATCGTAGAATGAAAATAGTGATTTATATGGTTCTTTTGAAAAGTTTCCTAAAACAAGTAATTATTGAAGATAAAAACTGTGATAAAAGGTTTTGAAAAATCAAGATTGAACATCTAGAAGATATTATATATGAACACAACAGATCATTATGTACAAAATAGTTGTTCGGATATTTGAGAAATGATAAAGAATATTTGAGAATTTTTATCTTGAAGTACTATAAGTCTATACACAATATATACTAATATACTTGTATATAGGATGCAAGTAAATAATTCATATCATTCTTCTCTAATACGGCGATTTAATGATAGAAACTTTGTCCATATGAATTTCATTACAATTGTATATTTATCTTGGATCATTAAGAAAATCCAACTTCAGTTGAGATGGATTTTACAAATTAATGATTAGTGAGATTCACACATTATTATACGTAGGATTTGTCAGTGAAGAAATATTTACAACTGTCAATTTTATTTTATTTTAAAGTTCAAATTTCATTAGTTGGTTTAGAAAGTATTTGAACAAAAGTAGTGATTGATGTCTGAGATAATTGATCGAATCAAAGATATTACAATCTATTGTGAGAATGGAGTTCAAATGATATTAAAGGAGACAATTATAAGTAAATTTCACCATATTTTCTTCTTAGGAATAGGTTGAAAATTGATGTGCAACAATGTTAATAAAATTAGATGATGTAGAAGATCTATTCACTAAGATATACTATATTTGAGATTTAAAATTTGACATGCGTAAGTTTAATAATGTACAAAATAGGTGGAGAAAAGCATAAAGAATGGACACTCTTTTTCCCTTAATAACTTAGAAGTTTTCCCCACTGAAGTTTTTCTATAGTTAGGTTTTTTAATCGAGATATGTTCTGTATATAATGGATATTCAAAGAGGAGTGTTATGAAATTATTTGCATATGAATGTCCATATCTCATTATAGGATAATCACACATTATCCTTTGTTTACCAGATAGGTAACATTGTCATCAATCTTATCATCAAATAATTCTACCTTTAATATAAACCTCGTCATCAAGTATTAATCCTGTCTTTGAAGAAGGATAAGAATTATCTAATGTTTATCCCCTTCCCTCCTATCTTATAATGTCTATAAATAGGGCTGTTAAGAGTTTGTGAAATTATGAAAGAAATGAATATGTAGTATCACTTTCTCTCTATTTTTTTTGTTTCTCTATACTCTTCTGTTTTTCTAATTTATATATTTCAGTTTATATGTATTTTCCTAAACAAGAATCTCAAAAATTTTATAACACTAATTTTTTTAATTTATTATTTATATGTTTAATTAGTTTTTTTATTTGCTTAGTTTTCTTCATTCTCTTAAAAAAATTTAAAAGGTCATCACAAACGAGTGCTTTCTCAAGCCATCCAGAAACGTGTTTTACTATTATTAGTTTTTTTACTTTATTTTCTTTTGTTGTCTTTAGTGATTTAAGGGGAAAAAGAACAAATTCCAAAAAAGAGCCAGTTACTTTCTTTTGTTAGCTTTAGTGTTTTTGTTTTTAAATTCTTTAGTCTCTCATTTTTTGCATTACTTGTTTTGCATTGGATTTTTCTTTCTTTTATTTATTTTAATTCATAGTCATCGTTCGCTTTCTCTTGATTTAAAAGCACTTGACCCTGAGATAGAGCGTACACTTAAGGCCCTTAGAGCAAAAAGTAAAATCACTAATACTTGTGAGGTTAAGATAGCTGCAAATCCATGAGTATTACGGGAGTATTTTATTTCTAACACCTATAACTCACCAATAGGTAATAGACTACTTGCCATTCAGGCTAATTAGTTTGAAATCAAAGCCGCTACCGTTCAAATGTTACCATCTTTTTATTGGCTTGATTATGAAAATCTTTTTAAGCATATTGATGAGTTTTTAGAGATTTGCTCAACTTCTAAACTGTTTGATGTTTAGATGATGCTATTCGATTGTGTCTTTTTCCTTTTTCTTTAAAGGATAAGGCTAAACCTTGGTTGAAAACATGTGAGGACAAAGGTGTATGTGTTGAGATGTCTAAAGAATTTCTTAAAAAATACGTTCCAATGGGTAAACTTACGAGATTAAGGAAAGAAATAAATACTTTTTCATAACAAAATAATGAACCATTTCATGAGAGTTGGGAGTGATTAAAGAACTTCTTCATAGTTGCCCGCACAAGGAAGTCCCTGAATGGCAACAAGAACAAAGTTTTTGTTTGGGATTAGATGAGTAAAATCAACAAATGGTTGATGCTTCTTGTGTTAGTACCTTTCTTGGTAAAATTGCTAATGAGGCGTGTGATTTATTTGAAAAATTCAGTGATAATTAGCAACAATACGCCACATCCTCTCGTATAGGCACATCTAGGCAAATAGGAAATAGAGGAGGAATGTATGAAGTTTCTCAAACTGTTGATCTTTATATGAAAGTTGATGCAGTGTCTAAAAAGTTTGATTAATTGTTAGCTTTAAATAAATTTCCTGCTAATTCTCCTAACATGCAAAATGTTTGTGCAATTTGCTCTAGTTCTTCCCATGCTCTTTACAATTGTCTTAGTTCTTCAATTTTTCTAGAATTTGTACAGGAACAAGTCAATGCAACTCAAGAATTCCATAGATAGAACAATCTACACTCTAAAACGTACAATCTAGGCTTGAAAAATCATCCAAATTTCTTCTGAGATAACAAGGAGGGGAAGGTCAATTAGGCCAACAACATTACCAATAGAACAATCAATTCGGTATGACTAATCCCTATGTCTTTCAATCTCAAAGGTATGTACCTCCTCACTTTTCTCAAAGTAGAAATTCTATTTTGGAAACAAAAGTTTTATATGCTTTTGCAAAGTTTGGAAGCTAAGCCCAAATTTTGCACTCACATACTTAATCTATTGCTAAGTTAGAAATGCAAATAGGACAACTAGCTATTGCAATGAGTAGGAGAAATGAGGGTAAGCTTCCTAGTCATCCAATACAGAACTCTAGAGCTAATTCTTATCGTGAGTAAGTCAAAGCTATGATCACTCTTAGAAACGGGAAGTTGGTAGATAAATAAAATAGGGGAAACTATAAAGGAACATGAGCTAAATGAAAATGAAACTGAGGGGATTGAAAATGGGGCTAAAATTGAAAAAAAGGACGGAGAAGGAACTAGTTTTCTCCTCTAGTTCTAAGACTTTAGAATCATCTCCTACGGTTTCATATAAGTCAAATGTTCCTTATCCGCAAGCTCAATTGTCACCTCCATATTTGAGAAAGGATAATAAAAGGGAAGATATTTTTAGAGACTTTTCAAGAGGTTAAAAAATCAATCTTCCACTTTTAGAGGTCATCAAGATAGTCTCATTTTATGCAAAATTTCATAAAGACGTGCACTTTTAAAAGAAATGTTTCTAAGAAAATCTTCCTAACTTAACAGGTGGGCTCCATTTTGCAATACAACACTCTACCTAAATATAAAGATCCTAGTGTCCCTTCTTTTTCTTGTCATATTGGTTATCATAAAATAGATAGGGTGCTCCTAGATTTAGGTTTTAGTGTTATTTTATTTCATACTCTATTTATAAAGAGTTAGGATTGAGGGAATTACAACCAACTGATATAATCTTACAGTTAGTTGATAAGTCTACCAAGGCACCTAGGGGAGGATAGATGATGTTCTAGTTCAAATCAATAAAGGCATCTTCTCTGTGGACTTTATAGTCTTAGATATGGAATGTTGTAGATCTTCTAAGAATCATATCCCTATTATTCTAGGTCGTTCTTTTTCGTCTACTACTGATACTACTATTAATTGTAGAACTGGGTTATAGATATCTCTGCGATGAATACGAGGGTTAGATTAAATATCCTTAAAGCTTTTTCACAACCTTCTATGGAAGATGATTCAAATTGATATTTGGTAGATATAATTGATGAATTAACTGAAGAATCTGTACTTCTAATGTGTTCAAAAGAATATACTTCTATTGAGAAAGAAAACCTAATGTGCATTGAAGATATCAATTTTAAACATTATTGCATTACTCCATTACAAAATTATTCTTCGATTGTAAATCATGAGCCTAATATGAGAGAAATAGATCCTAGATAAACACAAAAGAATTAGGGAGTCTAGCTGAAGACTTTAAATTTAGCGCTTTTGGGAGGAAACCCAAAGTTTATTTTTACGTGAAATTTGATAAGAAAATGGATTAAATTTTAAGGTCTTCAAATCTTCAAATTCCCAAGGACCTTTGCCTTAAAGAAGAACTTAATTAGCTCCATCCTCGAGCAACCATAACTATCCTAAAGCTATGACCTCTTGAATTCATGTGACTAGTCTTTCCCCCTACACGCTAATTCAACATTGGGTGTACTAAACCCAACACCTAATTATCTTCTGTAGAGAAGACCCAATCTAGACAAATACAAGGATGCAGATATCTTACAAAATGAATTGTGATCAATTAAAGAAACCTTAGATCTTCCCAATCCGAGTATCTCAAATAAAAATAACCTGAGGATGACTAGACCTAGATGAAGTTAGGAGAAAGTCTCAAAGTTTAAAAACATAAGAATACACTCATCAATTTCATATAATCATCAATTAGTCTTACAATTAAGCTATAATAGGGTATTTATAGAGTTTAGGCTAAACCTGAATCTAAACATGGTCATGGGTCAAACAAAGACCCATTAGGGACTTTAATTAAAAGCTGTAAATTGAATTAAAATAGCAATTCTTGCCTAAAACAATGCCTTGCACTAAAACAACACCCTACCGACGACGGTAGGGTACCCCACCATTCGCGGCAGGCTTTGTTCTTCACTCCTCTAGGTTTCTTCCTCTTCCAACTTGTTCCATTGGTTACTCCAAGTTTAGACAATGAACCATAAGCAACTTAGGAGGATTTCCATCATCTTTCAAGCCTTCATGCTTGAACTTTAGACCTTTCTTCATAATTTCTTCAATTACTATCATCGATCCGTGAACAACTTTATCATCCTTCTCCTTAATTCTCCTTG
Organism: Catharanthus roseus; assembly: GCA_028651295.1. Classification (NCBI taxonomy): domain Eukaryota; kingdom Viridiplantae; phylum Streptophyta; class Magnoliopsida; order Gentianales; family Apocynaceae; genus Catharanthus; species Catharanthus roseus. Next base: position 26,467,966 of record JAPQWS010000153.1, on the reverse strand, counting down.
CTCTTGCTCTTGTGATTTGTCCTTGAAGCTCTTCATCTTCTTGACCATCTCGGTTCATATCAATTTTGTTTCATTTTTTTCATCCTTTCATTTTATTTGCTTTATCTCGATTGGTGAAGAGTATGAAGTATTTGTTTTGTAGAGTAATTAGACAATTTATCTTTATCATGGAGACTACTAAGATGGTCTATTACTCTTACGGACATTCATGAGTATTGCCCATTCTAGCAGGTTGTGTTGTTCTTTTATTTCATTGAGGACAGTGTACAGTCTAGGTGTGCGAAAGAAGATGCTATTGTTTTGGTGTTATTTTTTCTCATTTCTTTTATGATCTTAGTTCATGTTTTCAAATTTTGTTGGATTTTTTTTGTTTATTTTTCTACATTATTTTGAGAAGAAACCAAAAGATACGATTTCACATAAAGAATAACTCTTGTTGAGTGCCTTTCAAAAATGTTTTGAATAAGTTGAGAAAAGTGCTTATTTTATTGTTTTTAATTTTAGTAACAAACTTATGTTCTATATCTGTTATAACGTTTGCACAACTAGCACTTTGAGCACATAGGTAATGTTGGTATTTAATAATCCTTTACATTATTTTTGAGTTATATAGAGTTGATGAATCTCTTCCCTACATTCTAGAACTAATTACTTGAGTACTTCTTGAGGTTAAATAAAAAGGTTTCCCTTATTTGATTCAGAAATGATGGTCGTAGGCCTTTCATGAATCGTCTATTTTTTTCAAGCTTACAAAGTTTCATGTTTTTAGCTTCTTACCCTTTGAGCCATAAATTATATATTTTTTTAAAACTACTTAAATATTAACCTTTAATCTTGTAGAGAGCTCAGTGAAAACTTCTAACTTTTTCTTCATATTGATGTGTTGATGTTTGGGTGATTTGGAAGAAAAATAAGTGATTTTGAGAAAAAAAAAAGACTTGTTCTAAAAAAAAAAAAGGAAAAAGAAAAGCAATGCATTAAGTTGAAGGGAAAAAAAAGAAAGAAAGTAGAAATATGATTGCTACAAGTCAAAAGGTGCACAGAAAGAGGAAATATTCAAAAGGCTAGAATTCGTGAATCTAAGAAAAACAATGGTTTTAAAATAATGAAATCTTAAGAAAAGAAGAAGATAGTTGGTGAATTTGTTAATTGAAATAAAAGGAGCAAAAGAAAAGTTAGAAAGTTTGTCGAAATTTGAAATCATCCATTGTTTTGAAAGCTCTCTTTTTCGTTGAATTTGAATTCCATACATTCGTTCAATAAACAACACCCCAGTCTTACATTACAATTATTAAAGTCCTACACGATCTGAGTTAAGTTAACGATCCTCGATTAGTAGAGAGAAGTACAATGAATGAGCCCATAGAATGAACTTTTGTTGACATTTGTCTTCTATTTGTAATTTAGAAATCTTGTTTAGTATTTATTTAAACCCTTTCTTATATGACAAGGATCGCACCTTACACAAGTCTTGCTTAGTTATGAGAGATAATTGAATATTTGTTTGTTAACTTAAATTTGAGAATAAGTGGAGAAGTTCTTTGTCTTGATAAGTTTGAGATTTTGATGAAAGGTACTTAATTTGAATTGTTCTAGATTTTTTCTAAAACTTTTTGTTAAGTTGACTTTGTGGGTATGTCGTTTGCAAACCCTCATGAGACCATACTCATCCACTAGAGGTAACTTGGGGTTTAAAGGGCTTGTTACACATGGTAAGTGCAATCGTGAGTCTTATGAAAGTAACTAGTTAGTTTTTATTTTTATTCTTTATTTTTTCTTGAGGATAAGTTTGAGATTTTGATGAAAGGTACTTAATTTGAATTGTTCTAGATTTTTTTCTAAAACTTTTTGTTAAGTTGACTTTGTGGGTATGTCGTTTGCAAACCCTCATGAGACCATACTCATCCACTAGAGGTAACTTGGGATTTAAAGGGCTTGTTACACATGGTAAGTGCAATCGTGAGTCTTATGAAAGTAACTAGTTAGTTTTTATTTTTATTTTTTATTTTTTCTTGAGGACTAGCAAAATTTAGGTACGAGGAAGTTTATAGAATCAAATTTTTGTATGAATAAACAACTTAAGTTTTAATTATACGTCTGTGAGAATATTTTATTTATTCAATTTAATTGTTATATTTGATTTATATTATTTGTTTCTTTGTAGATCTTTAATGAAAGAAAAAGGAAATTTGAATTCCATTTGGATTGGAATAAGAGAAGAAAATAGAACTCCAAGTGGTAGCCATTACGCGAACAAATTAAGAGAGAGACAAAGAGGAATTGATTTTAATTAATGTTGAAAAAATCGGACCGGAGATCGAACCGGTAAAACTATTGGTTCAACAGGTCGAACCAATAGCCGAATAAGAAAACAATATAAATATATAAAAATATAAATGTATATACACATATATAAATTCATATATATACATATATACATATATGTATATATACACACATAGATATACATATATACATATATACATTTATACATATATACATATATATACACATAAATATATATATACACATATACATATATAGATACATATATATACATATAATATAATATATATCTTTATATATGTATGTATGTATATATACATATATATGCTAAATATAATTAAAAAATCTAATTCAATAATATTATAATATTTGCAATTTTAAAAATGTATAGAAATAAGTTTTCGTAAATAAATTTTTTAAAAAAAATTCACTCAAAGGAAAAAAAACTAAAAAATCTGGACCTCAAGAACGGAAAAAAAAAATAGAAAAAGAAAAAGGCCCACATATTCTCATTCTTTCATAGCCTATGGCCTACCCAAACCCTTTTTCTATCTACTCCTTCACTTTCTAATCTAGTCACCACTCTCTCTCTCTCTCTCTCTCTCTCTCTCTCTCTCTCTCTCTCTCTCTTCTTCTCTTTTTCCTTCTTTCTTTTGGCCTCTTCTCCTTCTCCCTCATTTTCTTTTCTGCAACTTACTACAGGTATCTTCCATCAAATACTTGCATTTACGAACTACCTTCACTTTTTTTTACTTCTCCATTTTGTTGCTTCCTTAAAATCTACAGGCCATCCTCTCAATATATATATGTTGCATTTTGCCATCAGGCGTGCTGGCAAGGACTAAGGGTAGCAACATCACAGTTAAAAATATTCCTGCGATGTGTAATCCGAGCGAGAACATGAAATTTTTTTTCATTAAGTGCATACTGGGCTTTGCCAGTTTGAGCAGTTCCTAGTCTAACTGCCGATTTTGGTCGGGTTTGACCGGTTCGTTTCTATTCTAGTTTTTAGACTTAACCAGACCGAACAGATGATTGGTTTGTGGTCTGACCAATCAGACCGGTCAGTCTGGTCCGGTTTTAACAACATTGATTTTAATAAGATGAGATCCTTTATAAAGTAACAAAAACTATCAAATTGAGGTCCACAGTCAAAGGAAAAAAGAGGAGAAATTCTAATGGGTTGACTTGGAGACTCTTCGGAGTCCATTGGTAGTCTGCCGGACAGAAAGCCTAACCCTGAAGAGGAGAGGATTCTATTTTCTTCTCTCTAAAAAGGGAGCGCCGCAAGCTGAGTTATAATTGCTCTAGTTTTTCAACGATCCCGCGGCAACCATTGAAGAATGATAAGAAGACATCATGTTCTTCCTCAAGAAATTGGTTCTTTTTTTCCTTTTGATCATAAGCTAATTTTATCATTAAAATCTTGATTAAAGCGAAACCATGTAACTTTTGATTTATTTTATTATGGGAGATTTATAATATTATTTTATGTGATTGTATATCTTGGGGTCTTTCTTGGTTCAACACAGTTAATTATTTGTGATTGTTCTTGTAAAATGATTCTTTGGGTTAATTGGTACTTTATTCATTTTTTAATTCTTACAGTCTTGAGTTTCAGAGATATGTGGATTTTGCAAGTATATTGTGGGTTTTAGAATTGAATAATTCATACTAATTTTAGATGATTTATATCATGTATTTAATCGTAATATATTCTTTAGTGTATCGAAGTTTATGTTGGAATTCGTAGGCAAAAACAAAAATAAAATAAAACTACGGAAATCCATCAACAGGATCTGCACATACTAGAAAAATCGATTGGATAGAAATTACCTCAATGTTTTGATTGTTCGGTGTGGAGGAGCTGCTTTTTATGCTTCGCCCTCTACTAGAATCCACGCGACGAACTCCTCTGCAAGCGATCGGGATGCTAGCCCCCTCTGTGTTCTGAAAATTGTTCAGAACTGATCCTGACTATCTGGTAATCGGTCGTGTTTCGGAGAGAGGAGGCTAGATACTATATCGCCGTTCTAGGGTTTAGGGTTTGTTTTTCTTTTTCAGATAAAGGACGGCCACCAAGAAAAGGTTAACATAACCTTTTATAGCTGTCAATATCAAAACCCTAACTGTCATCTAATGACAATTTAATCTCGTCCGTCTATTCCTATAATTATCCAACGGTTAGATGAGTAATATTAAGTAATTAATTTTATTTATTCAATTAAATAAAATTAATTACTTATTAACTTACCAGAAAATACAATACGGAATCTGATTCTCCTTTTGTATACGTTCAACGAATCTGGACACAATCTAGATTCATTGAACGTGGACATTATGCTCACAAGATCGTCTATGCGTATGACCCTGTAGGTTCACTTAACGTTGGTAGTGAATGAAAAATGTCCAAGACATTTATTCACAAAACATAAGCGGCCTCTAGCAAGACATTATGCTTACCCAAGTTAAGTAAATATAATAATAACCTAGCATCAGATTTAATATTTAGTCCTTTTGTCACACGATATCCTAATTAAGTATAAGGCATGGACCAAGTCATCCTTATAAAACTTAATTAACCATTTACTTGATCACCAGGCAGACTGGTCCAACAAATAATATTAATAACACCTTATTAATACTTATTTGAGCATGGCCATGCATATTTTCCAGTCTTATCAAGGGGCCCATGGATATCTCTCTCTGAAAAGAGAGGGACAAATCCCATTCACTATCTCCAATATTCAAGCCATGAAAAGAAAATAAGCCAACCAATAGTCATAATGATCACCTAATTAAAAGTGATGTTTGACTATGTCAAAACATATTTTCTCCCCATGCAAGAAACATTAGAAACATTAGGTCAAAGGACACCAAATATAAAACTGAGAAGAAATACTTATAACTTAAACCCATGCAATATTTCTTCTTCACTTTGGGTCATGTCCAATATAATATTCTCAATATGTATTTATGAATTGATTTTATATCTCATATTCATGATCAATAAAACTTGACCATAATCAACTTCACACTAGTTTACAAGATGTAATAAACTAGGGACAAATAAGAATAGTATTTTATTAGCTATAAGGGTTTTACTATCAAGTCACATACTTGATGACCAAGAGCATAAAATACAATTCAAAAAATACATGCTTCATAAATCATAAATGTGAGTCAATTGGTCTTAGGGCATATACTAACAGTTTATACCCCAAATCACCACATATAAAGGTTCTTTTTCTCCTAAATAAAATTAAATCATTGTTATAAAACTTATCTGTAGATTCAGGGTTATAAATCTTCTTTACTGGGAGTTGTGTTGCTAGCTTAACTCCTACTACCAAAAGAGGTTTTTTTCTATATTTGGAAAGTCTTTTTTTTTTTTTTTAAGAAAAGCCACTAAAGTGGCCACGAATTTCTTTTTAACCTAACTGTGGCAATAACACACATGGTGTGTGTTATCATTAAAGATAACACACATGCTGTGTGTTATCACTAAACAAGATTTAATTATCCATGTGGCAGATACTGAACACAAGAAATGCGTTATCTTCCTTGATAATGTATCTACTATATGTATATGTGTTATTTGCCATATCATTTTTTCAAAAAATTATAATTTTTTTTCAAAACTTATTATAACAATTATAAGAAGGAAAATTTTTATAAAAAAAAGTACGAAGAAGTAATTTAAAGTATTTTATATTTTTGTTACTTGTAAATTTTACTATAATAATTTATAATCGATTTAAGTAAAAGAATTTACAAATAATTACCTAGAAGAAATATCATTAATAGAAACCCTAAAATATTACAAGAATTTGAAAAAAAAGAAACTTATACCTTGCTTTAACTGGGGTGATTACAATTTTTTCTATAATGCTCGGGCATTTTACATATGCTACGTCTTAGGGGAGAATCCAGATTTCAATAGTTCATTTCTTCCTGAAACCTTGTACCCTGCTTTTGACCTTGTCAACTATTCATATTTGGATGATAAAATGTTAAATTGTAAGGTGCATCTCTCCAAAAGTCCTCATGCACAACACGATAAAAATTGGATTGATATATTCGTCTGTAAGTTTCCTATAAACATATATCCAGCGCATAAGCATCTGGTCTTGTACCATTATATTTACAGACTTTAAGAGTATGAGAACAAGGCAATGTATATTCTTGACATTTGCCACAACTGCACGATTTTTCATTCATTTTTAAAGTGTAAACATCGTTACCGCTACCATCAAGTAGTATAGGAGATTTAACCATATAAATACCAGCTCGTGTTATACAGTGTAGCTGTGTGGTCTCCTAATTTCAATTAAATCTGAAGAAACTTGTCAAAAACTCTCGTTGGAAATCGATGCACACAGTTTTGGGCCTCCTGATGGTGCTGGTTGAAGTACTTAACAAGTTTGCTGAATATTAATTCAACTATGGCTTTTAAAGGTAAGACCCTAACCCTTTTCAAGACACTGTTAAGTGTTTCTAAAATGTTGGTTTTCATCACTCCGTGCATGTGTGCACCATCATGCAGGAGTGTCCACTTCTCCCGGGATATCTTGGCTAAATAAATATAAGCTTCTACATTTCTATTTTGAATTTCATTCATGACACGTTCAAATTTCCATTGCTTAGCTTCGATTCCAGTCTGCCATATTAAACCTTTTAATTTGCTATTCTTAAAGGTCTTAGTGAAATTTGCATGAATATGGCGTAGACAAAACTTATGCACCACAAATGGAGATTGCAACAAAGCTTGAGTTTACGTAGAAGATAAAATCCCTTCGTGGCGATCGGATATTAAACAAATGTGCAATCCTTAAAAACATTTTCCCGTAGAAGTTTGAGGAACGAATTTCAAATTTCAGATGACTCTTTATCAACAATTGCAAATACTAGAGGGAACAAATGGTTATTCATATCCTACGTACTTGCAATTAATAGTACGCCCTTATATGGTCCCTGAAGCTGAGTGTCATGCACAGAAATCACCGGTTGACAATTTTCAAATCCATTTATACAAGGCTCGAAACACCAAAAAAGAAATTTAAAAACATAGTCCTGGGTATGCTCATTCTATGATGCAACTACTCATACACAGTTCTCGAGTTAGAATCTTTCATTGCTTAGAGATATTTAGGTAGAATTGACTAAGTTGTCTCCCAAATCCCGAACACCCTTTCTACAGCAAACTTCCAAACGTACCATGCCCTCTTGTATGTACAACCCGTCTGGAGCAATGCTTGGACTTTTTGGATAACGTTTGAGACAAGGATCTCTGGATCGTTGGCAACAAGATGCGATATTAGTTTTGAAATAAACTTTGAAGTCATATTTCAATGCTTGTTTTGAGTAATCTGAACAAGGCATGTGTGTTCTTTGGTGACTCTGGTTATATTCTAAAGACCATGAGTTGCTTTCTTCTTTATTTGGATATACCATAGACAAAATTTAGAGTTCGCTATGATGATAACATTTTGCTGTCCATTGATCGCTCTTACTTTTAACAACTCTAAACTCTCGTTCTATCCGAATAGACCACTTTTGGACTGCACTAATTGTTCGGATTTTTTCAATGAACCTTATTCTTATTTGAAGATCAGTCATTGTATCGTTCCAATTCTACAATCTGATAGTGCTTGATTCGATGAGATAATCTATATGCTCTTCTGAACCCATATCTTGAAAGGCTCCAGATGATAAATAATCATACGGAGCGTTACTAAGCCATTGACTACTTTACCATTGATTCACTGTAGATGAAGATAGAGGGTTTAGGGGAGTGCTAATGTCATCTTCCTCATTATTATCACCATTGTCTTCATTAGATGCACTTGATACGTCATAATCTGCATAGTGATGTGTGGAAAATCAAAGCAATAGAAATGGGATGAATCCTAATGACAACAATTCAAGGCATGTGGACCTAACAAATTAGATGTGAGTTTCAACCTAAGTATCGAATCTCTCAAGGACAAATGATGGTTCAAGCACTAATCATGTTTCTAATGTTTAGTATAATAAAAGCTTATGTCATTGATAAATAAAAACAAATAAATCGATTAAAAGATAGAAAATATAAATGGTTTTAAAAGAATTATAAAGACATGAGTTTGGATTAGTGTAATCCCTCCAATCCTTGTTACTAATTCAATTTCAAAAACTTTAATGAAAAAGATGTTGAATTAATTAAGTTAGATCATCACTCAAATTGGGCTATTCCTATCTCTAGACGAAAGCCACCCTACTCACTAACCCTTAGAGGAAAATCTCTTTTCTCCCTAACAAACTATGAGCGCAATAAAAATTAGGTGGTTAAAAAAAAGACCTAAAAGTGAAATATTGTATGTCTAGTTAATTACCCCAACTAACCCCCAATTGGTTGCCCTATATCGTTCTTCCTTTTTCAATTCCAAATAACCTTCCGATATATCTAATCTCAGGACAATTAAATTGCTAACAAACACAATTGGAAGACAACTTAAATTAAAACAAACATCGAAAAATCAAGAAATTAAAATAAGAACTTAATAATCAAGAATTAGGGTTCAACCCAAAACAAAACAATAAAAACTACTCACTACTCATATTAATAAAACTGTAAATTAACATAAAATTTAATAACAAGAAAAGGAAAAGAAAGCTTAGGATTAAATATCGAAGCCGAAATTGAATCTCTAATGTCTTCCAAGCTCGTCTTTCGAGTACCGAAGTTGAAGATCGAAATCTTTAACTAAAGTCTTCAATTCTTGAATCCAAGAAACTAAATCTTGCAGAAATCTTGAAACTTTACTAACTAATGAAAATATAATAGCTGGAATTTAAAGAGTGTCTAATCTAATCTAACTTAATTAATCTACTCCTAATCTAAAATATATACTGATCTATTCTAAACTATCTAAACTAAGTTCTAATCTATTCTATGCTTGTTACAGTAGCTACGATTAAACCCCCTTATATAGAGGTGAAAAATACAAGAAAACCAAGTTAAAATTCGAGAAGAAATCAAGAAAATCGTCGGTAGGGGAGGAGGGTTCAAGGGCATTGGCAAGACAGAGACCTACCACCGATGGTAGGCCTCGCCCTACCATCGGCAGTCGGGTGTCCTGGCGAGGATGGTTGGAGTCCAATTCAAACTCGTCCTTGTTTTTGTTTCTTTTCATTGTTTCCACTTCCAGAGGGTATTTAAGACAAGAATAAGAGATATTTAGCTAAAATATATACTTTTACTTATTAAAAACATCTAAAACGATAAAATTAACATATAGAAAACATAGATAAAAATGCACTTATTAGTCAACATCGTCATCATCTTCCTCTATGTTTGGGTAGAATATTGATGGTTCATCAGAAACCATTTGTGTTATTGCCATTAAATGTTGACGAATGGTTGAATGATCCTCCTGCGTTGATACATGAGTGTGCTGAACATCTAAAAATGTCTGTGACTGGATCGATTAAAATTAAACTAGAAGGTGAATGCCTTCCTTAGATATATCATGTCTAATAGTGCAAAGGTAAGGCATCTCATCATCGTTGTTCATGTTATACAAAGTATAATTAAACATTTTATCCTCTCGAACATGCCACTAATTTGAATCCGTTCTTTGATGCTTAAAAATTTTTCTAACAAGTTGATCATGTGTCACTATTCGGGTAAAGTCCATGTTTTCTTTGCTGCTCCGGTGAAATAAGGACCAAATGCATCACAACCATGCTCCGAATCCCAGAATAATACAACTCTAACAGGGTGAGAGGAATCCATGTTCATTATTTGTAATGAATGAAGGAATGGTATTAAAATTTTTGGAAATAGAATAGAAGGTTTAGGGTTTGTTGTGTGATGAGAAATTGGTTGATTTTTAATCCATATATATAGGCATATAAAGTTTTTGGCATTTTTATTTGAGCTTATCCGAATTAAAAGCTTCACATGGGATTATTGGATTTTCTTCCAAAAGCATTCAATTCCGTCCATTATTTCGAGTTATCACATAAAGCGATTAAATGCGTCACATGGGTTGTCAGATTTGAATTCAAAAGCATTCGAATTTGTCCATTATTTCGAGTTGTCACACAAAATGATTAAATGTGTCACATGGGGTTGTCGGATTTGAATTCAAAAGTGATTCAAGTCCGACAATTTTCTCGAGTTGTCAAATAAAGTGATTCACATGGGCTTGCCGAATATAAAGAAATAATATACAAAATATAACAAAGCATCATAAATATATTCTAACCTTAAACCCTAATGATAATTAGAGAGAGTAAATCTAGTCGTCTTACTCCTAACCCGATGTCCAAACCTAAGTCGCTGTGCTGGTGTGACATCATCTGCTAGATCATCGCCATGCTCCTCTAAATCGAAAGAAGATGCACCGGATATAGGCATATGAGGCAATGATGAACCTGCTATACTCGGAGATGGAGGTGCATCAAATGACAATCTTACTGCACTCAGATGTTTAGGTGCATATGACTTACCTCCTATACTCAATGGTGGCTGAGCGTATAATTTGTCTAGGTTGTCAAATGGGTCGGTGGGACATATGATGTGCTTGCTCCACTCGGATGTGACGGAGCAACTAGCGTCAAACCTAAACTTAATGTCGGAGCATCTCCAACTGGAATATCGAATGGGTCATGCAGAATATATGAGCCTAGATTTACACGTTCCCATCCACCATATCCTCCTCCTCTCTGTCCTCCATGTCCAGGATCTACACATCCCCGTCCGCCAAGTGTGGAGGGGTAGGAGCATGTCCTCCACGGGCCCTGCCACCGGGTAATCTACGGGTTCCCCTCTTCACTCTACAAGTACCATGCTCAAGTACAGGCTCCCGGGGATGACGATGCGATGATTGTAGTGCAAATGTCTACCGGATATCATGCTCAGAGGGGGTGCAACCCAACATACCACCAATAGAAACTATACACCGACAGATGATGGTCTGAACTTTCCTAATGACACTAGTATACCGAGTTGGAGATGATAGTGGTCCCTCCAACACCCCTGTAGTTATATCATCTACCTTCTGCAGCATAGATGTCAAAAAAAAAAAATTAGTTAGAGAAGAATTATAAAGAAATAACATACATAAAGATAAATAAACATTTAATTACCACCATCCGTCTGTCGACCCCAGCTGGCTGGTATCCATATGTCCAAGTACTACGACGTGCTGGATTACCGATGTAAACTCGTGTGATATCTTGATATCATCTAATGTAATCATCTCAGGGTGATGATAGTTCTTTCACGGGTAAAAAAAGGTCATCCTAATGTGCTGTCTCCACTGATGCAAGACCTCTACATAAGTAACATGCTTCGTTGCCCAATAAGTGTGATCATTTCCTCTTAACTGTAACTGATGTAGATCAAGATAAGTATCATAGACAACAGGTATAGGCTGATCACACACAAACTGTCGCATCACGCGGCTTGGATTGTAATACTCTACTATCTCGAAATATATCAGCAACACCTCTACCTGCCACAAGTTTGATGGCACCAGACCACGCTCAGGATATGCTAGTCAGATAAACTGTGCAACTAATTTGAAATTTAAATAATAATCACATTAAAAAATATAATAAAAAGTAATAAATTTAGAGTCATACGTGGTCGAATGGCATGAAATCTAACTGATTTCTATAAGTAAGCAGGACATGCGTAGGAAGCTAGCTGAGATCAAAAGATGTGCACCATATAGCATCAAGTGGAGCACGAGGGTCTAGTTCCACATGTATCTAACTGAGGATGCAATATAGGAATACGTGACCAAGTCTAAGCCTGACATAGAACAAGGGCTCCCCCTATCTGTCATGCATCCCCTAAAGCTATCCAGCATAGGCACCTATACAGAAACCTCAATACATAACTCCCCCAGTTGTAAGTGTGGATGGCATCAAAATCCTTTAATAAATTGATGTACCTTACGTGAAACAAGCTACCCAACATATCATGGAGCATATGACCTTCAAGAAGTAAGAAAATAAAACCCCGAGTACGCATGATAAGATCATCATCAGTCTCTGATCTGGTGAACTCCCTCAAGATCCAAGCCTCTAAAGGTTCTTTCTTAATCTTATATCTAGAAAAGTGTGTAAGAGACAACCGAATACCAATAAGTCTCTCAATCATATCAGTCCAATACTACTTATGATGTACACTCCAACTAGGACTAGTAACAGGCAACCCCACTATTTATAAACTCCATAAGAAATGCACATTCTGTAAAGTGACTGTCACCTTACCGCAAGTCATGTGGAATATGGGGGTCTCAGGCCTCAATCGCTTAACTAAAGTAGTAATAAGTGCATGGTTGAGGCCTATGTAACCACATCTAAAAACTCCCCATAACTTCGTCCTATCAATAATATCAATCAATATACAGGGAGCCGTACTGTAAACCTAAAACAGATTACGACGGAAACGTCTACACTAAAGATTAGTAATACATGTCTCATGATCTCCAGTCCATATCAACCCAGAGCTATGCTCATGTTGCCTCGTTAATACATCAAGGTTTATGGGACCCAGATGCACATGTGCTAGGACTTCCTCTATCTATATTACATAACAAGGTTTTAGGCATAATATTATACACTTTCTAAATTTAAACCTTTACGAGTTTAGAATTTAAAGAAAAATATTTTCTATCATTACACAATTCATAAATTGTAGGGTTTAGGGTGTAGTATTACACACTTTCTAAGTTTATGGTTTAGGGTTTAGGATTTTAGGGTTTCAAGGTTAGGGTTATATGGTTTATGGTTTTAGGGTCTCAAGGTTAGGATTTAGGGTTTTAGGTTTTAGGGCCTCAAGGTTACGGTTTAGGGTTTAGGATTTTAGGGTTTAGTGTTTAGGATTTTAGGGTTTAGGATTTTATGTTTAGGGTTTTACAATTTTAGGGTTTAGGGTTTAGGATTTTAGGGTTTAGGGTTTAATTTTTATCATTACATACTTAATATTTTTTATCATTATGCACCCTCAAGTAATGGTCTTGATAATTTTTTATGGTTATAATAGTTGGTTTTCTATATTAAAATAGAAGAATGGCCATTCAATTTTATAAGAACCTGTATATAATTTTAGTCTCTTATAACTAATTATTGTCACAGAAGCTCTTGATTTCTGTGTTACAAAATTATTTTTTAATTACACACTTTATCAAGTTTACATTTTAATGTTGTTTTTAGATTAGTATTTTTGGGTTTAGGGTTTATAGTTTTAGTTAAGGTTATATTCTCTCTTCTTTTTTTTTCTATCATTACATAGTTAAAAAATTTTAGGGTTAGGACAAAAACAAAGTATATCTATAGAACCCATATCATCTTAATAGCACAATTATAAGAAAAATTATTAAAACCCACATTTCATAAATCACATTTCAATAGAAACACACAACTAGTCTAACAAAATGGTACAATATGCACGAATCTATCAATAACAACAAGCAGCGAAAATAACCACAAAACCCACCCCTTAAAAATTAAATTACCAGAAATTGTAAAATAACCCCTGAGAAAATTCATCAAGAATACTCACAATCACAATAAACAACAATTTTCATATAGACAATAGAAATCAACACATAGTGCAAAAAAATTAAAGAGTAAAATTTGACCGCAAGAAATTCACCGAAGATCGGCAAACATTAAACTCAAATGTTGTTCTTTGATGGAGCTTCCTCTACAGTTCTTCGCACTCCACGATTGGCTTCTTGAAGAAAAACTTCATACTCCACCGCTTCTTCAAATCCGAGAAGACAAGAATTAGAGAAGAAGAGAAGTAGGAAGGAGAAGAGTAAGAGAAGAAGAGAAGGAAGGAAGGAGAAGAGCAAGGGAAGAAGAGAAGGAAGAAAGGAGAAGAGCAAGGAAAGACGAGAAGGAAGGAGAAGCGCAAGAGAAGGAGGAAAAGGAAAATAGTTTTGGAGAAAGAGAAAGAAAAAACTACTGCAGCGGATTTTTTTTTTGGAAAAAGAAGGAACAAGAAGACAGCGAGGGTTAAACCTTTAAACATTCTGGATTCGAAGTGTGCATTATCAGTGCGTTATCCTCCACCTCACCAACCACCCTGCCACGTCAACAACGACATTGTTAATCACGAGATTTAGTTGGTGATTAGCTACAGATAACGCATACAGCGTGAGCATTATAGCCAAAATACAATTAGAAAAATGTTGAGGCTACTTTAGTGGCTGTTTTCTAAAAAGGGGCCGAACGTAATAAAAAATCACCAAAAGAAAAGGGAGCTTCCTTCTAAGCAAAATAGTAGAAGAAACTATGCTCACAACATCTTGTACGCTTGTCATTACGAATAAAACAAACTGTCTCAAAAGTTTATTATGAAATTACTATTGTATATAAATATATAAACAAACGATTCAAGTAATTCAATTATGAATATACAAGGGTAAAATGGGAAAAGAACAAAAAGTCAAAGACTACGTAAAGAAACTAGTCTCACAATCTGCACTGCTTGTTATTATGAATAAAATAAATTGTTAAAATTTACCATCAAACACGGTTATATAAAAATATAAAAGTAGACTTGGTATTGAAGTACAATAGGAAACTAAAAAATCTCCTTCATCACACAGCAAAAAATAAGCACCATAAATTCTGCACATCTTCCTGACCATGTTGTGCAACATTTTGTACAAATCTCAGATAGAAGGTATACTTTTCGAAAATTCATTTTTGGCCTGTTGTATCAAGCACACTACGTTGTGTTATCTGGAATCAATACTGTCACTCAACATGGGTGATGTGACTTATTATGCAAAGATCAAAATCCTTCAATTAAGGTTCCCAAGGATCTTTTGCCTTCGATAAGACTTGAATTAGCTCATCCCCAAGCAACCATAGGTATACCAAACCTATGACCGTTTGAATTCATGTAGCTACTCTTTCCTCCATACTCGAATTCGACATTGGATATGCTAAATCCGTCACCTAACTAGCTTGTGCAAAGAAGACCCAATGTAGATAACTACAATGATGTAGAAATCTTAGAGAAGGAATTTATGATCAAATTGAGAGCCATTGGATCTTCCCAATCCAAGTGTTTAATAAAATAAATCTAAGGAATGATCAAACCCTAGATGAAGTTCAAGGAGAATGCCTCAAAACTAAAGAACCCCAGAGAAAAATTCATCAATTTTCATAAAAATCACGATTATTCTTACAATTATGCTGTAATAAGGTGTTTATAGAATTTAGGTTAAACCCTAATCTAAACATAATCTATATATATAGGCTAAATATAATTAAAGAGAAGCAGTTTAAGGAAGGGCATCATAAAGCTTTTTCATATGTCGTTGTTGATGCGATGAATCACTAAACTTTTCAATTTTAAAAATTTATAAAAAATAAGTTTTTAGGAAGTAAATTTTAAAAAAATCACTAAAAAAAAAACCCAACAAGCTGGAACTGGAAAGCTCTCCTAAGAAAGAAAAAAATAGAAAAAGAAAAAGACCCACATACTCTCATTCTCTCATAGGCCATGGCCCACCAAAACCCTTTCTCTACCTACTTTTCCTTCACTTTCTAACCTAGTCGCCACATCTCTCTCTCTCTTTCTCTTCTTTTCTTTTTCCTTTTTCCTTCTTCCTTTTGGCTTCTTCTTCTCCCCATTTGCTTTTCTGCAACTTACTATCCTCCTCCTACCATTAACTTTTGACCACAGTCATATCTTCATCCTAAAGGTTTCTTCCATCAAATACTTGCATTTACAAACTACCTTCATTTTTTTTTTTACTTCTTTTTCCATTTTGTTTCCACCTTAAAATCTACAGACCATCCTCTAGAAACTATAGACTGCATTTTGCCACCAAAACGTGCTGGCAGGGATTGAAAGTGGCAACATAACAGTTGAAAATATCCTTGCAATGTGTAACCTGAGCCACAAGATGAAATTTTTTTTCATTAAGTGCAAACTGGGTTAGCCGGTTTTGATTGGATTTGACCCGTTTGTTTTTATGAAAATTTTTAGACTTAACCAGACCGGAGGGATAACGGGTACACAGTCTAATCGATCTAACCAGCCAGTCCGATTCGGTTTTAACAACATTGATTTTAATGAGCTGAGATCATGTTAGACATAAAACAACCCATCAAATTGGGATCCACGACCAAAGGAAAAAAAAGAGGAGAAAATCTAATGGGCTTGACTTGGAGGCTCTTAGGAGTCTATTAGCAGTCTTCAGTCCTCAAAGCCTAATCCTGAAGAGGAGAGGATTCTATTTTCTTCTCATTAAAAAGGGAGCGCCACATGCTGAGTTATAGAGTGCTCTAGTTCTTCAAGGATCCCGCGACGACTATTGAAGAAGGAGAAGAGGACATCATGTTCTTCCTCAAGAAATTAGTTCTTTTTTTTCCTTTTGATCACGAGCTAATTTTATCATTAGAATCTTGACGAAATCCTAACCATGTAACTTTTGATTTATTTTATTTTGGGAGATTTATAATATTATTTTATGTGCTTGTATATCTTGGGGTCTTTATTGGTTTAATGCAGTTAATTCTTTGTGATTGTTCTTGTAGAATGATTCTTTGGGTTAATTGGTAGTTTTATCCATGCTTTAAGTCTTGTAGTTTTGAGTATGAGAGATATGTGATTTTTGCAAGTATATTTGCAAGTATATTATGTATTTTAGAATTGAATAGTTCATGCTAATTTTACATGATTTATGTTAGAATTGAATAAGTCATGTTAATGGCTAAATGGGTTATGCCATGTATTTAATCACAATATATTTCTTTAGTGAATCGAAACTTGTACCCTAGATCACCACATATAAAGGTTTATTCTTTTTCTCCTAAATAAAATTAAAATATTGTTATAAAGGTTAGTGGTAGATTCAAGGTTCTAAATCTTCTTTAGTGGGAATTGTGTTTGTATGTTAACTTCTACCACCAAAAGAAAATTGAACTTCTAAATAAAATGGTAAAAGAAACTAGGCTCACAATATCTTGTATGCTTGTCATTACGAATAAAATAATTTTTCTCAAAATTTTATTATGAAATTACTATTGTATATAAATATATAACAAACGATTCAAGTCATTCAATTATAAATAGATGAGGGAAAGTTCCGCTATAAATCAAGATATCGACAAAGTAAACCACAACAAAGTTTCCAATTAAATCCCTCAAAACATGATGCATGAGTTTCATGAATGTACTAGGTGCATTAGTGAAAGCAAAAGGCATGACCAATTGAAAGCCATTTTCCATCTTTTAAAATATTTGAGAACCATACAACTCATTAAGCAAATCATCTAATCTAGGAATGGATGCCTATACTTGATGGTAATGTTACTAATGGCTCTACAATCTACACATATGCGCCATGTACAATCTTTCATAGGAACTAACAAAACAGGATCGACACAAGGACTTAAACTTTCTCTTACAAGCCTTTGCAGAACAATTCCTCTACTTGTCTTCTCAACTCTTTGGTTTCATCGGGGGGCTCCAATAAGCTAGTCTATTTGGTTACACTGCACTGTGGATCAAATCGATTTGATGTTTAATGCCACGCAAAGGAGGAAGTCCACTAGGCATCTCAACTGGAAAGACATTTTTGAATTCTTCAATTACCTTCACAATAGCATTAGACAAAGAAGATAAATGATCATTAGTAGAAACAAATGCTTCCTTGCAATATAAGAGTAACACCAACTCTTCTTTTTTAATAGTTTCTATGATCTCACTTTCTTTTGCGTAGAAACATCCCATTTCTTTTGTGTCATTCTCTTTCTTTTGATCACTCATTTTCTTTTCACTCTTCACTTTTACCTCTTTTATCTTTTCAACCCTCATTTCTTTTCCCTCAACTCTTTTTCCTTTCTTAATGATTTTTCGTTTTTGTTATTTCTCAATTCTTTCTTTTTCTCTCATTTTCTTTTGCTCTTCTCTACTTGTTGAGGTGTAAGAGGATTCATAGTATAAGATTTGCCATCCTTTACACATGTGCAAATATTCTTCTCCTCATGATGAATGGCTTTCCTATCAAATTGCCAAGCACGGCCCAACAATAAGTGGTAAGCTTGCATAGGCCCTACATGATATACCACTACATCATCGTATGTTCCCATAGTAATAGGGATTTTCACTTGCTTCACCACCTTAATTTCGCCACTATCATTCAACCAATGTGACTTGTAAGGATTAGGACATTTAGTAATGGCTAACTTCGACTTATCTACAAGATAAGTGCCAGCTATCTTTGTGCAATTATCACTATCTATGATGAGGTTAGCAAGTCTACCTTCCACCTTGGATTTGTATGAAAGATATTCTCTCTTTGAATGCTTGAGTCATCTTTAATAATTTGAGTAGTCAAAGACCTTATAGTCACCAAACTCAAAGCATCTTCTTGGCATCTAGAGAATTATCCCCAATAGTTCCATCTTCATGGCTATTTCCATCATCAATAATGTTCTGAAGACTTCTTCATCATCTTTCTCAATCCAACCATTCAAGTGTTCACGAAAGATCAAAATCCTCTTGATAGGACAATTAATAGCTATATGTCCCAAACAATTGTATTTAAAGCACCTAGTTGGATTCGTGATCAATCCACCTTTCTCTTCCAGTTTAAGCTTAGGATTATCTTTGAAAGATACCTTAGGTGTTTTATCCTTCTTTGGCCAACCATTGAAAGTAGATGCTTGAGGCTTAGACACCACATTTCTTGAAGAAGGAAGAGTAGTTTTAGAGAAACCACTTCTTTTCCTTTTCAATCTTTATTGCTAAATAACACATGTCCTTATAAGTGGTGTAAGGGTAAATTCTAATTGATTAGCAATGTCCCTATTGACACCACTTAGAAATATAGCAATAGAAGCATCCTTGTCCTCTTCCAAACTCTTCCTCAAAGTGTATAACTCTACCTCTTGCCTATATTCTTTGACACTTTTGCTACCTTGCCTAAAAGTCATCAACTTGTAGTGAAGCTTCCTATGATAATGCTCTAGTACAAATATTTCTCTCATAAGAATCTTCAATTCGACCCAAGTTTCAACATGTTGCCTTCCACTTCCAACTTTTGACTTACAATCCTTTCTCACAAACAAAGTGCATAACCCAAAAGTTCAGCAATGACTAACTTAGCCTTTACATGTCACTATAATTTCTCACTATGAAAAGGTTTTCCACTTGACGTTCCCAATCAAGGAACATATTTGAATAATTTTTCCCTTTGAAGTTAGGCACCTTCCACTTGATCTTGTCTAAGGCTCTATCCCCTTGTTGCTACCATAATAACCACCAAAGTATTCTTGGCCAACATTAGGATTCTCCCAATAGTCATCAAACAAGTTATCTTCATGCCATACTTCATGTCTTGGAACCTCTTCTTGTGGTCTATTGAATCCCCTTCCTCCTAGATCTCCTCTTCTTCCACCTCTAGGAGTTGTGTGTCTACCACCATCGCAAAATTGATGAGTGCTTTGAACCGGTGCTCCAAACGATCCATGATGATTGTAGTTTCCATAACCCCTTTGAGTATGGGAATTGACATGCCCTTTAATGTGATTTTGGCCCTTTACTCTATAGAAAGATTAGTTATGTCCCTTCTCATATCTCCCATTTCTCTTCTTATAGATTGAAGCTCTTGTATAATAATCCTCATTTGATCCAAGTTGGAATGAGGATTTTAAGTAGTTCCTCTATTGTGAGTAGTCGGTAATTGGGCGTCTGTAAGAAATAATAAAACCTGAAAATTAAACAAAGAAACAAAAAATAGGACCTAACAATCACTCCCTTAGTGTATGCTTTCTTTTAATGACCACTCTATTCTCTCGTTTTTGGCTCTCTTATGGCTTTTATAACAACCCTCTCGCCTTTTTTCCAAACTCTCACCTCACAAGATTTCTTTGAGTCGTCAAATTCTTCCCCTATAACCACCAAAGACAGTCAAGCAAAGATAAATTTCTAATGAAACACTTAGCTGAGGAATTAAAGAAGTTCAAAGAGAAATTTCTTTAAACACTTGTAGTACAAGAGTTTCAAAAATAATCTAACAGCAATTAGAGCCAATCGAAATCAATTTGATCAAACAAAAAAGTATAAACACTGAAAGAAGGCAATTAGAATCCAAAAACAATTGAAACAAAACATAGCTAAGCTAAACAAAGAAGAAAGATTACTAAACGAAAATTTCCAAAAAATAGCGGATAATGACACCCTGTAACTAAAATAGTGATAGCTCAAAGAATACAAATCCAAATAGATTCATACTAATCTAGCAAAATGAACAGCTCGATGAGGATGAATTTAAGCATAAAATTCGTTTGAATTAGATAAGCATAACGCAAGATATGAACAGATTAATCCACACATTCCAAAAGTTTCCGTTTCTGGACAGATTGAAAGTTTTAACCAATTTGATCTATCATATCAAATCCATATCCAATGAGAGCAATTGCAAATGATCCATAACTCATAAAAGTTTAAATCCATATCAAATAGTATTTAAAAAAATTCAATATTTCTTCGAGTCAATCAAATCTTCTGGCATCAACCTTTTTGTCCGGGAATTACATGATCTTCATGTATTTTTGTATAGATCGTCACATTTTTTTTACAAAATTTTCAACAACCAAACACAATTTAGAGCTTACTTTGAAGTCTGATACAAAATGATGTGAATCTTATTGTGCAAAGATCAAAATCCTTCAATTAAGCTTCCGAAAGATCTTTTGCTTTCAATAGGACTTGAATTAGTTCATCCCCAAGCAACCATAGGCATACCAAATCTATGATGATGTGAACTAGTTAGACATGCAAGAACATGAAGGAGTTGTGACAAGAGCCAAGGCAAAATAACTAAAGAGTCACAAGGATCAAATTGAGCAAGAGAAGTTTCAAGGGTTAAATTTTGATGTCCAAGACTTTATGGGGCAATATGCTAAAGTTTTGAATAAGTTAAAAATTGAAATTTCACCTAGGTAGATGGATGGAAGCCCTTTTACCCAAGCTGGAAAATTGCCTCCTATTTTTGGAATGTATTGACTAATGCTCTAGAATAGTCCAAATGCAACTAAAACACCTTTATTGTCTTATCAAGTGAATGTCTATGTTATATCTATCCTTTGGGCTGAAATATGTGAGGGTTGGATTATGACTTTATGGGGCTTAAATTTAGGACTTAAATTTTGGGGCTTAAATTTTGGGCTGAAAATATAAGTGGGAAAAATTCCTATAAAATTCCTAATTTATGAGAATTTTTCCCATAAGTCTCTATAAATATGTAGTCTTCCATTTTGAAGAAGCTAGTCAAGAAATATTTCAAGACAAAAGTTCTTCTCTTACTATTCTTAGTTCTTAGCTTAGTTTTTTATTCTATCTTCTTCAAGGGTGAACTTCCTTGAAAGAAAAATCACTTTGAAGACTTGTTGGAAGTCCAAGAGCTTTAAGGTTGATCATCCAAATTCCTTCATACTAGTTACTACACTCTTGTAGAAAACTACTCTTGAGGTCCTCTTCTTGTTTCATTAAGGTCTAAGGTTCAAACTACCTTAGCTTGCTTGAACTTTGAAGAAAAGATTTTGTTTAAACCTTGTTGAGGTCTTAGATTTAATATATCCAAGGTTTCTAGAAGTTTAATATTTTCAAGTCCTTTCAAAGGCACTTTCTCTCTTCTATTTGTTACACTTGTTTTGTCTCTCACTCCTTGGACAAAATTTTATGCCCTTGAAGATCATTCCACATCATATGACCTCTTGAATTCATGTAGCTAATCTTTCCTCCACACTCTAATCCAACATTGGATATGCTAAATCAAACATCCAACTAGCTTGTGCAAAGAAGACCCAAGCTAGACAACTACAATGATGTAGAAATCTTAGAGAAGAAATTTATGATCGAATTGAGAACCCTTGGATCTTCCAAGTCCAAGTGTTCAACAAAATCAATCTAAGGAATGATCAAACCCTAGATGAAGTTCAAGGAGAATGCCCCAAACCTTAAGAACTCTAGAGATAAATCATCAATTAGTCTTACAATTATGCTATAATAGGGTATTTATAGAATTTAGGCTAAACCTTAATCTAAATGCGGACTTGGCCAATTAGGGACTTAATTAAATGATGTAAATTGAATTAAAATAGTAATTCCCGCCTAAAATATCGCATTACATAAAATCAGCACCCTATCGCATGCGGTAGGTCTTCAGCGTACTATATACGTTTTTGGCGGAAAACTACCATGCACGGTAGGTACAGGGCCTACCACCTGCGGGAGGTCCTGTTCTTCACTCTTCTTGGACTTTTCCACCTCCATCATGCTCCGTTGAATGCTCCTTGCCTATGGTATGAATCATGAGAACTTGGGAGGTTTTCCTTCATCTTCAATGCCTTCATTCCTGCTCTTTAGTCAATTCTTCATGAATAATTCAATGAATGCAACCATTCCCTTAGCCAATCTAGCATTATGTTTCTTGATCTTTCGTGGCCTTGCTCTAGTGATTGGTCCTTGAATAAATTCCTTAGCTTCTTGGACATCCTGGTTCATATCCATGGGACCTATCTAAGATTTGTTAATAGGTGTTGGCATTATTTTTGGAGTTTAGAAGATCCATTGTCTCTAGTGATCGTGTAATCGAGTTTCCTAATTGATACATGGTTGATTAGAATACAAATGAGTATATAATCTTATAGGACATGTATATATGTTAGGAAACTAAATTCTTATTGATGTCAAAGAAGATCTGAAGATACAAAAAGTTTAGGATTCCTTCTAGAAGAAAATAATCCTAAGTATTTAAGGATCTCATCAATGAAGAGTTAGGATTGGTTGGATTGCATTATATGCTAGAGTATTCAAAAGTATTCCATCATCATTCTGAGCTTGAGTTTTTGCAAATAAATATCTCAAAATTCATAGAGTTCATCATAATGGCATAAACGTTGTTCTTCTAATGATGGGCTATTGTGTTGACAATTCTCAACATGGGACCTTTGTTGAAGACCATCAGCTTCTTGGGAAAGGAGCCGTGATGCGTACAACTTGGTTGTTGGTTGAAGGGAGTTCAAGCCAAGCATTAATTTTACCAAGGGGGATCCTTGAAGGGTTAAAGGGAGTTCAACTGTGTTATGTGTAGAAAGAGTTTTCACCATTCACTAGGGAAAACATTAGACATGTTAACGAGCTAGATGTTTTCTTGTACTATGTTATCAGTTTTAGTAGATTATCTTTCTTGTCGTGGCCCCACAAATGTACACTTGTTTAGTTGAATTGTGTTACCACTGCTTGTGGTATGTTTGTTTATATTTAATTGCTTACCATTATACTGCAAAGTTAACACAACACACCAATAAACTATTAAACTCAACATAACTGAGCTAGATACAAACTTACAAGTGGTATCGGAGCCTGACACCCTTATGTTGTGCTTTTTCATAGTAGGTAAGATCGTGAGAAGTTAGTATTTAGGTCATCATGTCTATCATGGAAGGAGGCTCTGTGACACATCCTCCACTGCTTGAGGGGACTAACTATGCCTACTGGGAGGCTCAGACCAAGATATTCATGTAATCCATAATTGATTATGCTTGGGACGCTGTTGAGTATGGATGGGACTCATCCTACTAAAAATGTAGACATGAGACAATAAAGCTAACTAAGAATGTTGTCAAGCCACAAAGTGAATGGGATGAAGCTGAAAAGAAGTCCCCACAAACGAATGCTAAGGCACTAAACATAATCTTTGTTGGAGTTGATAATGAGTAATTTAAGTTGATACCTACGTGTACCTCAACAAAGAAAGCCTGGGACATACTTCAAATAGTGCACGAAGAGACCAATACAGTTAGGATTTCCAAACTGTAGATGCTCACAACATAGTTTGAGGAACTAAGAATGCAAGAGGATGATAACATTGATGTGTTTAGCAGGAAACTAAGAGATATTGCCACCAAAGCTTTTCAATTTGGAGAAAAATATTCAGAAGAAAAGCGAGTAAGAAAAACTCTAGGATCACTATTTATGAGGTTTGGGGCAAAAGTTGTTGTTATTGAGAAAGCCAAGGATGTTGCTAACATGATGTTAGATGATCTATTACGCTCTTTTCAAACTTATGAGATGAATCTGAATGCACAAGCCAAGGACAAGAGTATTTCATTAAAAGAATAAGCAAATAGTCCTGAAGGTGTTCACTACAAGAAATTTTGATGTTTACATGAAATTTTGGAAAACTTCTTCGAAAGTCTAGCAGATCACCAAAGTCTTGAAAGTACTCTGGAGGAGAAAATCAAGATAGGAGGAATATCAATAGCCAACACCTGAAAGGCGTGTCGAAAAGAAAAACTACAAGTCAATACAGAAAAGGAAAGGCATCTAGTGTAAAGTGTGAGAGTTTTGGACATATACAAGCTGAATGTGCCAACACACTAAAGAAGAACAGATCTCTTAACACGATGCTAAGTGATGATGAAAGAAAAGAAGAGACTGACTATGATGAAGGAGATAATGTGGACCATGATGACATTATGGCATTTAATGTCGTTGTTGACATGAAAGTTACTTCCATGTACAAAGTCTAAACAATGTTATTGATGAATAGACAATGATGAAGAGGATGTGGAAGTGAAATTTGAGGAGCTTTAGGACAAATATAATCTTATGCATGAAAAATGGGTTGAACTTGCTGAGATCAACAAGGTATTGAAAAAGGAATTACAAGATGTTCAGAGATAAAGAGAATCTCTAGAACAGAGAAATTATGAGTTGATGGCTCAGGTAAAAGATGTAATTGATAGACTAAACCATGCTGAATCCAGGATCACCCGAATGAACACAAGAAAAGTTAAGCTTGATGAAATGCTGCAAATTGGTAGACCAACTGGTGTGAAAACAGGTCTCGGATATGTTGGTGAAAAGAATATCGAACATGTTATGAGCAAGAGAGGTAATTTGGAGGGTGTGTTTTGAAGATTAAATATGACAAATGCTGAGAAGAATAGAACGATAATAAATACAAGTCTAAGAAGCCTCCAATTGTCTGTGATTATTGCATAATGATAGGACATGTGTGCCATTAGTGTTATTTAAGAAACAAAGTCTTAGATTGGGAGAAGACTGTAGACACATTCACTAAGTAACATAGAGAGAAAGAAAAGCTCACATTAGATATGGATTAGAAAACATGACTTGACAGGCTATGTTGCACATCTATGTCTGTAAGTTAAAATGAGCTTTGTGTGGTACCTTGATGGCGGATGCTCAAGACACATGAAAGGAAAAAATGAGTATTTAACTGATTATGTTGAAAGTCTCTTAAGAAGTGTTACCTTTAGTGATTGTGTCAAGAACAAGGTTGTTGGATTTAGACACTGAATGTAGAAGGCATACCCAAACTATCAAATATGCTACATGTGAAAGGAATGAAGGCAAATCTGATAAGTATATGTAAACTATGTGATGATGATTTGCATGTTCATGTTGATAAGCGCCGATGCTATGTGTTAAAAGAAGATGAAGAGTATTATCATAGGAACAAGGACTTCTTACAACTGTTATCAAATGAATGATGTGGTTGATACTTTTAACATGAATGTACAAATGCATGACATGGAATCGTGGCACAGGAAACTTTATCATGTAAATTATAAGCTTTAATACAAGCCAGGGCAAAAAAGAATTATACGAGGTGTTGGAACCCGTAGGCAAAAACAAAATAAAATAAAACTACGGAAATCCACCAACAGGATCTGCATATACTAGAAAAACCGATTGGATATAAATTACCTCAATCTTTTGATTGTTCGGTGTAGAGGCACTGCTTTTTATGCTTCACCCTCTACTGGTATCCATGCGACGAACTCCTCTGCAAGCGATCGGGATGCTAGCCCCTTCTGTGTTCTGAAAACTGTTCAGAACTGATCTTAACTATCTGGTAATTGGTCGTATTTCGGAGAGAGGAGGCTAGATACTATATCACCGCTCTAGGGTTTAGGGTTTTGTTTTTCTTTAATCAGATGAAGAACGGCAGCCAAGAAAAGGTTAACATAACCTTTTATAGCTATCAATATCAAAACCCTAACTGTCATCTAATAACAGTTTAATCTCGTCCGTCTATTCCTATAATCATCCAACGGTTGGATGAGTAATATTAAGTAATTAATTTCATTTATTCGATTAAATAAAATTAATTACTTATTAACTTACTAGAAAATACAATATGGAATCTGATTCCCCTTTTGTATACGTTCAACGAATCTGGACACTATCTAGATCCATTGAACGTAGACATTATGCTCACAAGATCGTCTTTGCGCGTGACCCTATAGGTTCACTTAACGTTTGGCAGTGAATGAAAAATGTCCTAGACATTTATTCACAAAACATAAACGGCCTCTGGCAAGACATTATACTTACCCAAGTTAAGTAAATGCAATAATAACCTAGCATCAGATTTAATATTTAGTCCTTTTGTCACACGATATCCTAATTAAGTATAAGGCATGGACTAAGTCATCCTTATAAAACTTAATTAACCATTTACTTGATCACCAGGCAGACTGTTCCAACAATAATATTAATAACACCTTATTAATACTTATTTGAGCATGGCCATGCATATTTTCCAGTCTTTCTTATCAAGGGGTTCATGGATATCTCTCTCTAAAAGGAGAGGGACAAATCTTTTTCACTATCTCCAATATTCAAGCCATGACAAGAAAATAAGCCAACCAATAGTCATAATAATCACCTAATTAAAAGTGACTATGTCAAAACATATTTTCTCCCTATGCAAGAAACATTAGGAACATTAGGTCAAAGGACACCAAATATAAAACTGAGAAGAAATACTTATAACTTAAACCCATGCAATATTTCTTCTTCATTTTGGGTCATGTCTAATAAATTATTCTCAATATGTATTTATGAATTCATTTTATATCGCATATTCATGATCAGTAAAACTTGACCAACAATCAACTTCACACTAGTTTACAAGATGTAATAAACTAGGGACAAATAAGAATAGTATTTTTTTAGCTATAAGGGTTTTACTATCAAGTCACATACTTGATGACCAAGAGCATAAAATACAATTCAAACATACATGCTTCATAAATCATAAATGTGAGTCAATTGGTCTTAGGGCATATACTAACAATCTCCCACTTGCCCTACTACCAATTTGACATGACTCTCAAACCCATTGACCTAGTATGACTCTCATGCTTAAGTTGTGGGAGTGGCTTTGTCAATGGATCTGCGACATTGTCATTGGTGTCTACTTTGCAAATTTTAACATCTCCACGCTCAATAATTTCTCGAATGAGATGGAAACGCCTGAGAATATGTTTGGATCGTTGATGAGATCTAGGTTCCTTCGCTTGTGCAATGGCTCCTGTATTATCACAATATAGGTCCACTGGGTTCACAATGCTAGGAATTACACCTAGTTCTGTGATGAACTTTCTGATCCAAACTGCCTCTTTGGCCGCATCGAAAGCGACCACATATTCAGCCTCCCGTAGTAGAATCGACCACGGTATCTTGCTTTGAACTCTTCCACTCACAAAGCACCTCCATTCAAACAAAACACAAATCCAGATTGCGATCTAAAATCATCTACATCGACTCGAAAGCTAGCATCCGTGTAACCATTTACAACAAGCTCTCCTTCCCCGACCTCAGTAGATCAAAAACATCTCTTTAGTCCTTCTTAAGTACTTGAGAATGTTTTTTACTGCAGTCCAATGCGGTTCACCAGGATTTGACTGGAATCTGCTAGCCATGCTTAATGCATACGAGACATCTGGGCGACTGCATAACATGGCGTACATGATAGATCCAATTGCGGAAGCGTAAGGAATATTACTCATGCGTTCTGTATTCTCCTTGTGGTAGGACTATGAAACTTACTGAGTTTAACGCCATGTGACATTGGAAAGAATCCTCTCTTAGAATCTTGCATACTAAACCTTTTCAGTAGCTTGTCAATATATCCACTCTTACTTAGGCCAATTAGGTTTTTAGATCTATCTCGATAGATCCTAATGCCTAGAATATAGGCTACTTCGCCTAAATCTTTCATTGAAAAATACTTCCCCAACCAAGTTTTTACACTTTGCAAAGTAGGGATGTCATTCCCAATTAACAAGATGTCATCGACATAGAGTACTAAGAAGACTACTGCATTTTTTGTAACCCTTTTGTAGACACAAGGTTCATCATCATTCTTGATGAAATTAAATTCTTTAATTGCTTCATCAAAACGAAGATTCTAACTTTGAGATGCTTGCTTCAAGCCATAAATGGATCTTTGAAATTTACACACTTTACTAAAATTCAAAGGATGAATAAAACCTTCAGGTTGTGTCATATACACATCCTCCAGTAGATTTCTATTAAGAAAAGTAGTTTTAACATCCATTTGCCATATTTCATAATCATAATATGTTGCAATGGCAAGTAGAATTCTAATTGACTTAAGCATTGCAACTGGAGAAAAGGTTTCATCATAGTCTATACCATGAGTTTGTCTATAACCTTTTGCTACCAATCGTGCTTTGTAAGTGTGCACATTGCCATCTATGTCAGTTTTCCTTTTGAAAACCCATTTACACCCTATGGTCTTGCAACCTTCAGGTGGATCAATCAAAGTCCAAACTTGATTATCATGCATGGATTGCATTTCTGATTTCATGGCCTCTAGCCATTTGCTAGATTCAGGACTATGAATAGCACCTTGGTAGGAATTAGGTTCACCTTGATCAATAAGATCAATATTATGATCCTCAGTCACAAGAAATCCATATCTTTGTGGTATCTGAGAAATCCTACCAGACCTTTTTTGGCCTTGTGTCAAAGGTTCAGACTCAGTATGAATACGTGAGTCCAACTGACTGTCCATACTCGGTTCAGAAATGGTTTGCTGTCCTTGAGCTTCTTCAAGATGGATTCTACTCCCACTAACTCTTTTGGAAACGAATTCCCTTTCAAGAAAAATTCCGTTCCGAGCAACAAACACTTTGTTTTCAGATAGAAGATAAAAATAGTATCCTTTAGTTTCCTTAGGATATCCCACAAACAGTCACTTATCATATTTGGGTGCTAGTTTTTCAGATAATGATCGCTTCACATAAGCATCACATCCCCAAATTTTGAGAAATACTAAACTAAGTTGTTTCCTAGTCCATATCTCATATGGTGTCTTCTGAACAGCTTTAGAGGAACTCTATTTAATATGAATGCAGTAGTTTCTAGAGCATAACCCCAAAAAGAAATTGGAAGATCGGTTTGACTCATCATAGATAGAACCATATCCAATAGAGTTCGGATTCTACGTTCAGACACATCTATCCAATTGTGGTGTTCCTGGTGGAGTTAATTGTGATACTATCCCACAAGTTTTTAGATGTTCATCAAACTCTTGGCCTAAGTATTCACCACCTCGATCTGATCGAAGTAACTTGATACTCCTTCCAAGTTGATTTTGTACTTCATTTTGAAATTCCTTAAACTTTTGAAAGGAATCAGATTTATGTTTCATTAGATAGACATAACCATATCTACTGAAATCATTTGTGAATGTAATGAAATACTGAAAACCTCCTCTGGCTTGTGTGTTCATTGGCCCACATACATCTGTATGTATAAGTTCCAATAAATCGGTAGCCCTTTCACTTTGCCCTGTAAATGGACATTTAGTCATTTTGCCCAATAAACAAGAATCACATTTTTCATAAGACTCAAGGTCGAATGAAGATAAAAGTCCATCTTGATGGAGTTTGGATATACGTTTCTCATTTATATGGCCCAGACGACAATGGCAAGAAGTAAGTTTGATTTAAATCATTAGATTTAAATTTCTTTGTATTTATGTTATAGATGGGCTTACTAATGGAATCATGTAGGTTAAGAATGTAAAGTCCATTACATAAAGAGGCATCCCCATAGAAAATACCATTTTTATAAATAGAACTTTTACCATTCTTAGTATTAAACTCAAAACCATCAATATCCAAACAAGAAACTGAAATGATGTTCCTACTCATAGCAGAACATAATAACAATCTTTAAGTTCAATTATAAGCCCAGTAGGCAAAAGTAAATCAAATGTCCCTATAGCTAC
Source organism: Catharanthus roseus (assembly GCA_028651295.1). Lineage (NCBI taxonomy): Eukaryota > Viridiplantae > Streptophyta > Magnoliopsida > Gentianales > Apocynaceae > Catharanthus > Catharanthus roseus. The sequence continues at coordinate 26,437,565 of JAPQWS010000153.1, read as the reverse complement.
AGCAGTAACTTTTGCTCCATTTGCAACTCGCAGGTCCACCTCTCCCTTTGCCAAAGATTTACTTCTTTTGAGTCCCTGCATATTTACACAAATGTTAGCTCCATATCCGGTATCTAATACCCATGAAGTAGGAGTAGACATATTAATTTCTGTAATGAAAATGCCTGAAGCAGCAGTCTAACGGGCCTTTTGCTTCTTCTTTTCTTCCAAGTAGAGCTTGCAATTCCTCTTCCAATGACCAGGTTCATTGCAATGGAAGCAAGTCCCTTTCTTTGGTAGTTTAACCTTGGGCTTGGGCTTCTGCTTATCTTTACCCTTTTTGGCCATATCCTTTCCCTTTCCCTTTCCCTTGTTCTTCTTGAACTGCCCGTTCTGAACCATCAGAACATTAGGAGTAGACTTCCTAGTTTTGTTCAGCCTGCTTGAGCATCCCGTGCAATTCATTTATGGACTTTTCCATATTATGCATATTGAAGTTCATGACAAACTGATCATAGTCAGAAGTCAAATAGGCCAAGATCATATCAGTAGCCAAGTCATGACTTACATGTGCTCCAAGTTTTTCAAGCTGATCAAAATACCCTTTCATCTTAAGGACATGAGCACTAACTGAAGTGCCAGGGGTCATTTTGCAGCTATTCAACGCCTTAGTGGTAAGATATCTCTCTTGACGTGCTTGCTCTTGGAACATTTCCTTGAGCTGTTTTATTATCTCATAAGCCTCAACTTCCTCGAATTGCTTTTGCAACTCAGATTCCATTGTAGCCAACATGAGACATGTCACATCGTTAGAATCATCCTTGTGCTTACTATAAGCATCCTTTTCGACTCTAGGGGCGTTGTTAGCTGGTTGATTAGGGATAGGGTTCTCAAGTATATAAAGCTTTTTTTCTTGTTTAAGGACAATCCTTAAATTTCGTGCCCAATCAAGAAAGTTAGTCACACTAAGCTTATTCTTTTCAAGCACGGATCGCAACGAGGTGTTTGAATTGTTTGAGACCGTTATCTACATAGAATTTGCAAAGTAAAATTAAATAAATGAAGCATTAAATTTTCCCTGAAATATTCAACACTTCATATAAATCATGGGTATAAAAATTCATTTTATTCTAATCATAAGTAAGCTTTGGCTTAACACCTACACTTAGAGAAAAATGTATTAATGGGATTTACATCTATATGTACCGGCAAAATCCCATATGATGTCCTAGGGTCAAAACCGTTTTGATAGCCTAGTTAAGCCAAACTATTCTAAGCATATGGAAATCACCATTTTCCATCTTTCCCTACTTAGGTAACCATTTATCTCTTGCTTTGGCAATGAGAGAAGATGATGATCCAAGCATGGAGAAGTGCTTATGATCATGGGAGGCATTTTATGACTTAATTTTTATATGGTTTCAAAAACCGTCTTCCTTTTATTTGTATATTATTTCACAAAACGTATATCCAAAAAATAAAAGGAAATAAACTAAACATCACATGCATAATATATGCATCAAATAAAACGTGTCATAGCATGGCCCCAATCCTATATTGACTTCCACGAGCCTCATGGAAGTCAAAGGTCAACCTAGGTAAGTCTTCATCTCCATGAGCTTGCCTCCAATTGTCTTGGCCTTATAATCTTGTTACATAGGACAGAAAACATACATAGGCATAGGAAATAGAATTAACCTATTCTAGTAAAGCTTGATAATATTACATCAATGAAAACAACGATACGCAGGCCGTATTTAAAAACATACAACCCATTAACAAAATAAGCCAATCAATCACAAGAGGTAAAGGGCCATGCTATGCACCATGCATCTAAAGATAGAAATAAACATGCCAGAAAACAACAAGGGGGTTCCGGGGGCTTCGCCCCCGAAAGAAAACGGGGTCAAGGGGCAGCGCCCTTGCGGGGATTTGAGGGGGCAGTGCCCCCGGAAAGAAAAACGAATTTTCCTTTCTAACTCATTGAATGAGTTACTACTGTCATAAACCCTAAAATCATGCTACCAAAAATTTTGTTTAACAGTTAAACATTAAATTATGTGATTCTGCATATTAGTTTAACAATTAAATTGCACAGATTACAGACTGTACGCCAAACAATTTGGCAGTAACAACATTCTATTTAATTAATCGCATTAATAAGTAGAATATGCTATATGCGAATCCTATAATTCAATTTACTCTGATTATTACACTAATCAGAAACGTTACTACAAGGCCGATTAAAAACAACACATGTAATCAAAGCTGTAACAAATAAAATCAGTAAAACTAGTATGCACGAGGCTCTAATACCACAGGTATAACCCGTGGGCAAAAAAAACATAAAATAAAACTACGGAAATCTACTAACAGGATCTGCACATACTAGAAAAACCGATTGGATAGAAACTACCTCAATGTTTTGATTGTTCGGTGTGGAGGCGCTGCTTTTTATGCTTCACCCTCTACTGGTATCCACGCGACGAACTCCTCCGCAAGCGATCGAGATGCTAGCCCCTTCTGTGTTCTGAAAACCGTTCAGCACTGATCCTGACTATCTGGTAATCGGTCGTATTTCGGAGAGAGGACACTAGATACTATATCGCTGTTCTAGGGTTTAGGTTTTGTTTTTCTTTAATCAGATGAAGGACGGCAGCCAAGAAAAGGTTAACATAACCTTTTATAGCTGTCAATATCAAAACCCTAACTGTCATCTAATGATAGTTTAATCTTGTCCGTCTATTCATATAATCATCCAACGGTTGGATGAGTAATATTAAGTAATTAATTTCATTTATTCGATTAAATAAAATTAATTACTTATTAACTTACTAGAAAATACAATATGGAATCTGATTCCCTTTTTGTATACGTTCAACGAATCTGGACACTATCTAGATCCATTTATCGTAGACATTATGCTCACAAGATCGTCTTTGCGTGTGACCCTATAGGTTCACTTAACGTTGGTAGTGAATGAAAAATGTCCTAGACATTTATTCATAAAACATAAGCGGCCTCTAGCAAGACATTATGCTTACCCAAGTTAAGTAATGCAATAATAACCTAGTATTAGATTTAATATTTACTCCTTTCGTCACACGATATTCTAATTAAGTATAAGGCATGGACAAAGTCATCCTTATAAAACTTAATTAACCATTTACTTGATCACCAGGCAGACTGTTCCAACAAATAATATTAATAACACCTTATTAATACTTATTTGAGCATGGCCATGCATATTTTCCAGTCTTCCTTATCAAGGGGTTCATGGATATCTCTCTCTAAAAGGAGAGGGACAAATCCCTTTCACTATCTCCAATATTCAAGCCATGACAAGAAAATAAGCCAACCAATAGTCATAATAACCACCTAATTAAAAGTGATGTTTGACTATGTCAAAACATATTTTCTCCCCATGCAAGAAACATTAGAAACATTAGGTCAAAGGATACCAAATATAAAACTGAGAAGAAATACTTATAACTTAAACCCATGCAATATTTCTTCTTCACTTTGGGTCATGTCCAATACAATATTCTCAATATGTATTTATGAATTCATTTTATATCTCATATTCATGATCAATAAAACTTGACCATCAATCAACTTCACACTAGTTTACAAGATGTAATAAACAAGGGACAAATAAGAATAGTATTTTATTAGCTATAAGGGTTTTACTATCAAGTCACATACTTGATGACCAGGAGCATAAAATACAATTAAAAAATACATGCTTCATAAATCATAAATATGAGTCAATTGGTCTTAAGGCATATACTAACAAGAGGACTACCAGTGTTCAAAAGAGCAACCGCATCATATATAGGGATTGTTAAGTAGGAAAGCCGACAAGGGCTAAGCATGTTCAAATACGTTATATCACTACAAAACATGTTCTAGATTTAATACACATAGATCTCTTCGGGCCAACATAGACCGAGAGTGTTGGACGAAAGAAGTATGCATTGGTGTAGATGGCTATTCAAGGCACACTTGGATCGACTTTCTTAGGAACAAATCAGATTTGTGCTTTCAAAAAACTATGCTTAAATGTACAAGCAAAGAAAAGGTCAACACTTAGGAAGTTGAGAAGTGATCATGGGAAAGAGTTTGAGAACAACCTGTTTTAGACTTTCGTAAAGGATATGGAATCAAACATAAGTTCTTGGCACCAAAGACACCTCAGCAGAATAGGGTTGTAGAAAGTAAGAACAAGACAATACAAGACATAATCACAGTTATACTGAATGCCAAGACGATAGTTCACATAGTTAATAGGGTTTACCTAGGCCTTTGATAGACAAAACTCCCTATAAAATATAGAAGGTAAGAAACCAAAATTGAGTAACCAACATGTCTTTGGTAGCAAGTGTTACATACTGAATGACAGTGAACAACTAAGAATGTTTGATGCATGAAGCGATGAAGGTCATTTCTGGGATACTCCAAGAATAAACATGCCTACCATGTGTTCAACAAGAGAACTCGAGCTCTAATGGAATCATTGAATGTTACAATAGAAGATGTTGAACTGAATAAAGAAGGCTCAAAGAACACAGGCACTGAGCATGCTGATACAGCATCCGACACTCAAGTACAACACAGTGTTGAGTGTAAATCTAGTTCTAGCTCCAACACTGTTGAAGATAACAAAAAAATGATGCTCAAGAGATTGTTAAACGAAAGAAACCTGAGTCCAGAGCAAAAGAGTATCATCAAACATATGAAATCATTGTGGGACATCACAGAAGGAAGGAGAACAAGAGGAAAAAGACACGTTGACTACCGGGAAATTGTTGGCATGAGTAGGCTTACATGTTATACCTCTACCATAGAGCCGAAGAACATCAAAGAAGCAATTGTTGATGAGTATTGGATCTAATCTATGCAGGAAGAATTGCACTAATTCAAAAGGAATTATATGTGGAAACTTGTGCCCAGACTTGAAGGTGTGAGTATAATTTGTACCAAGTAGGCTTATAGAAACATAATAAATGAGAATAGAAACATCAAGAGAAATAAGGCATGGATTGTGGCACAAGGGTACACAAGTTGAAGGCATAGACTTCAAAGAGACATTCGTACCAGTAACACGACTGGAATCTGTGAGATTGTTGCTATTTATTGCATATTTTAAAAACTTTGTGTTGCAACAGATGGATGTGAAGATTGCATTCCTCAATGGCATACACCAAGGAGTAGCTTATGTTGAACAACTAAAAGGTTTTATGGATTCGAAGCATCCTGATCATGTGTACAAGCTTAAGAAAGATCCATATGGATTAAAACAATCTCTTAGAGAATGGTATGAAAGGCTAACCAACTACTTGTTGAATATAGGTTATAAATGTGACGGTGCTGACAAAACTATGTTTGTCAATAGGACAACACAACACGTACTGATCGAACAGATATACGTTGATGACATAATGTTTAGATTTACTTCTAATGAACTCACTGATGAATCTATCACATCTATGCAAACAGAATTCAAGATGAGTATGGTTAGTGAACTGACATTCTTCTTAGGATTGCTAATTAAACAGATGAAGAAATGCACATTTCTATACACATTCTTGTCAAGAAGTTTGGAATGGAAAATGGAAAGACAGTCAGAACACCTATAAGCTCAACACTTGAAATCACAAAGGATGTGAAAGGCAAGAGTGTTGACCAACATGAGTTTAGAAACATGATTGGTGGATTACTATATTTGACAGCAAGTCGACCTGACATAGCCGACAATGTTGGAGTATGTGCCAGGTATTAAGCAGATCCAAAAAAATAACACAAAAAGCCTATAAGAATTGCATTGCAGATCATGGACTTCTCTACAACAAAGACACCTTGTGGGTGCAATGATGCTAACCCGGTAGGAAACTATGATGATATAAATAGCACATCTGGTGGATGTTTCTATGCTTGGAACTATATTGTGTTGTGACAATGGAGTCACTTAGCTATTTTGAGCTACTCTAGGGACCAAAGACTAATTTATTATGGGCTACTAAAATAACCAAAATACCCTTGCTACAGGATAGCATTATTTCTCATTTTAAATGTCTCTATTCATCACCATATGAAGATATTGACCCCAGAACGATACTGCGTAAATAGGTCTTCGACCTACAAGTGTAACGACGAGAATGCCCCTTTACGTAACACCCATCAATAATTATAGCTTGAGTGTACTAATTCCTTCCTCACTGACATCTACCATTCTTAAATATCTAGTCTGATAATCAATGACTCCTCAAGATGTCCCTTGTTCATCTTAGAAAGCTACCCTAAAGCAAACATCCAAAGAATTTCCCGTGGCCTTGGATCTTCCTAATTATCCCAGAAAAACATAAGGGGATGATTCCCATAGATGTTATTATACGGGTCCAAATTGACTAACTAATTCCAACTATCTAACGTAAAAGAATTATTGACTTCGTGGCTAGAAGTCTCACCTATAACACATCTAAGTAGAGGAAGCTGATTACCAACTCGTACTCTAACCATAGAGTACTCGTCCATGTTGTAACTGTGATAGACTAGGTTTCTTTTCCTTTATAGTACTTTCTAGAAAACCTCTATTATGAGGTCCAATTCTATATCCTCTAAGTATAATTGTAAATAGTCATGAAAAGAACTTATTGACCTATGGGACGGTCATCTATTAGGAGACTATCATACAATGACCTTTAATTCAATGGCATGCCAAAATTCATTGACCAGCCAAGAACAAAGTTACTTGTACTTTAAGTAACAATAATCCACACCATACTATGAAGTATGACCCGAAACGTGGATTTCCTACTTAAAGTAAGTGGACCTTATGTCTGTATGGTAAATTAATACATCCAAACAAACAAATAATTATAAAGATCATTTCATATTCATTCCGTATAATATAGTGTTTTACACAAACTAGAAGTCTTTGGGGGCATACTTCCCCTACCCTTAAAGTATCTAAATGTTTCTTGAACCCCTTCTTTGATCAAGGCTTGGTAAGTGAGACTAGCATATTCTTTTCCGAAAGGATCTGCTCCACCATTATCTGATTATTCTGGATAAACTACCGAACCAAATAGTCCTTCATTTTGATGTGCTCGTCTATCTTGTGGTTTCTAAGTTTCATACACTGTGACATTGCTGTACGTTTGTCATAGATCATAACATAGGTTTGTCCATATTAGGCACTATCCCAAGTTCAAAAACTAAACTTTCAGAGAGACCGCCTCCTTGGACGCTTTCGATGCTGCTACACACTCTGATTACATGGTATAATAAGCAATAGAAGTCTGCTTAATTCTTTTCTATGAGATAGCCCTTCCAAGAAAAGTGAAGACATATCCACATTTAGATTTTCTTTCACTTTATCCTCCTGGGAAATCAGAGTCCATATAACCAAAAAAGAACTTAAGTTATTGGCTCTTTAAACCAGCATATAATTTCTCAAACTTTCCAAGTATCTGAGAATATGCTTTATTACTAACCAATAAGTTTCCTCCTTGGTTTAACTAATGTCTGCTAACTATGTCAACAAAACCAGCATATAATTTCTCATACTTTCCAAGTATCTGAGAATATGCTTTATTACTAGGCAATAAGTTTCCTCCTTGGTTTGGCTAATGCTTGTTAACTATCTCAACAACAAAGCAGATTTGACATTGTACAATATTTTGCATTAATGAGATTTCCTATCATAATAGCATATGAAATCCTTTTCATTCTCTCTTTCTTTTCTTATGTTAGAGGACACATTCTACAAGATAAAGTTAAACCATGCCTAAAGGGAATAGAAGTTCCCTTAGACTAATCCATGCCAAAATTTTATCAAAAATCTTGTGAATATATGTGATTTGGGAAAGATATAATGTTCTTTGTTTTCTGTTTCCAAGAAACTTGACATTGAGAACATAATCAACTTCTCCCATGTCCTTCATACTGAATTAACAAGACAGTAAAATTTTTACACACGACAACATCCTTATATTGTTTTCATGCTAGGATGGCTCATCATATTGCTTGTTGCTCACTCTCTGAATGCCATCTCATATGCTCGTCGGTTCATTTTGATGCATACAACCTTTGAAACCTAGGAGTTATGGGGAAGTAATACATCTTCTTCTGAGGTATCTCTTTTCGTCTATTATCCTTAGTTTTATTCCTTTTTTTTAATATCGTTCACGACCACACAACTTACACTCCCTTCTATGAGAGTCCTTTTTCCAATAAAGCATTCAACTATGAAGATATACGTCAATCTTCTAAACCGGCAAGCCTAAGTCAGATACTAACTTTTTTCGTCTGGTACTAGCCATCAACCGCCTTATTATTCTCCGAGAGTAAACGCTTAACGTATTGTAGTACCTGATCAAACGACTTCTAAGACCAGTTGTTCTTAGATTTAATGTTCAACAACTCCGCAGTTGCAAACAACTGTGAACTCCGTGTACACCCTTCATACAATGGTTTATCTACTAATTTTAACATATCATAAAGTTTCTGTGCCTCTAGATTAGGTGCTTCCTCATAAGTATAGTTGGAAAAATTAGGGTTGAAGCTTGGTTTAGCAGCATCAAATATTATCTCAAGAAACGTGCTACTTCTCCAGTTCTAATCGAACTTATTTCCCTTACAGTACTCACATTCATTCCCCATACCGCTTCTCCATGGCATGTCCAATTATGATAATCAGGCATAAATCCCCACTTAAAAAAATACATCTTCAACTCAACCATGGTTATTAACTTCCTATTTTTGCACTTCACACAAGGACACCTTATTTCATGTTCCTTGCCATGATTTATTACAAGACAGCAATCTACAAATTGGTGTACCCCATTCACAAATTTGCTACTAAGTCTCCTAAGCCCGACACACATCTCCCATACATCAAACTTCTGTCCTACTCCATAACTTTTCTACATTCGAAGAAATAATAGGAAAAAGATTAATCTTATTCAGGATAAGAAGGAAGCGAAGACATATTTTTAAAGTAAGAAAGAAGTGAAGAAATATAGTACAAGTACAAATGAAATGTTCAAGAGTGAAATATTCGTCCAATAGAAGAACAAAGGCTTCTACTTTTGATTTAACTTAGAAGTAAAGAGAGAATAGAATACAAACGCTTCTAACTATTCAATTTTGATACGTATGAAACGTTCAGAAATAGACGATGAAAAACTTCTTCTACTTTTGATTTAACGTAGAAGTAATGAGAGAAGAATAGAAGAAAAAACACTTCTAATTTTTTTGCATTTGATGACTTATAATGATACTTAGACATCTAAGTATCATTCTCTAAGATTTAAAAAAATTTGGACAGAGTCTCCAATGTAAATTGGACATTTTCCCTGTTCTAAAAGTCACTTAAATACAACATATACAATTTTAAAGAGTCTGGGCTCTCTCATAAATAATTAAACATTAAGAGCTAGGGCTCCACCATAAACAATTGAACATTAAAGAGTTCAGGCTCTCCCATAAACATTTAATTAAAAAAAAAACTGGTTAGTAAACACAATTAAAAGTACTTCAAGTTTTTTAACATACTTTAGCATGTATTATAAGTTTTAAAAGCTTTTATAGGAATTACATTAGTAAATTTGATAACTTATGTAAAGGATATTTAATAACTTGTAATTTCATGACTTAGAATGATACCGAAACATACAAGTATCATTCTTTAAGATTTGAAAAAACTTTAAGTGTACCTCTACTAATCTATCGGTGAGGATCAACAGCAAACATCGTCCGACAGTTGTGGAGGTGGCGGCCGGTGCGGTGGCAGCTAGGTGGCAGAGGGGCCAGTAGCGGCGAAGGGTGATGTAGAGAGAGAGAGAGAGAGAGAGAGGAAGGAAAAGAGATAGAGAAAGGGATGTGGTCATCGGAAGTGGCGGTAGGCATTTGAGAAAGAGGGAGGAGGACAGAGGAAGGAGGGAAATTCATAAATGAGGGGGAGAGGTCAGTCACATTTGACCTAATATAGGTCGACGTGCGATCGATTCGCCACAGACAACCACCACAATTGTATTGAACATGCAATTGCCAATATTCGATCACTATTCTGTCGCAAATTTAAGAATTTATGCAGCAGCATCATCCATCGATCGCATATCCATCATGAAATTTGCAAATGGTTAACTTCGTCATGTTGCTGTCAAAATTCGGTGGGAACATTAGCGACAGCAAAAGGCGGTCGCAAATGTCTGTTGCTATATTCTATTTTTCTTGTAGTGTTTGGAATTATTTAAACAATATGAAAACTCATTTTAAATAAAGCTCTATAATATGAGACTTATATAATGGCCCCTAATAAAACTGAGGATAAAGTCATTTTACATTAAGTTCATTAAATGACGGGTTGAATTCATTAAGCCTCATCAAATAAAGAACAAAGTCTACCCAATACTAGGGATGGCAATGGGGCGGGTCCAACTCGGTAACCACTTACCTCCAACCCATCTATACTTGTTGATCCTGGTTTTATTGGGACCTAGGTGGAGATAGCACCGTTAAAATAGGTTTATGCCCGCGAAGTGGCATAGAACGTCCGCAGAATAGACAAATATGGATTTCTAAATCTAGGCCCGTCAAAGATGAGTTTGGATCAGATCAGACCATTTTCAGTACAGGCTTTGTAGCCCTATCCGGTCCGGTTTGTGGGTTGGCCTGTTATATATACATATTTTATATTAATTTTATTTTAGTACCTGATTTATAGTAATCATTTTCTTTGGGACTTAAATAGAAAAAAAAATTTAACCCTTAACTATACCTAACTCTCTCTTCTAAATCTAAACTCTCAAATTCTCACCCTCTGAGACTCTCTTCTCTCACTTACTGACCCTCTGAGACTCTCTTCTCTTACTCACTGTTCGCAAAGCAGGTGGAAATTACAGAGGGAGCGCCAAGATGACATGATTTTCATGGTAAGACGTAGTCTTCCTCTTCGAGCAATGATGGTTTCTTATTGCGATTAGCTTCACCTTCATTACTCTACAATTCTTTTCACCTTCAATGAGAAAAAGGACAAGGAATTTTAGATTGCAAATGATATAGAATTGAAGGATGGCAGTTCTTTTGATGCTTAGTCTGATCAATTGGGTAGTGCTACAACGGTTCTTCCTTCCTTTGTTTGCTTTCCATTCATAGACATTTCTACCCTCGTCTCCTCTCTCTCTTCATTTTCTTTTATTATGTTTTGGTTCAATCCATTGATCTTTTACCAAAGGAATGAAAAGGAATATTAAGGCGAGGTGTGGTGGAAATAAGAGGAAAGCAGCAACGAGAAGACTGTGGCGGTAGCAGCGGCAACGTTAATCGCTGCCACAAGCATAAGGGTTGCTAGGGTTAGGGTTTGGAAAAGAAGTAAATTATGTTTAGTTTTTATTTTGACCTTGTAATATTAACTTTTTGCAAAAGGCCCACTTATGTTAACTAGTGATCTTTGACTCTTAATTTTTTAGAAACAATATGTCTTGCCCGCAAGCTAGCTGCGGACACATATGATTTATATTAATTTAGGCCCGTAAAAATTAGTCCAGACTGAATTGGCCATTTGGGTGCGAGCTAGACGCTGTCTGGTCCAATCTTGCTCGTTTAACATTCTAGGTAAGGATACAGATTAATTCTCTACTCAAACTTGGGAATGTGTTGAAGGTAGGGATCAGGTTCTTCCCATCCCATCTGCCCCTACAAATCCCATTTTAATATATAATATATATTAGATATATATGTATATATACACATATATATACATATATAAATATATTTATATATATGCATATATATGTGAATATATATACATGTACACATATATATAGATATATACATATATATGTATGTATATATATTTATGTATGTGTATTTATATATTTGTATATATACATTACCTACATACATACAGACATACATATATATATGCATTAAACAACAAAAAAATACTATTATTTAACTTATGTTACTGGAATTTCGTTAGTCCACTTATGTTCTCTATTATTTTTCTTTGAAGATTGTTGAGCTAGCATCTTTTTTCTTTTTTTTTAACATAGCTAGAACTTATTTTGAAAGGATTATTACTTGTATTATTTTTTAAAGTTCTAATTCATTTTGTTATGTATATTATTATTTTGTGTTGAATAGGTTCATTAAAAATATACACCTAATTCCCCGCTTGGGTCCCCAATTCCCCATTTGGATTGGACAGGGATAGGGCTAGATTTCATCCTCAAGTGGAAAGATAGGTTGGGGATGGGGATTAATTATGAGAGATTGGATTGGGATAGGGATGATTTTCATACACAAACATGGGATGGGCACAAGGTAGGGGAGGTGCGGATGGGGCTAGGGACTAGGGTCCCCACCCCTACCCGTCCCCAATTCCATCCCTACCTAATACCGATGATGGGTTGCTTTGTTTCCAAAGAACCCAAAGCACCATTTGTGCCAATAAATAAAGGTCTTCTCCGAGGTTGAGAGATCATTCAAAAGGAGATTTACATTCAGAAGAGACTCAAACTTAAGGCAAGTGCAAGCTCCCCAAAGACTTCGCAATAAAGGTCCTCTTCGAATCTTCAAGCATTCTTTGGGTTCTTCCTTTGAAAGAGTGAAGAAGGCTTTAATAGCTCTGTGATCAGAGATCAAGCTTTCAAGCCCTCGATTCACGATCAAAGTCTATCAGACTTGACATCAAGTTTCTAAGCCACTAAGTTCAAAATCAAAGTTCAACAATTGAAATTTCTACTCAACATCAAAGTTCTAAATCAAAGTTCTACTCAACATCGAGCTTTCAAGCCATCAAGTTCACAATTGAAATTTGGCCAATTTGAGAATAAGTTCTCAAGTCCTCGATTCACAATCAAAGTTTGTCCCACTTGAGATCAAGCTTTCAAACTCTCGAGTTCATCAACAAAGTTTGTACAATTTGAGATCAAGCTTCCAAGCCCTTGAATCAATGTTTTACTAAAGAAAACAATCACAAGATTTTCCTACTAATTAATAGAAGCTTCTATAGAGATTTTGTAACCACTTAAAATATATATAAATCAAATCACTTTGTCACCATTTTTCTCGTCTTTAATTTATACACTTGAAATTTTGCTGCATACATGTCTATATGCCAATTTTTTCTTGCTCTTCCAGTCTTTTCATCCAATGCTAGGTTCTTATTGAAATCTCCTGTAACAAGCCAAGGTAAGTGAGAAGAAATATGTAAACAATGCAAAAGAGCCCCTGAAAAACGTTGAAGTTCGTGGTTTGGGTTTACCATAAACTAGTAAAATGAAAGGAATAGAATGAGAAAAAATAACAAAAATATCAATATGGCCAAATTAGTAACCCAACAAAGTAACATGAGAGTCTTCATCGCAAACAAGTCCAAGGCCCCTTGAAACGCAAATTTTCTCCACGAAAAGAAAACCACAATCAAAACTTAAAGAAATTGTACAAGAGTCCATTTTTTTTAACACATTTAGTTTCAAATAAAAAATAATAAAAGGATTAACAGACTTATAAGACTGCCAAGTGTTCTAATTGCTCGAGGGCTACAAAGCCTTTGGTAATTCCAGCATAAGATACTCATTCATCTTAACAGGACTGTTAGTCACCACCGCTAGTACATGAGTAGAAATAGAATTTGCATTCTTTGCATGTTTCTAAGGTTGGTCTAGAACATCATCCTCTATTGGTGTATTCTCAGACAGCGCTTCAAATGAAGAGATTTTCCTTAAATTTAGTGTTCTCAATAGATGTGAGTGGGACCCTAGATGGGGGATTGTTTCCGAGGACTGCTTGACAAGCCATCGTTTTAAAGGTGGATGCTTTAAGGTTACAGAGATCTCCATTTTCATCCACTTTATCTTTCTCGCTTCCTGGATTCTTGATAGTATGATAGCACCTACAGATATGACACTAATCTTTTGTTCCAATAGAAGCAAGTTAGTAGAATTCTTGTTATTAAGTTAATGCAAATCCAACAAGCTTGGGAAAAGAGAAAATGCAGAGCAAAAAATCACTATAAGATTTTGATAATGCATCAACTATAGAGATAAAATTATCAATATCAATAGGATCATAAAATTTAGAAATGCATTCATGAGACTCTTGAGTAATTTGATGTGTAACCGTAGTATTTGTATAACAAGAGGATTTCGTTTTTAGGTTGGTAGGGATAATTTTGTAATATGTGATGGGATGGGTATGTGGATGGAATATGGTTAAAGGTGTGGATACTGGGCTCGACCAGAGGTATAGTGTGGTTAGGGAGTCATAAGTTGGACTGCGCTAGTTAATGTAGTGAAAGAAGTAGTGGGAGGGGTGTTGGGAAGTAAATGTGATGGCATTGGTTAAAGAAATTTCAGTGTGTTAGGTTATCGACGGCAGTATCCGTCTACTCCCTGTCAGTATAGGACGCTTACCGACGACAAGTCCTTCAGTAATATTTTGTACCGATACAGTTAGCGATGAATGTTTTTCCCACCATTGGGCCCCATCTCGTTGGACTTTTTGACGACTTACGTCCATTGGTAACTAGTACCAATAGACTTACCAACACTTCATGAGACTGTCGGTACAATGAAATGACGCCGCTACCATCGGCACTTTTCCCAAAAAATAAAAAATATTACCAATAGAAGCCACCGATAATGTTGTTGGTAACATATATATATATATATATATATATGTATACTACAAAATTGATCAAAAACTCTATGAAATTTAACTATAACCTAAACAAGCAATATAAAAATATTAAATCTAAAACATTAAATATGAAATGTGATACCCGCAATCCTGTCACTAGGGCAACTACGACTGAGTAGGGTATCTACGTGTCTCTTGGCACTAAACTATAAGTTCTAAAAATTAAAGCACAACCCGGGGATAACACTTATAAGTATATACACACGGTACGCACCGAAAAATTAAGTAAACTGGAAACCAATAATATGCTGAAACAAAGAGTTTTAAGAAACTTCTTTTGATAGTTCTAATATAAAAGGATAATATCTTACATCAACAAGTCCCCACGACAAAGCAAAAAAAGAGAACTTTACAAATGGCTCGAGTTTAAGAAAAACAAAACATAAACATATGTCCTCCGGGTAAAAGTCGGCCCAAAAAATCCATGTCAAAAACTTCGGTGGCTTACTGTACCTCTGACTATCCTGAGTTAATCTGAAGAGAAAACATGATATGGAAAAGCGTGAGAGCGAACGCTCAGTGAGACCATGTGTGTGTGCGTTTTAGTGATTCCCTTAAAACAATGATGATGCAGTTTCACGAAATAGTTCATGCAGTGTTATAAGAAAACATTTTTCTTCTGTTACTTTGAAAATACTGATGCTTGAACCTACATGAGGGTTTCGAATACGGCTAGGAAGTCTAAGAGAATCAAGATACATCATCGCAGCTTCCTGAATTCAGAAAAACATGTAATGCAATAGTAGGGTGCGACGGACAAAGTTCGGATCTGAAAACAAGGTCATCGAAACCAAGTTCCGGCATCTCGTAGTCAATATCACCAAACACCATACGAGCGCTCGTTTACCAAACAACCGCACTCTCGATATCATTGGTCAAAACAAGCTATAGATTCTTGGGACACCTACCAGGTCTGCCCTGGGACCAACCTTATTTTCAAGTCCCTCCTGAATCTCCACAAGGCGGCCGACCCTACTACAGAGCATGATGCAGTATCCACGTAGACCAATTGGGCAACACCCTTCGCGGTCTATGCCACTCTTCAAGTGGATCCACTCTCCTGAGTCTAAAACTTCCACGCTATCAGAAGAGGCCCTCGTACGAGGGATTAGACACGTACAGTGTAATCCTCTAACGCTTCCGAACACATGATCATAACAAGAACTGTAACCCTGGTGGGAATGGGTTATTTATATGTGTTTATAATAGAAAGGCCATTTGCCCGGCCGTTAGAACAGAATCTGGTCATAAATATTTTCAGCAAAAATCCTCCATCCGCCAGTCACCACATGTTTATGCAAATCTCACACAATTATGCCAGATATATACTCATGCATGTCAAAATATTGTAACTTTTCAAGACAAGAGCATTGTCCAACATATAAATATTTCCAGAAAACCTGCGTACAAATAAGTTCTGTTTTACAACAACTATAACCCGTTTTGAAAATGCAACACCTACATGGAGCACCGCTCCTATGCATTTTTCTAAGAAACAAGTAACATTGTGGAGAACATCTCCAAAAAACATGCTAAATTATATCATCCAAAACATAGTAAATATTTTGTAACAGATTTAGGAAACAAATTTATGAGGCCCGTAATATTGGAAAATAATATTAGAAAGCAGGGTTTTTGGACTCACCTGGATGCAGATCTGGTGCTATAATCCTACAAGCAGGCTACCAACAAAACACTTATTTAAAAAAACTCCAATATTTCTATTTGCCACCAAAAATAAATAAAAAGAAAGACATCTCCCGATGAACCTGGGATATTTCTATATATATACTAATCCTAAGAGCCTAAACTTAACCAATCTATACTAAAGTAATACAAACCCACCAGTAATACCAAAATTATATATACGTTATCACGATATACAAAAACTATGTATATATATACAAAAATCAAATCACAAAAGTTAAGTATACTAGAATTATATATATACATATAAAACCATAAATGTTAAAATCATTTTCAAAGATCATTTATACTAAAATTAGGTATAAAACTATGAATGTAAAATTATTTACAAAAGTTAGGCATATAAAAATATATACAAAGTTATATACTAAAATATATAATTAAGACTTTATATACTAAAATTATTTATAAGATTCCCATATATACGAAAAATATATATACCAACTATATATTCTAAAATCATTCACAACAATTATGTATATTACAAATATATATATATATATAAACTATATATACAAAAATTATGTATACTAAAAAAAATTACACTAGAATCATTTATAAAAAATTATTTATACTAAAATTATTTAGATAAGAAAATCATTCCAAGAAGTTAAATAAATAAATTTATATAAAATTAAATAAAAGAATCCAAAACAAAAATTAACTAAATTTTAACCAAATTATACCCTAAGTATCTCATCTCAAGAATCTAATATCAAACTCTACAACCCATCATCAAAGAGGAGAAAAATAAATTAAAACATAACTAACAAAATAAATAGATAAGTAAAGCTAACTCCAACTTCTAACTTAAAAAAAAAATAAAACTTATAAAACATATATATAAATAGATACATATATATACTAACTAGTAAACATTAAAGCCTTCATAATAATACACCATACTAAAATTACACAATACTAAACTGACTAAAAAAAAGAAAAGAAAGACGGGAAAAAGCAAAGAAAAGAAGAAAGAAAAAGAAACAAAAACAATAAAAAAAAAAAAAAAGAACTTACCTATTGCTGGAAACCAAGAGGAGGGGAGGAGAAAAGAAGCTTCAGCCCTTTTCTCCTCCTCAATCCATATATATATATATATATTATTCTTTCTCATGCATGCAGGACGCCAAGTGGCGCCCTTCTCAAGACAAGTGGCAATTGCTATTTTTTTTAAAAATAACCATAATAATCGGAAAAAATAATATCAATAATAAAAAGATAAAATCATTCCATTAAAAAAAACCCACTTTAAACCTTATATGAGACAATCGAGTATTTAAATTGCTAAAAAGTGTGAACCATAAATTTGTAGATTTTACTACGTTAGATCCCGACTTCTATGTTCACAACGATTGCCCTCTTAAGGTCGCCCGAGATGCCTACGTGGGGTGTTACATTCTTCCCTTCTAAGAAAAATTTCGTCCTTGAAATTTAATAATCATATACCTACAAGTTCTAGATACTTCTTCTTCAGATATTCCTCAATCTCCCAGGTTGCCTCCTCAATTCCATGATGTCTCCATACAACTTTACACATTGGAATCTGTCTTCCACGTAACTCTTTTATGCTTTGTTCTATAATCTCTCTTGGTTTTTCTTCGTATGACAGATCGACTCGTAACTCCAATTGGCCAACATTGAGAACATGATCTGGTGCAGGATGATATTTCTCCAATTGTGATACATGAAATACATCATGTATGCCTATTAGCTCACTCAGTAAAGCTAATTGATATGCCACTTTACCAACCCTGTTAATAATTTCAAACGGTCCGACATATCGGGGGCTTAACTTTTCTCCCCTTTGATATCTAAGCTTTCCTTGATGTGGCGTAAGTTTTAAGAAAACCCTATCTCCCACACTAAACTCTAGGTCCCTTCTTTGATTATGGGCATAGCTCTTCTGTCTACTTTTGGCTACCCGAAGCCGATCTTGAATTATCCTAACTTGTTTCTGCGTCTCCTCCAACTCTGGCATCAAGTTCCTTTGTTTCCAATAAGATCGAACTCCGACCTCATCCCAATACAGGGGTGTTCTGCATTTCTTACCATATAATGCTTCGAAGGGTGCCATTCCTATCGACGAGTGGTAGTTGTTATTAAAAGTAAATAGCACAACCAAGATTGTCAACCCACCTATTCCCAAAATCTAAGGCACATGCTCTCAATATATCCTCTAGGGTTTGAATTGTTCTCTCAGACTGTCCATCGGTTTGGGGGTATGCTGTGGTACTATAACTTAGATTAGTCCCCATAGCTGCTTGGAATTTAGGCCAAAACCTTGAGGTAAACCTTGGATCTCTATCTGATACAATGTCAACGGGCACTCCATGAACTCGGACAATCTTATCCACATAAATCTACACTAACTTGTCCAAGGGGTATGTCATATTAATGGCAATAAAATTAGCCACTTTTGTAAAACGATCAACGATTACCCATATTGCATCCTTATATCCCTTGGTTCGGGGCAATCCTGTGGCAAATTCCATTGTCACATGATCCCATTTCTATTCAGGAATAGGTAGCGGTTGTAGCAGTCCGTCTGACTTTTGATGCTCTACCTTAACTCTTTGACATGTAAGACAAGCTGCTACATACTCCGCAATCTCTCTCTTCATTCCATTCCCCCAAAACTTTTGCTTTAAGTACTTGTACATCTTATGCTCTCCAGGATGCATTGAATATTTGCTTCTGTGGGCTTCCCCTAGTATCCTACGCTTAAGTTCAGTTTCATCGGGTACACAACCAATTTTGAAAATACAGGCTCCAATCGTCTTCTAATGTTCGAAAATTCTCCAATTTTCTTAGTTTCCACATGTCCTTTAAACTCCCGCAATTCCTTATTACTCTTTTGGACACTTTTAATATCTTGCTGTAGGGTAGATGTTAAGCTAAGACTTGATATCTTCGCTTTTTTACTCAATGCATCTGCCACCACATTTGCCTTTCCTGGATAGTAGTTGATTGAGCATCGATATTCTTCCAGCAGTTCCATCCATCGACGTTATTTTATATGTAAATCTTCCAGGGAAAACGAGTACTATAAACTTTTATGATCAATAAAGATCTCATATTTTTCCCATATAAGTGAAGTCACCACATCCTAGTCGCACTATAGTTACCAACTCCATATCTTGTGTTGGATAATTCCGATCATAATTCTTCAATTTAGTTGGAACCTAAGCAACAACTTATCTATCTTGCACCAAAACTGCCTCTAGGCCATTCCTTTATAGGGAAAATTCTTCACTTGAATTGGATAATAGCGCAACTTGTGCCGAAAATTAGTCAATGCTTTACTTCTTAGAAACTGCTCTCACACTTCTACACCCCATTTAAACTTAATGGCTTTCCTTGTAAGTTGCGTTAAAGTTTTAATGATTCTAAAAAAAATATGTTATCAATCTCCAATAATACTTTTCCATACATAAGAAGATATGTACATCTATTAATGTTTTGGGTTGTGTCCAATCAGTCACTGCTACCCCTTTTGCTGGATCTATTGATACTCCTCCCTGAATGATCACATGCCCTAGAGAAGTCACTTGCCGCCATCCAAAACCCACATTCACTAAACTTGATATACAACTTATGCTCCTATAGGGATCACAATACTCTTCAAAGATATTGTTCATGAGCTTCAGGGTTGGGTGAATAAACAAGAATGTCGTCTATAAATATCACCATAAACTTATCTAGGTAAGGACTAAAGACTCTATGCATCAAGTCCATAAATGTCACAGGTGCATTAGTCAATCTAAACGGCATAACCACAAACTCACAATGCCCATATCGTGAGTTGAAAGTCGTCATCAGGATATCCTTTTCTCTTATCCTGACTTGATAATACCCCTGTCTTAGGTCCAACTTAGAAAAATATCCTGTTCCTCGGAGTTGATCAAATAACTCATCAATAAGTGGAAGTGGGTATTTGTTCTTGACTGTCACACTATTGAATCCTCTATAATCTATACACATTTTGAGGGTTCCATCCTTCTCCTTTACCTCAGTCCTCTTACTCACGCCTATAGAAGTGCTAGCTATCAACTGATAACACAGAAGACAGAAGGTATAGGAATATGTTTTATGAAAAGAAAACTCCCAAAAGAATGTGTAGCTCCAGAATTAATAAGTACTCTTGCTGGTTAAGAATAGATTTTAATCGTACCTTCAACTACTTCTACTTCGGTGTCTATGGACAATCCATCCAATACGTGGTTCGAAACATCAGGTTATCCTCTTTTTTTTAATTCTATCCTAGGCTCAACTTCCCATTCCAGAGTGAGGTCGTCAGTTTCTTTTAAAGATATCTAATAACTCCCTTATCACTGACAAAAGTTACAACTTCAACTTATCGCTAGACTAGTTACACGAGTACGTTATATATCCTTACTAGTCTTCTATTGTGAGTTTCTAATATTACTCTTGCGTATAAAGTGATTCTCGAAAGATTAGAAACTCTAAAGATTAGAAACATTGGCTTATTAAACTTAACTAAATTCCACCCACAATACGTATATTCCGATGTCTAGTTAATCAATCCATTCTTACTATCACACCCTATCCCTCAAATGATTGAAACAATTATTATCCCCTTGCACTTCCACCGTCCTTTCCAAAAACATCTGCTCAATATTACATACCTAAACCTTATCTTATAGGTTAAAACATACATTCAGAACACCGCACACTAGAACTGTACATCAAATAAAGAGTGGAACATCCTCTAAATTAATAAAAATAGTTTTGGTGCACGAGTAGAGCATACATAAATAAGCCATTGATGTACCATACCTAACATAATATTGCGACCAACACGATCCTAGGCTCTTCCAGATTATATACAGCCACTAAAGAATCACACTCACAAAACTAGATTTATACTTAACACATATGTACAATGTAAACTAAAGAATCCTAGGAAAATGCAAGTACACCAGCCCAATTTAGGTATATCTTCTTCCTAATGACTATGGTCTAATACTGAGCTTACCAAAAGTATTCTGCATGAAACTCATAGCGAAAAAACAAAAAGATCTCAACAACTATATCAATGGTTTCCCCATTCTCATATTAGATTGCTGATCTCTCACTCACAAGATATACTAATGTTTCAAATCCTAAGAAACTTTGCTTCTAGTTTACCTACCCTCGTCATCTCTTATTGTTTTCCTTATCAAACTAAACGTATCATTAGCTCTATCCTAATAGGTTCATCTCCATCTTTACATTCACTGATCGGCAGTGCGGAGTAATACCTACACAAT
This sequence comes from Catharanthus roseus, assembly GCA_028651295.1. NCBI lineage: Eukaryota > Viridiplantae > Streptophyta > Magnoliopsida > Gentianales > Apocynaceae > Catharanthus > Catharanthus roseus. The sequence continues at coordinate 26,415,897 of JAPQWS010000153.1, read as the reverse complement.
ATGTATCGAATACAGAACTAAGGGCCGGAGTACTCTTTCTATTGTGACAATAGCAATAAAAATGTTGACTTTACATGTTGCATTAAGTTCTTTGGTATCATAGAAGTAGGGATGACAAATATCGATACGAATTACATCTTATACCTAATAAGAATTTTACACCCGCTCTTTATGCAGTTAATACACCGCAAGTAATCAGAGTTTATCCCCCTAATACCTTATGTCCCACGAAATCCTTCAATCGAGCTACAAGTCTCAAAACAAATAACCTATTTTGATTACTCAAATAATCTTAGTACTCTCTCACCTGAACCATCATCATCTCAAAAAATTATTGTATCTATATGTCCTCTCATTATGGTTATGCAAAAGATATGACATCATATACAAAGGAGCATTATTCCCACAAGATTAATAACACGATGAGCAAAATGAAAGAGAAAAGGGAACTTAAAAGTCTTTGAGCAAAATAAAGCTATGCAGTTGGCCCCTAGTACTCGTCTAGAATCTACTGGCTCCATCCACAAGTCGAACCTAAGGCTTTGATACGATATGTAATACCCCCAACCTTGTCACTAGGGCAACTGCGACTGAGTAGGGTATCTGCGTGCCTCTCGGCACTAAACTATAAGTTGTAAAAATGAAAGCACAACCCTAGGATAAGAAAACATTTTTCTTCTGTTACTTTGATAATACTGATGCTTGAACCTACATAAAGGTTTCTTAGTACTCTCTCACCTGAACTATCCACAAGTCGAACCTAAGGCTCTGATACCATATGTAATACCCCCAACCTAGTCACTAGGCCAACTGCACTGAGTAGGGTATCTGCGTGCCTCTCAGCACTAAACTATAAGTTCCAAAAATGAAAGCACAACCCTTGGATAAGAAAACATTTTTCTTCTGTTACTTTGATAATACTGATACTTGAACCTACATAAAGGTTTTGAACACGACTAAGTTTGAGCTAATCCAGACACATCAGCGCAGCTTCTACACTCGAATTCAGAAAAACATGTAATGCAACAGTAGGGTTCGACGGACAAAGTCCGGATCCCAAAACGAGGCCATCGGAACCAAGTTCTAGCATCTCGTAGTCAATACCATCCAAACACCATATTAGCGCTCGATTACCAAACAATCGCACTCTCGATATCACTGGTCAAAACAGGCTAGAGATTCCTGGGGCACCTACCAGGTCTTTCCTGTGACCAATCTTAGTTTCAAGTCCCTCCTGACTCTCCACAAGGCAGCCGACCCTACTGCAGAGCATGATGCGGTGTCCACGTAGACTGATTGGGCCACACCTTTCACGTCTATGCCCCTCTTCAACTGGATCCACTCTCCCGAGTCTGAAACGTCCACGCCATCAGAAGAGGCCCATGTACGAGGGACTAGCCAAGTACAGTGCAATCCTTTGACGCTTTCGAACACATGATCATAACAAGAACTATAACCCTGGTCGGAATGGGGTTTTTATATCTATTTATAACGGAAACGCTATTTGGCTAGCCGTCGGAAGAGAATCAAGTCATAAATATTGTCAACAAAAATCTCTCATCCGCCAGTCACCACATGTTTATGCAAATCTCACATAATTATACAAGATATATACTCATGCATGTAAAATATTGTAACTTTTCAAGACTAGAGCATTTTCCAATATATAAATATTTCCAGAAAACCTGCGTACAAACAAGTTTTGTTTCACAACAACTATAACCCATTTTGAAAAAGGCAACACCTACATAGAGCATCGCTCCTATGCATTTTTCTAAGAAACAGGTAACACACTTTAGAGAAGATCTCCAAAAAACATGTTAAATTATATCATCCCGCACGTAGTAAATATTTTGTAGAAGATTTAGGAAACATATTTATAAGGCCCATAATATTTGAAATAATATTAGAAAACTGGGTTTGTGGACTCACCTGGATGCAGATCTGGCACTATAATCGTACAAGTAGGATACCAACAAAACACTTGATTAAAAAATCTCAATATTTCTATTTGTCACTGAAAATAAATAAAAAGAAAGACATATCTCCTGATGAACCTGAGATATTTCTACACATATACTAATCCTAAGAGCCTAAACTTCTTAACCTATCTAAAGTAATACAAACCCACCAATGATAACGAAATTATATATGCTATCACCATATACAAAAACTATGTATTTATATACCAAGATCAGTTAAAAAAGTTAAGTATACTAGAATTATATATATAACCATAGTTGTTAAAATCATTTTCAAAGTCATTTATACCAAAAACACATATAAAACTATGAATACTAAAATTATTTACAAAAGTTAGGTATATAAAAATATATACAAAGTTATATACTAAAATATATATATATAAGACTTTACATACTAAAATTATTTATAAGATTCCCACATATACTAAAAATATATATACCAACTATACATACTAAAATCATTCACAATAATTATGTATACCACAAAACATATATATAAACTATATATATATACAAAAATTATGTATACTAAAAAGAATTACACTAGAATAATTTACCACAAATTATGTATACTAAAATCATTTAAATAAGAAAATCATACCAGGGAAATTAAATAAATAAATTTATATAAAATTAAGTAAGAGATTCCAAAACAAAAATTAACTAAATTTTAACCAAATTATACCCTAAATAACTCATCTCAAGAATCTAATATCAAACACCCATCATCAAAGAGGAGAATAATAAATTAAAACATAACTAACCAAATAAATAGATAAGTAAAGCTAACTCCAATTTCTAGCTTAAAGAAAAAATAAAACTTATAAAAAAAACATATATAAATAGGTATATAAATATACTAACTAGTAAACATTAAAGCCTTTATAATAATACACCATACTAAAATTACACAAATGCTAAAATGACTCCTAAAAAAGAAAAAGAAAGAAGGGAAAAAGCAAAGAAAAGAAGAAAGAAAAAGAACAAAAACAGTAAAAAAAATAAAAAAATAAGAAAAAAAGAACTTACCTGTTGCTGGAAACCGAGAGGAGGGAAGGAGAAAAATAGCTTTAGCCCTTTTCTCCTCCTCAATCCATATATATATATATATATACTATTCTTTCTAATGCATGCAAGACGCCAAGTGGCGCCCTTCTTAAGACAAGTGGCAATTGCTATTTTTTTTTAAAACTATCTATAATAATCTAAAATAATAATATTAATAATAAAAGATAAAATCCTTCCATATACAAAAGAAAAAAAAACACTACTTTAAACTTTATAAGAGACTAATGAGTATTTAAATTGCTAAAAAGTGTGCATCATAAATTCGTAGATCTTAGTACGTTAGATCCCGACTTCTATGTTCACAATGATTGCCCTCTTAAAGTCGTCCGAGATGCCTACCGAGTGGGGCATTGCATGAAACATCGACAAAAAGCTTCATACATAATACGTAATGAATAAAACATCCTAATAAATATCATATGTAATACATAAAATCATAATGAAGTCACGAAGACTCGGGCCTTGCATCATTAGAGAACGGGCGACATCACCAAGGGTTCAAGGATATTTGTATGGATAAACATGTCCACGGTTTTGATTATCCAGTTCCTGTTCTATTCCTAAATAGTTCTGGTTCTCACGGTTAAGGTTTGTACGGTTCTTTAAAATTACAGTTTTAAAACGGTCCTAGTTTCTCAGTGCAACGGGTTTTCCGATCTAATTTTACGGTTCTGACCTATTTTGCAAAACTCCAAAATTAGATTAAAAATGTAAATTTGGACATGTAAATTAAAATTTTTAAACTGAAAAAACCATGAAATTAAAATTGCTAAATAGAGGATTCAAAATTGTGAAAACCGTAAAAACCTCAAATGAGTTACCTACGTATCATCAAAGTGCACATGAAACCGGAATCGTGAAATCGAAAAATATAAACTCTAAACCGTGAAAATAGGAATACTACAATCATGAAATTAGAATTGTAAACCGCCAAGTCGAAACCGTGAAATCGAATAATTGGATATGTGAATTGGAAAAATCTAGGTAAAGAAACCGTCAACCAAAATCGTGAATCAGAAAACTAAAATCGCAAAACTATAAAAATCAAAATTATAAAATCAAGAAATTAGAAACATAAAACCTCAAAACCAAAATGTTGAAATTAGAAAACTAAAACCATAACACCGTAAAAAGTAGAATTATAAAATTATGAAATTAGAACTTTAAAACCGTCAAACCGAAATTGAATAATCGGACCCGTTTAATAGGTAGAGCCGGAATAAAGAAACTATCAAATCGAAACTGTGAAATCAGAAAACCAAAGCCGCCAAACCATGAAATCATAATTATAAAATCATGAAATTAGAACCGTAAAACCTCCAAACCGAAATTGTGAAATCGAAAAACGCAGAACCATGAAATAAGAAAAATAGGAATAAAGAACTCTCCGAATCGAAATCGTGAAATTGGAAAACCAAAACGGTCAAATCTTAAAATCCAAAATTATAAATCATGAAGTTAGAATAGTAAAACCGCCAAACTGGAATCGTGAAATTGAAAAACCAAAATCTCCAAACTACAAAATTCATAATATAAAATCATGAAATTAAAACTGAAAAACCGCCAAATTGGAACCGTGAAATAAAATAATTGGAACCTTAAAATTGGAATAATCGGAATAAAGAAACTGCCAAACCAAAATCGTAAAATTGAAAAACCAAAACCGCAAAACTGGAACCGTGAAATCGGAAAACCAAAACCATCAAACCGTGAAAATCAGAATTACAAAATCATGAACTTAGAATCGTGAAATCGCCAAATCAGAACCATGAAGTTGAATAATCGCAGCCATGAAATCGTAAAAATCGGGATAAGCAAACTGCCAAATCGAAACCGTATAATCAAAAAATTGAAATCATCAAACTATGAAAATCGGAATTATAAAACCACGAAATTAGAACTGTAAATCTGCTAAATCGAAGTCGTGAAATCGAAGGACCAAAACTGCAAAACTGTTAAAACTGGAATTACAAAATCTTGAAATCAAAACTGTAAACCGCCAAATACGAACCGTGAATTCAAATATTGGAATCGTAAAACTGCCAAAACTTGTAGTAAAAATTTAATTTACATGTATGAGGCGTGAGCTTAAATTTTAATGTCTAAATAAATTTGACCATTAAAAATGATTTAGATGTTATTTATATATTTTTAATTGGAACCTTTAGAACTGACAGTTCAAGTTCTTTCATTTAAAAAATGGACCCGATTCAGGAACCGATTTCAAGTAGGAACCGTATCTAGAACAGAAGCCTTGAAAACTGTAATACCTGGTTCAGTTTGATTGTTCTACTTCTACTTTGGCAAGGTCTAAGTATGAGGCCAGAGGTATCAATAGGAGGACAGGAGGATCAACCAGGAACCTTAGGGATGGGAACCTCTAAGTTAGCAACATCTACAGTCAATGAAGATGTCAAGGGGATGGAAGCCTTAGCAGCTTTGATGAGGTCCAACATCGGTGGAGGAGGAGTGTATATCAAGTGGTTCTACTTGAATAGCTCCCTCATATACTCATCGAGCAAATTGGAGATGCTCGAAATAGTAACTCCATGCACCATAGTATCCTCTGCTCGGCATCCGTAATATTTAGGTCGATCAATGTCAATATTGTACAAGATGACTGTTCTCGGGTCTTAAAGAGCTGCCTCCAAACCAGCTCCATATAAATGGCTGTGGCTCATGCCACCATCAGCTATGGCCATAAGACGGAGATCATCAGGCATAGCATTGCCTATCAAAACAACTTCCTCCTCGGTCTTTTGATGTGAATAAAACAGGGTGGAATCCTAATCACTACAATGCAAGGTAAGTGGACCAAACAATGCAGAGGTGAGTTTCAACCCGAGTGTCAAATCTATTGAGGACGGACGAATGTTAAAGTACTAATCGTGGCTCTAATATTTAGTCTAATAAAAAAATGATGTCATTGAGAAAAAAAACTTAAAAATGAAATAATTAAATAAAGTAAATAACAAAAACAGTTTTCAAAGAATTATAAAGACAAGAGTTTGGATGGTGAAATCCCCTTAATCCTTGTTACTAATTCAATTGGAAAAACTTTAATAAAAACGACGATAAATTAATTAAGTTGGGTCATCACTCAAATCAGGCAATCCCTATCGCCAAGGAAAAGCCACCTTACTCACCCACCCTTAGAGGAAATCTCTTTTCTCCCTAACAAATTATGAGTGCAATAAACTTAGATGATTTAAAAGACCTAAAAAGGAAAAATTGTATCTCTAGTTAATTGCCCCAATTAACACTGAATTGATTGCCCTAGATTGTTCTTCCCTTTTCAATTCCAAACAACCTTGCGAATAATCTAATCTCACGACAATTAATTATAAACAAACGCAATTGGAGAAAAACTTAGATTAAAACAAACATTGAAATCAAGAAATCAAACAAAAAAATAGGGTTCAACCCCAATCCAAACAAAAAGAACTACTCACCATAATAAAACGGAAAATTAAGATAAAATTCAATAACAAGAAAAGGAAAAGAAAGCTTAGGATTGAAAAAAGAAGCCGCAATTGAAATACCGAACGTCTTCCAAACTCGTCTTTTGAGTCCCCAAGTTAAAGATCGAAATCTTGAATGAAAGTCTTTAATTCTTGAATCAAAGAAACTAAATTGCAGAAATCTTAAAACTTTATTAAACTATTTGAGAGTATAAAAGCTGGAAATTAAAGAGTTTTACCTAATCTAACCTAATTAATCTAATCCTACCTAACTAAAATATAAAACTAAGCTATCTAATAATTTCTAAGTATCTAATCCTATCTAACATATCTAAAACACATTTTACAATAGCTGCAAAAGACCCCTTATATAGAGGTGAAAAATACAAGAAAACCAAGTTGAAATTGGAACAAAATACAAGAAAATTGAGTTTGTTTTACACTCAACCTCCCCTTGCTAGCATACTGTACTGCCGATGGTAGGGCGAGGGCTACCGTCCGTGGTACATCTCTGTTGCCAATGCCTTGCTTTCTACAACACCTATCGACGACGGTAGATCAACCTACCTCGCGCTGTAGGTTGCTGAATTGTTGCCAACGGCTCCTTTTTCGTTGTTTTCTCTCCATTTTCGTTTCCTTTCATCGTTTTCACTTACAGAGGGCATCTAAGAAAAGGATAAGAGATATTTAGCTAAAAATATATTATTTCACATATTAAAAACATCAAAAATGATGAAATTAAAATATAAAAAATATAGACAAATAAGCACTTATCAAATACCCCCACATTTATCCGTTGTTTGCTTTCAAGCAACACAAACTAAACAGGCAAAATAGAGGATTTCAAAACTTTATTCTAGGAAGACAAAATATGAAAATGATAGAAGCTGAACAATCAATTAAAATCTCAGAATGATTACAAGCATTGGTAGCACAAAATAATCAAAACAAACTCATCAAAAACAAAAACTAAGAAAAGTAAAAGATAAAATCACTTCAATAGAGTATTTCACTGCCCAACTCCAAAGATAATCCAAAAATAGACAAATACAAAATCACTAAGTCCACCATAAGTTACTAAAAATCAATACCAATCAAAGGGTATGTGTGTGATTTTGCTCATGCCGTTTTTCACAGAAAAAGGAGGAATGTTAAATGATTAGCATCAAGAAATATTTTCAAAGACAATGCACAATTCATACTTTTTCTACCATTCATCCACTCTAAAGTCTACTTTAGGTCGTTCTCGGATTAGTTAGGACTTTTTGGCTTATAATGTTAGGCTAGGGACATAAGTAGGTTACAAACGAAGGTAAAAGGAGACAAAAACAAATGAGATAAAGCTAGTGCAACCGAAAGGACAAGATAACAAAATAAAAGAAATACTTTTCAGCCGCCATTTTTACTTTTCTTACTCATCTTTGTACACTTTTCTTGATTCTTCTTTGATAACAATCTCATCTAACACCATACTTTCTCAAGAATATTTTTTTTTCAAGAATAATAAAAAATAAGAGAGAGATGCTTGATTTTCCAAGATTTTACTATAGATAAACACACATATTTTTTTCTTCATTTTCTGCCATTTTTTTCAAGTTTTTCGGCTTTTTCTCTTTTTTCTATTTTTTTCTTTTCAAGCATCAATATTTTTCTTTCTTTCTCTCTTTTCAATAGCCAAAAGTAATCAACACATGAAATTACCCATAAATACCCTTTCTCTGAAACAGGGTTTTTTTTTTTTTCTTTATTTCTTCACCCCTATTTTCCCCCACACTTATTCCTTTCTTTCGTTGAAAACGGCCAAAAGTCTATACTAACCATTAGCTCCAAGAATTGATATTTGCTCAAAATGGCCAAAAGTCTATACTAACCATTAGCTCCTCGAATTGAGGTTATATAGTGAGGTTAAAAGAACTAAGAAAAGAACGAAGTGTAACCCTTGGCATGAAGGCACAAAAAGAGAATTAGGGATTGATTTCATAAAGGATATATGATAAGAAAGGCACAATCGATTCATAGAGGGCATAAGAACATCATTTCTGGGACCATTCTAGACTAGATTTCTTTGCTTTTAAAGAGAGAAAACTCATGAAATTGCAGGAGAAGTTCAAAAATTATTATATAATGCTAATTAACCAAGATTCCTAAGCTTCTATTACTCAAACAGCATTCACAAGTGCATAAAAACCATTGGTCATGTAAGAAATTTAGTAAAAATGGTTTTCAAAGTAATTAAGTAATGTCTTTTTCAAAAAACCTAAAGAGTTTTACAATTAATACTCTACCGAAAGTGATAAAAAATAAAAACAAAAATTGATTTTTATGAGAAAGCAAAAAGAAAAGGAAATAAAAATATTTTTGAAATTTTTAAATTTTCTGATTTTTTTGGAATTCGAATAAGAGACTAACAGAAAAAAAACTTTAATAAAGAAAAAGAATAAAAGAGACTAACAGAAAAAAAACTTGAAAGATCGAAAATACCCCCCTCCCCCACACTTTAAATCTCATTGTCCTTAATGTGGGCGTTAGACTAGAAGAAAAACAAAACCAAACACAAAAATGGGAAGCAATCTCACAGATACAAAGCAATAAAATAAATCGGGAAGCCATCCCCATACGAAAATAAAACAAAAGAAAAGGAAAACAAAAACAAGAAATCTAAAGGACAAGAAACAAACAAGAGAATAGAAAATAAAAGAAAAGAAAGAAAAACTCCCTATTGTGGATCAAAGTTTGTGCCGCCTCCTCCACTGCTGCCTGGATCAGGCATGAATCTTTGGCATAGTTGGGGTAGCTTTACTTCTTGGTGATCTATTGATGCCCTTTGATGTGCCAACTCGTCCGTATAGCGGCGAGTAGACTACCATTTCCGTCAACTGCATCCCGCGGATCTCTTGAGTGATCCGGAGTTGTTTAAAGGTAGTCTACATCTCCGTCTAGAATGCATCTATCTAGACCATGTTCTGGGCACCAGTCTCGTCCTCCTTATCATCTGAATGATTGTAGGACTCATCGTTCTCATCATCATCCTCAACTGGTTGCGAGGAAAACGCACCTAGGCCAGTTGGATGGTTTTCTTAATTGAGCAAAACCCGACCGAGTTGCGATCCCGTAACCTATCTTCTTCAAATGGTGGGATCAACACTCGGTTCTCCTTATCCCATGAGTAACCGCAGTTATTAAAAGTTGTGAATTTAATAACATGCGACGGTCCTATTGATAATCTTCGTTCTCTTGTAAAATTGACAAGACAAGCAGCAAAAATTCTAGATAAAATCACAGGTAACGAAAAGCACGCTTTTTAGTGGCGTCATACCCAGTATTACGCATTGTTTGGATTATCAAGGAAGAGAGGGACAGGGTTGTGCGGTTGTAGAGTTTATCTAACAAATAAATATCAACAATATGGACTTCACTAAGCCTGCCCCCTTTTTCCACAAGCGTGTGCCGAGAAAAATAAGCAAGAGCATGATGAAGAAGATTCGGGAAATCACCCCCGTGGATGATTCGGCGACGATCCATTGCCCGTGGCTGGATCTCAAATTTACATGCCGCATCAAAATTCCAATCTGAGTCCTCGTCTATAGATTTTCTATTGGAGTCCACGACAACTTATTCTCATTGTCTGGAATCCCTAGAACGGAAGCCGGACATTCCCTATTGAGAATGACCCTAACCCTTTGACAGTTGAAATGATTGTTTGGAGGTCCTTGTTCGTTTTGTGGGTCATATTGGCATAGAATTCTCGAACAGGATCGGGATAGTAATCGCTTGTATTGCGAAGGAGAGGAACCCAACCCAACCCTCTAAAAATATTTTCAAGATAAAATGTCCGATGACAGACTCATTGAATGATATTTCAACAATAATTTTGAGCGATGCCCTTTCAGGTACCCATTCACCGGCCACCTAAGAGAGACACTCTGGATAGGGAAAGATATTGGGGTCGAGCGAGGTCCCCATAACACGAGCCCGTTTGGACTTTAAGGAGGAAGCTATAGATTTCTTGGGAGCCATAAAGAGAGATAAAATTCAAAGAGAAAAAGGAAGAGAAAGGAAAAGAACAACACAACACAATGGCACCAACATAGTCAAGATATAAGAGCAGAAAAAAAAAACTGCACAAAAGAATAAATACTAGCATAGCCCGTGTGTGGTATAGTGATCTAACGTTGCCCATGGGTACGAAAGTGTGCAAAACGATAAAACGAAAGCTAGCAAAATACTAACAACAATGCCTTTAACAAAATTAAAACATAAAAAGAGTCCGAAAATTCAAGAATTAAAGATAAGCAAACTAGAAATAAAAAGGAGGCACAAAGTTTTTAAGAAATAGCCTATGTTTGTTAGAGAAAACAAACTATAACTACAAAATTTTGCTCGTTTTTATGTCCTATTTGGATTGCCACTGAAGTTCTACCAAGATTTGGCCGAAAGTTCGCCGGAACATTTTCTTGGACTATTTTTTGCAAAATTTTGTAAGAAAACAAGAGAAAATACAAAACAAAGTTAGTTTATAACAACAATTAACAAAAAGAACCAAAATTCCAAGAAGTAGCAAGCAAAAGAAATTGAAAGAGAATGTTAAAGGAGAGGAGAATTTGAAGGGAAATGTTGGTTCTTTTGGAGAGAGGAGGGAAGAAGAAGAAGATTTTATCATGAAATTTATGCATAGAAGAAGAATGGAGGTGGTAGGAGGGTTAGAAGAAACGAATAAGTAAGAAAAGAGAGAAAAAATAATAAATAAAGAAACACACTAAGAAATGGAGAAGTGGAGGGGCTGCTGCCGTTCTGGTCACCAAAGGAAAGGAGAAAAGCCGCCGGAGTTGGAAGGGGAAGGAAGAGAATACTTGAAGAAGTTAGAAAGGTGAGGCAAGGTTTTGGACGTTTTTAGAGAAGAGGAAGAGGGAAAGAAAATATTCAAGGGTTTTGGAGGAGAATGGGGAAAAAAGTGCAGAAAAATTCAATTGGGTCGACCCGACCCCAGTTTACCTTGAAAAAACCCAAACTACTGCCTAAATCTGGACCCTACTGTCGATGGTAGGGCAAGACCTACCGTCTGTGGTAGGTCTCTATCCTCTGGAAGCCGAGAAGTGTCGAACCTACCGCATGTGGTAGGATGAACCTACCATCCGCGGTAGGGTGCTGCTGGGATGCAGTTTTGCTTAGTTTTCTGCAATTTTTTATCCCCGCTCAAGCTACCTACCTTATGAACTTAAATAATCTTCTTGTAGGCCTTTAGGCCATCACCTTTTCTCTCTAAAATGACCTTGTAATACATCATTAACAAACAATCAATGTAGAAAACAAAAATGTAAAACTTAAAAGTACAAATTTACAATTACAATTACAAAGAGTTTAAAGAACACTCCCATTTTTTAGATGCAATTGCACCTCCCAGATCACAGAAATCTAGGTTGTTCTTCAACTCTTTCTTCTGTACCGTTACCTATTCAATTTTGTCAATCTTTAAATTAGAGGCGATTTGTCTTCGTTTCTTATGCTTCCTTCCTGGCTTTTCTTTGCTTTCCTCTCCAGTGAGTTCCTGCACGTTTGAAGATACTTTATTAGTTGTATGACTTATAATCTATTAAGTGTCTTTAGTTTTGGATGGGGAGGTCGGGAGCAAAGGAAACTTGAATACAATCTCGTTTCCCTCTACCCTTAATACTAACTTCTCTTTTTCCATATCTACTAATGCTCTAGAAGTACGCAAGAAAGGATGACCTAATAGGTTTTAGGTACCTAGACCTAGATGCTCACACATAAATGAAAAAATAACATAAGTGCTCGCGCCTAAGTTTGCTAAAGCCCTATCTACTTTAATACTATCAATAGTTAAAGGGAAAGAAAAACTCCATGCGTCTTCTAACTTTTGTGGTAGTGTTTCCTTCTTGATTATAAGGGCTGAACATTCTTCTTCCATGATCGTCCCTTCTTTCCTTGGAATCTCCTTATTAACGGTCATCGAGATAGCATGTACGTGCTCTTTCGAGTTTACTTCGGTATTACTTGGAAGAGTTCCTGAAGTTCTCTTAGATTCAATTTTAACTAATTTCCCAATTTGCTTCTCTAAATTCCTAATGGAAGCTTCTTGATTCCTTTGGGCTGCCTCAATGGTATTCATTCTACTTTCTGTAGCATACATAAATTTTACCGTCAAGTCCTCCAAATTTGTCTTTTTTGTTGGAGGATGATTTTGTGGACCCACTTCATATGGCAAAGGTAGTGGAGGATTCTATTATGAAAACCCAAAGGTTGATTTATCTTTGTTGTCATTGACTTCCGCAAGAAAAATTGGGGTGGTTGATTGTGTGTGTTTGAGTAGGGATTATTTTGTCGATTCCTTTGCACAAACTCTACTTGCTCTACTTGTCCTCCCATACTTGGGCACTCTTGATTGGAATGCCCCCCATTACAAAAATCACAAAACATGACCATTAGGTTATTTTTCTTGATATATCGACTAAGTTTCCTATTTTCTGCTCAATAACCGATGTAAATCTTGCTTCTATAGCTGATATAGCATCTACGTTATGGACCCCAGCCATCTTTGGCTTTGCTCTCTGTCCTCCCCAAGTATAACTATTCATCTCATTTGCTCTATTAAGTTATATATTTATTGAGGAGTTTTATCATCTATAGACCCTCTAGCCGAAGCATCTATCAATTGCCTAGCCCCGAACAGAACTCCATTATGAAAACTTTGTATTTGAATCCCCAAATCCAACCTATGATCGGGGAACTTTCTTAATAACTCCTTCCATCGTTCCCATGTCTCATAGAGGCTTTCTCCGTCTATTTGTCGAAATGATAGAATCACGTTTCTTAGTTGTGTTATCTGCCCCGGAGAAAAGTACCTCCCTAAAAATTTCTCTACTAGTAAGTCCCATGAAGTAATGAACCCCGATAGTAAGGACTTTAGCCAGGACTTCGCCTTTCCCCTTAGATAGAACGAGAAAAGACAGTCGAACTGGACCTTTTGATAGTTCGTTAATCTTAAAGGTGTCACGCACCTCTAAGAAATTTCGAATATGTGCGTTGGAGTCTTCGTCAGGAAGTCTATCAAATTGAACTTGATTCTACAACATCTGAATTATATTCGGTTTAATCTCAAAGTTTCTTACCTCTATCATTTGCCTTACTAGACTCGACTGCATCCCCAGGATAGACAGTCGAGCATAATTTGCCATTATTCTCTTTGGTACCGGTTGTGCCACCATCCAAGGTGTTGATTCGAAAAGAGGGTTATTGAATTGAAGTGCTTTTTGTCTTTGTCCACCTTAACAACAGGTGTTATTGCACTAGTGCCAGCCGTTCCAAACTGAAGGGCGTGACGAGCACCCCATAGAGTACGTTCGGGCTCGAGATCAAATGGTACTAACTCACCCTTTTTCTTTTGGAGCATAAACTATTACCACACAATCTACAATAACCAAAAAACGTGATTAGCTCTACTAACACAAAGCACAATTCAAGAATATAAACTGAAAATAACGGATTGGTGCAAAAACAAAAACCAATTCGATCGAGAAAAAGAAAAAACGAAAATCAACAAAGACTATGACTAAAGCACTAAAACAATACGATATTCCTTAAACTTGTCGTCCCCGGAAACGGCTCCAAAAACCTAATGTGAATAAAATGTGGTGGAATCCTAATCACTATAATGCAAGGTAAGTGGACCTAACAATGCAGAGATGAGCTTCAACCCAAGTGTCAAATCTCTTGATGTCATTGAGAAATAAAAACTTAAAACTGAAATAATTAAAGAAAGCAAATAACAAAAACGGTTTTAAAAGAATTATAAAGACAAGAGTTTGGATGGTGGAATTCCCCTAATCCTTGTTACTAATTCAATTGGAAATACTTTAATGAAAACGATGTTAAATTAATTAAGTTGGGTCATCACTCAAATCGGGCAATTCCTATCTCTAGGCAAAAGCCACCCTACTCACTAACCGTTAGAGGAAAATCTCTTTTCTCCCTAACAAATTATGAGTGCAATAAACTTATCTGATATAAAAGACCTAAAAGTACAAAATTGTATCGCTAGTCAATTGCCCCAATTAACCCCTATTTGGTTGCCCTAAATTATTCTTCCTTTTTCATTTCCAAACAACCTTGCGACTAATCTAATCTCACGATAATTAAATTACAAATAAATGCAACTGGAGAACAACTTAATTAAAACAAATATCGAAATCAAGAAATCAAACTCGGAACTTCATAATCAAGACCTAGGGTTTAACCCCAATCCAAACAAAAAGAACTACTCACAATTCATTATAATAAAACTGAAAATTAACATAAAATTCAATAACAAGAAAAGGAAAAGAAATCTTAGGATTGAAAATAAAAGCCACAATTGAAATCCTGAATGTGTTCCAAGCTCGTCTTTCGAGTCACCAAGTTAAAGATCAAAATCTTGAATAAGAGTCTTTAATTCTTGAATCCAAGAAACTAAATTACAGAAATCTAGAAACTTTACTAACTAATTGAGAAAATAAATGCTGGAATTAAAAAGTGTTTACCTAATCTAAGCTAATTAATCTAATCCTACCTAACTAAAATCTAAAACTAAGCTATCTAAGAATTTCTAAGTATCTAATCCTATCTAAAATATCTAAAGCACATTTTACAATAGCTGCAAAAAGACCCCTTTTATACAGGTGAAAAATACAAGAAAACCAACTTGAAATTGGGACAAAATACAAGAAAATCGAGTTTGTTTTAGACTCAACCGCCCTTTGCCAACATACCCTATCACCAACGGTAGGGCGAGGCCTACTATCCATAGTAAGTCTATGTTTCCAATGGCCTACTTTCCACGGCACTGACAAGCGACAGTAGGTCAGCCTACCTCGCGCGGTAGGTTGCTAAATTTTTGCCGACGGCTCCGTTTTAATTGTTTTCGCACCGTTTTCGTTTCCTTTCATCGTTTTCACTTCCGGAGGGCACTCCTTGCTCCTCTGGAACCTATCAGCTAAATCCTTTTGCTCCAAAACAAAAACACAATTAACGTATGTTTTTACAATTAATTAATCAAAAAAATATATGTTAATAAAAGTTCATACCTTCTTCGCGAGACACTCGGTGAAGGAAATGGACTCCCCTATGTGCTTTCAGGATATCTGTCCCCTTTTTCGATTCTTCTTATTTTCCTGGGACCGACTTTCAACTTCAAACTATCCTAATACTTTAATATGCCTATCCAATATCTCTCCTCAATCCATGAGAGCCTCTTCAACGGCTCCCAGCATTGTGCATCAAATCCCTCGCCGCGTGTTGTACTTATGCTCCAATGCCAGCCAGACCTTTGTAATGCTTAATTCTAGGTCACATATACATTTTCTCTATATTCAATGAAAATGCATAAGATAAGATAATAATATGAAATAAAAAACTAAAGACATGTATAAAAACTGTAACTTGGATTTATTTACCTGAAACTCTCCCCACCACAAATCTCGGATGTTCGGTGAGACCTAAGTCCATGTTCAGTAAGGCCTCGTAAACATCTCCTGATTGATAGTTGGGAGGGCAGTGGTGGCTCTCAAAGATCGATGTAAATGGTTACACAAAAATAAGGCTAGTATAATTACAGTTTAACAAAGACAAATACATAAAGTGAAGTGAACTTATTGATCTATATTCATCTCCAATAACTCTTAAGTATCATCGAGAGCTGGCTTCCAAGTTGACAGGAGCTGTCTTGGGAGCCGCAACAGAGTGGTCAGCTGTGCAGTCCAGGTAGATGTAGTGGGAGCCTCGAAATGTGCCAGAGCCGTTGTCGGCTATGCCGTGGGAGAGATGCTAGTTGTCTGGGTCGAGGGAGGGGTTCTGATTGTATGTTTTAAGGAAGGAGCAAGAGTCTGAGAAGGCAGCAGTAGAGGTAGAAGAGCTATCGGATGTATATGTGTCGAAGGAGCTAGTAACCCCATTGGCTCTCATGATTGTTAGCATTGCCTGCATACTTTCTCTTGCGCCCTTAGGCCATCGAACATGCGACATAAGGAATATGAATTAATTAATTAAATGGTATAATCATATAAACATATTAACACACATATATATATGTATATATAGACATGTATGTATGTATGTGTGTATGTATATATGTATGTATGTGCGTATGTATGTTTGTGTGTATATATATACATATATGTGTATACATGTATGTATATATATAAATATGTACGTATATATGTATATATGTACATATGTTTATATAAATATGTATGTATATATATTTATATATGTATACATGTATATATATCATCGTATTATCGTATAATCATATAACACATAATCATAATCATTTCAGTATAATCATATAATCACCAAGCATAATCTAAGATAATAGTACAATGTTCCATGTATCGGAATCTTCATGGGGCTGCTCATTGGAATCTTTGTCGGAATTTTCATCAGGATCTATTCAATCTCAGTTTTATTATTTTGTAATTCCTCGAAATATTTTTCAACATCGATATCAACCTCTTCCGACGAACAAGAGTCATGGAAGAGAGGTTCTTCATCTTCAACTATCACATCTATTGTCGAAGCCTTGTCAATTATCTACGTTCTAATGGAATACATCATCTTTTACTCAAGGTCGAGATTTAATTACACCAACCCAATCAGTCCTTGATCTTTTGGAGTCAGGATATGGTAGGAATGACATTTGCTCTTCTTAATTAGCTAAAATGAAAGGATCGTATCTCCCATATCTCCATTCTTTGTGCTACTACACAAGTTTATGTTGAGGATGAATCCTTACTCCTCGATCCAAAGAATCAAACCAATCACACTTGAACATCACAACCTTTTAGTTTGGTGTTCCAGGTAGCTCTATCTCAACTATGTCATTTAAAATACCATAATATTTGTTTCACGCACACGCACCATCATTGCAAGTTATTATAAAGTTTTATAAGGTTTTAAATGTAGTTTATTTTAAGTTTTAGTGTAAGTCATTACATAAAAATCTAAACTTTTTATAAGATTAGAAAAAATTTGATAGAGTTTCCCCTGTATTATTAACATTTCTAGATACAAAGGCTACTCAAGCAAGCAAAAACATCAATCAAACACCAAATTAAAGAGTCCAGGCTCCCCAATTAAATAATAAAATACAATTAAAGAGTCTGAACTCCCCCATAAACTATATATACAAATTACATAGTCAAGGCTCCCCAATAAAACTATATATAAATTAAGAAGTCAGGTCTCCTACGTAAAAAGACATTTTAATTAAATAAATACATACCTTGTTCATGTATGTGATGGAGAATATGTAGCCAAAATCATCACAAACAAAACTATAAGAAAAAAAGAGAATAATATTAAATTTTAAACTTAAACTGAAACTGCTTAAACTTAAACTAGTTAACTTAAAATAGTAAACTAATGTACTAGTTTATTACGAAGCTACTTAAACTAGTTAACTTATAGTAGTATACTAGTTTACTGGTTTTCTAATAAACTATATAAACTTAAACTAATTAAATTAAAGTAGTGAACTAGTTTACTATTTTTCTATGTTGGAAACCAAAATTATGTGAGTAAAGTTTTTACTTCCACAAAATACACACACACACACACACTCTCTCTCTCTCTCTCTCTCTCTCTCTCTCTCTCTCTCTCTCTCTCTCTCTCTCTCTCTCTCTCAAGTAAGAATCGGGCGACTGAAAAAGGAGCAGTACATAAAAAGAAGAAGAAGAAGAAGAAGAAGGAGAAGGAGACTTGAATACTTTCTCCACCTTGAAGAATATGAGCATATGTACATATGATTAGATATTGGTACACATGATATCAAAGAGAGACGAGACAATACTTACTTTTTCTTCTTTTACCTTTTAACGCCTTTCCTTAAATCTACCTATCTTCTTAGAATATATATATATATATATATCTTTTTCTTATCCAAATTCCAATAAAGGTTCTAAATCATTACTAGTATCTTTTCTTTTCTTTTACTTTAGAGATGATTTTTTTATTTATTGTTTTGTGTTGATTATTCTTAATTATTTGATGTTTTAATTTTGTGGGTTTATTATTATAATATTGTAAAAAAATTCATAACTTTGAAGAAAATACCATGAATTTATTAATTATCTCAAAATTGACCATATACTAAGCATTATTTTATTTTGTTGCATGTTTTCTACTTTTTTCACTTGGAGTCCTACTTCTCCTCTCACAAACCAAAACTCTTTTTTCATATTCTCAAAGACGAAATGAAGAAGAAATAGTTCAAATACCAACTACTTTAACACTACATACAAACAAAGAGAAAACAAGGCAAAAGAAGTGCAAGGAGACTTTGAATTGTGTGAAAATAGAAGGATAGATTTGATTACTTCTTGAAGAACCTTGCTTTTCTGAGATTCATCCACACTCTTGATTGCAAAATACTCGATAGTTTTCTTCTTTCACCGCTTATATACAGTCTGTATTCATCTCATAAAAATCAATTTAGCTTTAAAAAGTATTTACAACCTCTCGCCCTTTAACTCTATATTGGGAGAAAAAGGTATATATGAAAATATCAATCTGAATTTCCTTCAAATTTTTGTAATACTATTAGAGAAAAATACACCGTTTTCTTCTTTTTTTTACAACCCTTCTCAATCACCACTAACCCAAAATCTGATATTTTGTTAGTTTCTGGTACCCTTTTTGGCAATTTCTATCATAGATAAGAAGAAAAGAACTAATTTGAAAAACCTTAGAAGGGGGTGCATAAGGTTTTTGGCTAATTTTTGAAAACTCTTTTGTGTAATTAAAATATAAACCTCCAATTTTGTTTGAGAAGGAATACTAAAACTCTTTTTAATAAAAAATCAAATAAAAAAAATCTTACAGTTAAGACAATCGAGTAAAAGCATAGAATAAAGATACACAACAGTTTATAATGGTTCACTCTCCCAGAGAGCTACATCTACTACCTTGAGTCAACACCCAAGGATTTCCCAAATCCACCATTATCCAAGTCTACAACAATCACAAATTTGAGGATCACCCACCAAGGGTTTTGCAAGCAACCTCAATCCACAATACAAATACAATCAACACAAGTTTGAGGATCACCCAACAAGGGTTTTCCACATAACCTCAATACTCAACACAATATAAATCAAAGGATGACCCAAGGGGTTTTTCAATACAAACCTTTGATATTGATAAGAGAGAGATGAGTAAAGAACAAGGTTACCAAATAAGCTTGAGAAGGAAAGATACAACTCAATTGAATGCTTCTACAAGCTCCTCTTTACTTCTTCTTTGATGGATGATCACAAATGAAGCTCAAGAAGATGTTTTTGTGAGATGAAAAATTGTTCGAAGGAATGTACTTTTTAGCTCTTTAAAGTTCTTAAATGATCTCAAATAAATATTTCACAAAACTTCTTCTCCCTTGCAGTTAATCAAAAAATCAATATATATAGGAAAGAGATGAAAGTAGCCGTTACATTGTGTAACGGTAATATTTTTCACAGTAAAAAGGAAACCGAACGACCAGTTCCTAAAAATGGACGTCCGATTTCCTTATACAAGAAAATAGGATGAGCCCTTTTCTAAATAGGACGATCGATATTGAAACAGAAAGATTCGGACGCATCCTACAAAAATCGGATGATCCCTCTTAAAAATCGAACCACCAATTTTTCTAAAGCTAGAAAAATCAGACGACTAATTTTAAAATAGGATGTTCGATTTTCTCCCTTGGTAAAAATCGGATGACCAGTTTTGAAAATCGGATGACCAGTTCTGAAAATTGGATGACCCTTTTTTTAGAAGGATTTAAAAGCTAGTTTTTCTTAAACAAAAGGAACTTTCCTTCACATTCGAAACACTTCAAAACATGTATTCTTAATACTCTTTTAGAGATAAGAAAACTTTCGAAGGCATAAAAAACTCTACCAAGAATACTTAGATTTTTTAAGAATAGTTTATAGAAAGAAATTCATCCAAGGAGCTTCACACTTGATCAACAATCAAATATGAGAGTTAGGGAGTTTTACAAAAAATACCTTAGCACATCCCTAACTAAGACATAAGTCTTTAAGGTCTTCAATGCCTTGATCTTGGAATGGCTTGATCTCTCCTTCTTCATTATGCTTTAATTGCGAAGATCTTTTACTTCTAAGAATGTAGTCTTGAGACTTCAAATATGCTTCTTTTGTTCTATGGAAACTATGCTTAATACTCACATAAACATATGTTAATCATAATCAAAATCATATGCAATAATGCCCTTAGGGCTAACAATCTCCCCGTTTTTTATTATGACAAATACATATGCAAAAAGAACAAAAAAGCAAGTATAAAAACATGGTGATGCTTCAAGAAGATCATCAATAAGAGTAAAGCATACCAAAACACCATAAGGGAGATAACTCTCCCTATGAATTTGAAAACATGCCAAGGTTTTGAAACATAATATAGAAAAAATAAGCTCACCTTAAAAGCATGCTTCACACCAAGAATGGCATCAAACAATTATCAAGGTAACTCCATAAGATATTTAACTCTAGAAGATATGAAGCCAACCAAAAGAAAGCATGAAAATTAAAAGTAACACCATAAGTATCTTGCAACTATTTCTCCCCCTTAGTTCTTGCATATATTTCTCCCCCTTTTTTCATAAATCAAAAAGATAATTGGGAATGTTTTTAAGGAATCATAGAAAAGGAAGCTACAATTGGACTTTCAACATTAAAGTATCATCATGAAGTCCATAAAAAGTTAGCATCAAGATAACACAACACCAATTTGAAGAATAAAACATAGCATATATCAAGTCATAAGAAGATCATCATAGCATAAAAAGTCACAATAGAGCCATAATAGAGTTTGATAAAGAGCTAAAGGAAAAACAATGGAAGAGAGAGGAGTTTTTTGAAATAAAGGAAAGGGTAGGGATTTTAAAAGGAATCCTCAATCATCTTCATCTTCGATATCTTTTCCTCCTCGCTCCAATCTCATAACCCGGTTTTGAATGTCAACAATCTTGTCATCGAGGTCATCAAGTCTGTTTTGGATCTTTCCATCAATATCATCAAGTCGTCTATTAAGTTGAGATTGCATTGCAATAATCCTTGCCATGAGTTGACCCATATCGACCAAAAATGAACCTTCTTCCATCTTTTCTTGTCTCCTTTTTTATCTAATTTCCCTTCGAATATCCTCTTTATTTGTTTCATCTTCATCCATATTCTTGGGCTCATTTCCCTCTTCATCATCACAATTATCCTCTTCATCATCATCATCACTTCCTTCTTGTCCATATCTTATGAATAGTACTTCATTAGTTCTTTCAAACCCCATTCTCTTGAAGGTATTCTGTTGTAAATCTTACCAGGACCAATGAGATCACCAACTCTAACCAAATTGAGCTCAAAATGTTGAAAAATTTTTGTAATGAAGCAACCATAAGGTAAGCACTTGGTGGAGGAGGATTGTGTGGCTAGCATGTGTTCTATTGCAATATAACTAAAATTCATCTTTCTGTGTTCATGCATTGCTAGCATAACAAAGGAATGCATGTTTGTAATTGAAGACTTGTGCCCTACATTTGGAATAACCATATTTGAAATAATGTGATGTAAGATCCTCCCATAGGCATCAAGTTTGGCAACTGTTCTATCCTCACTTCTTTTTAGCACAATTCTTTTGGTAAATATTTCTTCAAACCACTTTTCACTATACAGATTTTGATCAAAGCATTTCTTATTTTTTTTGTAAAAGCACATCCCAGGTGTCTCGAGAATGGAATTCAACAGTTTATCATCAAAGACAATATTTTTTTCTATTTACTCTAGAAGTAATAACATTCCCACCAAATTGAGTTCTACCCCTTTGCAGATTTGCATAAAACTCATAAAGTATCAAAGGACAGAATGGTTCATTCACAATCAGTAAAGAGCCCCAACCAATATCATGAAAGAGTGCAGGGATTATTTCCATACCTCCCATGTCTGATAAATCGACTCTATGTCCGGGAGTGATTTTCCTTTTCTTCTTTGTCCAATCTTCATAGTTGACAGCAGCTTATACTGAGATGAATTTATCCAAAGGAGTTCACCCCTTGCTACTTGTTTTCCCTTCCCCTTTTTACCACCTCTACTACTTCCACCTGTTTCACCGTGGCCAACATTGGCATTCTTTATCTTGACCATATTGAAGGAATCCCTACTTAGGGTTTGAGGTAGAGATTGAGGGTTTTCAGATAGAGAGGATTAGAGAAATAGAAACAGAGCAATAACCTGTTGGTTTGCTTAGTGAGGAGAGAAATTTGAAATATTTGAGAAGAAGAGTAAGAATCGGCCTTGGAAATCGGTCGGGCTTTGTGAGGGAGTGGTTTTCGGTCGAGAGAGTGAAAGAGAGTTGAGAGAAATAAGAGATAAGCTGTGAAAGAAACTAGTTTTAAAAACGCAGCCCCGACGCTTTTTAAAAGAAATCAGTCGACTGTTTTCCAAAAACAATCGTCCGGTTTTTATGAAAAATAAGAAATCGGACGTCCGAATTTTTTGAGTTCGTCTGATTTTGTCGTCCGAATGTCTTGGGAATTTTTTGTGAAGAAAATCCTTGAGTTTGTTTTTCAAAAACGGACGTCCAGTTTTTTCAAGAGAAGCATCTGATTTTTCAAAAAAATTCCTGTAAGAATAAGGAATACAAGGAAGTCTGACAGACTCAAACAACATTCATTAATCGATAAATCTACTAATACCAAGCAATTTTCTCAAATATTAAAAATGTTCTTCAGAGGGGAGTTTTGCAAAAATATCAACAACTTCAGAGGGGAGTTTTGCAAAAATATCAGCAATAATTCAAAACTCATCACACAAGACAACATCAAAAAACTTAGGCTCAATGTGAGATAATAGGGCAAAGTTATCAATATAGTACCTTCTTGTTCTTATCCCTTGTGATACAATGCCAATGATTTCATCCTTGGTGTGTCCCTTAGGATATATCACAACTTGAGGAGGACTTTGAGCTTCTTGATCATATTCTTGTTTTTCTTCAAAATCTCTTCTTCCTCCCTTCGGTTTCTCTTAGCTCATTCATGAGGGATGCATATCAGGTCATGTGTCTTAAGCATCCACTATCCAAATACCACTTAGATAATCTTGACTTGTGTTCCTACAAAAGAAGCAGAAAAGACTTTTGGTACCCAAAACTTTTTGGGTCCATGAATGTTAGTTGGATTTTCTTTTATTTTCCAGATGGTTTTTACTCCCCTTTCAATCTTCCTTTTTATAAAACATTTTGTGGCTTTATGACCACTCCTTTCACAATAGGTGCAACGAAAGTGTGAGAAGGGTGAAGAAGTTTTTACAAAACATGTTTGTTTAGAAGAGGTATTGGTGTGATTATATCCAATTCCACTATTGTCAAAAGGTGATCTTTGAGAATAAAGGAGCTTTTCAAAATTTTATTTTTCGTTTGTAAACTTTTCAATACATAAGGTGAGATCACTCACCTTTTTCTTCAAATCATCATAATCTACCATGCATTTTTCAAGAGAGAAAACTTTTTCACAAAGATCTTTGTTTTCTAAAATTAGTTTTTGAAACTCTAGTTTTGAGGAGTCACTTTCCTTTTTCACAACTTCAAGAGATTTAAGGAGAGTTTTGTTTTCACAAACAAGTTTTGAGTTTTCGTTTGATAGGTTGTCAATCTTGTCCTTTAACTCCTTGTTCTTTTTTGTAATATTTTCCAATTCATGATACATATAAGTAAAGAATTAAGATCATCAACATGATTAGATAGATTTGGGGGTGAAGATTGTACCTCATTTTCTATTGTCATGAAGCATAGGTTGGCTTTTTCTTGTCCTTCACTTTCGCTTGAATCTTGATCCCAAGCACCTATTAGTCCCTTGACTTTCTTCTTTTTCTTTAATGCCTTAAGTTTTGCTTCCAACGCTGCTTTCTCTTTTTTAATAGCTTTGGAACAATCGGCTACAAGATGGTCGGTGCTATTGTATTCAAAGCACCTAGCCTTGAAGAGTGATGAACTTTGTCCTCCTTTCTTGAATGGGGGATTCTTTCCTCTTTTATTGAAGTCTTTCTTGTAAAAGCTTTTCAATTTCCTCATTACTAAGGCCATATCCTCAATCTCATCTTCATTGTTTGACGAGCATGTATAATCATCCTCATTCATTTTGAGTACTATGATTTTTCTTCCTTTGTCTTCATCTTCTATTTCATCTAATCTTTTTATTTTCATCTCATAGGTGAGGAGAGATCCTATGAGTTCTTCCATAGAAAGTTGTCTTAAATTTTTGATTCCTCAATGGCAAGAGTTTTTGGTTGCCATGCTTTTGGGAGTGCATCAAGAATCTTTCTATTTACTTCTCCCCTTGTGTACTCTTTCCCATATGCCTTTAGGCCATTTGTGATGTTGGTGAATCTTGTGAACATGTCACTAATGCTTTCATATTATTTCATCATGAATAGCTTATAGTCTCTCACCAACATAGCCAACTTTGATTCCTTCACTTGATTGGTACCTTCATGAGTTACTTCAAGTAACTTCCACATTTCATGACCCGAGTTGCATCCGCTAATTTTATTGTATTCATTAGCATCCAAGGCACAACTCAGTATGTTCATAGCTTGAAAGTTTAGAGTCATCCTCCTTAAGTCAAGCTCATCATATTCTTTAACCTTCTTAACTATTCCATCCTTTTTAGGAACATAAGGTCCTTTCTCTACAATGCACCAAAGATTAAAGTTAATAGAGCAAATATATTTTGATTCTAGATTTCCAAAAAGTATAATTTGTACCATCAAAAAGAGGAGGTCTATTTGTAGAATAGCCTTCTACATAGGATAGGTTTGAAATACTAGCCATTTGAAAAAAGGATCTTTTACTTCTTAGGATGTTAAGCCTTAAAAAAGAAGACCTGCTTTGATACCAATTGAAAAACCTTAGGGGGGTGAATAATGTTTTTGGCTAATTTTTGAAAACTCTTTTGTGTAATTAAAATACAAACCTCCAATTTCATTTGAGAAGGAATACTAAAACTCTTTTTAATAAAAAAAACCAAACCAAACAAAATCTTACAGTTAAGACAATCAAGTAAAAGCACAGAATAAAGATACACAACAATTTGTAGTGGTTCACTCTTCCAAAGAGCTACATCCACTACCTTGAGTCAACACCCAAGGATTTTCCAAATCCACTATAATCCAAGTCTACAACAATCACAAGTTTGAGGATCACCCACCAAGGGTTTTTCAAGCAACCTCAATCCACAACACAAATACAATCAACACAAGTTTGAGGATCACCCAACAAGAGTTTTGCACAAAACCTCAATACTCAACACGATATAAATCAAAGGATGACCCAAGGGGTTTTTCAATACAAACCTTTGATATTGATAAAAGAGAGATGAGTAAAGAACAATGTTAACAAATGAGCTTGAGAAGGAAAGATACAACTCAATTGAATGCTTCTACATGCTCCTCTTTACTTCTTCTTTGATGGATGATCACAAATGAAGCTCAAGAGGATGTTTTTGTGAGATGAAAAATTGTTCGAAAGAATGTACTTTTTAGCTCTTTAAAGTTCTTAAATGATCTCAAAAAATATTTCACAAAACTTCTTCTCCTTTGCAGTTGATCAAAAAATAAATATATATAGGAAAGAGAAGAAAGTAATTGTTATACTATGTAAGGGTAATATTTTTCACAGTAAAAAAAAAAAACCGGACGACTGGTTTCTAAAAACAGACGTTCGATTTCCTTATACAAGAAAATCGGATGAGCCCTTTTTCTAAAATAGGACGACCAATATTGAAACAGAAAGATTCGGACGCATCACACAAAAATTGGATAATCCCTCTTAAAAATCCGACGACCAATTTTTCTAAAGCTAGAAAAATTGGGCGACCGATTTTAGAATAGGACGTCCGATTTTTCTCCCTTGGAAAAGATCGGATGACCAGTTTTGAAAATCGGATGACTAGTTTTGAAAATCATATGACCCTTCTTTGAGAAGGATTTAAAAGCCAGTTTTCCTTAAACAAAAAGAACTTTCCTTCACATTTCAAAACACTTCAAAACATGTATTCTTGATACTCTTTTAGAGAAAAGAAAACTTTCGAAGGCATAAAAAACTCTATCAAGAATACTTGGATTTTTTAAGAATAGTGTATAGAAAGAAATTCATCCAAGGAGCTTCACACTTAATGAACAATCAAAGATGAGAGTTAGGGAGTTTTACAAAAAATACCTTAGCACATCCCTAACTAAGACATAAGTCTTCAAGGTCTTCAATGCCTTGATCTTGGAATGGCTTGATCTCCCCTTCTTCATTATGCTTTAATTGCCATGATCTTTTACTTCTAAGAATGTAGTATTGAGACTTCAAATATGCTTCTTTTATTCTACGGAAACTATGCTTACTACTCACACAAACATATGTTAATCATAATCAAAATCATATGCAATAATGCCTTTAAGGTTAACATAATCAAATATAAAATTAGAGCTTGTCAGAAAGCAAAAAAGAAAAAGAAAGAGTAAAATTAGAACCCAAAGAAATCGAAGATGAGCTTTATCTAACTAAATAAAATCAAAAATTGTTGTTTTTGATTAAATACTACCTGCAATTTTCGGCTAACAGCCGCGGCATGCTCCAATATTTGCACCATTTGCAGAGGAAGAGGGAGAGATAGTGTTGGGAACTATATTACGATAGTTTCCATATTTACATACTTCTATATTTAGATATTTCCATAACTAATAAATCCTAAGTTTTATGCAGTTTCCTAACAGTGATAGTTTCCTATAGACTAGTGGATTAGTTTGTAAACAATATATAATGTAATCATATTTAACATAATAGAATGGGAAAATTTAGATTGTTTTCCCCACTGGAAACTTTTATGGTATCAAAGCTAGTCTTGTCTAACTTCTCACAATGAGTTACGACAAGGAAGATACTGACAACGTTGACAACGACATGGTAGAAGAAAGCCATGTTCATAAAATAAAGAAAGATACCTACTTTGTGGCATCTTCTGATGGTCCTGGGCTGATCATAATGACAATCTAATTGAAGGAAAATGACAAAGATAATAATTATGCTGAATGGGCAAAAGCCATGCGGCTTTACGTTCGAAGAAAAAATTGGGTTTTATATATGAAACAATTCCCATCCCAGAAGGTGACCCAGATAAAGAGCAAGAATGGTGGGAAATAAATACCTTGGTGAATTCATGAATTTTAAACGCTATCGAGCCTTCTCTTCGTTCTTCTATAAAGTATTCTGAAAGAGTTAACGAATTGTGGAAGATTTGAAGGAAATATTTTTAGTTGGGAATAGACCTCGAAAGTATGAGCTAAAGATCGCATTAGAAAATTGTAAACAAGGAGGAGACTCGATAAACACATATTATTCACGTTTAAAAAAATATGGGATGAGTTAGACAACTATACTCAACTCCCATCCTCTACAGACAGATTTATTGGCAATTATTATGAATGAAAGAGAGGAAGAAAAAATCTTTCAATTTTTAATGGGATTAAATGGTACAATTTATGGTACTGTTCGCTCTCATCTAATTCTATAGGAACTAATGCCAAAAATGAGAATAATTCTTGTCCAAATTTGCAAAGAATAACAACACAACAAATCTAGCCCGAATAGAAAACCACAGCGGCGATGGAGCTGCCTTCACTGTCACCAAGACAGGCAGTGCGGCGGCACCACCGACTTCCTCTTCTTCAAGGCTGTTCTGCAGCCATTGTCACCGGCAAGGGCATGACATCTCCAACTGATTCCTTCTTGTAGGATTCCCCAAGTGGTGGCCCAGATCTGGAGTAATCGGACGAACTGGCAGCGCTACAACTTACCACGGCAGACGAAGAGGAGAAATAGTAGGCGGCCAGAAAACACGCGACACGGGGAGTGCGAGTCGCGGACAACGTCCCTTTTAGCAGTAGCGAATGACGGAAGGGGAAAAGGATGAGCGGTAGCGACTTCTCCTCCATCAATGGCAGTAGAGCTCCTTTTTCCATAAATAGCAGCAACAGATTTGGAAGCTTTTCAAATTTAGATTCAGAGCAATGGTCAAAATTGTTGACCTTGCTTAATAATCCTAATTCTGCTCAAACTTATACACTCTCTGGTGTGAAAAATTTATGGATTTTAGATTCGGGCTATTCACATCACATGACTGGTAGGAAAGATCTTTTTAAAAATTTAAACACCATATATCCATATACGGCTGGGCTACCTAATGGTGCTAAAGCACTTGCTCTGAAAAAAGGAGTGGTTTCTTTGAACCCTAGACTAACATCACTGAGTGTGTTTTTTATTCCTGAACTCAAGTGCAATTTAATTTCGTTAGCTCAACTGACATGTGATTCAAAGTGCTTCATTACTGTCTCTGATGATTTTTGTGTGATACAGGACCATACTTCGATGAAGCCGATTGGAGTAGGTGAGCAGAGGAATGGGATATACTTCTACAGACCATTGCCGTTGCCGAAATTATTCGCTTTTTCTAGTCTTATTTTTTATTCTAGTACATTTTGGCATATTAGATTAGTACACCCTTCAGATTTTGTCGTGAAAAATTTGTTGGGATATCCTTAGAAATCTCCAACTCTTCTACTCCTTGCAACATTTGTTTACATACCAAGCAAACACGTGATTGTTTTCCTTTAAGTATCAATAAAGCTTCTTCCTTTTTTTATTTAATTCATTGTGACCTATGGGGGCCCTACAAAACTATATTCACTATTGGTGCTTCATACTTTCTCACTATCCTAGATGACTATTCTAGAGCTGTTTGGATTTATTTAATTGTTGAGAAAAGCAATGTTGCCTCTGTCTTAAGAGACTACTTTGCCATGGTTAAAACATAGTTTCACAAAATCGTAAAAGCAGTGCGTAGTGATAACGGCATGGAGTTTCTTTGCTTGAAATCATATTTTTCCACACATGGCATGCTACACCAAACCACTATTGCTGGCACGCAAAAACAAAATGGTCGAGTGGAACGCAAGCATCGCCATATTCTTAATGTTGCTCGAGCTTTGTGATTTCAAGCAACTTGCCCATAAAGTTTTGTGGAGAGTGCATTTTAACCATTGGATATCTCATCAATCGCACCCCCTCCTCTTTGTTGAAGAGAAAGACGTCTTATGAGTTGTTATACAAGGAAAAGCCATCTTACTCTCACATTAAAAGTTTTGGGTGTCTTGCCTATGTCCATGATCATGATCTACCCAAAGATAAATTTCGTGCCCGTCGTCGAGTTTGTGATTTCCTCGGCTATTCCTATAATAAGAAAGGTTGGAGATTTTATGATTTACAAAACAAGAAAATTATTCTGTCCAGAGAAGTAATTTTTTATGAGACCAAGTTCCCTTATAAAGACTATTTAGATACTACAGCAACTCCTCCAGATTTTTCACTTTCTTACAATTTTAGGGCACAAAATTTAAGTTATTTGCACCAAGGCACATAAGAAATTGGCCCAAACATGGTCGGGCCAGCCCAGACAGCCATCCGCCATAGATCAGCCACAGCCAACCCAATTCCAGGCACTCTGCCCAGCAGCAGTAGTTCCGCCGAAACTAGCCCAGTCTGCCTCCCTTCTGCTGGCCCAGCGATGCATGGCCCAGAAACTTCTCCAACGGACTCTGCTCCACATGTCCCTTCTTTTGCTAGCCGAGTACCGCCGCGGCCCAGCGACTTCTCCTTGTCCTGCCCCTCTTCCGCACGGGCCTCTCTCTGCTAGTCCAGTATCAAGTGATGAGCAGCCTCTCTAAGTGGCCACAAGACTTCATCTGGCCCAGCAAATACATCCCAGCCCACCATGTCTTCCTCTATTTTTTGCACTAGAAAAAGTGCACGTCTTAAAACTATGCCAGCACGGCTCAAGACTATGATTGTAATGTAGTTTTGAAGTCTTCCATATCCCCTTCTTCTGCTCCATCTTCCTCCACAGCTCTCTCAAGTAAGCCTCGTTACCCCCTTGCAAAGTTTGTGAATTATGGAAACTTTTCTACCAATCACCGACATTTTCTAGCCTCTGTTCCTCGAAAACGGAACCCACCAAATACTCTGAAGTAGTTTCCAATCCTAAATGGCGCGCCGCCATGCAAGAGGAAATTTATGCCTTGGTACAAAATGGCACATGGTCTTTGACAACCTTGCCTCCAGATAAACGTGCACTTGGCAGTAAATGAGTTTTTCGTATCAAATATAAAGCCGACAGTACAATTGAAAGATATAAAGCTCGGTTGGTCATTTGGGGAATACACAGATAGAAGGCATTGATTTTACAAACATTTTTGGTCCTGTTGCAAAGATGGTTAATGTTCGTACTCTGCTTTCCGTTGCCGCCGCTTAGAATTGGCCTATTCATCAGATGGATGTCCATAATACCTTTCTCCATGGTGATTTAAAGGAGGAATTCTATATGCGGCCGCCACCTAGATTTCATCCTCCTCTACCTGGTCAGGTATGCAAACTCAAGAAGTGTTTATACGGCCTTCGTCAAGCACCCTGGTGTTGGTTTTCAAAGCTCACCACCGCTCTCCTTAAGTGTGGATTTTCTCAGTCCTATGCCTATTTTTCTCTTTTTACTTACTCTCAGAATAATTTTTTTTTATGTGTCCTTATCTATGTGGATGATTTATTAATTACTAGGAATTTTCTTACCTCTATCACTAAGTTCAAAGCCTCTTTGAGTACTTGTTTCCACATGAAGGACTTGGGTCCCCTTAAATATTTTTTGGATATCGAAATTGCAAGAAATGCTTTAGGATTATTTTTGTGCCAACGAAAGTATACTTTGGAAATTCTCTGAGACCGGTTTATTGGGAGCCAAACTAGCCTCTACTCCTATTGAACCGAATCATCAGTTAGCCAAGGCTACTGGCCCTTATATTGACAAGCCGAACCACTATCGCAGACTCATTGGCAAATTGATTTACCTTACTCTTACTCGGCCTGAGCTCACCTACGCTGTTCACACACTCGCTCAGTTTATGCACGTCTCTCGCTGTGCTCATTGGGACGCAGCCATTTGCATTGTTCGATATCTCAAAGGAAGCCTTGGTCGTGGCATTCTTCTTCAGTCTAAGTCTCCTCTTTTATTGACTGCATATTATGACTCAGACTGGGCTACATGTCCTATTACTCACTGCTCAGTCACAGGCTATTTTATTTCCCTCGCTAGATCTCCTATTTCTTGGAAAACAAAGAAACAGCATATTGTTTCTAGTTCTTCTGCTAAGGCTGAATATCGCTTTATGGCGATGACATTATGTGAGTTAAAATGGTTATCTCACCTACTTCAAGATCTTCACGTTCCTGTCACTCGACCAATTCCCTACATTGCTATAAGCAGGCGGCCTTTTACATTGCGGCCGACCTGGTTTTTAATGAACAGACTAAGCATATTGAAATTGAGCCATTTTGTCCAGGATGCGTTCCAAGCTGGTTTTATTTCTCCCTTCTACATTCGCAGTGCGGTCCAACCGGCCGATATACTTACTAAAGCTCTCCATCCCGCTTCCTTTCATCACCTAGCTTGCAAGTTGGGCATTGCCGACCTTCATGCTTCAACTTGAGGGGGAGTGTTAGGAACTATATTACGATAGTTTCCATATTTACATACTTCTATATTTAGATATTTCCATAATTTATAAATCCTAAGTTTTATGCAGTTTTCTAATAGCTATAGTTTCCTATAGACTAGAGGATTAGTTTGTAAACAATATATAATGTAATCATCTTTAACATAATAGAATAGGAAAATTTAGATTGTTTTCCCTACTGGAAACTTTCAGATAGAGAGAAAAGAAGAAGAATAGGAAGAGAAAAGAAGAACAGATTAGGAGAGAGAGAGAGAGAGAGAGAGAGAGAGAGAGACAGAGAGAGAGAGAGAGAGAGAGAGAGAGAGAGAGAGAGAGAGACGAACCAACTATTTGTGGATGGAGACTAACACTGGCAGGGGTTGTCATCAGTGGTGGTGGTAGGAGAGGGCAGCCGTCGGTGCCTTTCCGTTGGTGAGTTTGCCGAATGGAGGAAATTCAAGGAGGGTTTTGGGAAATTGGGATTTCTGAAATGAGGGAGGATGAAGGGTTGGACTTTTTTTTAGTCTAGTCATTTCTTACAGACGGAATAGCAACAATAGCTCTATGGGTATTTTTAATTGATAAGCTAGCGACGGAAGTAGCATTGCGAATTTCGTCGGTAAAGTAAATATATTACGGACAATAATGTATCTGTACCTAAAATCATCGATAATTTTTAGTATTAATGAAAAATTATGTCGGTAAGTTCCATCGTCTTATGATGCAATTTTTCCCTTCAATCTTTTAACAAATTTGTGAAAATTTGGACAAGTGTCACTGTCCCGTCAGCAATCCATCATTACATTAATGAAGACACGCATTTTCATCAGCACAATGTGATTTTTTTTTAGTGGCTAAGAGGATTATGCTCGACATATGACTGGGTCAGACAATTTATTAAAGTCTTTGTAAAAGAGTGAGAGTTAGATTGAGTCGACTGACAGTTGGCAGTGCTAGAGGGAGTCTTTAAGGTAGTGGGTTGGGCTCCTACAACTAAGCAAATCTAGCGTGTTCTATAATTCAAATAAGAAGCTACCTTCCTCCAATAAAAAAATAATAAATATTAAAAAAAAACTATCTTCTTTCCTATCTGAGTGAATTAGCTAATTTAATTTTTCTATTACAAGTAGTCAGTTAACTTTGCAGATCAGAGTACTATGTTCTATAATTTAAGTAAGAAGCTACCTTCCTCCACTGAAGAAAAAACTAACTTCTTTTCTGTTTGAATGCATTAGCTATTTCAATTATTTTATATTACAGTAAACTGTTAACTTTGCTTATGTGTTTTAGGATAACCTAAAATTGTAGAATACAGGAGTAGAATACAGGATTAGTGATCAACCTTCCTTTCTCTTCCACCTTTGACCTAGAATGATCTTTGAAAGCTACCTTAGGTGTATCTTCTTTCCTTGGCCAACTCCTGTAGGTTGATTCTTGAGCTTTAGGCATCACACTTCTGGAATTCTTGAAGAAGAAATATTGGCTTTAGAGAAACCAATCCTCTTCCTTTGATTTTCAATCTTGGTAGTCACTACTAACCCTCTTCCCTATCGAGACCAGTTAGAAATCTAGTAATTGAAGCATCCTTGTCCTCCTCCAAGCTCAATTCAAAGTGTACAACTCCAATTCTTGCCTATATTCTTCAACACTTTTGTTGCCTTGCTTAAGAGTCATCAACTTGTAGTGCAATTCTCTATAATAATGTTCTGATACAGATCTTTCTTTCATGAGAGTCTTCAACTTTGCCTAAGTTTCTACCGGTTGCCTTCCATTTCTCAACCTTTAAGTCACAATCCTTTCCCACCAATGAAGTGCATAACCCAAAAATTCGACAAGGACTAATTTCACCTTCACAATGTCACTATAGCTTCTCACTATAAATAGGTTCTCTACTTGTCTTTCCCAATCAAGTAACACATTTGGATCACTCGCACCATTGAAGCTAGGCACCTTCCACTTGATTTTGTCTAGAGCGTTATCCCCTTGTTGATTACTATAGTAGCCACCATGATGTGCTTGGCCAACATTGGGATTATTTCCATAATCTTCATACAAATTATGTTATACCACGCTTCAAGTCTTGGAAATTCTTCTCGTAGTGTATGGTATCCTCTTCCTCCTACACTTCCTCTTCTACCACCTCTAAATTATGGTCTTCCTTGATATCCACCTTCATGAAATGGATAAGAATTTTGAACCTGCATATCATAGTATCCATAAGTAGAAACAATATCAAAAGGTCTTTGATGATGAGGTGAATTGAAACCACCAAGGTTATCTCCAACTCTTTGCTCCATTCTGGCACTACTCTTGCCTTTCTTAAGTTCTTCAACATCTCTAACAACACTTTGGAATTGTCTAGCCAACCCTTCAATTGATTGTTGCATAGACCTGAAAGTCTCATTTCGATTCATCCTTGTAGGATCACTAGTTCCTTCTTGATGAGATTGATTAAGTAAATGGCCATCCATAGACATGATTAGATATGCAATTTTAAACAAGAAAACAAAACCAAAGGACCTCTCAATCACTCCCTGAGTGTTTACACTCTTTGATGATCACTCAATTCACTCGTGTTTAATACTCTTTTTGACTTTTATTAAGAGAAGCTCACGCTCTTACCTTTCCTAATCACTTAACACTCAAGTCTTTATAAGATTCTTCAAACTTCTTAGCCAACTCGAACTAAGAGCATCAATCCTAAACAAATAAAGCAATCAATGCACTTAGTTGATATAAGTGTTCAAAGAAGCAAAGTTTCAAACATTTGAGGTGTTAGAATTTCAAAGAATATAATCTATGAAAAAGAAGCAACAAACATAATTGATCATCAAAAAAGATTAGAAACACACAAGGAATCCAAAACAATTAGGTTAAAGAAAGAATACAAGAGTACTAAAACAAATTTTCCAAGAAACAGAGGGTAATGACACCACGTCACAAAAAACTACAAACTGAAATCAGATGAAACCAACACATGAAGATTCCTCATTTGATGAGGATAAATTTAAGCACAAACTTCATGCGAATTGAACTAGTATAACACAAGATATGCTCGGATTAATTAACACTTTTTCTGCAGTCGCGATTCCAAAACACATTTCACAATTAAATTAAATTGAGCAATCAAAGAACTCCAAATTGAGTAAAACTTATTTCAATTGACTCTTAACTCAAACAGAACATCTCCATCACAAAACATCAACAAATTCACACATAATTCGTTCAGTTTTTCAATTGATTTTCGGGACAATTTTTTCTGTACTACTATTGCATGATCTTCATGGAATTTTTCATAGATCATCAAGTATTTGTTAATTTTTCATAGATCATCAAGTATTTATTCTTTTCCTTTGATTTTCAACTAATTTTAAACACTTACATCACAAATTGACCTTCATTTGGAGGTTTTTTTGATACCACCTTGATGTGAATCCTTAATTGCAAGTAGATTTGATTTAACACTTTCCTAAGAACACCTCCTTCATGAAGAACCTCTATTGAGGGTTTTGTAGCTTCAACACTCCAATGGAAATATTATGAGGATCTAAGCCCCATAAACCCAACATTGAGAGGAAACCTCTTTCCTAAATTGATAGGAAGAACCTTGAGGAAACTAATGCCTCAAAAACCCAACTAAACAATCTAGAAGACCTAGGATTAATTGAATCAAAGAACATGAACTATAAGAGTCAATCAATAAAAGAAATTAAGAAGATCAATTGAATTCCATAGATTCCTCAACCTAAGGCAGTAAATTTTTCACAACTAAGGACATTAACCCTTAGCAAGCTAACTAAGCAAGGGTGAAGAACCCTAGAGACAAAGAGAATTCTCTCAACAATTTCAGCAAAAATTCATCAATTATCTTTACAATGAGCCTATAAATGGGTATCTATAGGCTTAGGACTTAACCTAATTAATCTATTGATTATTAGCTTAAAATATCCATTAAGCCCTTGATTAAAAGCTAGAAAATTAGTTTAAACAATAAACTCCCGCCTAAAATTACAAAGCCACTTTTCCTCCTGAGACCTACCGGCGATGGTAGCCTACTGTCCGCGGTAGGTTGTCATCTTCCAAGCCTGTCTTTCTAGAAGCCTACCGTCAGCGGTTTTGTTGTTTCCACCAAATACTTAGCTAATTTCTCCTCCAATTTGTTTCCTTGATTGGTCCTTGCTAATTGAACACATGGAAAATAACTTGGAAACCTTTTCTTGACCTTCAAACCCTTCCAACTTGCTCTTCAAAACTTCCTCCAAATAAGCAACCATGCCATTATCTTCAAGTATCTTGGGTTTCCTTCTTTGAGCTCTAGTGATTGGTCCATTCTTCATTTCAATAGGTGATTGACTCATCCGGTTCACATCATATATATACATATATCTATTAGATTTTTGCTTAATTATATTAAAATTTTAAACATTTAATTTCTTATAAACTTTTGGTCGGTAATGGAATCGACATCGGATTACTGTTTAAGTGATATTTTCGATAATTGTACTAAAAAAATTACTGTGCAATAATTGGTTCTTAATCGAGAAAGAAAGGTTGATCATTAATCCAACAAGGCGCTTCAAGTGCAATGGTGTGAGGCACATTGCTATAAATTGTCCTACCAAGAGAACTTTAGTTTTTAGAGAAGAATTAAATGGTTGGATTGAGAAGAGTAATGATGATTGCCAAGAGGGTATTGTTGACAAAGATAATAGTAGTGAAGACCAAGAGATTACCTCTTTTGAAGTCGAAGAGGAGGGTATGAGCTTCGTTCCTATTAGAGCTTTCTCTACCCAAGTCCATGAGGAGGAGACTAGCATTCAAAGGGAAAAAATCTTTCACTCTTAATGCTTTGTGAGAGGTAAGGTGGCTGGCCTGATTATTGATAGTGGTAGTTGCACTAATGTGGCTAGCACTTATCTTGTTGAAAAGTTGAACTTACCTCTTATCAAGCATCCTAATCCTTATAAGCTTCATTGGTGGAATGATAATGGAGAAGAGAAAGTGAACAAACAAGTGCCAGAGTCTATTGCTAAGAGATCATATAATGATGAGATTCTTTATGATATGGCTCCTATACAAGTGGGGCATTTGTTTTTTGAACGTCCTTGGCAATATGATAGAAAGACTATTCATGATGGTGTGAAGAACACCTACACCTTTGAAATTAATGGGAAAACGTTCATGTTGAATCCCTTGACTCCTAGTCAAGTCTTTGTAGAACAAAGAAAATGAGAGAGAAAGAGAGACCAGAGAGTGAGAAAAAGAAAAAAAACTATTGAAGAGGGAAAAGGAATTGAGGGAAATGAATTGAGTGTAGAAAAATCTTGAGAGGAAAAATTGAAGAGAGACAAGAAAAAGAGTAATAGTTGCAAGGAAGAGAAAAGATACGTCTATGCAAAATAGAGTGAGATTATAGAGGCTATTGAAAAAGAAGAGTTGTTTTTACTTTTCTATTGCAAGGGAACATTTGTTTCTACTAATGATCATTTGTCTTCTTTGTCTAATGCTATAGTAAAGGTTATTGAGGAGTTCCAGGATGTCTTCCCCGAAGAGATGCTCGGTGGACTTCCTCCCTTCAGAGGGTTGAGCATCAAACTCATTTGGTACCCAGAGTGGTGTTACCAAATACAGTCACTTATAGAAGTCCTCCCGAAGAGACCAGGGAGTTCAGAAGACAAAGTAGAGGAATTGCTCTCCAAAGGATATGTAAGAGAAAGCTTAAGGCCCTTGTGTCGTTCCCGTTTTATTAGTTCCAGAGAAAGATGGTACATGGCATATGTGTGCAGATTGTAGTGCCCTTAATAACATAACTATCAAGGATAGATATCTTATTCCTAGATTAGATGATTTTCTTGATGAGTTGCATGGTTTCAAATATTTTCAAAGATTGATTAAAACTCAGGTTATCATCAAATTAGAATGAGGGAAGGGATGAGCGGAAAACGGCTTTCAAAACTACTTTTGGTCTTTATAAGTGTCTAGTCATGCCTTTTTTTTTAATTAATGCTCCTAGTACATTCATGAGACATATGCATCATGTTTTGAAGAATTTCAGTGGTAAATTTTTTGTTATCTATTTTGATGATATCTTGATTTATAGCAAAACTTATGAAGATCATTTGCATCATCTTAAATAAGTTTTGTTATTTTTGAGAAGTGAGAAGCTATATGCTAACCTTGGAAAATGTGAGTTTTGTTTGGAAAAAGTGACTTTCCTAGGTTATGTGGTGAGTTCTCAAGGTCTTCATGTGGATCAAGAGAAGGTGAAAGAAATCAAAGAATGGTCTACTCCCAAACATACATCTGAAGTGAGGCACTTCCTTGGTTTGGCAAGTTTTTATAGGAGGTTAATCAAGGATTTTAGGACTATTTCTAGTCCTTCGACGAATGTTATATAGAAGAAGAATGAATTCAAGTGGAAGGAGAGCCAAGAGAAGGCATTCAAACTCCTAAAGGAGAGGTTGAGTAGTGCACCTCTACTTACACTACCTAACTTTGTAATGATGTTTGAGATAGAATGTGATGCCTCAAGTATTAGTATTGGTGGAGTATTAATGCAAGATAAAAAACCCTTGGCTTATTTTAGTGAAAATTTGACCGGTGCGGCATTGAATTATGCAACGTATGATAAGGAGCTTTATGCATTTGTGAGAACTTTGAAACATTGGCAACATTATTTGTGGCCAAAGGAGTTTTCGGTGCACACCGATCATGAGTCCTTGAAATTTCTTAAAGGACAACAAAAAAGTTTAACAAGAGACATGCAAGATGGATGGAGTTTATTGAGACTTTTCCATACATCATTCATTACAAGAAAGGTAAAGAAAAGATTGCAGCCGATGTATTGTCAAGAAGGTACACTCTTATCTCTACTTTACAAGCTCAAATTCTTGGTTTTGAGATACTTAAGGAATTATACGCTAGTGACCGAGATTTTAAGGATATCTTTCAGAATTACTTGCTTGTACCTAGTGATAAGTACTATACATAATGGTTTTCTTTACTATGAAGGAAAATTATGTATTCCATCTTGTTCTACTAGATTGTTGTTGGTGAGAGAGGCTCATTGTGGTGGTTTAATGGGACATTTTTAGACCACTAAAACTTATGATATCTTGCATGAGCATTTCTTTTGGCCTCACATGAGAAAAGAAGTTGAAAAGTTTCTTGAAAATTGCTTGGATTGTAAAAGGGCTAAATCTACTTCCTTACCAAGTGGTCTTTATACTCCTTAGGATGTGCCTAAAGTTCCTTGGGTTGATATCTCTATAGATTTTATTCTTAGCGTGTCTAAATCACCTAAAGGAATGGATTCTATCCTTATTGTAGTAGATAGGTTTTCTAAAATGGCTCATTTCATACCTTGCAAGAAAACTGATGATGCTAGCCATGTAGCAAACTTGTTCTTTACTTGAGTGGTGCGATTCCATGGAATCTCTAAGACTATTGTCTCGGATCGTGTCACCAAATTCCTTAGTCATTTTTTGCGTGTTTTGTGGAGGAAACTTGGTACTGACTTGTTGTATTCTACTGCTTGCCACCCACAAACCAATGGCCAAACGGAGGTGGTCAAGAGGGCCATTGGGCAACTTCTTAGGGCCATCCTTAAGAAGAATTTGCACCAATGGGAAGAAGTCCTCCCTCACATTGAGTTTGCTTACAATAAGGCTAAACATTCTACTACTTCCTTTTCTCCTTTTAAGATTGTCTATGGTTTTAATCCTTTGACTCCATTTGATTTTGTTCCTTTGCCTATAGATCATATTGTGAGCTTGGATGGAAATTGCAAGGTGGAGCTTATCAAGTCCATTTAATGCCAAGGTGCATGATGCCATTAAGACCAAACATAAGAAATTTGTGGCTACACGAAATGTTGGAAGGAAATGTGTTGTGTTTGAATCTGGTGATTGGGTTTAGGTTCATCTTAAGAAGGAACATTTTCCTTCTCAACGCAAGAACAAGCTTGATGCTCGTGGTGATGGACCTTTTCAAGTTCTAGAGCATCTTAATTATCATGCTTATTGAATTGATCTTTCGGGTGAATACAATGTTAGTGCTACTTTTAATGTTTCTGATTTGTCTCCTTTTGATGTCAGTGAAGATTCGAGGATGAATATTTTCAAAGGTGGGGTGGATGATGTGAACTAGATGAGTCAATCACCTATAGAAGTGAAGAATTGACCAATCACTAGAGCTCAAAGAAGGAAACTAAAGATGCTTGAAGATAATAGTATGGTTGATTATTTAGAGGAAGCTTTAAAGAGCAAGTTCGAAGGGTTTGAAGGTTAAGAAAGGGCTTCTAAGTTGTTCTCCATGTGTTCGATCAGTAAGGACCAAACAAAAGAACAAATAGGAGGAGAAATTGGCTAAGTATTTGCTGGAAACTACCCTACCTCCAACAGTAGCCCCTGGCCTACCATCACCAGCAGGCTTCTGGATAGATAGGCTTGGAAGATGACAACCTACCACAGACAGTAGGTTCTATCCTACCATCGCCAGTAGGTCTCGGGAGGAAAAGTGGCTTTATAATTTTTAGGCAAGATTTTATTTTTAAACACATTTTCAAACTTTTAATCAAGGGCTTAATAGGTATTTTAAGACAAT
Source organism: Catharanthus roseus (assembly GCA_028651295.1). Classification (NCBI taxonomy): domain Eukaryota; kingdom Viridiplantae; phylum Streptophyta; class Magnoliopsida; order Gentianales; family Apocynaceae; genus Catharanthus; species Catharanthus roseus. The sequence goes on along the minus strand of JAPQWS010000153.1, from coordinate 26,375,160 downwards.
AATCAATATATTAATTAAGTTAAGTCCTTAGCCTATAAAAACCCATTAATAGGCTCATTGAAAAGACAATTGATGAATTTTTGTTGAAATTGTTGAGAGAGAATTCTCCTTGTCTCTAGGGTTCTTCACCTTTGCTTAGTTAGCTAGTTAATGGTTAATGTCATCAGTTGTAAACAATTGATTGCCTTAGGTTTAGGAATCTATGGGATTCAATTGATCATCTTAATTCATTTCATTGATTGAGTCATAGGGTTCTTGTTCTTTGATTCAATTAATCCTAGCTCTTCTAGATTTTGTAGTTGGGGGTTTTGAGGCCTTAGTTTACTCAAGGTTCTTCCTATCAATTTAAGAAAGAGTTTTGTCTCTAATGTTAGGTTTATGGGGCTTAGATGCTCATAGGTTTTCCATTGGAGTGTTAAAGCAACAAAATCCTCAATAGAGGTTCTTTATGAAGGAGGTGATCTTGGGAAGGTGTTGAATCAAATCTACTTGCAATTGAAGATTCACATCAATATATATCATCAATATACATATATATGAGCATGTATTTATATATATGTATATATATGTATATAATATATATATATGTATATAGATATACGTCTATATATATATGTATGCATATATATAAATATACATATAAATATATATATATATATATACATATGTATATATATACACACACACATATATTCTAGCCCATACAATTCTCTACTTTGAAAATTTTCTATATTGCCCAAGTCAAAAAGGAACATGGTACGTCACCTTTTTGTGGTAATTCCTTGGATTCTTTTTTCTCCATACATGGTAATTCACTTTTTTTATATGGTTCAGATAGATTCTTAAAGATTTGATCCATATATAAGTATATATATGTATATATATATAAAAATATATATACATATTTATATATATGTATACATGTATATATATATGGTGTGTATGTGTGTGTATTACAGACATAGATATAAATATATATATGTATATATATATGTGTGTATATGTATATATATATGTATATGTATACGTATATACATATATATGTATATGTATATGTATATATATACACACATATATATATTCAAGCAAATCCAATTCTCTCCTTCGAAAAAAATTTGTATTGCCCAAGTCAAAAAGTAACATGTTACGTCACCTTTTTGTGCTCAAATATGTGTGTGTGTGCGTGCATGTGTGTATTACACACCACACAAATATATATATGTATATGTATATGTATGTATATGTGTGTTTGTGTGTGTCTATATATATATATGGTGTTACGTCACTTGTCACTTGTCGTGTTAATTCTCTGGATTCTTTTTCTTTATACATGGTAATTCACTTTTTCGATATTGTTCAGTTACTTTTGCTTATTGACTTGATCCAGAACATAACTATTATTCTTCTTTATGCGTTCTTTCTCTCTCTCTCTCTCCTCATCCACAATTCCTTTGTCTCTCGACACTCCACAACTTCTTTTACATTCCTTTTGCCAACCCGCATTAATTAAAGCACATCCAAATTTTTTCTCTGGAAAATTTTTTACTGACCAGGTCTAAAAGTGATAACCTAGACCATACAACTATTGTGTAATGCGGCATCTATCATATTAATTCCTTGAATTCTTTTTCTTCGTATAGGAAGTAACATGCTATCACATTTCTCAATAATATCTACCATCCTTAGAGATCTAATTTGATAATCATTTACTCTAATTTAGCCTGCTTGTCTCAAGAAGTGACCCTTAACTCTTAAGTAAACACTTAGAGACTTATTCGCAAGACCTTGGTTATTAATTAAATTATTCCAGACAATCACAAAGGGTGATTCCCATAGAAGCTATCATACGAGTCTGTCTTTACTAACTAAGTTAATATGCTCAACATATAGAGTACACCAAGCCCTTGAGTAGAGATCTTTTCCTATAGCGTATCTAACTAGACAATCCTTAGTTTTTCTAGGCTACAAACTCATAATCAAATCATAATGCACTCGTCCACATTGTACCATGGTGATAGTCTTAGTTTCTCTCTTTTATACCAGCTTTATAGAAACTACTATTACTAGTTGACCAGTCCTTTATACTCAAAGTACACTTACACAAGTGATAAATCGTCCATTTATCTATGTTTTATATACTTTTACACTTAACTTTGTGAAGAAATTGGCTTTAAACATATGTTTTGTGAGGAAATCGGATTTAAACTTTCATAAAAGACCCACTATATTCACTAAAGAAAAAACATGTACCAATCGATTCTTTTAAACTTACCGACCGAATTTCAGTCGGTATTTTGTTTTCCCTAAAATAAAAAAATAAAAAAGAGAGGGCCACGTTTGGCCCCATCCCCACCGACCCTGACCCCCGACAAGCTTGAATTTAAATATTGATATTTGCTTTAGAGGGAGGTTTGCACATGTAACCTCCAAGCTAGAAGTCTATGATTTAAACAATTTCTCTATGGAAGTTGTGCAACTTGTGCAATAATATATATATATATAATTTAAACATATAAAATGTAAAAAATATATAGAATTACTGACTGATTTTGTTTCAGCCGATAATCAGTGCGTTCATGTGAGTAATTATTTAATGTAAAGTCAAAATTCCAAATAACTTAATCAGTCTAGTTTTGAATCTACATAGAAATATAATAGGCTCTATTAAAGATATAACCTTCTTGCCAAGAAATTAGTTTAGTTTTAAATAATGGAATTTTCTCGTTGATCAGTGAAGGTAAAGTTTTGTTTTGCAAGAAAGATCACAAATTTGCATTAATAAAACACTAGTCCGATCATTAGCCTTTTGGTTCAGCTTTCTTACTGATTTCTCTTAACGTTTTTCTTAATTTAATTAATCCTGAACTAAAATCATCGACTTCGATTAGGTTAAATAGTAAGTATTGGTAACTAAATAAAAATCTCTGCGGTATCGACCTTGATTATAGTATAGTTGAATAAGCACACTTGCTAGGTTAATTTTAGCACATCAACAGTCAGTCATGAGAAAGATACTCATTCATTTGAGGTAAGTCATCCACAAAGGAAACTACCATGCAATAACCTTTTATTGGATAGCATACCCAACTCCATCAAACAACCAAGAACAAGATTACTTGTATCTTAAGCCATAACGCTACACTTTACTATGAAGCATGACCCGTACATAGACTATCTACTTAAATATTTGGACCTTATGTGAAGTAAACATGCATCAAACTCAAACCTGAATCTACATGAAAGATCGTTTTAATATATTTCAAATATTACATAAAAAAAAAAAGTATTTTTGAGCATATATTCCAACATTTTCTGTAATAACTGTTATAGGCCACCATCTAAAATTGGATAAATCCACCAATGAACTGTCCATACCAAGCATTGTAAGAGTGTATGTTGAGATGGATCTCTTGAAAGCTTTTCCTCATTGGATTTGGATTGGGATAGGCAGCAACAAATGTTTTGGATAGGCTGTAATATATGATAACCTTCCATCCTACTGCTCTTCTTACTCGAAATCGGGGCATAGTGTCGCCACATGCAGAAAAAAGGTCGCCTCTGGTTGCAATAGTGTCACCACATCCTATAGCCAATATGAAACAAATCTTCTTTTCTCATGCCTCTGATTTCCTCGTCATTTCTTGTGCACCCCTTACTAATTCTAGTTCATGGAATTCGATTGCCTTGAACTCGTTCCCTCCTATTTGTATCATAGTCCCATTGCCAAGAGAATGCAATCCCTAGCATGCTCTCTAGCATGGATAAAACTCTAAATGAACAATCTTCATTAGACCTTTATCAAGGCACTTTCCAAATTGCAGCTAAATTTCAAAATACATTAGTTCCTTTATTGAATGAAATTGCATGTGTGTCTGAAGTTGAGACCTCGATTCTAAGCATAACAAAATAAAACCTAATGTTAACTATATACCTCACGCTACTTTGGCTTCATAGAAACGCCTTGAAATTTCAAAGTCTGAACACCAAAAAAAAATTATTCACTAGCTTCAATGAATTCGGTTGCCTATATACTACAAATACTAAATTACCCTCGTTTTAGTATGGCAAAGACATCTGTCCCCCAAGCATAGTACACCTTCTACTTTGGAGCTCATAGTAGAAGATATAGGTAAAGATTCCCATGTGACTATTACTATAGTTCAGAAATTTTTATTAATTTTAATGATTACATTCTTCAAGATGGATCTGTTCCAGTTCGAATTCTTAAAGGAAAGAAAGGAAAATTTCGAGACGAGGGCACCATTTTGACTATACAAAAAATTAGGCTTGACAATATTTCTTTTTTTATGTTGTCTCTATTTTTTCAATAGTGGATTTGTTTCCACTTTTTTTATCTAAGTCTTTTGTATCGTCCTCTTTATCTTTTTTCATCGAACTAATATCAGGGGCATGCCTACCATGTTCCATCTTTGTTATTTAAAAAAGAAAAAGAAAAAATCAATTAATTGCAACAATTGGGGACCAGTGTCTCAGAGATCTTCTAATGTGCAGGCCGATTTTCGAGTATATCTATTCGTAGTCAATACAGTTTCATCACGGAGATGTATGAATAAGGGTTACAATGATGTCATTGAGAACTCATTTGCATTTGTAATTGAAAAGGAAAATAGGAGGACAAGATTAAAAATCAGGTTAGTTTATTAAATACAAAGAAAAATATTGGAATATATTGATATTTTCATATTAGAGGGATTTGATTCCTATTACTTCATATTATTGTAAATCCTACAATATTATGATTAGCTAGAATTAGGAAGCCTTCCTTGTATATGATATCTTTCTTTCTAGACTTAGGACAATTGCAATTATATAAATTGTATTTTCTATCAATGAAAAGATAGAAAACAACGATTGTTTTCCCCACTGGAAACTTTCATGATATCAGAGTCTGCCTTCTCTCAAAATGAGTAAAGATAAGGAAAATGAAGAAACCAGTGCTATTTCAGACATACAGGAAGAAAGTCCGATCTGAAAAAGTACAGCAAAGAAAAATGCTTATTACATGGCTTCATTAGATGGATCTGGGATGATCATAACCCAGGTTCAACTGAAGGAAGGTGTCATAGGCCATCGCGTAAGTACATTGAATGGGACAAAGTTTTGTGATTGACCCTTTGTTCAAAAAAGAAGTTGGGATTCATTGATGGAACGATCCCAATGCCAGAGAATGATCTAGACAAGGAGGAAGAGTGGTAGGAGATTAACATGTTAGTTAACTCCTGGATTCTTAACACGATCGAACCAGGCCTACAATCATTTGTGAATTACTTGGAACGGGTAGATAGGTAGACCTTAAAGAGAGATTCTTAGTGGGTAACGGACCAAGAAAATAAGAGTTGAAAAGCCGCGTTGGCAAACTGCAAACAAGGGCGAGATTCAGTAAATACTTACTACCATCGCTTGAAGAAACTTTGGCAAGAATTGCAACATTACATGAAATTACCCACATCTAAGGCCACTGCTCTTATTAACAAAAAAAGAGAAGAAGAGGAAGTTTATCAATTTCTTATGGGTCTCAATGATTCTGCCAATAGTACTACTACTCAAGTATCATCCAAGAAGAGCCCTCTCCCAAAATTAAGAATGTCTTTGATAGAATATGTAGAGAAGAATAGCACCAAAACCTCTCACGTGTGGCAACAACTGAAGAAGAAAACGGCGGCAATGGAAGAAGCTTTTGTTATTACCAAAGCACCTTCAAATTTGGCCTCCCAACGCCCCACCTGTGCCCACTGCCATAAGCAAGGGCATAACATGACAAGCTACTATCAGTTGCATGGGTTCTCCAAAGGGTGAAATGAACGAAACAAAAGCAGCGGTGACACTGGCCTTGGACACGACAAAGGAGGAGGTCAAACGCGAGGGAGAGAAGGAGGTGCAGGACGTGGACATCAGCAAGCTAGATAAGCACAACCGGCAGCTGGATGGGCTAACACCGTGGTGGAGGTTGATGTGGGCAACGGCAATGGCATCTCACTGGCGCCAACCATCAGGAGCAGCAGCTCCGGTATTCCGACTCTAACAAATGAGCAGTGGCATTTCTTGCTAACCATGCTCAAGAATCACTCCTCCTTAGACAAGCTTTCTAGTAAGAAATATAATCAGTGGACTGTGGATTCAACATGTTCTCACCACATGACTGGTAGGAAAGATTTCCTTAAGAATATAAAAGGTTATGTTAACCTTTTTCTCAGTAGTCGTCTTCATCTGATTAAAAACAAAACCCTAAACCCTAGAACGGCGATAATAGTATCTAGCCTTCCTCTCTCCAAAATTCCACGTATTACTAGATAGTCAAGATTAGTTCTGAACAGTTTTTTCATAACATAGAAGGGGCTAGCATCCTGATCGCTTGCAGAGGAGTTCGTCGCGTGGATACCAGTAGAGGGCGAAGCGTAAACAGTAGCGCCTCCACCGAACAGTCAAAAACGTTGAGGTAATTTCTATCCAATCGCTTTTTCTAGTATGCGCAGATCCTGTTGGTGGATTTTCGTAGTTTTATTTTATTTATTTTTGCCTACAGATTCCTACACTGGTATCAGAGCCTCGTACATACTAGTTTTACTGATTTTATCTATTTTCGCTTTTGATTACATGTGTTGTTTCCAATCGGCCTTATAGTAAGGTTTCATATTAGTGTAATAATCATAGTAAATTGAATTATAGGATTCGCATATATCATATTCTTTTTTACTTATTAATGCGATTAAATAAACAGAATGTTGCTACTGCCAAATTGTTTGGCGTACAGGGTGTAATCTGTGCAATTTAATTGCTAAACTAATATGTAGAACACATAATTTAATGTTTAACTGTTAAACAAAATTTCTGGCGGTATGATTTTTAGGGTTTATGACAGCAGTAACTCATTCAATGAGTTAGAAAGAAAAATCGTTTTTCTTTTCGGGGGTGCTGCCCCAAGAGACCCCCTGGGACCGCCGTTTTCTTTTCGAGGCTTCGTCCCTGGAAACCTATCGTTGTTTTTGGGCACGTTTCTGTCTATCTTTAGATGCATGGTGCATAACATGGCCCTTTACCTCTTGTGATTGGTTGGTTTATTTTGTTAATGGGTTGGAATATTTTTAAATACAGCCTGCGTGTCGTCATTTTCATTGATGTAGTATTATCAAGCTTTACTAGAATAGGTTCATTCTATTTCCTATTCCTATATATGTTTTTCTATCCTATGTAACAAGATCAGAAGGCCAAAATGTTGAAAGCAAGCTCATGGAGACGAAGACTTACCTAGATTGACTTTTGACTTCCATGAGGCTCGTGGAAGTCAATATAGGATTGGGACCATGCTATGACACGTTTTTTTTTCTACGTATATATTATGCATGTGATGTTTAGTTTATTTCCTTTTATTTTATTGGATATATGTTTTATGAAATAATATATATTAAAGGAAGAAGGTTTTTGAAACCATGTAAAAAATTAAGTTATAAAATGCCTCCCATGATCATAAGCACTTCTCCATGCTTGGATCATCATTTTGTCTCATTGCCGAAGCAAGAGATAAATGGTTACCTAAGTAGGGAAGATGGAAAATGGTGATTTCCATATGCTTGGAAATGTTTGGCTTAACTAGGCGATCAAAATGGTTTTGAGCGTAGGGCATCATATGGGATTTTACCGGTACATATAGATGTAAATCCCATTAATCCATTTTTCTCTAATTATGGGTGTTAAGCCAAAGCTTAGTTATGATTATTATAAAATGGAATATTTCTACCCATGATCTATATCAAGTGTTGAATATTTCAAGAAAAAAATTTATGCTTCATTTATTTAATTTTACTTTGCAAATTCTATGTAGATAATGGCCTCAAAAAATTCAAACACTTCGTTGCAATCCGTGCTTGAAAAGAATAAGCTTAGTGGGACTAACTTTCTTGATTGGGCACGAAATTTAAGGATTGTCCTTAAACAAGAAAAAAGGCTATATGTACTTGAGAACTCTATCCCTAATCAACCAGCTAACAACGCTCCTAAAGTCGAAAAAGATGCTTATAGTAAGCACAAGGATGATTCTAATGATGTAACATGTCTCATGTTGGCTACGATGCAATCTGAGTTGCAAAAGCAATTCGAGGAAGTTGAGGCTTATGAGATGATGAAACAGCTCAAGGAAATGTTCCAAGAATAAGCAAATCAAGAGAGATATCTTACTACTAAGGCATTGAATACCTGCAAAATGACCCCTGGCACTTCAGTTAGTGCTCATGTCCTTAAGATGAAGGGGTATTTTGATCAGCCTGAAAAACTTGGAGCACCTGTAAGTCATGACTTGGCTACTAACATGATCTTGCCTCTTTGACTTCTGACTATGATCAGTTTGTCATGAACTTCAATATGCATAATATGAAAAAATCCATAAATGAATCGCACGGGATGCTCAAGCAGGCTAAACAAAACATTAGGAAGTCTACTCCTAATGTTCTGATGGTTCAGAAGGGGCAGTTCAAGAGGAACAAGGGAAAGGGAAAGGATATGGCCAAGAAGGGTAAAGGCAAGCAGAAGCCTAAGCCCAAGGTTAAACCACCAAAAGAAGGGACTTACTTCCACTGCAATGAACCTGGTCATTGGAAGAGGAATTGCAAGCTCTACTTGGAAGAAAAGAAGAAGCAAAAGGCCAGTGAGACTGCCGCTTCAAGTATTTTCGTTATAGGAATTAATATGTCTACTCCTACTTCATGGGTATTAGATACCGGAAGTGGAGCTCACATTTGTGTAAATGTGACGGGACTCAAAAGGAGCAGATCTTTGGCAAAAGGAGAGGTGGACCTGCGAGTTGCAAATGGAGCAAAAGTTGCGGTTGTAGCTGTAGGGACATTTGATTTACTTTTGCCTAATGGGCTTATCATTGGACTTAAAGATTGTTATTGTGTTCCTGGTATGAGTAAGAACATCATTTCAGTTTCTTGTTTGGATATTGATGGTTTTGAATTTAATACTAAGAATGGTAAAAGTTCTATTTATAAAAATGGTATTTTCTATGGGGATGCCTCTTTACGTAATGGACTTTACATTCTTAACCTACATGATTCCATTAGTAAGCCCATCTATAACATAAATACAAAGAAATTTAAATCTAATAATTTATATCAAACTTACTTCTAGCATTGTCATTTGGGCCACATAAATGAGAAACGTATATCCAAACTCCATCAAGATGGACTTTTATCTTCATTCGACCTTGAGTCTTATGAAAAATGCGATTCTTGTTTATTGGGCAAAATGACCAAAAGTCCATTTACAGGACAAAGTGAAAGAGCTACCGATTTATTAGAACTTATACATACCGATGTATGTGGACCAATGAGAACACAAGCCAGAGGAGGTTTTCAGTACTTCATTACATTCACAGATGATTTCAATAGATATGGTTATGTCTATATAATGAAACATAAATATTATTCCTTTCAAAAGTTTAAGGAAGTTCAAAATGAAGTACATAATCAACTTGGAAGGAGTATCAAATTACTTCGATCAGATCGAGGTGGTGAATACTTAGGCCAAGAGTTTGACGAACATCTAAAAAATTGTGGGACAGTATCACAATTAACTCCACCAGGAACACCATAATGGAATGGTATGTCTGAATGCAGAAATCGAACTCTATTAGATATGGTTCGATCTATGATAAGTCAAACAGATCTTCCAATTTCTTTTTGGGGTTATGCTCTAGAAAGAGTTCCATCTAAAACTATTCAGAAGACACCATATGAGATGTGGACCGGGAAACAACCTACTTTAGCAAATCTCAAAATTTGGGGATATGATGCTTATGTGAACCCATCATTATTTGTAAAACTGGCACCCAAATATGATAAGTGTCTGTTTGTGGGATATCCTAAGGAAACTAAAGAATACTATTTCTATCTTCCATCTGAAAACAAAGTGTTTGTTGCTCGGAACGGAATTTTCCTTGAAAGCGAATTCGTTTCCAAAAAAGTTAGTAGGAGTAGAATCTATCTTGAAGAAGCTCAAGGACAGCAAACAATTTCTGAACCGAGTATGGACACTCAGTTGGACTCACGTATTCATACTGAGCACGAACCTTTGACACAAGGCCCAAGAAGGTCTGGTAGGATTCCTCAGATACCACTGAGATATGGATTTCTTGTGACTGAGGATCATAATGTTGATCTTATTGATCAAAGTGAACCTAATTCCTACCAAGATGCTATTCATAGTCCTGAATCTAGCAAATGGCCTGAAGCTATGTAATCATAAATGCAATCCATGCATGACAATCAAGTTTGGACTTTGATTGATCCACCTGAAGCTTGCAAGACCATAGGGTGTAAATGGGTTTTCAAAAAGGAAACTGATATAGATAGCAATGTGTACACTTACAAAGCACGACCGGGAGCAAAAGGTTATAGACAAACTCATGGTATAGACTATGACGAAACCTTTTCTCCAATTGCAATGCTTAAGCCAATCAAAATTCTACTTGCCATTGCAGCATAATGATTATGAAATATGGCAAATGGATGTTAAAACTGCTTTTCTTAATGGAAATCTACTGGAGGATGTGTATATGACACAACCTGAAGGTTTTTATTCATCTTTCGAATTCTAGTAAAGTGTGTAAACTCCAAAGATCCATTTATAACTTGAAGCAAGCATCTCGAAGTTGGAATATTCGTTTTGATGAAGCAATTAAAGAATTCAATTTCACCAAGAATGATGATGAACTTTGTGTGTACAAAAGGGTTACAGAAAATGTAGTAGTCTTCTTAGTGCTCTATGTCGATGATATCTTGTTAATTGGGAATGACATCCCCACTTTGCAAAGTGTAAAAACTTGGTTGGGAAGTGTTTTTCAATGAAAGATTTAGGCAAAGCAGCCTATATTCTAGGCATTAGGATCTCTAGAGATAGATCTAAAAACCTAATTGGCCTAAGTCAGAGTGGATATATTGAAAACGTACTAAAAAAGTTCAGTATGCAAGATTCTAAGAGAGGATTCTTGCCGATATCACATGGCGTTAAACTCAGTAAGTCTCAAAGTCCTACCACAAGGGAGGATACAGAACGCATGAGTAAGATTCCTTACGCTTCCGCAATTGGATCGATTATGTACATCATGCTATGCACTCGCCCAGATGTCTCGTATGCATTAAGCATGACTAGCAGATTCCAGTCAAATCCTGGTGAACCACATTGGACTGCAGTCAAAAACATTCTCAAGTACTTAAGAAGGACTAAAGAGATGTTTTTTATCTACGGAGGTCAGGAAGGAGAGCTTATTGTAAATGGTTACACGGATGCTAGCTTTCAGACAAATGTAGATGATTTTAGATCGCAATCTGGATTTGTGTTTTATTTGAATGGAGGTGCTGGGAGCTGGAAGAGTTCAAAGCAAGATACCGTGGCCGATTCTACTACAGAGGTTGAGTATGTTGCTGCTTCTGATACAGCCAAGGAGGTAGTTTGGATCAGAAAGTTCATCACTGAACTAGGTGTGATTCCTAGCATTGTGAACCCAGTGGACCTATATTGTGATAATACAGGAGCCATTACACAAGCTAAGGAACCTAGATCTCATCAACGATCCAAACATATTTTCAGGCGTTTCCATCTCATTCGAGAAATTATTAAGCATGGAGATGTTAAAATTTGCAAAGTAGACACAATGACAATGTTGCAGATCCATTGACAAAGCCACTCCCACAACTTAAGCATGAGAGTCATACTATGTCAATGGGTTTGAGAGTCATGTCAAATTAGTTGTAGGGCAAGTGAGAGATTGTTAGTATATGCCCTAGACCAATTGACTCACATTTGTGATTTGTGAAGCATGTATTTTGAATTGTATTTTCTGCTCTTGGTCATCAAGTATGTGACTTGATAGTAAAACCCTTATAGCTAATAAAATACTATCCTTGTTTGTCCCTTGTTTAATCACATCATGTATTATTAAACTAGTGTGAAGTTGATTGATGATCAAGTTTTACTGATCATGAATATGAGATATAAAATCAATTCATAAATACATATTGAGAATATTGTATTGGACATGACCCAAATGAAGAAGAAATATTATATGGGTTTAAGTCATAAGTATTTCGTCTCAGTTTTATATTTGGTGTCCTTTGACCTAATGTTTCTAATGCTTCTTGCATGGGGAGAAAATATGTTTTGACATAGTCAAACATCACGTTTAATTAGGTGATTATTATGACTATTGGTTGGCCTATTTTCTTGTCATTGCTTGAATATTGGAGATAGTGAAAGGGATTTGTCCCTCTCTTTTAGAGAGAGATATCCATGGGTCCCTTGATAAGGAAGACTAGAAAATATGCATGGCCATGCTCAAATAAGTATTAATAAGGTGTTATTAATATTATTTGTCAGAATAGTCTGCCTAGTGATCAAGTAAATGGTTAATTACGTTTTATAAGGATGATTCGGTCCATGCCTTATACTTAATTAGGTATCGTATGACAAAAAGACTAAATATTAAATATGATGCTAGGTTATTATTGCTTTTACTTAACTTGGTTAAGCATAATGTCTTGCTAGAGGCCGCTTATGTTTTGTGAATAAATGTCTAGGACATTTTTCATTCACTGCCAACGTTAAGTGAACCTACAGGGTCACACGCATAGACGATCTTGTGAGCACAATGTCTACGTTCAATGAATCTAGATTGTGTCAAGATTCGTTGAACGTATACAAAAGGGGAATTAGATTCCATATTGTATTTTTTGATAAGTTAATAAGTAACTAATTTTATTTATCGGATAAATGAAATTAATTACTTAATATTACTCATCCAATCGTTGGATGATTATAGGAATAGATGGACGAGTTTAAACTGTCATTAGATGACAATTAGGGTTATGATATTGACAGCTATAAAAGGTTATGTTAACCTTCTTCTTGGTAGCCGTCTTCATCTGATTAAAAACAAAACCCTAGAACAGCGATAGCAGTATCTAGCCTCCCTCTCTCCGAAATTTCACGTATTACCAGATAGTCAAGATTAGTTTTAAACAGTTTTTTTCAGAACACAAAAGGGACTAGCATCCCGATTGCTCAGAAGAGTTCGTGCGTGGATACCAGTAGAGGGTGAAGCACCGAACAGCCAAAAACGTTGAGGTAATTTCTATCCAATCGTTTTTTCTAGTATGTACAGATCATGTTGGTGGATTTCCATAGTTTTATTTTAGTTGTTTTTGCCTACGGATTCCTACAGTTACATGATAATCTTTTCTTTGATCTTCTTGTTGCTAATTTCTCATTGTCTTGTGCAATTATGTGGAGTAATATTCATATTTTCTTTGGATTTTTTGTTGAAAGTGGTTTAGATGAGAGAGTTAGTTGGTTCCCTTGGTCTATATATAGTTATTTTCATGATAAGTTTAAAGGAGAGCTTGTTGAGAATTGTGATTATGAATCATCTTTCATTTATGCTTTTATGAAAAATCTTGAAGGGTTTATTCCTCCCATTCAATTCTTGAGCCTTGTGAGTCATAAATTTGAATTTCCTCATGATGAACAAAAGGTTTTAATTGTTAATGGATTTATGAAAGCTTTGTTATTAGGAAACCTCCATGGGTCTCAATTCTATCATTTTCATTTCAAGGAATTCATGGGATTGCTATTTTGTGAAAAGAAAATGAATGGTAGTTTTAAGGTGCTTAAAGTTCATCCTTGTGATCTTGTGAAAATTACCTTTGAAAATGGTGTTTTTGAACTAACTTTGAAAGATTTTTGGGAGAAACTTGTTTACCCTATTTCCTTTATTGATTGTCTTTTGAAACGTGACATTTTAAAAGACTTCTTAGTTTAAAACACAACTTCTTGTGTCAAGCTTTTAAATCAATCCGTTCGTGGTATTTTGCTTTATTCTCTAACCTTCAAGGAGCGTTTGGACAAGTTGATTTCACTTCTCTATTACAAAGAGGAACTCGGCGGACTTTCTTCACTTAAGGAAATGGAACATCAAAGTGATTTAGTTACCAGTATTGAAATGTGCTACTCATGATAAGGAGTCCTATGAATTGTTTCTCCAAGAAAAATAAAACCTCAACAAGAGATGTGCAAGAGGAATGAAATTCATAAGGACATTTCAATGTGTCAATTGGTACAAGAGAGGTAAAGAAAATATTGTAGCCAATGCTTTGTCAAAAAGGTATATTCTATTCTTTGCTATAGAAGCTCAATTATTTGGTTTTGATATGATTAAGGAAGTACATGCTAGTGATAATGAATTCAAGAACATATTTGATGCATGTTTGGTGGTGCATAATAATGAGTACCTTATACATGATGATATTATTTACCATGTTGGTAAGTTGTGCATTCCTTCTTATTTTTCTAGATTATTGATAGTTAAAAAAGCTCAATGTTGTGTTTTGATATATCAATTCATTATTTCCGATACTTATGATATTGTACATGAGCATCTCTTTTGGCTTGGCATGAAAAGAGATATAGAAAGGTTTAATGATAATTGCTTAGAGTATAAAAGAGCTAATTCTATATCTTTGCCACATGGACATTATATTTCTTTGAATATGCCTATAGAACTTTGTGTAGACATATCTTTGGAGTTTATATTTAGATTACTTAGGTTTCTTAAAGGCATGGATTCTTTATTTGTTGTGGCTTATGTTGATGAGATATTGAATGGTAGGAAAACCTTTAAAGATTATTGGTTGCATTTTCAACAAGTTTTGTTTGTTTTGAGAAATGAGAAATCACATGCTAATCTTGGGACATATGAGTTTTGTGTTAAACATGGTTCTTTCCAAGGTTATATGGTGAGTTTTCAAGGTTTCCAAGTGGGTGCAAATATGGTGCAAGCAACCCAGGATTGGATTATTTCCAAGAGTGCCTTTGAGGAGGAAAGCTTCCATGGTTTAACAAACTTTTATAAGAGCTTCAACAAGGAACTTAGCATGCTAGCTAGTCTTTTGATGGATGTACCCAAGAAGAAGATCGGATTTCCTTGGAAAATTTGTTTATTTCTTATAGCGATTGTTTCTAATCAAGTTCTTTATTCTACTACTCTTTAATCTTCTCTTGAAGTTTACTATGGTTTCAAGCTTCTAACGTCTTTTGCTTTGATTCCTTTATCTATAGGTCATGTTTTGTGCATGGAAGAAAAGACGAATGTGAAGTTATTCAAGTATATTCATTCCAAGAGTCATGACGTTGTTCATGCCAACAACATAAAGTTTGGAATGCAATGTTTTGGTCTTTAATCAGGGAGGGTTGGGTTGGCGTCACATTGGTTTTGATTGAAGTTCTTCCCAACACCAATCTAAGTTTGATGCCTTGGAAATGAGCCTTTGCACAATCTTAAATGCTTTAGTGCTTCTATAATTACTTTTCTGATTGAATTTCATTTAGGGTTTTGATATGTCTTGATTCAATATTTTGGTATGTCTTTATTTAATGTAGGTCAAGATTCAAGGAGAAATCTTTTTAAAGGAGGAGTGGATGATGTAGATCGGGAAAGTTAAGAAGCTAAGGATTTATTAATTGGTCCATTCACTAGTGCAAGGCCGAAGAAGAGCAAGTTTGAAGAGTTTGAAGGTCAAGGAAAGGCATCTAAGTTGTTCACAATTTGCTTATTTAGCAAGGCTTATTCAAGGGAACAATTTGATAGTGAAAATGGCTAAGTATGGGAGAAAAGCCACCCTATAGTTGATGGTTGCCCTGCCCCTACCGTCGCCAGTAGGCTTCTGCCGGGCAATTGCTGAAAGTTTTCATACCTACCACCGACAGTAGGTTCCCCCTACCATCGACGATAGATTTCTGCTGAAGGAATACTTAATGCATTTTATTTTAGTATTTTTTGTTATTTGGCATGTCTTTTCAGTTTTTAATCAAGGGTTTTTGGGTATTTTATGTCATTTAGCCATAGGTTAGCTAGGGCTAGAGTTTAGTCTATAAATACCCCATTATAACTTAATGTAATTGAACAATGATGAATTGAATGAAAGTATAAGAGAATTATTCCAAGTTGCTTCTTGGGTTCTTCATCATCTTAGACTAGCTTGCTAAAGAGTTAATGTCTTTAGTATTGTGAACAATTGAGCCTTAGATTGAAGTATCTATGGACTCAATTTACTGTTCAAATTCCTTTGATTATTTGATTCATAGAGTTTACTTTCTTTGAATCAACTGATTTTGGGTCTTCTAGTTGTGTGGTTTTGGTTTGGAGTGGTTTTGGTTTGGAGGTCTTTGTTCCCTCAAGGTTCTAATTATTAATCTAGGAAAGAATTTAGCCTCTCAATATTGGGTTTATGAGACTTAGTTTCTCATAGGTTTTCTATTGGAGTGTTTGAATTTAAAAATCCTCAATAGAGGTTCTTCAATCAAAAGAGATGATCTTGGGAAGGATTTGGATCCAATTCTATAAATAAAGAGGGTCTACATCAAAACCTTTGCCTTGTATTTCTATGATGATAGTGGATTGGGTCAATGATCACGGCCCCGGCACAAATGTAGGCTTCTCAAGCTGAATTACATTAACAATTATCCTTGTCTTTGTCATTTATCTTTTCTTGTGTTGCCAACACGCTTTATTTCTCTTAACACAACATAGACAATTGTTTCAAAAGTTGGTCTAAGAGTTTAACACTGTTTAAAGTGTATTAGGCTTACTTTCAACCTTTCACAACTATTCTTGATTTCTTATTAAATATTAAAATTTAAAAATATTAGAATAATTTTTTAAAACAAATTTTTTAAAAGCACTTCCTTCAACTGCTTAAAAGAAGTAGAAGCAATAGAGAGCAATTCTTAGGTATTGAACTGTTTAATTCTTTTAGCAACTAATGTTGACTATATACATATAAATAATACTCAAAATTTCATGCTACTATCAACTTAACATATGAAGGTAAAATAAAGGTGTTTGTATAAATTCTAGTTTTGAGATTTTATCCTTTTCTATATTTCGTAAAATTTAACTTGTTTGGGAGAACTAGGGATCTTAATTTGGAAGTTTTTGTATTAAGTTTAACTCAATCCAAACATACACAATTACTTCTTTTATTTTAAGAAAGAAATACACACATTACTGATGTTGATACTATAAATTAAAAATCAACTTATTGAATTGGAGGGATGGCACTTAGTGGAATTGTATAGAATTTCTATTTAATATTTTTGAATTAAGTTCCGTAAAAATTTTATTTGAAAGAGGAAGAGTGAGATAAAAATGAAAAATTTATGCGACTTTTAAAAAATAATTTTTTTAATGTGTCTCGAAGTACATATAATGTAGATTATCTTTTTAATTTATGATATTAGTTTTTTTAGGTATCAATAATTCATTGTACAGTTTTAGACAGTGACGGAACTACCCAAGGGCAAAGGTAGTCCGCCGACTCCCCCATCCAGCTAGAATATCTTAAATGGGGTGTATTGTTGCGGTTTCTCAAGATAGGATCGAGGGCAACTACCATTTAGAGCAAACACTATGTACTGTTATTTTCTTTTAGGGGACAAGTGAAATGACATGGTTTCAATAAGGGATTTTATTATTATTATTTTATTATTATTATTATTAATAAAAGAACCTTAGTGAAATCATATCGTTTCACTAAGGAACTTTTAAGAAAAGAACACAAATCTAACAAGCGTATGTTGTAAATATAATTTTTCTTCTTTCCCAAATATATTCTTACATTATCAATTAAACTTATTTCTCATTCTCCTTCTTCAGTGTAGTCGGCCGCCTGTCACGCACCCTCGTCTAATGTGTAATTCTTTTTCCTTTACAAACTTGATCCTCCATTCTCAAATTTCTAGCTCCACCATTGATTTTAGATTTTATAAAATTTATTAGATTTAAATAGCATATATACATATATACATATATATTACTATATATTACTAGTATATTTTATTCGTGTAAATATACTCGAAGCAAAGGTACACAGGTAGGGAATTTGGGTAGGCTTTTATCTTGATAATATAATAGTAGGGGTTAATTACAAAATTCCCAACAATTTGAGCTAGGAGCAATTTGATTCTGAAACTTAAAAACAGATAGTTTTCCCTCTTAATTCTAAAAACATGAAAATAAATATTTTAATTTTAAAAAATTCTTATATTATATTTATAACATAATATTTTTTTTTAATTTTATTATATTTAGAGTCACCATATTATTTTACATTGAATAATCAAGTTTTTTATTTAAATATTATATTTTTTAACAATATGAAATAAAAAAAATTTTGAAAGAGAAATAAAAAGATATTGGATATACGAAATTTTTAAATCATGCACAAGAAACCGATATGCAGTACTATTATGTGCATAGCCCACTAAGATACAATGCACCGTTTAGGACCTATCTTTTTTATCTTAAGTGTTGGTACTACCACCTTTGCAAGCCACCTCCACACTAAGTGTTTATAGGATGGTTACTTACTACTCCATAACTCATATAGAGTTTTATCTTGT
Source organism: Catharanthus roseus (assembly GCA_028651295.1). Taxonomy (NCBI): domain Eukaryota; kingdom Viridiplantae; phylum Streptophyta; class Magnoliopsida; order Gentianales; family Apocynaceae; genus Catharanthus; species Catharanthus roseus. The sequence continues at coordinate 26,356,692 of JAPQWS010000153.1, read as the reverse complement.
TTCTTGTGGGGTACCCTATTTAAAAGGTACTTACTTGACAAGATAGCTTCACTCCATATGTTAGATGGTAACCCTGAATTTATCAATATCGCATTCATTATTTCTTTCAAAGTACGATTTTTACGTTCAACAAATCCATTATATTGAGGGGTATATAGTGCAGTCACTTCATGAACAATTCCATGTTGTGTAGAAAACTTTGTACTTGGTCGCCATTTTGGTGACAAAATGTATTTTCTTGCCACTACTGAAAGCTTTAGTGACCAAATATTTTGTCACAAAAGAGTCAAACATAGTCGCCATGATATATATTTGGTCGCCACTAATCCTCTCAGTAGCAACAAAATTCTTACACTTGTCGCTATTGCTTCTAATTCATGAGGAAGCTTTTCCTCACCGAAGTTAATTTTTGGTCACCATTTTGTTTACCCGTGAGAAATTTTTCAAAAGCTACTGTTTTGGTCGCCACTTTGTGCATCCATGAAAAGGTTTCCTTGCAAAAGCTATTGTTTTGGTCGCTATTTTATAAATCCGTGAGAAGATATTTCCTCAAAAAGCTATCTTTTCATCACTATTTAGTGCAATCGTGAGAAAAATTTTCCTCATAAAAAAATTTTCCTCACAAAAAGCTATCTTTTTTGTTGCGATTTTGCTTTTGTGAGAAAAAAAGCTATCTTTTTTGTCGCCATTACTGCATTCATGAGAAAATATTTCCTCACAAAAGATATCTTTTTTGTCGCAATTTTGTGTATCGATGAGAAAATATTTCTTCTCAAAAGCTATCATTTTGACTGCATTTTTTAGCATTCGTGAGAAGAATATTTCCTCACATATACTATTATAGTTGCTATTTTGTACAACAACAAAAAGTTTTTCCTCGCAAAAGCTATTATTTTGGTCACTATTTTGTGCATTCGTGAGATATTATTTTCTCACTAAAACCTATTTTTCGCTCACAATTGCAAAATTTACAACCACTGATAAAGAACTTTTATCCTTATTAATTGTATATGAGGCCGATAAAGGCAACTAGGGAATCTATAAAGATAACTCGAAAAATTTCAAAAATTTCATTTTCCCTCCTCTCACTTTCTCTCACTACACTCATTCTCTCTAACATCTCTCTAGGATTACAAACTCCAATCTCAGATCTTGGAAGATCCTACCGTCCAAATTGAAAAAAAATGTTAGTTCTTCAATCTATTCCCTTTTATTTACAATGTTACCGTTTTAGATCATTAAAATATTTGTTAAAAAGGAAAAAATCGAAATTTTAAAAAAAAAATTCTGAAAGTGCCGGAGAACTTCCGACGCCGGCGACCGAAAGTTCTCCGGCACTTTCGCCGGCGAATTTTTTATTTATTTTTTTTTTTTTAATCTCAGATCTTGGAAGATCTGATCGTCCAAATTGAAAAAAAAAAAGTTAGTTCTTCAATCTATTCTCTTTTATTTACAATATTACCGTTTTGAATCGTTGAAATATCTGTTAAAAAAGAAAAAAATCGAAATTTTAAAAAAAAAATTCTGGCAGCACAGCGGCCGGCGAAAGTGTCGGAGAACTTCTGGTGTCGGCGACCGAAAGTTCCCCGGCACTTTCGCCGGCGATGGCCGAAAGTGCCGCCGATTTTTTTTTATTTTTTAATTTTTTTATTTTATTTAATTTTTTTTATTTTTTTTAATTTTTTTAATTTTTTTAAATTTTTTATTTTTTTGATTTTTTTAATTTTTTTTATTTTTTTATTTTTTGTTAATTTATTTTAATTTATTATAATTTTTTTAAAATTTTTTTTATTTTGAAAATCTTTTTATAGGGTTTAGATGTTTTAATTTTTTGTTCACAATATATTTTATTATTTAATTAATTTTGTATATGTAATTTAAGTGTTTGTGACTAGTTGTTTGTATGTGTAGAATGTGTGTGACTAGTTGTTTAACATATTTTATATGATACCCATTTTTTATTGTTAATGTGAATATTATCAATAACTGAAAACCATTATGTTCAGAAGTCAATTTCAATTTTCACCTCCATTTCCAAGATTTCACAAAGGTGTATACTAATCCTGATGCTCTTTATAACCAAAAGAGCTAGAAGTTCTTATAAATAAAAGATTCTCAAAGGATATTCTTACTCAAGGGAAATGGATATATATAACTTGGAAATTCAAGAGACAATTATATAGTAGCTTGTACCTGTCCATGAACATCAGATGCCAAACCAGTAGCTAAAGGTTCTGCTTTTATGACAACATTTGCAAAGTATTCCATTTGGAGAAGCAGGCAGGCCCATCTTGTTTGAACATATGCCCTCATGATCAAGAATGGGAATCGAACAACCCTGTTACAGGCATGTCAAACGAAAATCCGCCTAAAATGCTAAAATGTGATTCTGTTGTACATACCAATAACGTAAAAGGGTAGCAGGTAAATCTTAAAAAAAAAAAAACTGATTTCTTCCATATTCTGTTGTTAAATTGTAGCAGTAGTGTATGGAATCTAAGACGCGATCCGACCAGCCATTAGCAGCCACTACTACCAGAGATATATCATTAATCATAATAGTAAAATGTTCTTGTTGGCTTCAGGTAAAGAACAAAGTTCTACTATTCTTAAAAGCTTGCTCATGACAAATTAACATCCTAACGAAGCAAGTTGAAATTAACAGTATTTATGCTGAGATGAATGAAATGAATTCAGGAATTTAACATTACAAAAAAATGGCAAAATTGCAGGGATTATTTTTTGTTTTGCGACGGTTTCAAACCCCCACTAAATGATTTTGCTGGCCATTTTAAAAATCGCCACACACACCACCATTAATGGTTCCGACTCGCTTGGTAACAGTTTCAACCGCTAGAAAAGAAGATTTTAGATTTTATAAAGGAAACAATACCTTAAAATACCCCAATAATTTTCTTTTTTAAAGAAATTTATTCCCGTCGCTTTAAAACCACACAATATGTTTCTTTTTTTGAAAAATTAATTCACGTCGGTTCAAAACCCCCACAATAATTTATTCTAACTAAAAAAAATATCATTTTTTTCAAACTAAAATCCAATCCAAAAGACCAAAAAAATGGCAGCAGATATGTTTAGCAATTCCTTAAGGCTAAGCAGTTGATACCAATATATATTCAATAACAAAATCATTTCAATTGTAGACTTCCTGTAAACAGATCAATTCACTGACACACCTGACAAAGATCACAGGCAGTTGAAGATGATTTCTTCTTTGCTAGACTGGTAGTTTAGAATCTACAGAATAAACAGATAGTCAGCAAACAAGATACTGATTTACATAATTATGTAAAACTGAAGGTATCACTTCAAAATCTTGGATTCTATTTCTTCCAAGGTCAAGCATTTGGTCTCAGGGACAACAACTGATACAAACACAAGAAATAGCAAAGCAATTGCACCAAATAGAAGAAAGAGATTCTCAGCTCCAAGCAGCTCCTGTAGACATGTTAGAGCAAGAATCAGTTAAATGACCACAAAAGAAAAATTCCATTACTTGAATGATGTTAACCACCTTCAATGGAGAGAAGGCAAAAGTCACTATGGCATTCGAACCAAATTTTTTTGAACTGAAAGACTGATTCCCTTTCCCCTTGTTCGAAGAGGGAATATCTCAGACACCATAAGCCAACTTATTGGGCCAAATGATACCTGAAGTGCACAGTAGAATCAATTTAGTGACTTTCATACACAACGATGATAAGCAGCATATCGTTCTTTGCTATTGACATTATTTTGGATTATTTTGATTTTATTCAGATTGGTTGGCATTATTTCTGGAGTTTAGATATTGATTCCAGAATCTAGAGCAGAATCGCCTTGTTGGGCATTCTGTTTTTGATATATTCTTGAAAACTAAAGTCACTTATAACCTTGGTATAGGAAATACCTAAGATGTGTGGCAATAGAAGGGTACTTTTTTATAACAAGACAAAGGACAATTTCAAGAAAGCTGAACAGCTTTCAGCAACTTCTCTTCCTTGTGAATAAAGCAGTAAAGAACAATGGTGGAAAACCATATACAGATGAGTTATTTGTTGAATTAAAGGTGAGATTTCTTGGCCATGATGGATTCATGCTATTTCACTCTTTTAGTTCGAAACAACTTACAGAAGTACAAACTATGTTGTTCTGTAGAAAGAAGCCATTAAACTTCGTGATCAAACAGCAGAAGTGAGTTCCTTGGAGGACTGTTCCAAACAGGAGATATCCAACAGAAATGGCGTACCATAAGATTAAGATTTGTTGAAACACGAGCAAACTCTTTCTGTAATTAGACACATAAAATCATCAAAGTTTAGGTCATAGTTCCAAGAGCATTTGAAAAAATAGCAAACAATTAACACAAGAGAGGACTCATAGTAGTAATCCTTTGAATTCTAAGAAGAGTTGAAAACCTGAGAAAGATGACATTCAACTCTACCTTTTGAATGTACTTTAAGTTTATACTTTTACTAAGAAATTGCAGTCACTTCTAGTATCGAGAACCATGCCAATTCTTTGTAAAGGATTTCTAGAAGCTGAACCGCCAAAATAAGCAGAAGCAGAAGCAGCATCAAGAAATTATAAATATGTCCCACAGCCCACTCTACTGGAAGCCTTTTGGCTTTTGCTTGACACTTTCAAACAGGTTGTAAACGTTAATAAAAAAAATAGGCCTTATATTTCAATACAGTATTTGACCTTTTTTTGTCATTTAATGTTTCTGATGTTGAGATTTTCATCTTCACATTCTGAAGATTTTCATATGTCAGAAAAAAAAAACTACCCAAACGTGTCGATCCTTCAAAGAATCAATACAGGGGACAAATTTCATGCTCTCTTCTGTATTTTCTGCTCTTGGATTTTTTTATTTTTTTTTTTGGTGGGCATTCAAAGGTGAATTATGACAGCAAATTCTTGAAGTATTATTATCTGGAACTTTGTACGTCTGTAAAGTATTTGAAGCATAATCTGAAGATTTGGCAAACAAATCCCACAAAAACCTGCTGATTCTTGGAGAAATGTCTGATTTTGGTTTACTACCAACATTAGCTTTTGAGTTTAGAGAGAGGAAGCTTCTTACTCGAGATTGTCTATAACATATATTTTAAGAATGTTATAGAAAAAATATTACACAAAACATGTTACAAAATATCCAAATTGATTCAAAACATGTTTAACTTCATGTGTGTTTGATTGCTTTTTTGTGAAATAAATATAAGTGTAGAATCTTTGCATCTCATTCAGGTAACTTCTTAATATAAGTACTGAAATTTCTTACTTTGCAAAAACTCTTTAGGTTTAGTAATAACTCTATCAAGCTATATACCCTATACACCTAGGACAAGAGGGAGATCATAATCCAAAGTTTAGGATACATATCCAAAACAGTGGCTTGAGGAAATCTTATAGTAGTAAACTTATGTTAAAATTTAGGGACCACTTGTGTAAGTTAAAACTTGTTCTTGATATTGATATGAAGAGCATCGAATAGATGAGTAAAGAAGAAATAAGTCTTTGAATAAATGCAGGAAACACCACTCAGTACTCACTCCAAGCCAAAATTACAAGATTATTCTCAACTTGACGTCATGCAAATTTGGAAGACAATTTCTTGAATTAAGAGAAGAAATTATGAGAGGAATACTTCATTGCTTATGTGCCAATAAAAAAAAATGCAGAAATATTGCTCATATCAGATCTTTAGAAATACAATATATTACTGAATGGTAAAAGGGTCACTTTAACAGTCTCCATTCCCTAATCTATCAACAAAAGAATGAAAAATAAGGTTTAGAAAGATTAATCTAAACTTAAGATCATGCATATTTAGAAGACAATTTCTTGAACTAAGAGAAGAAATTATGAGAGGAATGCTTCATTTTTATGTGCTAATATCCAAAAAGCAGGCTGAAATATTGCAACACAAATCATCATACAGAGAGCAAAAAGAATCCTTCAAGCCATTAACACTGAAAATTCTAATATAACAGCTTGCTATAACAATCATGTTCTCTTTTCCTAAAAATTTCCGTTCTTTTAGAACTAATTTCAATCTTAACAAAATTCCAATATTTATTTCTTAACTAAAAATAATCAATTAAATAACAAATTTTTAGAATCAATAGAACGAAGGTGAAGACTCTGTTCAAGAACCCAGATGGAAAAGACGATGATGATGAATTGAAAGAAGAGTTGACAAATCAATAGAAAAACTTAACAGAGGAAGGAAGAAATTTTTGAAAATATAACTAGGAAATACCTCTCTTGCACCAATCTGTTAAGAAAATCCTCTCCACTTCTTCTCTGCATATTCTGCATCTTTCTCTTGTGCTCATTAGCAGCTTTTTTGTTTGAGTTCGTTGAGGGAAATAGCTTACCGTGCAAAGCATATTTCCTAATCCTGTTTTATTTTGAGAGACGGACGTTCTAACAAATCTCTAACACTATTTGTAGAGGGAGCAAAACTGTTTTAAGAAAATTGAAGTAATTCAATACTTGGGATCAATTTTTATTTCCTTTCTTTCTGTTTATTTTACTGTTGTGATTATTGTTTATGTAAAGAGAACAAACTGTTTCCAGTATTATATAACAATGTTTTGCAATAATACAATTACAAATTAACCTACGAATGAAACTGAATACTTATATTAGGAGTATTTTGGTTTTTTTCTGGGCCTGGCCCAGTTTAAAAAATCGGGTATTAAACTGGGCCTTTTTTTTTTTAGCTCTGGCCATAATACAAATGATAACGCACAACGATTGTGCGTTATCAGCTAATCCGCCTATGTGGCTGATAACGCACAACTAGTATGCGTTATGCCTAGTCATAACGCACACCCATTGTGCATTATCAGCCACGTAATTATTTTTTTAAATATTTTTTTAATTTTTTTAAATTTTTTTAATTTTTTTAATTTTTTTTATTTTTTTTAATTTTTTTATTTATTTTTTAATGTTTTTTTAATTTTTTATTTTGTTTACAATTTTGTTATTTAATTTATTTTATTTTTTTGAATGAACATTTTTTTGTTTTTAATCAAAATTTCTTTTGGGAAAACTTATAATTGTATAATTTTTTTTTAGTAATTTTTTTAATGAATTTTTTTTTAATGAAACTTTGTTTTGGAAAAACTTATAATTGTATAATTTTTTTAAAAAGATTGTATTTATTATATTTAACTTATTTTGTGCTATTTATATCATTTTCTTGGAAAATATATTTACATTTTGACAATTTCATCGCAAGTTATTTGAAGAAATAATACTAAAGAAACCGTAAAAATTTCGAGCAATGATGTAGTAATTAGAAGAAATTGAAAGAAAATTTTCATTAATATAAACATGTTTTATTACAACTATTTCAAGAAAATGTCAAACTTATACATTGCTCGGTCCGGGGTTATTACAATTTTTCCTATTATGTTCCGGCATGTGACATCTACCACATCTTGGGGGAGAATCCGGATTTCTATAATCCATTTCCCCCTGAAATCACTTGCCTTGTTTTCTATCTCGTTCCTTTTTCATGTTTGGAGGATAATGTCAAATTAAAAGGGATATCCCTCCAAAAGTTCTCACGCAAGACAGGATGAAAATTCGATTGGTAAGTTTTTCTGTACGTTTTTCGCGAATATATCTCCGGTACATAAGCATCTGTTCTTGACCCATTTTCTCTACACACTGCAAGAACATGAGAACAAGACAATGTATATGTTTGCCATTTTCCGCAACTACAAAATTTATTATTTAGCCGCAATGTATAGACGTTGTTGCCCGTACCAGAAACTCGGATTGGAGATTTGACCATGTATATTCCCTCTCGCGGATTGTAAGTTGTAACTTTGTGTTCTCCTGATTTCAGTTCAATCCGCAAGAACTTATCAAAAATTCGAGTTGGAAATGGATGCACACAATTTTCTGTCTCTTCACGGTATTGGTGAAAGTACTTAACCAGTTTGTTGAATATTAGTTCAACCAGGGCTTTTAAAAGTAGAACCCTAGCTTTCTTCAACACACTGTTAAGTGCCTCGGAAATGTTAGTTGTCATGATACCATATCTGTGACCGCCATCATGCAACAATGTCCATTTCTCTGCGTCCAACTTCATCAAGTAAATGTAAGCATCCACATTTCTTTCTTGAATCTCTTTCATTACACGGTTAAATTTCAATTGTTTTGTTTCTGTTCCGGCCTGCCACATCAAGCTTTTTAGGGTTGTATTTTTAAAAGTCTTGTTGAAATTTGCTCGAATGTGGCGTAAGCAAAACCGATGAACTGCAAATGGTGGTTGCCACAAAGGTTGACTTTGAATAGCAGATAAAATACCTTTGTGGAGATCAGAAATGAGGTATACGTGGCGATCTTTGACTACGTATTCTCGCAAGTTTTTAAGGAACCAATTCCAACTCTCGGAGGATTCCTTATCAACAATTGCAAAAGCAAGTAGGAACAAGTGATTATTTGCATCCCGCGTACTTACAATTAATAGCACGCCCTTGTATAGGCCCCTTAAGTGTGTTCCATCCATAGAAATCACCGGCTGACAATATGGAAATCCGTCTATACACGGCGAGAAACACCAGAAAACAAATTTGAAAACATAATTAGGGGACTGCTTGTTCTGTGATGCAAAAATTCGTATACAGTCCCTGGGTTTATATCCTGCACAGCTTGTAAGTATTTAGGTAGAATACTGAAGGTTGTATCCTTGCTACCAAAAACCTTCTCGATGGTAAATTTTCGGGCATACCATGCCCGCTTGTAAGTACAACCAGTTTAATACAATACCTGCACTTCTTGAATGATGTTCGAAACAGGTATCTTAGGATCTTTGGCAACTAGGTGTGATATAGACATTGATATAAATTTTGAAGACAAGTTTCTGTGTTTGTTTTGTTCAATCTGTACAAGGCATGTGTGTTCTTTGACGAATCTGGTTATTTCCCACCGATTGTGCGTGGCTTTATTTTTTATACGGATGTACCATGCACAGTAATTTTCGTTACTGTGATGGTAACATCTTGCGGTCCATGTATCAATCTTACTTTTCAAAACCCGGTACGCACGCCCCACACTGACAGAGTACTTACGAACCGCACTTACTGCCTGCACTTTGTCAACGAATCTCATGACTAACTTTATGTCAGTCATGGAATCGTTCCAGTCGAGTAATCGGACGGTACCAGATTCTATAATGTATAGGAGAACCCGAGCCCATATCTAGGAATGCTCCAGATTGTGTGTAGTCATACCTAGCGTAGCTGAGCCATTGGTTGCTCTCCCATTGTTGCACTGTGTCTTCGGTGATCAGGTTGACAGGGTTTAGAGGATTTGGGGGAGTTTGGAACTCTCCTTCTTCCGGGTCATTGTCATCATCCGATCCAAATTGACTAGAAAGGTGGCTCCCGAATCGCCACTGAAGTCATATCATCCACCTTCTGCAACATGGAAGTCTAAAAAAAGAAAAGAATTTAACAAATTAAATAAAACCTTAAATTAGAATTCAACATAAATAACTTAAATGCATAAGAACTTACCATTATCCTTCTGTCCACGCCGGCAGGCTGATAACCATGAGCGCGGGTATGGTTAGCTAGATTACCGATGTAAACCCGTGTAATACCCCTGTACCATCTGATGTACTCATCACTGGGGTACGACAATGCCTCAATAGCTACAGCAGGACCATCCTTAACAGGAACTCGCCACTGGTTCCAGGCATCGATATGAATAGCATGCTGTGTAACCCAGGATGTGCTGTCATTCCCTCTCAACTGGATCTAGTGCAGATCCAGACGAGTATCAACTACATCTGGAACCATCTAAGCCCGTGCGAACTATCGCATCACATGCCCGGGATAGTGGTACTCCACTATCTCGTAACATATGAGCGGGACCTCTGCCTGCCACAAGTCAGATGGAACCAGAGGGCGTTCATAATAAGGGAGCCACATAAACTGTCATGTCAAATTTTAAAATCAATGAAAAATGTAAGTACGATAAAAAAACACAATTAATTACAAATAATACACGCTATTGTAAAGCAAACCTGGTCAGATGGCATAAAATCCAACTGGTCTATGTATGTAACCAGAGTGTGCATAGGCAGCTGGCTACAGTCAAATGTTGTGCACCATATTGTGCCAAGAGGTGCAAGAGGGTCGGCCATAATCTCCGTCATCAAGTGAGGCTGCAATGTAGGTATACGCGACCACGCCCAAATCTAAACTAACACCAAGGCCCCTCCAATCTATCGTGCACCTCCCAAAGCCGCCGTGCACAGCTGCCTATACAGAAACCCAAGAACGCAACTACCCCAGCTATATATCCTAATAGCATCAAAATCCTCTAACAAACTGAGGTAGCGCACGTGAACCAAATTCCCGGAGAAGTCGAGAAGCATGTGTCTGCCATAAGTAAGAAAATAAATCCACGAGCTCGCAGGATTAGATCGTCGTCGGTCTCTGAACCGGTGAACGCTCTCAGTATCCATGCTTCCAATGGTTCCTTCTTCACTTTGTATCCGGAAAAGTGGCTGAGAGACAACCGCACACCAAGAAGTCTCTCGATAACGTCAATCCAGTATTGTTTAAGGTCTAGACTCCAACTAGGCCCGGTAACGACCGTGTCGTCTATCCCTAAACCCCACAGTGTCTGTACATCTGAAGTGTAATTGAGACTTCACCGCACGTTAGATGAAATGTGTAGGTCTCTGGTCTCCACCGCTCGACCAATGCGGTGATAAGTGTGTGGTCCAATCCAATGTAACCACACCTAAAGACTCCCCCCAACCCGGTTCTATCAATAATCTCAACCAATCTACAGGGAGCCGCACTATAGCACTGGAATAGGTTCCGGCCAAAACGCCTACACTGAAGGTCAGTATAACACGTCTCCCAATCCCCACTCCAGATCAAACCGGATCTGTGCTCGTGCTGTCTGGATAAGACGTCAGTGACAATGGACCCCGGATGCACATGTGCTGGCACTTCTTCCATCTATATTAATTATATTTTCCAAATAGTGTCAATATCTATGTGTTAAAACAAAAAAGTTTTAAACATATTCTAATTCCAAGAATATTAAGATTTAATTGTTATTACGTTTAACGGTTGTAAAGTTTATAGTTTTACGTTTTCATATTTCCAAATACCAGGTATATTGTTAACACAATTAATGCAAAATTTAGATATTTTTAAATAAATAAGATTTTAAAGTTTTTAAGGTTTGTTGTTACATAATAAACGTGGTATTATCGAATAAATGTTTGAAGATTTTCGTTTCTTTAAAATATTGAAGTTTTTATAATGTACCCTGTAGAATTTTAATATTATGATTTTGATAATAGATTTTTACGTTTTCTTGTATTTAAAGTTTGATGTTACGTATAGTATATTTTATAGTTAAGCATTTTACTACTTTATAAATTTATACGAAATATTCAAAATAATTATATAAGTAATTTATGAAATTTCCTAATAATCATAAAGTAAGAAATTAAACCTAATTCCTTACTTTATTCATGAAAAAAATCCTAAAACCTAATATCAGTTTTTAAATGAAAAAAAAAATTATATACATACAATTACAAATTCGTACACATTTATTAATAACTACAATTTTAAACATAAATCCAAACCCCACTTTAAAAAAAAAAACATAATGTAAAATTTTGGATTTTAATAATAGATTTTTAAGTTTTGTATTATTTAAATTTTACAATTTTTAAGTTGAAAAAAAAAAGTTTCCATAATTATCCAAATAAATTCATGAAAAAAACATAAACCCTAATATCACTTTTCAAATGCAAAAAAACAATTACATACCTAAAATTATCAAATTTGTACAAATTTATTAATAACTACAATTTTAAACATAAATCCAAAAATTAAAAAAATGTAAAATTTTGGATTTTAGTAATACATTTTTAAGTTTTGTATTATTTAAATTTTATAATTTTTAAGTTGCAACAAAAAGATTTGTTTTCATATTTTCTACTGTTTAAAAAAAAGGTTAAAAATATCGAATTACATATTCCCATATTTTCTTCTCAATAATTTATACGAAATATGCAAAATAATAATCTAAATAATTTCTAATAATCATAAAGTAAGGTAATAAAGTAAACATAATTATCTACATAAATTCATGAAAATAATATATCACCGTAATATCACTTTTTAAATTAAAAAACAAGTATATACATAAAATTATCACATTTGTACAAATTCATTAATAACAAACATTTTAAACATAAATGTAAAACCCAATTCCACAAAAAATAAATTAATTCAAGTTAATAAATTAAATTCATAAAAAACATTAACAAACAACAAATAACGAAATAATTACACTTAATATGTAATAAGCAAAAAAAATTCTAAATAACTAAAAACTTACCAAAAATTTAAAATGCAGCTTTTAGTAGCCTTCGTACTCCAAATCCTTAATAGCCTTCGTACTCCAAAGAAAGTCTCCAAGATTTACTAATTTTAACTGTAAATTTAAAAATAAAATACACATTTATTAGATGAAGATAAATCAACACATAATAATAAGAAAAAAAATAGAGTAAAATACCTAGCAGTTGGCGGAGGCAGCAACAAAAAATTTTCTGAAGGAGAAGGATGAAAAAGGAAGAAGAATGAGATGAAGGTGGCTAAAAAAATAAAGAAAGAATGAAGGAGGAAGGAGGAAGGAGGTTAGAAAAACAGTAAGGGGGAGGAAGAGGAAAGAGAGAAATTTTACTGAAATAAGGAGGAAAGGAGGAAAGAGAGGAAATAAGAGAGGTGGTTAAATAAGCTGGGGGAAAAAAAAGGGGGAGGAAGGGGGGTGTCGGCGGCCGCGCTAGGGTTTTCTTTTATAACATGATAACGCACACTCACTGTGCGTTATCAGCTTAATAACGCATAATGGCTGTGCGTTATTAAGCTTGATAACGCACAGTCATTGTGCGTTATCTACAGCTCAGTGCCATATGGGATCTACGTCAGATTTTTACGCGATTAACGTGGTGATTAGGGATAACGCACAACGATTGTACATTATCATCTCTGATAACGCACAATCGCTGTGCGTTATGGCCAGAGCTGGAAAAAAAAACGGCCTAGTTTAGTACCCAATTTTCTAAACTGGGCCAGGCCTAGAAAAAAACCAAGTATTTTAGACATTTTATTTAAAATTGACCCTTAACTGAAAGTGTTGAAAGTTGAGTGTATATTTTTTTATGACTATCCTTAACTTTAGGTGTATTTTCGCAATAAACCATAAAAAGAAAAATCCGCACAAGAACGGTTTGCTTGAAACATATTCACTGCCAAAAAGTCTTGGGGAAATCAACAAAGTCTAATCTAAATCAACTAAGGACTAACTAAGGAGGAGTTAACTGCTAAATCCAACCCAACTCCTTCTTGGAATCGAACTCAGGAATTTTTGCTTATAAATACGAACTCAATAATCAGTAATTTCTCACACTTTCTTCCAAGAAATTAGAAATTTTCGCTGATCAAAATTACTCAACCATGGCCATGCCAAATTCTTCTTCTTCTTCTTCTTCTTCTCTTCTTCTTCTTCTTCTTCTTTCAATTCCAAAAGCAATTGCCATCTCTTTGTAACGGCAGCAGAGACGGAGTCCTCAATGAAAGAACCCTTAGTTAATCATCCCTCATTTGTCCAACTCAATATCTCTATTTCAACTAGTTTTTGCTCTGCTAATCCTTTGAACCAACACAAGGTTTTCAAGGGGGTCAATTTGATCGAAAGACAATCCCTTTTGTCTTCAACAATTGACTCGCCAAAGGAATGTAAAGAAAATATTAAAAAGGTTCTTGCCGATATGGGAGTTTGAAAGTTTCCAGTGGAGAAAACAATCCAATGTTTTGTCTCATTAATGGTAAACAATGTACATTATATAGTTGTCATTGTGACAAATCCTAAATAGAATATGACTAGGAAACCTAAACAAATTACAACTCATAAATATACTTTGTCTAGGACTTTATAAGAACTAATCCTAGTCCTATAATAATAATTACATCATAATCCTTAAAACTCCCCCTCAAGTTGGAGCATGAGTATCAGAAATGCCCAACTTGGATGCTAATCGATGAAATTGTGCGTGATAAAGAGCTTTAGTGAGGATATCAGCCGGCTGAAATTCGCTGCGCATGTAGGCGGGAAAAATATATCTTGCTTGAAAAGCATCACGAACAAAATGACAATCAATTTCAATATGCTTGGTACGTTCGCGGAAGACGGGATTTTCGGCAATGTGAAGAGCAACTTGATTATCACAATGTAAGGGAATGAGGCGAGTTATAGGCACACGAATATCACGTAGTAGGCTAGATAACCACTTTAACTCACATAAAGTCATTGCCATAGAGCGATATTCAGCTACGGCAGAAGATCGAGAAACGGTATGTTATTTCTTTATTTCCAAGAAATAGGAGACCCACCAAGTGAGATAAAATAGCCGGTAATAAATCGTCTAGTAATGGGATAGGTAGCCCAATCAGAATCACAATATCAGTCAATAAAAGTGGAGATTTAGATTGAAAAAGAATGCCACGACCAGGACTTCTCTTGAGATATCGATCGACTCGAATAGCTGCATTCCAATGAACTTGGCGAGGAGCGTGCATAAACTAAGCGAGTGTGTGAACAGAATAAGCAAGCTCAGGTCGAGTAAGAGTAAGGTAAATCAGCTTACCAATGAGTCGCGGTACCTTTCTGGATTTGTAAAATAAGCATCAGTTGCCTTGGCTAGCTGATGATTGGATTCAATAAGTGTAGATACCGGTTTTGCCCCTAACAAGCCAGTTTCGGAGAGAATTTCCAAAGTATACTTGCGTTGGCATAAAAATAAATCCAAAGGATTTCTTGCAATTTCAATACCCAAAAAATATTTGAGAGGACCCAAATCCTTCATACGAAAGAACTTATTCAATGAAGCTTTGAATTTTTGAAGAGTTGGTAGTGAATTTCCAATAATGAGTAAATCATCCACATAAATTAGGACGTATAAATAAATGTTCCCTCTTGAATATATGAAGAGAGAATGATCTACATAAGATTGAGAGAAACCACACTTTTGGAGAGCGGCAATCAGTTTTGAAAACCAACATCGAGGAGCTTGGCGAAGGCCGTATAAAGATTTTTTCATAAGGCAAACCTGTCCTGGGGAAGAGGAGCGAAAACCAGGTGGCGGTCACATATAGACTTCTTCTTGTAAATCTCCATGAAGAAATGCATTGTGGACATCCATCTGATGGATGGGCTAATTTCTAGCAGTATCAACAAAAAGCAAAGTGCGAACTGTGACCATTTTTGCAAGGGGAGCAAATGTGTCTGTAAAATCAATACATGTCATTTGTGTATTTTCCAAAATCACCAAGCGGGCTTTATATCGTTCAATAGTGCCATCTGCTTTGTACTTAATACGAAAGACCCATTTACTCTCTATAGCACGTTTTCCAAGAGGTAATGGTGTTAAGGACCATGTGCCATTCTTTTCGAGTGCATCAATTTCTTGACGCATAGCGGTATGCCAGAGAGGATTAGAGACTGCTCCAGAGTAGCTAGTGGGCTCGGATTCTGTAGTTATAGATGCTAAAAAATGCCTGTGGGAAGGAGAAAATTTTTTATAGTCCACAAATTGTGTTATAGAATAAAGGGACGTACCTGAGAGGCCTGAAGAGGGTGAAGGAGCAGAGGAGGAATGGGATATAGCATTACAGTCATAATCTTGAAGTCGAGCAGGAATCTTTTTAGCACGAGTACTTTTCCTTGTTGCAATTATTTCTGTGGGCTGAGAAGGAGAAAACGCGATGGTTGGATTTGCAATTGAGTCCTTGGAGTGGTTTGGGCCAGCCAATTGCGTGCCGGGCTTCACCTGCTGGACCGTGCCATCATTAGAAGGAATCTCGGTTGGGCCAGGCGAGTTGGGTTGTGGTCGCTGGGCCTCGTCATCAGAAAGAGTTGGGCCAGTGGTAGGCGTTGGGTCTAAGGAGTCAGGAGGTTGGGCAGTCCTGTTGGGCTGTGTGGGCTTCTTCTTCCTTTGTCTTGTTGGGCTTTTTCTTACTAGGCTGTTTAGCTGAAGTTCTGTGTTATGAGGGGATTTGCTCCCCTTTTTTTGTAAGCCCATTATTTGTTCACCAAAATTGTAAGAGTTTACAAAATCTGGAGTACACTTTGAGGTTTCCAAATCTTTGTAGGGAAACTTTGTTTCTTCAAAAATTACATCTCTGGACACAATGAATTTCTCCCTTTTTAAGTCATAAAACCGCCAACCTTTCTTATGGAGTGGATAGCCAAGAAACACACATGTTCTGCTCCGGGCTCGAAATTTATCTCGAGAAAGATCATGATCATGAACATATGCTAGACACCCAAAGCTTTTGATGTGAGAAGGAGGGTTTTCTGTCATAAAGAAGCTCATAAGGGGTTTTTCCATGCAATAATATAGAGGGTGTGCGATTTATAAGATAGCCAGTTGTCAATATACATTCTCCCCAAAATTTGATAGGCGAATTAGCTTGAAACCTCAAAGCTCGAGCGACATTTAAAATATGTCAATGTTTGCGTTCAACCCTTCCATTTTGTTGTGGGGTGCCAGCAATAGTAGTTTGATGGATTATTCCATGGGTTGAAAATTACGACTTTAGAGATGTAAATTCTGTGTCATTGTCACTTCGGACTATCTTGATAGTTTTATGAAATTGAGTTTTGATCATAGCACAGTAATCTTGTAGAGTAGATGCAACTTCACTTTTTTCAGAAATCAAATATATCCAAACAGCTCTAGAATAATCATCTAGGATGGTAAAAAAATATGAAGCACCTATGGTTGACACGGTCTTGTATGGGCCCCACAAATCACAATGAATTAAATCAAAAACTGTAGATGCTTTATTAATGCTAAGAGGAAAACAATCACGAGTTTGTTTAGCATGGAGACAAATGTTACAAGGAGACCTTCCCGTTCTAGAGGTTTTAGAAATACCCAAAAAATTATTCACCACAAAGTCTGAAGGATGTCCCAACCGTATATGCCATAATGTGCTGGAGTCGAGAACCGTGCTAGAAAAAGCGTACAATGCCTTCCATTCCATAGGTTTGTAGAAGAAAATCTAATTCCTCTGCTCACCCACTCCAATCGGCCTCATCGATATACGGTCTTGTATAACACAAAAGTTGTAAAAAAATAGTGATAAAACACCTCAAGTCTCATGCCAATTGAGACAAAAAAATTAAATTGCACTTAAGTTCAGGAATTAATAACACTCGTTGGAGTTTTAATCTAGGACTCAAGGAAACCGTTCCTTCTTGAAGAGCAAGAGTCTTGGCACCATTAGGTAACCCAATAATGTATGGACAAATAGGAATTAAATTTTTTAAAATTATTTTCCTACCAGTCATATGGTGAGAACATCCTGAATCCAAAATCCATAAATTTTTCATACCAGATAATTTTTCGGATTGAGTATTGTTTGAGTTGTTTAAGGCATTCAACAGCTTTGACCATTGGTCAGCTGTCAAATTTGGAAAACGGTTCGGCCCGTTACGGTAGCTCGGCCTGCTCAGCACGTTACTGTAGCTCGGCCCGCTCGGCCCGTTGCTGTGGCTCGGCTTGATGTTGTCTTCTTCCTCAGCGAGACAAGCGCCGCTGCTGGAAGCTTCTGCTGCTGCCATTCCACGACGGACTGAAGCTGAGTTGGCCCAGGCTTCCAGCGGTCGTCCTCCTTCCGTCGCGCATGCTCTCGTCATCAGTTGTCTTCTTCCTCGTGCAGATCTGCAGCCGCACCCGCCGCGCCATCCTCTGCTATTGCTCGCCATCAAAGTCCCGCGACCGGTGGTGGGTTGAGGTGAACTCCGCGGCCACCACTCTAGATATCCCACCAACTAGAAGCAGCCGGTGACGTCGTGTCTGGCCTTCTTGCAATATGTACAGTAGAGTTTGGAAAAAGCTGTTCTTCGGTCTGCTCCGGTATAGTCCCTTGCTCGTGTCAGATTTTTATACTGTTCTTCTTTGCAAATTTGAGCAAGAATTGTTCGTAAATTGGGCATGGGCTCTTGTTGAATCATATGGGAATGGACAGCGCCATAAATTGCACTATTTAATCCCATTAAAAATCGAAAAATCTTTTTGTTTTCTCTTTCTTTTATGATAAAAGATAAGAGTTCTGTATCTATGCTAGACGGGAGTTGAGTGTAGTTTTCTAATTATCCCATAATTTTTTCAATCGTGAAAAATACACATGTATCGAATCTACGCCTTGTTTACGATTTGCCAATGCGGCTTTTAATTCGTATATTCTTGGCCCAGTGCCAACCAAAAATCTTTCCTTCAAATCTGTCTATAATTCATCAGCTCTCTCGGAGTGACATATGGTAGATCGAAGAGAGGGTTCAATGGTGTTGAGAATCCAAGAATTTACCAGGTTATTGATTTCCTACCATTCTTCCTCTTTGTCTGGGTCATCTTTTGGAATGGGAATTATTCCATCAATAAATCCCAACTTCTTCTTTGATCTCAAGGCCATGCGTATGGCTCTTGCCCATTCGGCATAATTATTATCCTTCTCGGTCTCTCGTAGCTGGACTGTTGTTAGGATCAGTCCAGGTCCATCAGCGGATGCTATAAAGTAAGCATCTTTCTTCATTCGGCGAACATGACTTTCTTCCACCATGTCGTCATCAACATTGCCAATATTGTCGTTACTCATTATGAGAGGTTTTAGACAATTGGCTCTGATACCATAAAAGTTTTCTGTGGGGAAAACAATCCAATGTTTTCTGTCTCATTAATAGTAAACAATGTACATTATATAGTGTATTATTGTGACAAATCCTAAATAGAATATGGCTAGGAAACCTAAACAAATTACAACTCATAAATATACTGTCTAGGACTTTATAAAGACTAATCCTAGTGCTATAATAATAATAATAATTACATCATAATCCTTAATAGAGTTGATGATGACATTGATAGATCGATAGGCAGAGTTTGTAGGTTATTGTACCAGGTAAAGACAACCGGAGAATGAAGGGTTCATTAACTTGCCTGTTAAATTGGAGATTACGAAGAGGGTTGTGGTTAAAGATGATGACGAATTCGAGATTTGGTCTTCTGCTTTCGAAGAAATTGAGGATGTTGATTCCTTTGATACAGAGTATGTCAAATTAATTGGTCGTCGTCGTCCAAGAACAGAGGAAGATTTCTTGAATTTACGTTCAAGGCTTTGAAGCATAAAAGGATTTGTTGAACTTACCATGATTCTTTATTCATTTGTAAACTTGATAATTCTTTTATTAGATTACTACTCTTTTTCATTTTCAGCAATGTTTTCTAGCCTTTTTGTTTTTCAGCATCTAGCAATGTCTTGACAATTCATACATAATGAATTCGTTTCTAAGAATTTTCTCTTCAGTTTCATAAAAGTTACTTTTTTTTTCTTTTTAAATATATGGGGATATATATTGTGACTTAAACGTGTTCGAGGACGATCTTGACCGGGTTCGAACCCAAGCATGGGCGAAGACATTTTCCATGGACCCACAAAATCTTTTTAATCCTTTATATGGGCAATTTATATTAGGGTTAATAGAAAAACTCCTACTTGAAGTGGGGGTTTAAATGCACTTTACCCACAAACGCAATAAATATATAGTTTATCTCTTAAAAGCAATTAATTTATTTAAAATATCTAAGATACCCTTAATATAAGTTATAGTTTATGACAAAATAATTCTAAAGTTTAATATAAAATCATTTTAATTCAAACTTAATTTATATTTATAATTTATTACAAAATACTTCCTTATATTTCATAATAATATTTTTTTAGTGTATATGCTTTAAAGATTGAGTATTTAACTATAAAAAAATATTTATTATTTAAGAAAAATAGCATGGTAATTTTACATTTAATTCAAGAAAAAATAAAATATTCGGTTATAAATAGAATATAAGATTTTATTAACTTCAAATATATTCATCTAGAATTTATAAAAATTTTAATTTGTTAAGATTTGTAGTAATTTCTTGTAACAGCAATTAAGTAAAATTTTACGTAAGTACTACAATAATATACGAAAACATATTTTCTTTCTTTATAGTAAATACTATTAATTTATTATAATAAATTAGTGACAAATTTGTTTATAGAAAAAAAATAGTGACAAATTCTTATAGTTTATTTATTTTTTCAAAATAAAATAATTTATCTTATTTAAATTATAATCTTAAATAACATAGAACAAAATATTACTGAATACTTCCATAACGATTTTAACAATATAATTTATAGTCTATACTCTTTTAAGATTGATTAATTAATTTCAAAAAAATTAATTATTTAAAGAAAAGTATCATGTATATTCTAAATTTAATTCAATGAAAAAATAGAATAATCATTTATGAAGAGGATAATTTCAACTTCAAATCTTTATCTTGAAATTTTTAATTAAAAAATTAACAAGTTAGGATTTGGAGTAATTTTTTGTAACAAGGATTAAATAGTAATTTTAAGAAAAATATTAAAATAATAGATGAAAACCTAAATTTTTTATTTAAAGGAAATACTATTAATTTTTAGTAGTTACGTATTACAATAAATTAATGAAAAATCAGTTTTGTTATTTTAAAAAATAAAATATTTTTTTTTTAGTTAACTAATCAATCTTTTAATTATATAAACTAAAAAATATATTATTATAAAGTATAAGGGAAGTATTTTGTAATAAACTATAAGTTACATTTTGGACTAAAATGATTTATTTGAACTTTATGTGTTATTTTGGAGCAAATCATAACTTACATTAAGTGTATTTTAAACATTTTAAATAAATTGATTTATGTTGAAGGTAAAAGGTACTGTCTTAAAAGCTTTACCTATCAATAAGCTCCAAGGATTTGTGCGACGGAGTAATTCACATTGCAGTTTTCTTGTTCCTACTTATCCTCAAGAGCCTGTCAAAGCTGAGAAACCTCTTGTTCTGGTTGCGGCGGAGGCTATGTTTCATGTACTGTAGGTGGTGATTGGAGGGGTGGTGGAGGCACTGCTATTTTCTTGATAGGAACGAATGCAGAGCATAGAACACCAATGATCCGATTACATCAGTAGTTGCGTGTGTCATCAGTTGCCTAGGACGAGAGTGATTTTAATTTTTTGCCCTATTTCCATGAAGTTTTGAAAGATCCAAACACAATATCAGTGACTTTGATACGAAGTTGGAGTTACGGGCATGGAAGGGACATAACTCAACGGTAGAGTGTCACATGCAATCTTTTATATCTGTGAAGATCACACTAGAGAGCAATAAAAGTTTACAGGCCACTTAATTGACATTCCCATTCGTGGTCCTTGCAGGTAGAATCATGGCTTTTTTCACAAAAATCGAATAAAAGGAGACATACATTCCAACTTCATATATGGAGTGGAATGTATGAGTCTAAGGACCTCCAAAAATCTCTTTTCATCCTATGAACTTTAAGGTGTATGAAGTTTCATATTTCGATTAATTGAAATTACGTAATTTTCGTACTAGACACACCATGCACAGTATATACATGATATAATGACTCCTTTATAAGCAGTATAAAATATGTTCATTCTGTGTAAAAGTTAATATACTTTGGAGACGATATGCAATATTAAAGTTACTTTAAAATTTTCAAAATTTTCCTCACTTTCTCTCTAAAAAACTTTCTCGATACTTCAACTACTTCAAACGAAGATTTGCACCAATCATTGAAAATAAAAAAAATCATTCTATACTTGTTTATTTATAATTTAATTGTTTAAAAATAAAAAACACACCTAATTGAAAAAAGGCACTGGCGCACACACATCAAGCATATGTGCACCCAACCCTAGCTCACGTAGTCTTGATGTGCTCCAGCTCCCCTTTTCCTAAATTTTTGAGTATTTTTTATTTTTAATTATTAATGTTAAACGAGCTAAACAAGTTAAAATTAAAATTAAACAATTAATTATTAACTAAACAAGCTAAACGTTAACATATGCACATGTATTAACATAAACAACTCACTAAGTTGAATTTAACTAAAAAACTAACATAATAGTATAAAATAAATTAAAAGAGTTATTAAAATAATATTAATAATTAAAAATTTTTAGAAAAACAAAAATTCAAAAAAAAATAGTTGGGCACACAAACACCATACGTGCGCCTGGCCTAGGCGCACATCTGGGCTGGGCGCACATATGATGTTTGTGAGTCAACCCCTTTTTTTAATTTGGTACTTTTTTTTTGCGATTTTTATCCTAAAATCTATATTTTTGGCATAAAATCTTCATAATTATCCACGTTTACTTTAAAATCTTAAAAAATTCAATAATCTTTTAGAGAGAAGTGAGAGAGAGAGAGAGAGAGAGAGAGAGAGAGAGAGAGAGAGAGAGAGAGTCCTTGGATGGAAGTGAAAAAATTTCGAAAATTTTTCTTCCTAACTTTATATTCCGCGCGTAATTTATCAATCTTCTATTTTGTTATTATAATTCCTGAATAAATGAAAAAAGATAAAAAGTGCCACTCAAACTAAAAAGCTGTTCATTTTAACACTTCAACTTCAAAAAATTCTCTATTTTAACACTTCTATTTGTTTTGTCCATTAAATACTAACATACTAGGAATAATTCTCTCAAAATAGAAAATAGAATAGTTTTTTTCTCTTTTTCTCCCAAATTAACCTGTAATCTATACATCATCTTTCTCGTTCCTCTAGAAATTAGTATAATATAGAACTATGATGATGTGGTCCTTTCTTTCTAATTCTACATGAAAAGCTTTGTAACTCGATAAAAAATTAATCCTATTTTATCATTGTAATTTCGATATTCTTCCCACTACCTCCCAATGCCATAATCTGGGCAATATAGCTTCTAGCATTCTTAGTCATAACATTGATCATTGTCCCCACAAATTTCATCCCCATAATCAAATTATTCTCCAAATTCGTATACAACTAAGAGGTACCAGATTTACCACTATCACATGTCATAGTCCACCTTCCTCCATCAACACAAACAAAATCATTTCACTTAGGCTCAATATTATTTTTAAAATAGTGAAAATTAGCTCTCGCTGCAAACTTACTTGTTAGAATGGTGTATATTATTGTACATGTCTTAGAAATTCTTCAACGGTGTAGAAAGAATAGATAGGTCAAATAAAAGTGACTCAAGCAGTTTGCTTTGATTTAGCAGAAGGATATTATCAATCCAAAAGGTCCAAGAATGCTCCCATAGATGCTTGGTCATCAAACTCTTAGAGGGATTCTCCGTCAGACTCCTCCAAGATCTCTCCAACGGATACTTGTAGGTTTGACGAGTAAAACAAGTCTGACGATAATCTTGATCTCACGGGAGGTTTCTATACTCTTCTTCATTCCTTTCTCCTTCTTGTTGTCACGACATTCCTCAAGGATTTTTTTCTCTGCCTTGACAGCCTTCTCTGCTACGACTGGTTTAATTTTTTTCTCTGCCAATGAATTGGGATGAATCATAAGAATTGTAGAGTAGAGAAGTCGATTGTATTGCAGAGAAGAACATGGAGGAGGATCAGAAGAAAAAACAAAAGCTGGATTTTAGGAGACGAGATGGCAGTTGTCCAAGAGGGAGTGGTAAAATAGGGTTTGATTTATTTGGAGGAGATTTGGGAGAAAAGGAAAAAAATAAGGATAAATTTCCTGAAAATGTATTTGGACATAATTATCGTTGGTTTGTTAGTAATTAACAAACAAAAGTCTTAAAATAGAGAATTTTTTGAAGTTAAAGTGTTAAAATGGACGGTTTTCTAGTTCGCTTCTTAAAATAGATAAAATGGAAAAAATTTTAATTTGTGTGGCACTTTTTATCCAATAAAAAATAAAAATAAGTTATTTAGTACAAAAATAATGATGATTAAAAGTTAAATGATAAACCCAATTTTTGCATTAAATTTTGATACTTACATTGTAACCTATAATTTCTACCTAATAAAGAATATTTTTATTGCTAAGATACTATCTTGTTACGATTCTATATTTTTATAGAAAAAAAGGATTTTCTATACCAAATTCATCTTTTATCTCTTCCTGTGGATATTGCAAGTACTCATATGACATCTATGTCCTTCATTCTATAAAGAAGGAATGGTTGCTTTCTGAATCTTTGTCAGTGTTCATCTTGGCACAAATTCTTATCTCTTCCGTTGGATATTGCAAGTACTCATATGACATTTATGTCCTTCATTCTATAAAGAAGAATGGTTGCCTTCTGAATCTTTGTCAAAGTTCATCTTGGCGGTTTTGTAAAAGTGTTGAAGCCGTCCTCAAGAACAAGTACTCATATCATATGACAGCCATGTTTTGAGATGTTTTCTTTCTTGTTATGAATTATAGTATAGACTGAATATATGGTCCAAGTGCCATGATCTTTTCTTACATTCTTACTGTTTTTCAAATTTTTTTCTTAATAAAGGATCATCCATTAATAATAAACTGGTTAAAATCATTACCATCAAAACAATCCCACAACTCCATCTTTAAAATATTGAAATAGGAGAAACTAAGAATTAGAACAACCCATCAAATAAAAAAGTAAAAATTATACAAGGTAACATGAAAAGTCTCACACCCTAGGAACCCTAAGTAGGTAAAGTATATTAAGACTAGTAAGATAAAAATAAAAAATAAAAAATAAAAAGCTTCTATTTCTTCCATTAGAGAGCAATTTAGAAACCCATGGACGAGTCAACGACTTTAAAATTGCTTAGGAAATGAGTAAAAAGTCTACTTAGAGTCCAAATCTAATCCGAATATAAAAGTTTCCCAAATAAAGAGAAGAATAAGATGAATCTATAAAGGTCGGAAGAAGAAATCAACTCTGAGTCTTGAACTTTGTTGGAAGATACATGAGAAGAATATTATTGTTTGCAGAAAAATAAATGATGAGAGAATAAAACAAATGCAAGAAATGAAGGAATACAGCCAAGATCGGACTGCCGGCCAAAGACATTGATACTAATAGATGGAGAAGAAGACTGCTAATAGATGGAGAGGAAGAAGTGTCGGTAGGGGCGAAAGAAGAGGGGAGGTGCATTGATGCTATCCAGACTTTCTTTCAAGAAGAAGACTGAGACAAGTAGGGAGATGCGTTGACACCATCTGACCATCCTGTTTTTCAATCTCAACATTGTCTCCTGACATTTTTGTTATCATCTTCAAACTCCTTCAATAATTCTACAGAATCGTTTGTTCTTAGAATGGGATTGAATTCAGTTTGTTTTCAAGAATTTTCGAATGACTTTCACAAAAGAAGAAAAAAAAAAACCATTTTTGTAACAGAAAAAAAAAAGTGTATTGACCCCCTTTACTAAATCCCTCAAAACAATGGTTCTCATAGAAACTATATTTATATACAAAGACTTTCAGAAGTACATAATTGCTTGATCACAATTTTCAAGTGGAGAGCAATTCAAGAATACTATAAAAACTCTATTTCCAAGAAACAAATTGAACTAAGAAAAACATCAGTCTGGAGACAGAATGACTCATTCCTCACCTGAATTACATAGTGTTGTATTATTATAAAAGAACATAAGATTATAATTGGGGCAATAGAAGATTTAAAATCAATCAAGATATACTTTAACATCGATGCCATTATCAAACAGGGACTGAACAACTGCTCTAATTTTGCCTTCAAACTTATCCCTGTCCCTGGGAGTGTAAGAAGCTGTGTACACATCTGCTTCTCTCGCCCTCTCAGATAAGATTCGCCCTATGGCAATACATGCAGGTATATCAGAACGCGATCTGAGCACAGCCTTGATATCTTTGGAATTGGTACCGGCTACTGCAACTTGCTTGCTTGTTACTCTGTGGGTAATTGAGGCTGAAACAAAGCGCTTTGAAATGAAGACATCGAGGGTAAAAGGCTCCATGTAAGCTACAGTTCGTTGCTTGAACGACACATGCTTATTGGGATTCTTCGACTTCTTTCCCTTTTGATAAGTATATGGCCTACTATTATCATCATCCACAAAATCCTCTACTCCAAAAAAGCTTCGGGGTGCAAAGTATGGCTGTAAAATGATAAAAGCTAGAGCTATAAATGTGCAAAGAAACTTTTGCAGGATCAACTAGGAAACAAGGAATGAAATTCACAGGAACAAGTTTTAAAATATATGTATTTAGGTTTTTGACCTATCAGTTTATGTCCAGTTATAAGTGTTCTATAACCAGTGAACTCCAAATTCTATGTAGCAAGTAACAGATTGTAATTTAAAGTGCACCCATGTATTACAACTTCAACTACACAGAAATACACATTACAATTATATTCTGAGAGAATTTGCATGGAAAAACAACGTGTAGGGTGGAAATCAATTATCAACAAAATAAGCTTTCAGCATAGACTAACGGTGCGCATAACAAAAAGCAAACCCAAATATGCACTAAAGACAGTTTTCGGTTTATTATGGAAATAATAATAAAACTTAAGTTTGCAAGAGTAAGACCATGCAGCACACAAGGAATTTAAATAACGACACAAGTCTGCTACAATCATCAAAACTTAAATAAGTAAACATGAAGTAGAGGATTCACCTTGATTGAACTGCATGATCAACTAGGATACATGTGCAACATGTAACCTTTGTTCTTTATGAATTTGCAAGATCCTTTGATAAATTAGGGGAGATGATTTCTATAAACTGTTTGATCTTGAATTACAAAAATAAGTCCCCCTTTTTATAAGATATTGATGAGAGGATTGACGTTACAAGTTTATGAAAGTTGAACAATCATTATAAGAATCCTGAAACTATTTCAGGGAAGGTAAAAGTAATTAACTCTTCTTTTTATGAAAAGAAAAGTCTTTCTCACTTCTAATATGAAAAATTGAGTTTCCAATTAAATTGTCCTTAGACCTTGTTCCTTTTGTCCCTTCAGTTGTAATATGTTTTTCTTAATAAGATTTCTCACGCAATTTCATTTTTCTACTAGCAAGCACTGAGTGCCATTTTGGCCTGTATCTATTTATTCAAGGGAAAACCCCACTAAAACCTGTGTTTTCTCTTCCACCCCCATTTTTTCAATAATTTATTTTCAATTTCCAGAAATTGATCTTCACCAATTTGGGAAAATAAGTTCTCCCAAAAAAAAAAAAAAAAGGAGAAAAATAAACATTGAGGCTCAGATCTGTACAGATGGGCAAAGAGAACACCAACGCCACCATCGCTGCAAACCATCAGCTGCCGGAGATAACGGTAGGACGAAGACTCCCCATATATCGCATGAAGTCTGGGTTTGCCAATCCAAGATACAAGTCGGATTTTCATCTCAATTGCCCGATCGATGTACTGAGAAAGAATGATCCTAGAAATATCATCACCACCTCAATTTAATCGAACACCGATACCCTCGCCACAACCACCACCACCGCCACGACCATCGAAGATTAACACGAAGAGAAGTAAAAGGAAGCATGAAGAAAGATGTTTAAGGCTCTACTTGAATTGGATTTTAATTTTCAGTTTCCAGAAAAAAACAGACATAGGGATGTTGATTCTTTGGCAGAAATCATTGGCAGACAGAGAGGGGCAGCAAACCTCGGACAAATCCCATACTCTCTGCTTCCTCATTCTTCTTTCTGAGCTCAAACAAATCGTGATTGTTTGATTTGTATTCTTAAATATACTACTACCTCCAGTCAGAAATACTACTGCCTTGAATGAATAAGCAGCACACAGTAGGCTCAAAGATCTGACATTCATCAGAGAGAGGAAAGGGCTAAACCCGCCTGGCTGCAAAAATCCGGATAGGGTTTTGCCCTGCCAAGTTACAGGTAGTTCAAAATCTGAATATTAATTGGAAAAATCATCACAGCCTCTATGAACTACAACTATGAACTTTAAAAATTGCAGCTAGGATCGTCTAATACACCTTCTGTGCAACATAGATGATAAACCCTAAACCCCAAATCTTGAGTGTAAGAATTGCTACACAAATTTCTCACTTTTAATCCCACGTTTATGAAAATGACAGAAATCCCAAAATCAATCACTGTCATGCCAAACCTCCTCCGCCAGTAGTAGCAGGAGAAGGCTCAGAGATCTGCCATTCATCAGAGGAGAAAATTGGCTAACCCCGCCATGGCTGCAAAAACTCAGAGTTTTGCCCTGCCGAGATACGAGTAGCTCAAGATCTGACTATTAAATCAAGAAATCATCTCAGCCTCCCATGTGTCTTTAGGGTTAGGGTTTGTGGGTTCAAGATCCTCAAAAAGCAGCAGCAGAGCCATTAAGAGTAGTGCTATAAAGATCGAGTGTAGCTGAACAAGTCAGTAACTCCCCACAAAAACCAGTTTCTCTCCATCGGAAAAGTCCCACATTTCAACCCTCTCTCTCTCTCTCTCTCTCTCTCTCTCTCTCTCTCTCAACCCATTAATCTGGATTTCTGCGGGTGAAGGTTCATTCATATAGTTAGTGGTGTCCAGGCTATCCTCGGAACCCGCAATCCTCGTTCAGGCAGGCCTAATACGATGGGTTGCTGTCTGTCCTGTCGGACCGTAAAAAGCAGAATCCGAGCAGTCACGCTCTAAAGGCCTTAGTCCATATTACTGATTTTGTCATTTCTTTCTTCTTTTTGTGCAATATCTAAAAGTGATCATGTGTATTGATAGATTTGGCTCTATTTGGATGGACTCTTAATCCAAAATGTTTTTTACTTTTCCCTTTTCAGTCTCATCTTTACTTTTATGAAATTCAAGAAGAAAAAAAAAATTCAATTTTTTCAAATTAAAAGCCAATTCAAATAGAGGCAAAATCAACCAGATATAAATGTATTCTTAATAGAATTTAGATTGAAAAAGTGATTTTTTTTTTTTAAACTTAGTAAAAATTGAATTGTTTGTGAAAGGAAAAGATGGGAATAAAGAGAAAAGGGGGAAGAAAATTTAGAGTGAAATGATGCCAAATACACCAAAAAGGTTCAGCGGGCTGAGGGCAGCTGCGCCAAAAAAGACTCTACCGATGGTGGATATGGCCCTATCAGACTCACAATGAATTTATCAAAAAAAAAAAAAGCAAAATAAGGCTCTACTTGGATTGCTATTTTTTTGAGTTTCTATTCAACATTTCACTTCGGGTCCCACCTCTCCTCTCACAAAAAAATTTAAATTTCACGAACTCCAAGGGGAAAAAATATACTTTACTAGAAAAACAGCAATCCAAGTAGAGCGTAAGTTAATTCACAAATGAGATTTCCATTTTTGTTTTTTTTTTTTTTAATTTCATAACGACAAATTCATAGACAAAAAATGTTTCTTATTTATCTCACAAAAATTTTAGTTTTACTAACTTCTAGATCTTTCCTTTCAATTAATTAGAATACATGTAAGTGCTATATGTAACCTTTCTCCTCTATGAATTTGCAAGATCTTTTGATAAATTAGGGGAGATGATTTCGGTTCTGAATTACAAAAATACGTCCCTCTTCTAAGATATTGATGAGAAAGGCAGAGAGTCATTTTATATATTATTCTGAAATAAAGGATTGAAGTTAAGTTCCCACAAGTTTGTGAAAATTGAACAACCAGTATAAGAAGCCTCAAACTAATTACACAAAACAAATTTTCCAGGGGGGAAGCAATTGCAATGCAAAAAAAGGTTAGATCAAGCCAAACTAGAAACTGCTCAATTGAAATTCATAAGGATCAAATGAAAATTGAAGGATTTCACGCCTTGCCTACCATTTGAGGGTCAAAATAGTCAAATGACCATCAGGGAGCAAATAGAATCTAAACATGCTTCGAAGGTTAACTACTAATGTACACATAATATAGTTCAAATGCAGTCCTAGTGGGAGAACCCAAGGAATGTAGTAGAGATGTGGTCGGCTTACAACCTTTTCATTTCTTTTCCATTTTCCGGGAGACGGGGGAGGGGATGTGCAGTAAAATATTCGGTCTTGTCTCTGGCCACACTACTTTCCATGAACCCAATCTCCGCAGAAAATAAATGGTGGAACTTTATCAAATAGTAAGGTGGCAGTTGGAGTATAAAGGGGAGTTCAGAGATTAGGACTGAGGGACATGTGATTATATCTCTGGCAAGCTCCTCTGGATGAACGCAGCAATTGAATGCTCTCAGGGGGTGGAAGGGAGGAGCAAATCTTGGTTATATGATTTTAAGTTCAGGAGCTAATCTAGTCAAATCACTACACTGATACAGATAGATTAAATTCCACTCAAAGTAACAGCTTACAAAATTTTCATAAAGTTGATGCAACCACCCTGATGAAAATAACACCCAACCAAAGAAACTAGATTTCCTCGATTCAAAAGCAAATAGACGAACGCCAATCCTAAGAATATCAAAAGGTTGAACTTACCTGCCCGCCATGAAGACCAGCTGCTTGTGCACATAATAAAGGCCTGCTTTTATCGACTCCATGCACAACTAATTTATTATACACTTGCTTCAGCATTATCCGCAAACCTGCGTTTCAATTAAAGAAAAAGGAGCCATTCATAACCACTATAAAGCTAACATTTAAAATCCTAATATTCCTCTTCCTCCAAAAATGATATTCAAAATATAAAAACTCACCTCACTAACTAAATTTTGTACTGCTTCATTAATAATAAATTCAGATGGATAAAAGACAAAGAAATTCAAGTACACTTACACCTAAGAATGTAAATAACCAACATTTTCTCCAATCAAACAGAGGTTTACAGATTTATCTATGCATAAAGGAACAGCCTTACACCGAAGGTGGACCAAAGCATTCTACAACATACACAAGATGAAAACTTGAAGGAAAAAAGGTACAATTGAGAGCTGAGCTCCATCCAAGGAAGCACAGAAGGCAGTCAAATATAGACCACAAGAGCAGAGGAAACTAAAACAGTCATGAACAGAAATTGAATGAACTGCAGATTTACTTTCAGCTTTGTTGCAATCATATTCACCATGGAAAGCATCAGGAACAAGCATCTCGTCACTACATATGATGCAATTAGAGACTGCACTTCCTTTGTCTGTAAATAAGCTTCAGTTGTTGTTCAGTACTAAATGCTGATTATTGAACTTCTATTCACAAATCTAAAGTCAATTCAAGGAAAATAAAAACCAACAAAAACCAGGAACCTAGAGTAATATATTTGACACTATGCTCTCAAGTCTCAACCCTAAGCCTCAATGTTTTCTTTAGCTGATCAAAGTCCTCCTCAAGGTCCCATTTTCTGCGTCCCTCTATTAGGCTGTACAGTATATTAAGTGTTGTTTCTTAATTGCTACTTTAGCTAGAATAAATGAAAAATATTTACTACCAATTCGCTGCCTAATATAGAGATCCACACTCAAAAAAATCAGAACAGGAAACAAGTAAAAATCCACTACTGAAAGGAACAATTATAATATACATAAGATGCAAAAGACGAAATCTTTACCGAGTTTTGAATCTCAACAAAAACAAGGAGCGGAAAGCCACTTTGCAACGGTATGGAGATGCTTCAATTCCTCCAAAAATTCAGAAATCCCTTGGAAAACTTGAATAAATAAATTAATGAGAATCTAAAAGGAGAAGAAGAAGCCCAGAGATTCAGAAGGTTATAGCAGTTTTCTCAGAAAAGAAGACAGGTGACGCACCAAGAGAAAAACAAAAAAATGGTAACACCGTAAAGAGTAAAATAAGAAAGAAGTATTATATACTTTTGGGGAACTCAGTGGAATAAATCTTTCACCTTAGCAGAAACCTGAAGTCGTCTGGAGAAGAATCTGCCGATGAAGAATTCCAAGGCTCCAAGCACAGCAATGCCGCGGCAGCTCACAGAGGAGAATGGAGGGAGGCTGGTGGCCGGAGGGGGAGGGGAAGCCGGAAGTGCCTTGTGTATGCTGTGCCTGTATCCGTGCGGCGACCGGCGACCGTGTACGGGGTTTGCCGTTGTCCGGGTGGAGTGACGAGCGAGTGAGGGGCAGAACAGAGTGAGAGAAGTTTGGAAAAAGTTTTTTTTTTTCTTTTTTCTTTTTTTGATTCATAATAGTAAAAGTGAGATGATCTTGTGTAGAGAAATTTACGACCGGATTAATTTCAAATGCGTCCCCCAAAATGTTTGTCTTGTCTCAGTTGAGATTTTCAAGTTATATTCTCTAGAAAGTCCTTCAAGTTATAAAAAAGTATATCAATCAGGTTTTTACTGTCAATTTCGTTAATTCTTTGACGGAACTCTAGATGAGTCAATAATTTGGGCTTAAATGAATAGCTAAAACTTTAATAGATTTAGTATATAATCTTTTAAATTTGAAACAAATAGAAGACAAATTATCACCTTTTATGGTTAAACAGGTCCATTGATCCACTTTTGCCATTTGTTAATTTTTTTGTCATTATCACGAGGATATTTTGTTTCAAATAAAAATTATTGTGGATATTATGGCATAATTAGGAATATTATGTTGACTATTATATTACTAATTTTATGCCTAATTTGTTGTAGTAGACTAAGGTAGTTTCCAATTCTTTGTTTTAGTAAGTTTCTCTTACATTGTATATACCATAATCAATTAGGAGTAGGATGAAGATGTAAAATTGTATATATTGTTGATACTTGATGCAATGATAGGACAGAAAAAAAGTTTTTCCACTGAAAACTTACATGGAACCAGGACAGAAAACTTAGAAGGACTCATTAACATATTAAAAATTTTGCCAGAATTTCGTCTATAAAATACATGTATTCCAAATACAAAAACATTCAAACTGGGAGGCTTGAATGTAAAAAATCAAAATTTCTAAAGGTTTTTTTCCCAGAGGGGGGAGGGGAGGGGTGGGGAGAGAGGGGCTCGAGCCTACCTGAGCTCCTAAGTAGTTCCGCCACGGGGTATCAGAGCCTCTGTCTTATGTCTTATTCTCACGATGAGTAAAGACGAGGTAGAAAACAGTACTACTACTACTACTACTACTACTACTACTACTACTACTACTACTACTACTGTAAAAAGGGATGCATATTGCATTGAATCGTTTGACAAATATGGACTAATTATTACATAGGTTCAACTTAAAGAGAACCTTAAGGATAATAATTATGCCGAATGGGCAAAAGCTATACGATTGACTTTGTGATCGAAGAAAAACTGGGATTTATCAATGGCTTGATCCCAATGCCAAAAGATAACCCTGATAGATTGGAGGAATTGTGGGAAATCAACAATTGGTGGGTTCATGGATTCTAAACACCTTAGAGCCCTCATTACGTTCTTGGAACAGTTACTCTAAATGAGTGGACGAATTGTAGGCAGATTTAAAAGAACGATTTTTTGTGGGTAATAAAGGCGGCACTATGTGGACGAATTGTGCCCGGGAAGTATGAACTAAAGGCGGCACTAGCTAATTGTAAATATGGAGGGGACTCGATGGATGTATATTTTTCTCGACTAAAAAAATTATGGGACAAATTTGAGAATTATAGACAGTTGCCCTCCTCTATTATTGATTCAGAAATTTTGAACTACCTTACAAAAAAGAGAGAGAAAAGGAGAAAATATACTAATTTCTTATGGGATTACATGATGATGTATTTGGGATTGTATGATCAAGCATAATTCAGGAAGAAACATTGCCGAAATTAAAACAAATTCTTGCACGAATTTGTAAAGAAGAGCACTACAGAAACATGATATAGACAACAACCATGGAGGAAAAGGGAGGCACGGCCGTGGCTTTTGCAACCATCACAAAAAATTCTGTTTCTGCTTCCAAACCATCTTGCTCCCACTATAAAAAAATCGAACATGATATCACCTCCTGTTTCCAGTTGAATAGATACCCGGATTGGTGGGCTGAGAGAAATAGACTGTCGACAGCTACTGGACGGGGCAAAAACAGCAGCCGCACAGCAGGTTCCACTGCCGTCACTGGCCGCAAACGCAAAATGACTGGAATAGGGCTTGGACTCCTACAGATGCCCGTTGCATCCCTGAATACTCCTGCATTGGTGCCAGCTTGGGCTAACGATGTTCATGATCTTGTATCTCCACCGACAACGGGTCTCTCTAGCAGCAATGGCGGTGCGGCAGCGGGAGGCTTTCCAAGCCCTACATTGAACAAGGGAATTCCCTGCTCAACATTATTAATACTCAATCTAACATTAAAAAACTCTCTGGTAAGCTGGTCGGTGAATGGATTTTGGACTCCGGTTATTCTCACCATATGACAGGATGGAGAGACCTTTTTAAAAATATTATACATACTACTTCATATATTATTGGATTACCGAATGGCACAAACGTTATGACCTCGTTACAAGGGAGTATGATCTTAAGTCCGAACTTTATTATTCATGACGTTCTGTTTATTCTTAAATTAAAATGCAACTTAATTTTCTTGGTTCAGTTGATGAAAACTAGACGCTATTTTATTACAATGACTAATATTTGTGTGTTATACATGACCGTATCGCGAGGATGCCGATTGGAGTGGGTGAAGAGAGGAATGGTCTTTTTATTTACGAACCGTTGCAATTATCTTATTTACAAGTCTGTTATGCAAATTCTACTGTTTCTAAAGAATTGTCGCGTCGTCGGTTGGGTCATCCTTCTTACAATGTGGTTAATAAGTTTTTGGGACAGAAGTTTGTGGTTGAAAAACAAGAATTATGTACTGTTTGTTTACGTGCGAAACAAACCCAAGATTCCTTTCCTTTAAGTTCAGATAAAGCCATAGATATTTTTGAATTAATACATTGTGATTTGTGGAGCCCATACAACACACCTTCCACATGTGGCGCCATATATTTTCTTACCATTTTAGATGATTACTCAGGAGCCATGTGGATTTATTTACTTGCCGAAAAAAGAGAGGCAGCAAATATTTTGAAAAATTTTTGGCCATGACCCATACCCAATTTAATAAACAAGTTAAAATTGTGAGGTCTGACAATGGTACCGAATTTGTGTGTTTAAAGAATTATTTTGAAGAAAAGGGTGCTACATCAAACTTCCGTTTTTAGCACTCCGCTGCAGAATGGGAGAGTAGAACAAAAGCATCACCATATTCTAAATGTGGCACGTGCCTTACGGTTTCAAGCAAGTTTACCAATTAAATATTGGGGGAATGTGTTTTGACAGCAATTTCTCCTTTACTTGGCAACCGAATTCTTTATGAATTGCTCCATGGAACAAGTCCTTCCTACTCACACTTATGTTCCTTTGGATGTTTAGCTTACATTCATGATCACTAGACCCCAAAAGATAAATTCCATGAACGAAGCAAACCTTGTGTTTTTCTCGGATATCCACATGGCAAAAAAGGGTGGCGGTTCTTTGACTTTCAAGAGGAAAAATTCGTGATCTCTTGGGATGCTATTTTATTGGAGACCAATTTCCTTTTTCCTCTATGATTTCTTCTCCAGCACCGCAGGGGACCAATTCACCATTTAATTTCGGTCAAATTCAGCCCATCCTTGGCAGGCCTTTAATTGCTCTACCAACTTTCTCGAAACTTGACCCACCAGCCGAAGCCTAGGCCAGGCCTGATCCCTTGGCTCTTGGGCTAGCCCACTCTGTTGGAAATCTGGATGATTCGGCTCCAGCCCACTATGACACTTCCCCACCTGGACCACTCTTGGTTGCTAGGCCGACCGTGGCTTCTCCTGTGCTCGCCGAGCAGGCATCTATTGTCCCTTCTGCACACTCCTCTGATTCGGCCCCACCTATGTTCCCCAATCTAGAAATGGGTCCTCGGTGCAGCAACCAAACAATGACAACTCCGGCTCATCTCAAGGATTTTAATTGCAATACAGTTTGGACTTCTGATCCTTCCTACCACTCAGTTTCCTCAAGTGCTTCCTTACATACATTAAGTCATTATATTAATTATAATAATTTTTCTGCTGCCCATAGACATTTTCTAGCGTCTATTTCTGCCACCACCGAACCCACTCGGTTTTATGAAGCAGTGTCTGATCCTTGCTGGTGGACTGCCATATAACTTGAAATTGATGCTTTAGAGCATAATGGCGCTTGGGACCTTACTCCTCTGCCTCCTGGCAAGAGTGCCCTTGATAGTAAATGGGTGTATAAAATTAAACACAAGGCGGAGAGATCCATTGAACTCTTTAAAGTCCGTTTGGTCATTCTTAGTAATACCCAAAAGCCAGGTAGTGATTTCACTGAAATCTTTGCCCCGATTGCGAAGATGGTTATTGTTCGCACTCTTCTACCCGTTGCCATCGCCCGAAACTAGCCTATTCATCAGATGGACGTCCATAATGCTTTCTACATGGTGATCTTTCTAAAGAAGTTTACATGCGCCCTCCTCCCGGATTTCATCCTAAGTCCTTCACACTTGTTTGTCGTCTTAAGAAGTCTCTATATGGCCTCCGGCAGGCACCCCATTGTTGGTTCTCTAAATTGACCACCGCTCTTCGAGCTTGTGGTTTTCACCAGTCTTATGCTGACTACTCACTTTTTACGTATCATATTGGCGACGTTTTCTTGAGCATTCTTATATATGTCAATGATCTCCTAATTACTGGGAATTCTCTTTCCTCTATCATTAAATTTAAGGCTTATCATATGAAAGACCTGGGCACTCTAAAGTATTTTTTGGGCCTTGAGGTGGCCTGCAATCTCACCAATATTTTTCTTTGTCAACGGAAGTATACCTTAGAAATTATTTTTGAGGCCGGCTTTTCTAGCGCCAAGCCTGCATATACTCTTATGGAGCCAAATCACCATCTTGCTAAAACTGTGGGTCCCATCTTTACTTCTTCTGATCGATATTGTCGGTTGATCGGCAAGCTCATTTACCTTGCTCTTAGTTGTCCAAAACTTGCTTATGCCATTCACACCCTAGCTCAATTCATGAAGGCCCCTCAATAGCACCATTGGGACGCTGCCCTCCGAGTGGGTCGTTATCTTATGGGCTGACCATGCCAAGGGATTCTTCTTCGTGTTGACTCCCTGCTCTGTCTTGTAGCTTATTGTGACTCTGATTGGTCTAGCTGTCCTATTACTCGTCGTTGTCACAGGTTATTTTGTCTCTCTGGGAGGTTCTCCTATCTCTTGGAAGACCAAGAAATAACTGACTATTTCCTGCTCTTCTGTTGAAGTTGAGTATCGCTCCATGGTTGTCACCTTGTGCAAACTCAAGTGGCCCAGTCAACTTCTTCGGGACCTCTGCGATTCTGTTCCTCGACCCATTCTTCTCCATTGTGATAGTCAGGCTGCCATCCATATTGTGGCTAATCCTGTATTCCATGAACGCACGAAGCACATTGAGATTGATTGTTACTTTATCCAGGATGCCTTCCAGTCTGGTTTTCTCACTCCTCGCTATCATCATACTGATCTCTAGCCTGTTAATGTCCTTACCAAAGCCCTCCATCTCTCCCATTCCACTCTTTAATCTGCAAGTTGGGCATTCATGATTCTCATGCTCCAACTTGAGAGGGAGGTTTTTAGTCTCGATTTCTTTCAGCAGATCGCCGGTTTGGGTAGGGATATTGCGGATATTATGGCATAATTAGAATATTATGTTGACTATTATTTGTTTATTAAGTTTCTCTTGTATTGTATATACCATAATCCATTAGGAGTAGATGAGGATGTAAAATTGTATATATTGTTGATACTTGATGCAATGAAGGGACAGGAAAATTACGATAAGTTTTCCCACTGAAATATCACAAAAACACAAGTCTTTAGGTATATTCCTTCCGTTTCTTTATTAGTTGGCACATTTCTGACATCATACTATTTTAAAAAAATACAAAAGTTTAAATATCTTTTCTTGTGTAGATGAGAATGTCCTTCAAAATCTCTCTTTTCTCATTAATATTTCTACAAGTTTATAAGTTAGAAAAGTAAAAGACGTTGAAATTTGTTTTTAGTATGAGATCATATTAGAAAAAATGTTTATTAAATGTTACATCGTTTTCACAATGTGATAAGTAAAAAAAATACGGAAATTAATAAAATGTGAGAAGTAAAAAAACCTTAAGAAGTACGAGCAAAATTTTATAAAAATAAGAAACATATTAAATGTAATATTTATCATTGAAAAATAAAAAAATGATTTTTGATCGAGATAAAATTATTCCACTCAGTAGTAAAATTAGAATGGAGGAGAGCAACAAGTGTTTACTTACATTTGTGTACAATATTTTTAAAGAATTGAAAAAGAATTTTAAAGGAATTAATAAATTGGGATTCGGAAAGAAATGAAATAAGCAAAACAAGAATATAATATTTTGAAAGGTTACAATATTTAAAAGATGGAAGACTGATTAGAAGGTTTCTTGAGAGAAAAATATTTAGGATTATTCATTTTTAATTAAAGTTTTTATATAATATAAGAGGTGCACTACTTGAACGTTTGAGAGGATTTTAAAAAGAAAAATTATGTGGGACTCATTCTATATATATATATATATATATATATATTATAGTAGAAAAAGACTCCGTGCTAACACAAGTTAATTTTATAAATATGAAAAGTTATAAATTTGATTGAAATCGGAAAAGGAATTTTTACTTCATTTATATCTATAGTATAGATAAATAAAGTACATACTATAAAGAGAAAATAGTTAAAATGCCCCTTATTTTTTTATGTTTTATCATTTTAGGGCCCATTAATTTTTTATCGCTACTTCTACCACTCAACTTTTTTTGAATGGTAAAAAATTTCCAATGTGAAGGTTTTTGGTGTCTTTGTACGTAAATTATCACGTAAACACTCATGATTTCTTTATAAAATTGTAAAATAGGCGTAATATTACATTTATAGAGTGACAAAAAAAAAAAAAAAAGCAAAATGTGAGAAAAAACTATACACATAGAAGATGTATGCTTCAAAGCATGACGAGACGATTGATTAGTAAATAAGGATATTTTAATGTCTATTTACCCTTTTATGAACAAACTTTATTTAATTCACATAATAATCTCTGCCTAAAACACCATAATTAACGTATTTGAGCATTTTTTTTGTCATTCAAAAAATGTTGAGTGGCATAATTGGCCAAAAAATATGCCCTAAACTGGCAGAATATAAAAATGTGAAGGATATTTTTTACTATATTCTCTTCTACAAATTATATTCATAACTACTTTTACAATTTTTTTTATTTGATCTTAATAAATTATAACTCTAATTTTGCTTTAAAAAAACTTAAAAAACACCTTTTACAACTTTTTATTATTTAAAAATAGACATTTTACCATCAAGTTATTGTTTAAATTTCTCCTTAAAAAAACTGTTTTAAATAATTTGCAAGTTGTTTATAATGCATAGTTGAAAGAAAAAGAAACATTTTATAACAATCAAGTTATAACATTTTGTCATTTAAAAAAATAGTTATAGCAACTTGAAAGCAATGAAATCATCAATTTCTCAAAAATTTAGCATCTAACTAATAGGTGAAAATCATTCCAAAAACTAATTAAAAATAGGCTCTTAGTGGAAACCATTTTCATCTTGACATTCTTGTAGCTTTTTGTGATCCTCCGAGTTACTTTTATCCAAAGAGTAGGTTCTATTTTATAAGGTGACTGCAATATGTATATCTTGTTCCAGGGAAAAAAATGGGAATTATAATTTTATTTTTATATTTTGTATAAATTATAAATATATTTTTATTGTTTATATTTTATAACTTATTAGTTCCCGTTACTAATTTCAATGAAAATTTTGTATAAAAAAAAAATAATTATGTAGTAAAAAATTTAAATCTTCTTAAAATATTAATTTGTAAGTTTACTTCTTATTGCAGAAATTATACTAATTAAAAAAATTTTAGTAAATGTATAGTCTTTATATATGATGATATAGAAGAGGTAAACTTGAAAAATGATATTGTAGAAAGATATTAAAATTTTTACTACATAATCATTATTTTCTGATAAAATTTTTTCATTGAAATTAGTAGTAAATATTAATTAGTTATGAAAATAAAAATGTAAGAATGTAATTGTAATTTATTCAAAATAAAGGAATAAAATTATAATTTGAACAAACTTAGAAAATGTAATTAACCCAAAAAGAACATTACATGTATATTTTATTTTCTTATTTTTTCAATAATTGAGATAAATCTAGGATAAAACATCTCAAATTTCAAATTTCAAATTTCAAAAGTTGGACATACATCTGAAAAGCACCCGTAATAAGCATTCTTTCACCTACCATACACCATCTGAAGTATTTGTGCCTCCGGCATTGTCATTTGCAATTGCGGACAAAACATTGAAATTATATTCAGATTTTGTGTTAAAGCCTTAGAAGCTACATATAAAAGACAATAGTGACTTAATATATACTCTTAAAAATCTAATAAAGAGAAATGCAAGTCGTTGGTGATTTCATTTTGCCTCTAATACCTTCTTCATCCATTATTCATCACAATCCTTCACCCAAAACAATGTAATCATATACATTGCATGATAATTTAAATTGGCCAAGCCATTAGAACCACTAGAATTCCATATCAACATCTTGAAAACATTGAAAGACGATGAGGTAAGAATTGGGATAATTCAACAATAATAAAAATAAAAATTACACAAAGTAACAAGAAAAATCATATATCATTCTAGATGAGGTGGGTAAGGCCTATTAATACTAATACTAGTAAGATAAAAAAACAAACACATAATAAACTTTTTTAAAGCAAATTTGACTCTGTTTTTTCGACCAACTTATACTTATTCTAGTAATGGTAACAAGAGCTACTCAACTTATACTTTTTCCATTAGAGACAATAATTTAGAAATCCATGATGAATCAACGATTTTAAAAATTACTTCCAAAAGGAGTAAAGTCGAGATAGAATTCAAATCTACTTCGAGTATAAAAGTTCTTCTAAAAAAAGAGAAGAATGAAATCGATTTGTGAAGATGGGAGAAGAAATCATCTTTTGGTCTTGAACTTTATTGGAAGATGCTTGAGAAGAAATCTATTATCGTTTGCAGCAAAATAAAAGGAGTTTGGGAATAAGACAAAGACAAGAAATGAAGAAATCTGGCCAAGATTCCACCGCCGACCGAAACCATTGCCGCATCTGGCCGGTGGAAAAATTGCAGAAGAAGTCTTCAATAGGGGAAGAGGAGGGAGTGTCGCTTGGGGAGAAAGAAGTTTTGCTGCGTGCTACGAGAGATGAAAAAAGAAAAAAAAACAATCCTTCCCACAATATAAAGGAAAACCTTAATAAAACGCATGCATATCCTTTCCTTTTTTTTTTTCCATATATAAAACTATACAAACGCCTATGTCTGTCCAAAAAATAAAAGAAAGATCTTTGGTTTAACCAATGCATCCTCTTTGCTTGTAAATGCTATCTTAACCCGTTTTAAAATTTTAAATTCCTTATTTTAAAAACCTTGCATAAACTTTTATAATCACAGTTTAAAAGAAAAATGATGAAGAGTGTTGTTGAAGGATCAGAAAATATTTAAAAGAGTGAAATTTCTTGTTGAAGGATAACAATTTTTTTTTTTTTTGGGACAAAGTAGTGGAGTACTAAAGCTAGATCACATGACTTAGTGAATTGTCAAAAGTAGAATTT
Organism: Catharanthus roseus; assembly: GCA_028651295.1. Taxonomy (NCBI): domain Eukaryota; kingdom Viridiplantae; phylum Streptophyta; class Magnoliopsida; order Gentianales; family Apocynaceae; genus Catharanthus; species Catharanthus roseus. The sequence goes on along the minus strand of JAPQWS010000153.1, from coordinate 26,315,107 downwards.
AGATTTCAAAATAAAAGATGAGATATACAATGAAGAAGAAATATAAACCTATGATAGGAAAAGTCGAAAAACAGGCTCTTCCTAAATTTTGGCTAAATCATAAAGACTAGATGTCTCTTTGCCTGGATCATATCATTTGGGTTTTCCAGAATAGAGCTCTAGAAACTTGAAGAGACAGAGTTAACTTTGTGTCAACTCATGACCCTTTGCAAATTGAATTCATTATTAATGCGTAAATCATAAAATTTTAGAATCTTGTCTAACAAAAATCTTATTTTAGCAAAAAAAAAAAAAAAAAAAAGTCTAACAAAATTCTTATAATACATGACCTGAATCATTCATAATGGTAATGCCAAAACCACCGTCAAGTATTCTGAATGCCTTTACTTGTAAGATGTCCGTGCCAAAAAAAAAAACCTGTCAGCTGTGTTTGTGTCTATAAGTTAATCAATCTATTCCCACCAGAATAAAATATACATTGATTTCATGTCAAAAAGTCATTTTGTAATCTATGAATAATATGAAACAAAGGAATAGTCACATTATCTTTGTAATAAATTCGCCAGCAACAAATAACGTAGGTGATTCCGATCACGAGCCGAACAAGTATAAGACCTCTAATGGTATCCACACGAATAATTCTTGGATCAACCACCAGTTAATAAATGTTAGTTCCTTTAAACTGTAGAGTTCCAATAGAGATTAGGACTTGTGAAACCCTAGAGAATTATAATAAGTTCAGGATAAGTGGTTGAAGTTTATATAATAAGTTATCTAATAGGGTCATAGACCTAATAACCCAATAACTTATTTAATAATAAGTCTTGGGTTTCGATAAATTATCCGCCGAAAAATAAAATTTACGTGCGAAAAAATTTCATTTTCACCAAATCGTTTTCTCTCTCTACCTTCTTTCTCTCTAACTTCTCTCTACATTTCAAGACTTCAAACGACGATCTGCTCAAATCTAACCGTTAAAAATCTAAAAAATTTTAGAATATCATTCTATATCTATTTATATTTTAATCGGTGTAAAAATTAAAAAAATGCGTTAAAATAAAAAATATTGGTCCTGGTGCCGAGAAGGAGTGATTGGCTCCAGGACCATGCACCAAAGTCTCCTTCTTTGCACCGACTCTTGCTGGCGCCAACCAACTCATGGTTAATTTTTTTTTGGTTTTACAAAGAATAATAGTCATTTTGTTTAGTTTTTTAAATTATTAATATTATTTGTATATTAAATTAATTATTTTTCATATATTTTATACAATTATGTTAATTTTTTAATTAATTTATATTGTTATATTATCAACTAAACGAATTAAACACTAACATATATACACATTATAAAATGAAATTAACTAAAAAATTATAATGATATAAAATAATTAAAATTAATAATTAATAAAATTAAAAAAATGTACCAAAAATCTAAAAATACACCATCTGCACACTTGAGCCCTACTCTGGTGCGAGTAGGGATATCCCTGCCCCAAGCCTTAGCGTGACTCTCTCATTGTCTGCGCCAAGATCTGAAGCGGGGATACCCCTACTCACGCCAAGGCATGGCCTAAGTGCGCATATGGTATATTTTTTTTTAATTTTTGGTGTGTTTTTTTGTGATTTTTATCTCAAAATTGATCATATCGTGTCAATTTCCCAATTTGTTTTTCCATGTTATGAAGAGAGGTCGTTTTGCTCCGTTGAACCTCTTCCATACTTTTTAGCCCATTATTTGCTAATTTACATACCTTGAAACAAGATCCTCCAAACTACGTGATGAAGATAATGGATTTTGATCTAGACTTCTATTTTTAAAACGGGGGGTGGTTGTTGTCTTCTTTGATTATTTCTATTCCAATCAATTCTCGGTTAGGTTCCCAACCCAAACTATTTTGATTTGGTACGTATTCTATCCTCTCCAATTTTCTTGGAACATGGTCAGCTGGTGATATATGTTTTGGGGTCTAACAACCATGATCTCTATCCCTTGTTCTAATATTGCCGCAAGTTGGGCTTCTATGGCATCATTTACATCCATGTCTTAGAGTCCAAAACCTGAAACAAATAATAAATCAAGACAAATTTTGAGAATTAAGGGACGATTTTCTAAAGATCATACCACGAACAACTCGCTAAGTATGCAAGAAAAGAACTATGACTAAAGCACTAAATAAACAATATTCTTAAACTTGTTGTCCCCGGCAACAGCGCAAAAAACTTGGTATGTGTAAAATCAAAGCAATAAAAATGGGATGTGGAATCCTAATTACCACAATGAAAGGCAAGCGGACCTAACACGATAGAGATGAGTTTCAATTCGAGTGTCGAATCTCTCAGGGACGGACGAAGGTTGAAGTAATACTCGTATCTCTAATGTTTAGCCAAATAAAAAGGTTGTTGAGAAAAACTTAAAAACAATAAAAGCAATTAAAAAAAAGCAATAATGAAAGCAATTCTTAAAATATTAATAAAAAGAAGAGTTTGATTTGGTGGAATCCCCCTAATCCTTGTTACTAGCTCAATTGGAAAAGACTTTAATGAAAACGATGTTGAATTAATTAATTTGGGGCATCATTCGAAAATCGGGCAATCCATATCTCTAGGATGAAAGCCACCTTGCTCACTAACCCTTAGAGGAAAATCTCTTTTCTCTCTAACAAATTATGAGAAGCCATAAACTTAGGTGATTTAAAAGTGCAATATCGTATCTCTAGTCAATTGCCCTAATTAACCCTCAATTGGTTGCCTAGATTGTTCTTCCTTTTTTAATTCCAAACGACCTTTGAATAATCTAATCTCGAGACAATTAAATTAACAAGAAACGCAATTAGAAGACAGCTTAAATTAAAGCAAGCATCGAATTCAAGAAAATCAAACTAAGAATTTCATAAACAAGAACTAGGGTTCAGTCCCAAATCCAAACAAGAAAAAATAACTATTCATATGAAAAAAGATTGAAAATTTATAAAAGAATTCAATAACAAGAAAAGGAAAAGAAAGCTTAGGATTAAGTCTTGAAGCCGCAATGGAATCGCCAACATCTTCTAAGATCATCTCTCGAGTCACCAAGTCCAAGATCGAAATTTTTAACCCGTCTTCAATTCTTAAATCCAAGATAGTAAATCTTGCATAAAACTTGAAATTCTATAACTAAAAAAAATATAAACGCTGGAATTTTAAAGAGTGTTTAACTAATCTAACCTAATTAATCTACTCCTAACCTAAAATCTAACCTGACCTAAATTTAATCTAACGTAATTGTGTATTAAACTCTTTAATTGTCTAAATTGTATGTTTCTATGGCTGAATAAAAGCCCTATATGGAGGTAAAAATACAAGAAATCCAAGCTAAAGTTGGAGTAGGAATCAAAAAAATCGAGTTTGAAAAGGATTGGAATCGCCCCCTTGCTAGTCTACCTACCGCCGATGGTAAGGTGAGGCCTATTGTCTGAGGTAGGTCTTGGTTTTAAGCTGCCTGGTCATCCTCAGCACCTACATTGATGGTAGGTTGCCCTGCCATCCGTAGTAGGGGCTGCTGCTCTGCCGACGACTTTCGGTTTCATTGTTTTTCACTTCGTTTTCTTCCATTTTTGTTTTCTTTTCATCGTTCTATTTCAGCGGATACCTAGACAAGAAAAGAGTATTTAGCTCAAATATATACTTTTACATATTAGAAACACCAAAAACGATGAAATTAACATATAAAAAATATCAACAAAAAAGCACTTATCATCGATTATATAAAGATTTAGAATTCTCACATCCCTCTACCTATCCCCTTTTTGGACTTAGGTGTCGCCAAAGAAGTAAGTGAGGACTCGAAAAAGGAGTTGGGGAAAATCATCCCCATGAAGGATAAATCGACGAGGACCCATACTGGAAATATGATGCGACTTGTGATCACCTCGAGATCTAGCCAGTTTGGGTGATTGCCAACGTATCCTTCACGGGGTGATTTTCCTGAACTCCTTCCTTGAGTTCTTACTTACTTCTTCGGCCACAACTTAGTCCAAAAAGTTAGAGAACAATTTTTGGTTTAAATAGGAAGAATTAGGGGTGAATTTGGGCAAGAAAAACCTTCTCAATTCTTCTTCAATTAGGTGGATTTTCAATATTAACATAAAATTGAAGCTCTTGGAGGAAGATTGAAGAGATTTCATGGAGCAATTTCGGAGTTCATCAAGCGAATCAAGAGACACGTTCGGGTGGTGTTCAGAACCGTGGATTCAAACCCTTTTCAGCATAAGCTTTCTTTTCTTTTGTTAATTATGATTCCTATTATTGAATTGACTATTGTTAGGATATTTAATAGCTAAATTTCTATTGTTGAATTGAGGGTTGAACCCTAGCTTTGGATGATATGACTTTTTTATTGAATTTTATTAAATTGATGTTTGTTTATGTGATGGTTGTTGTTCAATTACGTTTTCTTGATAATTGATTTGCGCAGAATTGATTAGTTTGCAAGATTGATTCAAATTGAAAAAGGAGGATCAATCTAGGGCAACTAATTGGATAATAATGCTTATCGCCTTCATAATTAGTTAGGGAGAGAAGAGATTCTCCTCTAAAGGTTAAGTGAGTGGAGCGGCCTTCACCTAGAGATAGGGATTTCCCGACTATCTTGTAATAACCCAACCTTCGTTTTCAAACATCGCTTTATGAGTTTTTCAATTAGAATAGTTAATAAAAGCTAGTGGGATCCTTCATTCAAACTCTTTTCCTAAAATTTCATACCTTTAATTTTTGCTTCCATTTAATTGTTTTTAGTAGCTTTCCTAATTTGTTAATTAATTTCTTAAAACCTAATTTATTAAACTAAACATCAGGTAAAATGGTGACTATTTGAGTCTTTACCGTTCCTTGAGTTCGACAACTCAAGTATGTCTCTAATACTACAGTGATAGGTACACTTACATGCTGCATTCGTTTTAGTTTACCTCATTTATAAACAACATCAAGTTTTTTTGCCGCTGTTGTCGTGGAGGATTGGCTGCGGGAACGCAATAATGCTAGTTTTGGTTCGATAAAGAAAACCACACGAACCGGCATTGGAGCGTCTTCCTCATAGCCTGACGATGATGAGAGCAAGGATGACAAGTCCTATGACCTCTTGGCTGAGGATGCACCTCCCACAGTCCATATGGATACGTTTCGGACAGAGATGCGGGCTGTTTTCGAGCAACTCTGCCTCACCCAAGATATCCATGGAGCCCAGCTGGTGGAGATAGTGGAGTTGACTCGCCTTTATGCAGACAAGTTGGCGCATCAGAGAGCGTCCATCGATTGCCAGGAGGTGATGATAGCCCGACTATGCAATCGATTTCTACCCAATCAGGATAGTAGCAGAGGTGGTGGTGTAGACTTTGGCCAGCAATAGGGGGTTTTCTTTCCTTTATTTTTCTTTTCCTTTTATATTTTCTCGTTTTCCTTCATGTGTTTTATTTTCTGTGTGTTTAAGTTATTTTTGCCGTTATATGTTTTTTTCTATTTTTATTGTTTGTGAGGATTGCTTCCTTTATAGGCTTATATTCCTTACATTTGCGGGATTGCTTCCCATATATGTGTTTTTACCATTATTTACCTTTGCTCTGGACCCCACATAGAGGACAATGTGGTTTTAAGTGTGGCAGTATTTTGGTCTTTTGTCTATTTCTTTTGCTTGGATTTGTGTCGTTTGACTATTTCTTTTTGTTTTAGTTTGTGTTTTGTTTAGTTTTAGTTATAGTCTATAGAGGTTTTTTGTCTTTTTTTTTTCTTTTTTCCAATCCAAAAAAATTAGATAATTTAAAAACCAAGACTTTTTTCGCCTTTTCTTTTCAATTTTCTTATACCTAGAAAAAATCAAAAAAGATTTTTGTTTTTGTCACATTCAGTGGGAGTCTTGATTACAAAACCCATAGGACTTTTAAAAGAAGGCTTTTTTTACTTGATCTACTTGAAAATCACACTTACTTTTACTCTTACAAAATCAATGGTTTAATGCACTTATAAGTGTCGGTTAGTATAGAAGTCTTGTAATCTTACGGTATTAGCATAGTGAATTCTTTTTCGAGTCTTTGCCTTCACCCTTGTGTTTCTCTTAGCTTTGAATCGATAAGGTTTAGTCTAAGCTGATTTCGGAAATGATGTTCACAGGCCTTTATTGTACCGTTTGTACCTTTCTTGCCTATCCCTTATATAAAATCAAACCCTAGTTCCCCTTTTGTACCTTCATGCCAAGGGTTTAACCCTTTCTTTCTTTGACTTTTAAACTCATACTATATAAAACTTCAATTTGTGGAGCTAATGATTGCATACATTTTAGCTATTATGAGCGAGGAAAATACATAAGTGTGGGGTGTTTGCGTAAAGAATAGGACTTTTGTATAAAAAGGGGCGTTCAGAGAAATATTTGCAAGAAGGATATATACAGTGGTTGAAAAGAGAGAAAGCTTTGTTTAAAAAAAATGAAAAAAATCAGAGAAAACAAAGAAAAAAAAGGAGTATTTAAATATCTCTTCATTTTGTCTCTCAAAAGTCTAAAGCTTCTCTCTTTTATACAATAAACTATATATGTTCGTGAAAAGTAGAGTATTGTTGATTGTGCATATTTTGAAAGAAGTAAGACATTCAAGGATAGAATGAGCGAAAAGCAGCTAGAAAGTGTTCATAATATTTGATATCTTTCATTTCGGTTGCATTAGTTCTATCTCAATTGCTTTTGTTTTCCTTTCCTTTCGTTTGAGACCCTTTGTATCCCGAGCCTAACATTACAAGCTAAAAAGTCCTACCTAATCTGGGAACGACATAGAATAGAACTTAAAGTGAAAAGATTTTGAGAAATCTGAGTTATGTTGTGTATTGTTCAATAAAGTTTTTAACTATGTTAATAACCTGACATGCTTGTTTTCTTTAAAAGGTGACACTAGCAATTCACACATATACTGTTGACTAGTAAGGATATTAGTAAGATAGAGGTAGGATTATAGATTCTTGTGTTTCATCTTTTGAAAAGTCTTATTGTGGTTGAGTAGTCATATTTCCATTGATGTGACGTGTTTAGTCGTTTTTATTTTTGTTTTATTTCGTTTTTTTTCCATTCGTAAAGTCTTGCTTCTCTTGGTAATTTGTGTTGTTGTCCTTCCATATGCTATTTTCAACGAATAAACTTTTGCACTTATCTTTTTCCGTTTTATTTTTTTTGCCTAGTTTTATGTTGCTTGGGGTCAAGCAACAGATAAGTGTTGGGGTATTTGATATGTGCCATATTGTACTACAATTACATACATTATTTTCGTCGTTTTATGACATTTTAAATATATAAAATATATTATTTAAACCATTTACCTCTATTCTTATCTTATGTGCTTCCCGATGAAGAAAATGAAGAATAAAAGGGAAAACAGGAAAAACGAAGCCACCGGCACCAAGGAAGGAGACCTACCGTTGACAGTAGGCCAACCTACTGCACGCGATTGGTCCAAGGGCCAAAAGAAGTTGCCAACAGAAGCCTACTAGACGTGGTAGGTCCTGAGCATTCTAGCTAATTCGTAATAGAACCTTACCGTAGACGGTAGGGCTCGACCTGCCGAACACGGTAGGTCCCGTAAGCAGCACAATTAATGCATTATTGGGTGTATTTATATCAATTATTACCCCTTTTCTAAGGGGAGAACAATTTTAGGTTTAGAGAGGAGGAATTATGGTGAATTTGGGGGCGAAAAACCCTCTCAATTCCTCTTCAATTAGGTAGATTCTCCATGATTGACACAAAATTGATGCTCTTGGAAAAAGATTGAAGCGATTTCACGGAGCAATTTCGGGGTTCATCAAGCAAATCGAGAGACGAGCACGAGTGGCATTTGGAACCATGGATTCAACCATTTTTCAGCCTAAGCTTTCTTTTCTTTTGTTAATTATGATTTCTATTATTGAATTGGCTATTGTTAGGATGTTTACTAGCTAAAAATTTCTATTATTAATTGAGGTTAAACCCTAGCTTTAGATGATATGATTTTTGATTGAATTTCATTAAATTGATGTTTGTTTATATGATGGTTGTTGTTCAATTATGTTTTCTAGATAATTGATTTGTGCCGGAATCGATTATTTCGCAAGATTGATTGAAATTGGAAAAGAAATATTAATCTAGGGAAACTAATTGGATAATAAGGCCTGACAATTAACTAGAGATATCCTTTGCACTTTTAGGTCATTAGATCACCTAATTTGTTTATCGCATTCATAATCGGTTAGGGAGAGAAGAGATTCTCTTCTAATGGTTAAGTGAGTAGAACGGCCTTCACCTAGAGATAGGGATTGCCAACTTTTGTATTATATTCGAACTTTAATTTTTAAACATCGTTTTATGTGTTTTTCAATTGGAATAGTTTACAAAAGTTAGGGAGATCCTTCATTCAAACTCTTTTCCTAAATTTCATGCCTTTAATTATTGCTTCCATTTAATTGTTTTTAGTAGTTATTTAATTTCTTAAAACCTAATAAACATTAGGTAAGATGGTGATGATTTGAGCCTTTACCGTTCCCTAAGTTCGACAACTGGGGTGTATTTCTGATACAATAGTGATAGGTACACTTGTCTATTGTATTCGTTTTAGTTATACCATATTTATAAACAACATCAATAGGTGAGACTTCTGTAGGTCTTGTTGATTCTCCCTCAAGATAGGAGGTTATCTTTGTTTAATTTTTTTAATTATTGCTGCAATTGTTCTTGGAAGCTCAAATTTCTCATCACAAGTAAGCCAAGGGTCCTCATATAGAGAGTTGCATCTTGGGAGGGAAATTGGATCTCATTCAAGCCATTTGAGATTCATACCATTTGGTATGAGAGAAAAGCTCTCTTTGAGGTGAAATATTATTTGTTTATCTGTTGAATTTTGATTAAGAAAAAAAGCTAGTGATAGTATTTGAGAAAAGGCATAGTGATGTAGATCCACTTTTGATTGTAGTTTGGATTCTACTCCTTCCCAAGGATCACCTCCTTTTCTTGAAGAACCTCCATTAAGAATTTTCAAACTCAACACTCCGATAAGAAACTTATGAGGATCTAAGCCTCATAAATCTAATATTGAGAGGCTAAAGTTCTTTCCTAGATTGATAATTAGAACCTTGAGGAATCAAAGGCCTCAAAACCCTAATTACACAATTATAAGATCCAAGATCAATTGATTCAAAGTAAGAAAACTCTATGAATAAACTAATGAAAGGAATTTGAATGATCAATTAGTTCTATAGATTCTACAATCTAAGACAACAATTATTCACAACACTAGGCAACAATTATTCACAACACTAAGGACATTAAACCTTAAGAAGATTGTCCAAGAAAGTAAAGAAACCTAGAAGCAATTGGAGAATCTATCTCAAATTTAAGCAAATTAATCAATGTTGTTACAAGAGGAGGCATAAGTAGGTATTTATAGAGATCTCTACTCCTCTTCCTATAACCTAATGAGTATTAAAAATACCTAACTGACCTTCTAATAAAACTTAATTACAAATTAGGAAATAAAGAAACCAAGAATTAATCCAAAAATAACTAGAATTGACCAAAAATAAGTTATCTACTTGACCCAGCCGATTCTGACAATTTAAACTTCAAAACTGGCCATTCTAACTAGAGACCTACTGGGAACAGTAGGTGGGGGCCTACCGTCGATGGTTAGGCTCTTTTTTAGCCTTTTTGTTGCAATTTTGCATCTTCTCAGTTATTAACTTTGTTTGACCTTCAAAACGTCAAACTGGTTCTTGGTGTCTTCAACAAACTTGTAGAGCATTCTCTTAGCTTTCCAATGAATCTTGCATCTCCTCAATTGGACGCCTATAGCTCAAGTTATGGGTATTGTACCGAAATGTATCATCTTTACAATCGAAGATAGAATGTCAGGTCTAAGACTGGTTGGACGCCTATAGCTCAACTTATGGGCATTATACTGAAATTTGTCATCTTTACAACCGAAAATAGAATGTCGATTTAAGATTGGTCATAGTATATCCAAATGAACTCATCTATGCATGAGCGATACCATTCTGAAAACTTGAAGAAATCTTCTACAATATTCATGAAGATCACTTGTTCATTTGAAGTTATTAAAAGCCCTAAAATGGAGTTCTTTCAAAATTAGTCCAGAAATTCCTATTTATTTCCATTTTGACCATTCTTCTAGCTTTAACTCTTAGACTTGAATCTTCCAAGAATTCATGCATATCTGTGGTCATATTACGTAGTGTTCTGGAAATTTTTGCACAGGAAAAGTAATGTGCAAAGAATAAATTCAAAAGTATAGAGAATGAACTCCAAATTGCATGAAATTAGTCCCTTTTTAAAGATTATCTGATTGTGAAACTTTTACTATAAATTCTAGAATGATTTGGTTGAGAAATGACTGAGTTATGGGGAAATTACTATAGCTTGATCTCATCCTCTGTTTTTCTGAAATTTGTTCTTAGTAATCTATATTTCTTTGATCTTTTGAGCCAATTGTCTTTGTTTTGAATTTGCAACTTCTTTTGGACATATTGTTAGGTGTTTGCTTATCTCTTTGTGGGAATTGGACTTATTTGGTGACTCATACTCTTGAATTTATCTTTGGTACTCTTCGCATTTTATGTGTTTGATAAAATGCCTCTTTGATCTCGTTTTCTTATCTATTGAGAATTGCTTGCTTGAATTGCTTTGGGGAATTTTCTCATAGCTTGAAAGTTCTAGAAATCACGAAGCAACTCTAGTGAGTGAGGAATAGAAAAAGGCAAAAGGGTGAGACTATCGTTATAAAAGCCGTAGAGAGTGAGAGTAAACGCGAGGGTTGAGAGTTTCTCCCTTTTGGGTGAAACACTTAAGGAGAGGCAAGGTCCTTGTTCACTATGTTGTAGGTACTATGTTTAATTCAATTCTCAAGATATTGCATGAGGAAGAGCAAAATCGAAATAACAATGAAAGACTTAGTGACCCACTTATTCAATAAATTGTTGGTACTTTGAGATCCTTACAACAACAAATGGGAAATATTGAAAAGGAATGTTGGAGCACTATCCCCTGAATCGAAAGATAGGAATCAAACCAAAGAAGAGAATTCGACAACCTCGACAACCTTACCCCGAGATTGACGATGAGAGAAGAAGATAACTCTCTTCATGCCAATTATGGAGTTAGGATGACCTATCTCAAAACTTTCAAGAGTTTTCAACCTTTTGGAACCTAAGGTGCGGGTAGGCTTGGAGCTAGAAGAGAAAGAAATGGAAGGGGCATGGGTAGGGGATTTGAGAGGGCGTTTGTGAGAATACCAAGGGATCAAGAAAGATACTATGGGGGAGAAGAGAGATATGAACGAGATCTAGATAGGGATGAAGTGTTACTATGAGGAGAGGGAATTTGGAAAGATTAAATTGAAAATCCCTTCCTCCAAGGAAAGAGTAATCCGGAGGCATACCTTGAATGGGAGAAGAAAGTGGAGCTTGTCTTTTATTGTCACAGCTATTCGAAGCTTACAAAGATAAGGTTAGTGGTGGTAGAATTCACCGACTATGCTGTAATATAGTGGGATTGATATGTGCATAATTGTCTATATTTTTCATATGTTAATTTCATCATTTTCTATGTTTCTAATATGTAAAATTTTATATGTTAGGTTAATATCTCTTATTCTTGTCTGAGGTGCTCTTCAGAAGTGAAAACGATGAAACAAAATAAAAATGAATGAAAATGGAGCAAAAACGACGAAAAAGGAGCCGTCGGCAACAAGATAGCTAACCTAACACGCGATGTAGGCTGCCCTATTATCGCCAGTATGTTCCTTGGCACAACGTGGATGAAAGGCAGAGACCTACCGTGATGGTAGGTCTCGCCCTATCATCTGCGGTAGAGTAGGCTGGCAAGGGCAGTTGAGTCCAAAACAAACTTGATTTTCTTGTATTTTGTTCCAATTTCAACTTGGTTTTCTTGTATTTCTCACCTCTATACAGGGTATTTTTGCAGCTACTATATAGAAGTTCTTAGATACAATTAGATAGGAAAATATACAATTTAGGATTTAGATTAGCTTAGTTAGGTTAGATTAGATTAAGCACTCTTTAAATTCTAACTTTTATACATTTAATTAGTTAGTAAAGTTTCAAGATTTCTATAACTTAGTTTCTTGGATTCAAGAATTAAAGACTTATTTTCAAGATTTCGATCTTCAACTTGGTGACTCAAAAGATGAGCTTGGAAGACGTTCGGGATTCAATTATGGCTTCGATTTTCAATCCTAAGCTTTCTTTTCCTTTTCTTGTTATTGAATTTTATATTTTATTTTAGTTTTATTATAATGAAAAGTGAGTAGTTCTTTTTGTTTGGTTTGGGGTTGAACCCTAGTTCTTGTTTTTGAAGTTCTTGGTTTGATTTCTTGATTTCAATGTTTGTTTTGATTTAAGTTATCTTCCAATTGCATTTGTTTGTAATTTAATTGTCGCGAGATTAGATTATTTGAAGGTTGTTTGGAATTGAAAAAGGAAGAACAATCTAGGGCAACAAAGTGGGGGTTAATTGGAGCAATTGACTAGAGATACGATATTGCACTTTTAGGTCTTTTTAAATCACCTAATTTTATTGCGCTCATAATTTGTTAGGGAGAAAAGAGATTTTCCTCTAAGGGTTAGTGAGTAGGGTGGCTTTCGTCCTAGAGATAGGGAGTGCCTGATGAGTGATAACCCAACTAAATTAATTGAACATCATTTTCATTAAACTTTGTCCAATTGAATTAGAAACAAGGATTAGGGGGATTCCGCCAATCCAAACTCTTGTCTTATAATTCTTTTAAAAACCTCTTTTATTTTGCTTTCTTTTAATTGATGTACTTGTTTTTTTTACTTTTTAATCAACAACATCTTCTTTTTAGACTAAACCTTAGAAACACGATTAGTACTTAAACATTCGTCCATCCTCGAGAGATTCGATACTCGGGTTGAAACTCACTTCTATATTTGTTAGGTCCGCTTGCCTTGCATTGTAGTGATTAGGATTCCAACCCATTTTTATAACTTTTATTTTCCACACATCAAGTTTTTGGCGCCGTTGCTGGGGACAACAATTTTTTAAGGAATATCGTTTATTTAGTGCTTTCATCATTGTTTTTGTTATTTTGCTTTGTTCCATAGTATTGTTGCACTTGGGTGTTTGAGGTATGGATATTTTGTATTCAGTTTATTACTTCTGGAACCTGTGTTAAATTGCTCATCCAATTGTTTATTTCAAGTAAGATACAGAAACCGATGATACCATGAAAGCTCGATGGGCATCAATATTAGAACAAATAAGTGGAGAACATGGCCTTTTAGTCTCAATATACGCACTATCAATTGGCCACGTTCCAAGAAAACTGGCAGGGATACAATACATATTCTAACCAGTACAGTTCGGAATGGAGGGCTCACTCAACTGATCCTTAGGGAGATTATGCTCAATATTCAACATACAATTATACTTTGCCAGTATACTTATCACCTCCAAGACCTAATGTAGAAGAGCTTATTTCAAAGTATATCAATGCGGCAAACATCGGGGTGAAAAGAATGGAAACAATCTAGAGAAGCTAAACGGCTTCCCTCCACAACATGAAAAATTAAATCCAACTATTAGCAAGGATGATCGTCGAAAAATCGCCTAGTAATGCACCTAGTACTACGGTCACTTTTGCGAGATGTAGAAGAACAAGTGATAACGTTTCCCATGTTTATGGATGACGAGGATGAAACTGCTCAAGAACCAGAGGAAACCACTCCTCAAAGATTTCAAGAACCTCTACCGAATACAAGTGTAGTGGAAGAAAGCAAGATAGATGAGTGCTTTCAAGGAAATAAGAGTGAGTTTAAGAAAGGTGAGCCAGAAAAGGAAAACAAGACTCTCCTAGAAATTCAAAAGAGTCATATAGAAGAGCGACAAGAAACAAAGTTAGAGACCATCGAAAAGAATGAGGAAGTGAATTCCCTTATTAACAAAACTAACTTTTTTCTTGTCAAGAATTTCTTATGTGTGTAGGCATCAAGAAAGCAACCCAAGGAGAATGACAGGGAAGGGAGGCGTCTCATGAAGTTCAAAGGAAATTTCAAGAGTGCTAAAAGAAAACGTCCCTTATACTATGGAAACTCACAAATAAGTTTTTCTTCAACCTTAGCTCTCATTAATTTTAATAAATTGAAATTGTTTGAAATTTATAATATCTTCCTTGAGCTCGATCTTAAGTTCTTAATTTCCTTTCTTGTGATGGGTTTCAAATTCTTTCATTTTCATTACAAGGAGTTTGCTTTTCTTTTTGTGGTCTTTTATTTCTTTCTATGTTTTCTGGTTTTATTTCTTGTTTTATCTTCTGCTCTTTATTTGTTTATAGTTTTTGATTGTTTTATTTTTGTGTGGGGATAGCTTCCCGATATGCTTTATCACTTTATATCTGCGAGATTGCTTCCCGTATTTGTTTTTGTTTTTCCTTTAGTTTAACCCCCACATTGAGGACAATGTGATTTTAAGTGTGGTGGAGTATTTTCGTTCTTTTAAGTTTTTTCTGTTAGTCTCTTATTCAAAAAATTTTAAAAAATTAGAAAATTTAAAAATTCAAAAATTTTTTAGTTCCTTTTCTTTTAAACATCCAAAAATACTTTAATTTTATCATTTTGGTAGAGTATTAAATTGTAAAACTCTTTAGGTTTTTCGAAAAAAGTCGTACTACTTAATTACTTTGAAAACCATATTTACTAAATATCTTACATAATCAATGGTTTTTATGCACTTGTGAATGTTGTTAAGTAATAGAAGTGTAGGAATCTTGAGTAATTAGCATTATGATAATAAATTTTGAACTTTGCTTGCAATTTCATGATTTTTTTCTTTAAAAGCAAAGAAGTCTAGTCTAGGATGGTCCCAGAGATGATGGTCTTAGGCCTTCTTTGACACGATTGCGCCTTTCTTATCATATATCCTTTATGAAATCAATCCCTAGTTCCCTTTTTGTGCCTTCATGCCAAGAGTTATAGTCTCTTCCTTTCTTTGTTCTTTTAACCTCACTATATAAAACCTCAATTCGTGGATTTAAGTGTTTTCATATCTTTTTAAGCTGTTTTGACTATGGGAAATGAATAGGTGTGGGGGTAAAGGGGTGAAGAAAGAAAGAAAAGAAACCCTATTTAAAGAAAGACGTATTATGGGTAATTTCATATGTTCGGTGCTTTTGGATATTGAAAAAAGCGAAAGAAAGAAAAATATTGATGTTGAAAAGAAAAAAATAGAAAAAAATAGAAAAAGCCGAAAGAAATGAAAAGACGACAGAAAATAAAGAAAAAAAATATATGCCTTGATTTTATAGAAAATTCAAGCTTCCCTCTTTTATACTTTGGCAAATCTTGAACATTTTGGAAGACGTATGTTGTTAGGTGGATTGTTCACCAAAGAAGAATGAAATAAGTTTTACAAGAGTGAGTGAGAAGAGTGAAAATAGCGGCTGGAAAGTGGTTAATTTTTTGTTATCTTTTCCTTTCGGTTGCGTTAGCTCTATCTCGTTTGCTTTTATCTCCTTTTTTCTTTCGTTTGTAACTTATTTATTCCCCTAACCTAACATTATAAGTCAAAAAGTCCTACCTAATCTGGGAAAGACCTGAAATAGACTTTAGAGTAGATAATGATAGAAAAAGTATGAGTTGTGTGCATTGTATTTGAAAATATTTTTTTTTCTAATCACTTAACATTCCTCTTTTTTTTTTGTGAAAGATGGCATGAGCAAATCACACACACCCCTTTGGTCGGTAATAATTTTTAGTATCTTGTGGTGGACTTAGTAATTTTGTCGTTCGTCTATTTTTGAGTTATCTTTAGAGTTTAAGTAGGAAAATACTCTATTGAAGTGGTTTTATCTTAAATTTTTCCTAGTTTTTGTTTTGTTTTTTATGGGTATGTTTTGAATATTTTGAGTTACCCATGCTTGTGACCAATTTGAGATTTTAATTGTTTATTCCACTTCTGTCGTCTTTCCATTTTATCTTCCTAGAATAAATTTGTTTTAAATCCTTCATTTATCTGTTTAGTTTGTATTGCTTGAGGGCAAGCAACGGATAAATATGGGGGTATTTGATATGTGCATGATTGTCTATTTTTCTATATGTTAATTTCATCATTTTCAGTGTTTTTAATATGTAAGAGTATGTATTTAGCTTAATATCTCTTATTCTTATCTTAGGTGCCCTCCGAAATTGAAAACGATGAAAGGAAATAAAAATGGACGAAAACGAAGCGAAAACGATGAAAACGAAGCCATTAGCAACAAGATAGCAACCTACCGCGCAAGGTAGGATGCCCTACCGTCACTAGTAGGTTCCTTGGCACAGCGGGCATGGCATAGAGAGACTTACCGCGGACCGTAGGTTTCGCCCTACCATCGGCGGTAGGGTAGGCAGGCAAGCGCGGTTGAGTCCAAAATAAACTCGATTTTCTTATTTTTTTTTTCCAATTTCAACTTGATTTTCTTGTATTTTTCTCCTCTATATAAAGGGTCTTTTTGAAACTATTATATAGAAGCTTTTAGATATAATTAGATAGCTAGATATGCAATGTAGGATATGGATTAGATTAGTTAGGTTAGATTAGATTAATTAGGT
Organism: Catharanthus roseus; assembly: GCA_028651295.1. Taxonomy (NCBI): domain Eukaryota; kingdom Viridiplantae; phylum Streptophyta; class Magnoliopsida; order Gentianales; family Apocynaceae; genus Catharanthus; species Catharanthus roseus. The sequence continues at coordinate 26,298,481 of JAPQWS010000153.1, read as the reverse complement.
TAGATTAAATTAAGTACTCTTTAAATTTCAGCTTTTATACATTTCATTAGTTAGTAAAGTTTCAAGATTTCTGCAATTTAGTTTCTTGGATTCAAGAATTGAAGACTTATTTTCAAGATTTTGATATTCAACTTGGCGACTTGAAAGACGAGCTTGGAAGACGTTCGGGATTCAATTGCGGCTTCGGTTTTCAATCCTAAGCTTTCTTTTCCTTTTTTTGTTATTGAATTTTATGTTTTATTTCAGTTTTATTATAATGAATAATGAGTAGTTCTTTTTGTTTAGTTTGGGGTTGAACCCTAGTTCTTGATTATGAAGTTCTTGGTTTGATTTCTTGATTTTGATGTTTGTTTTGATTTAAGTTGTCTTCCAATTGTGTTTGTTTGTAATTTAATTGTCGCGAGATTAGATTACTCGCAAGGTTGTTTGGAATTGAAAAAGGAAGAACAATCTAGGGAAACCAATTGGGGGTTAATTTGGGCAATTGACTAGAGTACGATATTACATTTTTAGGTCTTTTTAAATCATCTAATTTTACTGCACTCATAATTTGTTAGGGAGAAAGGAGATTTCCCTCTAAGGGTTAGTGAGTAGGGTGGCGTTTGTCCCAGAGATAGAAATTACTTGGTTTTAGTGATGACCTAACTTAATTAATTCAACATCATTTTTAAAGTTTTTTCAATTGAATTAGTAATAAGGATTAGGGGGATTCCAACAATCCAAACTCTTATCTTTATAATTGTTTTAAAAACCGCTTTTTGCTTTCTTTGAATTGATTTACTTGTTTTTATTTCTTTTTAATCAACGACATATTCTTTTTAGACTAAACATTAGAAATATGATTAATATTTGAACCTTCGTCCGTCCTCGAGAGATTCGACACTCCGGTTGAAATTGACTTCTATATTGTTATATCTACTTGCCTTGAATTTTAGTGATTAGGATTCCACCTCGTTTTTATTACTTTGATTTTCCACACATCAGGAATAAATTGGTGACTAATTGAAGGGGGAAACTTAGGGAGGCCGGTGGAGACATTGGAAGAATTGTGGACCTTAATGAGGAAAATATTTATACCTCCTCATTACGATAGAGATCTCTACAACAAGCTACAAAACCTCCAGCAAGGTAGCAAGAATGTAGAAGATTACTACAAGGAAATGGAGAGTAGCCCTGATAAGGGCCAATAATGTTGAAGGTAGGAGTCTACAATGGCTAGATGCATGAGCGGTTTGAATCGGGACATAGCTCACACTTTAGAGCTTCAAGCTTATGTGGAGTTGGAAGAGATGGTTCATAAGGCCATGAAGATAGAGAAACAATTGAAGAGCAAAGCACCTACAAAAATGCTTTTATTCTAAGCCGGTGACCACTATCTTCATGCCTAATCCTTTGAGAAGGATTATACTACTAAAGTAGTATTCAAGGATGGGTCTAAGGGAAAGGAAGAGAACAAGGACAAGAGCAAGGTGGAGGTGGCACCTAGTAGGGCTAGAGACGTCCAATGGTTTAAGTGTAAGTAGGGCTGTAAACGGGGTGTGTCATACCCGCACCTGCGCAGGTCTATACCCATTCATGGCGTACAAGGTTAAAATTTTATACTCGGGGACCAATAACCGTAGCTGTACCCGTATAGATTCTATTAAATGGGTCTGGGCAGGTTATGGTGATACCCAGACCCGTATACGCGTTATAATAAAATAATAATATATATTTATATATATACATATATTATATTATTTTTATATTTTTTTATTAATACATAATTGATACATTTATACATTTATATAGGAGACAAATAAGAGCAAGCGGTCTCCAAATGCTCTGATTAATATATTGTATTGAATTAGGACTTCTGTTTTATTAGATTAATGTACTGTGAGGATTTTGTGTGTACTTGAACTTTTAATCATTTGAATTAGAGATGTTAAATGATTGTATTTGTTGAAACAGATATTGAGGAAATTATGTTAATCATGTTATAATTTTTATTTTAGGGTTTTACATTGTTTTTTATATATATATATTTGTTTAACAGAGAAAAAAATAGAAAAATATTATACGGGTACGGGTATACTCATACCCTACCCTAGACTCTGGAGGGTTGGGTTTGGGTCCATAAATTTTATATCCAGAGGGTCTGGGTCTGGGTCCATGTTTCACTATAAGGGTCTGGGTCTGCGTCTGGGTCTGGGAGTACCTAGAGGGTCTGGACCCATTTACAATCCTAAGTGTAAGGGATATGGACACTATTCAACTATTTGCCCAACCAAGAAGGTCAAGATCATTAGGCTAATGGGGAGGCCATACCCGAAGATGAAGGAGAAGGTGAGCAAGAAAATGAGGAGTCCGATGAAGGGGAGGTCTTGGTGGTTTTGAGAGCCCTTAGTGCTCAACCTTTTGAAGACAGGGTGAAGCCAACAAAAGGAGAATATTCTTCACACGAGATGCAACATAGACAAAAAGGTTTGCAATGTCATCATTGATAGTAGGAGTTGTACTAATGTGGCTAGTTCCTATTTGGTGAAAAAATTGAATTTGCCAACCACTAAACATCATAAACCTTACCGATGCAATGGCTAAATGATAGTGGAGAGGTGAGGGTATCAAGGCAAATATTGGTGTCCTTTGCTATTGGGAGATACAAGGATGAGATTCTTTGTGACGTTGTGCCTATGCAAGCCAGTCATCTCTTGTTTGGAAGGCCATCCATGATGGATACAAGAACACCCATTCTTTTGAGAAGGATGGGTTCAAGATTTGTCTCAAACCCCTCACTCCATTCCAAGTGTATCAAGATCAATTGAAAATGAGAGGAAATGTGCTAGAAAAGAAAAAGAAGAATATAAAAGAGGGTAAGAGAATAGAGGAAAAAGAAAAGGGAGGAGAGATCCAAGAGAGAGAGGAAAATCAAACGAGGCAAAAGAAGAAAATACTGCTAATAAACGAGGAAAGGGAGGGACTAGAATGAGTTTTTTTGCCAAGGAGAGTGAGATTTGTGAGGCGACATAAGCTAAAGAAACTGTCTTACTCCTTATGTAAAAAGGAGCTTATTTGATCTTCTAATAAAATTGTTTCTTCTTTGTCTCGAGAAATTGTAGGTATTGTCAAGGAGTTTGAGGATGTCTTCCCGAAATAGACGCCCGGAAGATTGCCACCCTTGAGAGGCATAGAGCATCAAATCGACTTTGTTGCCGAAGCGGTATTGCAAAATCAACCCGCCTATAGGAGCTCACCCGAGAGACTAAGGAACTTCAACGAGAAGCTTCTTGCTAAAGGGCATATCTGAGAAAGTCTTAGCTCATGTGCAGTATCGATATTTCTAGTTCCTAAAAAGGATTGTAGTTAGCGTACGTGCATGGATTGTAGGGCTATTAATAATATTACCAGTAAGTATCGTCATCCCATTCCTAGACTAGATGATTTGCATGGATCCATGATTTTCTCTAAGATTGATTTGAAATTGGGTTATCACCAAATCCAAATAAAAGAAGGAGATGAATGGAAAACCGTTTTTAAAACCAAGTTTGGTCTTTATGAATGGCTCATCATGCCTTTTGGTCTCATCAATGCACCCAGTAGATTTATGAGATTGATGCATCATGTCTTGCATGAATTCATTGGGAAATTTGTTGTTATGTATTTCGATGACATTTTAATTTATAGCAAGACATATGAGAATCATTTGCATCACATTAGACAAGTTTGTTTTGTGCTTAAAAGGGAACAATTATATGCCAACTTGGGAAAATATGAAATTTTGTTTGGGAAAGATAACCATTTAGCGGGCGTTCAAAACCACTGCAAAACAAAAAATAACCCCCGCAATTTTGCCATTTTTGTAGTATGTATAAATTCACAGGATAACATGTACATTTTTTAGTATAACACCTATAATTTATAAATAGACACCTATATTTATACATATATATATATATATATGCATGATGATATGTATGTTTACTAAGTGTTCTATTTGAATCACAAATGCCATGACAGTTGTATATTTTTAAAAAATTAATGACGTGTTTTATATATTTTCCTAAACATTCATTCGTGCTTCAAGCACGGGAAAGATAGCTAGTATATATATGAAAATAAAGGAATCTAATATGGCACACTTTCGCCACTTGACGTCTATATGGACACCTTCTCTTTTTTTTTCTTTCTATTATATTATAATAAAATAATAAATAAAATAATTAATAATGATAACTATCTTCCTCCATTTAAGGTAGGTCACAATAAATTAAATAAAATAATATTATTCAAAACAATATTCAAATAAGAACAAATTATTGGCAAGAAAAATATAATATATGAGATAATTAATAATTATAACTATATCCCTCCATTTAAGGTAGACTATATTAAAATTAAATAAAAATACTATTAACCAAATTAATATTCTAATAAGAACAAATTATTGGTGAGGAAAAAAGATATAATCCATATATGTATGAACTATATTAAAATTAAATAAAATAATATTAATCAAATTAATATTCTGATAAGAAAAAATTATTTGCACGAAAAAAATATAAAATATATGAGATAATTAATGATGATAACTATCTTCCCGCATGTAAGGTGAGCCAGATTAAAATTAAATAAAATAATGTTAATCAAATTAATATTTTGATAAAAACAAATTATTGACAAGAAAAAGATATAGATGATATAATTAATAATTATAACTATCTTCCTCCATTTAAGATGTGCTACATTAAAATTAAATAAAATAATATTAATCAAATTAATATTTTTATAAGAACAAATTATTGGCAAGAAGAAACGATGTAATATATTATATAATTAATAATGATAACTATCTTCCATAATGTAAAGTGGTCTACATTAAAATTAAGTAAAATAGTCTTAATCAAATTAATATTCTAATAAGAACAAAATTATTGGCCAGAAAAAAGATATAATATATGAGATAATTAATAATGATAACTATCTCCCTCCATTAACGTTAAATAAAATAATATCAGTGGAATTAATATTCTAATGAAAAAAAATTATTAGCAAGAAGAAATACAATATATACATATATAACCAAAGTCATAATGACATGCCACTTGACGTTCATTTATCGCCTAGTGGACATTCTTTTTTTTTTTCTCCATGCAAAAATAGAAACAAATAATAATAGATAAGAGATAATTAAAGAGAGGAATTTTTGATAGACAAGGTTTAAAAAAATTTGTTCATGCGAATAAGAATTACGACTCCGATATACATTAGGTTAACTAATACCATCTTCTAATTAGGCCTTTCAAGTTTTTAAATCTTCAATCCTATCACCGGTTGGCATTGACATTTATGTTTATTAGAGGTCTTTTAAAAGAAAATTTTCCGGCTCCGTTCATTCCTAATTAGTTTTAAAGAAATGTTGATTTTTTTTGCTAGAAAAAGATTTTGATTGATTCAAAATATTTCTTTTTAAAAGAGTTTTTGTCTATTAAATTAGCTAATATATAATATATATGTAATTGGTTTTATTCCCGAAAAATAGTTAACCGATTAGGATATACACCCGATTCACCAGATTTGTTTTCAATTAGTTTATTAAAGATTTTTATATCAGTTGATTATTCAAATTTTTTTTTTGGATAAATCTTACAAATCTAAGAATTTTATTGAGTTTAGAACTTCTTATCACTATTCTACCACTTATCTTCAACTAATGTGATTTGAAGAGAAATTCAACTCTATAAAACTCGACTTTCAATCTCTCCTTAACCACTTGAAAGCGTGATTCTCTATTTTTTCAAAAAAGAGAAGGTTATTCCTAATTCATCTCTTTCCTTCCTTTTCTTATCCATGAACAAAGGTAAATGCACCTTTTGTTTTTAATTACAGTATTTTTTTTTAAAAAATTATAGAAGTTTCACACTTTGCTCTCCATTATGGTTCCTTGTAATATTTTCTTTCTAGAATTGCACTACTTTTTTCTTTTTGTTTATATTTTTTTGACTAAATTTTTTTGAAATTGTAGGGTTCTCTTTCTTTTCTCCCATTAATTGGAATGTAATTGTCTTAAGAATTTTATTTTTTAATCCAAAAGAGTGGCTTGATTGATATGTGTATCAAAGTCCCGCTAATGAAGGGGTTGCTTGATTGATGTTTAGAAGGTAAATTTATATGAAATGCGACATTTGGTTGGATGTGATTGTCTTTGCTATAATGTGATGGATGTGATCTTGGAGTTTATAGGTATTGAATTTCAAAAAGAAAAATCTTATCAAAATTAAGGGTACTAAATTACGCTTTATCAATAATGCTTAGTTGAGAAAGTAGATTCAAAAGACCTTTTAAGTTGGTTTTTTTTCCTTTTTGCTTCAAGAGTTGATTCCATGTTAAATTTGCTACTCCACCTCTTTTAGGTTTTAAAGATATTAATTTTTAGTTGTTACATATATATAATTTTGTAGAAGAAAATAGGGACTTTAATTTATACATAGTAGTTCTTTGAGTTTTATTTGAATGCTTTATTCATAATAATTATTAGTTTTATATAGAGATGATCTTTTTTATTCATTAAAAAAAAAGATGATACTTTTTTTTTTTCCAAAAATACATGTGTTTTGATAAATCATAATTTACTTAGAAGATTATTCTTTTTGTTTCTCTTGATCAGAATAAAGATTAAGATTATTATCAAGATCACCAAATTTAGTATTGAATGCCTCCATGTCCAAATCATCATATGCTTTGTTTGACGAACATGAATAAATGGTTGTTCTTTAAATAAAAGAGACATCCTAAGAGGCTTTTTTTTCTATGTCTATGTTTTCACTTGATATTTCTATGATTTGATTTTTTAGACCAATTAATTTGGTATGATATGTATAGTTGTATACTTGATTTTTTAATTCTTTGTTTTAGGTATATTTGTCAAGATGTAGAGCATTATCGCTTACCGATCAATATATAAAGGTATGTACTATGCAACATTTGAAACCTTTTTCGTTATTATGGGGGAGCCCAAACTTTTAAATATATGATTTTCGTTTTATTATGAATGAATTGTTGTCTTTATGGGGGAGCCCGGATTCTTAAAACATTCTTAGATTTGTTGTCTGTTTGTGTTGTTGGTATCTTTATGGGGGAGTCCGGACTTTTAACTAATGATTATTTGTCTTTATAGGGGAGCCCGGACTCTTAAACTTTGTTAAATTTCTTTTCATTTGAGTGGTTGTTGTCTAGTGTGGCCATTGTGCATAGGAATTATTCATTTTATAGGGGAAACTCTGTCAAAATTTCTGTTAAAACATTTAAATTTTAAAGTCTTTGTTCTTAAACTCTAACTTTAGAAAATTAGTTTTGGAAAGTTTCGGGAAACATATTTGATGGATGTGTGTATAATACTCAAATGATTATAGAATTCTTTAACCTTTTAATCTATAAGTTTAAACGTAAAATTCTTAATACAATTCTTACATTCTTAATCTCTAAAAGATTTGGATTTATTTCTAATGGAGAAATGATTATAGAATTCATTAACCTCTTAGTCTATAAAGTTTAAACATAAAACTCTTAAAATCTTAATCTCTAATGATTTGTAATACTCAAATAATTAGAGAAGTCTTTAAACTCTTAAACATAAAACTCTTAAACTATAAATATTTCACAAAACAAATGGAACCACCTTAAATGTAAGATTCAATAAAGAATGAGTTCTAATTTTGGACTCTTCATTTGTAAGTGTCATACTTATAAAGTCTTATATTAAAATGTGTGTTTTTTTGTGAAGTTATGGAGAAGGATCATAGTTGGATGTATAGAAAAACTGTGCCTTGAGTTTTGGGGATTAGTAGTGAGCTTCAACTAGGTGTGAAGCGGTTTGTGAATTGGTATCTGAATTACGGTCTTGGTACAACTACGAGTTACGTGTCCATTTGCAAAGTGCAAGAGCTAAAGTATCTTATAGAGGGTAATGTGAAGTTGCATCTTTATAAATTAGGGTTTTTACCTAATTATCATAATTGGACTTCACTTAGAGAACCGTCGGTGGTTTACCGACCTATTGTTGGAGAAGGTAGTGTTATAGGAAATGTTGAAGGGTATTTTTTATGCCGCTGGTCCGGATTTTGAATCCGATGCAACGTACTACAATTATGAGGAGATACCTAATCCTGAAGCTCAAGGGTTTTATGACATGTTGAAATCTGTTGATTCGCTGTTGTATGAAGGGAGTACAAAGTATTCACAGTTGCCTGGGATGGTGAGTTTGTTGAACATAAAGTCAGAGAACAACATGTCTGAAAAGTGCTTTGATCAAATAGCACAATTCTTGAAGGATGTACTTCCCGAAGGAAATAAGGCTTTGGATGATTGGTACCAGAGAAAAAAATTAACGTCTGGTTTGAATATGCAGGTGCAAAAGATTGATGTAGGTGTAAATAGATATATGTTGTATTGGAAAGAAGATGTCCAAACACGTTAGTGCAAGTTTTGTGGCCACGATCGTTATACGCAAAGAAAGAAGAATCCAAAGACATTTTGTACAAGAAGATGTATTGTTTTATGCTAATACCTAGGTTGCAGAAGTTGTATGCTTCTCAATAAATGGCTGAGCATATGACATGGCACCCAAAAAGAATTCTTGAGCCGGATATGTGAGTCGTCCTAGGCATGGAGAAGCATGGAAGCATTTTTATAGTACTCATCCTGAGTTTGCTTCCAAAGCAAGGAATGTAAGACTTGGATTGTGACTGATGGTTTCTCACCTTTTGGGATGTCTGGAAAGCAGTATTCGTCATGGCCAGTGATTGCTATGCCATACAACTTACCTCATTAGATGTGCTTAAAAACTCTATTAATGTCCTAAACATGTATTATTCCAGGCCTTTAGAATCCAAAACATAAGTTAGATGTTTACTTGCAGCAGTTGATAGAAGAATTGAACCAATTGTGATTGCATGGCTTAACACGTACGATATTTTGAAGATATAGAACCTTAATATAGGGGATGCCCTTCTATGGACTGTTAGTGACTTTCCTATGTACGAATGTTTTCCGGTTGGAGTACCACTGACGCATTGGCTTGTCCTTATTACATGGAAGAAACAAAGTCATTTAGACTATAAAGTGGGGGAATGCAATCTTAGTTTGATTGTCATCGCTGCTTTCTGTCTTCTGATCATCCATTTTAGAGGGATTTGAGGTGTTTCAAGAAGGACAGAGGAGAAGATCATTCTGAGCCGCTACCACGTCTCACATGAGAGCAGTTATCGGAAAGGGTTCAAGACATGCCAAAGATTACAGAAAGTGGATTTGAGATGGGAAAGTAAGATGGCAGAGGAGAATATCACAATTGGATAAGGTGTAGTATATTTTGGGATCTTCTATGTTGGTGTACTTTTCTAGTTCGCCACAATCAGATTTGAACAATTTGAAGTAATCAGATTTTCTAATGAGAATAATGTCTTTGATAATGTTTTTAACACAGTTATGGATGTAAAAAGGAAGACGAAGGATAACGTGAAGTCTAGGGAAGAAGTTCAAAGATATTGCAATCGGCCCAAACTAAATCTCAAAGGTTCTGCAGAACCGAAGGCTTGTTACACTTTGATAAAAGAACAAAGGAAGGTCGTACTTGAGTGGGTGAAGGACTTGAAAGTACTAGATGGATATGCATCTAACCTGAGCAGATGTGTCGATTTGAAGGAGTTGAGAATGTTCGGAATGAAAAGTCATGATTGCCACGTGTTTATGGAGCGATTGATTCCTATTATTCTCAACGTGGTACTTTCGAACAAGATATGGAGTTCCTTGGCAGAATTGAGTTTGTTTTATAGAGATTTGTGTTCTCCTAAATTAAATGTTGCACATATGCATAAATTAGAGAGTAATATTGTTGTGTTGTTGTGCAAGTTAGAAAGGATTTTTCCTCATTTGTTCTTCGATATCATGGAGCATTTAATGGTTCACTTGTCGTATGAGGCTAGGGTATGTGGTTCGGTTCAGTAGATGGATGTATTCATTCCAGAGGTACTTGAACTATCTGAAGAAGAAAATTAAGAATAAGGCTAGGGTTGAGGGTTTGATGTGCAATGTTATTTGGTTTAAGAGGCAACCACATTTTATAGCTACTACTTTGAACCTCATGTATCAAGCAAGGCCAGAGATCCGCCAAGAAATGATGAGGGTGATCAACCAAGGGATGGAGAATCTGGTCTTTCAATTTACAATGGACAAAGAAGGGCGTACAGTAAGAGGACGACAAGATATTTGGATGATAAAGAATATAAGGCAGCAATGAACTATATCCTATTGAACTGCCGTGAAATTCAACCATACATCTCATAAGTTAATCTCATTACTTACTATATAACAATATTTTTACTTACACATAATAACACGTGATTATTATAAGTTAAATATATTAAGTACTTGTAGGAAGTACACAACAGAATTGAGGACATGTTTTCCGAGTTTAACGGAAAGTGGCGTACAAACAAAAATCAGTGATGAGTTTTCAATATGGTTTAGGGAAGAAGTCAGTTGAAAGTTTGATTAATTTTTATATTATAAATTTAATAATTTATAAACTAGATAAATATTAATTTGTTTATTCAGATGGAAAAACCCGTGAATGCAAGCAACAACGAATGCGTTAAGTGCTTATCATGGGGTCCGTCTAAACGTGTGAAATTATGTATGGATATTTTGTTAATGAGTTTAGGTTTCATACACAGGAAAGAGGTTCCGGTAGTCTTACATATAACTGTGATGTACAGATTAAAGGTGATTATCATGAGATTTTAAATGAGATAATTGAGGTTCGATATCCGAGAAGACCAAGTCAATCAGTCGTTCTTTTTAAGTGGATTGGTTTGATTCACATTTGAATCAAGGTCTCAAGATTCATGATAAATATAAACTTGTGGAGCTGCACATTAAAAAGAAATATGCAGGGGGATATGATCCTTTCATTTTATCCTAATAAGCTGAACAAGTGACTTACATCCCATACCCTATACCTGTGATGCCCCCAACCCTGCCACTAGGTCAACTGCGGCTGAGTAGGGCATCTGCGTGCCTCTCGGCACTAAATTATAAGCTTCACAACAATACACAACCCTAGAATAACACTAACAGGTATACACACAAAGTACGGGGAAAACTTAAGTAAACCAGATACTACTAATGCGCTCAAAACACAGGATCTTAAAAAAAATAACTTCTCCTTTTCGTTTTATTATAAACACAAAAGTATCTTACATCAACAACTTACATAACAACATAAAAAGAAACTCTACAGACGGTTCGAGTCTAAAAATATAAAACATAAACATATGCCCTTCTGGGGAGATTTGATCCAAAAACTCTTGGCCTAAAACTTCAGTGGCTTGCTGGGCCCCTGACCGTTCCGAGCTAATCTGAGAAGAAAAAACATGATATGGAAAAAAAAAAACGTGAGCGCGAACGCTCAGTGAGTTCATGTGTGTGTGTACGGTAGTGATTTCTTTAAAACCATGACGATGCCGTTTCACAAAACAGTTCATGCAATGTTATAAGAAAAGTATTTCTTTTACTATTTTAACAAAACTGATGCTTGAACCTACATGAGGGTTTCGAGCGCAGCTGGGAAGTCTGAGCGAATCAAGACACATCAGCGCAGCTTCTACACCCCAAGTTTAAAAGAACATGTAATGCAATAGTGGGGCTCCACGAACAAAGTTCGGATCCCCAAAATGAGGCCATCGGAACCAAGTTCCGGCATCTCGTAGTCAATACCAGCCAAACACCATACGAGCGCTCGATTACAAACAACTGTACTCCTATATCACTGGTCAAAACAGGCTACAGACTCTTGGGGCACCTAGCAGGTCTGCCCTGGGGCCAACCTCAGCTTCGAGGTCCCCCTAACTCTCCACTAGGCGACCGTCCCACTGCAGAGCATGATGTGATGTCCACGTAAATACCGGTTAGGCCATGCCCTCAAGATACCACGCCCCTCTTCAAGTGGATCCACCCTCAGAGTCAAAAACCCGTCCACGTCATCGGAAGAGGCCCTAGTACGGGGACTAGCCACGTACAGTGCAATCCGCTAAGGCTTCCGTTCACTTGATTTTCAACAAATTTTAACCCTGGTCGGAATGAAGTTTTCATATGTATTTACAAACCGAAGGGCCATTTGCCCGGCCGCCGGAATAGATTCAAGTCATAAACATTACAGAGTAGTAAAAATCCTCATCCGCCAGTCATCACATGCTTATGCAATTTCACAATTATGCCATTGCCAGATCTATATTCATTCATGTCAAAATACGTAACTTTTCATGCTAGAACATTTTCCAATATATAAATATTTTCAAAAACCTTCTCATCCACTACCGTAATAGTCTGTTTTAAAAGAAATACCTATATGGAGCACCGCTCCTATGCATTTTTCTAGGAAACACGTAACATATTGTGGAGAACATCTCCAAAAACACGTTGAGAGATATCGTTCAAAAAATAGCAATATTTTGTAAAGGTTCAAAAAAATATATTTATATGTCTTGTAATATTTGAAATAAGATGGAGTTTGTGGACTCACCTGGATGTAAATCTGGTGCTAAGATCCTACAAAATAATAATACGAAAATACTTGATACCTGGGTATCGATCAAATAATCCTATTCCCTAAATAATATCAAAATCCTACGAAATGAACTTTAAGATATATATACATACCTATATAATGATAACTATATGATGATATATATACTTGTAATAATTCTTTAAAAAGATCGAAAATCCTATACTCTTAAAAAATATATATATTCTCCCAAGAAACCATAATTAATTATATACTATATACTAAAAATCTATTTAAAATATTGAAATCTTAAAATAAGTAACTAGCTTAAAATATATATATATATATATAATCTAACTAGAAATAGATCTCACTATATTTTAAAGAAAACAAACAAATAATACCCTTAAATTATATATATACATATATATTTGATATTATAGTGAAATTACAAAGGAAAGAAAAGAATGAAATTACAAAGGAAAGAAAAGAATAAAAAAAATACCATGCAAACTAACCTTCTTGAAGAACTAATATGAGAATGTGGCTTCCTTTGTTTTCTATTCAAAGAAAAAAATGAAAATGCATGCATCTATATAGAGAATAAGGCGGCTAAGGGGGAAAAGAAGAAAAAAGGCAGCAAATGATGGGTGGTGGCTTGAGGTGGCGACAATTCCTTTAAGTGTTAAGTTTTTTTTTTTTTTTTTTTTGAAATCCTTATATGAAAATGTCAAGTATTTAAATCTCTAAAATAAATACACTAGGTATTAAAAATAGAATACACTTAAATGCACTTATAAACCTTAATAATAAATCCTCAATATAATAAAATTTTATTCCTATTCCTAAATATCTCCAAAATACCACTAAGTGTCAAAAACACTATATCCCACCAATATAGATCAAAATTCTATTTTTATTACGTCCGTAATTTTAAAGTCATGCTTGGTGCTTACGGAATAAGGCGTTAAAATACCTAAACGACAAAAAAGTGATTGGTGGGCTGTAATAAAATCAAGACCTCGTATTTTAGATGTACATCTAGTAGACGTTCCATTACAAGAAGATGTTAATATTGCTGAGACTTCAAGGATAGAAGTTGATGTTCAAGATATTGGAACTCTCATTCACGAGTCGGGCGAGTTAGAATCGGTAGACATTCCCGGGAGGAGTAGTTTTATGGATGAAGATGAAAATAATGAAGATGAAGAAGAGGTCGAATGGGGGTTCGAAGAAGAAAAGGAAGAGGAAGAGTTTCAATCGAAGTCCGATTAAAAAACATAGAATATTTAATTGGTAATTTTTTGGTTTCTTGTTTGTTTCTTTTTCTCTTATTTATGTTTAAGTAACTTTGTTTTTAAATAACTTGTTTGTTTCTTGTTCTGTTAATTTATGTTTAAGTAACTTTGTTTCTAAATAACTTGTTTGTTTCTTTTTGCCGTTATGTAACTTTAAATAACTTTCTTTTTAAGTAACTTTCTAAAATTGTTTAATCTTTTATATTACAGATGGTACGTGGGAGTAAGAAGATGGCTCACCAAAAGACGTCTACTCCTCTGGTAATAGCTTCTATTTCTCTGGGATGTCTCTTTCTCTGGCGGCGATTTCTATTCCTCCGGGGACGTCTCCTTCTCCAGCAGTGGCTTCTATACCTCTGGGGACGTCTACTTCTCTAGCAGAGGCTTTTACATCTCCGGCGACCTTGACTCCATTTCCACAACTGCCATACTCGAGTCTGGTGCCCACATCTACTACTTCTTTAGTTTCATCTGCTGCAGGGATATCATTGAGCCCTGCCCCTTCATCATCAGCACGTCCACCGACTCCTGCACCTTCATCCCAGGGCGTTGTTGACTCTCACATCCTTATCTTACCGACTACTGATAGGTACATGTCGTAGTCAAAATTTTTAATTACTGTTGTTTTATGGAATTATTGTTTGTTAAATTTGGAATATATGTTTGTTAGATATGGTTCGATGTTGTTTGTTAAACTTGGAATATATATTTGTTACATATAGAATTGTTGTTTGTTAAACTTGGAATATTGTTTGTTAGATATAGACTTGTTGCTTGTTAAACTTAGATATGGAATGAGTGTTAGGACTAAATTGGAATTTTTGTTGTTTGTTAGACTTAGATATGGAGAAGTTCTTATATATTGTTATATAATTTATTTTACTGGAATTTTGTGTACTTGTTTTATGTGACTAGGAATTGTTAATTTTATAGGGGAAACTCTGGTAAATTTTTCTTTATAACTTACATTATTATTTGTTTCTTAAACTCTTTATTTTTTCGTAAGTAGGAGTAATTAGATTTAGTTAATTAAATGTACTTGTATTTTGACATTTCAACAGCTTTAACAAGCAATTGGATTTTGCAAAGTTGATTATTGAAATTATGAAGGCACATTTTGTTGAGGCACATCCGAGTTTTGAGAATGTCCTAGATAGAATAAAGAACATGTGGTATAGAGTTCGGGGTAAGTGTTTATATAAAGGTAACTACATGAACTTTTAAATATATAAGCTTATATTGATTAACAAATTATATGTTTTTGTAGAAGAGGTATCAATGGGACCCGATGTATTAGCATGCCATTCGGGACGCTTGGCGAAAATGGGCCTCATTACGATATAAGGACTTGATGTACGAGGTGCGAGTGGACGGGTATCAGCCCGATTAGATGACTACCGCACAGTACATGAGTCTTTGTGATGGATGGGCTTAAGAGGCATACAAGAGGCAGGAGGCGGCACACTGGAACCAGAGGCCCGAGAAGCACACCAGCGAGTCTTGGTCTTTCATTAAGTGGGTAAGTTAATTTCATTTCTATATTTAATTATTAGTAGTTTTTTAACTTAAAACCATAGTTTCTTATAACTTATAGTTTTTTTTAGTTACCTTTATATTTGAAAACTCATTTATGTTTGCAACGGGAGAAGATGGCCGAAGCCTTCGCACAGTCGGACCTGTATGTCCTATTAGATCAGCAAAAGAGACAATGGGTCGATATAGGATCCGAGAGTTTTGGGTGAGGTTCTTTAATAGTTTTAAACCAATTCTCATATTATCATTTATTACTCTAAGCTTATTGTATATTGCTTAACAATTAATTATTAATATCTTTTTTGTAGGAAAATATCAAGAGCTGAAGGCGAATGTGGAACGCCTTCATATTAAGACCGGCTCGCCCGTTCCGACTGATGAGCAGTTGATGTTCGAGGCAGCCGGTGGCAGTAAGAAAGGCCATGTCTATATTTTCAAATCACAGTCTGTGGCCGTTACCAGGGAGCGCCGAGGAGGCAGCAACAGCTTGTCATCGGTTCCTTTAGTATCTTCTGAGACAACCCATGAGGCCTGTATCGAGAGGGAGAGGAAGTTGTGGGGATACATGCAGCAGGCACAGGACAAATTCGCCGGCTTCATGACCTCATTCGCATCTCAATGCGGAGTGCAGCTAGATTTGGTACCCATTCTCTTCCCTCCTTTCCCACCGCCGGATGATGACACCACATCTTAGCCACTGATCGGTCCTCCGTACTCCTCTAGTCTATTTCCACCTATCTAGACTTTGTGATATATTTTTGTATATTTAACATTTGATATTATATTATGTATTTTTAGACTTTTTTATGTATTTGTATTTGATATATATTTATTATATACATATGCTTTCTAGACGTTTTAGTTGATTGTATTATAGACGTTTTTGTTGATTTTATATTGTTCGTGGCTGTTGTTGGTTTTTAATTTCAGGTGAATATTTATAATTATGAATAAAATATTTTTATAAAAAATATAAAGTTACCGACTTACACCAACCAATATTCGATCGGTAAATAATTATTTTTTAAAAAAATAAATTAAGTTACCGGTCGAAATTCGGTTGGTAAATAAAGATACCAACTGAAGTTTTTGGATGGTAACTACGAAGAGTCAGTCAGTAATTTACTATTTTAATTTATATTTTTAATTAAGAAAAATAAAGTTACCGACCGAAATCGGTCGGTACCTCCAAATATTTAGTCTGCAACAATTACAGACCGATGTTTTATTTCGTCACAGCCAGTTACTGATCAAAATATAGCGATTGCTCGTATCGGTCGGTAACTTTCATTTAGTGACCGGTTACCGATCAAAATGTCGGTCGGTAATTTGTTGAATTCTTGTAGTGAATGTTCACTATGCTTCAGTCTTAATTTTTCTCTATATTTGTTATTTGTACAATTTTATTGAAATAACTGTTATCATAGTTATCAATAGAATGAAGTTTATTTGAATTTTCACTCATTATCAATTACTTCTTTTATATTCTTTTATATTGTGAATTTGATCTAGAATTTTACCTTAATTTTATTAAAATGAATTGTCCATGTAAAGTTTTAACAGCCAATTTATTTTTTTCTTTTTTATTCTTTTCGTAGGTGAGATATACATATTAGGGAGTAACAAGGATTTTTCTTTTTTTTTTTTTTTCAGCTATGAATTGGTTATTTCCACATTATTTTATTATATTTTTCTTGAATTTAATTTCTTGATAATATATGCAAAATATTGACAACCAAAAAGAGATATACCTCCTTAGCTAATCTCTTTTTACATTACACTTAGCATTTAGTGCTCTTTAAAAGCTGGTTGGACCCATTTTTCATTCAATCTTCCTAAGTCGATATTTAACCTGTGTATTTCAAATAAGGGTGATAGTTAAATCTTATGAAATGTAAAAAAAAAAAAAAATTATACAAATGGTTAAATTCTAAGGAAAATTATATATTTAACTTGCAAAGTTAATCTAAATTAATGGTATGTATTAGAGGTACGCGATAGACAAACTTTTCAAATAAATGAGAAATCACTTATATAAAGAAATACAAAATTTTAAAGAGATCTTATCTTTGATCACAATACAATGGTGATTATTCTATAAAAAGCCTACATAGATTGAAAATCATACGTTAAATTTATGAATAATCATATAGCGTGGCATTTCTTTATTAAAAAATTAAAAGATAATATCTAAAAAAATAAACATTTTAAAAAATAAATTGTACTAAAATATTGCTATAATTAAATTAAAAAAAAATTTTCTTTACAAATGAGAAATATTTAAAAAGTCTCTCTCTCTCTCTCTCTCTCTCTCTCTCTCTCTCTCTCTCTCTCTCTCTCTCTCTCTCTCTCTCTCTCTCTCTCTCTCTCTCTCTCTCTCTCTAGCCTTTTTCTTAAAAAAAACATTGATATATATATATATATGTATAGAAAGTTTTGATGGATTATTATTGATAATAATTTAAAAAAAATTTAAATTTAACAATTTAACTAATAACATTTCATCCATGATTAATGAAAATGTTTGAATATGATCTTATAATAATATTCTTTTAAAAATAATTTAGTATATCGTAAGAATTGGAAGGATATTACAAATAATTCATATATGATATAATTATTTAAAAATAATT
This sequence comes from Catharanthus roseus, assembly GCA_028651295.1. NCBI lineage: Eukaryota > Viridiplantae > Streptophyta > Magnoliopsida > Gentianales > Apocynaceae > Catharanthus > Catharanthus roseus. Next base: position 26,280,479 of record JAPQWS010000153.1, on the reverse strand, counting down.
AAATTAAATGATAAATTAAGTACTTAATTATTAAATTATAAAGTAATTTATTTAATTAATTGATAATATTTTCAAATTAGTGTTTTTAAAATTAACTAATTCATAATTGTTCTAATTAAAATTTGAAGGCGCCTAATAGCCACAAGACCCTTTTTAGAAAAAAAAAGAAAAAGAAAGAAAGAAATTGTTCTAATTCATAAAGGTTGCACAAGTATCATTCATTTTCCTTTCTTTTTTTTTATATAGTTTTAAAAATAAATAAAATTAATGAGTTAAATAAATAATATTATAATTATTTAAATTTTACTTTGTGAGAGTTTCAATATATATTTTTCTTTTAAAGTCTTGAAGTCTTTCTGGAGGGGATAGGGTGGGGTAGTGGTGGACTAGAGAGACATTGCTATTTGACATTGAGAATGAAATCAAAATATCTATTTAATAAATCAGTAATTCATATTTTCTTTGACAAATGTATTTCTTTTTATTTATTAATAAAAGTTTGTTGTGATCATTTAAATGGAAAACATATTAATCCTATTTTTATTTTATTAATTATTAATCACATGTATGAAAACATTGTACCACATCATTACATTTAAGGGTGGGGTGTGACATTTTACATAATATTAACCCCTTTCCAATGCATTATATATATATTAATAAATACATTGTTTTAAATGAATAAGATAATGAAAATTTTAAATTATCTTCTAAAAAATATATTTCAAAATATATAATTTAAAATTAAAACGTATTTATAAAATTTTATTTTATAATAATTTATCTATTCTAATATATTTTTCTTTAACAAGATAGAGCAATCATTGGTTTTGAAAGAAAAAGATATTGGTAAAAAAGAGAAATCACACCATGCAAGAACAAGAAACATATTATATTTTTTTAATATAGCATTAATAATTTATAAATATTCACCCATGCTTCAAGTAAATATTACAACTAAAAATAAAAAATAATTTTGCTTGCGTAATCCAATTGAAAATAGAAATAAAAGTATATTACACATTATATATTTAAAGCCACAAAATAAATCTATTTTTTTCTTTTTGCCTTTTTTATATCCTTTATACCAAATTTGATCGAATCCAAGAAATATCATTTTCCTTACTGTGAGATATTCAAAAAATACAAAGTATTGTATGTCCTTTTATTATATCACTAAAAATTTATTATTTTAAAAATTAACAATTTTTTTAAAAGATCAGTATAAACATGTGCAGTACGCACAGGAAAAACATGGAGTGAAAAAGTGAACCAACAATTTCCCTAAGCGAGTTACCTCTTAAAAAATTTATGCAAAAAGTATAAATTTTAATTTTTTAACACTATTTATAAAATATTTTATTATATTGTGAATAAGGAAAAACAATTAGAATAGTAATGAAAATTTTGAGTCACATCTAAAATTTGTATCAAAAGATATAAATATAAAATTTGAATGTTACTTATAAATATTTCATCATATAAAAATATATTATTCTTATATATTTTTCTTTAACCGGGGAGATTAGTAATTTTTTGTTGAAAATAACAGATACTAGTTATAACTCCGTGCGTGAAGCATGGATATATATATTTATATTCTATATTAATAATAAAATTTAAATATTAAATTCATAAATAGTTGTAATATAACAAAATACATATTATACATGTCATTAATTTATTAAAAACCAAACTTGATATAGTTTTAATAAATATATAATTATGCAAAAATATACAAATATATTATTTTAATATATTTTATGCAATATTTTCTTATGCTCCAACATTTATTCTTTTAAACGCACATTTTACATTTATATTTTCTAACACAAATTTTATTAGAATGTAACTCGAAATTCTCATTACTTTCATAATCGGTCTTCCCTATTAAACAAAAATGCCTAATAGTAAATAAATTTTAATATGAGTTCATTTTAAACTCTAAAGAGAGATAATTTATATAAATAGGTAAACAATGAATGTTTGAAGTTGAAAAGGTAATGTTGTACATAAAATGTAATTCGATAAGGGAAATCACATAGAAGATTTATATAGCAGAGTGGCTTTGTATGGTACTTGACAATAGCACTTTTTTTCTTTTGTTTCTAAACCATAAGACTCTACTAAACTATTAAGTATATAATTGTACTAAAAAAACAGTACATCATTATAATTTTAAACTTTTCAGTTGAAAAAATCACCCAAAATATTCAAACAATTTATAATTTTCTCTTTTTATCCATAAACAATTATTTGTTTAATTTTTACTAAATATAATTTTACTTTTCTCTTTATACCCATGAATAATTATTTGTTTAATTTCTACCCAAATACTATTTTCGAGTTGCTCATAATGCACAATTAACAAAACTACACCAGCAATCATAATTTGGCATTATCATCAAATCAAAAAAATGTATTTGGGTAGAAATTAAACAAATAATTGTTTATGTATAAAAAAGAAAAGTAAAGCTGTATTTGGGTAGAAACTAAATGAATAATTTTTTATAGGTAAAAAGAGAAAAGTGTAAATTATTTATAGTTATTTTGGGGGATTTTTCTCCTTTCCCATTTTGCGTTTTATGAGTTTATCGCATAAAGATAAAGAGGGTTTTTTTTTTTTTTAAACACAAAACTAAAGATAAGAAAAATTCAATATAATTAATGTAAAAGAAGAAATATAATTAAATTCTTAAGGGAAAAGACTTTCAACAAAAAAGAAAAATTCATTAAAAATAAAGGGAAAATTGAATAAAAAAGAAACAAATACAAAAGTACAAAACTTTCATGCATGTAACATTGCTTCGAATCTTCTGTCACTCTTCTATCTCATTGCTAATTTAATATATTTTATTAATAAATATTCTAAATAATAGATAAACTCTAATAGGAAAAGATTAATACTAAGAAAAAAATATATTATAAAAGGAAATGAGATAGAGAGATGATAAAGGGGATGTGACAGACCATCCTAGGTGATCTAACATTCATAATATAGTATTTTATTGGGTTCATTCTAAAAACACCCCTGTATTTTTAGTCAATTACCAATTGAGTACATAAACTTTTAATTTGACTATCAAGTATCCAAATTAGGGTTTCGTAAAAAAAAAAATAAAGACTGACAAATTTTTAATTTTAACGATCAAGTACCTAAATTAGGGTTCAGTCGTTATTTTGATTATGGAACCTTAATTGGGTACTTGATGATCAAAATTAAAATTTCAGGTGCTCAATTGACAATTAACTAAAAGTAAGGGGAATTTTTTTGGAAATAACCTATTTTATTACTAAAACTTATCAAATAAAAGATTAAACTAGGAAAAGGATAAATTCTAAAAAAATATTACAAATTTTTCTTGATAAAACCCTTAATATTACTAATTGAAGGGAAAAAGTGTAACGAAAAATAGAAATAAAAGCTTAATTTCAAATAAAATAAAAAGGCAATAAAACGGATACGAAATCCTTTACTAATTTATATATTAGTGTGTATATGACATATACTTAATGGATTCATGTTCTTCTCTTGACATTTAATAGACATAGATATGTGTAGGGTGATTTATTAATTGTGTTTATATTCCATTATATTATATATATACTATTTTCATAAATTTTTTATTTTATTTCTAGACATGAAAAATTTTTCAAATGTATGGATCTCATAGCAAAATTTAGTGAAAAATGGATGTTGTTGTAGATTCAAATTTGGCATATGGGAAAGGTCGAAAAAGAGATCCACGAGAATAAGAAAAGAATAATATTTACGTTTAAAAATGGAAGTCAAAAATAGATCTGCGAGAATAAGAAAAAAAATAATGTTTACGTTTAAAAATGGAAGTAAAAAATAGTTGAAGATAATAAATAACAAATTTTTTAAACCTAATTATTTTAAAACATAATTAAGGAGTTACATTATATATTTTTTTATTAATATAACTCAAAAAAAATTATTGGACCTTGTGACTTGGCGATATCAACTTAATTATAATAATATTTTCTTAATAATTGACATAATAACAATGTCAAAAAAATATTAAGTCTATTAAAAGATATATACAATGTTTATCCAGAAAAAAGAACAAAAAAAATTTATCTCAATATAACTTCTAACATTATTTGACCAGAACTTTTACAATTCATAGAATTTAACTCACATGCAAATTTTAAAAGCTCCACATTTTTTGTACTTACATTCATTAACCATCCAAATTACTTCAATATGTTACATACCACCAATCTTCTGGTCGAGAAATATTATTGATATCATAATAGTTACAAACCCACCAATACAAATACATAACTAATAGGATGGCAATTAGTTAATATCTTACCAAGATAAAATTATTACTTTTGATCATATTGAAATATAATTTATTCATTAAAAATAATAGTAGTATTTCATTTTTAAAAATAAATATTATGTTTTAAGGAATAAAATTTCAAGAACCAACAGAGTATTTGGATAATTGCTTTTCAGTAAAGTTTTTTTTTTTTCTTTTTGAGTTTGTAAAATTGAATTTTTTTTTTGTGAAAGGAAAGGTGAGACCAAAGTAAACAAAGAAGTTTATTACTGTCACTCCCTTGTAAAAGATACTGCTCCCTGAATACTACAAATTGACTTAAATAACTAATACATTTTTCTATAATCTTCTTCACTTTTATCTAGGTTTTAACTCATGATCTCCAAATTTCAAAGAAGAATAAGAATGTGAAGAAGAGAACTAATAGGATAAACAGGTAAAAACGGATAAGTTGAACTTAAAACAAAAACTTATAAAATTTTTATCTACAATTTTATAAAAAGAAAAAATGCAAAATATACCGTAGAGATTCCAAAGAAAAAAAAAGTTACAAACTTTCTTTTTCATGCTACAAAAAATTAGTATATGAAATAATTTTTCCTGAAATCCATGCAAGAATTTGACTATAGAATTGCTTCCTCCCAACCCCATGAAATATGTCATTATAGGATGCCAACACTTTTTTATATGCCATTTACAATCTTTATTCTCATGATCATCTGTGTGCGTGCACATACACACAACACACACACACATATATATATATATATATATATTATAACCTAAAACAATATCATAAAGAATTAATTTTTGATGATCTTACAAAAGTGGTGTTAAAAGAGACATTGATCAGAAATAATAACATGCCATCCGTATTATAATGATGGATTGGGAAAAAATGAATAGTAAAGAGTTTGCATTAGGAAAAAAAACTAACCTCATAAAGAATAAAATTTGATAAACTTCCAAAAGTGTAATAAAGAATAAATATTAGAAATAAAAATTTTCTATCATCATGGGTGAAAGAAAAAGAATAGTAAATGAGTGAGTTTGCATTCATAAACTAATAAAAAAACAAGTCCCAATAAAGTTTCTTGGTGAAAATTATTAGAAGCAACACGAAGTTCATCATAAGAGAACATCTAGTGAATTATTTATACTAAAACTCTTGGAAAGTAAAAAGGAACTAAAGGAAATTTATTAGAGGAGAGTTCTCCTGTCAACATCAATTATAACCATGAGATTCCACAAAAAAAAAAAAAACACACACGATTATAACCATGAGAGGTAATTAAGAAATGTATATGGGCGGAGGTGAAGAATTAATTAGCCGATGAAGAGGAATAAGGTATCAAATGCGCTTTCATCTCAATAAATTTGGTGGTAAAGCTTTAGAATTTTTGTAAAAATTGGCTTATGTTAACAATATCAACTAAAATAAGAAGTGATAATTAATGTGATAGAGATAGAAAATAGGGATAGAGGTGCATTAAATGAGAAGTATTCCAGTGTCAACTTGTTTAAAATTTTGAATTAATCGGAGTTAGCTTCAAATTATAATAGATTATCTTTTATTTTTTATTAAAATATATACAGAGATAGAAAGTAAAATTTGTATATGATGGGGATAAAGTATAATTTTTTTTAAAAAGTAATAAATATAAAGTTTAAAAATAAAAGGTTATTAGATATTTTGAAAAGATAATCGGCTCGGATTTTTTCAAATATTACTTATCATAAACTTATTTATCTTTATATCTTATTGTTTAAATATTATTTTTAAAGCTTTTGTATAAGTATTTATCTTCCTTATCACAAGCGTGTAAAATATTTTATTTTAATATTATTTCTTTATTCTTATTTTGCATGGGAAGAAAAAAGAAGAAGATCTCTACTTGGCGTTGACCGGATGCCAAGTGGCGAATCATTATGGCTTTTCTTTCATGTATATATATATATATTTGACTAATATTATTTTATTTATTATTTATTTTTTTTGCCAATAATTTTTTCTTATGAGAATATTAATTTGATTAAATATTATTTATTTAATTTTAATTTTAATTTTAATGTAGTCCACCTTAAATAGAGGAAGATAATTATCATTATTAATTACTTCATTTATTATATTTTTTATATTAGAGTAGAGAAAAAAAAGAATGAGGTGTCCACGTGGACGTCAAGTGGCGAAAGTAAGCCACATAATATTTCTTTATTTTCATATATATATATATATATATATATATAGATTATCTCATGTTCTTCATTGCTTAAAAAAAGCAATTTATAGCATAGAACAGCTCAAACACAACTTATAACTTAAAATAAATTTTAAAAAGCTACTTTGAAAAGCTACTATAGGGATGTTTTTTTTAACTAATTCTGCTTATTGATACTATTCAAATTAAAAATGTTAGAATATTTTTTTAAAAGTATTTTTTCCAACTGCTTTATATATATGTATGTATATGTATATTATAATTTTAAAAAATATCTACATTATCAAATTAATGTTAGTATTAGTGATTAGATTATTATTCTAAATTTTAAATTATAAAAAAAAAATCAAAGTTTAAAGTTTGTTATTATCCATTCTTTAAAAAGTTAATCTTACCAATAATTTATTCTTTATCATAGCATTAATTTGATTCATATTGTTTTATATAAATTTTAATATAGCCTACCCTAAATGGAAGAGGATAGAGATAGTTATCACTATTAATTGTCTTTTATTTTCATTGTTTGAGGAGAGAAAAAAGGATAGGGTGCCACTAGGGGTGTAAACGGATCCAAACCCTCAAGTACTCCCAAATCCAGACCCATACCCTTATAGTCAAACATGGACCCAGACCCAGACTCAAACCCTCTGGGTATAAAATTTATGGATCCACACCCGACCTTCCAGGGTCGAGGGTAGGGTCTAGGTATACCCGTACCCGTATGATATTTTTTCATTTTTTTTATTAAACAAAAATATATAAAAAATAATGTATAACCCTAAAATAAAAATTATAACATGATTAACATAATTTCCTCAACATCTTTTTCAACAAATACAATCATTTGAGAGAAATAATATCATATAAAATTTATAAATTATGTATTAATATAAAATAGTATATAAATATATAAATAATATATATTATTATTTTATTATAACGGGTATACTGGTATGGGTATCATCATACCCTACCCAAACCCATTTAATAGAAGGTACGGGTATGCAGGTATAAAATTTTAACTTTACCCGCTATCAATGGATATAGACTAGTGCGGGTACAAGTAAGACCCATCCCGTTTACAGCCCTAGGCGCCATGTAGCGCTCTTATAGCACTCATTATGCCTTTGTTTTAATATATACTAGCTACCCCATGCTTGAAGCACGGGTGAACATTTGTAAACTATTAACGCTATCTTAATAATAAAATTAAAATATTATATACATAAATAGTTTCAATATAGCAAAATTGATGTCATACATGCCACTAACTTTTAGAAAAAATTGAACTGTCAAAGCATTGGTAATTTAAATATGAGTTCCGCACCAATATTTGTTATTTTCAAAGAAAAATAATGGATCTTCCGTGTTAAAGAAATATATAAAAATACTAAATTTTTATATGATGCAATATTTATAAATAACATTCAATTGTTATTTATATCTCCTAACACAACCTAGAGTAGAGCATAAATAACTCAATTTTCATCATTTTCTAGATTACTATTGCCATATTAAAGAAAAATGCATAAGATTAAATACTAAATAAAAGTCAAACATCACAATAAAAAAACTATTTTGTGCTTATAGTGAATCCATTCTTAGTTGATGAATCTATAATGGAGTAGCAACATTTAAGCATTAGAACTCTTACTTTACTTCTACCTCCAATTGTAAATACCATTTGTTCATTTGTAAAATGTTTTGATAAAAGTAATTTCTAAATTGAGGTGCATATTAATCATCAGTTACTTCAACCACCAACTTAACTGAATCTATGATTTTCTTCTCCTACTCTCCTTCGAATTGTCCATTTCAATATATTTTTTTATGTTGTATACTCAAAAAAATGTAAAAGAACAAAAGAAACTAAAATTCTCCAAAGAGTTTCCCAAGACAGATGTGATGTGGTAGCTTTTGGAGTAGAGTTAGGCTCAAATCAACTTTTAATATGGTATCAAAGTCACTCGTTTGGCATATATCAACCTAGATGAACATTCTTCAACGTTTAGTTAAAGAATAAATAAATTCCTTATAAGTTTCACCAATCCTCCTACTCTTGACCTTTCGGGTAAAGTTAGGTCCAAGCCCGATTTTGACAGCAGAGATTCTACGACTGCAAACGATTCGAGCCGATTCAAGCTTTGACTTATCGAGTCGATCTTTATTAAATTTCTTTGAACTCGAGCTCGAGCCGAGCATCACTGAGCCTACTTTTTTAATACTTCGTCTTGAGCTTGAGTCGAACACGAGCTTTCGAGTTTTTATCTTATAGTGTCTAATTTATTGTGACACGTTTTTGTCGAAAAAATATGTGAAGAAGTTAATTTTTTAAATAATATTTTAATATCATAATGAAAATAAAAGTATATCAACACTAATTAATTGAAAATATAAGAGAAAGAAAGAAATAAGTAAATTTACTTATAAATTTTATTTCACTTATGAGTTTATAAATTAAAAAGCAATGAATATAAATTTACTAATTGAATTTACAACTTTCTATTTATGTTTATATTAGTATATAGTTCAAATTTGAATAGATACTATACTAAAGTTCATAGTAATTAAATTTTTATTATTCAACTAAAAATTTCATATCATCAATAATATATAAAAACATAATTGATATTATATATTTATTTATTTGTCGAGCTTTTTCCTCGAGCTTTGAGCTGAGTTTTGAAACATTTGAGTTTGACTCGTCACATTACTCGAGCGAGCTCGAGCTCGAGTTGAGCTCAGTCAACTGAGTTCGAACTGGCATTGACCGAGCTTTTCGCGAACTTTTCGTAAACAGCTTGATTCATTTGCTGTTTGCAGTTCTAGTAAAGAACTACATGAAGAAAAAAAAAAAAAAAACTCTACATATGAGAAATTCAATGAGAAAAGATGACCATATAAATATAAAGTACATAAATTTCAAAAAGTTAAATACTTATTTATTACTTCGTTCATTTAAAAATAAATGTCTTTTTAAAATAGGTGTCCTTTTTCAATAATAAATGTCCTTTTTAAAATTGTAGTATATTTTGTTTCATAATAAGTGTCCTTTTACAATTTTAAAAAGCCACTTGTTATACTTTTTCTAATTGTATCCTCCTCTACCTCCTTATTTATTTCTCTCATCTCTCTTTCTTTATATTTCTCTCCATATTTATATGAAGGGTATAAAAGTCATAAAATACTTTATTGATTTCAGAACCCTTAATATTTGTTCAAGAAGCTACAAAATACTTATTTTTAGACTGCCTGGGATCGTTCGTAGATTGTACCACTTCCCATTACCATCTTCTGTCTCATTCCTAATTTGGTATATTTTATTAATAAAACCTAAAAAGTAAAAAATAAACCCTAAGGAAAAAATAAACTCTTAAGATAAAATATATTATAAAAGGAAATAGTATAGAGGATAGTCCTGGGAAGTAGTATAGACGATCCTAGGTTCTTTGAAACAGATGGAGTAAATTACACTAAGGGAAACTTGTGATGGCGCCAACCTTGGGCCGCACCAACCAGCAACAAGAGGGAAGACCCAAGGAAAGCCAGCCAACCGAACGGTGGGCACCAAGCAAAGTTAATGATGTACTTACTCGACAAAAGATGTTCGTCTGTATATCCATCTATATTTGTTCTATGGATCATTGATTAAGTAGAACATATATACGAAGTGAACCTAAGGTCTATTCAATATATAAACCAATTAGTAAACCTACAAAATAATTGACTAAGAATATCATATGACCATCAAAATAGAGAAAATAGAGAGGAAAAATTGTTAAAATATTTATCTATATAAAATCTAGAGTATTTTGCTTGATTATTTCTGGAAAAAAATGAATTATGCATAATTCTGTTGAGTAAATTTTCTTGAATTGATAAAGACACCATCTCTTTATTAATTAAAATAAAAAAGTGAAGCATGCATCGGAGTAATTGTAATATGTATGTTCGGCCTTTTTTGTTCTTTGAGGACAAATTTACCTCTATCCTTTTTTTTGTTCCTTAAGGACAAATTTACTACTATCTTATTATTTATCCAGTCCCTCCTCCCCTTCCTAGTATTCTTATCCCTCGTCTTGAGGAGAAAGAATGTGGCGTGTAAAGTAAAAACAACATTGATTTGTTTTAAAATTCAATACAAATGCACCCTTTATCAATATACACACTTTTCTAGGAGGCTAGAAATTTATATTTTTAAATTATTTGACAAAAAGGACTGCATGTATTCATAGTTTTGCTATTATATAGTAACATTAATGTAACTTTTTTTTGGAAAAGAGAACTTCATTGATGTATATGATATAGATAGTGAATTGTTTTCTAAAAAATATTAAATTATAGTTCCAGATTATAATTGTTTTACAATTTTTCAAGATCAAAATGGCATAGCCTTATAATTCACGAAATAGGGAATATTAATTATTGTCCAAAATAAAATTTGTAAACCATAATAACATTTATATGATTTTCAATATATTTAAAAAAAAAAAAGAAAACCTTTCGTTTTATTTTTTAATGTAATTAAAAATTCAAACTAATTGCTTTCTAAAGATATTTTTAACCAAATGATTTGCGCAGTTTTTAGTACTTCTTAATAAGATATAGACTTTACCCTTTTTAACATGTTCATGCAAAATTTTGATATATGATTTTCTATTATTATAAAAGAGAGGTATTTTTTTCGAAAAATAAAAGAAAAGAGTATTTTCACTTTACCTTAAACCTCAAAATGTAAATATGAAAATGAATAGAAATCTATTTATATCCATGATATATATATATATATCTATATTATGCATCTAAGTATATCAACATAAAATTAAAACATATATAATTATACTAATATAAAAAGAAATCGCAGAAATAAATTACTAAAGTTACAAAAGGTGACCAAGATTTCTCGTGAAATCAAGTCACATTAGCATTTAATTTAAAAAATAATAACGATGGTTATTTACAAATGGATCATTTTGTTATAACAGATTCTTAAAAGAAAAATCAAGTGAAAGAAAAGAATTATTATCTTCATGAGGTAGCTTAAATTGGCTCAATTCTTGACTAAAAGAAAAGAAAGACCCTTATACTATTATGAAAACATTAAAGAAATATGAAATTGGTATTTTTATAATTATTATTATTTTCATATTGAATAGTTTGACAACAGCCTATAGCCGAAAAGAGTGGACAGTAGGAGTTTTGGTACACCACTACACTTCATCCGCAAAAAAATACATTATGAATAATTCTTTGAATGAGGCACCATAAATGAAGAGAAATATTGATCAAAATTAGAGGAATGTGATAACTTTGACATAAAGGAATATTATCATTTGGTTTTAGAAGAACCAACAGTATTGCATCTCAAATTAATAATTTTAGTGCTTTCGCAATAGAATTTCCAAAAAAACAAAAAAACAAACAATTAATGATTTTAGTGCTTTTGCAATAGAATTTTCAAAAAAAAAAAATAAACAAATAAACAAAGGCATATTCTCTATTACTTAAAATCAATAGTTTTTAATTTATTTTAAACTATAAATTGTTTAGAGTTGTTCTCGATTGCTTATTGTTTCTACTATTTGCTTAAAAAAGCAAGCTACAAGGGATGTGTTTTTAGAATTATTTATATTTATTGATATTTTTAAATATAAAATTTTTATATTAATTTATTTAAAATAAATTTTTATAAATATTTTTAATTTCTTAAAAAAACATAAGTAATATAGAAGAGGGCCTCAGTGATCTCAATAAAATTTACAATAATCTTCTCTTGAATTTAATGAGAAGATGACCTCTAAAGTCTAAACCAAACTGATTGATTTGCCATTTATATAGTCATGCTCATTGAATGATGGTACAAATTAAAGCTTGTAAATACCACTACTTTACTTCAGTCTTGGTTATTTATTATTCTTCATCTTTTCCTAAAGAAAAATTATATGGAGACACTGGAAATAATTTATACTTTTCAAGATATACATTATTGAGAATCAAGATATACATTATACATATACATATAATCAAGTCTTGCATCAATGTAAATAAGATTTTTTAAAGAAATAAAGAAGTTATAAAAGGAAGAAAAAAATGTACATTGCATAAAAGGATGAACCAAAATGATCACTACACATTGTTCTTTGAATCCGAGGCTTTGTTCAATACTCTCCGCTCCTTTGTTCAAGTCCGCCTAGCTTAGCTATAGCTACCATCCGCAACTCAAAAGTTCTTTTTTCTCTCCTTTTGGAACATCAAAGAAACATTTGTTTGATCTTAATCTGAAAAGAAAAAAAATTGTGCCAAATTATTAAATGGAAAAGAGTAAGAAAATTTTAGTTCTAAGTTACAAAGAGGAAAAGAAAAAAAATGAACAAAGAAAAATATAAAGAGACTAAACACAATTAAAAAAATTTAAAAGAATTTGCCAAAATATCAACTATATATATTCTTGCCAACTTCTCTGAATTTCCAAAGTTTCATTGTAGCTTCAAATCAACATACCAAAATATTTTATAGGGTGAAAATTTGGAAAACAACCTTTCCTAATTACTTGTTTTCCTACAAATTAAACAATGAAACAGCAGAAGCAAATTTCCTGGGAAAAATATAATTGCAAATTATTAGTCATAAGTCAATAACTCAGTACTCATTGTTAGAGCATATAGATGTATATTTTCATATTATCTCCAAATTTCTCCTAATAAACCTTTTGGACCAAAAGGCATCATCAAAACCCATCAAGAAAACTGTAATATTACATACATTAAGGAAAAAAATTAAGGAAAAAATTATGTCCATAATAATAATCATCGCAAGGCAAAAAAATATGCAATTCACAGAAAAAAAACTAATTAAAAGAATTATATGTTACACTAAACAACACAAAAGTAAAGAAAGTAGATGAAAAATGGAGAAGAATAATTAATAATTAAAATGGGAAGACTTCATAGGGAGAAGAGATCATACATGCAATGCATTAAAGAGATAAAAAGAACTGAAGCAAACAGGCCCCATACGCGAGTATGTGAAGGCCATCTTTCGTAGAATGGTTTTTAAAGTAGGAGATATGAGAGAAGTTTTGTAGAGTTAAAACCAACTTTACCCGGAAATGGTGGGATGACAAATCACTTACACGATTCCTTGAGAAATTAGTGGAATAATAACCCGTTAGAGTTTAAATTTGAGTAGAGTTTTAATTAATTGAGAAAAAATTCTTCTCGATTAATTAAAACTCTATTCATATTTGTACTAGAAATTAAATACTGCTCATTTATCATTTTAGAATTTGAAATTAAGTTATTTTTTTAAGTTAGCAGATAAATTATGCTAACTTTATCTTTTGGAATATGATAAATAAGTATCAAGTTTTATAGAGATAGATATTCAAAATTTAACAATCAATTACATATTTTTATTTTTTTAATAAATTAGTAGTATATTTTATATTTATTTTACTATATTACGATTGATTATTTATAGATCATTTCAATTTGTTATTAATATAATATTTATAATATATAAATATAGACTCATGCTTCAAGTAGTACTATTAATTAACTATAACGGAAGAAAATGATTTTAATATAAGAAAATTCCTTCAAAATACAATTAAGTACTCTTATTATATTCACAATATTCAATTTTATTATTTAGATTCGTAATATTTTTTGTGGGTCATAAAAATGATTTCTGTCCATCGATTCTGTTAGATCTTTTAAGAATGAGAAGGTAGGGGAGATTACTGTTTTTCGAGAGAAGCACAGTTCTCTGCTAACAATGGTGGTAGCACCCTTGGTAGTATTATTGGTGCGAATGAGGTGCTACTATCTTAGATTGTTAACTAGCTCATAGTTTTGGCATCTGTCATAGAAAGTTACTACTGTTACATGGTTAAAGGGTGTACGGCTCCATTATAAAAAAAAAAAAATGCCTACAGCTCAGGGGAGGGTTAAACAGTATTATTTGCTGTTATGTTTTATAGTTGAATATTTATAAATTTTCAGATAAAATTTCTAAAGTTTTAAAAAAATTTTATTTTAAACCAAATACTTTTCACTCTTTACTCTCTTTTTTTCTCAGAATCTCTCTAGCTTCCAAAAAAAATTTAAAAAATTCAACTATTAAAACACAAAAAAACGTTATTCTATACTATTTACTTACATTCTGAGCTAAAAAAAATAGTCGAATATGATTTGAGAAGTTGTGCACCCAATTGGTGCACCTGTGGGAGTGGTGAACCACCCACAGGCACATGACCTGGATGATGCGTGGCGCATGGACCAAAGTAGTGTGCCACTCACCCCATTTTTCGATTTTGATATTTTTAAAAAAATTAATAAATTGTGTATGTTGTTATATTAATTGTTCTTGATATATATTAGTTAGTCCATTATATTAGTTTTTAGTTAATTTCATATATTAGTATGTTTTTTCATGTCATAGTTATGAATTGTCAATTTTTCATATAGTATATTTATTTATGATGTAGCTAATTGCTATAGTATTTTATAAAATAATTAATGATAATTATGTGTTAATTTATGCATTCATGTTATACTATGTTAATCTTAATTAAGATATATATTAATTTAAATAACAAGTAGATTTAAAACTATTTATAGAGAAATAAAAAGATTAAATATTATAATTATTTTAAGGTTTTTAATTAGTAATTGTTAAGTTAGTTAGTTTAATAATTATTATTTTCGTAATTTAATCATAGTATAATTTAAATATTTAAATAATTAATTTCATAATGATTTAAAGATAATAATTAATTTCTTAATGATTTGATGATAATAATTTATCTCATAACAAATAAATGAGAAATAAAAAATCATATTATAGATAAACCTAAAAAATAATTAATTAGTGTAATAATTTAATATTTTAATAAGTAATCACAAAATCTGTTAATTAAAGCTAATTTAATAATGTACGGTGAATAATAATAAGAACTAATTTCATAGTTGAATAATCATTAATTAATAATTAAATACTCAAACTTCTACATACAAATTAATTTAAAGAAATTTTAGAATTCGTTTAGATGGATCTGGAGTAGCCTAGACGCAGAGATACAGACTTAGGTCCGGTAACAGACAGGAGCAGTCGGACTCACGACCATACGTGATAGCCTCTCCTAGGGGGCTTAGGAGTAGGCACAACACATCTGATGTACCTACTACACCTCCCCATGGGATATTTCATAGGTTAGATACACCGGGTTATCGGTTCCGCTTCCACCTATTCCCACTAGAGTTCGGATGCTACACGACCTACATACTCCCGTACCATTCTAGTATTCCATAGTAATATTGCATCAGTCTTACCCGGTACATCATCTTTCTTGGCACCCTATCCTGACGCTAGTTACATGCACGATGTATATCAACATCCACTTCCTATATCATCGAGTGTGCAGTATCCTCCATTATCGTAGACGACTTTTCGGTAGGAGTTTCGGGAGACTCCCCACTGTATCAGCAAGGTTATTATGACACATCAGAGTAGATGTGTTCTTATACACCTGGGTCTGGCAGCATTTTAGTCAATATCAGAGTAGTGATAGTTA
Source organism: Catharanthus roseus (assembly GCA_028651295.1). Classification (NCBI taxonomy): domain Eukaryota; kingdom Viridiplantae; phylum Streptophyta; class Magnoliopsida; order Gentianales; family Apocynaceae; genus Catharanthus; species Catharanthus roseus. The sequence goes on along the minus strand of JAPQWS010000153.1, from coordinate 26,264,376 downwards.
TGAGACGACAGTTCGGGCAAGGAGAGATGGTGAGAGTGAGGAGAAGGAGGGGGATCATGAGGAGGAGGGTTCTGAGGAGAGAGTAGCTGTACCTATATCGTCTTCAGGACGTATAAGGAGAGTAGGTGGGCTTATTGAGCGTGCAAAAATAGTAGTGAAGATTGTTAACCGGAGACGATCGACGACGTGGTATGACCCGGGATATGAGAATATGAAGATCTTCAAAGGACTGGCTACAAGGTCGAGGGCAAGGAAGCTAGACAAGGAGAACAAAGAAATGGTAGCTGTGCTCGGAATGACCTTTAAGATTATACGTGAAAGGCATCGGAAAGGAGAAAATAAAGATCAAAGATGCACCAAAAAATTCCTAATGTCCATAATGCAAGTAGAGAAAGCCAAAGGAACAAGTTTAGAAGATCTTAAAGATTCAACATCAAATGGAGAAGAAGAATGATCCTTACCATAGTCGATAGGGTCATGACAAGGGAGGAGGAAACAATACCTACCGCTGGTAGGTTCTGGCCAAATAATTGTTTGGAAGGTTCAACCTACCGTCCATGGTAGGGCGAGGCCTAATGTCTACTGTCGACGGTAGGTGTCGAATGGCTGAAGAATTGGGAGTTTTTAACTCTCTTGATCCATTACTTTGAGAGTTAAGTTTATTTTGACATGTAATTAAGTGGCATAAGTGTCCATCTACTTATTTAAAGCTAGATTAATAATTAGGGTTGAGAGTTAATGATGTGGGACATTATATATATATATATATATATGTGTGTGTGTGTATTTTCAGCCTTTGGCACATAACATTAAAGGTAGAACATATTTGAAAGAAAAACTTGAGAGAAGAACTTAGGGTTCTTGAGGTTTCTCCAACTTCCTTGTAAATTAGAGATTTATATCCATTGTACAATTGTAGGCAAGTGATTCTTGAATCGAATTCAAGAGTTCTTGTTCTATTCTCAAATCCTTTTCTTCCTTGAGGTGCTAGCTTTTGTATAGCTAGTGTTGCTTAGAGTAAGATCTTCCTTGTGTGTGGAGAATATGTGAAGTCTCTTTAAGCTTTTTGATTCTCTCTCAAGATAGGAAATTTTCTTTGTTTTCTTTGTTTAATTTCTGCTGAAATTGTTCTTGGAATATCACATTTCTCATCATAAGCAAGTAAAGGGACCTCTTATATAGTGTTGAATCTTAGGAGAAAATTGGATCTCATTCAAACTATTAGAGATTCATACCATTTGGTATGAGAATAATCTCTCTTTGGGGTGATTTCTATGTGTTTTATTTGTTGAGTTTTGATTTACAACAGCAAAAATTGAAAGAAATTGAAAAAGGCTAGTCTGGAGTTTTCGGACAAGACATTCTATGTGAAAAGATTGAGATAAAAAGTGTACCAATGAAACCCACATTATATGAATGTAACCGGTTTGAATCCTTATTAAGTTTTGGTTATTTAGAAGCAAGTTTGGGCCGATTTGGACTTGATTTGGTGGTCAATTGATTCAAAACTTTGTAAGTATCCAGAAATCGCGACTGCTAAAACATATATATTAATCTGCCTATGTCTTGTGCTATACTTTCTCAAAATTGACCAAAATTTGTCCTTAAATTTATCTTCTTCGAGTTGTGTATCTTTCTAAACTTGTTTGAATCGATTTAGTGTTATATTCACAGAGTTATTATGATTTTAGTGACAAGGTATTATTATGTTCTGTTTTCTGGAATTTTGCCTAGTACTCATGAATTATTTGAATTGAGCTTTCAATTGTCTTTGTTTTTAATTTGCACTTCTTTTGAACACATTGATTAAGTGTTTTTCTTATCTCTTTGTGGGGAATTGAACTTATCTTTGACTCATACTCTTGAATTTGTCTTAAAACTCTTTGCGCTCTACATGTTCAATAAAATTTCCTCTTTGACTTTGTTTTTCTTATCTTTTGAGAATTTCTTGCTTGAATTTCTTTGGAAAATTTTCTTATAATTTGGAAGTTCTAGAAATCACTAAGCAACTCTAGTGGGTGGTTAATAGAAAAAGGCAAGAGGATGAGATTATTGTTATAAAAGCCGAGAGAGAGTGAGAGTAAACACAAGAGTTGAGTGAATTCTTCTTGAGCGAAACACTTAGGGAGTGGAGAGGTCTTTCCTTCTTGTTTTCTAATGTTTTGTGCAAGTTTTACAAACCATTAAATGGGTTATACTTGGCTCACTCATCATGACAAAGGTTGGAAATAATAGGAAGACAAGAGATGGCTTATTTTAAACTTGCAAGAGTAAGGTCTAATTGCTACAAGGATGGTGACTATGGTGGGAATGCTTACAGAGGAAGCCACGATAAAGATGGACATTTCACCCATATAAGTCAAATGGGTATTGGTAACTTCTCTTCTCGTGCTAAAATTTTTTATCATATCCCTTCTGATGATTGTTGTGAGAATAGTCCTTATAATGTTTATAAAGAGTATCATGGTAGTCATGATTATAGTGATTAAATTTGTGATAGAGAAATTAACCATAAAGGATTGATTGGTGAAAATGACTATGTGAGTAGGTGTCAAAAAGAGCAATTATTCTATACCAAGTGCAAAGTGCTAGACAAGATTGTAATTCTTGCTATAGATAGAGGTAGCAAAGTTAATTTGGCTAGTACTTATCTAGTAGAGAAGTTGAGTTTGCCGCTTCCTGATCATCCGAGACCTTATGCATGTCAATGGTTAGATAGTGGTATTGAAGTTAAAGTTAACAAGCAAGTACGGGTGCCTATCTCCTTGGGGGTATAAAGTGTTATGTGATGTAGCACCCATGCAAGCGAGCCACCTATTATTGGGAAAACCTTCGATGTATGGTAGAATATTTAAACATGATAAAGACAAGAATGCTATCAACATCACTAGGAATGGCAAGAGAATCACTCTTAAGTCTTTGACACCACACCAAGTATATGAAAAGCAAAAGAATTTGAAGGAGAAGTTAAGGATATTTGAGAATAAGAAGAACATTCAATGAGAGGAGAGCATGGAAATTAAAGAAAAAGAAAGAATGGAAAAAGAAGAGAGAATAGTTGAGAGATTATGTCTTCTTGATTCTAATTCTAGTCATCCAAGAGAAAGTGAGATGAGCACTCAAAAAAAAAAAAAAAAAAGAGTGAGTTTGAGAAAAGTGAGCAAGAAAAGGAAAATAAGAGTCTTATGGAAAATCAAGAGAGTTATAAAGAAGAGTAACAAGATAAAGAGATAGTGGCAATTGAAAATAGTGAGGAAGTGAATTTTTTTACTAATGAAATTAACTCTTTTCTTGTTAAGGATTCCTTGTGTGCAGAACTTTTGGAGGCAAGACATGGAGAAGGAAGGGAAGATGGACTACTACTCCTACGATATAATAAGCTTTCCTCCTCCACTTTCACACTCATGTTTTGGTCATTTTTGTAAAGAGACTAAATCTTGCTCTTTTGTACTTGATCTTGATAGGAATTCTATCCAATATGCTTACGCCATAACATCAATGAGTGGAAGGAGATATACCCTGTAGTTTGAAGGCTAAGGCAAAAGCGTTAGAGGAAAACTATTATTATGCTATGGAGATTCGTCAATGAGTCTTTTTTCAAACCTATTTCTCTTTTACCTTGTGTTTTCTTTTAAAGACTTGAAATTATTCTTAGATGGGTATGACTTTCTTGAGTTTAATCTTGCATGTTCTACCTTCTATTCTCATTACTTTTCTTATTCTCTATGAGGTAGTTAAGTTTCTCTTCTGTGATGTCATCGGACAAAAGGATCATTCTTTATTCGTTAATGTGCTCCACCAAGTTATTAATCTAGATAGAACTCATCTCTTATTGGTTCAAGAATTGTCTCATGCTATTCTTGTTTTTATTGCACATAATGTTGAGCCATGAAATATTTGTGATTCCTTAGGGGATGTTAATCATTATACCTTCAGTTTTCTTGAAAACAATTCTTACGATTTTGATGGTTCCTTGTTTTCTTAACTTGGTGATTATTGTGTTATGTTTCAAGGGGAAGTAGTTGAATATTTGCAATATGTGTTGACTTCTGTTAATCCTTATGTGATATGTTTTGTTGAGCATAATCTTGTGGAAAAACCTTTGTTGCTCGTAAATTGTTTAATCATAAAATCTTGTCAAATGCTTAAATTTCTAATTTTGGAGATATCTTTTAAAACTTTATTTGAAAAGGCTTTTAGTTTCAAATTTTTTCATTTGCATTATAATGAGTTTTTATTGTCAAAGGATTTCGAAAACCAAATGCGTTCTTGTTTTAAAGTGAATAAAACTAATTTTTATGAACTCGTGGAAACTATTGGGCAATCAATGTTTTAAAACCCATTTGGACAGGATTGGTGGGAATAAATCTTTACTACCATTTCCCTTTCAAGGATTTGTTTTCAAAGTTGTCCATTACACTTGTTAGTTTAATGGAGAACTCTTGGTCCATGTTTTTGAAATTTAGATTTGATGGATGTGGTTTTATCATCCACCTTTTAAAGAGTTCTTAAAGAAAATGAGATTTAAAGAGGGAGGTAGAGGATCTTGGAGCTTTGACCATTTTGTATCTATTTCCATTCACCCTAATTTTCAAGTTCCGGCTTTAGTAAATACAAGGTTTTACCCTTCATGTCCAAATGCTTTGGAGTTCCCATGGAAAATCAGTTTTGCTTACTACTATCTTCTTGGGAGAGACACTTTCCAAACTTTTGGTTTTCTTGCATTATTCTAGAGTTTGGAAATGATGGAAGTTCCTACTTTTACTTACCTCCTAAAGATGTTAGTGAATGTACTCTCTTGAAGGAGTGTAGAGGATTTAATGATTTTGAAAACCTTGTGACTGCTTCTTCATTTGAGTGTGAAGTAATGGAGTTGTGAAAGCATAAAAGTTGTTCATCATTTTCAAATGCTCTTAGTCTTTGTTGGAATCAACATTTTCATTATCATGATCTTATAAAAGAAGAGCATTACTAAGCTTTTGAATCTTATGCATTGTTTTTATCATTTAACAAGGATGAGAGTTTCTTTATCCATTTTCCATTTAAAGATCATGTAAGTCAACTCTTCTTTTGAAACTTTGTCAAGGATGATGTATCTACAAAACTTTCTTTTCCAATTCTTTACTTAAACATTTCAAAGAACACTTTTTAATTGGAAATCCAAGTTTCTACAAAATTTCTTGAGCTTCAACTTGAATTCTTTTCAAACTCCAAGCATTACATTTCATTGTCTTCTCAAAGAAGTGAGAGAAACCTTTGTTCTTGTAAGTGATTTGCAAGATATCCATATTTCTACCTTTGCTCTTGTTCTAAGAAATCTTGTGTCATTTAGATGGTATGTTTTTAATACTTTCGTGGCATGGTTTTGTTTTAAACCTTTATACTCACACTACTTTTTCTTTTCATAGACCATTTAAGGATGTATGGCAATTGTGTAATTCTTTTGGTGTTGAGAAGATGATCGACAAACTTGATGCGTTATTTGCTTATTCTCTTCTAATTCTTGAGAGGTTTTGTAATGTTCTTGATATTGCTTATTTTAATGCTTCCATGTCTAATGTTGCTCGTCTCTTGTGGTTATTTGAAAGAATAGATTCGAGGAAGAATCTTTTAAAGAGAGGGGATATGATATGACACGGATAAGCATGAGAATATGAAGATCTTCCAAGGACCGGCTACAAGGTCGAGGGCAAGGAAGCTAGACGAAGAGAACAAAAAAATAGTGGTTGTGCCCGGAAGTACCTTTAAAATTATACGTGGAAGGCATTGGAAAGGAGAAATTGAAGATCAAAGACGCACCAAAATATTCCTAATGTCCATAATGCAAATAGAGACCAAAGGAACAAGTTTGGAAGATCTTGAAGATTCAACATCAAATGGAGAAGAAAGAGTGAACCCTACTGTCGCTAGTAGGGTTCTGGCCAAATAATTGTTTGGAAGGTTCAATCTACTGTCCATGGTAGGGTGAGGTTTACTGTCGATAGTAGGTCTCGGATGGATGAAGAATTGGGAGTTTTTAACTCCCTTGATCCATCAATTTTAGTATTAAGTTTATTTTGACTTACAATTAAGTGGCCTAAGTGCCCATCTACTTATCATAAGCTAGATTAACAATTAGAGTTGAGAGTTAATGATGTGGGACACTATATATATGTATGTGTGTGTGTGTGTATTTTCAACCTTTGGAACACAACATTGAGGATTGAACATATTTGAAAGAAAAACTTGAGAGAAGAACCTAGGGTTCTTGAATTTCTCCAACCTCCTTGTAAATTAGGGATTTATATCTATTGTACAATTGTAGGCAAGTGATTCTTGAATCCAATTCAAGAGTTCTCGTTCTATTCCGAAATCCTTGTCTTCCTTGAAGTGCTAGCTTTCGTATAGCTACTGTTGCTTGGAGTGAGGCGTGTGTGGAAAATAGGTGAAGTCTCTTTAGGCTTTGTTGATTCTCCCTCAAGATAGGAAGTTTTGTTTGTTTTCTTTATTTAATTTCTGCTGAAATTATTCTTGGAATCTCACATTTCTCATCATCAGTAAGTCAGGGGACCTCTTATAGAGAGTTGAATCTTGAGAGCAAATTAGATATCATTCAAGCCATTGGAGATTCATACCACGATGGGAGGCAAGTCTTTATAGATTCCAGGGAGCCGACCATCTGAGTTTGTATTTGTTGAGACTCCAGGGCCTTTGGCAGTTGGTGGTAGAAAGAAGAGGTTGAAGAAGTCTGAGACTGTTTGGCAGCAGACCGAACCTGTCCCTGGAGGTCCACAAGAGTTGAACATGATTCAATGGTACAGTGGACACATCACTATAGCTAATGGCGTGTATAGGTATTTTTTTACAATCCTATTCTATATTATTTCATGATTTTTATGCATGTATAAATGTTTCTAATTTTTTCTTAGTATATTCTTATACTTCTGTAATGGAGTTTTTATATAATCATTCTGATGCAGGATCGACCTGTATTGAGATTGTGTGGTCATCATAAAGCACTTACCGGGTACACACCGATAGATGGTGATGTTAGATAGATGGCTGCTACATTATGACCGATCCATCTACAATTGTGCACGTCCAGTAGGGAACAGTACCCATTTATCTATATTTGTGGAGAAATGGTAGCCAGACACAAACTCATTCCATATGTCGTTTGGAGAGATGAAGATCACATTACATGATGTGGAGCTTGTACTTGAGATACATGCATATGGTGAGTCATTGGACAAGGTTTTTATAAGGATTAGATCATCTAGATGGTTAATAATGATTTGGGGGTTAAGCTTTCTGTTTCCAATGGTAGTGATGCACAGCATGGGATACCTATATCAGTTATATCAATGGCCGGTGATAGTGCACATTTGTCCAAGGAGATGAAGGCATCCTGTTACTTGCTTTCTATTCTCGGTAATCCTCTCTTCCCCGACTTATGGCCTATAGTGAGGAATCTACAAAGGTGTAAGAAGATGGCGTGTGTGCTGCAGCATTGGCGTGGTTGTACAGGAATCCTGGACAAGCCTCACGTTCAGACGCACGAGAGTTATTAATAAATATTTTAGTTATATCATTTGAATTTATATACCTATACTTTATATTCTTCTACGTATGTTTTCTGTTATAAGCTTGGATATACCTATACTTTCCGGTGTTCGCACAGTCTATGAACCTCTGTGTAGTTCCATGGATTTCTTATATCTAGCAGTTTGTGATAATGGGACATAGAGCTGGTACAGTTGCATTATCCTACTATCGGATGAGGTTAGATGTCATGACTACGGCTAAGGTTCAATGGACACCATATAGGCCAGCAGAGATACATGGGGTACATTTTTCTACATACCACGGCCTCTTAGCTTACTTTTCTTGTGTAGAGTTGCATATGTTGGAGAGATGTGTTCAGCAGCTTGGTCGAACTCAGGGGATTCCACATGCTCCTGTTATTAGTCCAGTCGAGCACAGTAGGCCGGCTTCAACTAAATCATATGTCGTGAGACACACTTCCCCTAGGGCGTTTCGGTATGATGCTGCGAGTCACTGTGTGCATCATGACCATATGTGACATACTTCTATGCCGCCACATGCTTGCCATCTGAGTTACATACCGTGGTATCTCCGACACAGTCATCGGATGATACAGAATCCGGAGGTACTTCTTGCCGGAGTTGAGATGTCCCCACGATCTCAACCACCAACTATTGAAGTACTTGACTCCTTAGATCCTTATGTTGGGGATGATGATCAGGATGATTTAGAGACCCAGACTACGCGATACAGAGAGATGTCTCATGTTGTACATAGATGGCGTCTATTTAGTGATTAGGTTTCCCGTCAATTCATGTCATTATGTTTATTTTACGTATGGAGCATCGATTTGTAGTACTTGTTTGTCATGATGGAGTTTTTAGTATACGTACCATGATGTTTTCTTTATTACAGTTATTACTCCTATTATTTCTGTCAACCAATATCACAAGAAACCAAAAGATTACAAAATGGAACTCCACAAATTTAAATTAATATCATAACATACAAATAAATTACATAATTACACATAATCATGAATACACTAAAAAATATGACAATCAATCGATAATACCCCCATCAACCGGCCATGACATTCGGGCACACGTATGAGCTCACTCCCTGAACCCTGATTAATATGGAACCAAATAATTACATACGTTCTGATGAGTGTGCCATTCCCGCAACAGATTTATAGTTGGCATCATAAAGTCTTCCTGCAAATGTAATCTATGAAGAAATTAATTAATTACTTCAAACGATATAGTTTTCAATTAAAGGATATATAAAATAAATCAATTACCCCAATAAAGTGTTTATGATCTCCCAAGTAGCCAATGACAGTCATTCTCTGCAGAGGCCCACCGACAGATGTATACGACAATATTGTAGTACTCGCAGGATGTCGGGAGATAAGTACTACGCATACCCGGTAAAGATTCCCAACAACATACAGATGATCAGGTGCTTCCATCCAATATCCTCTCCTTTAAAGTGCACACAAGTGTGTACAATGCGTATGAACCGCTCTTTGCTTAGTATGCTTATATATGAAGCATGATTATTTCTCATCTCAGGCCATATTTGTTTACGTATAATAGCCCATTTATCTACATCACCATTCAAAAAATATAAAACTACCCTAAACCTGCAATTACCATCGCCTCTTGGATCCATATAGTTGTCAAGTAAAGAATATATAAAACGTGGGAATTCATTTAAGTAAGGAGTAAGGGAACTCACATTCTGGACCTCCATTAGCTGGTTGAACTATAGATGACTCTATTGAACTCTAGCTACTACTGCGTCCCCTATCCCGAGTCCCGGAAAGGGATGGGCGATTGTCACGCAATGGGCATCCTCTCCCACGGGATCATGAACCTAAACCTAATCCTGACCTGAATCCACTACTGCTCTTGAACGATTTATGTGCAATCTATATATACTCCCAATGTGACTTTTTTCTCCTCGCCGAGTTCGTCTTTTTCCCATCCTTAGTAATGACTGTTTCTGGAGGAGAAGTTAATGGTCCCTCGTGATTTGACGGTAAGACGGGATATATGATGTCTCATACAGCACGACGCCACTCCATAACACATAATTAAATTTATTAATTAAATTTAATAAAATAAATCAGTAATAATATTTTTTAACATACTTATGATGGCAGTTGCTATCTAAACTTCTTTAGAATGCCAGTGATATCATTCTCCTGGTACGCCATGTCATTCACGAGGTTTGCATAATCATGATGCTCCATTCCCGATACCCCATCTATCACAAGAGAGGACCAGAAATGGTGAAGACTGTCAACTTTTAAAGGAATGTACTTACATATCTAGTGATCAACTTGCATGAATATGGTAGATTGTATGAAATCCGGAGCCAATGTCCACAAAGATTCTATGGATCGCTCATAATCTTTGTGTCTCTCGTTAACTCTTCTTTTATAATCTTCACTGCCAAATGACTTACATTTCCACAATTATTAGTTAACACAGGATTACTCTTTGTATTATCTTTTTCCTTTAACTAGGAATATTCAAGTGAAGTGTTAATGGAAAAGATATGTGACTCAATCTTTAAATGTATCTTACTGAAGACAGTATCTAAATCAACCAAATCATCTTTCGAATTAAATTCACGATCCGTTTGAAATAAATAATTGTGTCTACAAAATCCTCCGTATGTAAAATATCCTCAAATTGTTCAGAATCTAATTCATTATCTTCCTACACAATATTAGAAAATAAAAATATAAACAACTCATATTTTAAATAAAAATAAAACTAAGTAACGTAACAACGTAGTTATAACTTCATTAACATAGTAACTTGTTAATTAAGAACATAAAAAATAAATATGATGTGAAACTAAACATATTAATTATAATAAAATTAAACAATTAAAACATATTAATTATAATCATAATTAAATAATTAATTATACATAAACTTTAACATAAATAACTAACATAATTAATAACATAATAATATTAAATATGAAAAATGAATATAAAAAATTAATCATATGAAAAATAATTAATATAACACATAATTAACCTTTACATATTAAAAAACGCTGAAAAATGATGAAAGGAAGCAGCTGGCGCATGGAGTTGTTCGTGCGCTAGCTACTTCCGTTCAATTTTCAACGCTTTTGGGGTCGTTTTTATCTCAAAATTGATGTTTTTTAGCACGAAATCTTTAAATTATCTATTTTCAATGTCGAAATATTCAGAAATCTTCAATAATCTTCAAGTTAATTTAGAGACAAGTTAGAAAGGAAGAGAGTAGAGAGAGAGAGAGAGAGAGAGAGAGAGAGAGAGAGGTGTTTGGTTGAAATGAGAATTTTCATAATTTTATCGTAGAATTCATAAATGCCTATAATTTAATATTTTCTCACCCGCTAAGGATCGTCTAAGACTAGTATACTCTCTAGTATATTTTATTTAATAATAATTTTTTTAGGGTTTATTTTTTAGTGTTTAGGGTTTATATTTTATTTTATAAAATTTTTATTAATAAAACTACTATAAAAAGTATATAATAGAGAGTTTACTAGTGGATATACTAGACGATCCCAATCGATTTTTACCTCCCTTAAGAAAAAATATTGTCTTTACCTTATGATCTGTTTATAGTTAAGAGAATGCAAAATAATGTTGCAGACTATGTAGCCAAATATTCTATTAGTATGTGTTTCTTCTATTTTCCAATTGGTATAAATCCCAAATTATACCTTTTCTGTCTCTTATGCCGTAGTATATATTTACTTTAATATATATATATATAAGGGACTAATAAAGTACGCGCTATAATATAAAATTTACGTACGAAAAATTTGAAATAAAATTTCTGCCCTAAAAACATTTCACTCTCTACACACACAATTTCTTCCATTCTCTCTAAAACTTGTGCTAATTATTTGAAGATTTGAAGAATTTGAAGTGAAATATGGATAGTTTTGAAGATTATCTACACGATACAATCAATTTGAGATAAAAATCACACAAAAATAGGATAAAAATTCAAAAAAAAAAAATGTTATGACCTATTGGTGCCAGGACCTGGAGCGAGTGGAGGGCACCTCAAACCAAGCATTGGCACAACCATTTCAAGGTCGTGCCAATGCCTGGTGCAAGGTGCCCTCCACTCGCGTCAAGTCCTGGCGCCATCAGGTCAGTCGTTTTTTTTTTAAATTTTTACTCTTTTTATTTTTTATTTAAATTATTAATGTTAATTATTTTTAATATATATTTTAGCATGTGATTGTATTAATTTTTAGTTTAACATTATAAATTTATTTTACTTTATGTTAATACATACGTATATGTTATCGTTTAATTTATTTTTAGTTCATAAAATGTTTAATTTTAATTATATAATTGTTTGCTATGTTACCTTTTATCAAGTTTAACTTTCTTAGAGATTAAATAATAAGTAAATTAATTAATATTTTGAAAAACACAATAATAAATTTTAAAATTGTAATTATTTAATTTATACTTAAGTAATAAAAATACCCAAATATACACTGAAAATAATAACTTAAAAAAGTAATAATAAATAAAGTAAAGCAACATAATAATTGAATAATTAAAAGAAATGAATAACAATGAATATTTTCATTAAGTTAAAAGGTTATATTAGTAAAGTTATAATTATGCTGTCTATGTTATTTTTAATAAAGTCATAATATTATTGTACAACAGGAAGATGTAGGTTCTAAAACATTTGAGGAATTTATAGAAATGAAGGAAGAGTACGTGGATCATAGTTATTTGCATGAAACAAATATATTATTTGATTCGAAATCGAATTTGGTTAAATGGGCAAGAAAAAGAGCATTGACAGTAAATACATATCTTATTATTACTCGTTACTTGTCAAAAAGAAGATTTGATCATCGACCATATGTGACTCTTGGTAGTGAGTGTGCGGAGAGAAGGAAAAAGAAAGTAAGGTTGGATGACGATGACAAAGAAGAAGAAGAAGAAGAAGAAGAAGAAAAAGTACCGGTAAGCGTAAGGGTCTGTACGGAACGAAGAAGTGTAATTCCCATATCAATTGAAAGGAGGGAAATCGACCACTTAAGATAATTAGAAATTATATATATTAGATGGGAGGCACAATCATAAGATAGGCGTTTATCCTCACGCATGCGCTTAGGCGGCGAGGTTGACAGATGACTAATTAAAGCTCACTAAGGAATTTAGTAAGTATTAAGTCGCTCCTTAAAATATTATGGCGAGTTTGTTAGAAAATAAGCTAGTTTGTGCTATGAGGTATGTGAGATTAATTGTTTTGTTGTTTGGCTTAGTTATTTAGGGTTCATATGACCTTATATGAATTGGATTTTGATAGAGTCGATTTTTAATACAAATAAACACCTTAAGTTTTAATTATTAGCCTTTGAAAATATTTTATTTATTTATTAGTCATAATTATTATATTTAATTTATTTTATTTATCTTTGTGCAGATTTCTAAAAAAGAATGGAAAATAAAGATTCCATATTAAATTTAGTAGAATCCTTTAAGGATTAGGAAGCTACAGTATTTGAATCCTTTAAGGATTAGGATTAGAACTTTAATAGAATCCTTTAAGGATTAGAACTTTAGTATTTGAATCCTTTAAGGGTTAGGATTTTGCTTCTCTTTTGGCTATATATAGAAGAACAACAGCAGAAAAAAAGGGAGCAGCTGCAGAGAAAATACAGCAGCAGAGAAAAAACAGCAACAGAAAAAAAAAAAGACAGCAGGAGCAGAAAAATTTCTGCAGAAGTAATTTCCAGCAATAGCAGAAAAATTCCAGCAAGCTTCTAATTAAAAGAAAGCCATGGTCTACTCCAAGAAATTGGTTCCTTCTTTCCCTTTAGCCATGAACTAAATTTATTTTTAGAATCTTGATGAAACCCTAGCCATGTGACCTTGATTTATTTTATTTTGGGAGATTTATTATTTTATTTATGTGATTACATATCTTGGGATATTTCTTGGTTTGATGCAATTAATTCTTTGTGATTGTTCTTGTAGAATAATTATTTGGGTTAATTGATATTTTTATCCATGCTTAATTCTTGTAGTCTTGGGTATGAGAGATATGTGATTTTTGCAAGTATATTGTGGGTTTTAGAATTGAATAGTTCATGCTAATTTTAGATGATTTATGTCATAGGAATGAATAAGTCATGCTAATGGTTAGATGGATTATGTCATGCATTTAAACACAATATATTTCTTTAGTGAATCGAAGCTTGTAGCCTAGATCACCACATAAATGTTTAATCTTTTCTCCTAAATAGAATTAAATTATTGTTATATAGGTTAGTGGTGGATTCAAGGTTCTAAATCATCTTCTTTGGTTAATCTCCCTTTATCTTTAATTTAATTATTTTTATTCATTAGTTTTAATTATTTTAGTAATAATTCTTAGATAACAAAATTTGATTCTTCTTTTTATAAAATTAATTTAGGAAGATAATAATTTAGGTAGTTAAGCCTTTCTCTGTGGTTCGATACCCCTAATACTTTCATATTACTTTGATCTTGTGCACTTGCAAGTATTGGGTTAAAACTTTGTTATAAAAATCCCGATCAAGTTTTTGGCGCCGTTGCCGGGGAAAGGTTGAATTAATTGCTTGTGTTATTGTCTCCTAAATTTGTTAATATTTTTTTATTTTATTTATTTTGATTTTTTTTTTAATTTCTAAAAAAAAAAAATTTTTTTTTTTTTTTTTTGTTTTCTTAGTTGTCTTCATTTTTTATTTATTATTGTTATTATTTTTTATATTCTTCCATTTAGTAATTTATTCTTTATTATTATTTGTAGTAAATTTTTTTTCTTCTTCCTTGAATTTGTTTATTAATGCATGGTCGTCGTTCCCTCTCTGTTGATTTAAAAGAATTTGATCCTGAGATAGAGCGTACACTTAAGGCACTTAGAGCACAAGGAAAAATTTCTAACACTTGTCAGGTTAAAATGGCTGAAAATCCACGAGCATTAAGGGAGTATTTTACTCCTAACACTTATAATTCACCAATAGGTAATAGACTACCTGAAATTGAGGCTAATCACTTTGAAATCAAAGCTTCTACTATTCAAATGTTACCATCTTTTTATGGGCTTGATTTTGAAAATCCTTATAAGCATATTGATGAGTTTTTAGAAATTTGCTCTACTTTTAAACTGCCTAATGTAAGTGATGATGCTATTAGATTACGCCTTTTTCCTTTTTCTTTGAAGGATAAGGCTAAACATTGGTTGCACACACGTGAGAGAATAGGTACTTGGGCTGAGATGTCTAGGGAATTTCTAAAAAAATATTTTCCTATGGGTAAACTTACAAGGTTAAGGAGAGAAATCACTACTTTTTCACAACAAAATAATGAACAATTTCATGAGAGTTGGGAGAGATTTAAAGAACTTCTTCGTAGTTGCCCTCACCATGAAGTCCCTAAATGGCAGCAAATACAAAGATTTTATTCAGGATCAGATGAGAGAAATCGCCAAATGGTTGATTCCTCTTGTGGTGGTACCTTTCTTCATAAAACCGCAAATGAGGCGTGGGATTTATTTGAAAATTTGAGTGATAATTCACAACAACACGCCACCTCCTCACGTGTAGGCACATCTAAGCAAATAGGGAATAGAGGAATGTATGAAGTTTCTCAAAAGGTTGATCTTTCTTTGAAAGTTGATGCCTTATCCAAAAAGTTTGATCAATTGTTAGCTTTAAATACATTGCCTACTAATTCTCCTAATGTTCAAGGTGTTTGTGCAATTTGCTCTAGTCCTTCTCATGTTATCCATGACTGTCCTAGTGCTTCACTATTTCCAGAATTTGTGCAGGAACAAGTCAATGCAGCCCAAGGATTTCACAGACAGAATGACCCATATTCAAACACGTACAATCCAGGCTGGAGAAATCATCCTAATTTCTCTTGGAGGCAACAAGGAGGGGAAGTTCAATTAGGCCAACAACAATATCAACAAAACAGACAATCTGGTATGACTACTCCCCCAGGTTTTCAATCCCAAAGGTATATACCTCCTCACCCTCCTCAAAGCGGAAATTCTATGTTTGAAGAAAAAGTCTTATCTGCTTTGAAAGGTTTAGAATCTATGACACAAATTCTAGATTCACACACTCAATCTATTGCTAAGTTAGAAACTCAAATAGGGCAACTAGCTAATACAATAAGTAGAAGAGATGAGGGTAAGCTTCCTAGTCATCCAATAGAGAATCCTAGAGCTAATTATCATGAGCAAGCTAAAGTCGTAATTACCCTTAGGAGTGGGAAGAAGGTAGATAATAAAGTAGGGGAACCAATTAAAGATAAGGAATTAAATGAAAACGAAAGCGAGGAGATTGATATAGAGACTAAAATTGAAAAGAATGTAGAAAAGGAACTAGCTTCCTCTTCTAAATATAAAACTCGGAACCATCTCCCATGACTTCGTACAAGCCTAAGGTTCCTTATCCAGAAGCTTTATTGCCACCCCCACATCTTAGAAAGGATAATAAAAGGGAAGATATTTTAGAAACTCTCAAACAAGTTAAAATTAATCTTCCACTTTTAGAGGTTATTAAGCAAGTCCCATCCTATGCAAAATTTCTTAAAGACATGTGTACTTTTAAAAGAAAATCTAAAACTAGTGTTTCTAAGAAAATCTTCTTAACTGAACAGGTGAGCTCTATTTTGCAATACAACACTCCACCTAAATATAAAGATCCTGGTGTCCCTACTATCTCATGTCTTATTGGTAATCATAAAATAGATAGGGCACTCTTAGATTTAGGTTCTAGTGTTAATTTGATTCCATACTCTGTTTATGAAGAGTTAGGATTAGGGGAATTGCAACCAACTGACATGACCTTACAATTAGCCGATAGATCAATCAAGGTACCTAGGGGGAGGATAGATGATGTTCTAGTTCAAATTGATAAAGGTGTCTTCCCTGTAGACTTTGTAGTCCTAGATATGGAACCTGGTAAATCTTCTCAGAATCATATCCCCATTATTCTAGGTCGTCCTTTTTTGGCTACTGCTGATGCCACTATTAATTGTAGAACTGGGGTCATGGATGTCTCTGTAATAAATATGAGGGTTAGATTAAATATTTTTAAAACTTCTTCACAACCTTCTATAGAAGATAATTCTGATTGTTATTTGGTAGATGTAAATGATGAATTAATTGAAGAAACTCTACCTTTAATGTGTTCAAAAGATTATACTTTTATTGAGAAAGAAAACCTTATCTGCACTGAAAATGTTAATTCTAATCTTGCCTGCATTGCTCCACCTGAAAACTCTTCTTTGATTGTGAATCATGAGCTTAATATGAGAGAAATAGATCCTGGCTGAATGCAAAAGAATTAGGGAGTCTGGCTGAAGACTTTAAAATTAGCGCTTTTGGGAGGCAACCCAAATTTTATTTTATTTATTTTATTTTTATTTTTTTATTTTATTTTATTTTTATTTATTTATTTATTTTTCATTCCACTTGATTGGTAGAAAGGTATGAAATGTTTGTTTTGTAGGGTAATCAAACAACTTATCATTATTATGGAGATTACAGAGATTGTTTACTACTCCTGCAAACATGCATTAATATTGCTTCTTCTACCAGGTTGTGTTGCTCTTTTCTTTGTCTCTTCTCTACTCTTGGCATTCTTTTATTACATTGTGGACAATGTAAGGTCTAGGTGTGGGGGAGAAGATGCTTTTATTCTGGGGAGAAGATATTTTTATTCTGGTCCAATTATTTTTTATTCTTTATTTTATTTTTATTTTATTTTTTTTCAATTTTTGCTGATTTTTTTATTATTATTTTTTACATTATTTTGAGAAAAACCAAAAAATATGATTTCACGTAAAGAATAATTCTTTTTGAGTTCCTTTAAAAATGTATTGAATGACTTGAGAAAAGTACTTGTTTTCTTGTTTTTAAGTAGGGTGACGGACTTATGTTCTATATTTGTTATAACTTTTGCATGACTTATACTTGAGCACATGGGTCATTGTTAGTATTTAATAAATCCTTTACATTATTTTTGAGTTACATAAAGTTGATGAATCTCTTCCCTACATTCTAGAACTTACTTGAGTACCTCTTGAGGCGAAATAGAAAGGTTTTCTCGATTTGACTCAGAGACGATGGTCATAGGCCTTCTTTGAATCGTTTGTGCCTTTCATGCTTACCAAATTTCATAAATTTTTACCTTCGCACCCTTTTGAGCCTAAATGTTATATCTTTCTTTAAACCACTTAAATATTAACCCTTAATCTTGTAGAGAGCTTAATGCAAACTTCTAACTAGTGCTTCAATGATGGGTTATTGTTTGTGTGTTTTAGAAAAAGAAGTTATTTTGACAAAAGGGAGAAGAAAAAAATATATATATATATATATGACTTGTTGTGTTGAAAAAAAAAAAAAAACAAATGTATTGAGCTGAAAAAAAAAGAAAAAGAAAAAAAAAAGTCGATACATGATTGTTACAAGTCATAAAGAAGAAAAAAAAATTCAAGAGGCCCGGATTTGTGAATGTAAGAAAAAAAGAATGGCCTTAAATGATGAAATCCTAAGAAAAAGAAGATGGTAGTTGGTGAATGTATTACTGAAAAAAAAAAAAAAAAAAAAAAAGAGCAAAAACAAAGTTAGAAAGTTTGTCGAAATTTTAAAATATCCATCTTCTTTGTAAGCTCTCTTTTCTTTGATTTTGAATTCCTTACCTTCGCTTGACAACCAATGTCCTAACCTTACATTACAAGCTTTAAAGTCCTACCTGATCTGAGTTGAGTTGAGAATCCTTGATTAGTGGAGAGAAGGTACGAAGAGTGAGCCTATGGAATGAACTCTTGCTGAGATTTGTTCTCTATATGTAATTTGGAAATTTTATTTAGTATTTATTTCACACTCTCTGATGACCACGATCACACATTATACAAGTTTTGCATTAGTTATGGGAGATAATTGAATATTTGTTTGTTTACTTGAGCTTGAAAATAAGAGGAAGAGTATTTGTCTTGATAAGTTTGAGATATTGATGGAGGGTACTTAATTGGGATTATTATATATCTTTTCTAAAGTTTGTTGTTTATTTTGACTTTGTGGGTACGTCGTTTGCAAACCCTCACAAGACCATACTCGTCCACTAGGGGTAACTTAGGGGTTTAAAGGGCTTGTTGCACATGCTAAGTGCAATCGTGAGTCCTACGAAAGTGGCTAGTTAGTTTTTCTTTTTATTCTTTATTTTTGCTTGAGGACTAGCAAAACTTAGGTGTGGGGGAGTTGATAGAGTCGATTTTTAATATAAATAAACACCTTAAGTTTTAATTATTAGCCTTTGAAAATATTTTATTTATTTATTAGTCATAATTATTATATTTAATTTATTTTATTTATCTTTGTGCAGATTTCTAAAAAAGAATGGAAAATAAAGATTCCATATTAAATTTAGTAGAATCCTTTAAGGATTAGGAAGCTACAGTATTTGAATCCTTTAAGGATTAGGATTAGAACTTTGATAGAATCCTTTAAGGATTAGAACTTTAGTATTTGAATCCTTTAAGGATTAGGATTTTACTTCTCTTTTGGCTATATATAGAAGAACAACAGCAGAAAAAAAGGGAGCAGCTGCAGAGAAAATACAGCAGCAGAGAAAAAACAGCAGCAGAAAAAAAAAGACAGCAGGAGCAGAAAAATTTCTGTAGAAGTAATTTCCAGCAGAATTTTCCAGCAATAGCAGAATTTTCCAGCAATAGCAGAAAAAATTCCAGCAAGCTTCTAATTAAAAGAAAGCCATGGTCTACTCCAAGAAATTGGTTCCTTCTTTCCCTTTAGCCATGAACTAAATTTATTTTTAGAATCTTGATGAAACCCTAGCCATGTGACTTTGATTTATTTTATTTTGGGAGATTTATTATTTTATTTATGTGATTACATATCTTGGGATATTTCTTGGTTTGATGCAATTAATTCTTTGTGATTGTTCTTGTAGAATAATTATTTGGGTTAATTGATATTTTTATCCATGCTTAATTCTTATAGTCTTGGGTATGAGAGATATGTGATTTTTGCAAGTATATTGTGGGCTTTAGAATTGAATAGTTCATGCTAATTTTAGATGATTTATGTCATAGGAATGAATAAGTCATGCTAATGGTTAGATGGATTATGTCATGCATTTAAACACAATATATTTCTTTAGTGAATCGAAGCTTGTAGCCTAGATCACCACATAAATGTTTAATCTTTTCTCCTAAATAGAATTAAATTATTGTTATATAGGTTAGTGGTGGATTCAAGGTTCTAAATCATCTTCTTTGGTTAATCTCCCTTTATCTTTAATTTAATTATTTTATTCATTAGTTTTAATTATTTTAGTAATAATTCTTAGATAACAAAATTTGATTCTTCTTTTTATAAAATTAATTTAGGAAGATAATAATTTAGGTAGTTAAGCCTTTCTCTGTGGTTCGATACCCTAATACTTTCATATTACTTTGATCTTGTGCACTTGCAAGTATTGGGTTAAAACTTTGTTATAAAAATCCCGATCAGATTTTGCGTAAGGATCAGTGGGTGTCCATGAGAGTGTGGTATGACGGCCACGTAACCTCAGAGTAGGTCGCTCATACATACTATAATAATAAAAAAATATACAATAACACATTTTATAATGCAAGGTAATATATATAAACCCTAAAATACTATAATAATAAAAAATATACAAAAACCCATTTTATAATGCAAGGTAATACATATAAACCCTGAAACATTAATAATAAAAAAATATACAAAAACACATTTTTAATACAGATAATACATATAAACCATAAAACACTATAAAATGAAGTTAAATACATATATATTAAAAAAGTTGTAAAACGTACCTATCCGCACCAAACAGCAGCGACAACATGTCCGTCGTATGATGAAAAGATCACTGGATCCCGTGGACCTCCCGAAGCTGGTCCTCTCAGCATCAAGGAGTCGTCATCACCCTTCCTCGCCTTCTTCTTCCGAACACTCAAACTCTCAGCAACGTCGGACTTAATACGTCGTCCTGATGAAGGTCATGACTAACTACCAAATCCCGTCTCAGATCTTGCTATATCTCTAAGAAATCTGACTCCTTTCCCTCTACCAGGCCTACTCCCTGATGAAGGTAGAGGAACCATAGCAATTGTCCCACCACCCCCTATGCCGACGTCCTCTTCCCCCTCGCCCTCGCTATGTACGTGCTCTACCTAATCCTCTAAGTCGTCACCCTGAACATCAACGTCATCTCCCCCTGCCCGGATAGTCTCCTTGCCACGCTCATCACCACTATACTCTCCAACCCAAGTGTATATGAAGGCACATGTCCAGAGCCTTCATAATAATCCATGTGCTGGCTGCTCTAGGGGAAACATCTAGAAATCCTTACAACTACTCGTCCACGAATGTAGAACCCAACTGCGGATCTATAGGGCTTGTAGGACGAGTACCGAAGTGTTGTACTGGAAGCTAGTAATAACTAGGCTGACTAGATGACTTATACGGGTAATTGGAAGATGAGGGTGGCTGCTAGGAAGGGGTCTAGGCAGATGAGTGATAATGTAGTGGTGTATAAGGGTCGTTATGAACCTACTCGGGATAGAAGGAGGGTGGATCGAAGACCCCGAACCAACAAGATCAACAGCTAAAGGAGTAGTATGTACATTAGAAGCTGCTATGCCTACCTCTCAATCTCCGGAATGAAGCTGTGACCGTACGACATGAGTACGACCACTTCTATATGATACAGGCCTAAATCATCTCTCCGTCGTTTCTGCTACTCACGATCCATCTAAATGAATTTTAAAATAACCATAATTAATTATTATTTATTTTTTATCCCATAACTATTATATAATTGTTTATATTATTATTATAAAATTTATTATTAATTTTATGTTAAAACATGAATTTATTCAATTTTAATCAATGAAATAAATAATTATTAACTATATTAAATTTTAATATATTTTATTTCTTACCATATTTTTCTTATTATGAACTTATCATAATATATTAATTTTTTACCTAATTAAATTACGTTCAATTTAGAGTGTAGGGCTAAATAACTAAAATTATTTCCTCTTAAATATTATTAAATTAACTTTCTTTATTTTTTAAAAGCAAATCCTAAACTAAGAATAATTAAATAATTAATAATAATTGTAATCATCCTAAAATTCATAAGTAATTAAATAATAATCACATTAAATAAAAAATTAACAATTAAATAATTCATAAACATTGCAAGTAATCATAGATTTTAATTAAATTTAACAAATAACATACCCTAAATCCAAAATTAAGACTAATATATATAACAAGTTTAATCAACACTAACATATATACATTATAATATAAAATTTACTCAAAAATTAATATAATGTTAATAAATAAAAACAAATAATATAACAAATTAATAAAAGAATTATTTTTTATTTTTATAAAAATAAATAAATAAAAAAATACTCCATGCCCTCGGTTGGTACGACCGTCAAATGTCCCACGCATGCCTTGGCGCGAGGATGCAGCGGTCCACGTCACCACTTGGTGCCGGTACTACTAAACCGATCAAAGCCCTCCACGCCATTGGTTGGCGCGATGACCATGTCCTCGGTGTCATCGGTTGGTGCAGCTACAGAACCATTCACACTATTGGTTGACAAGGGCAAACAACTACCTGCGCCACCCACTATTTTTTCATGTCCGGTATATTTTTTAAAATTTTAAATGGTTAAAAACGTAAATAAACGAGTGTAGAATGACATACTAACCTTTTTGATGATTTTTAACAGTTGGATTTGCCCAGATCGTTGTTTGAAATCTTCAGACCTCTTGAGAACTTGAGAGGAGAGAGAAAATGTTTGGTTGAAAGTAAAATATTTTTGCGCGTAAACTTTACACTATCGCACCTAATTTATCGACCCCCATATATATTATAATGTTTTCTTAAAAAAAAAATTAAAAAAAGACTTCGATAAAATCAAGTAAGATATCTCATATAGGTTTAACCAACATACCTAATCTTTGAGACACAAATTCGCCCATCACACTCAATTTTTTCTAAAAATAAAGTCTAAATCCTACTTCCTTCTATAAAACAAATGGTTTATTTTCTTTCGACCCATCTATTTCAAGTACGGCAAAATCATTATTATTATTATTATAATTATTTATTTTGTTTTCGCATAAATAGAGTCTTAGGAATTTACCACTAAAATTATCATATATGATTATCATTCAAGATTGTCTGTAACATTTTCTTTTATAATATATCTTCTTAATGTCATAATTGGTATGCTAGGGTGGAATAGAATGAAATGACGATTCCAACTTAATTTTTTATTTTAGTGTTTAGTATATAAATTTGAAGTTGAAAAAGGCCTTTCCACAAGAAATATCATTCCAGCAAGAAGTGTGAGAGACTTTTCCACAACAATAGTTAAAGAAAGGCTTTTGTAGGAGTAGCGGGAATACTAAAAATATTATTATGACTATTATACTCTCACAATATTATAGAAATTTTTTAATAAATTAATTGTTAATTTCATCCGTAGAAAAGGAATCCTTAAATACTCATATGAATTTTATTTATACAAATAAGTAAAAATTTTACTAATATATAAATTTATTTTTATTTACTATTTGTAACAACATATTTTTAATATATATTTGTAACAATATATTTTTAATATATATTTACTATTTTGAGATTATAATATAAGGTGTATTTGAGTAATATATATTAATTTTAACAAACATAGAAAGAGAATCATCATTCAATTCTGACTTTTGCATTCAGACAAAGACAATGATAAGGCTGCAAATGAATCGAGCTATTCACGAAACGTTCGCGAAAAAGTTTGGTCAATGCTCGGTTCGAACTCTGGTTGACTGTCACATTATTCGACCTCGAGTAATGTGACAGTCAAGTTCAAACTTTTCAAAGCTCGATTTGAAATTCGATGAAAAAGCTCGACAAATAAATAAATAAATATTATTAATGTTTATATATTATTTATAATATAAAATTTTTAATTAAATAAAAAATTAATTAACTTCATTAAAGTAACTAACATAAGCATGAAAAAAATGTAAAAAAATTATAAATTTATATTAATAATTACTTATAATCTCTTAATTCAAATAAAAATTTTTATAATTAAATTACTTATCTATTTTTTTTACTCTTATATTTTCAATTAATTAGTATTATATATTTTTATTTTTTTATGATACCAAAATATTATTTAAAAAATTATATATATTTCACATATTTTTCTATCAAAATGTGTCACAATGAACTAGACATTATAAAATAAAAGCTCAAGAAAAAGTTTGTGAAAAGTTCGTGTTCAACTCAAATTCGAGATGAAGCATTAAAAAAATAGGTTCGATGATGCTCAGTTTGAGTTTGAGATTCAAAAAAAATTTGATAAAGCTCGACTCGCCTCGTATCATTTGAAGCCCTAGACAATGGAATCGAAAAGGATTTTGAGTCTATTCCAAGTGGAATGAATTTTGGGTGGAAAGATATTCCATTCTATTTCATTTTATTAAATCAAACATGTTAGAGTTTATCTCTTATTTTGTAGGTTTTATTTTATTACTAAAATATACTACCTTCCATCGGAAATTAAAGTCATTTTAGCTAAAATTGCAACGTCAAAATTATAAGTCATTTTACACATTTCGATGTGTATTTATTGTCTAGTTTCCAATTGTACCATCTTTAATTCATTTACTAACTCCTCTTCCTCTTTTTCTCTTCTTATTTATTAAGAGTAAAATAGATATCTTACCTAAAAAATAGTATTATTTTCTTAATCCTTACTTCCTATTCAAAGTCAAGAAACCTAATATTTTTTATTAAAAGTAGTACCAAATTAAAAATATTTTAAGAAGTGTTACAGAAGATCTCACCCTCCATTCGAACCGAATGATTATTGGTACAATAACTTGTTAATTTTTGACTGGTTGGCATATTGAGATCCAAAATAGCGAATTTAAGCTTGGACCATAATTTTTTTTTTCTTTCTAAGACAGCTTGGACTATAACATATAGGGAGGGACATGAATCAGAAGAATCATATATAGAATTTTCCTGTAAATTTACGTCAACAACTGGGTAGGTTTTAGGCATCGATGGAGAGAATATATTTCCTTCTCCAAATCTGCAAACTGAAACAAAAAAGGATAACGCATGGAAACAACACCAGACCAGGTCATTGAGTGAAAACAATAGACTGTAAACATCAGGTCATTGAACGGTAAGCAGGTCAGCCTTATTCATCTGCGTGTGTGGAGGTGGGAAAACATCAAAAATAAAATAAAAATAAAAAATGACCAAAACTTTCACAGTTCGTCTGTTTAAGTGAAAGAATTAACTAGGAGAGACGGGGAAGAAGAAAAAGAGGGAGGGTGCCGCTCTACGTCTATAGGGAGAAAGGAGGAATTTGGGCATAAGTTTGTTTTTTTTACGAATATTAACTAAGGTAATTTAATTTTAAGGGATAATGAAGAATTGTCTTGAATTTAAAATTAAAGTCTCGATGATATATTAGTTTTCATAATCAAATTTTTACTAACAAATAGTACAAGGATGACATGCGTCATTAAACGGCCGTACACCTCTTGTCCTCTTCAATAATTTTCAATAGTTTTTGTATTTTTTCTTAGGGTTAATAAAGGTAATTCGGGAATCTATAAGGATAACTCGAAAAAATTAAAAAAATTTCATTTTCATCTGAAAATTTTCTCTCTCTAAAAAAATTCTCTAAACACTCTCTAGGACTCTTCACTTCAATCTCAAATCTATGAAGATCCGACCGTCAAAATTAAAAAAAATGTTAATTCTTCAATCTATTCTCATTTATTTATAAATTTATAGGTTTAGATCATGAAAATATGCCTTTAATTTGAAAAAAAATCGCAATTTTAGAAAGACTTTTTATCTGCCGAAAAACTGCACCTTCGCCCAGCCTAGATAAAGTTGCTGGTGACTTTCTCCTGGGCTGGAGAAAGTGCCTGCAAACATTCTCCCGGGCTGTCGATTCTGGGGGTGATTTTCTCTAGACTGGGCAAATATCACGGGTGATTTTCTTTAGGCTGGGCGAAAATGACTGAATTAAATTTTTTTAATTTTTATTATATATTTCATTTTTTTTGTTCATAAATGTTTATCTGAATTGTTATTTAATTTTGTATATGTAGAATGAGTGTAACTAGTTGTTTAAAATACTTTATGTTATAATTTTTATTATTAATATGATTATGAATTATATTTTTGTGAACAATATGAAATGAATTATTATTTGTGAGAAGAAATAAAATAACAAAAATGAAATAATAAATCTCGTTAAGGTCAATAATAAAATAATAATAAATCTTATTTTAAATGTTATTTAATTTTGTTTATGTAGAGTAAATATAACTAGTTTAAAATTGTTTGCTTATAATTATGTATTTAATAAGAAAATGTGTTATGTAATTGCTCAACTATTTGCATTTTAATTTGAATTCATCGTTATTCTTGGCCTTAGGGTAAAAGTAAAATAAATAATAAATAATCTTTAAATTGAATTCATCGTTAATTTGAATCCCGATAATAATAAATAATAAACTAATAGTAGATATTAAAGTAAATGTTCAAATATATGATAAATAGCTATTAATGAGTTTGAATAAATAATAGATGGATCGACCTAGTAGCCGTAGAGGAGATGATGATCTTAGTCCTGTCACGGACAGGACAAGTCGAGTTTAGGGGCGCACTATCACAGCTTCGTCTAGAGGTTTAAGGTGGCGACATAGTACATTCGACCTCCCGTCTACCCCTAACCCCGTCCTGCTAGTTTTCATTATGATACAGGTGCACCCGGGTCTTCTACCCAACCACCAATTGTACCTTTTAGATCTTGGCCTCACCTCCCATCACATCCGTCTTACACTCTTGTACCATATGAGCCATATGGATCTGCACGTCCACTTTCACACCCTCCAGACACAGTGTATGATCCCTGCCTACATGCTCCCACTATACGACCTCACATACCATATAGATCTGCAGCCCAAGAGTTTCTACAGAAGTTTAGTGTTCAGTCGAGGCAGATAGAGGTAGAGTTTTTTTATCAGATGGTGACGCTGCCTCTCAGGATTCTTCATACAGCACATATGGCCATACTGCTACAGCTTATAGTGTTTCATCTTCTGAGCCTTACATTAGGAGGCATTCTACTACAGATAGGGGATTTGAGAGTGATAAGGGTTTAAGCGAGGAGCATAACAGGATCTGATCCCTACATATTGAGGTTGAGGCGGATGAGAGAGTTGATAATAATGGTGATGGTGATAATGATGATCAGGATGATGGTGAGGATGTTGGAGATGTGGAGCAGCCCGTGCCTGTGGCACTTGCTAGCAGATCCAACGGGCGGCCTCGTCATGAGAAAGGGAAAGGGTTGACTATCAATTTTATGTCGGTCATGAGTAAGATTTCAGGATCTCGTAACAAAAGACCCGACGTGGCTTGTGAAGTTCTGGCTCCAACTCAGAGAAGGAAGAAAGTGAAGGCTTCAGATTGGGAGCAAACAGGCCCAGCAGAGGGAGGTCCTGTTGACCGGGAGCTCATCCCATCATATGGTGGTTATGTTTCAAGTCCAATATGGTGTGGACAGGTACGTATCTTTATCCTAAAGTTACATGGTATTATTATTAATTTATTTTTATGTAACTACAAAAATAATTATATTTTTATAAGGGGGTTTATTTGATTTATCTCAAATGCCAAATTTATTTATTTTATTCTACAGGATCATGGTTTATTGAAGTGACGATCGCGCTACATGGCACTCATCGGTGGGATTTTACTGACGCACAGGTTCGTTCCTTGGCTTCCGAGATGGGTCTTATGCATTTGAGATCGTGCATGTTCCAGCACCCCAATGTTGCAATGTTATCGGCCTTCGTTGAGAGGTGGAAGCCTGACACAAACAGCTTCCACATGCCATGGAGTGAGATGACCGTTACATTACACGACGTGGAGCTGATACTCGGGGTTCCTGCATATGGTCGGGTCGTAGATTCGAGTTTATCACGAGATCAGTTGGTACGGATCATCCAAGGTGATCTGGGTTTGGCCTTTACTGCTGGAGAGGGATAAATGCATCGAATCTTCACGGTTTAGCCATTAGCTCCCGGAGTACACTGTCATCCAGTGACAGAGCTGCTTCCTACATTCAGTATTTGCTGGGTTGCTCACTGTTTAGTGATAAGAGTGGCTACATAGTTCCTTCTAGACTTTAGCCACTAGTGAAGGATGTGAGGTCCGATGGGAAGTTCACATGGGGTGCTGCCACGCTTGTGTATTTGTATAGGAACCTGGGGCAGGCGTCACGTGTTGATGCAAAGGAGCTCGCTGGGTGCTGGTCACTACTGAAAGTATGTGTTTATATTTTTCATATTTATTGCATTAGGGTTTATATAAAATATATTTATATTTTATATAATAATGTGTTTATTTTATGTAAATATTTTTCATATTTATGTTTAGGGTTTTATATTTATATTTAATTCTTTTATATTTATATTTTAGGGTTATTTTATATTTTAGATTGTGTAATTTTTTTTTTTTCATCTTTATATTTTAGGCATGGATATACATATACTTTCCCATGTTTGCACATACGGTTAGACGGGGAACTCAAGCCTGCAAGCCTACATCCAGCAGTATCCTATGTTTGATTATAAGAATGAACATAAACTGCTGGACATTCGCCTGCAGCTGGATATGATGACAACTGATGATGTTAGATGGACAACATACATGATGCAGGAGATTCGGGAGTGCTGGGTATCCACGTGGCACGGATTCATTGCATACTTTGACTGCGTTGAGCCGTACATGCCTGACAGGATTGTGAGATAGTTCGGGTTTAGGCAGTGTATCCCGACACACCCTATCCGATCTCAGGAGGCACGCAGGTCGGCAAAAAACAGGATGTACGTGGTGAGGAATTTATTTGTAAAGGCACTATGGTTAGAGGCACCTTCGCATTTATTGACAAAGTCATGGACTAGTGTTTCAGTCATACTACCCAGTTCCTGTGCGGAGCATTAAATGGACTGGTTTCTCCCCAGTAGTCACCCGAGGATACAGAATCCCTCGAATATTCCACGTAGATTTCATGTACCGGTAGATCTCCCGATGCCAACCGAAGCTCTTTTAGATCTGGTTGTAAGTGAGGCTTCTCGAGAGGATATCGGGAAGGAAGAGAGACTTGATAGGGTTTTGGATTTACTAAGGAGGCATCGCCGCGCTCCTTAGTTTGATGTTATATATTTTCATGCTTTGTTTTATATTTTATGCATTCCTTTTTTGTATTTGTAATTTTTCCCATGTTTATTATTTTAATTTTTTTCATTGGGTTAATAATGCATATTAATATAACAATGTAATAAATTTACATTAAAAAAATAATCTAAAATGAAAACAACTAATTTATTAATAATAGCAAACATCACATTAAAAAAATAAGTCGATAAATGTACAATTTATAATTGACTAGTTAATAGCAACATGAGCATGACTCTGGGCTGGATACATTTCACGATATCTCGTAACACAATCTACAATACGATTATGTTAAGGTTCTGCCCAGCCACTGACTCTTACATCTCGATGATATTGCCATTAGACCTGCATTGGAGGCAAATGACATCCATCTCGCAACTGTAACTACAGAACATAAAAGAAAAACTAAATAAGAAGATCTGTAAATCAATAAAACTTAAATAATATAGCACTAAAAAATAAGTTGATAAATAACCGTATGAAATGATCTTGTTCCGATATGAATCCGATGAATAGCGTTCCAGCAGTAAAATCCATATTAGAATAAAGAGGAAGGACGGTGGTCGACCCTAATTGTGCGATTAAAACAACACAGAAATTGAATGTGTTGGCAATGACATAAAGGTGATTAGGAGTATTCACCCAATGCTCATAAGGCGCCGAACCCTCTTCCCAATTCGTCTTCTTTATCAGCTTGTAAACACGTTCTAATGATCCGAACGATTGCACATACATATTCATATGATGGTGTAAATCATAAGATATTCTTCTACGGATTTTAGGCCATTGGTTTTCATCCCCGAACAGAAAATTGGCTATAACCCTAAATTCACAATTACCATCACCTACCACATTCTTCCAGTTTTGGATGAACTCATACATGAAACCGGGAAATGCATTGTTGAACAGGAATGGGTTGATGGGGAATCCGGATTTACAACAGAAGATAAACTAGACCTCCCACTATTACATCCTCTGCCCTAAGCCTTCCGGAACAGGGCGGCCTACCTCTTCCACGTATACTAGGACCAGACCCGAAGCCTGAACCGCTTCCCGAACCAAACCCTGAACCGTTTGACTTTCCTATCTTCCTATATGCGATTGACACATGTTCCCAGTAAGACTTATCCCTTTTGGTTGAATTGGTCTTCCGTCGTCCCTTCGTGACTACGGTTTCGGGGGGGAGGGGGGTTATCAACGGAGGGTAAGACTCTTCCTGAACTGCTCATTCTGTTGCAACTGCTCCTTCGTAAGTCTTGCAGCCTGAGCATGACCATGATTGTAAACAGTTATTTTATGGTTGTGCCTCTCGTTGTGTACGAATAATTATCAATTTTCGCTTGTTGCCATTTGCTCTCCCTTTAGTTTAAATGAGCACCTACAATTTTTTGTCCCATAAGCTCACCTGTCTTTTTATTGGAATTTCTTCTTCCTCATCGTAAACTATTTGGCTTCATTTTTTTTTTTTAACTGCACCTCCGCTCGCAAGCCAATGTGACATACGATCGACGGTCAGCTGTTCTTGATCTCTGATACCGATTGATGATTAAATATGTCTTGACTTTCATTGCAATTTGTTTTGCCAGTCGACCAACTCATCTTGAACTAAAAATTCAGTCTGTTGTGAATAAATGTCCAAGATCAATATATTCTTTCGGTTCTAGAAATTCTTCAAATGTGTTTGTATCTTCATCACACTGTTTATGTAAAATAAAAATATTAGCAAGACAAAAAAATCTGGAACACTTTCGCCCAGGGGAGTGAAGAGACACAGGAAATTTTGCCTGTCTGGGCAAAAATTGCGTTCAAGTTTCACCCAGATGGGCGAAAGTTGCCCGGTAATTTCGCCCATCTGGGCGAAAGTGACCCAGAAACTGAAAAAAAAAAATTCAATCGATTTTCTTACATCATAACCAACATTTTCTTGCACAAAATCTTCAAGAGAATCCATATTTCCTTCTAATTTCGTTTTAGTGTTCAAAGTTGGAGTTTTTTTTAGAGAGAGGTTAGAGAGAAAGTTTGTGGAGAGAGAAAGG
This sequence comes from Catharanthus roseus, assembly GCA_028651295.1. Classification (NCBI taxonomy): domain Eukaryota; kingdom Viridiplantae; phylum Streptophyta; class Magnoliopsida; order Gentianales; family Apocynaceae; genus Catharanthus; species Catharanthus roseus. Next base: position 26,233,417 of record JAPQWS010000153.1, on the reverse strand, counting down.
TTTATGTTTACAATGAATTATTTTCGAGTTATCCTTATAGATTTCTAAGTTATCTTTATCGACTCCTTATAGATATATTCATATATATATATATATGTATTTATATATGTTGTGTGTGCATGCGCACACACGTTGCCGGTTTGATTAAAATTGAAACTAAGGTCTTGTGTGAGTTGCTTAAATTTTGAATTCTAAATCTTAAATCTGAAAACTGAAGTTTGAATCTAAATGTCGAATTAATAAATAAGTGGTAATTATATGCTAAAAAGTGTAATAATTTGACAAATAATATACATATATAGATTTCAAACTTTAGAATTAGACATCGTTTCATAAATTACTTCACCTCTTAAAATGAATGAGTTAAGAACTTACTACATTAAGTATGTTTGATAGCATATTATTTTTAAGGGCTTAATATTTTAAGTGCGTCTGATAAAATTTTTGTTTAACTTTAGTTATAATTTTAAGTGAAAGTTTTTTCTTAACTCTAAACATTGAGATATTAAAATATATATTGTTTACAAAACACACTTATATATATAATTACCATTTATAAATTAATTTAGCATTCAAATTCGGACTTCAATTTTTAGATTCAACTTCACACTTAGACTTCAATTTTCATTTTTATCAAACGAGACCTTAAAAAAATGCACTTAAAATTTATAATTACAATTAAGTATATGATTTGGATAAATAATTATCAAACACATTTAAATATTAAATGTTAATAATATTTTTATCAACGACCTTAATTTAGTAACCTCCTCTTAATTAATTAATTATAAGAAGTAAATTAATTTAATAAATAAGCTTTTACCCCTTTCCTTCTTAATGCAATTGTACGCTAGAGATGTTACAAAGCTGTTAAATATGACTATTCTAATTCATCTCTAGGGTCAACAAACTTTCTACTAAAAGAAAAAAAGAGACGGGGCAACCAAACTTTCCCCAACAGGGAAACTGTTCGTGAATTTTATTTTGCCATTTGGAAACAAAAATGCAATGTTCAATTTTATTTTATTTTTTAAAAGAGGATTTTAGCAATCATCATTAATTACTTGCATGTTCCAAGAACAAATGTCGAAGTTTCGCAGAAAATTAAACATGAAAAATTTGATATACGTTATCCGTTGTTTACGAAACGAGGAACCCCACTCTCAGCGAACTTTATCAGTTATTTATTGTTACTCAATCGGACTAATCAGAGAGGTCTTTCTTTTTTATCAACTTTCATAATTTCTATAAATAATTAAAGCAGCCGCTACAAAATTCTGAATATATAAACTATAAACCAGGGTTCCTGAGCTTTCGTACGCGGGATCTCATTTATCCCCTAAATTTCTCAAACGTGTAGAGGGGTTTTGTATATGTACAATCGCTCCCGAGTTCTTTGATTCTGAAATCAACTGGAATTGTGTGAATTTTGCGGCGACGAGTAAGGAATTTTAGATTAAGAAGAAGAAGGCAGGAAAGGATTTTGTGAGGGAAAAGGATAAGAATGGGGAATTGTCTTCCTGACGTGAAGGGTGGACAACAGGCTGTTGGAGGTGATCGTGGAAATCTGTCCCACCACGGGCCCCATGTTGTTAGTGGCGGCGGCGCCACCACCTACAATGACGCGGTTGACTTGTTCTTCAGGAACAAGGGGATGAACACACTTTACACCCAAATTGAGGTACAAATCAATTCACGTATATGTTTGCAGGGCGAATCAGTAGGGATTCGAGTGAGTTGGAGTCCTAAAAAATTTTAAAAATTTAAAAATATTTAGATATTTTACTTTTAAATATCATTAATTTTCTTTTTAATATAGTCTCAAAATTTAAATGTTGTTTTAAAGTGACTTTAAAAAAAAGTTTTTAGCAAAATTTTTATTTTTCCGTCCCTATCTTTTTGTCCTGTCCCCCGCCACCTCATCTTTGATGAGTTTGAAGGAAGTCAAACCAAAAGGCCCCTAAAACCATGGCTGTGATCAATTGTCTCTTTCTATTGTACTTCCGAGATATATATTTGTTGTTTGTCTGTTTCAGTTTTCTATTCTCTCTGTTGAACTTTTCTTTTTCTTATTGTTAATAAATTCAATGCTAATAGTATTACCCACTCAAGGCTGCTTCGTGGTTGCCCATGCATGGAAATGAAGCCTAGGAAACTGCCTTATCCGATTTTGTGAAGAATTTATGAATTTTTGAAAACCTTATCATCTTTGTTCTATTTCTCGTCTCTATTTCCATCCTTAATGCATGAAAAATCAAGGGAACCTTGCCTAAACTTTGAAAATTCAAGGAGACTTTGTCTATGTCCATCCATTGTTGTTTGTACTAGTAAAATGCAGCAAAAGTATAGTTGTACAATGATTTACATTTTTTTATTCTAATGAAATCTCTGTCCCTTGAGACCAAAAAAAGAAATGCAGCAAAAATATGCACGTTTCAGTGAGTGGCATAAGCTTTCTATAGTGTAGGGGTCAAAATATACCAGCCCGTGAACTAATTTGTGATATTCTCATTGCTATTACTGTGCTTTTACAATATCAAGATACAGAATAATGAGTTTTCTAGAATTATCATCCAGAATATACATATTCAGCAAAAAAAAAAAAAAAAAAAAACACGAGACACCAGTTATTTGTGATTTGTAATGATGTATTCAAGCTTTCCGGAAGAGATACAAAAAGAGAACTACTCAGATTTGACTGGATATGCCATACATCTGGTATTTTTGTATACTAACGAAGTTGATTTTGATTTTGGATGTGGATGATTTGGAACCTCTGGTTTATATGAATATTTCTTCTGAAACATAAATGTTGATTACAAACTTATCAAAATGTATCACCATTATTTTCAATAATTTTTGCAAACTAATTGACATTAGATGATATGGACTGGTCCTGCTTCTGTAAATAATTTGTTTCCTGAGGATGAAACATAAGATGGATAAAGTATATGCTTTCTGAGTCCCTTTCACCTGGAGAAAACTTCTTTCAGTTTCTGATTTGTGGATGACACATAGAATGAGTGGGGATTTCTTTTGACATGCTGTGACTCGTTAAATCTATTTCTTTGAGACATCCTGGGTTGTTCTAAGATGTTACTTGAATAATCAGTTTGTGCGATGAAAAGAAAAAAAATTAGGAGAAAAAATATACTAGTACACCAAGAAGATTTTAAATATTGAATTATAATATTTTATGATTTGTACTCCTTGACAGATTAGCATAACTAGTGGAATGCTCTGTTTTGTTGGATTTTAATGAAGAAGGGTTAAGCCATTTGGCTGTATGTAAATCATGGTGGACCAGGTCTTTTGGGGCATTTTGGGGTTGTCTTATATGTTTATGTTGCATTCCTTCAGCATAATTTATCACCAAACTGGCTTTATTCTGAAAAAGACACCCCCTTTTCTATTGGATAAGCAAAAACACATCCAGTCTACAGCATATTAAGCATCAACAGTGGCTTTTCTGCAGAAGTCTGGACATCCTTTAAAGACATCCTCATGCTTATTTGACTCAAGAAACAATAAAATAAAATTGTGCAACATAGGTTTGCAGGACTATTTCAACTTTGATTTGCAGTTCTGGGGATTTCTATTTTAAAGATTTGATGCTTATTTCCTAATCAAACATCATATAAAAAGTAACTTATAAGACAGACAGTGTAAAAGAATTGTGATAAACATGATTGACAGTGTGGGAAAATGTACTGGCTTCATATATTTTAAGAGACTATTCACTTATCATGCTGGTGTAAACAAGAAAAAAGACTTTTATTCTCATGATAAATTAATTTTTTTGGTTGTTTTGATATGCAGTTGTCTTTATCGGCTTCTAAGTTGATGGATCGGGACATCATGTCAAAGGTACTTTATCATAAGTGTACTCCTTAGAAAGCATCAGTCTTTCTTTATCTATGATCGGTCTTTATAAGCGTGTCTTGCATATAAGGTTTTCTCCTCTCTGTGTTTGTATTGCTTTATTTTCTTGGTACGTGGTGCTTTGTTTCTTAATCCATGATTATGAGGCATAAGCTGGAGAGTCACCTCCTCCCTTGTCACCCTCTGCTCAAAAAAAGTTTTTGTTTATTGTCTTTTGCTTCCAGTTTATTTGTATTGGTTTTTAATTTGGAAAAAGTGAGTTTTGTGAAAGTGAAATTATTTGTGAGAGAAAACATGGGACCCAGAGTGGAAATGTAAAAACATTTTGGATTGAAAATCAATCCAAATTATTGGTGGCCCTACTTTTTGCCTTCTAAGAGATGACTTCTACCTGAAGTTGTCCGTTAATATACAAACTGATGGTGCAAACAGAAGAATTACTTTATATCTGAAACAAAGCAGTGATGCGAAGAAAGGGAAATAACTGTGATAAAAATTAGGAAATGGCTTCGGAGAAACTCACTTTTACACTAAAAGTTGATGATGACATGCAGCTCCATCCCTATCTTACCACCTTTAGTAAGATCTAAAGGGGAAAGGCATAAGACCTGAAGTTAATTCGTGAAATACAATGAGAACTATCACTATTATTCAGGTAGTTCTATGAGAAGGATTTCCATGGGATTACAGTCTTAGGGTGAGTGGTGTGGGCTTTTGGAAAATCCCTTTGTAAAAAACAACCATGTTTATATTATTAATTTGCTATCACACAAGTCAGTCTACTAATTTTTGTTTACATATATTGTGCTGATCTGGCCTCCCTCATCAGAGAGAGAGGGAGAGAGAGAGAGAGAGAGCAATGCATGAAGTACAGCTTGGATAAAAGGGATTTAAATGACTGTAGAAAGAAGCAACTAGATTTATCTGAATAATTTTTGAGTTTGTAGTTGTCATGACTTTCATCTCTGAAGCTTTGAAGAGTCATCTAGTTTAGGAACTCCCATAATACTCTGGAACCTCGTGACTTGGATATCAGAATTGGGACTCTATCAACATCTTGTGTTCTAGTACTGTTTTCAATGTTGCATGATTTATTAAATACCAGATGCTTGTCTCATCATAAAACTAGCATTACATTATATTGCTTATGTCCTGCTTGGCTGCAGAGTGATCCTATGGCAGTAGTTTATGTCAAGAAAAGGAATGGGACCCTTGAAGAACTTGGCCGTACAGAAGTAATCATGAACAGTTTGGAACCTTTTTGGATTCAGAAAATCATGGTTACCTATCAGTTTGAGATTGTTCAACATTTGGTGTAAGCTTTGCTTACTTTTATCCGGACCCCTTTTGTATTTCGTTAGATGCTTTTTCACATCTCTACCCTTTCTCTGTGCAGCTTTCATGTTTATGACATTGATACCAAGTATCACAATTTACCTGTCAAGGTATGTCGTACTTATTTTCTCAAAATATATGGCTAGTTTATTTTTCAAGTCCACTATCAATTCACAGGTCTAAAATTCTGCAGACTGAACAACTCTAGCGAAGTATCCATACCAAAAAAAAAAAAAAAAAAAGAAACTTTCTAGCAGAGTGAATATAATAGCGCCTAAAATCTCATGATTCACTAATGGAAAACGGATTCAAGTAAAGGAACTATATATGTGACAACGGGTTTAGCCTGAAAATACACTTATCTTCTTTATAGGTCTTGCAACTCAAAGCATACCAAACTATGTATGAAATTAGAATATAAGCTGATATGAATCCTCTTTTGCTTGTTGAGTTGGATTCAAATCCTTCCCAAGATCACCTCCTCATGAAGTACCTCTATTGAGGATTTTGCAGCTCCACCCTCCAATGGAAACTCTATGAGGAACAAGCCTCATAAACCTAACATTGCGAGGTTTAACTCTTTCCTAAATTGACGGCAAAACCTTGAGAGAACTATGACCTCAAAACCCCTACCACACAATCTAAAAGACCTTAGAATCAATTGAATCATAGAACAAGAACTCTAGACTCAATCAATGAAGGAATTAAGTTAATCAATTGAATTCTATGGATTTATCAACCTAATACAATTCAATTGCTCACAGTAACCTACCGCCGATGGTAGGGGCAACCTTGCTGTCGGCGGTAGGGTGGCTTCTTGAAAAGACTTAGCCAATTTTCAGCCCAAATTGCCCCTTTGGTTGCTCCGTGACAATTGAACACATTGTGAACAACTTGGGAGGCTTCCTTTGACCATCAAACTCTTCAATCTTGCTCTTCAAAGTGTCTTCCTTGTAAGCAATCATGTCGTTGTCTTCATGAAGCTCGAGTTTCTTCCTTTGAGCTCTAGTCATCGGTCCAAGCTTCAAATCCAAAGGTGATTGACTCGTCCGGTTCGTATCATCCGCTCCACCTTTGAAAAGATTCGTCCTCGAATCTTCAGCTACATCAAACAAAGACATATCATAACAAAAGAAGGAAGCATTAATTGAAATGCAACCGGAAAAGTGATTTATAGAAGCACTAAAGCATTCAAGAATGTGCAAAGGCTCTTTGCCACGGCCATTAAGCTTAGTCACGGGATGAGAAGGAAAGTGGTTGTTTCCAAAGGGACTCCAATTCCCAACCATCAGGATAAAAAACTAATTGTTTCTTTTCGAACGTCTTATGGATGATTGCAATAGCATCATGGTGCTTAAAATGGATATACTTGAAATACTCCATCTTTTAAACTTCACCAAACCTCAAAGCATGATCTATGAACAAAGGAATCAAATCAAAAGACATTAGCAAATTGACTCCATAATCAACTTCAAAGAAGAATAAAGAATAGTGGACTTATGAGCAAACTCAAGATGAGGTGAACAAGTTTCCCATATAAATCCGAACATCTTCTTAGTGACATTTATCAAAGATCGAGCGATGGTGCTTAGGTCCTTGATGAATCTCTTATGAAGGCTTGTGAGTCCACGGACGCTTCTTTCTTCAAATGCACTCTTGCAAATAAGTCAATCTTTAATTGCTTGCCCCGTATTTGCACCCACTTGGAAACCTTGAAAGCTCAATATATAATCTAGGAAAGTACCATTTTCGACACAAAACTCATAATTTCCAAGGTTAGCATATAGTTTCCCGTTCCTCAAAATAGACAAAACTTAAGTAAGATGATGCAAATGATCGTCATAAGTTTTGCTATCAATCAAAATGTCATCCAAATAAACCACAACAAATTTAGAATCTATGCCTTTAGACAACAAAAGTAATTCAACTTTAAACGCCAAAAATATGTCTACACAAGGTTCTCTAGGCATATTCATTTAGACAACAAAAGTAATTCAACTTTAAACGCCAAAAATATGTCTACACAAGGTTCTCTAGGCATATTCAAAGAAATATATAATATCCATGTGGCAAGGATGTAGAGTGAGCTCTTTTATACCCTAAGCATCACATTTCCAACCAAAGTCACATAAGAGGCATACAACTCTAAGAACAACTTTAACTCCTTAAAAGAAAACTCATGGTAATAAAGAAAAGGGTTTAGAGGAAGGCTTAGTGATGTGTCTTCAAAGCAAATGCTAAGCTCCTTTCCCATACCTTCTGCTTTCCCTTTCATCCCATGATTTGACTTTGTTCCTCAAGTTGTAGTTATGAAGTTCAAGAATTGAGGTTTAATTCTATCACAAAAGAAAGAAAAGAACAACTATTAGATTTGTTGATAATGAAATCAAAAGACAAGAAAGATGTAGAAGGAAGGAAGCTTATGGTTTTGTAGAGCTTATAGCCAAGACTTCCTTCATTTTCCATGTTTTGAACTTCAAATTCTGCACACTTAGAGAAAAACAAGCAAGGACATGGTTATTGGAATTAGCAAACAAGTTCACCTCCTCACTAGAAAGTGAGTTTAATGATGACCTAATGTCAACAACAACTCTCTTTCATTTCCTCTCTCTTTTCTCCCTCAAAAATCATTAAGCTCATCTCTTCCTTTATTTCGTCACTCTTTTCAATCTCATCTTGCTTTTCTTTCACTTGTTCTTCTTTTAAACTCTCATGATTTTCAATCAAGCACTCACTCTCTTTTATTTTTCCCTCACTTTCTTTTGTACTCACAACACTCTTCACTTTTTCCTCTCTTGATTTTTCTTTTACAAAGATACAAGTATTTTCTTCTCATGGTGAATGACTCTTCTATCAATAACATCTTGAGCTTGTGAAAGCTTATTTGTTTTTGGAAATTCTTCAATCATTGGTGTTTCATGATTTCAACCTTTGCAACTCTTTGAAATGGCGTGGAAATTTGTTTTTCTCCACATCTTTTAGCATTTATAATGCTCTTTGCCTTTTTCTCTTGATCAAGTATTTTTACCCTTTCTTTCAACTTCTTTTGCTTTCATAAATTTCGTGAGGCGCCAAAGAATTTAGAATGAATCTGTTGCTATCTTTGATGAAAGAATTCTTGTCCTCATTGTATTTAGGTTTCCTATCATTTATCCAAGGACTTCCAAACAATAAACAACCCGCTTGCATGGATGCACATAGCATACCATATTTATATGTTCCTTTAGAAATACACTCACACTTGCTTAGTGACTTTGATTTCATCACTATCATTTGACCATTGGTGTTTATTAGGCTTACGATGTTCAAGAAAAGGCAAATTCAACTTTTCCACAAGGTAAGTACTAGCCACATTAGCACAACTACTACTATCAACAATAAGATTAACAACTTTGTCTTCTACATGGCATTTGATATGGACTACATGCTTACTTTCATTTTCCCTTCCATAGACATTTTCATCGTATAAGCTCTCAAAGTAAACTTCTCCACCATAACTTTGATGATACCCTTCATAACAATCATAAAGACTATGCTCATAATAATCATATTTAGCATTAACTCTTCCATAACCCCCATAATCATCATAAGAAGTATGCTCAAAAGATTTAGCATAAGAAGAGAAGTTACCAACTTCAACATGTCTTCTAGAAGTGAAATCTCCATTTCCATGGTTGTTCCCACCATAAGCATTGAATCCATTGCCACTACCATGATGGAAACTATGCATATCTCTTATAAGTTTAGATTGATAAGCCTCTTGTTTGCTCTTTACTTCCATCCTTTTCCATGATGGATTAGACCAATTGTACTCCATTATTTATTGTTTTAAATCTCCACAAAGGTTAGGAAAACAAAACAAGGACCTCTCAATTACTCCCTAAGTGTTTCACTCTTTGGTGATCACTCAATTTTACTCGTGTTTACACTCTTATTGGCTTTTATCAAGATAGGCTCACCCTCTTTTCTTTTCCAATCACTCAACACTCTAAGTCTCTTTAGATCCTTCAAACTTCTTAGCCAACTCAAACCAAGAGCATCAATCCCAAGCGAGCAAAATTATTCAAAGAGGCAAAGTATCAAACACTTATGTGTAAGAGTTTCAAAGAAGATAATCTATGGAAAAGAACCAACAAACTTAATTGATCATCAACAAAGCAAAGCACACAAGGAAACAATTAGAAGTAAAAAACAAAGAAAATCAAAGCAATTAAGCTAGACAAAGAACATAACAGTACTAAAACAAAATCTCCAAGAAACAGGGGATAATGATACCCTGTCACTAAAACGACAATAACTCAAAAACCACAAATCAAAATCAGATGAGATCAACGCACAAAGATTCCTCAGTTGAAGAGGATGAAATTAAGCACAAATTTCAATCGATTTGGATCAGTATAACACAAGTTATGTTCGGATCAGTCAGCACTTTCTCTGCAATCGCGAATCCGAAACACAATCCACAATTCAATTCAATTGAGCTATCAAATGACCTCCAAATTGAGCACAACTTATTTCAAATGAATCACAACTCAAAGGGGAACATCTCCATAAAATTTGATCAACAAATTCGCCAAAATAGCATTCGATTTTTCAATGGATTTTCGCAAAAATTTTTCTGTACTTAATTTTGCATGATCTTCTTAGAATTTTGCTTGATCATCAAGTACTTTTTTTTTTTTTTTTGGAATTTTCACGAATTTAAATCACTTACAAGGCAAAATGACCTTCGATTGGAGGTTGCTCTTATACCACTTTGATATAAATCCTCTTTTGCTTGTTATATTGGATCCAAATCCTTCCCAAGATCACCTCCTCATGGAGTACCTCTACTGAGGATTTTGCAGCTCCACACTCCAATGGAAAACCTATGAGGAACAAGCCTCATAAACCTAATATTGAGAGGTTTAACTCTTTCCCAGATTGATGGCAAAAACTTTGAAGGAATTATGACTTCAAAACCCCTACTACACAATCTAGAAGACCTTAGAGTCAATTGAATTATAGAACAAGAACCCTAGACCCAATCAATAAAAGGAATTAAGATGATCAATTGAATTCCATAGATTCACCAACCTAATGCAATTCAATTGCTCACTACCAAGGACATTACCCCTTAGGTGAACTAGCTAAGCAAGGGGGAGAACCCTAGAGACAGAGAGTTTCTCTCTCAAGAATTTCAGCAAAATTCATTCAACTTCCAAAGTCAGTTACAATAAAGTATAATGAGGTATTTATAGGCTAAGCATTAACCCCCATCTAAACAAGTGATTAATGGCTTAAATTACCCACAAACCCCTTGATTAAAAGCTGTGAAACAATTTGAATTACAAAATCCTGCCTAAAAGGGCGGTTAAGCCAAGTTTCTCCAGAGACCTACCGGCAACGATAGGGTGGAACCTACTATCGGTAGGGGTCTTGCCTCCTAACTGGTGCCGACAGAAACCTACTGGCAATGGCAAGGGCTTCTTGCAAAGACTTAGCCAATTTTCACCCCAAATTGTTCCCTTGGTTGCTCCTTGACAAATGAACACATTGTGAACAACTTGGAAAGCTTCCTTTGACCATCAAACTCTTCATTCTTGCTCATCAAAGCATCCTCCTTGTAAGAAACCATGTCGTGGTCTTCATGAAGCTTGAGTTTCTTCCTTTGAGCTCTAGTTATCGGTCAAAGCTTCAAATCCAAAGGTGATTGACTCGTCCGATTCATATCATAAGCTTTCACATCTTTGTTTCCCTCTGGAGAAAAGATTTTACCCACGTATATTCATAAACTTTATTGAGGAAGAATCATTGTCATTATCAGACAGTGCATTTTGCTCAATTGTTCACTGAGTCTTTTATTATGTACGTACTATATGCATCCCTGTGTGAACATTCTTGTTAATATCTTTCCTAGTTTGTTTTTTTCTATCATATGACTGCATAAGGTTCACTCCAGTGTCAATTTTGCAATCTTGTAGTCGTTCAAATTGAAATGTCAAGATTTCCTTGGTGAAGCTAATTGCGTTCTCTCTGAGGTGAGTTTTTCTGTTAAGAGAGCTTTAAAACATATATAAAGCAGGTTTTATATCACAGTATGTCTACTTTTTCATAATGAAGCACCGAATGAATAGCGGCTCTATTAGTCATAAGATCCAAAATGACCTATCGAAAGAAAAGCCCAATGTAAGTCCTAAAATGTGTACTAGAATCAAATGAGCAACCAATATTAGACTCTTCATGATAGTCATGAGAGTTACAGAATCTTTCCATGCTCCAAGTATAATGCTACTCTAGGAACAATATTTGATTGTGATTTTTGCCAACTTTACATCTGACACTTCTATTCAAGTGTTGAGTGAGCGAGATATAGAAAGAGTTGGATGTCACAACTTCATATTATCTCAAGCAAGAAAGATTTTTCTTTAGCTAACAATGTATATTAAGTAGATAATATTTTTATGAAGAAATTAAAATATACAGGAAAGAGGAAGTTCTTTTAAATTATGGTATATTTAAAGTGATTACAATCACTCTTCTAAAAATTCCATCCATGATATATTCTTTAATAACAGTTCGAAGAGGCTAGCATTATCTTGTTATTGAGAAAATTGATTTCATTTCTTATTTCCTAATGCTCTCTTTCGTGAGTGCTAGATTGTTACTAAAAGAAACAGAAGTTTGACTCTGAACCTTCACAATCGAGATGGACGTGGCTTGAGAAACCTTGGTAACCTTACTGTTCGAGCAGAGGAGACAGTTTCTTCAAGAAATGCTGTGGAGATAACTTTTGGTTGCTTTCATTTGGACAACAAGGATTTGTTTTCGAAAAGTGTAAGAACAGCCATTTCTTGCATGGAGTTTCAAGTTACCATCGACTGCTATTAACCTTTTTCTTATTTTTTACCAATGCTAGGATCCTTTTCTGAGAATCTCTAGAATTTCTGAGAGTGGGGAAACTATTCCAATTTGCAAGACTGAAGTCGTGAATAACAACTTGAGTCCATTGTGGAAGCCACTATGTCTAACCATGCAGCAGTATATTAGCAAGGTTATTCATCAGTGACGTTTCTTCTCTCTCTCTCTCTCTCTCTCTCTCTCTCTCTCTCTCTCTCTCTCTCTCGTGTGTGTTGGGGGGGGGGGGGTGTTTCTTGTTCTGCGGAAGTGCTAGGTCTTATTGTTTAGTTTTTCCTCCTGCTTTCTCTCTGTGTGTCTTAGCATGAGACAATGAGTTTCTTGGATATAGACACCGTGGTACCTTAGGTACCTTAGGTTGTTCGATGCATAAGGAAAGAGGCATATATATAGTCAAAGTTCTCATGTACACCGTATCTGTGTTGATACATGACATGGTCTTCTTATTCATTGCAGGATAATCCACTGATCATTGAGTGTTTTGATTTCAATACAAATGGCAATCACGTGCTTATTGGGTATCAGTTGAATTATGTCTTTACTCTTTAGCTTCCTCATGCTACATTTCTTTTCAGCCTTTTATGTGGGTGTGATTTCTTTCAGTTTTACTTCTTCATCGTTGTATCCTCCAGCAATCTGCATGTTATTAGCTGTCCACTTTTCCTTTATCAGCATGTTTCTCTGGAACATAGACATTGTTGGAGTGTAGCTATTAATAGTGAAAATATGTTAACAGAAAATTGCAGAAAACAGTGGCAGACCTGGAAAGCCTTTACAGGACTAGAGCTGGTGTAAATCTTATATCACCCCCATCTCGATTCCGAAGAGTTGAAAAGGTTTTCTCCGTGTTAAAAAACATATGAATAAGTATTCCATTTGTTTAAAGGACTTTAGCCATGCCTTGTGACCATGCTTTCTTAATTACATCTGATTTTGGTTCGCTGGACTTTTTGTAGGTTTTGGAAGGGCAGCTTTTTGTGCAAGGATATGTTGAAAAGGAACTCTTCAGTTTCATTGATTACATCTCTAGTGGATTTGAACTTAATTTCATGGTAGCAGTTGACTATACGGGTAAGCTGTATTTCTTATTCCATAGCATAATGTGGAGAATTTATTTAAATAATATCTTTTTGCTTAATACTCCATTAGTTGGAGATCTTGGTTCATCTGTTAAAAATCTCTCTTTTTGCGCCAGCTTCAAATGGAAATCCTCGAAACTCAGACTCTTTGCATTACATTAATCCTTCAGGGCGCTTGAATGCTTACCAGCAGGTGAGATGCGTGTTATTCCTATTGACAGGCGCCCCCCCCAACACACACACAACAACAACAACATAAACCATGACGTTTCCTGTATTTATCGAGTGAGATGTTTCATTTTTTTTGGTAGTGAGATTTGTTTCCATGGTCTGCCAGAGAATTAGATGGCTGCGCATGGATGAAAACAAAGATGTGGCTTCTAGTTTAACAATTGCATGCGATAAACTATTTGTAGTTCTGATGGTTTTGATAGCATTCTTGGTCAAATTGATGCAATCATCTGCTTAATTCTTTTACTGGAGTGTTTATGATTTGGAAGTCATAGAACTGCTTATAAAGGGCAAATGTTTGTTTCCCTTGACAAAAACATTTGATTAAGATTGTTGAATGATGCTCGTTCTAGGCCATAATGGAGGTGGGGGAGGTCATCCAATTCTATGACTCTGATAGACAGTTTCCTGCTTGGGGCTTTGGTGGAAGAGCATTTGGTGGATCAGTCTCTCATTGCTTCAACTTGAATGGTAGTCCAGGCGACTGTGAGGTGATGATGCTTCTCTGATTGGGGCGTGCATTATCGTTTTTATTCACTCACCGCAAGAAGTATCTCCATAATTTCTCACTCTTTATCTTTGATTGTCTAAGTACCTGAACCTAAAAGCGTGTTGGCAATATTAATCAAATGACTTAACATCGGAAACTTTTTTGGGTTTTGAAAGTTGAATGAGTTAATCAAATGTCGCTGAATGTTTCTCCTTCGGATCTTCCATTTGCTCATTTTGGGACTACTTGGAACTAAACACTTTGAGAATTATTCTGATAGTTTAGACAAGGATAGAGATGTTCATTTAGTGTAGATGTGCAAGAATTTCTAGAACCAAAAATCTATATTTTCACCTTCCCATAGGAAACTTGGCTTTCCTTTTGGGAAACAAACTATTTAGCGTTCTGCTGACATTGATTGCCTACATGAGAAAAGTAATTTTGATACTTGGAATTGATTTTTTTTTCACTTGTGAGATGCTTGCTTATTCTTTCAAACGTACATAGGTTTCTGGTGTAGAAGGCATCATGGCTGCTTATTCAAGTGCCCTTTACAATGTGTCTCTTTCTGGACCCACACTGTTTGGTTCTGTGATTAACAAAGCTGCAGAAATTGCTGGCCGCTCTCTCTCCTCTAAGCAGAATAAGTATTTCGTCTTGCTAATTATAACGGTACACACAATCGAAGATTGCATTTCTATTGTTTTAGCTTATTTATTTTAATTTCAGTGGTATAAGTTCTATAACTTTCGTAGGATGGGGTCATAACTGATATCAATGAAACTAAGGATGCTTTGGTGAGGGCATCTGACCTTCCACTTTCAATCCTTATTGTTGGAGTTGGTGGAGCAGATTTCACACAGATGGAGGTACATTCCCTTCTTTTGTCTAATTATTTAGGTGAACTTTGATAGTTTTCTCTAATGTCCTTAGGGGAATTTATATGTGAAGAATTGAATATTTTTCTATGTTCCATAGATCCTTGATGCCGACAATGGAAAGCGATTAGAGAGTTCTACTGGAAGAATAGCTACAAGGGACATTGTTCAGTTTGTTCCCATGCGCGAAGTGCACGGTAAAATATTGTTTGCTTGGTCATACCTTTGGACTATGATTATTTGAAGATTAACTTAATTCAGAGTTTTTAACTGGAAAAGTCATTTTGCAAGCTTATGATTCGTTTTTTAGATTCCTCAAACCTATGCTATAGATCATCATCACTAATAATTGCTTGCACTCTCCCAAGATGATAGTGGCAGTGGATGTCAACTCATTCTTTGATCAATTTCTTGCCTTTTTAAATTCTTCTTTGTGTATTTTCTAAGTATATTTCGTATTATAGAACAAAAAAGATTTTCATAGTCATTTGACATTGAAAATGACATTGAAATGCATCATTTGAATACTTCTCGTACATGAACTCTACATGGTGTTTAACGAGTCAAAACACCTAAACATTCTACCCTTGTATTTTATACATTTGTTTACTTTCTGGTTTTAACTTTATAGCAAGTGAAAGGATATCTAGATTGTGTTATAGCAAAGATAGGTAATAATAAAGGAAGAGAAAGATATTTGAAAACCGTGAAAATTTTGTGCATTTGGGGAAAAGGCTTCAAGATCATATACTGATGGCCACATACATTAGATCTTAATGCAAATACTTCTGGAACTGAACAACTGTTTACTCTGAACCTCATTCAGCAATTTGTACTTGCCTCTCTGAATGGTTTCTTGCAGTGTTTTGAATTGGTTACTGCTAATTGGAAAGATAACAATCCTGATCCTCTTTCTTGCCATTGACATTGAGTTCATTGTAACTTTTTGTCATCTCTTACATTTTCGTAGGCGGAGAAATATCCATTGTGCAATCTCTCTTAGAAGAACTACCAGGGCAGTTCTTGACTTACATGCGTTGCAGGGATATTAAACCTCATTTTGCCAGTGATCCTTTTGCTCCTGCATATTCTTGACGATTGGGGATGGGTTCAAATCAAGAAAAAGGGAAAGACGAATGCTGACTGCACGCAAAAATGAGAGATTATATAGTTCAAGAGGAGGAATATTATTCTCTCGTTGTACATTGTAGGACTTGCTAGAGTAGGTAAAATATGACTGAATAAGCGCTTGTTCGAAGGAGGAAACGTCCTATTTTTCGCTGAATTTTTCCCCCTTTATGATCTTCGATTTGTGCTTGTCATTTCCCATGTGAAATACTCCTTGTTTTCTCGGGGTTGATAAAGGACACTTGAAATATAAATTTTATATGTGAAAATTTTAAATTGTATTTTCTCATTTCAAAATTATCTTTTAGAGTTGATTTTTCCACTTTATCTTTAGAAAAAATTGAAGATTTGAAGTTAAAATGGATAAATTTTAAGATTTTGTAAAAAAAAAAATAAATATAAACTTTGATGTAAAGATTATCTAAAAATAGCATAAAAATGAAAAAGAAGTTAATGGCTCACCAAGCTAGTTGATGCCTCAATGGTGCACCACCTTGTTTTCTGTACCAATGTTTGGCTCACCAAGCCAAATTTTGCATCAATAGCATACAAAATTCATGATTTTTTTTGGCTAATTGAACTAATTCATGCATTTTTTTTATTTTTTTTGGGTAAAAAGCCTACAGCTACTTAACTTTCACAAAAATGGTTGATTTTAACACTTTAACTTAAAAAAACTATCAATTTTAACACTTCCGTCTATTTTTTTTCCTATATTATAACGGAGGCTCTCATGTACGCATCTCATGCCTCTTTTTTAGGGTCATTTGGTCAAAGAAAATCAATTCTCACCCTTATAATTATAGAATATACCCCTTTTCTCTCTCCTATTTTCCCGTTTTCATCCAAATAGAGTCCCCATCACCTTCAGCCTGCCACCGCAACAGCACTACAACCGTCATCCCCAATTTATTTCAACTAAAGCCCCCAACCCAAACACGTCCACAGCTCTGGACCAACAACCTACCAACGCGCAAGCGAGGAACCTCAGACCCGACATCCTTTTCACACCACATCAGAAGGTTTACTTATGACAATATGGGGATAAGGGATAACAAGTCTATATCGGTGGGATACGTCATCACCCCCCAAAGAAACCACCCCTGTAACCATACAAACTCGCGTTAAAATCATCATGAATGATATCCGCATGCCGTCCAATTCACAAGATTGCAATTGGAATTACATAGCTCTAACATTTTTCAGAAATTTACCAACAAACACCCATTTCGAAAAAATTCAACAACTTGCGTTTCAAGCGGTATAATGGCACAACCGATCCCGACAAATATCTCCGACACTTTCTTGCACTAATGATGATCCATAACGCCTCAGATGTAGAGCTATGTCGTTTATTTCCTAGCTCTCTTCGAGATACAGCTTTTTGCTGGCTTACTTCGTTACTCCCACGGTTAATATCCAGTTTCCAAGACTTGGGACAAAAATTCCAACACCACTTTGCGGCCTAAAGGGAAATTATCCCAATCTCAGATCACTTACTCATAGTCTGACAACACTAATTCGAATATTTCCGAGCGTACACGGAACAATTCAACAAAGACGCTGTGAAAGTGCCTAACCTTAGTGATCGAGAGCGCATACAAACTTACAAACACGGTCTCCGATCTCTCTCACTCACAAAGGTTCTAGCCACAAAAACATTTATTACCGTTGATCACCTACTTGACACAATTCATGAATTCTTCATCAAAGGGGAGATAAGCGTCCAGAGCAAGCGAGAACAACATAATAATACGTTTGCTGAAGGAAAAAGCAAAAAACCTTATCGTTCGTAGGATAACATTCGATAACCGTAAGAGAACGACTATCTTACCCATATAATCAGGATACACAGAGAAGTCATCCTCGCATGCTGATCAGCAAACTGGACACATACACACCCCTCAAAAAGTTGCATAGAGAAATCTTACAGCTCGTCGAGTCAATAGGGATCTTCAAAGCACCAACAAAAATGACCGGCCCATCTGAGAGACGTGGCAATACAAAGTATTGTGAATTCCACCGAGACAACGGCCATGATATGGAACAATGTATCGAACTACAAAAGAAAATCAAAACGCTATCTGCCACGGTATGCTGAAAGATTTCATCACCTAACGGGCAGATTATAAACAAGAAAATAAGAAAAAAGGTGAACGGGAATACCGCCATCCAAAGGTCGATCAACAATCACAATCGCATGTAAGTGTACATAAAGTGATCAACGTCATTTCCATTCATGGCGAAAAGCACACCCGGAAGAGACAAAGGAACAAAGAGGATGACACCCCCTGCTCGTCACTCTCAACATCAGCCATTGCATCATCAAACGGATCCTCATCAATATGGAGAGTGCAGGAATGTCCTTTTTAAAGATGCCTTTGACCAGATGGGCATGCCGCCTAAAAAAATACGAACCTCGCATGACCTCCCTTGTCGGATTTATTGGTCGAAGCATTAGTTCCCTTGGTAGCATCACCCTACCCTTTATCGTAGGATACACACGGCACCTCGATTTCTTAATTGTTGACGCTCCCTTCTCATACAACGGGATCCTAGGATGTCAAACACTAAATATACTGAAGGCCACTGTTTCCACATACTTTGCTACCATTGAGGTGCTAATCAAAAACACGCGACACACTATCCTGGGTGACAAATTTATCGACCGAGAATGCTTCAAAGCCTCCAAAGAGGAAGCCAAAAGTTCGGCCCTAGAGCACAATCTAGACCAAGAAATGACAAACAATTTCCAACCACGAGGGGAATCCAAATAGTT
This sequence comes from Catharanthus roseus, assembly GCA_028651295.1. Taxonomy (NCBI): domain Eukaryota; kingdom Viridiplantae; phylum Streptophyta; class Magnoliopsida; order Gentianales; family Apocynaceae; genus Catharanthus; species Catharanthus roseus. The sequence continues at coordinate 26,214,718 of JAPQWS010000153.1, read as the reverse complement.
CAGCATCAGCAACACACATCTAGAACGGCAGATCAAGATTGGCACTACACTCCCGCCTCCCATTCTCCAAGAAGTACGAGATATTCTCTTTGAATATAAAGACATTTTTTCATGGGCCTCACATGACCTGGCACCATATCCCGCGAAATTATGGAGCACTACTTGGGCATCCCATCTAAATCCCCGTTGGTGACTCAGAAGAAAAGAACATTTGCCAGCCAGCGACAACTACTCATCTGAGAAAACGTTCGAGAACTGTTGAAAGAAGGCATTCATAATGGAGAATGGAAAATGTGCATTGATTATACAGATCTAAACAAAGCTATCCAAAAAAACTATTCCCACTGCTATAGATTGACCAAGTGGTTGACGCAGTTGCGGGCTATGTAGTCCTCTGTTTTCTAGATGGTTATGAAGGGTACCGTCATATCCAAATGGCCGCCGAAGACATAGAAAAAACCGCATTAGTTATTGATGACAACATCTTTTGCTATACCCGAGTACCTTTTGGACTCAAGAACACCGGAGCTAAGTTCCAGAAATGGTGAATAAACTTTGTGGACCGTAACATGGAAGTTTATGTTGATGATCTCACTATCAAATCCAAAAAAATCAGTGATCTTCCTATCGACATGATCGAGACATTCCAAAGAATAAGGGCAGCGGGAGTGAGACTAAACCCAAAGAAATGCATTTTCGGGGTACCCTCTGGCAAGTGCCTGGGTTTCATCGTATCCAAACAAGGGATAGATGCTAACCCAGGCAAGATCAAAGCCATCCAATAAATGAAAAACCCCAGGAATGTAAAAGACGTATATAAGCTATTCGGATGTGTCGCTTGCCTCAACAGATTTTCTAAAATCCTCCCTCATTCCTCCTCAATCCTCTACATTAGATGACTCCTCTAAATCCTCGATATCCATGAGAAAAGCAAGCAACCTATGAAGCCATCAAATTGCAGAGTGGAATACACAATTCCAAACCCCGATATTGCATGCTCGTCTCAATGTCTGGAGCCACAAGATGACAATCCACTTTCTGAGGAAATGCATAGGCAGTATGGAAGAAACGCCAAATGCACATATGTGCAAACGATGTATACATGTGATAAGTCATCACCATGGGCTCCCCCACAACAACCCGGGGGAAATGAACCCAAAATTTGGAAGAATAGAACAACTCTAGAGGCTCGTCCATCGCACTCAAGTAGATTCTTAGCACCTCGATAAACCACCCAAAATTCTGGCCTTCTCGGTCGCACATCTGAAGTGCACACCTGAACTTCACAATGACTCTATGAGGATAACTATTGCGGGGAGGTCTAACAATCAAGCACCACCCCAGGCGACAATGTAAACCAATTGCCAAAGGACCGATCGCACCATAAGGAAAAGGACACGGAGCAACCATCGTCAAAAGGTATGTATTTCACTAAGAAAATTTTATATTTTAGATAAAGAAGTTTTTGCACCCATAAACTCGAGCATATGATTTGCATATTGCCTCCTCATATTTATAGACAGGGAAAATGAAGCTAAAACCCTTCAGCTACTCAGCAATCAATGCTGACTTAATGATTATATCTTGAAGATCTCAAATGAAGCATTAATGAAAAAGCCTAAACGTTCTAAGTATCCTGACACTGCACCATTTAATTGAAGTGACTTAAAATGTCACTCACACTTAATTCATGTAAGTGTATCCGAAAGGACCATGAGTCTACGTCACTATACGACGGTCAAATAACCGTCAAAATCAAGGTCAAACGAGCACACACCAAAGCGAGGGCGCTACCCCCTAAGCTAACTCCAAACACCGGCGATCACAAGATGATCAAGCATATTTTCTCAAGAATAGCCCCGGTACAAGCACCTTTACCAAAAGGAGACTAATACGTCTCACTCACGACTAGCATAACGTGGTTTCTCTCTTCGACCACACATATATATGCAACAAGTTGCCAATTCAATAGAATAAAGACATGTCATAAAAATAACCATTTATTACGAAAAAAATTTCCTCTTGGGAAAACATAAACAACCAATCTCTCTTACAAGAATCATTCAAAAGGACAATCATCGTTATCTACTTCTTGCAGGATTCCCCTGAAGGCAGGTTAACACTGCTATCATCAGCATTTACAGGATGGACCGTTAATACAAAACTGGAGGGAGCACAGAGGTAGAAGCATCAGAATCTTTTGGAGGACATGCTACCTCATCTCGGACAATAAAGTTCTCCATCAAGAAAGACACTCCTGTTGAAGACCTTGAGCAAACAAATAGAATCTCACCCTCAGGATTATCTATAAAATCCCTATCGCTTGGCCACGGGTGCATGAGTGAAGGAGTAAAAGCTTGTATTACCCGGGCAGTATCCGCATCAACTTGATACCCCCGAGTGGCTTTATGAACATTAGCTGCAAGGTCCTGAACGACCTTCTGCACTACTATTAACATCCACCAGCAAAAAAAGGTTTGCATATGAGTAGTCCACACAAACCTCTCACATATACCCCTCACAAGATGACGCTTCAGTCGACCCTTCCTATTCATCACTAGCCCAAACAACCGCTCTAAACCAGCGGATTCCAATAATGCCTTCTATAGATCCTTTTCCTTCTCATCAATAACTGGCTTTAGAGAAAGTACCTTACTGGCTATATTGGCTAGTTCACGCTCCTTCACATCATGGGCTGACTCGGCTAGTTGACATCACTCGGCAAATGATGCAAAATTTAATTTCAGCTCCTTTACTCCGCTTCTAGATCGTAAACACACTGCTGATTTACATCGCGTACGTGCATCATCATACTCTTGGCATTCATTATCTCTCCTTTAAGTAGCTTTAAATCATGAACCTCCTTCTCTAGCTTTTTGATCTTCTCATCAGCAATGCCCGATACACCCAACATTGCTGTTTGCGACTGGAAAAGCAGCTCACGGCTGAACATCATCGTCTATCAAAATACGAGTGTTAAACACCATTAGAGAAACATACAATCGCTACAACAAATTGTATACATAGGCACACTTGCATCAGCCTAGCCGGAAAATATGTCATTAGTTCCAGAGACAAAATTTGAGACGCAAACGTTATATCCCGTGGAAGCACTATATGGTCTAACATTTCTAAGCAAACCCTAAAGTCGATAGCTCGTTCACATTCAAATTCTAACCAGGTCGAAACAAGATCTCTTCACCAACTGTTTCTAATTCGGGCACAGGATACTTGTCGAAAAACGGATCATCAACTCGAAGGACTGGACCCTATTTAAAAAGGAGAATAACAGATTTCTCTTTATCTGTATGACGCACAACATAACAATTACCTTTTAAACTATAGGATATCTTCGACGCATTTGACGAAGTATTCCTTCGTGACACAAGAATATCACAAGTGGCATGAGGATTGGCAGAACGAGCTGTCATAGATACCTGTGACGGGGTACGTTCAGGATCTAGATTGGACCCAGACCACCGTCCCTCGTGAATCCGCGATATTTCCCTCTCTTCTTCCACCTCTTCATCCTCTTGAACAAAAGAGTCTTCCCTTAACAAATCGCAAATATCATCAGAACCCTAACCTATTTGTGCAAACAGCTCTCGCAATCTTTTCAAAATTTTACCTAGGATCGCAAGACCAGTACTCAAGCATGGAAGGGCATCAAAATAAAATGAGACAAATGATACTACAAAAAATGTACCAGGAGCCACTACATTTACGTGCTTCCTTTTGAAGCGGGAAGACGTTCCACCCCGGTAGGGACCTCATCAGCAACGATGCTACGAACACCCTTCTTCAGTCTTCCCGCATCTCCGGTAGCAACACTCGCTGCGTATGAGCGAGTCAATATTGATGGTTTTGGCACACCGCTTGTCCTAGAGGCCAGGGTGGCGGTAGCCAAGTAAAACATGTATTCATTACCTGCCAACACCATACCAAACAAAGAAAATTCACATTACAAACACCATAAAACAAAAGGCGAAACATGATCTGAAAAGGAATCACGAGAAAACTGATAAAGACTCTACACATACTAATGAAAGACAGCTCTATCGAATACTCCACCATAAAAACCACAGCTTTCCAATTGAGAGCATGATCAGCTTTTCCCAATCTGAAGTTGGATAGGATATCGGTCAATAATATCCCCGTAATGCTGCAGCTCAACATCCAACTTCACGGGAGGACTGGGTAATCGCTTACGAGTGGTCCAAGAAGACTTCAATGATGAATAAGGATCTCGCACAAAGAAGAATTGATCTTTCTAATCCTTAATTTTAGAAGGGTTTGACAGGACCAACGGCTTCTTAGACATGCAAGTGTACCACACACCTTTGCCATACTGGACACCATGATACTTTCAAAATAAGTCACAATTTGTAGGGACGCCAAGGGCCGAAAAATAATGATGAAACCCATAAGATGTCCTGTGAAAAAGGGGTTGAACTTGACCTAGAGGAAGATTCCAAAATCTGAAAACCTCAATAACCAACGGGTGAGGAGGAAAACACACCCCAAACTTCAGATGCTCCCATATATGGAGTAGCACACGGTAAGGGGAGAACATGCCCTTGCATCCAGGTCTGGATGTATAAGGACATACTCATCAAGAATCAAGTACTTTTCCTACAAGCCTGCCAAAGCTATATCCGTTACTATACTATTGCAACTGGTGGCCTGACCTTCAAAACCCTCTAGTTCAACCCGTTTACTAAAAACACCGCTATTGTTTTTAGAGGGATATGCCCATCGGAAACCCACGGTTCATCGAGGGGAGGGAAATCAACCTCAATAGGGGTAAAGCCTATACCTCAGACCAGAAGGTAAAACGGAAATATGGACATTACCTGAAGGTGGCTGGAACCTCCGTTCCTTCGGTACAGCTAGTGTTATCACTCCTGGAAGATGCCATCTCTGCGATATGGGAAACAGACATTGGAAACATAGAAGCGAAGAACACTAGAATTAAAAACAATACCTATAACGGCTCAAAAAGCACTGAAAGAAGAGAGAAACAAAATAAAACTGCCTACGCCAAAATTTAAGAAGTGCAGGAAACAAAAAGACAAGACAGAAAGCGTCATTCAAAAGCCAAACATAGCGTCAGAAATGAAAGGCACATCGCATCGGCAGCACGCCTTTTTAAAAGAACGGTAGATGATGGAATAAAACCCAATCACCCAGCCCACTAATACATCAAATCCAAATTCGGAACCAAGGATAAGGAGCTATTGCCCAAAATCATTCTTGCCCAAGTTGAGAGCATAAGAAGCCAAAAAACCCAGCCGAACACCCAAATCCCCTCTCATTAATGTTTGATCTGAATTCTAGCTATTAAATACTCTTTACTTCTCCACCAACCTCTGTTTGAGTATTACACTGACTTAGGCATCAGAGTGCCCTTGGAGAGTTAGTCCCCTCGGTGTCTAACTATCGTCTGTCTTCCAGGAGTGTAGAGCATATGGTAACTGGAGGTTCATCAGTCTCCTTCTTGCTCACATTTTGTTGTTGCAATGTCGAACAACCATTTCTACCACATTGAATCTCTTTAGATCTGTAACATTTGAGGTAAATTTCTGAATTTTTTTTTTATTAGATATGACCTTCTTAAGATGATAGCAGGACTTTGGAAGGAAAATTTATAGAAATAAATAATGTCGACCGTCGGCGGTAGTATCTACAATTGTTGGCCAATTGTGTTCTGGGGAAAGAGGGGAAAACAGAAAAGAAACAAAAAAATCCTGGGATAAGCAAAGTAGAAAATAGATCTACAAATTGATCATAATGATTTTTTTTTTAAAGTTAGATGGTTCAAGTTTTCTCAAAAATGAAGATGGAGAAATTCAAATTCCAATCTGTAGTGACGCAACTGAAGAGAAGAAAGTCAAGAAACAAAAAAGAAAAGAAAGAGTTCCACAAAAAAGAAAATCTCAATGAGTTCCGGAAAGCCGAAGACGTGTTACACTTTAATTGTATCTTTAAGACACATCTAAATATATTTCTTTAATGGGGTCTTCTATTCCTATTACATATCCAAATAAATTTGTATAAATAATTACAAGACAAAAGTATAATTTTTTTTCAAAAAATATTATGAGCCAAAAGCTAAAATTTATAATTGAGATATTAGTAAAATAAGTACCTCTCTCTGCCTTTTATAGACATGATGGCAGTGCTACAGAATTCTTTGGTCTCGGAGAAGGCAACAAATCATGTTAGAGTTTCGTCCTGATAACATGAAACTTATCAGCATAATAGAATAGTTAATATAAAATATAAAGTATAAAGAAATAGAGAATAAATAAGAAAATATATAGAATAATTAGAAGAATGTATAGAGAAGAAAAGAAGACAGAGAAGAGTAGAGAGATAAGTATAGAACTTTTATTGATTGATTTATGAGGTATGATTACAACCTGAAAGGTAAGGGTTCTATTTTTAGGTCTTAGGGGATACAAGAGATAAGGTGGAATAGGGGATATATTCTATAATTATATAAGATTAAAACTCTATCATTATCTCTTAATTAAATTGTATTTTCAAGATATCCATCTCTTCAAATGTCAATCTCTTTAGAATACCCATCTCTTCAGCAAATAGACTTTATCTCATATATTCTTATCTCTTATGGTCATCCACAAATGTTATTTAATTCGTAATACTCCCCCTTGGATGTCCATTATAGAGGAATATATTTCGTTAAAACTTTACTGGATAAAAAATCCAGTGGAAAAAATTATAGTTATGGAAAAAGAGTACACTATTCTCCATGTTAAATGTTACTCTCCCAGATGAGATAATCACTTGAGATTTCTAAACAGATGTATTCAGGAATGATCTCAAGTGTTGTTAGTGATAATGTCTAAATCTTAAAGATTATCATAATATAGAATTTGTTGCACATCATTATCACATCTCTTCTGGAGATCATGAACAAATATGCATATTTTATTTCTTTGAGTATATCTTCAAACTTTACATAATGATTCACCAATATAATTGGAAATCATCGCATAGGATGCAACATAAATATCTCGAATATAATAAGTTATTCATCTTGATCATATATATTTTAGCTAGCCATTATAATTAATTATTTCTTCAATACAAGTTAAAGAAATTGTGGCTATACATATGTTTATATACACAACCATAGTATATGTTAATGGATGCTGTGATTTATGTAGATCATGTAAACAATCAATATTTTATATATCCATTTTTATAGAAGTTGGATTTTTTTTTGAAAATTCGAGATAATCATTTGAAGAAATCAAACGATAAGTTCAATATATATTTAAAAGTCATTAGTTAGAGAAGAACCATAAGAACCATAATAGTCGTATACTTGAATGAAACATGCATTAGATACGTAGAATTATGGTACTTCTGCACCAATTGGCCCTTCAATATCCTTTTGCAAAAGATCTTTATCAATATCTAGTCACTCGATAACTGAAACAGTAATGATGTGCTATGTCCATATAGAACTTTTTCAGAATGTTCAATTTATGAATCAAGACAAAAGTTTGATTTCAATACCTTGATCATCATACTTGGTTTTGCTTATTCTTGATCAGGAATAATATTTGCTCGTATAATCTTCTTCTTTTTAAGGATATATATCTTTATAATCAAGAAGTATATCATGTTTAGAGCGTTATTCAAACTTATGAGATTTATGATCTCTCGAGGACATCTATCCAAATAAGAGTACCTATTAGAAACTCTTAAAAATTTGTTAAAGGAATATAAAACATTTGACACACAAATGAACAATCTTGTGAACTTCTGGTTCACTCATTCGTGTGGATAGATGACAGTATCATATGATATCATTCTTCTATTGCTAATTTTTTCCCCTTAATGTAGAGTACACTTGAGTGTTAATTAACAAATATCTCTTAACAAAGTAATACATATTTATTAAAACTAATATTAATATTAGGATAAATTGTGTCTTTGAGAAAAATTTAAAGTATGAGTTCATTAAGACATCGTAAATTGCAGGTTACGAGTCAATAATATTCACACTACTATGTATCGATTAATAATTTTGCATTCATCCCAAAGTAGCCCATTCAAACCTAAAATAGTGCTGGGATATTTATATATAATTTGTATTTAAAATAAGTAGCATATGGAATTCATCAAATTATGAAACTTCTGGTTCCATATAAATTAATAAATATTATTCGTATTTTAGTGATTCGTAACGGTCAAACCGGTCATGCCAATAATAAATTGTTTAACTCAATAAACTAGAAGTTATTGCACAATTGTATCTAAATTTTATTTGTTTGGTGCAATATAAACTATAAGAAATAAATGGTAGTATTTATAGTATACATTTGTTTTTATAGAAGAATAATAGTAATGCATAAGTCTCATTCACAGGCTCAAGATGATTGAAAATATCACCGATATTAAAAATAATAGTCTGTGATACTTTGTCGAGAAGAAAGCATTACAAACTTGACATTTTGTGTAAAGATACACTAGTTCTTCTGGTGTCTTTAATTGTCTAACTCTTCTAGAGTTTTAAACAATAAGTTCTTGTGGACTTTGTATTGTCATTTATATTTTTGAACTTTTATGTAACATATCTTATGCATCATAATCGGAGATATTTCATCACACCATTATATTATATAAAATCCTAATGCTAAAAATTAAAATAAAGAATGCAAAGAAAAATAATTTGATACTTTAAAAATCATGAAAGATATCAAGAAAAATCATCTGGATATTTTTGAATACTTTGGCATCATTTGTGTTGTGTGCCATTTGGATGTCATTAGTAATAGCATATTAGTATCATTAGCATAATTTTGGAAAGTAAACAATACTTTCATCTCTTCTTGAATGACACTTGATAATTCAAATGGTGTATTTCAGGTATGTAATGAATCACATCAACAACTATTTTAAGAAGTGCTGAAACATGTATTCTCTTTTCCATCCTCACTATTTTCACTTCTGGGGAAAATCTATATATTAAGAGTTTGTGAAATCATTGTGATGAATAATATTTATATCACTCTTGTTGTCACAACCAAATATATTTTATAAATAAATTATGAGCTTAATACATTCGCTTCTGGGAATGACATAAAATCAATTGGCTGGCCAATATCATCAATGACTCACTTTCTATTTTAATCTCAAGAAGATATGAGACTAATTTAAAAATTTAAAACATTTTTCTCCATATTGCTATTGTAGGGGCATATTTCAGACATGATATTTTCTCTATCACACCACCAATAATATTTTCTCCGTAGATTTTGATTGAGAGAAAATCTAAATGTGATAGAAGTATTCTCAGATAAATATAAAGCTTTTAGCCAAAACTATAACTAAACACAATCGGTGTTTATATAATAATAAACTTCTGGTAGTCTCATAGTTGATCTAAAAGCTTTTTAATGTAGGTGGCTTTGATGCTATAGTTCCATTAATTGTGTCTTAGACACTTACATCTAAATATATTTCCCCACTATATATCCAGATGAATTTGCATAAATAATTACGAGACAAAAGTATGTTTTTTTTGGCTAAAAATATCATGAGCAAAAAACTCAAATTTATAATTGATATATTAGTAAAAGAAGTACCTCTCTCCACCTTTCGCAAACATGAAAACATTGCTACAGAATTCCTTGGTCTGAGTGAAGGTATCAATCTCTGGTAGAGTTTCATGCTGATAACGTGATGTGAAACTTGCCAGCACAATAGAATAATCAATATATAAAGTATAAAAAAATAGAGAATAAATAAGAAATTATATAGAATAATTAGAAGAATATATAGAGAAGAAAAGAAGACAGAGAAGAGTAGAAAGAGAAGTATAGAACTTTTATTGATTTCTCTATGAGATGTGATTACAACTGAGAGATAAGTTCCCTAATTATAGGGGCTCAGAGGATACAAGAGATAGATATATAATATGGGAATAGATTTTATCATATCTAATATAAGATTAGAACTGCATTGTTATCTCTTAATTAGATTCTATATCTTCAAAATATATATCTTCAGAACTATCTCTTCAGGATGTTTATATCTTCATGATATCTATCTCTTTATGAGATAGACTTTATCCAAATATTCTTATCTCTTATGGACATCTACACATATTATTTAATTCATAACAAAGAATGTATTTTATAAATTATTATAAATCTCCTTAGAGTAATTGACAAATTTAGTCCGATAACTATTTATTCTATTTTAACTTGGTCGTATATCATTTATTTTACTTATTTTCGTCCAAACAACTATTTATAATGCTCAAATGCGATCCTATATATTTTATTTACTCATTTTAGTCTGATAGTTACTAATCTTTGATATTTGTGTTCAAATTATTTTTGGATAAATTTTAGATTAGTCCTTCAAAATATGGAGATGTGTCAATTAATGAACTTAGTTCTAAGGATCTCTTAAAAAATCTTTAAAATATAAAAAACTTATAAATCAAGCTCTTAATCTTACTCTGTAAGGATTCAAATACCATTCAATCTCATTTGAACCTCTTGAAACTAAACGTAAACTTAAATTTTCTAAAGAAAAATTTACTAATTCATTGTGTTCAACCTCTTAAATTAGGAATAACATCGGTATGTCTATAATTCATTATTATCGAATTGAATACGGATTATTAGACCATTTACTAATTTCAAACCGATAATCGATTGGTAAATGTTTTTGCTACCAATACTGAAACCCTCGTTCCACTGGTAATCAATTACCGAGCCGCAAGCTGATTCAAAAATTAAAAAAATTATTTATTTTTTAATATCTTCAAATTGATCCCTACAAAATATGTCATTGTGTCAATTTAGTACATAAAATGTAATGTCCTCTAAAAATGGAGAAAATAACACAAAATCTTTATTTGTAAAATTCTCAATAAAATATTTTAAAATGTAAAAAATTAACACATTTTCATATTTTGAGGGCTAATTTAAAATTTATTCAAAAATATTTTAGACAAAAAATATTAAAGATAAATAGTTATCAAATTAAAATGAGTAATAAAATATACAGGAACCAATTTGGGCATGATAAATCGTTATTGGACGAAAATGAATGAATAAAAAATATATGGAATAAATATTTACTGGACAAAATTTACCAATTACTCTTCTCCTTAATAATTATATATGTTAAAATAACTAAATTATTTTAATTAATTTTGTATCTTTGTTAAAATGAGATATAAAAATTTGAAAATGATTATTTTCAGCTATATATTTAATTTAGATTCAGTATAATTAAAAAACAAATTGAATAGCTTTTTTTCTTAATAAAGAAATATAAAGTGTACTAGAGAAAACCGTTATGTGAAATCTTATTAAAAATATTGAAAAGAAAGGAGTCTGTGAAAACATATATTTTAATTAATATAAGTATATAAACTTCATATTCGTTATTCCTATAATTTATCTACTTTCACTTTAAAATATAAACTTTTTTTGTGCTAAGTATAAAATATAAACATTTCATGTATAGTAAAGAATGGCATTTTCATTATACTAGAGACAGCTATCATGTGCAAAATATTTAAGAAATGTGAGAGGAAGAAAGGAATGGGTCATGAAAAAATATGATTATTTGAATAAATAAAATTATGGAAACTTCATATTTTTTTATATTATATTCTAATCTAAGATCGAAATAAAGAACTTAAAATCTATAGTAAAAAGTAGTTACAATATGAATATATTTTCATATATTTAATATACAATAGAGAGTAGTTACAATATGAATATATTTTCATATATTTAAAATATAATTGATTAATTTAGTTGAGATAATTATAATAATTTTTCCTTTATATTATTCCATTAAGTATTAAAGATAAAGTTAAAAATAAAATAACACAAATTGCAATATATATAATAATAAAACACGAATAAAATTAAGGAGAATATCTTTAGTACATTGGTAGCTTGAAATGGTAACTTGAAAGGGTTGCAAGAGAGAGGTTATGGGTTCGAGAATCCCTTCTCAAAGTATGAAAACTAAATAGGTCTAAAAGTGTGGAATGCCCAAGTGAGTTTGCGCGTATGTGGCTCAGGTGCTTGGATCTAGGGCTGTAAACGGGTCCAAACCCTCAGGGTACCCCTGACTCATACCTGTACCCTTATAATTAAATTTGTACCCAAACCCGGACTCATACCCTCCAATGTATAAAATTTTGGACCCAGACTCGACCCTCTAGGGTCCAGGGTAGGGTATGGATATACCTGTACCCGTATGATATTTTTCTATTTTTTTCCCTGTTAAACTAAAATATATAAAACAATGTATAATCCTAAAATAAAAATTTTAACATGATTAACATAATCTCCTCAACATTTCTTTTAACAAATACAATCACTTAACATATACATAAATGAATAAGGATATATACCCCTTTAATTATATTAATTTCAGTCTGTAACTAAATTCCTGGACAACCTGTGAGCAAAGAATATATGTAATAATACGGTGTCGCCTAGTAGATAAATCAAATAGTAGCATATAAGATAGAGAACGATAAAGAAAAATAAAGAAAAAGATTGTCCTTTTTGTCATGATCCATATTTTGAGCAGTTTATGAAATAAAAAATAAGGCAACAATATTACTATCATAAATTGCTTTTACACGGGATGAAAAAATATTTTTATATTTAGTAAAAATAAATTATTTGTGAAATGACATTTGAAATAAAGTTGAAAATAAATAAATAAATAATTTGAAAGAGACTCTATTTAGGACTGAAAATGAGAAAAAAAAGAGAAAATGACTGAAAAGGAGAAAAAGAAAAGAAAATGAGGGAAAAAAAAGACAACAAGTTTTTGAATTCACCTCCTTAACCACTCGACCAAACATACCAATGCACATTTAATACCTTCCATTTAATATAATATATATAATATATATATTATTATTTTATTAATACGGGTCTATGGGTATACGGGTCTGGGCATCACCATACCTGTCCAGACCCATATAGCAGTATAAATACGGGTACAGGTACGGGTCCGCGGGTATAAATTTAAACTTTACCCGCTAAAAATGGGTACAGACCTGCGCGGGTACGGGTAAGACCCGCCCCGTTTACAGCCCTACCTGGATCCCCAACCATATATTTCTTTTAAAACCTTTTTTAGGAAATTTTAGTGACGAAAGTTTTCGTCATTAAAGACTGAAAGTTTGTTATAAAAATTAAAATTTTGGTGACAATACAAAATTTTTGTCACTAAAACTTTTTTCGATAGCTTATTAAAAGGGATGAAGCTGTGGTGACCAAACTTTCATCAAGAAAAGTTTTCATGAAGAAAATTGGACTTTTTAGTGACGAAAATATTTGTCACAAAGAGTTATTTTTTGATAGTGAGGAGGGATTCCGTGGTTGAAATTGAATCAAAGGTTGATATCAGGTTCTCTAGTATATGTGGCCAGTTTTTTTTTTTTTTTTTTACCCACTAAAGTGGCTCCGAGTTTTTTATTTAACCTGAGCGTGGCCATAACGCACACGTTGTGTGCATTATCATTGAAGATAACGCACATGTTGTGTGCGTTATCACTAAACAAGAGTTAATTATTCCATGTGGCAGATAACAAACACAAGAAATGCGTTATCTTCTTTGATAGCGCATCTATCGTATGCGTTATTTGCCACATCATATTTTTTCAAAAGTTATAATTTTTTTTTTTTGTAAAACTTATAATAATTATTATTTTTTTAAAAAAAAGACAGTATTATTTTATTTATGTCATTTGATGTATATTTTATGATAATAACTATAATTATTTTAAGAAGAAAAATCTTATAAAAAGTACGAAGAGTTATTTTAAAGTATTTTATATTTTTTTATTGTTGTAAATTTAATTTATAACCAATTTAAATAAAAGAATTTATAAAAAAATAAATATCATTAATAGAAACCTTAAAATATTACAACACTTTGAAATAAAGAAACTTATACATTGTTTGAATTGGGGTTACTACAATTTTTTTAATGTGTCCGGACATTCGACATCTACTACATCTCGAGGGAGAATTTGGATTTTGATAATCCATTTTTCCCCGAAAGCTTGTACCTTGTTTTCGACCCTGTTGATTATCCATAATTGGAGGATAGAATCTTAAATTGTAAGGAGCATCTCTCCAAAAGTCCTCATGCCCAACCGGATAAAATTTTGATTGATATGTTCGTCTATAAGTTTTCCGCGAATATATATCCTGCACATAAGCAGCTTGTCTTGCACCATTATCTTCACAATTGCAAGAGTATGAGAACAAGGCAATGTATATTCTTGCCATTTGCCACAATTGCACAATTTTTCATTCATTTTTTAAGTGTAGACGTTGTTGCTGCTACCATCAAGCCGTATCGGAGATTTAACCATGTAAATACCAGCTCATGGGTAATATGGTGTAACTGTGTGGTCTTTTGATTTTAATTTAATCCGAAGATACTTGTCAAAAACTCTTGTTGAAAATAGATGCACACAGTTTTGGGCCTCTTGATTGGTTGAAGTACTTAACAAGTTTGCTGAATATTAATTCAACTAGGGCTTTAACACCCTAGCTTTTTTCGACACTGTTAAGTACTTCTGAAATGTTGGTTGCCATCACTCCTTGCCAGCGCCCACCATTATGCAAGAGTGTCCATTCTCCAGGGGTATCTTTGCCTAGTAAATGTAAGTTTCTACATCTCTGCTTTCAATTTCATTTATGACACGTCCATTGTTAGCTTCGGTTCGGGCCTGCCACATTGAACTTTTTAATTCGCTGTTCTTAAATGTCTTGGTGGAATTTGCTTGAATGTAGCGTAGGCAAAATCTATGCACCGCAAAATGGAGGTTGCCACAAAGCTTGATTTTATATAGCACATAAAATCCCTTTGTGGCGATTAGATATTAAACAAACGTGTCGATCCTTAACAAGGTTTTCCCATAGAAGTTTAAGGAACCAATTCTAACTTCCGGATGACTCTTTATCAATAGTTACAAATGCTAGGGGAACAAATAGTTATTTGCATCCCACGTGCTTCCAATTAATAGTACATCCTTATATGGTCCCTGAAGATAAGTGCCATCCACAAAAATCACCGGCCTACAGTTTTGAAATTCATTTATACAAGGCTCGAAACACTAAAAAAGCAATTTGAAAACATAGTCGAAGGGAATGCTTGTCCTATGATGCAACCACTTATACATAGTTCCTGTGTTAGCATCTTTCATTGCTTGATATTTGGATAAAATTGAAAAAGTTGTCTCCCAACTTCCGGACACCATTTCTACCGCAAACTTCCGAGCGTACCATACCCTTTTGTACGTACAACCTATCTAGAGTAATGCTTGGACTTCTTGGATAACATTTGAGAAAGGAATCTCTGGATCATGGCAATAAGATGTGATATTATTTTTGAAATGAACTTTGAAGTCATATTTCGATGCTTGTTTTGAGTAACCTGAAAAAACATGTGTATTCTTTTGTGAATCTAGTTATCTCCCAACGACCATGGTTTACTTTCTTCTTTATTCGGATATACCATAGACAAAAATTAGTCACTATGATGATAACATTTAGCCGTCCATTGATCGCTGTTACTTTTAACAACTATAAACTCTCGTCCTATCCGAATAGGTAACTTTTTCACTATACTAATTGCTTGGATTTTGTCAATGAACCTCATTCCTAATTGAAGATCAGTCATTGCATCGTTCAAATCCAGCAATCTGATAGTGCCTGATTTGATAAGATCATCTATTTGCTCTCCCGAGCCCATATCTAGAAAGGCTCCAGATGATGTATAATCATACGGAGTGTTACTGAACCATTGAGTACTTTGCTATTGATTCACCATAGTTGAAGACAAAGGGTTTAGGTGAGTGCTATTGTCATCTTCCTTATCATTGTCACCATTATCTTTGTTAAATGCACTTAATACGTCATAATCTGCATCAGCGTCGTCATTGACCTCATCATCTTCCTCTACGTCTAAGTACAACATTGATGGTTCATTGGAAACCATCTATGTCATTGTCGTTACATGTTGACGAACATTTGAATGATCTTCCTGCATCAATACATGAGTGTGCTGAACATCTGAAAATGTTTGTGACTGGAGTGATTCAAATTCAACTAGAACATGAATGCGTTTCTTAGATATATCGAGTCTAATAGCCCAAAGATAACACATTTCATCATCATTGTTCATGTTGTAAAAAGTATAATTAAACCTTTTATACTCTTCATAAAATAAAGGTACCCTCATTGTCATTCGAACATGCCACTGATTTGGATCCATTCATTGATACATAAAATTTTTCTAACAAGTTGATTATGTGTCACTATTTGGGTAAAAGTCGATGTTTCTTGGCTGCACCGGTGAAATAAGGACCAAACACATCTCAGGCATGCTTCGAATCCCAAAATAATACAACTCTAAAAGGGTGAGTTGCATCCATGTCCATTATTTGTAATGAACGAAGGAAAGGGTTTAAAAGTTTCTAAAATAGAATAGGAAGAAAATGTTGTGAAAGTTGTTTGTGATAAGAAATTGATGATTTCCAATCCATATATATAGGCATATAAAGTCTTTTGCAGCACATGGTGTTGTCGAATTTGAATGCTTCCGTTAGTTATTTTGAGTTGTCAAATCATCACATGGGGTTGTCGGTTGCATTCAAAGCCGTCAATTATTACGAGTTGTCAAATCATCACATGGGGTTGTTGGAAATAATATAAAGAAATAATATGAAGAAATAATTTAAAGAAATAATATAAAAAGAATCACAAAGTATCATAAATAATATTCTAAACCCTAACACCAATCAGATAGAGTAAATCTAGTAGTCTTTTTACCAATACGATGTCTAAAGCCAAGTTGTTGTGCTGGTGTAACATCATCCGTTGGCTCATCACCATGTTCTTCTGAATCGAAAGAAGATACACGAAATATAGGCATATAAGGTATAGATGAACCTGCTGTACCCGGAGGTAGAGGTGCATCAAATGACAACCCCACTGTACTCGGACATGGAGGTGCATATGGCATACCTCTTACACTCGGAGGTGGTTGAACGTATGACGTGTCTGGGCTGTCGAATTTGTCAGGTGGGACATATGATGTGCCTGCTCCACTCAGATGTGACAGAGCAACTTGTATCAAACCTAAACTAAATGTCAGAGCGTCTCGTCTTGGACTGTCGAATGGGTCATGTGAAACATATGAGCCGTGATATGCATGTCCTCGTCCGCCAGATCCTCCTCCTCTCTCTCCTCCATGTTTGGGATCTCCACGTCTCCGTCCACCCGAATATGGAGGGGCAGGAGCGCGTTCTCTGCGGGCCCTAACATTGGGTAATTTATGGACGCCCCTCTTCACCATGCTAGGTACAGACTCCTGGGGATGACGACGCAATAGTTGTACTACAAATGTCTACTGAATATCATTGTTGAGAGGGGGTGCAACCAAACGTACCACCAATAGAAACCATGCACTGACGGATGATGTTCTAGACTTTCCTCCTGACACTAGGATGCCGAGTCGGAGATGATGGCGGTCCCTCCAACACCCCTGTAGTCATGTCATCTACCTCCTGCAGCATGGATGTCTAAAAGAAATAGTAGAGAAAAATTATAAAGAAAAAACATACATAAAAAGATAAATAAATATTTACTTACCATCATCCGTCTGTCGATTGCAGCTGGCTGGTATCCATATGTCCAAGTATCACAACGTGCTGGATTACCGATATAGACTCGTGTGATATCTCGATACCATCTAATGTAATCATCTTGGGGTGATGATAGATCCTTCAAGGGTAAAAGAAGGCCATCTCTAATGTGCTGTCTCCACTCATGCTAGACCTCTACATGAGTAGCATGCTCCGTCACCCAATAAGTGTGATTATTTCTTATGAGCTGTAATCGATGTAGATCCAGACGAGTATCAGAGGAAGCAGGTATAGGTTGATCACGCCCAAACTGTCGCATCACGCGACTTGGATGGTGATACTCCACTATCTTGTAACATATCAGTAGCACCTCTACCCGCCACAAGTCAGACGGCACCAGACCACGCTTAGCATATGGTAGCCAGATAAACTCTGCAACAAATTTAAATATTTAAATAATAATGTCATTTTTATTATAATAAAAAAATAAAAATATAATTTAAAGCCGTACCTGGTCGAATGTCATGAAATCCAACTGATCTCTATAAGTAAGAAGGACATGCGTAGGAAGCTAGCTTAAATCAAATGATGTGCACCACATAGAACCAAGTGGAGCACGACGGTATTGTTCCACATGCTTATCTAATTGAAGGCGTAGTACAGGAATACACGCCAAGCCTAAATATGAAGTAGCACAAGGGCTCCCCCTATCTGTCGTGCACCCCTAAAGCTGTCATGCCTAAACATCTATACAAAAATCCTAATACATAATTCCTCCAACTATAAGTGTGGATGGAATCAAAATCCTCTAACAGACTAATGTACCGTATGGGAATCAAGCTGCCCGATGTATCAGGGAGCATATGACCTCCAAGAAGTAAAAAATTAAAACCCCGGGCACACATGATAAGGTTATCATTAGTCTCTGATCTGGTGAACTCTCCCAAGATCCAAGCCTTTAAAGGTCCCTTCTTAACTGTATATCCAAAAAAGTGAGTAAGAGATAACCGATTGCCAATAAGTCTCTCAATCATATTGAAAAACCTTAGAGGGAGGGGGGTGAATAAGGTTTTTGGCTAATTTTTGAAAATTCTTTTGTGTAATTAAAAGATAAACCTCTAATTTTGTTTGAGAAAGAATTCTAAAACACTTTTTAATAAAATTTCTAACCAAACAAAATCTTATGGTTATGATAATCAAGAAAGAAACATAAAATGAAGAGGCACAACAATTTATAGTGGTTCACTCTCTCAAAGAGCTACATCCACTACCTTGAGTTAACACCCAAGGATTTTCTAAATTTACTATAATCACAAATACAACAATTACAATTTTGAGGC
The DNA here is from genome assembly GCA_028651295.1 of Catharanthus roseus. Lineage (NCBI taxonomy): Eukaryota > Viridiplantae > Streptophyta > Magnoliopsida > Gentianales > Apocynaceae > Catharanthus > Catharanthus roseus. The sequence continues at coordinate 26,195,686 of JAPQWS010000153.1, read as the reverse complement.
TCACCCACCAAGGGTTTTCCAACACAAGACAATCAAAGGATAACCCAAGGGGTTTTTCAACACAAACCTTTGATATTAATAAGAGAAAGAGGTAAGTTAGGAACAATGTTTCCAATGTAAGCTTGAGAATAGAAGATACAACTCAATGGAATATTTTACAAGCTCCTCTTTACTTCTTCTTTGATGAAGATCAATAATGAAGCTCAAGAAGATGTTTTTTTGTGAGATTAAAAAGTGTTTGAAGGAATGTACTTTGAAGCTCTTTAAAAGTCTTAAATGATCTCAATAAATATTTCACCAAACTTCTTACTTTTTGGCTGATAAAAAAGCACTGTATATATACTCTATGAAAAATGAGCAACGGTAATATTTTTTTTTCAGTAAACAAGAAAAATGGTGACTGGTTCCTAAAATTGGACGACCGATTTTGAAACAGAAAGATTTGGACTCATCCTGCAAAAATCGGACGACCGATTTTTCTAAAACTAGAAAAAATCAAACGACCGGTTTTAAAACTGGATGACCGGTTTTGAGAGATTTTTACAGCCAGTTTTTTTAAGACAAGAGCTTTCCTTCCTATTTCAAAAATATGTATTCTTGATGCTCTTTTTAGAGATAGAAAAACTTTCAAAATCATAAAAAAACTCTATAATTAATACTTAGATTTTAAGACAAGTTTATATTGAGAAAATCGTCAATGGAGCTTCACATATGATCAATAATCAAAGATGAAAGTTAGGGAGTTTTACAAAGAATTACCTTAGCATGCCCCTAACTAAGACAAAAGTCTTCAATGTCTTCAATGACTTGATCTTGGAATGGCTTGGTCTTTTCTCCTTCATTTTGCCTTCATCACCAAGATCTTTTGCTTTTGAGAATGTAGACTTGAGACTTCAAAAGTGTTTCTTTTGTTCTATGGAAGTTTAGCTTAATACTCATACATACATATGTTAATCATAATCAAAACAATAAGTAATAATGCCCTTAGGGCTAACACATATAATCCAATACTGCTTATGATGTACACTCCAAGTAGGATCTGTAACAGGTAACCCATCTATTCGCAACCCCCATAAGACATGCATATCTTGTAAAGTGACGGTCACCTCACTACTAGTCATGTGAAATGTGTGGGTCTCACGCCTCTATCGCTGAACTAAAGCAGTAATAAGCGTGTGGTCGAGGCATATATAACCACATTTAAAAACTCTCCCTAACCCCGTCCTATCAATAATATCAATCAATCTAGGGGGAGTCGTACTATAAGCCTGAAATAGATTACGATCGAAACGTCGATACTGAAGATCATATACATGCCTAATGATCCCCACTCCATATCAACCAAACCTATGCTCATTCTGCCTCATCATTACATTAGTGTTTATGGTACCCGGACGCACCTGTGCTGGGACTTCTTCCATCTACATTGCATCACAAGGTTTTAGGAATACTATTATACACTTTCTAAATTTAAATCTTTACAGGCTTAGAATTTAAGTAAAATATTTTCTATCACTACACAATTCATAAAAATTTTAGGGTTTAAGGTTTTAGGATTAAGATGTAGTATTACACACTTTCTACAGCTTATGGTTTAGGGTTTCAAGGTTTAGGTTTTAGGGTTTAGGGTTTTCAGGTTAAGGTTTTAGGGTTTCAAGGTTAAGATTAGGGTTTAGGGTTTCAGTTTTTTGGGTTTACGGTCTCAAGGTTAGGGTTTAGAGTTTAATTTTTATCATGACAAATTGTTTTGGGTATTACAAATTGTTTTTTTTAATTACACACTTTAAGGTTTAGAATTTTTTTAGATTAGGATTTCTGGGTGTAAGGTTTATAGTTTTAGCGAAGGTTATATTCTCTCTTTTTTTAACCAAAAAATTGAAACAAAATAGTTTTATTGGAATATACATATATATGAACTTAATAGAACGATATAAATGCTCACAAATGTTAAACAAAAATAAACAATTAAGGTTTAGGGTTTAAAAAACAAAATAAATTATAGAACCCATATCATCTTAATAGCAAAGTTGTAAGCAAAATTATTAAAAACCCATTTAATCAAATCACATTCCAATAGAAACACACAACTAGTCTAATAAAATGGTGAAATATGGACAAATATGTGAAGAAGAACAAGCAGTGAAAATAACCATAAAACCTACCTCTAGAAAGATAAATTACAAGAAATTGAGAAATAACCCAAATAAAATTCATGAAAAATATTCACATTTACAATAAACAACAATTTTCATATAGACAATAGAAATCAATACAGAATGCAAAAAAATTAAAAACAATTAAAGAGTAAAACTTAACAATAAGAAATCTACTGAAGGTCGGATAAATTGAAATCAAATATTGTTATTTGGTGGAGCTTCCTCTGCCATTCTTCTTACTCCACGGTACACGTTCAACACAGCAAGGAGAAGAAGAGAAAAGCAAGGCAGTGGCGGAAGGAAGAAGAGAGGAAGGAAGGAGAAGAGGAAGAGAAGAAGAGAATGAAGGAGAAGAGCAAGAGAAGAAGAGAAGGAAAGTAAGAGCTGTGGCGTAAAGAAGGAGGAAAGAAAGACAGCAGTGGGAAGAAGGAGGAAAGCAAGATAGCGACGAAGTTTTTTTTTTTAGGGTTTAGGGTTTAAGGTTTAAGGAGGAAGAAGACGACGGCGATTTTTTTTAAGTTCCTGGATTCAATTAACACGCACAACATGTGTGTTATCTTTAAGAATAACGCATACGATGTGTGCATTATTCTTACTCATAACACATACGCTGGATAGCAAGCTCACTAGGCTACTTGCAACGTCAACAGCCACATCATAAATCTTGTATAAGCACGAAATTTAATTGGTGATTAACGATAACGCACACGCAATGTGTGTTATCATTAAGGATAAGGTACACACCGTGTGCGTTAGGCCACACTGAGATTAAAAAAAAGTTTCAGCCACTTTAATGACTTTTTTTAAAAAATTGGCCAAATATAGCAAGAAAAGTTGATATCATCATCTAAATTAAGTTACAAGTTATTGATAGTTTTCACAGCAAACATAAAGTAGATGATTTTTTTTATGCAATTAAAAATTTTCCTTTCCATTATGATGTTATAAGGCTCATAAACATGTGAAATCGTTTATATTCGACTTTATCATTTGAGATTAGAAGTTAGATATAATGATGAAGCTAGGCAATTTATGAAACCTACACTTAGAGTGTATTTGAGTTGGGTGTAGCTTTGACTTTGAGGTATTTAATTTTTGGTGGATGAATGAGCATCAAAGTATATTTTTACATTTCTAGATTGTGTTAGAAAAAAGATAGGAAAAAGTAACGGAAGAGAAAAATATTTAAAAATCGTGAAAATTTTGTGTATTTAGGGAAAACAAAAAAGGCTTCAAGATGGTATACGAACGGTCCCAGACATTAGATCTTAATGCTAATACTTATGAAATTGAACAAATTTTATTGTGAACCTCTTTCAGCAATCACACTTGCCTCGTAGAATGGTTTCCTGTTGTGTTTTGAATTGATTACTTCAGATTGGAAAGATAACAATGCTGCAAGAGCTTTTCTATTTATTTCTTTTGCAGAATCTTGATTCTCTTGCTTGCCATTGATATTGAGTTCATCATCACTTTTTTGTTATCTCTTATGTTTTCGAACATGGAGAAATATCAATCGTGTACTCTCTTGGAAGAGCTACCAGGACAGTTCTTAACTTACATGCAGCACAGGGATATCAAACCTCATTTTGCAAATGTTCATTCTTCTCACATATATTCTTGATGATTGACGATGGGCTTAAGTCAAGAAAACTGTGAAGAAAAAGGGAAAGATGATGACTGGCTATAGACACAGATGAGAGAGATTGTATGGTTGAGTTTTTCTCATTTTATCAATAAACTTTTACTTTGTCTATTTTTGTTTGTAGTTAAATTTGGCAAACTAACTCACACAAATTACATGTATTCATGCTTTATAGAGTTTGAAATAGGCAAAAATTCCCATAGAAACGAGAACATATAGAATTAGAGTGATTTAAATTATCGGATTCCAATGTGGATCGGAAGATCTAAAATTTGTAGGGACAAAATAATAGTTCATAGGTACAAAAACGATAAGAATAAAAGTTTACAGACAATATTGAGAAAAATTAAAATGGTTTATGTGTATTTATAATCAATCTCTCTAAATACTTTTATGAGAAATTTTGTGAATTCTCTTGTATCTCTAATTTGTGAATTCTTTTTTATCTCTCTATCTCTATCTCTACCATTCTAAAAGTGTCATAGGAGGTTAGGTGATTTACACTTTTTTGGTTTCTTATTTTTTGAACTACCTAAAATGCCCATTCGTTAGATGAAGTATTAATTTTGGGTATAATGAAATATTGTCTTTCTAACGACTTTTGATATTCCTAAGTTAATAATAATTGTCAAAAAGTTAAATAAAGGATATTATAAATTAAGTAGAAAGTACAATAATGGGAGCTTAATACATGAAGGAGTTAAAAAGTCTTTGGTTATTAGATAGCTATTTGAAAGTTAAATAGAAGATAATAAAATTACATGAAGTTTGTAAGTGACATTAAATATGAATTTTGGATAGTAAAATTATTTTGTTTCCAAAAGGTAAATAAAAAAATTAAACAAATTCAAGAAAATAAATGACTAAAAAAATATAAGATAATTGATAACTAATTAAAGTTTACAAATATTGGAAAATGATAAGAATTATATAGAGAAAATATTAGCTTTAGAAAAATTATTCGTTAAGGAATATCAATAAAGAAGTAAATATTTTATTTGAGAGTTAATAATTTGATGGAGGATAATACAAACTATATAAATAAAATAATAAGTGAGATTACTTATAAAATATAATTAACATGAAGAAGAAAACAAAAATTTTATTTTAGAGTTACATAAAAGATTACATAGAGAAATAATTAATTCTACTTTTAGTATACCTAAATTAACAATAGTAGTCCGAAGTTAAATGTAGAATATTAAAATTTAATAGAAAGTGAAATAATACGAGCTTAGTACAAGGAGGAGTTGTGTCTTTGGTAACTACAAAAAAATACATGTTTAACAACGGAATTATCTGTCGGTATATTCTTATTGCAGACGGAGCAAAGACCGTCAAATGTTTTTTGTCGGCAGCAACTGTTACCGATGATAATTCCGCTAGTAATAATTGTTACTAACACAGTTAACGATATAAAGTTATTGAATCGTTGGGGCCAACCTCGTTGACACTTATTGAAGCTCAAACTTTGTCAGTAGCGAGTATTAACAGTAATTGTCACAGTTTGGAATCCGTCGGTTTAAATAACCGACACAGGCTACTGACGACACTCTCCGTTGGTAAGTAATAATTAAAAAAAAAAAAAACTTACCTATGGCAGAACTGTCGCGATTAACATCGATAAGTTTTTATATGTAAGTTATAAGACAGATAAAAAAACTACCTAAAAAGCAATTACAAACCAAACCCAAAAACTTACCTACGGTGGGAGACAAGTGTTTGCCAAGTGGTTATACTCGAATATTCGCCTCATGTGCTTGTCAAAGGCAGCAGAGACGTTGGAAACAACAGTCTTCACCCTCCGTATCATCTTTTGCTTGGTATCCGCACAACATTGCCCGATTGGCACACCTCTACAAGATGGGGCTCGACTATTCTTGGCTCTGAGATGAGCTACCTACAAACTAACTCCATATAACAGCCCTAAGCTCATGCCACCAGCAGCTATGGCCATAAGCGGAGATCATCGGGCATAGCAGTGCCTGTTGTTGCAGCTTCATCCTCGACCTTCTTCTTCAACTCGTGAAATTTCTCCTACATTATAAAAAATGTTAGTTAGATAATAATAAGTCATAAAAATTTATATAGACTTTAAAGTTATAAAACTTTTATCATATAGCCTTAAGTTTTCACTAAACTTATGCATAACTCTGCAGAATGAAAATCTACATACTCCCTCTTCTTCTCTCCTGAGTGATGCTTGTGGAGCTCTTCCAACTCCATGCTCTTCAAGAACCAGTCAGGTAATGCGACTCGCAGCAAAACAACAATATAATTAATATATTTTTTGTTACTATTAATTAATCGAAAGAAGTAATATTAATGAAAGTTATTGCCTTTTTCAAGAGAGACTCGGTGAAAGAGATGGACTCACTCATGTGCTTTACGGATCCTTGTCCCTCCCATCCCTTATTCCTGTTCTTCTTATTCTGTCCCCCATCAAATCCCTGATCCTCGCGATACATTTTCCCTCCCATGCTTCTCGAACCTTTGAGATGGGTAATGCCCGGTCCCATATACATTTTTTTTTTGCATTCAATGAAAACACATAGATTAGAGACATAAAAAAACTAAATACATGTAAAAAAAATTATAAGATTTATTTCATTTACCTAAAACTTTCCCCACCATAAATCTCAAACCTTTGGGGGGACTTAAGTCCATGTACAATATGGCCCCATGAATCTCTCTTGGATAGTAGCTGTGATGGCGCCAGTGGCTCTAAAAGATGGATGTAATCTAATTCCTAAAGATAAGGTTAATATATATTACAATTTAATTATGAGAAGTATATAAAGTGAAGTTAACTTACTGATCTACATTAACATCCAATGACTCTCGAGTATCACTGGAAGTCGCCTATCAAGCCGGAGGACCCGTTTGCTTTGTCTCGGGAGCTGCAGAAGAAGGGGTCGGCTATGTCGTGGGATGGTAGATGTACTGGGAACCTTGTTAGCAGTTGGAGTCTCTATCTGCTTTGTTGTGGTATATAGGTCGGCTATGTCGTAAGAGGGGTAAGCTGTGTCTTCATTGAAGGTAGAGGAGCTAGCGAGGGAATAAGTGTCAGAAGAGTCAGTGTCCCCATCTGCTTTCCTAATGTCGAAGCCTCCTCAATATACTTTCTTTTCTGTCCTTGGGCCGTTGACATTTAAACTTATTATACATATACCTCCACCGTGTATATGATGGAGAATATGCCACCAAAATTCTCACGAACAAAACTATAAGAAAATAAGAGAATAATATTAAATTTTAAACTTAAACTTAAACTATTTAACTTAAAGTAATTAAACTACTTAAACTAAAATCTACACTTTTTTGCAAGTTTTCCCCATTAATTTAATAACGTTATATGTTACAAATCATAGAACTCACAACTGATACATTGACCTTTATGTAGCTTTCAAAGTGGAGATAAGTTATGTAGGTTTCTCATTTTAAGCTTACAAATCCTAGCTCATGTCACTACAAAAAGCCAATATAGTGGCAGTTTATTTGTGATGATTTTAAAACCCATACGAAAGGCTTAAATTTGCGACGGTTTTTGAACCGTTGCTAAATAATTCAATTTTGAGGCAATTCTCAGAACCGTCACTAAATCGTTCAATTTGTATGGTTTGAACCCCCACTAAATTTTCCAAGAAAATTTTATTTATTTATTTTCTATAATCTTTTGGGGGAGAAATGATTTAGAATATAAATGGAGACATTCCATAAATCCCAAATTTCTTTTCTTCTTACGCTTCTGCCTCTCCTTGTTCTTTAACACAGCTGATGACTGCGGTATTGGAACTCCCAAACACCCAAATGCTATAAATCCCATATTCAGATCCACACTGAAACCCAAAAGTTAACCCTTATAACACGTGGATGCTTCTACAAAGAAGATGAACGACGAACCGATTTCTCACCTAACTTCAATATTTGCTTATACTAAGGTCAATTTCGTGAAAAAAATTCCCTTATACGAATAGTGATTCTAAATTAGTAGTTTCCTTTTACAGATTTTGAAATGAGCACCAGGCCTTTTGGGTTCTTCCACGAAGAAGCAGACCTTCTTGGTTTCACACGAAGAACCTTTAGAACTCTCATCTTCTTTCAAGAAGGCAAACAGCGGACCGAGTTATGCTTTCAAGAACACCCAACATAAATATCTTCTTATATAAAGGTAAAATTTCATCAAAAGAAAGTTATTTTTGTCATCTTTCTACTTCTAAATCTGTTAATTTCTTTGTAGATTTGGAGATGAGCATATATAATATTTCAAGATGCCGAACATTTGACAAAGTTCTCCTTTGAAGAACACCCAACATAAAAATCTTCTTATACAAAGGTGAAATTTCATTGAAAAATGTAGGCTTGTTGGGCCGATTGTTCACACATTTTCTTTTGCCTTCCAACCTAATTTCTTGACCCTATGATGAGTTTGACCAGGCCTCACAAATAGGATTGAGTACTTTTTCTTTTAACCCTAGATGCCGGGTGGGCGGGGCTGGCAACAACCCAATCTTTTACTGTGTCTTCCCCAGGTGACTTGGCTGTTGGTTTTGAAAGAGTCTTCCACGTAACCTGGCTGCTGTTGTTGAACAAGTCTACGTTAGATGCTCTATAAATTCTCTCATCCTCACTATTGCTGACAGACCAACTCTGTATGAACCCTTCTTACGTTACTTTTCTCTCTTCTTCTTCTCTGCAGTTTCTTATCCCTCTGTTACTGCATGTTCTCTATGAATTCTTCTGTTGCTGCCCCTGTTAGTCACCATTCTTGGTTGACTGCGTGCTTGGATGGCTTGTGAGAGAGAGAACCAAGAGTGAGACATTAGATTGTTCTTGTGTGACGCTCATCCATTGTTCTGAGGGTTTTAATCGAGAATGGCTATAGGATTTGTCATGTATTCCATGATTTCCACCCGTCTTGATATTGCTTATACCATAAGTCTTTTGAGCCGTTTTATGCCTAACCCAGGTAGGGATTAATGGGCCGCTCTTAAATAGCTGTTGAGGCACACTAATGGGACTATTGATAGAGGCTTGCACTATCATAATTGCACCAAACAATTTGATTTTGTTGGTTATGTTGACTTTGATTTTCCAGGTGATAGAGAAGGTAGAAAGTCTACCACTTCTTATTACTTTACCCTTGCTGGTAATTGTGTTTCTTGGAAATCACAGCTGCAGCCTGTAGTCACTCTTTCGACTACGGAGGTTGAATATATTGCTGCCACGGAAGCAATTAAATAAGCTATTTGGCTTCAGGGTCTTTTATCTGAATTGCATCTTTTACATTCTAAAGCTGTCATATTTACTGATAGTCAGAGCTGTCTTCATTTGTGTAAAAATCCTATTTATCATTAAAGGATTAAACATACAGATGTTAAGTATCATTTTATTCGAGAAAATATTTCAAATGGTATTGTTAATATAGACAAAATTAGTGCTAAAGATAATCCTGCTGATTTAGGTACTAAAGTGGTGAAAACTAACAAGTTTGCTCTGTGTAGGGATCTTAAACATATTAATGCAGGTTGATTGTTTTGGCTGGAGAGTTAACTAAAATGTGTTCAAGGTGGAGCTTGTAGGCCTTTTGGGCTAATTGTTCACACATTTTCTTTTCTTTTCCAGCCCAATTTCTTGACCCTATGATGAGTTGGACCGGGCCTCACAAATAGGATTGAGTATGTTTCCTTTTAACCCAAGATGTAGGGCAGGCCGGGCTAGCTACAACCCAATCTTTTACTGTAACTTCTCCAAGTCACTTAGCTGTTGGTTATTGAATGAGTCGTCCAGGTAACCTGGCTGTTGTTGTTGAATGAGTCTACCTTAGATGCTCTATAAATACTCTTAGCCTCACTATTGCTGACAGACCAACTTTGTGTGAAGCCTTCTTACGTTACTCTTCTCTCTTCTTCTTCTCTATAGTTTCTTATTCCTCTGTTACTGCCTGTTCTTTGTGAATTCTTCTATTGCAGGCACCGTTAGTCGCCATTCTTGCTTGACTGAGTGCTTGGGTGGCTTGTGAAGGAGAGAACCAAGAGTGAGAGGTTAGATTGTTCTTATGTGAGGCTCATCCATTATTCTGAGGGTTTTTATTAAGATTTAGAGTTTATAGCAAAACCGGTCATCTAGTTTTGCTCCTTGTCATCTTTTTTTGGCATCCCAATATCTTTGTTACCCTCTTTTACACAGAAACTGGTCATCCAGTTTTGAAAACTGTCGACTGGTTTTAGAGTTGGTTGTCTAATTCTGTCTGTTATGGCAAAAATCGGACGATTTTTGCCAGTTTCATCCGATTTTTTTTATCTGTTTTGTAAGTACTTTAGATTGAAGAAGAATCAGTAGTCTGTTGTTCGGACTTCTCATCCGATTTTGGAGAGCCATTTTGAGAGTTGTTATTTGGTTGCATCATCCGTTATTGTAATAGAATGGATTTATAATATGTTTGTTTTTTCGCTGCTTTTGTAATAGTTAGTAGGAGGTTTTGTTATGTAACAAGGCTGGTCACCAGGTCCGATTCCTTAACAAAAAAATTTATTTCTACTGTCTCACTACTTGTAAATATGTTATTTCCTTTGCAGATTTTCTCCAAATTTCTAGTTCAAGATTAAATTTCCTCCAGATTTCTCTTTGTGTATCTTTCTTCTTCTTTAAATTTTTTGTTTCCATACTTTAACTGATATGATTCTTATTGTACAAAAATCAAAGCCTTCAATCTCCCAAGGACCTTTTTCCTTCGATAGGAGTGTATCTTCCTTCTTCTTTAAATTTTTTGTTTCCATACTTTAACTGATATGATTCTTATTGTACAAAAATCAAAGCCTTCAATCTCCCAAGGACCTTTTTCCTTCGATAGGACTTGATCTCCTTCAGTAACATACATCTATAGTTCAACCAAAACTATGAACAAATGTTTATGAAGAGGATCTTTTTCTCAATTGCTAAAAGAACAATAGGGCTGGTTACCCACTACCTAATTAGATCAATTGAAGAAGACCTAAACTCTAGAACAAATCACAAGGATCACTAAAAAAAAACACTAAGATAGCGACCGCTTGCATTGATCACAGTTAGCGACAACTTTGCGACCGATGAAGACTGTTGCAAACTTAGCAACCATGTTAGCGACCAATGTGATAATCGGTCACTAAGTTTTACAAAATAGAGAGAGCTAACTGACCGATGTTCTTTGGATTGAAGAAGAATCGGTTGTTTGTTTTTCGGACTTCATCCGATTTGAAGAGCCATTTTGAGAGTTGTTATCTGGTTATTGTAATAGAATAGATTTATTATATGTTTGTTTTTTCGCTACTTTTGTAATAGTTAGTAAGAGGTTTGTTATGTAACAGGGCTGATCACCAGAGTCCGATTCCTTAGTAGTGGTATCAGAGCCAGAAGGAGATTTGATCTGTCTGGTGTCTGTTACATTCCTTCATCGACGCAGATGTCATCCGAAACCCCCCGGGTTGCTTTTCAAACTCACGGGAACTGTTGAGTTCTGTGAATCTGGCACAAGTTACTATTACTGCTTTCCGCTTTCCTTTCATTTAAAGGTTTATTATCTAGAGATATATTTTCCGCTATTTAGATCTCTGTTCACGAATCAAAATTTTGAGATTTCTGTTTTTCTTTGAAAAACCAAAACCCAAGCCTGGCTTGAGTCCTATTGAGACTCCAAATATATGTGTCTTGGTGATTTTCTTATTTGATTGTGAAAATTTTTTTTTATTATCCGTGATCATTGCGATTGATTTATTGTCTATTTGGGGACTGTTGCTCAGCCTGTGTTTATTTATACTATTTCTCTGTTGATCATCTGTTTTGTGGTTGTTGCTCAGTCTTTGCTATCTGTTGATCTATTGTGAGTTTATTATCTGTATATTGCCTGTTTTTCTAGTTGTATTGTTTTTCCGAGCTGTTTTTGTGTGACAGAACTTTTTCTTAAATCTTTTATTTTTCGTGCTTCTGATTACTCTTATTTGCCACTTTATAACATGTCTGTTCCAAAACTTGAAACAAACAAGTTCAATGGAAAATCTGATTTTGGAATGTGGCACAGAAAAATGAAAGCTATTTTAGTCCAAAACAAAATTGCACCCGCTATTCGTACTCTTGACAAGTATCCGAAATCTTGCACAGGGGAAACACTAGTTGAAAAACTTAATGATGTACATAGCTATCTCACCATGCATTTGAAAGATAATGTTTTAAGAGAAATAAATGAAACAGACAATGCTTATGAAATCTAGATAAAAAACTTGAAAAACTTTATTTAGGAAAGTCTTTATCAAACAAAATCTATTTAAAGGAACAACGCTTTGGTTTGAAAATGTGCGGGTCAAAATCCCTTTCTGAAAACTTGGATGATTTAAATAAAATTGTTTTAGAACTCCAAAATGTTTGAGAAAATGTTTCTGATGAAAACATTGCTGTTATTTTCTTGAATGCTTTGCCTGAGTCATTTAATGATGTGAAATTTGCTATCAAGTATGGCTGAGATAACTTGACTCTTTCTGATGTGAAAAACGCTTTGAAATCAAAAGATTTAGATTTGTGAAGAGAAAATAAAACAAACGGAGAGAATCTTTTCGTGAGAGGGAGGGTTGACCAAAGAGAACATTTTATTCACCGCTCTAAAAGTAAGGGGAGGTCTAAATCTCGAGATAAGAATAGAGTGAAGTGTTTTTACTGTAGCAAAGATGGTCATATGAAAAACAAATGTTTTAAACGAATCAAAGATGAAAAGTTACGTAAACAAGGTAATGGGAAGGATAAAACTGACAAAACACACGATTTTGAACAAGATAGTAATCCTATGATTTCTGAAGTTTCGCGTATCCCCTTCCCCATGTACCTCTAAAGTATCTGATGAGTGGATTCTTGATTCTGGTTGCACTTTTCATATGAGACCCAACAAGCATTGGTTTTATGATTTTAAAACCCTTGATCTTGGAAAAGTTTTTATAGGAAACAATAAGGTTTGTGATGTCAAGGGAACTAAAAATGTTTTTATCAAAATACATGATGGTATGACTAGAAAATTAACTAAGGTGAGGTATGTGCCTGATCTTAGGCGGAATTTAATATCCCTTGGAGTTTTTTATACAAATGGCTATTCCTAGAAATCTAAAAATAGGATTTTATGTGTTTGTAAAGGATCTCTAGTCATGCTCAAAGGTTTTAAGAAAAATGGTTTGTACACCTTACTTGGAAAAACTATTTGTGAATCATCTGCATTATTTTCTGAAACTATTCCAGAAAAGACCATGTTGTGGCATCGGCGGATTGGCCACATTAGTAGAAAGGGTTTGCATTATTTACACAAACAAAATCTTTTAAATGGTGATAAAATCACTTTTTTAAATGTTTTGTGATCATTATGTTCTTGGCAAACTACACAAACTCAATTTTTCCACGGGTACACACAAATCCGCTGCTATTCTTAATTATGTGCAGTGTGATCTATGGGATCTTGAAAAGGTACCCTCTTATGGTGATAATGTTTATTTCCTTTCCGTTTTTGATGATTTTCTCGCGCATGTTAGGGTGTTTCTTTTGAAAACCAAAGATCAAACTTTTCAAAAGTTTAATGAATAGAAACGTTTTGCTGAAAATCAAACAAGAAATAAACTAAAGGTCATAAGAACATATAACGGTTAGGAATTTTGTAACAAAAAATTTCATGATTTGTGTGCTTTGCATGGTATTGTGCATCATAGAACCATTAGGCACAACCCTTAATAAAATGGGATAGCTGAGAGGATGAACTGAACCATTATGGACAAGGTTAGGTGTCTTTTGGTGTCATCTGGGGTACTTAAACCTTTTCGGGGAGAGGCTATTAGTATAGCAGTATACTTTATAAATAGTTCTCCTTCCATTGCCATAAACTTCAAAACTCCGATAGAATTGTGGACTGACCAACCACCAAACCATTCCAACCTTAGAGTGTTTGGGTGTGATGCTTTTGCACATCAAAGGGAAGGGAAGTTAGACCCTAGGTCTAAGAAAAGAGTGTTTATAGGCTATCCTAGTGGGGTAAAGGTTTACAGAGTGTGGCTCAAAGGTGAACCGAGTGTAAGGGTAGTTATGAGTAGAGACGTAGTCTTTAACAAAATAGACATGCCCTATCTTAAAACTAATCCTGAGAGTTCTACCAATATACCCATAGTTGGGAACATTCCTGTGGAGGTGGAGGACACCTCCGAACCTCCTCAAGAGCACACACTAGAACCCGAGCTAAAACCTGAAACAAATAAGGAGTCTGTTAACCCAACTAATGTTCCCGAACCCGAACTAGGTAATCTGATGATGAGGAGGATCATTTAGAAGCACAAACATAAGTCCTTAGAGACTACCAATTGTCGAAAGAAAGGGCTAGAAGAGTGATAAGGGAATCTTCTAGGTATGATTTTTTATACATCGTTTCTTATGCTTTTGCTGCTGCATTATTTGTTGAAGAGAAAGAACCTGTATGTTTTTCTGATGTGTTAAAGAGTCCTAATCGCTCTTTGTGGATGCATGCTATGAATGAAGAAATGTCTTTCTTGCATAAGAACAAAAGTTGGGTGCTAGTTCCTAGATTATCTAAACAAAAATTGATTGATTGTAAATGGATTTTCAAAGTTAAAGAATCTGAATCTGTTAATGAACCTCTAAGGTTCAAGGCTAGATTGGTTACAAAAGGTTTTTCTCAAGTTGAAGGTATTGATTTTAATGAGATATTTTATCCTGTTGTGAAGTGTAAAACTATTAGAATTATGCCTGCTATTGTTGCCTTCTTTGATCTTGAGCTTGAACATTTAGATGTTAAAACTGTCTTTTGCATGGTGAACTTGATGAAACTATTTACATTCGCCAACCACCTGGTTTTGAGGTGAAAGGTAAGGAGCATATGGCTTGTCTATTAAAGAAGTCCTTGTATGGGCTTAAGCAATTACCTAGACAGTGGTATTAAATGTTTGACTCTTTTATGCTTAAAACTGGTTTTGTTAAAAGTAATTATGATAGTTGCTTGTATTTTTTGGTGATACTGTTGATAATGCGATTTATTTGCTCTTTATATAGATGATATGCTTATTGCCTGCAAGAATATAGATAAGATTATGCATTTGAAATCTTTATTGAAATTAGAGTTTGAGATGAAGGACCTTAGATCTGCCCCTAGAATTTGAGGTATGAACATTGATAGGGTTAGAACTGATCGTTCTTCATTTATATCCCAAAAGTCCTTGCAGAAAATTGTTTCGAAATTTTCTGTGCATTTGTGTAAGCCTGTTTGTACCTCTCTTGCAAGTCATTTTCAGATTTCTTCAAAAACTAGTCCCAAAACTGAAAATGAGAAGAAAGATATGGCCAACATCCCTTATAGAATGGCTATAGGATTTGTCATGTATTCCATGATTTCCACCCGTCCTGATATTGCTTATTCCATAAGTCTTTTGAGCCGTTTTATGTCTAACCCAGGTAGGGATTAATCGGCCACTCTTAAATAGCTGTTGAGGTATACTAATGGGACTATTAATAGAGGCTTGCACTATTATAATTTGACCGAACAATTTGATTTTGTTGGTTATGTTGACTCTGATTTTCCAAGTGATAGAGAAGGTAGAAAGCCTACCACTTCTTATTACTTTACCTTGCTGGTAATTGTGTTTCTTGGAAATCACAACTGCACCCTGTAGTCGCTCTTTCAACTACGAAGACTGAATATATTGCTGCCACGGAAGCAATTAAAGAAGCTATTTGGCTTAAGGGTCTTTTATCCGAATTGCATCTTTTACATTCTAAAGCTGTCATATTTACTGATAGTCAGAGCTGTCTTCATTTGTGTAAAAATCCTATTTATCATTAAAGGACTAAACATATAGATGTTAAGTATCATTTCATTTGAGAAAATGTTTCAAATGGTATTGTTAATATAGACAAAATTAGTACTAAAGATAATCCTGCTGATTTTGGTACTAAAGTGGTGACAACTGACAAGTTTGCTCTATATAGGGATCTTTTACATAATGATGCAGGTTGATTATTTTGGCTGGAGAGTTAACTAAAATGTGTTCAAGGTGGAGCTTATAGGCATGTTGGGCTGATTGTTCACTCATTTTCTTTTCCCTTCCAGCCCAATTTCTTGACCCTATGATGAGTTGGATCGAGCCTCACAAATAGGATTGAGTATTTTTCCTTTTAACCCAAGATGCCGGGCAGGACAGGCTAGCTACAACCCAATCTTTTACTATATCTTCCCCCAGGTCACTTGGCTGTTGGTTATTAAATGAGTCTTCCAGGTAAACTGGCTGCTGTTGTTGAATGAGTCTACATTAGATGCTCTATAAATACTCTCATCCTCACTAATGCTGACTGACCAACTCTGTGTGAAGCCTTCTTATGTTACTTTTCTCTCTTCTTCTTCTTTGTAGTTTCTTATTCCTTTGTTACTGCCTGTTCTCTGTGAATTCTTCTATTGCTGCCGTCGTTAATTGCCATTCTTGGTTGACTGAGTGCTTGGGTGGCTTGTGAAGGAGAGAACCGAGAGTGAGAGATTAGACTGTTCTTGTGTGAGGGTCATTCATTGTTTTGAGGTTTTTGATCGGTATTTAGAGTTTACAGCAAAACCGGTCGTCTGGTTTTGCTCCTTGTCATCCGTTTTTTGCGTCCCAATATCTCTGTTCCCCTCTTTTACACAAAAACTGGTCATCCGATTTTGAAAAATGTCGACTGGTGCCGGAAAAGTGTAATTTATGATTAAGGATTTGATTGTATTATGTTATATAATAATATTGAACGAATAGAGAAGAGGGTGATAAAAGAGAAAGGAGGAGGTAAGAGGGGAAAGTTCTCTCTCCCAAGATTTATTTGAAAAATTGTTATGATAATTGATGATGGATAAAAAAACTGAGTTGTGAAAATAAAATGGCAAGAAATATAGTAGTAGATATTTAGGGAGTTTTTTTTTTCTTTATTTCTTTTTCTCAAATTTTATGTATAAAGACCATAAAGCAATCAGGGGCAAAAAGCAGTAGTTGCTGCTTCTTCTTTGTTTATTTTTATTTTTATATTTTCATTATATTACTTATCCATACTTTTGTTTTCTCATTCTTTTTTTCTTGGTTTTGAATATTATACAGTTGGTTAAAATCATCAAAATTTTGTGTATTTAGTTCCATAATTTTAGACCCTTTCTCTTTTTGTTATTGTGTTATTATGTTATTTCCTTGTGATTCTTAAGATGCAACAAATCGAGATCCCAAATGGGAAGTTCATTGCTCATTTTCTTGATTCATAGAAGCTTTTCTGGCCTCATAGCATATGATTAAGCTTTTTTGGGTTCATAGTGAATTGAAAGCATGTGAGACTTTGTGTTGTAGAGGCATGTTTATTTTATTTATTTGGTAAGATTATGGAAAGGTGATAAGTACATATTTGTCTATATTTTTTTATGTTAATTTCATCGTTTTCGGTGTTTTTAACATATAAAAGTATAGATTTTAGCTAAATATCTCTTACTCTGCCCTCTGGAAGTGAAAACAATGAAAGGAAAAGAAAACGATCAAAAACAACAAAAACGGAGCTGTCGGCAGCGAGACAGCAACCTACCACGCGCGGTAGGCTGACCTACTATTGCCGGTAGGTTCCATGGCACAAAAAGGCATTGGTAACGAGACCTGCCACGGGCGGTGGGCCTCGCCTTACTGCGGACGGTAGGCCTCGCCCTACCGTCGGCGGTAGGGTATGTTAGCAAGAGACATTTGAGTCTAAAACAAACTCGGTTTTCTTATATTTCACTCCAATTTCAACTTACTTTTCTTGTATCTTTCACCTCTATATAATGGGTCTTTTTGCAGCTATTTCTGACATGTTTTGGATATAATTAGATAAATAGATATACAATTTGGGATTTAGATCGGATTAGTTAGGTTAGGTTAGATTGGTTAAACGCTTCTTAAATTCAAGCTTTTATACATTCAATTAGTTAGTAAGTTTCAAGATTTCTCCAATTTACTTTCTTGGATTCAAGAATTGAAGATTTATTTCAAGATTTCGATCTTCAACTTGGCGACTCAAAAGATGAGCTTAGGCGACATTCGAGATTTCAATTGTGGCTTCGATTTCAATCCTAAGCTTTCTTTTTTCCTTTCTTGTTATTGAATTTTATGTTTTATTTTAGTTTTATTATAAAAATAGTGAGTAGTTCTTTTTGTTTGGATTGGGGTTGATTTCTTTATTTTGATGTTTGTCTTAATTTAAGTTGTCTTTGAATTGCGTTTGTTTGTAATTTAATTGTTGGGGGATTACATTATTCGCAAGGTTGTTTGGAATTAAAAAAGGAAGAACAATCTAGAGAAACCAATTGGGGATTAATTGGGGCAATTGACTGGAGATACGATATTACACTTTTACATCTTTTAAATCACCTAATTTTAATGCAATCATAATTTGTTGGGGAGAAAAGAGATTTTTCTCTAAGGGTTAGTGAGTAGGGTGGCTTTTTCCTAGAGATAGGGACCGATTTGAGTGATGACCCAACTTAATTAATTCAACATTGTTTTCATTAAAGTTTTTCCAATTGAGTTAGTAACAAGAATTAGGAGCATTCCACCATCCAAGCTCTTGTTTTTATTAATCTTTTAAAAATCGTTTTTGTTAGTTGCTTTCTTTAATTATTCCAATTTTAAGTTTTTATTTCTCAACGCGACATCATCTTTTTATTAAACCATAGAAACAAGATTACTACTTGATCCTTCGTCCGTCCTTGAGAGATTCGGCACTCGAGTTGAACTCACCTCTACTTTGTTATGTGCACTTACCTTGCACTGTAGCGATTAGGATTTCACTTTGTTTTAAGATTTTAAACATCAAAAGGATAATCTATTTTAGAAATACGCTTTTCTCAATTCAATGATAATAATAATGTTGGTCATTATCAAAGAGGGGTTGATTTAATCCAATATGGTCAAATTAGGAATTGTGATAAAATTACGAACCCCTAGAACCTAATCCAAGTATTCAATAAAATCAATCGAAGGAATAATTAAACCGTTGATGAAGGTCAAAGAGAAAGCCTCAAAACTTAAGAAACCAAGCGAAAACTCTCAAATTTCCTCTATCAAAGCTAATTCAATGTAAGCTATAAATGTATATTTATAGTGTTAGGGCTAAACTCTATATTGACTATTTATTTAAGACTCTAAAAGAGCAATTAGACCTTTAATTAACAATTGAAATAGAGTTTAAAAATTAAGATATACCCAAAATAACACATTTATTCAAAATCCAAGCCCTACCGTTGACAGTAGGTATACCCTACCATCGGCGGTAGGGTGTTTGCCATCAAGCCCTTTTATTCCAGAAACCTACCATGGAGGGTATGTACTGTGCCTACTGCCTACGGTAGGTCCTATTTTTGCCTCTCCTTGATTTGTTTCTCTTACAAGCGCCATTGGTTGATCCAAGTTTAGGCATTGAACCATAAGAAACTTAGGATAGTTTCCATCATCTTCCAGGCCTCCATTCTTGAACTTTAGGCTTTCCTCCATAGTTTCTTCAATTGCTATCATGAATCCATGAGCAACTTGATCATCATTCTCTTTATTTCTTTTTGCTCTTGGTCTTGTGATAGGTCCTTGAAGCTTTTCATGTTCTTGATCGTATTGGCTCATATAATTAACTCTTAAGATTTTCATAGATCCGGAAGTGGGCCCGCTTGAAAAAAAAAAAACTCCTCTAGAAGAAGAAGTGTCTAGCTTTTGGATTTTTGTTTGAGTCTGGAGTTGTAGCTTTGGATTAAAAAACATATGTATGGAATTTTTGTTGCCTCCTGGTCTTTCTTCTCATTAGATGATTACAGTGAATCTAGATTATTGGTTCTAATCAATCATTTCATCATTACATAAGCAAGTACTCTTAAAGGGGGGATGTACAAGAGTTTTGGCTAATTTGAAAACTTTTGAACAATATTTAATATAAACCCCTAATTTTGTTTGAAGAAGAATTTAATAACCCTTTTTAATAAAATGCTTAGCCAAATAAAATCTCTTTTATAAACAAGTATTAAACTTTAAACATGGAAGTAAAAGGCAAAGCACAAGGAAAAGAGATAGAATTTATAGTAGTTCACTCTCTCAATGAGCTGCATCCACTGCCTTAAGACTCAACTTAAGGATTTACCCTTCAAGGGTTTTGCGCTCAATCCTCAAAGTTTACACAAAACAACAATACAATAATTATCAAAGGATCATCCAAAGTATTTTTCACAAACCTTTAATCACAAGGTAATAAAGAAGAGTAAGGATGGAACAATGTTACCAAATAAGCTTGAGAAAAGAAAGATACAACTTAATAATTGTTTCTACGAGCTCCTCTTTTCTTCTTCTTTGATGGATGATCAATAATGAAGCTCCAAGACGTTTTTTCCTTTTTGCTTTTTGAGATAAAGATGTTTTGAAGAATGTACTTTAAAGCTCTTTAAATGTTCTTAAATGATCTCAAATTTGTTTTCAACTTCTTAGCATTTATTGCTGATAAAAAACTCTATTTATATGTGAAGGAAAAAACTAGCTGTTACTGTCTGTAATGGTTAAACTTTTAACAGTAAAAATAAAAAACTGGACGACCGGTTTCTAAAAACTGACGTCTGATTTCGTTTAAAAGGAAAATCGGATGAGTTTTTTAAAATAGGAAGACCAATTTTTGTTTTACAAGAAAAAATCTGCTGACCCTTTGGATGACCGATTTTTCTACAGCTTAGAGAATCGGACAATCAATTTTAAAATAGGACGACTGATTTTTCTTTTCCTTTGGAAAAATCGGATAACCAATTTTAAAATCGGATGATCCCTTTTTGAAAATGATAGAAAAATTTTGATATGTATTCTTGATACTCTTTGAAATAAGTAAACATTCAAAAACATCAAAACTTTATCAAGAATACTTAGTTTTTCAAGTATAGTTTGTAAAAACTATTTCTTCCAAGGAGCTACCATACTTAATCAAAAACCAAAGTAAAAGTTAGGGAGTTTTACAAAGTACCTTAGCATATCCCTAACTAAGCTTTGTCTTCAAGGCATCTATCTTGATCACTTCATCTTCATTGATTCTTATTGGCTTGAATGATCTCTTGCTTCTATTTGGAACACCCTTAAGACTTCTCTTGTACAACTTTTGTTGTTCTATATAAACTTTTATCTACTTATCACAAAGCATATGTTAATCATAATCAAAATATTATAAAAGTACCCTTAGGGCTTATAGTAAGGAACACAGATAAATTAGTCAAATTATGGTGTGACATCTACTTTTGAGGAGATTTAAGTATTTTATTCTACACGCAGTCATCTTGGAAATGATGTTAATCGGAACAGTCAAGCAATCATAGAGTTGAAGTTTAGACCAATTACTAGAGCTTGGATGAAGAAACTCAAGGCTTCCAATGGAAATGAGGATACTAGCACGGTAGCTTATGTGGAGGAACAACTTTCAAGAGTTTAGAGATCAAGGAGAGACTTCTAAGTTGTTTTCCATTTGTTCAATAAGCAAGAATCATTCAAGAAAGCTACTTAAAAGAGAAAATTGGCTAAAGTGTTGGAGAAGGGTACCCTACCGCTAACAGTAGCCCTACCCCTACCGTCGCCAGTAGGTTTCTGGACAAGAATAGTTGAAGAGTTTCTGCCCTATAGCCAACGATAGGTCTCACCCTACCGTCGTCGGTAGGGTTCGGCTTAAGGGATCGTTAATGTGATCTAATTGAGAGGTTTTTGTTATTTGGCTTGTCTTTTCACTTTTTAATCAAGGGTTTAATTAGTATTTTAAGTCATTAAGCTATAGGTTAGCTAGGGTTAGACTTTAGTTTATAAAGATCCCATTATAACTCTTTGTAAACTACTATGATGAATTTGCTGAAATTTGAGCGAGAATTCTCCAATAGCTTCTAGGTTTCTTCACCTTCTTAGACTAGCTTGCTAAGGGTTAATGTCCTTAGTGTTGTCACCAATTGTTGCCTTAGATTGTAGAATCTATGGAACAAATTGATCATTTTTAAATTCTTTTGATTAGTTGATTCACAGAGTTTCCGTTCTTTGAATCAATTATTGTTGGGTCTTCTAATTGTGTAGTTGGGGTTTTGAGGCCTTTGTTTCGTCAAGGTTCTAATTATCAATCTAGGAAAGAACTTTAGCCTCTCAATATTAGGTTTATGAGGCTTAAATCCTCATAGGTTTCTTATTGGAGTGTTGAGTTTAAAATCCTCAATAGAGGTTCTTCAAGAAAAGTAGGTGATCCTTGGAAAGGAGTAGAATCCAAGCTACAATCAAAAGTGGATCTACATCAAAGGGGTATCAGAGAAACCTCAAATTAAAGGTCAATTTGTGTTGTAAGTGTTTAAATTTCTCTGAAAATCATAAAAAATTTAGAATTATTTGATGATCTATAATATTCCCATGAAGAACATGCAAAAACTAAGTACAGAAAAATGGTTCCGAAAATCAATTGAACTTTGACTAATTAGTTGCGAAATTTCTTGACATTTTGTGATGGAGAAGTTTTCCTTTGAGTTAGGATTCAATTGAAATAAGTTTTACTCAATTTGTAGATCAATTGATTGGTCAATTGGATTGATTGGTGAAGTGTGTTTCGGATTCGTGACTTCAAAAAAAGTGTTGACCTTTGGGCATTTCTTATGTGATACTGATTCAATTCCAATGAAATTTGTTCTTAAATTCATCCTCATCGAGTTAGGAACCTTTTTGAATTGGTTTTATCTGATTTTGATTCGTATATTTTGAGATATCGTCGTTTTAGTAAAAGGTTGTCGTCATCCCCTGTTTTCTGGAAAAATTTTGCTAGTATTCTTTTGTTCTTTGTTTAGTCTAATTGTTTTGAATTACTTTGTTTCTAATTTCTAGTTGTTTCCTTCTGTGTTTCTAGTCTTTTGTTGATGATCAACCTTTTTTGTTGGCTCAATTCCATAGATTACATCCTTTGAAATTCATACACCTCAAGTGTTTGATATTTTGCCTCATTGAACACTTAACCAAATAAGTGCATTGATTGATTTACTTGCTTGGAATTGATGCTCTTGGTTTGAGTTGGCTAAGAGGTTGAAGGATATCATAGAGTCTTGAGTGTTTAAAAAAGGCAAGAAGGTGAGATTATATTGATAAAAGCCAATTAAGAGAGTTATACACGAGTGACTTGAGTGATCATCAAAGAGTGAAAACACTTAGGGAATGATTGGGAGGTTCTTTGTTTGTTTTCTTTGTTAAATTTGCAGGTTTTTATAATATCTAGAGAAGGTTAATACCCACTCAATCTCATCAAGAAGGAACAAGTGATCCGACAAGGATGAATCTCAATGAGACTTTGAGGTCTATGCAACAATGAATTGAAGGATTGACAAGACAATTCTACAGTGTTGCTAGAGATGTTGAAGAGCTTAAGAGGGGTAAGAGTAATTCTACAATCGAGCAAAGAGTTGGAGATAATTTTGGAGGAAATAATTCACCTCATCATCAAATATCTTATGACAATATGTCAAGGATACCATGACATGTCGGCTAACAACCCTTATCTATGTCATCAAGGTGGGTTTCAAGGAAGCCCACAAGCTAGAGGTGGAAGAAGGGAGGACAAGGTGGAAGAGGATATTATAGACCACATGAAGAGGTTCCAAGACATGAAGCATGGTGTGAGGATAATTTCTTTGACGATTTTGGAGAGGATCTTATTGTTGGCCAAGCAAACCGTGGTGGTTACTATGCTAATCGACCAAGGGGATAAGGCTCAAGATAAAATCAAGTGGAAGGTGCCAAGCTTCAAGGGTGATAGTGATCTAAATGTATTCCTTGATTGGGAACAAGTGGAGGACATTGTCAAGGTGACGCTAATCATAGCCAAATTCTTGGGTTATGCCTCCATTGTTGGGAAACAGTTGTCACCCAAAGGTTGAGAAATAGAAGACAATCGGTAGAAACTAGAGCATAATGAAGACACTCAAAAAGGAGAAATTTGTATCGAAACATTATTACAGAGAGCTTCATTACAAGTTGATAACTCTTAAGCAAGGCAACAAAAGTGTTGAAGAGTATAGGCAAGAAATGGAATTATATACTTTGAGATTGAGCTTGGAGGAAGACAAAGATGCTTCAATTGCTAGATTTCTAAGTGGCCTCAATAGGGACATTGCTAATCAACTAAAATTGTACTCTTACACTACTTATGAAAACATGTGTCATTTGGCTACCAAGATTGAAAATCAAAGGAAGAGAATTAGTTTCTCTGAAACTAATCTTCCTTCCTCAAGGATTGTGGTGCCCAAACCTCAAGCTTCAACCTACAAGAGTTGGCCAAAGAAAGAAGATTCACTTATGGTGGCTTTCAAAGATCATTCTAGGCCTAAGGTGGAAGAAGAAAGAAGTTAATTACCAATCCAACAAGGTGTTTCAAGTACAATGGTGTGGGACACATAGCCATAAATTGTCCTACAAAGAGAAACTTGATTTTTAATGAAGAATTGAATGGTTGGATTGAAAAGGAAGAAAATGATTGCTGAGATGATATTATTGACAAGGAGGAGAGAAATGAAGATCAAGAGATTGACTCTTTTGAAGCCGTTGAAGAGGGAATGAGCTTGGTGACCATTAGAGCTTTGTCTACTCAAGTCTTTGAGGAAGAAGCAAGCGTTCAAAGGGAAAACATCTTTCACACAAAATGCTTAGTGGGAGGTAAAGTTGCTAATATTATTATAGATACTGGTAGTTGCACTGATGTGGCTAGCACATATCTTGTTGAAAAGTTAAATTTACCTCTTCTTAAACATCCTAAGCCTTATAAGCTTCATTGGTTAAATGATAGTGGGGAAGTGAAGGTTAATAAGCAAGTGCTAGTACCTCTTACTAAGGGGTCATATCATGATGAAATCCTTTGTGATTTAGTTCCTATGCAAGCGGCGTATTTGTTACTGGGACGTTTTTGGCAATATCATAGAAAGGTTATCCATGATGGTGTGAAGAACACCTACACTTTTGAAAAGAATGGGAAAAAGTTCATGTTGAATACCTTGACTCCTAGTCAAGTCTTGAAGAACAAAAGAAAATGAGAGAAAAAGAGAGAGACTAGAGAGTGAGAAAAGGAAAAAGAGCATTGAAGAGGGGAAAAGAATTGATGAGAGAAAAGTGAGTATGGAAAAGGCTTGAGAGGAAAAATTGAATTAGAGATAAGAAAATGAGTGGCAAAAGAGTGATAGTGGAAAGAGAGAAAAGAGGTACTTCTATGCAAAAGAGAGTGAAATCATAGAAGCCATTGAAAAAGAAGAGATGGTTTTACTTCTCTATTGCTAACGTACTTTTGTATCTACTAATGATCATTAGTCTTCTTTGTCTAATGCTATAGTGAAGATTATTGAAGAATACAAGGATGTCTTCCTTGAAGAGGTGTCCAGTGAAATTGAGCATCAAATTGATTTGGTACTCGGAGCACTGTTGCCGAATAGACAAGCCTATAAGAGTTCCCCAGAAGAGACTAAGGAGCTAAGGAGACAAGTTGAGGATTTTCTCTCAAGAGGTATGTTCGAGAAAGCTTGACCCTTGTGCGATTTCTATTTTTCTAGTTCCAAAGAAAGATGGTACGTGGCGTATGTGTGTAGATTAGAGAGCCATCAATAATGTTATTATCAAGTATAGGCATCCTATTCCTATATTAGATGATCTACTTGATGAGTTGCATGGTTCACAAATATTTTCTAAAATTGATTTGAAATCAAGATACCATCAAATTAGAATGAGGGAAGGGGATGAGTGGAAAACGTCTTTCAAAACAAATTTTAGTCTTTATGAGTGCCTAGTTATGCCTTTTGGATTAATTAATGCTCCTAGTACAATCATGAGACTTATGCATTATGTGTTGATGCATTTCATTGGTGAATTTGTTGTTGTCTATTTTGATGATATCTTGATCTATAGCAAAACTTATGAAAATCATTTGCATCATTTAAGACAAGTTTTGTTAGTTTTGAGAAGTGAGAAGTTATATGCTAACCTTGGAAAATGTGAGTTTTGCTTGGAAAGGTGACTTTCCTAGGTTATGGGGTGAGCTCTCAGGGTCTTCAAGTTGATCAAGAGAAGGTGAAAGCAATCAAAGAATGGCCTACTCCCAAGATTCCATCTGAAGTGAGGAGCTTTCCTGGATTGACAAGTTTCTATAAGAGGTTCATCAAAGATTTTAGCACTATGGCTAGTCCATGGACGGATGTGATTAAGTAGATGAATGGCTTCAAATGGGAGGAGAAGCAAGAGAAAGCATTTGAGTTGCTAAAGGTAAGGTTGAGTAGTGCACCTTTACTTGCATTACCTAAATTTAACAAAATGTTTGAGATAGAATGTGATGCCTCGGGTTTGAGCATTGGAGGAGTTTTTTATGCAAGAAAAGAGGCCCTTGGCTTACTTTAACGAGAAGTTGACCGGTGCAGCATTGAATTACACTACATATGATAAAGAACTCTATGCACTTGTGGGAACATTGAAACATTGACAACATTACTTTTAGCCTATGGAGTGTGTGATGCACACCGATCATGAGCCCTTGAAGTTTCTTAAAGGACAACAAAAGCTGAACAAGAGGTATGCAAGATGGATGGGGTTTATTGAGACCTTTCCATACCGCATCCGATATCCGAAAGGTAAAGAAAACATTGTAGTCGATGCATTATCTAGAAAGTATACTCTTATCTCTACTTTGCAAGTTCAAACTCTTGGTTTTGAGATGCTTAAGGATTTTTATGCTAGTTATCTAGATTTTAAAGATATATTTGAAGATTGTTTGCTTGTGCCTAATGATAAGTATCTCATACATGATGGTTTTCTTTATCATGATGGTAGATTATGCATTCCATCTTGTTCCACTAGGTTTTTGTTGGTTAAAGAGGCTCATTATGGTAGCTTAATGGGACATTTTGGTAGTCTTAAAACTTATGATATATTGCATGAGCATTTCTTTTGGCCTCACATGAGTAAAGATATTGAAGATTCATTGGAAATTGTTTAGAATGTAAAAGGGCTAAATCTACTTCTTTGCCTCATGGTTTTTATACTCCTTTGGAAGTGCCTAAAGCTCCTTGGCTTGATATTTCTATGGATTTTATTCTTGGATTGCCTAGATAACCAAAGGGTATAGATTCTATCTTTGTTGTAGTATATAGGTTTTCTAAAATGGCTTATTTTATACCTTGCAAGAAAACCGATGATGCTAGTCATGTTGCAAACTTTTTCTTTACCTTGGTAGTACGATTTCATGATATACCTAGAACTATTATTTCGGATCGTGACACAAAATTTCTTAGTCATTTTTGGCGTGTTTTGTGGAGGAAACTGGGTACTAACTTATTATATTCTACAGCTTGCCATCCACAAATCGATGGCCAAACGGAGGTGGTCAATAGGACTATTGGGCAACTTCTTAGGGCCATCCTTAAGAAGAATTTGCGCCAATGGGAAGAATTCATTCCTCACATTGAGTTTGTGTATAATAGGGTTAGACATTCTATTACTTCTTATTCTCCTTTTAAGGTTGTTTATGGTTTCAATCCTTTAACTCCATTTGATTTGGTTCCTCTGCCTGTAGATCATGTTGTGAGTATGGATGGAAAACGGAAGGCGGAGTTTGTCCAAGAACAAGAAATTGGAGGCTTCACGAAATGTTGGAAGGAAATGTGTGGTGTTTGAACCCGGTAATTAGGTTTGGGTTCATCTTTGGAAGGAACACTTCCTTCTCAATGCAAGAATAAGTTTGATGCTCGTGGCGATGGACCTTTTTAAGTCCTTAAGTGTCTTAATGCTAATGCCTATAGAATTGATCTTTTGGGCGAATACGATGTTAGCTCCACCTTTATGTTTCTGATTTGTCTCCTTTTGATGTAGGTGAAGATTCAGGGATGAATCTTTTCAAAAAAAGGGCGGGTGATGTAGATCAGAAGAGTCAGCAATCATGGAGTTGAAGTTTGGACCAATTACTAGAGCTCCGACGAAGAAACACAAGGCTTCCAATGGAAATGAGGATAATGACATGATAGCTCACATGGAGGAAGCTTTGAAGAATAAGTTTGAAGAGTTTGGAGATCAAAGAGAGAGTTCCAAGTTGTTTTCCATTTGTTCAATAAGCAGGGATCATTCGAGGAAGTAACTTGAGGGAGAAAATTGGCTAAAGTGTTGGAGAAGGGCACCTTATCGTTGATGATAGCCCTGCCCCTACTGTCGCCAGTAGGTTTCTGGACAAGAAGGGTTGAAGAGTTTCTGCCTACCACTGACGGTAGGTCTCACCCTACCATTGCCAGTAAGGTTCGACTGAAGAGATAGTTAGTATGATCTAATTGAGAGGTTTTTGTTATTTGGCTGGTCTTTTCAGTTTTTAATCAAGGGTTTAATGGGTATTTTAAGTCATTAAACTATAGGTTAGCTAGGGTTAGACTTTAACCTATAAATATCCCATTATAACTCATTGTAAACAACTATGATGAATTTGCTGAAATGTGAGAGAGAATTCTCCAATTGCTTCTAGGTTTCTTCACCTTCTTAGACTAGCTTGCTAAGGGTTAATGTCTTTAGTGTTGTGAGCAATTGTTGCATTAGATTGTAGAATCTATGGAACCAATTGATCATTTTTAAATTCCTCTCATTAGTTGATTCATAGAGTTTCCTTTCTTTGAATCAATTGTTATTGGTTCTTCTAATTGTATAATTGGGGTTTTGAGGCTTTTATTTCCTCAAGGTTCTAATTATCAATCTAGGAAAGAACTTTAGCCTCTCAATATTAGGTTTATGAGGCTTGGACCCTCATAGGTTTCTTATTGGAGTGTTGAGTTTAAAATCCTCAATGGAGGTTCTTCAAGAAAAGGAGATGATCCTTGGGAATGAGCAGAATCCAAACTACAATCAAAAGTGAATCTACATTAGAAAATTAGAAGCACAAGTTTTTTTCAAAGTAGTAAGGGGCAAGTTGGAGAAGTTTTTCTCTACTAGTTGATTTTAGTATAACAAGCTCTTGTTGCCTATATAGATATTTTTTTTCCTCAATTAGTTGTTGGTCAATTAAGTAATTCCATCAATACACATTAAAACTTTCAGTTCTCAGGATTTTAGTCACCTAAAAGATGTATTGTTGTATTGTGTGTACGGGCACATTTAGTTTTTCATTAGAGTATAACTTGTTTGAATATCTTGGTGATTCTGTTCATGACTTTTGAAATTGATTTTCTATATATCTTAGTACTATGTAGCCATAGACATTGTCATTACAGCCATAGATTTTGACAAACATCTATTGTGGTTTTTTCTTTTACTCTTCTCCAATTTTCTAGTAGCTTCAAGGTGTAGAGCTAGATGAAGAACGGATAGCAGACCCCTAATTACTAGCTGAGGTAATTTCCAACGTATGTCATCAAATCTCTGTTCTTTGTTTGTTGTTTCTTCTCCTATCTTGGTGCATGATATCTCTTTCTTAGCCTCCCCATCATTATTCATGCTTGTTTCCGGTTAATTTTTCAGTGAATTGCACAAGAATACAAAAATTTCCTTACTAATAACAACCAATACTAGTTGGAGTGTTACCAATGTAGTATTGTAATCTAAAGCTTCTGGGACCCTTGGATAAGAGAGGTAAATTCTGGGAGCTTAAAATGACCATGTCATAGAACTTAATCTTCAAATAATCTCTTCTTCATCTTTCATATTCCTAGAGCTACTTTATGTGAGTTTTACACCAAGCTGCATAAGCATTCTGTTTGGCCCCTTTTGATTTTAACTAACAATTTTGTATACTTGAAACCTAGGAAAGGTTTGAATAATGGTTGAGAACATGTAATCTGAAGATACAAAATGAGGCAGGAACCTAGCAGAAGCATCTAAAAGTCAATGTCATAATGCTTTAGACTAATGGGGAGTACTGATTTAACTAAAATTCTTGAAGTAATGTTGGTTGAACTGTGAAATATGCTTGAAGGACAAAAAACTATGCATTACCATATTGGTTGAAACTTCTAATAAATTTGAACTAAAGGCATGGCTTGGAAAAATGTTGTATACTAGTCTGAATAAAATAGCATTAATGGTTACGGTACTTCTTGTAGCTCCAAAGTAATTGTTTTAAGGACTTATCTGGTTACTTAATATCTCCAAATTCATTCTTTTAAGGAATCATTTTCCCTTTAATCTGTAAAATGCATAGCTATATCTCATCAAGGAATTTCATCTGCTTTATCCACTCTTAATGCTCAGTGTGTTTCTGTTGCCATTGCTAATTGATTCAAATGAAATTTCTCTCTTCTCTTACCTTCAGTTTTTCAAATTAATGTTCCAGTGCCATTGAATTATGAACCTGATGGACTTTCTTGCCCGCTTCTTGTGTTGATACTTTATTAATGGTAGTTAAAGTTTTAAAAATGCAGAGAATTTTGAGGTTAATGACTTTTTGGAATTTACTATTATGCTTGGGTTAGTTTATTAATCCTCTAGCCTTTTATGGTCTTGTACTTTATTTAATAAATGGTTTAAGAGGGACTCATGTGATATTTGATGAGATAATTTCAAGTTTCAAAAAAGAATGAGTTTGTTTGTTTCAATCACAACATGGAAAAGCACTACTTATGTTAAACATTTTTGTATGCTTGAAGTGAATGAAAGATTTTTCGTCCAATACTTGTCTTGATGGATCCTAAGAATTTCTTTTCATTGAGTACAGTAGTACTTAACAGCTTTTTCCTTGAGTATTGGTGCCTTGAAAGATTTTTACTCTCCAATATTTGCTTTATTCTTGGATTATTATTCTTAAAGTTATTTTTGGTATTATTCCTGAAGTTGATGGGTCAGTCTAGTGACTCACTAATCTTTTGATGTGTCAAATTTCCATTAATACTGGAGGAATTCCTGTCTTCATAGTAAGTACTTCCACTTCTATGTTTTATGTTTGGTGAGAATCTTTGTTTCTCTTGAAAAACTAAGCTCAGTCCTATGTTGTCATCCAATTTTGTGCTGATAGTTTAGTCATAAATTTTTTCTATTGGTTTAGTCTTGACCCAGATATATGTATGGACTTAATGCATTGTCCAGTTCGGTTCTTGTTATTTGGTTGGTATTGTTGAACCTGTTTTCTATTTTCTTGTTTCTTTGAAACATATTGGTGAGACTTTGAATTTAAATGTGAGTAGTGGTGAGGTTTTTCTTCAAACCCAAGATAAAGCTGTACTTTTTCCATATTTCTTGTATGTAATATTTCAAGTTTTTTATGTATGTCATGCCACAAATTACTTGGAGCATATTGAGAAGGATGGAAATCGTGATGAGGCCCTAAAAGCACAATCCCCTTTGATGAAGCCAAGTCGTGGCAACGCTAAAGTGGACCTTAATTGAAGCTACAAATCCAAAATCAATTCAGAGCACTAGGTCTATATTTAAGTATTGTCTTGCAAGGTTGCATTAGAGCTAAAAAAGAAACAACTGATATGTTTATGCCTGGGGTTGTAGGTTTGGAGTAGGTAATTGCAGATCGACCAAGACTCTAATTTATAGATAAAGAGCATGATCTTTCTTTCTTTGAAATTATGACATCTAATCCTCTCTTGAATAATTATTGCAGTCTTGTAATAATTGTAGTCTTATATTTTGTTTCAAGAGAGGAGGGATTTCAAGCATTGATTATGATTGGATTTAGTTTTCATTTTGTAAGTTTTGTTGGATATGTTTTAATTTATTGTGATATATATATATATATATAGTGAATTTGATTAAGAAAGAATGATTAACATCTTTCATAGATTGATGTATGAATTTGCTAAATATGCATAAATGATTCTACTGCTTGCCGTTGAATCTTTAATTTTTTTTAAAAAAATGATGAAATTATTGCGGGGTTACAAACCGTCGCAAATAAATTTTTTTTTTTGAAAAATGAAGAAATTATTGAGGAGTTTTAAACCGTTGCAAAATAATTATAAACACTGCAGCTATATTTTGTGACAGTGTGTGCGGCGATTTTCAAAAAGTCACCACAATCATTTAGCGGCTTTAAGATCTACGGCAGTTTGAAAAACCACTAGTAAACATTTTGCTAGGGTCCGAAGCTACCAAAAAATATGAAAAAATCGCCGCTAAAAACTTTTTCTTATGGTGTGTACTTATATAGAAAAATTGTTGTTCTTTTTATAAAAAAATATGCACAGATGAATGTAAGTTCATGTATTTTCTATTTCTATTTTTAACAAATTCAAATATTTTCTATGTAATAGCAATTTAAGTTTTTCGAGTTTTATTTGAGTATTGTAGAGTGATAATGTTATTAGTCTAAAACGAACGTAGTTAACACTTTTAAAGAAAAGAATAATACATATGCATATAGTGCCCTTTTTTATGTGTTGTAACTAAACTTCTAACTTGAGTTCAAAAAAAAGTATCTTCTACTCAAGGAGGACGAAGAAATCTTATGCGTTCTTCTCATCTCTAATAAAAGGAGCACCATGTCCTCTAACTTATGAAAAAAGAGGGGGAAAAATGAGCAATATGCAAGAGTAATAACTTAGCTTATAATTTTTTGTTTAAGTGTTCTGTATATTAGAGGAGGAATGTATTTACAAGTTGCTCAAAAACAAAGAAAAAAATGCTTAAACATTAGAGTCAAACATCTCTCTCACTTCTTGAATTTATTGTTATTGAAAAATTGAATATTAAAAAATTTATCACTTTGTTCTCACTTTCTTAACCTCTCGAGTTTACTTGGTGAAATGGTGAAAAATATTAGAAATGAGGAATCCAGTATTATATTACATTTTTGAATGACACAAGAAATATATGATGAAAAATATTTCATTAAAAATAGTATTATTTTGAAAAATGTTACAACTAAAAAATATATGAATTAATTGAATGGGACAAACAAAAAGACAGAAGAAATAATAAGTCTTTAATTTTTGTATTTTGTTTTATAAGGAGTATAAAAAAATAGCAGTAGAATAATTGAAACATTATAGAATAATAGAAGGTATAATGGACCCATGTTTGGGCCAAGAAAGGATTTCTTTAGAGAAACGAAAGGGAAAGGGATTCCATGGTTGAAATTTAGTCAAAGGTTGATATCATCCTTCAAATTAAGCTACGAATTTGTTGATGATTTTTCAAATGCAATTGAAAATTTTCCTTTCCATTATGATGTAATAAGGGTCATAAATATGTTAAACCGGTCATATTCGGCTTTTATCTTTTCAGATTTGAAGTCTATATCATGATGAAATTTGGAAATTGATGAAAGGTACATTAAAATTTTATTTAGGCTGGATGTAGACTTTTGAGATATTTAATTTTTGGCGACTGAATGATTGTTAAAGTAGATTTTGACATTTGACAAGAAATGACCTTGAAATGGATTATTTTTGTATTTCTCGTATATAAACTCTAGATGGTCTTTGATGAGTCAAGACACCTCAACGTTCGACCCTGATGTTTTATATGTTTGTTTACTTTCGGTTTTAACTTTATAGCAATTAAAACTTCAGCTAGATTGTGTTAGAGCAAAAACCAGAATATTAAACAAAGAAATATATTTGGAAACTGTGCAAATTTTGTGCATTTGTGGAAAACAAAAAGGCTTCAAAATCATATACTGACGGCTGCACACGTCAGATCTTAATGCACATACTTCTGAGATTGAACAAATGTTTATACGACTTTCAGCAATTGCACTTGCCTCTTAGAATGATTTCGTGTTGTGTTTTAAATTTATTACTGCAAATTAATAAGATAACAAAGCTGAAAAAGTTTTCATCTTTATTTCCCTTGCAGAATCTTAATGCTCTTGCTTGCCATCGATATTGGGTTCATGCGTTACATTTTTAATCATGTCTTACATTTTCGCATTTGGAGAAATATCGATTGTGCAGTCTCTCTTAGAAGAACTACCTGGGCAGTTCTTCACTTAAATGTGTTGCAGGGATATCAAACCTCTTTTGGTCTATGTTCCTTCTTGCTCATGCATATTCTGGACGATTGGCGATGGGTTTGAGTCAAGAAAAATTTCAAGAGAAAGGGAAAGAGGATGATTGACTACACGCAAAAATGAGAGATTTTATGGTTGAAGAGGAGGAGGAATACGATTCTCTCTTTGTACATTGTATGTCTTGCTGGAGCGAACTAGATAATATGATTGTGAATAATACTTGTTTAAAGAAGGAAACATGAAGAACGTTTCCTCCTTGGCCACTGATTGGCCTATTGATTGATATTTTCCCCTTTATCTGCAATTAGATCTTCATTCATCAACAATCATTATTTTGTTCAAAATCTTACATCGGCTACTTAAAGAATAATTAAAGTATTTATAAGGTTTGGGAAATCTTCGCCTATTGAGATACCTCTTGAGGTAAGTTGGCAGAATTTCACGCTCCAAGCGTAAATGACCAGTCTGGACGTGAGAGGGAGTGTTGAAAAATCTCACATTGGCTTATTAATGAGCCCTTAATAAATTTGGGTAATCTTCTGCCTCTTGAGTTTCCTTTTAAGGTGAATTGGGTGCAAGCCAAATTATAGCATTAAAAATATCACATGTAGTATGATTATCTTAGTATTATGTTCGCATTCTTTATGAATAGATTATTAAAATTTTATTTTGATTAGAATTTATATATTAATTAGAATTAGAATACTAATAACAAACACCCTTGCTTCAACTATTTATACCCTCTATGCCCAAGTTTCTTAACATATTTATCGAAGCTAGGTTCCTAAAGAAAATCTATGACTTTCCCTGATTCATATGGCCTTACTTGCCAACGTATTGATTGTCTATTAATCACTAAGATTTACCACAAATCTATGGTTGGACTTTTCGCCACATTTTTTTTTATGTCTATGTTATTTCTCCTCATTTATTTTATAGGCAGATTATTTTTTTATAAATCATAAATTATACACTGATGGATGCTTCAGATCAAATGAATTTTCAAGGACTAATGGAGGGAAGCTATTGTAACTGATAGAAGAAAACCACAACAACTGCGACTGATGGAAGAAGACCAGAGTGACAATGATTTATAGCAAGGGCCACAGCGAATGATGGTGGATTACTACAGTCATCGACGAAAAAATTTGAAAAAATTGTGGTAAGTTGGGATATGCAATTTGCACATTCCAACTTGAGGGAGTGTTGGAGACATCACATCTAATATGTGATTCTCCTTTAATATCCTAGATTTTATGAAGATTATCTTAGTTTATGTATGTTATTTAGTAGTAATTGATTAGTAGTTATTAATACTATTATAGTACTACTATTTTTATAGAATCTTATTTTTATTAGTAATCTTGTATTTATTAGAATTAGGATACTTCGTACCTTATAAATAATGGATTATCATGAATAAGAAATATATTGATAAGCATTCAGTATTAATTCCCCCCTGCACCCTAAATTTTACTTTGGTATTAGAACCAATTCATTTTGGAGATCGATAAAGACAACTTAGAAATCTATAAGTATAACTCGAAAAAATTTCAAATTTTTCCTCCCTCTTTCTCTCTAAAGAATTTCTCTCTAACTTCTCTCTACCCTAAAACTTCAATCTTTCACATTTAACACATCCCTAACACTTCAATCTTTCACATTTAACACATTTTAGAGGTAGATATGAATTACTTTGAAAATTTTTTACAAGAATATATCGATTTTGAGGTAAGAAAAGTTTCAAAAAATTGTTTTTCGTTATTTAATCCTATGATTTTCGCCCATCTAGGCGAAAGTTTATGTGAACTTTCGCCCACATGGGCAAAAATCATAGGATATTTTCGTCCATTTGGGCGAAAATTGCTTCAAAATTTTTTTAAAAATATGTAAATAAATATAAAATTCCATGCACTTATTAGCATGAAATTTGATGTTGGTCTACTGGTAAGCTTTTTATCTTTATAGAAAACTTACCAATAGACCAACATCAAATTTCATGCTAATAAATGCATGGAATTTTATACTTATTTACATATTTAAAAAAATATATTTGAACTGACTTTCGCCCATCTGAGCGAATATCACTTAAATGACGAAAACAAATTTTTGAAACATTTCTTACCTCAAAATCGATATTTTCTTGTAAAAAATCTTCAAAGTAATTCATATCTACCTCCAAAATGTGAAAAATTGAAGTTTTAGGATATAGAGAAGTTAGAGAAAAATTCTGAGAGAAAGAGGGGGGGAAAATTTGAAATTTTTTCGAGTTATCCTTATATATTTCCAAATTGTCCTTATTGACCCCCTTTATAGATTCAAGTGGACTACATGTGTGCAATTATTATTGTGTTGAATGTTTTAATTGGCAAATTTGGTCCTATAACTATTATTTTGTCTTAATTTCATCCTATATTTTTTATTTTAACTCATTTTAGTCTAATAACTATTTATTTTATGCACACTTGGTCCTATATCTTTTATCTACTGATTTGTTTTCAAGTAACTATTTATCTTTGATATTTTTTGTCTAAAATATTTTTGGATAAATTTCAAATTGGTCCCTTAAAATATAAAAAATGTCAATTGAGGACCTTGAATTTTAAAATTATCTAAAGAAATCCTTCAAAATGTAAGAAATATTAATCAATTTTCTTAATTTACTTTTTGTGAGGATTTAAACGGTCTCTCTCCAAATAATCAATCTCATTTGGATTACTTGAAGCCAAAATATATGTAGAAGAAATTTATATATATAAGACCAAATGTGTATAAAATAAATAATTATTGGACTAAAATGAGTAAAATAAAAGATATAGGACGAAGGTAATATGAAATAAATAGCTATAAGACCAAATTTTCCAATTACTCTATTTTATTTTTGAGAAAAAAAAAACATTACTTTACAAAAAATAATAAATATCATATAAGAACTCAAACAAACACTTCTTTTTCACATTTTTTTAAGGGTCTTTTTTTCCACTTTTGAAAAAACTTCCACAAAAAATGATGCATTCTCAAATATTAAAAAAAATGAAAGAATTTAAAAAATGTATAAGGATTGCCCTACTTCTACAGCCTTCCACTCCCCTCTCAATCCAAATCCCCAACAAAAAAATAACCCCTCTTCCCCCCACCCACCCTCTAACAAAAAGACCTCTTCTTTCCCCTCCACACACTATACTCTCCCTCTCGTCCCAAAATAAAATGCAAAAACAAGCCTTTCTTCTATCCATTCATCTCCACAAAAGAGAAAAAAAAACCTTTTTCCCGACTCTCTCTTCCCCCATTCCTTCCTCCACCCCCCCCCCCCCCCCCCCGGCCAAAAAAAATAAATAATAATAAAGCCTGCTCTTCTCCGACTCCACCTCCTCCCACAAAAAAACATACTGCCCCTCTTACCCCCGCGTAACCCCCACACACTCACCCCCTCCCCTTCTCCAAAAAAAAAAAAAAAAAGAAAGAAAACTTCCCCCATCCCAATCCTCTCACCCCATCACACCCCGTTTCCACACAAAAAAACCTCCTTCCTCTTTACCCCACTGCACACACTACCTCCAAAAACATAAAAACCTTTCCCATCATATGCTCCCACGCGTCCCAAAAAAAATGTCCTCTTCTCTACCCCACCCCACACACAACAAGGATGTAAAACAATAATAAAAAAAGTATTAATGATTGATTCTTTATTTCGTTCATCTCCACATAATTACTATTTTAAAAGAGTAGTTATACTCGTTAATTCAATATTTACATATATAACTCTAAAATACACAACAAATAGATAAAGAAAAATAATAAGACAATTTTAGTATATTAAATTCTAATTCTTCCATTGTTGATGTTTTCATCCTCCTCGTGATAAATTTTACTTGAATTAAGAGGGTGCATGTTTTAGCCGGTAAATTTCCTCCATTTGCATAACCAAGATTAACCTTTAACAAAAAAAATAACGGAGAATTCACATAATTTTTTATTATAGAATGTTAATTACTTTACTATCCATTCAAATCACATAAAAAAGATATGCAAAGATATTGCAATATGAAAAAAATTAACAATAAAAGTGTCACTTACTTGGATGTCCACTTGCATAATGAGGATTAATCTTAAATCAACACACGTCCCTTATGCCCTCCCCATATGTGACCCGCAAAAAATAAAAATAATGTAATGAAATACAAAATTACATGATTTTACTTTAACTAATACTAAGGAAGATCGCTATAGAAAAATCAGAAATTTTGAAATATAAACTATTCTTTAATTAATTACTTCATCTCTGTCCCGTCTAAATACGTCCCTTTAAAAAATGGGACCCAAAAGAAATAAAAGGCATCACTCGTGAATGATGTATCCCCTTTCCTTATCAAAAATAAAATTGATTTTTCATATTAAACCCCTCAAATAAAAGTTTACTTCATAATAATATTGTTAAAAAAAAAATGCAGACATAGAGAGTGTCACATAATTTGATAACAATGTATACTTTTCCTTTTCCTCCTTAACCATGATGATTGAAAGCTACCCTTTTAAATAAGAATATAAAATCTAATTAAACTTTATAACATGCATCCTCTTAGTATAAGAAAAAGTGTTCAGATGAAGATTAGAAATTGTGAAGCAAACACAATTAAACTTGATTAGTGTTATTAATATGTCACATGAGCTTACCATACTTTTAAATCATTAGTTCCATCTAAGAACATTTCTTTACTAAAAAATTACTCATGTAAATCTTGAAAACAAACAAAAATATATATTACTTTAGTAGAAGAAAATAGGAAATGATCAATTAATTCATAAAAGTTAGGAAGCTAATGCATACATTGGGATCTCAATATCAAAAGAAAGAAGAAAAAGGTTTCATAATCTTATTTATTCGTGCTTCCATCGAAAACGGTTCTTGAAAGAATAAAAAAATTAATATATGCATTATAAATGAACAAGTAGTTCATATTGGTAAGGTATATCATTGACTGATCATTTGAAAGATGCACCAAAAGGGAATATTAATTTGGTAATGCTATAATATGGGTGTAAACGGGTGTGCAGACTCTTTGGGAGAATCCAGATCTGACCAAGACCCATATCTTTTTTTCTATTTTTTCTCTGTTAAACAAAAATATATATAAAAAAATTTTAAAAAATTATGTCCCTAAGAGAATTTATTTATCTAAACTATGAAAATTTCTCTTCTGTAAACTATGAAGAAAGTTTCTCTTCTCACCCCATTTAATAGACCTTACCCAGCGCAGATATGGGTAAAACCCATCCCGTTGAGAAAAATTGAAATGCATGAAAAGAAATTAGGATTGAG
This sequence comes from Catharanthus roseus, assembly GCA_028651295.1. Lineage (NCBI taxonomy): Eukaryota > Viridiplantae > Streptophyta > Magnoliopsida > Gentianales > Apocynaceae > Catharanthus > Catharanthus roseus. The sequence goes on along the minus strand of JAPQWS010000153.1, from coordinate 26,156,604 downwards.
AAAACTAATCAAATTTAGATATTGGGAACAGAGCAACTTCTGAAATAAGTAGGGAAGGAGGCCGTGACATAAAAAATCACAGTCTTTAAATAATTTTTGAAAAGTCCAAACAAAAGAAAAAATGACCATTATTAGTAGGTTAAATGCAATAATTGCAACCCCAATCAATCTTTATTTTCTTATTTGCTCATTATTTTATTGCTTTAGCTAGATAATTAACTAAAATTCCTAATTCACTCGGCCAAGTACCAATAAAAAAAATACAATTCTTATGCAAATGAAAATGATCAATAGATAATAATTCATCCAAAATGACACAATCTCCATTTTGTGAAAATTTGAAGTGATGATCAAAAGGAACAAAGAACATGAATTAGAATGCAATCAGTACCAAGATTTATGAATTTTCTCATGCATTTTGAAGAAAAATCAATAAGAACAATGAACCAGACCTGTTTCAGAAAGATAAAACACAGGTGGGATCGTGGAAAAAGTGCTAAAATGGTTAGTTATTGTGATAATTTTTAGTATGTGATAGAGTTTGTATAAATAATTGGAGAGTGGGTAATTTTGATAAGTTGAATCTCTAGTAACCAATGATATCTTTTGGATTAATTAAAAAAACTTAAAATTTAAGAGATCAGGATTTTGTAACACTGATCAGATTAGAATTGAAAAGTTATTTGGCAGTAAATACCGTAATATAATGAATTCTTTGCAGTATGTCAAATAGCAAAGTTGACTACAATCTCTTCAACTTCTTTGGGACTCTTTAAATTAAAATATAGTACACTAGTACATATTTCAAATTATTTAAAATATGCTTATCTAGTTTTAAAGTAGTACAAAATCCAAAGTACAAGAGATAGATTCAAAGTATTTTAAAGCCTGCTTATCTAATTACACATATTTCAAGGCATTATATCTAAAGATACATATTCCAAATATTCTAAATTTGAAAATCTATATGTATAGCGCGAAAAAATTTATTATTTTTCTTCTTCTTTATCTCTTTACACACTTTTTTTCTTACTTCTATCTACTCTAAAACTGTAATATTTAACATTAAACTTGTATTGAATGTAGATATGAATCATTCTGAAGATTTTGTAGAAGAAAATATCGATTTTGATGTAAGAAAAGTTGAATTTATTTTTTTCGGCACTGAGGCTTCATTCGCCCGGACCGTCGATCTAGAAAGGAGCAGATCGCTCATTTAGGCGATCAATTCTTAGGAATATTTGCCCAGATGGGCGACCCGCTTCTTTCCAAATCGCGTGTCGGAGCAAATTTGTGTGAAAATTTTTTTATGTTAAAAAAATTTTTAAAAAAATCCATTCACCCATTCTGGTAGTCAAAGCCGCTCTCAATCATTGGACCGGGAGATCGCGGGTGTACAGAATCGCTAAACCGGGAGATTCAACTCTACTCGAATCTCTGGACTGGAAGATCTGACTCTGCTCCAATCTCTGGTTCGGGAGATTCAAAAGGGTTTCGAACAAATTTTTAAGCATAAAAAAACAGTCATTTTTTTTAATCCAACGATATTTTCAAATTTTTAATCGATAAAAATGTAAATAAATGAGTGTGGATCGAAGTACTAACCTTTTTTTTTTTTAAATTACAACGAGCGGATCTTCCTAAATCTGAAGTTGAAATTTGTGGTTTTAGAGAGAATTTAGAGGATTTTACGTTAAAAAATGAATTGGGTTTTTGAGTTGGGTTTATTAACCTCCTTCTAAATCACTCTATATGTATATGTCGGAGAATTATTTAAATTGAGAAGTTAAAATTATAACTAGTTCTTATTGCAAAACAGGTGAGCAATAAAAGCACTTTACAACTTGAAATTTAAAAAAGGTAGTTTTCCTCTTAAAATATAAAAAATTGTTCAAAATACTCATCATGTAACTTATGATTTATTACAAAATAACCCCTAAAGTTTGATATAAAATTATTTTTGTTAATAACTTAATTTATAGTTATAGCTTATTACAAAATACTTCTATAAAATTTCTAATAATATCTTTTTAGTCTATATTCTTTAAAGATTGATTATTTAACATAAAAAACCTTGATTATTTAATGAAAATTAGCATAGTAATTTTAAATTTAATTCAAAGAAAAATAAATATTTGGAAGTAAAATACTAAAATAATATACGAAAACATATTTTTTTCTTTACAATAAATATTATTAAATTTAAAATCACCTTTTTTTTTTCCTTAAGTAATCAATCTTGAAAAAATATAAACTAAAAAGATATTATTACAAACTTTAGGTAAGTATTTTGTAACAATATTTTTTAGTCTATATTTTTTAAAATGATTATTTAACTCGAAACAAAATTATTTTATTTTATAAAAATATATAAACAGTTAGATTTTGTCACTAATTTATTGTAATAGATTAATAGTATTTATTGTAAAAAAAAGAATTAAATTTTCATCAATTATTTTAGAAATTTATTTTCAAATATTTTATTTTTTTTAATTGATTTAAACTTAAAATCACCATACCAATTTTCCTTAAATAATCAATTTTTTTAAATTTACATAATCAATCTTTAAAGAATATAGACTAAAAAGATATTATTACAAATTTTATGAAAGTAATTTTGTAATAAACATTAACAATAAATCAAGTTATGGACCAAAATGATTTGATACTGAACTTTAGAGTGTTATTTTGAAACAAACAATAACTTATATGAAAGGGTATTTTGCGCATTTTATATATTTTACGGGGCAAGCTGACTATTTTTAAAATTCGGAATGCAAAGTGCTTTTACTCCCCCACTTGAGGGGGTATTTTGCAATTGACTCTTATAACTACAGTAGAATTCTTTAGAAAACTTGAATTCCACAACAATATAAAACTTGAGAATATAAAATTAGTTGATCAGGGAGTCAGGTAAAATAAGTAAAACCAATCAATCTTAGCCAACACAATGGAAATATATCCTAACTTTAACATATATATATATATATATATTTTGTCATGCCTCAAATCCAGGCTTGTTCGAATTTGAGACGGACACGCTGTGCCCACAAGGCCACGAAGCTCAACACCATAAAATACACCATAATTATTTCTCATAAAAAATTTTAAAAAAGACTTCAATATGGTTTGTAAAATATGAAAACTCAAAGGCACTAAACAATAAATAAAGTTTCTCTCTGAACAAATATTTAATAAATTAAAATAAGATTATTCAAATGTTTCTACCAAATCTAAATTTTCCCAAACTCAATCTCATTCTTCTTCAGACTATTTTTGCATTCAGAATTAACCTGAACTAAAAAGATGGAATGGAGTGAGTACAACTACTTAGTAAGCACATAACAAACTATAACTTTTGTGATTGAACAAGCATTTTCGAGAATTCACACTTAACCAAATATTTCAAGTGTATAATTGAATTGTACTTGAGCTCTAAAACAGTTTATGGTGCAGACTTATAACTACAGACAATTTAGAAAATAATTTCAGTGTTAAGAACTGTTAGGTTTATTTCCTTGATAATCCTAGAATTAGGATTTCTTAATCCCACATTGAAAGATTAAGAAATCAGTAAGGGGGAGACACCTATAAATAGGTTTTTAAAGTTTAAGTCTTTTGTACCCATTCTCTAAACTTAATCAAATGGAGTTTTATTGTCCCGAGCAAAAATTACACTACGGAGGTTTACCTTTTCGGATCGCGGATGTAGGTCTTTGTTGAAAGACTAAACCATGTTACATTCTTGATGTTGTTTTTACCATTTTTTTGCTCTCTATATTTTGAGTATTTTTCCACTGCCCGTTAGGGGTATAAGAGTGAGTTTGGATCCCCAAGATGTGGTATTAGAGCCACGTTTAGAACCCAACAAGTAGTATCATGCTGAAGGTTCGAGTCTAGGAAGGAGAGAAAAAAAATCTAGAATCATGAATTCATTGAATATCTTGACCTCAACAAAGTTTGATCCTCCACTCTTTGATGGAAATATTAACTTCACTATGTGGCAATGCACAATTCAAGATATTTTGGTGCATCAAGGTCTTGATTTTACATTAGAAGATGAAAAGCCACAAGGTATGAAAGAGGAATAATGGATCTCCATTAAAAAAAAGGCGGTTAATACTATTTGGCTGGCATTGGCCCCACAAATTAAGGTTACGATGTTGAAGGAGATATCACCAAAGAAGATGTGCAAGACTTTGGAGAGCAACCATACCTCGAAGATGTTAACTAATCGTCTAAAGATGAAGATGGATTTATATTCCCTAAAGAAGGAAGAAGGTAATGTTATGGACTGCTTAAATAATTTTTAATGAGTTAGTTTTTTGACTTAAAAAAATGAAGCGGAGGATGTTAAAGATGAGAAGCAGACACTACTTCTGTTGGCCTCTCTACCTAAATCTTATAAATCATCAATGCAGTCATTGCTAGCAGAAAGAGCTTTAAGAATCAAGTACTAGCTATGGAGAGTTTAAAAGAGGGAGGAGTCGAAACAGAAGAAGAGTCTATCAAGGACGAGGAAAATCTCAACATAGATATGACATTGACTGCTAGTACAGTGGAGAAATTGGTCATATCAAATTTCAATGCTTAAATATGAGAGAAGATTAAAAGCATTGAGAGAACAAATGAAGGGCAAAGCAAAAGTAAATGACTCCTCTGCAAATGTTGTCAGTTATGGCAATGATTTGCTGATGATGTGATATTTAGATGATAAAGTTGAGAAAAATCATTTACACAATTGGGTACTTGATTCTGCAGTTTACTTGCATATCTGTGAGGATCCAAACATGTTTGAATTTTCAATTTAGAGACTTTGGCTTTTGTTAATGTAGGAAACAACTTGAAGATGAAAGTTGAAAGTATTGGACGAGTCCGCCTAAAGCTCCATGATGATAAAGTCAAAATGCTTCTTTGATGTAAGGTATGTTCCTTATTGAAGAGTCAACATAATTTCATTAGATGAGTTGACATCAAAAAGGTTACAAGTGTGTTGAAATTGGGAAGTTCTGCAAAGTTTTCAAATGAGGTTGTCTGGTTATGAAAGGGCGGAAGAAGACCAAAAATATTTACCATCTTGATGGTCATTCCTTGAAGAAAAATCTTGAAGGAAGTAAAGTTGAAAAAGGAACAGAAAAGAAGACCGTAAAGTCTGAGAAGAGAGTTAGGTTTCTATTCTGTTGTAATTCAAGAAATTGGGAAAAGAGATTAGGATTTTCTAATCCCAAATTGGAAGATTAGGAAATTAGTAAGGAGGAGACACTTATAAATAGGTTCTTATAGTCTAGGTCTTTTACACCAATTCTCTAAACCTAATCAATTGGTGTTTTAAAATACGAGATATTTTGAGAGGGTTTATAATTTTTTTCCGTGAAAAAATTACATCGTCTTTGTTGCAAAACTGAACAACGTTAAATTCTTAGAGTTGTTTTTACTTTTTTTCGCTCTCTATATTTTGAGCATTTTTTTCGTTGCTCATTTCCCAACAAATGGTATCAGAGTGAATTTGGATCCCCACCAAGAATATCTTTAATGAAGTCTTGAGACTAAATTGTGAAAATCTTGGAGTCCAAAACAATTGAATAATTCAATTGGTATATTCTTATTTTAACTAACAAAATAATTGCAATTTGAAATAAAGTCAATAGGTCTTTTGGGTAATCAAATTCTTTACACAACCCCAAAAGAAAAATGAACAAAGTAGTTTACTTTGCTAAAATTCATGCACCTGTCGAAGAAATCTGTTATGATCTCCAATTTATGAATTAAATTAAATATCTCCCAAACATCAAGGACATCAAATATAATGCCGAAATTGTTTCCTTTTCACGTAAATCAAATACATTGCCGAAAACCCAAATATTTCTCAAACGATTCTCAAAACACTTATAAACACTAAGTTGTAGACATCTGATATGTGGAAACTACTCTAGCAAATTACCAATAATAGACAAGTGTACCTACAAATGAGTATATTAGAAAAGCCCCTGAGATGTGGATCTCTAGGGACAGTGAAGCGATAATACTAACTATATCTTTAATGTCTAAAAATAAAAAGGTTTTCTTTGGTTTTTAAACTTAAGAAAATAATTAACAATTAATGGAAAAAGAAGAACGTATAAAAATAGCTTTAAAACCAAGTTGATAAAAGGATGTTTGAATGATGGAATCCCCCTAGAATCTTCAACTACTCCAATAAGAAAATTATAGGAATGAATATTTAGAAAAAATTGGCTGGGTCTCACTCATAAGTTCGGGTAATTCCTATGTCTAGCGAAATTCCACATATTCAATTAAAAGTTTAGAGAAGAATCTCTTCTCTCCCTAAACCGATTAGAAATGCATTAAAGAAGAGTGAAATTAAGGACCTAAAGGCCGTAATTAGCATTTCTACTCAATTACCTACCCTTATCGTTCAATTAATTGTCCTAGGTTAATTTTTTTTCCAATTCCAATGAACCTTGCAAGATTACCGAGTCCGTGGAAAATTGATGAAGCAACAAAATACAATTGAACCCAAAAAAAAAAAAAAAAAAATCAAACATAAAAATTAATTAAGAAATATAGAATTTAAACATAAGGCTCCAAACCACTAAGAAATTAGCCAATATACATTTTTCTTAAACACAAATTTATAATAAAATTCATGAAAAGAGAAAAGTTTAGAAGGCTTAGGTATAGAATCGTCGACTCCACGACTCTAGAATACCACTGAGCTCGTCTGTCGATTTGCCCAACGAAATTTGAAATTGCCTCCAATGGCTTGAATCCCTTCTTCAAAATTGAAATTTAATGCCTAATCTATGGAAATTACTAACTAAGAAAAGATTTGAGATGAATTTGAAAGAGTAAATTCACCCTAAGAAAGCTCTCTCTAGCCCTAGAAGGAATCATCCCAAAAAATTGCAGCAAAAGCCACTTAAAACACCCAAAATCAGGAGTCAACTCACTGTTGACCGCTACTACCCCGGCCGGGCTAGTCCAACTACCCAGGCAGGGATAGCTACTGTTTTGGTGCTCCTTGTGCTGTCTGGTACCACCCCTTAGGGGTAGTTGCTTGCTCTATAGGGGTAGTGCAGTTTTCTTCCCTTGTAGAATTCTCCTCCATTTTTTATCGTTTTTGCGCCTTAGGCTCTCGTTTTGAGTTGTATTCATCTAAAACTCCCACGAGATGTACCTATAACAATAAGAAGAGAATTCGAGTATAAATAATCCATTTTTTATAAAGTACTTTGAAAACGAATATTAATACATCTAAAAACATCTATAAAATGTTATTATCAAACTCCCCCACACTTCAGTGTTGCTTGCCCTCAAGCAACACCAAGCCAAAAACAACCTAAGACAGAGAAACTACAAATACCAGACCAAATAATGAACTTAAAAACTAAAGGAAACAAGGAACAAAGACACAAACTACACAAAAGGTTTGGAACAAGTGACTAGTTCTTGGTCTGATCGGCTGAACCTGCCAGTTCAGTTCGATTTTTTCAACATTTCCTCCAATCCTCCATTAGCACTCACTAGGGTGAAACCTGCCACAAGTATCGCATGATTTGATTAGTTGACACTGATTTTTTATCCTTTGTTGTCTTCCAGATAATAGTGAAGATCACTTCTCTAGCTGAACTGCCGATATAGACTTTCTTGAACTCTCATCTTGACTTTGGTGGTTTTGAAATTAGTAGTCTCTTTTTTCCGCTTTCTGCATTTCTTTTCTATATGTTAGCTTCAATTATGATATTCCTCTAGTAAGAATATGAATAATCTCGAAAAGCCACTGATGATGATCTTGCTTGAATTCTCCCAAGTAATCCTTCTTCGAACTTTATCATCTTCAAAGTCTCACTTACCATAACCTCATATACAAACTCTCCCAACAAGTTAAACCAATGAGCATATTCTAAAACTGACATTTGCTCTAGGTTGAAAACTCCTTTTCCTTTCCATACTTACTCGGAAAATAGTGATTGAGAAAGACTCCTTTAAATACCTCCTACGTGAGAAGCTCATCATCATCCATATATGCCAGAGCTGCTTCTTCCCACCATATCTCTGCATCTTCTACAAAAAAATGGTACAACTACCTCTCCTTTAATATGATTGGGAACTCCTAATATTTTAAATCGCATTCTATATCCCGCATTCCTTTGCCTGTCTTTTTTGGATCAGCACTATCTCCAAGGTAGGAACATCAGCTTTCCTCATTTGTTCATAAAATGAGGTGACATTGTTTGTCGTCTTTTCTTTACTCTATAAAGTCTGAGTCATAGCTTAAAACACTGCAGTCATTTCTAGCAGAATTATTAAAGGCAGTTGTAGTGTAGGAACCTATGGCGGTGGTGGCATGTTAGTGTCATGTGGGCCAAGAGAAGCACCCCCTTGATTTTATCGAATGCCTTTGGCTCTAGGTGCTTGGTTCCATTGCACGATCAGAACTTCGTCATTAATTGTGTTCATCTAGGTCTTGGGTAGTCTTAGTTGCTTTGTTAGATGTTATGTATCTACGTGGATGTCCGATCATCTAAAGACATAAAAACGACAAGTACGTTCGGATGTGAGTTTGAAAACACTAAGATATCAATTTGATCCATATTTTGCACACACACACGCACACATACTTATTCATACTCACCTCAGTGTAGTTATTTTTTTAAAAAAAATTACACAAAAAAATTATATTTCTTTCTCTCTCTTTTTTTTTATTTTTTATATTTTTAAAATCAGCCCTTGATACCACTAAATGTCACTCCCTGGATCTTGACTTGTCTGAACTTGAGACGGACACGCCTTGCCCACAAGGATACAAGGCTAAAAACCATAAAATATAGAACAATATCTTATAAAACAATTTTAAAAAGATTTCAAATATTGTTAGTAAAATATGAAAACTCAAAGGCACTAAATAATAAATAAAATTTCGTCTGAACAAATATTTAAGGAATCAAAATAAGATTATTCAAATGTTTCTATCAAACCCAAACTTCTCCAAGCTTAATCTCAATCATCTTTAGAATTGTTTCGAGTTTGGAACTAACCTGAACTGAAAAGATTGATTGGAGTGAGTACAACTACTCAGTAAAGAGAAATCTAACTATAATTTTTGGGATTGAACAAGCGTTTTCGAAAATTCACAGTTAACTAAATATTTCAAGTGTATACTAGAATCTTATTTGAGCTCCAAAATGTTTATGGTGCAGACTTATAGTTGCCTAGTTTAATAATAATTTTAGTACTAAGAACATCTTTAAGGAAGTCTTGAGACTAAACTAGCTTGGAGTTCAAAAGAATGGAATAATTCAATTTGTATGTTCTTATTTTAAATAACAAAATGATTGCAATTAGCAATCAAGTTAACAGGTCCTCTGGGCAATCAAATTCTATACAGATCCCCGAGAGAAAAATGAACGAAGGGCTTTACTTGGCTAAAATTCATGCACTAGTAGAAAAATTTGTTGTGGTCTCCGAATTATGAATTCAATAAAATATCTCTCAAACATCAAGGACATCGAATATAATGCCTAAAATGTTATACATTGTCGAAAACTCAAATATTCCTCAACAATCTCAAAATACTTATACACACTAAGCTGTAGACATCATATAAGACAATGATAGAATCAAATTTTATATCAAGTATGGATGTTAATTCTACCAGGTAGGCCAAACAAATATATGTGTGGTGAGGCTTTTTTTCTTATCCAAGGAGTTCAAACATAAAATGAAATATGTTCCTCCTTAGTATTATCCAGTGATAATCAAAAGCTTAATGATCAAACAAATATACAGTACCAATTTTCATAGTTCATTATCAATTTTATACAAAATCCCATCACTTGTTCAATCCAATTTTTATAAACAATTAAAAACATATTTAGGCATTCATTCATAATTCAAAAATTGTAATAGAGTTAGAGTTCGTTCTCCACTTACCTCGAAAAGTGAAAAGACATAAAATAAACTAGATCAATCGAATCTAGAACGTTTCTTGTTACTCCCTATCATCAAATAAACGAGAAACTGAATCAATTTGAACTTTTGAAACTAATCGCATAACATAAACCCTAGTTCTCAATATCATAAACCGATATTTCTCTACGTTATGAATTAATAATCGTTAGAGAAGATTATTTACTTTTTGCGCGATCGATTTGAGAATCCGAAGTTTCCCTCTCGTAATCGTCTAGCATCTCTAGTCTCCTCAGAGCATTCTCTGTAACACGAATGAAGAAACGATGAAACACTCGTTTGATTTAATAACAATTTTTATTAATTGCCTTTAATTCCTTTATCCTTACTTTATATTATCCTCATGCCCTAGTTAATTGTTTTATTCAAATTAAGCCGAATTTTACACACACACACACACTATAATACCCCATCCCGTAGGCATCTTACCCATATCTAGTTTGAGTTAGGTTATTATTTAGTTGAAGTTTTGGCACAATTTAAGATTACGAGAATGTTAAGAATATTGGTATAATCAAATGGAATATTTTTTATTAGGTTAAATTACGCGAACTTAGAAAATTTAATATACTAAACATGAATGAGTAAAACGAATAAATTCGTCTAAGAATACTAGACTTGAGCAAATCACAAGCATACCATTTACAACAATTAAGAATTTGATTGGTAGATTTAGGATAATTTAGACCTTTATAAATAAAACAAATTAAATCAAATGACAAATGCATGAATCACATGCGACATTAAATGATAGTACAAGTGTCGTTAGATAATTATGCATGCATGATATATGTCATTTACTAACCAAACAAGTGGCATTAACAAGCATGACAAGTGGCATTTAAGCGATGCTACTTGTTACCATTTTAGGAGGCAAGAGGTGACTAAGCTCATAATTCTCTCCCTATAAATAGAGCTACCGTTCATTTCACTTCATTTATCATTTTTCTCTTTTCTCCTTGATTTAAGACTCTCAAGTTAGGATGTGAAGTTCTTTTTATTCAAGTGTTCATTGGAATATCTTAAGGTTAGTCTTTAGTGCAAAGTTTATTTTTAAGTTTAAATTCTAGATAAAGGTAGTTTATTTATAGTTTTGCAAAAATGATAGTTTTGAATTTCTTTAAAGTTATGATTTCTCTTTAATTCATGTTAGATCTTATTTTAACCTGAATTATTGGTACATTTGATCTAGCTTTAGAGTTAAGAATAGGATTGATTGGTGTTTTAAAGAGTATAATTAAAATGAAATTCTACTAGGTACTTTTGTTATTTCGTTTCTAGGAAACTCATCTACTCTATGAAATTTGATTAGCTACTTTGACCAGGTGAGTTTACATACCGAAACTCACATGATTTCTAATGCCAATGTTGTTTTATAAAATATTTGTTTTGACAAGAAATATCATTTATATTTTGAAACCAGCTATTTTTGAAAAGTGATTCGATTTGTTATTCAACAAGTTACTTTTGAATGGAGAGGTTCTCCAAAATGTATTTTACATGTGCATTAGAATTGCATAGGAGCAATGCTCCGTATAGGAATTTCTATCGCTTTGTTGAAAATATTCCTGTCCAATTTTCGATAAGCTTCTTTTGAATAGGTGAGTTTCGGAAAAGTTTTATTATCTAAAAATTAAATGATTTTTAAAAAGTATATGCTTTATCATTGCATATTTGTAAAATCTGCATAAGTATGAATAGACTGGCGGACGGGTGATTTTGATATCTTAGAGTTGATATGACTTGACTTGGTTTTAGTGGCCCATTTGAGAGGCCTATTTATTTTTGAAGAGCATGAATTAGATTTTTAAGGATGACCATTAAATGGTCTTTTGATTTGAAAATATGCAAAAATTCCATGACCAGATTTGATATGGAACATGATTTTTGTTACTGGAAACATTAAATGATTGCATTACACGTGGTTGGCCCTCCGTGCTAGGGTCTCTTCCGATGGCGTGGATGGTCTAGACTCTTGATTGCAAATTCCACTTAATAGGGTGCATGGTGCTAGGGAGGACTCGACCCAACTGGTGCTACGTTTATTTTGGAAGACATCGTCTTTGTGGTGTATCGCTTGCTTTGCTATGAGTCAAGAGGGGTTCAAAGTTGGGGTTGGTCACTAGATACAGGCTAGTAGGTGCCGTAGAACTTTGTAGGCTGGTTTTATTTGGATGCAAAAGATATGGGTTAAATCGAATATTCGTATAGTTTTGCGGCTAGTATTAACTATGGATTCTGGACCTAGTTCCGATGTGCCCATGTTTTGGAATTTTGGATTTGTTAATGATGTGTCTTGATTCGCTCACATTTCCCAACTACATTCGAATCCAATTGTTTTTCGAAAATGAAAATACATAGTTTTTGTGCATAAAACTTGTTATAAAAACTTACATCTGCATACACTTTACTTATTTTAAAATACAGTGGCACATCATGAATTCATTGAGCTTTCTGGCTCACACTATTTTATTACATATTTTTAGATGACTTGGAACAGGAATAATGCACAAAACAAAAGTTTCATGGCATATCATGTTCTAAAGAATTAGCCAGTGTGTGCAATGTATATAATTTTGAGAACCTTTTGGAACCTCTTGTTAGATCAAGAGTGTTTTTGTGCTTTGGTACTTTGATCTTAAGTTTTAACCAGTTATATTAAAACATACCAAATCTAATTAAGGTAAGGTTTGATTTCCGCTGTCATTTATAGGATTTTTTAGCACTTTTACTATCCTATATTTTCTCTAACCAAACAATATTCGTATGTTCTAGTATCAAGACACATTCGTACCTTACTCAGCCGTAATAAACCAAATAGAGAGAGTAAGGGTATCACACACATAAAGATATATATATATATATATATGTTAGTACTACTTTAGTCTATAAGTTAAGAAAATACATAGTTAATTCAAAGTTAATAATAAAATACTCCTATAAAATTATAACACTATCACTTTAGTCTTTAATATTAAATAATTGCCATTTTATCCCTAATAATTAGGGTGTGATAAAAGATTACATTATTATTATAAACTAATCTAAGTGGTTCTATTGTCCCGAAATCCATAAGTTTTATAAAATTTTGAACTTTTTAAATTTTTATACCAATATTATTTCTTCTAAGTATAGAAGAAAAAAATAAACTGACATAATAGTGGTTCCAAGTGCAATCATAAAAATTTAAAAACCATCATCATACCATAGCATTTATTTTCATGAATATTATTTCTCTTATAGTATGTTGTAACTTTTAAAATTTTTACCATTGTTGTGGAATGTTTATTGTGCCAAGATTTAAATTTTTTCTTTTTATTTTTGAAGAAATAATATTGTTATTAAAAGTTAAAAAGTTTTAAAGGTTAAAAGGTTCCTTAATTTAGGAACCGTAAAATAATTAGATTAATTTATGAATAATGAAATAATCTTTTATTAAACTTTTTTCTAACTATATATTGGGGACAAAATGATTATCTTTTAACAATTATACACTCAAATGATAGTATTCTAATTTCATAGAAGCATTTTCTTACTAACTTTAAACTAAATATGTATGTTTTAATACATGGACAAAAATAGTATTAACATCAAACTTCAATTTTAAAAAGTAGTTTAAAATTAACCTTATTTTCTAACCAAATTAAGGCTTAAAAGTGAATATAACACGGCCTTTTAGGGGTAAAATACTCTTTTAACATTATTAAATTAGCAAACGATATTTTAACACATGAACATCTCAAATCTTAGAGGGTTCAGGTCAAGGGAGTTGCGGCCTGCGACGAGTTACCACCTTTTGACTCCTTAAATTTTTTAATGGCATAGAGTTTATCCTGGACTTCTATTGAAGAAAACGTTGGCTTCTATATTAGAGCAAAAGTAATTGCATTTTGATTAGTTTATCTTTGGACTTGTCTAGAAGAAAAAGATGGCTTCCATATTAGAGAAAAAGTAATTGCATTTTGATTACATTATAATTCAAAAACGCATTTATCTTAAGTATCTATTTGATGTGTAAGGTCTTTTACTATTTGGAAATAGAGCAGTTTTCTTCGAAAGTTGTAGTAATTCACATCATGTCATTGGGATTTGGCCCAAAAAAAAAAAAAAATCTTGTCATTGGTAGATATTTATAAAGGAGGAACGGTAGTTCCAAAACTTAATCTTTCATATTTTATTGATCGAGAAATTGACTATTTATAGATATAAATTATTTTTGTTTTTTTCAATAGTCAATAATTTTGATTTTATTTATTTCTATTTCTAAACTAATTCTGCTTTCTAATCTTTATAGCTCATGAAATATATTTTACCTTTCAAACATATACTTTATTAGAAATAGTTTATAAATATATTTGAGAGATTAAAAATAGTTCATGGCTATAAAGAGAAAGTAAAAATAATCCATGGTAAGAAAATGATTAAAAAAGGGTTTTGTAGCTATAAAGAGAAACACAAAATAGTTAATGGTTAGAAAAAAATAAAATTAAAATTTGTGACTATAAAAAGATGAAATTCCTTAAGAATGTCCCTATATTATTTTCCTAAATTGCACGCTGCCCCTGAAATCATTTTTCATTTGTTACCCTAAACTAAAATTGAGTGCAAAAGAAGTGGCTCGTAACCACAAAATGCGGTAGGGCCACCCAAAATAGCTCACGTGTCGACAACATAGGAGATTTGGAGAGGCAAAAATGTTAATTTACGACTTTCAATTTCCTCGGAATACACCTATACTATTTACTTATGTCACATTTTACCCTAAATTTATTTTTATTCTTTGCCCTTAAACTAAAATCAGTTGTGAAAGTGTGGCCCGGAGGCAGTGTTTATAATTTTGGATAAATAAAAAAAATGAATCAAAACAAAATTTAATTAGATTTTTCTAAATTTCATCTTGGATAATTCAACTTTTTCTTTTTCTAAATTAAAATTCTGTTCCATTTTTAATTTTGAGCTTCTCCAAATTAAAAATTGAATTTTCTCTAAGCTAAAATTAATTATAATTAAATGTTATTAACTTCAATTAATTAGTTAGAATTAGTTAAGATTATTTTAAAATTAAATACTGAATTTTACATTAAATTTGTATATTTTTATAAATCTAATTTAAGTATTAATAATCTAATTAAGTTAGGAGATAGTTAATATAATTTTTAAATTTAAATTTATTACTTTTGGCCAAACCGAATTTCTTCCAAATCGAAATCTTTCGGTTCGCAAATCATTTCCAGTACTTTTTTCTTAAAAATTCTCTTGCTTTTTAGCTTCGTTTCAGGCATTTGTTCTTCATCAAATTAGGTTAGGCTTGAAGGTTGTTTTTTGCAAAGGCAATGTTTTGAATAGACATTTTCAGCCCCACCAAATCTCCCATATAGCTGGCAAATTAATCCGTAAAAAAATCTCTTGACTCGCGCTCTCTCTCTCACATTAGAAAAAAGGATTAGAAATGATTTTATAGATTTAGGGTTTTTGGCAGAGGGCAATGTCTTGAATTGACATTTTGATCCCTCTAAATCATCCTACGTAGCCAGCACATATGTTCTTTTGGCGAGTTTTACCAGGTTTCGAGATGGCAGGTTGGGGCGTCATTCGTCAGTTTAGATAAATTTTAGGTTTTTAGAATTTTTTTTAAAAAAAAATCAAACTAAACCAAATTATTCTCTAAACTAAATATTCTTCAAATCGAAATAATTATAATCTAATTTTAAAATAGAGAAAAATTTTTTACCTTTCAAAACTAAAATTTAGAAATATCAAATTAAATTTCGGTTGGGTTCAATTTTCTCGATTTATCCAAATTATGAACACCCTAGTGGCAGCTCACTTTTTTACAAGAGATTTTAGTTTAAGGGCACAAAAATGCCAAAAATAAGTACAAAAGAAGAATGCGACTCAAGTAAATGGAATAGGGGTAATTTGAGGGAATTGAAAGTCATGAATTAACATTTTTATCCCTCCAAATCTCACATGTAGTCGGAAAGTTATCTATTCTGGGTAGCTCTACCACATTTTGCGGTGGGAATCATTTTTTGGCACTCAATTTTAGTTTAGGGGTACAAAAAATAAAAAAATGAGTTCAGAAACAGAATGCAACTTAGATAAGTAATATAAGGGCATTTTTAGGGAATGTTCTTTAAAGAAAGTAAAAATAATTTATGGTTATAAATAGTAAACTTCTTTTTATTGATCCCAAAAATATTTTTCGACTAGTATTGACCTAAATTTTTACATCATTATAATTTAATCTCATCATAACATTTCAATTCAATCCTCAATTAAAAAAAAGATTAATACTTCCTTCAAGTGTCATTATTTTAAGAGAAAAACACGAAATCAAGGTAGAATTTCATAATACAATATGGAAAAAGACTAAAAAAAAAATTATATCGTAAAATATACACAAAAACTCAGCTTCTGCTAATCATAGCCAAATTTTTAGCATCATAAATTTAAAGGCCTTATAGAAGAATTGAATTAACGAATCGTGTTGAGTTTCTTATTTCGCTCTGAAAGTAATAACACGTGAGGGGGGGCATGACTTTTCTGGCCAAAGGTTGAGTCCTAATTTGCTCATGAAATCAAATTATATATGCACATAATGATTTGGATAGTAAAATAACCCCAAAAAACTTTGGGATTAAGAAAATTTGAGACCCTATGTTTTGGAGTCACATTGGTCGTTTTCCCCATTTGGAAACTCAAAATATTTAACCCCCATGCTTACTTTTAAAAACATTTTCTTTTTTCCTTTATAAATGGCATCTCCATAATATTTCCTTTATAACTTTCTTATTTTTATATTTATCTTTCATTTTATAAAATTTATTATTAAACTTACTATTATAGGGTTTAAAAACAAAAGAAGAATAGGCTCAAAATACTACTATAAAATCAATTTTGATTTTTTTGCCACTAAACTTTTTTGTTTTCATAATTTTTTATATTAAAAAATTTATGTTTCTCTTTTCATATCACTCAACCACTTTCCATTTTTGTTTTGGAAATCATTTTTAATGTTGTAATCTAAATATATTTTGACATATCTAACAATGTCAAACGAACCAATACTACTTTATTATTGATAAGAGTTATACATGTTCAAATCTCGCCGGATTCCATTATATAAGGTGATAGAAGACATGAAGACATTAAATCATTTAGTGATATAAAAATTGAAAATTAAATTTAGTGACAAGAAGATAAATGTGCCATTTTTTTAATAACATTTTAAGCTAATTTCCCAAAATAAAATTATTATAGCATAAATCGTACAAAAATTGTGTTATAAAAAATATTATAGATTATTCAGATTGTACATTGTTTATGAAGAAGTTTTGCTTGCAAAATATTAAAGCAAACAAAGAAAATCTAGTAGCAAATAATATTTTTATAAATTTAGAGAGTAGTTACAATCTTTGAATTATTCTCGTTAAGATCCATTGATTCTTCTCTTTAAACTTGTTCCAAGGGCTTTGCAACTGAATCTCGAATTTGTTGGCAAACTTGCTCCTTTCACTTGTTGAAGAAGAACTACAAGATTATAGCCTAGAAATCGAAGTCTTAATTTGTAGAACTTGGAAATGGAGAACTTTGAAATCTGCAAATGGATTTCTGTTTGTCTCTTCTGTATGCCTTGGCGTCTATTTATAGGCACAAATTGAGAGAGATGATGCCATATTTTGAAATTCAAATAATTTATCTCTAGTATTTAAAATGCAAATTTCCTATTCTTAAGTATATAAATGCATGCTTCAAGTACAACACAAAAGTGTATTTGTATTACAATTGGCTTTGAATTTTCCATTTATGTTTTCCATTTAAGGTTTCGTAAAAGTTAAATAATTTATTAAAAAATATACATCCTGTTTTGAATATTATTGCAAGCGTAGAGCAATTATATAAATAAGAACAAATTTAAAGAATAACTAGAAATTCTATAGAGGAGAACGGAGAGAAGAGAAGATAAAAGCAGAGAAGATTTTATTGCCTTTCTATGAGGTTTGATTACAACAGAGAGATAAGGCCCCTATTTATAGGGCTCAGGGGATATAAAAGATAGGAGTGCATTAGGGAGATAGATTCTATCATAACTAAAATATTATTAAAATCCTATCACTTATCTATACATAATATCTATCTCTGCAGAATATCTATCTTTTCAGGATATCTATATCTTTAGAATATCTATCTCTTCAGGAGATAGATTTTATCTCAAATATTATTATCTCCTACAGACATCTACAATTATTATTTTATGTATAACAGGCCCAAAGTAATTAATATTTTTGCACTTGATACTGATGTTGTTTTAAATGGGTATAACTAAAATGAATGCAACAGACAAGTATACCTATCACTGTAGTGCTAGAGACACACTCGAGTTATCGAACTCAGGGAACGGTAAATGCTCAAATACTCACTGTTTTAACTAATGTTTAGTCGAACAAATTAGGTTTTAAGAATTAATTAACAAATTTGGAAAACTACTAAAACAATTAAATGGAAGCAACAATTAAAGGTATGAAATTTTAGGAAAGAGTTTGATTGAAGGATCCCTCTAATTTTTGTCAACAATTCCAATTGAAAACTCATAAAACGATATTAGCAAAGGTTGGGTTATCACATGAAAGCCGGCAATCCTCATCTCTTGGTAAATGCCGCTCTACTCACTTAACCTTTACAGGAGAATCTCTTCTCTCTCTAACTGATTGTAAATGCAATAAATAACTTAGGTGATCTAATAACTTAAAAGTGCAAAGAATATCTCTATTTAATTACCAACTCTTATTATCCAATTAGTTGCCCTAGGTTAATCCTCTTTTTTCAATTTCATTCAATCTTGTGACATAATCGATTCCACGCAAATCAATTATCAAGAAAACGTAATTGAACAAGAACCAATACATAAATAAACATAAATTCAATGAAATTCAATTCAAAAAGCATTTCAGCCAAAGCTAGGAATCAACCCTCAATTCAAACAATAGAAATTTAGCTAGTAAACATCCTAGCAATAGTCAATTCAATAATAGAAATCATAAATTAAAAAAAGAAAAGAAAGCTTAGGTGAAAAAAGGTTGAATCCACGGTTCTGAATGCCACTCGAGCTCGTCTCCTGATTCACTTGATGAAACCCGAAATCGCTCTGTGAGATCTCTTCAATCTTCTTCCAAGAGTTTTAATTTAATATTAACTATGGAGAATCTACCTAATTGAAGAGGAATTGAGAGAGTTTTTCTTACCAAAAAATACCCATAATTTCCCTTCTCTCTAAACCTAAAACTGTTCTCCCCTAAAAAGGGGTAAAAAACTTATATAAATACACATAAAAACACATCAAATGCGCTGTTGACGGGACCTATAGCATCCTGTAGGTCGAGCCCTACCGTCCATGGTGGGTTCCGTTCAAGATTGGCCGGAATGCTTGGGACCTACCCCATGCAGTAGGTCTAGCCTACCATCCATGGTAGGCTTCTGTTGGCAACTCCTTTTGGCCCTTGGACCTACCACGTACGGTAGGTTGGTCTACTGTCGGTAATATGTTTCCTTCCTTGGTGCGGTGGTTTTATTTTCTCCGTTTTCGCCCGTTTTCACTTTTATTCTTTGTATCTTAATTGGAAAGCACCTAAGATAAAAATAGAGGTAAATGGTGTAAATAATACATTTTTATATATTAAAAACATCTTAAAACGACTAAATAACATATGAAAATGCTATACAAAATGGCACATATCAGATACTGTGCTAACACCGAATTAAAAACTACATGTAGTTTATATATTTATATATATATATATATATGTATATATATACATATATGTATATATGTATATATATACACATATACATATATATATATTGGGAAGTCGGATATGTAAATTGTACCCATGATCTATCATATAATAAGAAATGTTTCTAATCAATTGAGCTACCAACTTATCACTACATTTGTTTTAATACATATTTAGCCGAAAAAATTGTGCTTTCTCAAACATAAAAAGTCTTTTTAAAAAAATATATAAATAAAAAGTTATCTTTTTTACTTTAAGGAGAAATTAATGATATATGCTCATAAATTATTCTCACTTTTCTATTCATACCTTTTTTTTTTCTTTAAACTTTTACATCTATGAATTATTTATAATCTTGCTTGTTGCATACTCAACTTGGTGCTTTCTAACATATTTTTGGCGCGCTATGTACGTGAGCCATTTATTAAAGGTACTTTGGTTTTAAAGTGGTAAATCGTAAACAAGAAGAATTTTATGGTTATGCGTATTGGAAGATAATGGAGATGTGTATTTGTTGAATATATCCTTTGAGTTTTAGTTGTGTACAGAGGCATAGCTTCACGGAGGCGAGAGACCATGGCCTCCCCTCCCCCCCAAGATTGTTTCATTGTTAGCTATTATTTATTACTAACAACTATTAGCCTCTTATAAAATTATGCATTATATTATATTGTCACTCCAAAATGTCTAATATAATTTCTAATATGTTATGAAAATAATGGATATCTAGTGGATGTCCAAATACGTTCCGTGAAGAGAACTAAACTCCTAAATATTAATCCTAGTTGGATTCATGATATCCCCAATGATTTAGTTAGATCCTTTTAGGATTCTATAATCTCTTGTATATTGAGCCTATAAATAGGCCATATGAGAAACATTAATAAGATGAATCAGTCTTTATTTCTCAGTTATACTTTCTCTCTCTACTTTGTTCTCTCTTGTCTTTATTATTCTACTTTATATATTTCAATATTCTAAGAAATCATTGTGTCGCATACATCAAATTTATAACACGTTATCAGTAGGAATTGCTTGAACGATCGATTGCTTAAAGAACCAATATTCAGTTCATATGCTTCACCAATCCATGTGTAATAAGCTTGGAGCTTCTGCCGGTTTCTTTTTCCAAGTCGATTGGATTAGAGTTATTCAGGGATACAACTAATGGTTGAACTGGATGTGTGCTTTAATATGATTGAAACTCGTGAGAAATAAACTCCAGAAACCACAAGGTAATTTTCTAGAAGATCTAAAGGTAACAGATTCTTGAAGTTTCTTGAGGTAAAAAAAGTCGAATATTTCTTTAGTTTTTATATTTAAAGTTATATATATGGTTTTGATGTCATAAAAAGATCAATATTTTATTATGGATTCTTGTAGAAATCCATATTGATATAATGAGTCTTGAAGACAGCAATTAAAGAAATCCACATATGAATATTTCTTTCCTCATTACATTTATGAGGCCCTGAAAGCTGAATAATTTTTTAAGTGTTTTTGCAAAAACTAAAATAAAGGCACAACCACCTGAAGATAGTCATCACCAATACCCATTATGATTGGGTATATTTATGGCTACAATATTTTGATCTTGAAAGGAGATACTTCATTGAATTTAATTCCAAATCTTGTGCAATTTCTAGAGTTAATGAAAATGATTTCAACGTCCCTAATTGTGTTTCTTGTGTGCTAGGAGTTGAGGATAGAACGAGCATGGAGAAAGAGCTTAGCCATATTCTTGAAGGCTTATCAATAAGCCTATCTCTTAACCCTTCTTCTTTATGTTATGAAATTTCTCTTGAAGAATTAGAGTCTTTGTAGGATTCTTATACTTTTCAAGTAAGCTTAATAGGTGATCTGTGTATTATTTCTTTTGAAGGGAACTTTTTCCTTCTTGTGCTGTGTATGACAACTTTCCTTTCTTCTCATTTATCTCTTGAGGATCCATTGATGAGTAGTAGTATTATGTTTGAGCCTTCTTGTTATGGCCTTAGTAATGTAGATGGTACTTCCCTTGTTGAGCTTAACATTGTTAGTTTTGCGCTTAAATTTGATAGGAATTCTCTCCAACATGTTTACTCCATAACAGCAAGGAGAGGAAAGAGGTATACCATGGAATTCGAAGGCAAAGGCGAAAATGTTGGAGGAACACTAATCTTATGCTATGGGGATTTGACAATGTGTTTTTCTTCAAACCTATTCCTCTTTTATGTGTTTTCCTTCAAATAGTTAAAATTGTTCTTAGATTTGAATGCCTTCTATATGATTTTGGTTGGAAATTGTATGTTTAATCTTTTCACTTGTGAGTTAGTTCATGATATTAACCGTATGCTTAAGTATTCCTCACCATGTGCTTTTCTTGAAAAACAACTTTTGGTTGGTATTGCTAGAATTAAACTATCTTATCATGACCTTGAGTTGTTATATGATATTCTCCTATTTGATAGACTTATTGCTATTACAACTTCT
Source organism: Catharanthus roseus (assembly GCA_028651295.1). Classification (NCBI taxonomy): domain Eukaryota; kingdom Viridiplantae; phylum Streptophyta; class Magnoliopsida; order Gentianales; family Apocynaceae; genus Catharanthus; species Catharanthus roseus. The sequence goes on along the minus strand of JAPQWS010000153.1, from coordinate 26,134,369 downwards.
TGTGCATCTAGTGGAGTAAGATTTGTATCTTCCTTCGAACTTTTGTTGAAAATGGTTATGATGATAGAGTTCGTTGCTTCTTTTGGACCTTATATGGTGATTTTCATGCTAACTTTAAAGGAGAGTTTGTTAAGAATTGTGATTATGAATCATCTTTCCTTTATGCTTCCAAGAGAAATTTTTATGGATTTATTCCTCCCATTAAAATCTTGTGCCTTATAAGTTATAAATTTCAATTTCCTCATGAAGAAAAAAAGGTTTTAATTGTTGAATAATTTTTGAAAACTTTGTTGTTTAGAAACATTCATGGAATTCAATTCTACCGTTTTCATTTCAAGGAATTTAGGTGGTTGCTAAACTTTAGAAAGAAAATGAATGGTAGTTTAGAGGTGTTTAAAGCCCATCTTTATGATCTTGTGAAAACTACCTTTGGAGATGGTGTTTTTGAACTAAATTTGAAGAATCTTGTTGAGAAACATCTTGTGTATTCTATTGCCTTTATTGACTTTCCCTTCAAAGAAGAAGCTTTAAATGAGTCAATTGTTCAAAACACAAAGTCTTGTGTCAAGATTGAGAAACAATCTCTTGATGCTACCTTGCTTTATTCTCTAACCGTCAATGAGTTTTTGGATGAGTTGATTTTCAAAAGAGAAATGAAAGTTCTTCAAGTTTTGATGTTAAACCAAGAGTGTCCTTTGTTGAATAGTTTCATGAAGCTCCTTTGGAAGAATTTGCTTCAAAAATTCTTATTTTACCATCTTCTTTTCAAAGAAATCTTTTGGAAACATGATTTAGCAAAAGAGCAAGTTAGCACTTCAAAAGATTTTTGTGGGAGTTATTGGTGGACTAGAAGAGTTAGTATTGAATTTCATTGTTTAGAGCTTTTGATCAAACAATTGATAAGACGTTTTAAAGATTCTTTGAAATGGAAAAGAGAAAGGATTTGGTGCTTTCACTTTCAATTTGAAGAGTTATTTTGGAAATTTGGTGTTGCAAATGAAATACAATTTGATGTTCAACCTTTCCATACCAATCTTTGACTTCCAAAATGAACTTTCTGGCTAATAATGTTTGTGATCTTGAGAGTCTTTTGGTTAAAGTTTCTTGGATTCTTCATTATATTTCTAAAAATTTTCAAAATCATTTGTCAAGAATCCATGAAAGAACTTTGAAAAGTATTGAGAATCTAAGTTTATATTACTATCATCCTTTTAAAGAGACCATGTTTCAAACTATCGATCTTCTTGATTTACTCTTTGAGTTGGAAAAAGACAAAAGCTTTTATTGTCATCGTTCTTTGAAGATATTGATGTTAGCATTTTCTTCGACTTATAAGAATTCAATACATTCAATGTGCTTCTTTTCGGAGAATTCTTGTAAATCTTGTGTGGCCCTTGAATAGTCCTTTTTGGAGTTTCTTAGCCTTGAACTTCTTTGTTTACACTTCCTTTTCTTATCATAGACCATTTAAGAAAATATGTTACTCATGGAATTCTTATGGCATTGAGACGTTGGTCGACAAACTTATGCTTTATTTGCTTATTCTCTTCAAAGTCTTGATTGATTAGGTAATTTTCATAGTACCATTCCTTTTTAAGGTTCCATTTCTCATGTTGCACACTTCTTGCGGTCATTTGAAGGCATAGATTCGAGGATGAATCCTTTCAAATAAGGGGTAGATGGTATGACCCGGAATGCACAAGGAACCGTAGAGCTATTGCAAGGTCTAGTCACAAGTGCCATGGCTAGAAGAATGGAGAAGGAGCACCAAGAAAAGACGGCATATTTGAAGAAATGATCCAATACTTGGCTTGGCAAGTAATAGGAGCTCAAGAAGAGGACTTTAGAAGATCCAAAACCTTCTTATTGTCTATTATGCAAGTAGAGGAATCTAGTGAAGAAAGCTTGGGAAGTTTGGAAGCTTAAATCAAAAGAGGAAGATTTTTCTGGACCCTGCCATTAACGGTAAGTCCACCCTACCATCACCGGTAGGGTTTTGACCAGAAGAGATTGGGGACATTTGACCTCCCGGCACAATAGGTCGAGACCTGCAGTCGTCAGTAGATCTCAGCTGGTGGAGAAATTGGGAAGTTTTTAACTTCCTTAACCCTTGAATTTGGTTGTAAAATTATTTTGACTTATACTTAAGTGTTTTAAGCAGCTCTTAAACTCTTTTAAGTTACTCTAATACCTAGGGTTGGAAACTAATTGTGAAGCACACTATAAATATTCTTGTTGGCAGCCATTTTGGCCAAGTTGAGATATATGAATATTTTATAGAGAGAAGAACTAGGGTTCTTTAGATTTCTTCATCTTCCTTGTACAAGTAGAAGTTTCTTTGTATAATTCAAGGCAAAAAATTTCTTGAATCTTTAATTCAAGATTTCTAGTTTAATTTCCAAATCCTAATATCCCCTTGAGGTGCCAACTCCATAGTTTGTGTTACTTGGATTTTAGGTTCTTCTTTGGAGTTAGAGAATAGGTGAGACTTTCTATGATCTTGTTGATTCTCCCTCAAATATAAGGAGGTTAATTATTTTCTCTCTTAGTTCTTTTGTTGCAAGTGTTCTTTGTTCAAGGTCCCTTTAGAAGAGTGTTGATCTTGGGAGCAATTGATCCTCTAAGAAGGCTTAGGAGGATCATACCACCAATGCAAAAGCACTAAACACCATATTTGCTGGTGTAGATGAGGAACGTCTAAGCTGATCTCCACATGCATCTCTACTAAGAAAGCATGGCTCTGTAAACACTAAGAGAAGTAGCACGATTAGTGACAAGAAGTTGCCACTATATGCTATGATGTTGTCACTAGAAACCTTATAGTAACAAAAAAGTGGTCGTCGGTCTATTGTCACTAAAAGTCTGTCTCTAAAGAGTAAATAGTGACAACAATGAGATATCATCACTACAGAGTGGGCCATTGTGACAAGGTGAATGTTGTCACTAAATATCCTCTATTATTAGTGACAAGTTTTAACATCACAAATGAGATGGATAAACTTGCCACAAATACTTATACCACAAGTGACTGAGATTGTCACTAGATTTGTTTGGTTTTAGTGACAAAAAGACTCATTTTGTCACTTTGTCCCCAAACCACTAACAAACATACTTGTCACTAATGTCCAAAGTTTTGTCACTATTCTATGTGACTCGTCACTAATTGGCATAATATCCGTGAGAATTTAGTGACGAAGTGTCACATTGTCACTATTTTGGAACATTTAGTGGCAATTAATCTTGTCACTAATGAGCTATAATAATAGTGACAAGTATTCTTATTATCACTAGAACCTAATTTGTGATCACAATGTAACATGTGATATTTTCGGGTAATACTCAGTACCTAGTCTATATAGTTAATAAACTCTCTCATAACTTCTACTTCTTGTAAAAATATAGACCAAATAAATAGAAGTATAGCCACGGATTTGTGCTAAATACTCTATTAAGCTGAGTAAATGAAGCCAACCATACCACATATTAGCAGTTTACTCCTGCTAAAAGAAATTTATATAAATCGACAAAATAAGCTTTTACATGTTCAAAATAAGTATAGTCATTACAAAATGAAGCCCATAAAAAATCTGCTTTAGCTTTCCAATGTCACATGGTTAGTCCTCCAACAAAAACCTGCAAAGGAGAGCTGTCTTAGAATAAAGGTAACTTTAGTATAGGAAGGTACAATCATTTTAGAAAAGTATAAACTCACTTGAATCGAACCAAAGACATTTATTACAAAAAGCTACTATATGCCACTTTCCAATCTTAACTTCACTAGCATATCAAAATCTTGAAAATTAAAAAGAGCAACTATCAAGTTAGAAATAATAGTTTTGACATACATTGTTAACCGCATTTCATTGATACTCCCTTCTTAACGATTTAAATTGATACCTTAACAAAAATATCATGATTTATAAATTGGAAACATTTTGCACGTTAACATAATATGAATAAATACCCTCAAGATAAATCAATCTAGAAAATATGAACACCAATAATGTCATTTCAATTTCATGGGAAGCAAAATTATGCAAATAAGAATCTATTTAGCATTTTTGTTGCTCTTTATGTTGACATTAATCCATGCCAACCATTTATGTATTTTTTGCAATTACCATATCCCTGTTAAAGTCACAGTATAGAGAAGTACATAAATAGCATACCAACTTGATCACTACCATTGAAGCTATCATTCACATATTCCATCTTATCCATAACTGGTTTTAAAAGCTCATTTGTTCTTTTTTGCTCCTCTTGAAGATCTTTGATTTGATACTCCATTTCAATCACCTTTTCTTTAGCAACTTTAGCACTATGCCTATTCTCTTCAATGTATGTTGCATATTCTTGTCCTCTAGCTGATCTAATCCTCTTATTAGGACCACACCTACTTGTTTGTCCAAGAACGCAACCAAGAGTGCTCATATAAATATCAACAGAGCTCATTGTAGTGCTGCTTTGTATCATTTCATTTTTTCCTAAGAGAAATGTGCAAAAAGAAAATCATCCTAAAGCAAGAACAATGAAGTAAATATGTTATCTTATCTATGACTTATTACAAACCAAATCCTTTGCTTTGTCATTGACGATGTCTTTATTTTTATTAGAGAAGCTTAAGAGCTCATAAACATCAACACTATCAAGATCCTTCCATTATTTTCTAAGAAAATAATAACAAATGATTAGTTTTGTTCTTAAAATAGCTTTATTGCACATTTCTGAAAGATATTACTTATATACAAACCTTCTCTTCTCTAAGTCATGCAATAGATTTGGTTCCAACCGTGTGAGGTACATCTAACTTGGCTTGATTTTCAGCATTCCTCCTATAACACTCTATCCCATAAGCACCTCACTCATGACCCAAAAGTGTGGAAGTCACAAACGTAGAATCTAGAGTCTGACTTAATGGAATAAAGTATTTAAGGCGTAATGGTAATTATAGAGATGCTTAGGAAAGAGAATTAAATTTTATTAAGAGAAGTATTTGCATGGGGAGCTTACGAATATCTTTAAGTAGATTAGTTTTTGTTTTCACTATGCTTAGCCTGCACATTTTAGAGATCTAAATACTTACATATTAATATAAGGTTTAAAGTGGTGAACTTAATAAAAATATATTGGGTTTAGAAAAGAATGTTTTAAACAATGCCATTAGGATATATATACATATATACATATATACATATATTCTAGGATTTTTTTTAGTGGACTAAAGTTTAAGATAAGATAAATATGGGTACCTTTATCTCTAATATTAATAGTAGTTTGTTGGTGGCATTTGCATGAGACTGAAACTTGTCAAACCCTTAGCCGCAATACTTATCAAAACAAACCACTCACTTTTCCTTATTCCCCTTCCATACCCGACGCATCTCCTCTATAAATAGAGGTGTTTTGGGGCTATTTTCACTGGAGAAGAAGTTGGGAACATTACATGTGATAATTTCCTCCAATCTTCTTATTCTTTAGTAATAAAAAATGGGGTAGTAATTCTTCTTCTACTTCTTTTGCTGTTAAAGTTGGCTAAGCAACTGTTATGGACTAAGTGATCAATTAAGGTAGATTTACTCTTCCTCTCCAACAAAGTTTAGATGAATTAATTATAAGGGATATTCTTCTTTTTCTATTTTTTCTTCTTTATTCCCGATTGTTAGATTACTTTCAAAATTTCACTCTTCTCTCAAGGATTTGAATCATCTAAGTAAATTTCTAAGGTGCCATTTATTTTTGGGCATTGACTCCTAATTTTATTTTAAGCAATATAGGCATTTCGGGTAATTACTCAAATTAAATATTTTTAAGGATATAAGATTTTGGGTCTTCTTTAAGAGCTAATATATGTGTATATCCTAAGGTCATTTCATGGGGTATTTATATATATTCGTTAGGGATAAAATATTGGGATTCTTAATTAAGTACTTTTATTACTCTTTTTGTAGGATCATAGTACCAGTTCTGCACTCAGATGAGTCCATAAGCTCAACCTAAATATTTTAATGGTGTTACCAGTATTTCCTCAAGTGACTATATTTTTCAATGTGCTGTCTAGTAAAGATTTATATAAAATGTTCACTACATTTGGGCTGATATAAGATTTGATTTTTTTAAAAAAAATTGGAGATGTTCTCCATAACATGTTTAACTTATGCCTTAGAAATGCATAGGAGCAGTGCTCCACATAAATGTTTTTATTTTGAAAAGAATTATTATTGTTTTAAAACGAGTTACTATTGTTTGATAAGAATTATTATGGTATTACAAAGAATTATTATCGTACAGAGGTTTTTTTATTCTTGCAATATTATGAGTTGGTAATGCTCTAACGTTGTCTAGTTGTATGGTTCAACATACATGAATGTGAACTTGGCATACTTATAAAACCTACATAAGCATGTCTTGACAGGCAGATGAAAATTTTGTTACGTTAAAATGATAAGGCCAAAGAAGCTCCATTGCAAGATCATACTATTGGGAGGGTCAAGGAATGAAGAGGAGGAAGTTTACAAGCTCTAAAATGCAAAAAGGCACCGAATCAAGCACCGATTTCTCAAATTCGATGATGGAAATGTTGCAAAATCTTTCCTAAGGGATACCGTGGCAAGGATCTGGCCCCAAGTCTCTTTCCGCGGTTGCACCACTATTTTTTTGTTATTTACATTGCAGCATAAAATTTTTATAGCTTGTTTCTTTTCAAATTCTGAACCCTTTTAAGTTATTTTAAGTGTAATTTTAAGGAGTTTAACTCCCTTTGAATTTGGTCTGAGTAGTAGTAAGGCTTGGCATGTATAAATACCCTATTTATGGGGCTAGATTAGGAACCTTTCAACATTTAGTTAAATATTCTAGATTTGAGCAATTTGCTCTATTTTGAGAAACCCTTTGGGTTCTTCCATTTCTTTGAAGGAGATTGATTCTTCATGAAAGCTAATTCAAGGAATTAACCTCCCTTGTATTTTTCTTTCAATTTCTTGGGTTTTTGAATATTTATCTTCAAGAATTCTTGAAGGGTTCCTCAAATTTCCTACAAGTGGGTCTTTTGATTTCTTCCAATTGAAAGGTTCCTTATTTGAGTTTGTTGTAGATTCTTCTAATAGAACTAATTGGGTTTCAATTACAACTTGGAATGGGGTTCAATTTAGAGTAAGAAGAAGATAATGGAAATAGGTCTCCTAGCGAGGGCTTTTGTTTGAATAAGCTTTTGGAGTTTCAAATCCACAACCTCTTGGAGCTAAAAATCTTGGTTTTTTTTGTATAACTTGGTATCAGAGCAAGCTCCAGTTGAGGTTATTATCTTTTGATTCTTTATTTTTCACTTTATTTCTTCATTTTTCTTCCATTTTCATTGTCTATATTTTGGGGGTTTTGCCTAAAAATGAAATTTTAGAAAAAATCTAATTTTTTTGTTGAGTTCTTTGGTGTTGATTGAGCTTTTTGTGATTGAATTGATGGTTACCTATTGTTTAGTCATTCAATTCTTGTCTCTTGGAAGGATTTTATTGTTGTGCATTCCATGTGTTGATGAAATGCCTCATAGAGTTTTCCTTTGATAAATTGGATTAGTTTTATTTCCTTGTGTTAGAAATTCTTTTCTAGTACGTTTTTTCTTCTAACTGTGGACTCTCGTGTCTCTTTGTGCTAGTACTCTTACCAGTATTCTTCTTTGTGCTAGTGTTTTTCTTGTACTTCTTTGTGTTCTTGTCGAGTCTTTGAGCTTCATTGCCTATCTTTAGAAAGTATATCCTACTTGATAATCATATCCTGTGGAGTCAATCTTAATCATTCTTGTTGAATTCTTATTTCTTGTATTTTCCTTGTTTTTGAATTCTCTTGTTTGAATTGAGACTCTTGTTGGTGGGACCCTTGATATCTCTTGTTAATTGAGTTGTTGAGAGTGTGTAAACATGAGTGGGATGAAGATAGTGAGGGAGAGTGACCAAGACTTGGCATTGATGATAAAGACTATCTTTTAACAAAATGAAACTCTTAGAAAAGATATGAGGGAGCTGAGATAATGCGGGTAGACAAAGGAAAGGGAGATTGCTAAACTTAAGGGTTGGCATAGATAGAGAAAACATGAACCCTTGAGTGATGCAAAGAGGGATGGAGATCATGAAAGTAAATATGGGAGTAGAGGAGATAGGAGAGAAATATAGGGTGAGAGGAATAGATGGGAGATTGGAGGAAGAGAGTTGATAAAATAAGTAGTGGGGATGTGAGTTGCATACCACCTATGAGGGGTAAACAAGTTGATGTTGGGGCTACCAATAAGAGGAAAATGTTCAGGGCGAGGCAAGCAATCTCTAGTCCTAGTGACTTGGGTGAAGGGGATTCTCAACAAAGGGGAAATTTGTTTTATACTTGTTGCATTCTTGATAAAACTTGTAGTTTGGTGATAGACGGGGGGAGTTTCCCTAACTTGGTTAGCTTCTATGTGATTGGGAAGTTGGGAATTCGTTATATGAAACATCCCAAGTCCTATAAACTTCAATGGGTGAATGAATGTGGAGAGATAAAAGTAAACAAGAAAGCTAAGGTTTCATTTCTCTATAGGAAGGTATGAGAATGAAGTGTTATGTAACATTGTGCCTATGCATATGGCTCATGTTGTGTTGGGTAGACCTTGGCTATTTGATAGGAAGGTGATGCATGATGGATATAAAAATACTTACTCTTTTATGTGGAATAAAAAGAAAACCACCCTTAAATCTTTACCTCCAACCGCAATAGATTTGGACTTGATACTACAAGAGAAACAGCAAATTGAGACCGAATATTTTGGTTGCAAATTTACAACTGAACGCGACCACCTTGAACCAATGAAAATTTAGCAACTAATCTTTGGGACCGAGCAAGAAAACAATCACAAAATTTTAAATGTGCGGTCGATTTGCGACCGAATGCGTCTTTCACTAACCGTAAACCCTAAATATCTAAAATCACAATACCCAGCCTTTCCCCTCTATTACTCTCTTCTCTATCTCTCTCCTACACCACCTCCTCTCTAAGAACTCCTAATGCCGTGCACTGTTCCTCTCCCTCCTCCTTCTTTGTCCCTTCTTCCTCTTCTCTCTTCTTTTCTCTTCCCTTTGCAACTCCCATTTCTTGCGCCACCTCCCCTTCTCTCTTCTTCTTCTTCCCTCCTCCCCTCTACATCCCCACAGGTCTTTCTCTACTTTCTCTTCACCACCGAGGAAGCCAAAAGTTAACAAAGAAGAGAGTAACTTCCTTTTCTTTTTTCGTTTTCGTTAGTATAAATAGAAATTTTACTTCAAAATTTTAAGGATTTAAAAGCCTAGAAGAATTTTTTAATTATGTTATATATGATTTTGGAGTGAAATATTTATTTTTCTTCTTTTATCAAGCTGAAAGGTGAAGGTTTTTTTTTTTTTTTTTAAAACATATTGCAATTATTTGAGGAAAGTAGCTTTAGGGAAAAAAACATTTCACTAAAGTTTTCATAGCCTGTTTATTTGATAGCAAAAAGCTTTATTCCTGAAGTATTTCCAAGCTTGATGATTTAAACTTCAGAAACAGAGTGGTTCTATTTTGAGTTGAATTTATCACCCTTGTGGTTTTGTAAGTATTCAAGGCAAAGACATCCTTGTCTGTTTAATTAGCTCATTAGGAGCTCCATATCCCTTTCAAAGTATTCTCCGGTGGTGCAGTGGCAATTGAGTTGAATTACAACAGTTGGACTGGCTAGGGTTGGGTTTTTTAGAAGGGGTATTTTAGTAATTATGTTATATGAAATTTGTTGAAAGTTTGCTTAGGTGTTATATGAAAAATTATTTAGGATTTCATACTCGGAATATTGAGAAGGGCTAAAACTATGTTGAAGGTTTATCTTGTTTTAATTTATGTTGTCCAAATCACACATATTTATTGTTTTAAAATTTGATTTAAAATAGACAAGAATGAGCATTGCTGTTTGATTTAGCTGTTCCCAACTCATTTAAGTATTTCAAATCTTATGATGCTTTATAGATCAATTTGTATCTACTTTCTAATTCTCCTTTCTTCGTATTCCCTAAAATCTTCAACAGTGAAAGGTGTCTGTAAAACAGAATATGACTTGTATTTTATGTTCTCTAAGAATGTAGGCAAAAGATAGCAATTCTAAATATTGTTGTCCATGTTTAAGTTGGTAAAAATATGTGTTAGAATGTGACCCTTTTGCCTTTAATTTACGACTAATGTGATTAATTGTAATCCTTTGTTTCTTGAGGAGTTTCTTTTGATATCTTGATTCCCTCAATCTCACTTGTTTAATGGGTTTTCCATGTGATTGGAACCATTGGTTTGTAGCATCCACTCCATAATTTGAAAATAATTTAACTTTGTTGTGCTTTATTTAATATAATTATTACTTCTTTTTCTTGGATCCCTGGAAAATATCCCAGTCATGTTCTTTCTCCCCACATGCATTTGTTTATATTTGTTTGAATTTTCACTTAGGAAGGAAAGAACTTTACAATAGCATTATGATAGTTTCTCTGCTACAATTGACAGGTTATAAATAGCTTTACTCTCATTACTTATCGGTGATTTGGAGACTTTAAAACCATTTTGGTATAGTTGGGCTTTGACAGCAGTATCAACCATGTCGTTTTCTGCAAACTTAGGATGTCCTTTTGTCAGAGCTTCGATTGCTTCAAGTACATCAGCATTCAATATTGCATCATGAATCTGCTACATTCATCTAATTGACATTTGTATTCTAGTTTGAATTAAAATTAGTGCGTGAATTTGTTAGTACGAATATCTAAATATTATCAGCGAGTTAGTTTTCTTAGAGTTTGCCTAGATGAACCATTTCCTTTTTTTCTGGCTACCTAGTGCAGAACATTTCTTTTGGCTCTTTTTGGATGGTGTTCTGTTTTGAAAGTTGTTGATGCTTATGCCTTCATAAGATAGAAAATTTATCAAATGCCATTTCTATATCAGGTGAACTAGTTAAGATGGCTACAGCTCTGGCTGAATCACTTGATCGTGCTATGAAGGTGCAGCTATATAGTTTTGTTGGATGAAATCAATTAGTAAATTGTGATTTATGAACCTTAGAGATCTTTAATATCCAATCCTACATTACAAAATTCAAATGAGTTCTTGGCTTCTACTATACAAGGGGTTGGCATTACTATTGCATGTGTTTGAGTAAATACAGCCTACGATAATAAATAGATTACATAAAATTGCTTCACAAAGAAGAGTAAATAAAATGGTCCTTGGATGCATTACATCAGATTTGGAGATAGCATAGGAGTGAAAGGGGAATGAGTATCAATAGAATCTTTATAATGATGTTTCGGTTAAGTTGTTTGTAGCTATGTTAGAATCTTCTGCAAACCTGGTTAGTACCTTGAATACTTTTTTTCCATGGGGCTTAGGATTATGAAGATTTTGTTCAATTTTTTGGTTATGTATAATTTATAAATTTGTTCTAATTTCAAGCACTATTTTCTTATGGATGTAGACAAGTGCATGAAATAAAGAAATTTTGTACATTATTAATGCAATTCAGTGGTCATTTTTGTCATGTTTTAATTGTGTTGAAATATTTTAGAGAATTACATTTTTTATAGTTATAATATATTTCTAGTATTAACAGTAGGATTTGATATGTAATTGTAACCTAATTTAGACATTTGCAACTGCCTTTTAGCGATGAGCCTTTTTGTATATAATTTAGACGTTTCAAGTTTATTTGATGATTGGATTTGTTATTGATTGGTATTTATTGATAAGTAGGTTGGTTACATTGTTAGCAATCTCCTATATTTTCTTCAATGAAATACAATGTCCTTGTTTTGCATATGAAATACAGAAAGGTGAGGGCAAAAAAAAAAAAAAAAAGTTGCGACCTATTTGCATCGAAAATTTGGTCGTAATTTTTAGTGGCAATGATTTTGGAGCAAAATTTCACGACCAAACGACTAGAATATGGTCGTGACTTTTCGAATCCGAGCTTTGTGATGGCCGGTGACCAAAATTCGGTCTCAAACCTCTCTTCACAACGCCCATTTAGCGACCAGTATTTCGGCTGCAATTCTGTCACAAAATCACCAATTGCAACGGAATTTTAACTGAAAATTCGATCGAAGTTCATTGATTTTTTCGTAGTGTGAAATATATAAAAGGAAATATGACCTTGGAGAGAAGGAAAAAGAAGGAAGAAAAGATAAAGGGTAAGTGTGATGAGGGACAAAAGAGTTGTAAGGGCCATAGTGAAGAGGGGATTGAGAGCAAAATGAGAGAAAAGAGCCTTATGGGCCAAGGTGAAAAGAGTGATGTAAGAAAAAAGAGGAAGAGAAAAGAAACAGGGTGAGAAAGAAAAAGGAGGAAGTAGTTAACATTGCTTGTGAAGAGAGTGAAGACATGAAGGAAGGGAATCCTAACAGTGTGGTGATTGAGAAGGAGGAGCTTATAATTAGATGATAAACTTGGGATGCAGTTTGCAAGCTCCAAACAAGAAGTGTTTTCTTGTGAAAATTTTGGAGTGATGAAAGAGAGCTCTAAGGAAAGGAAGTTGATGGAGGCCAGAGATCACACTATTGGGGGGGGGGGGGTTGTTCAAGGGATGAAGTTGAGAAAGTTTACAAGCTCCAAAATGCAAAAGAAGAATTCTTGACCGAATCCGGTGGCGGTTTCTCAAATCTGGCACCAAAAATGTTGCAAAATGATTCCCGAGGGATTCTGTGGCAAGAATCTAATGTCGGGTCTCCTTTCTGTGGCTACCGTACTATTTTGCTATTATTATATTTCAGTCCCAAAACTTTTCTAGCTTGTTTCTTTTCGAATTTTTAGCTCTTTTAAGTTATTTTAAAGTATAATTTTAAGGAGTTTGACCCCATTTGACTTTGTTCTAAGTAGTGATAGGACTTGGCATGTATAAATACCCATTATGGGGCTAAATTGGGAACCTTTGAACATTTGTCTGAAAATTCTAGCTTTGAACATTTTGAAAAAACACTTAGGGTTCTTCCATTTCTTTGAAGGAGATTGATTCTTCATGAAAGCTAATTCAAGGAATTAACCTCCCTTGCATTCTTCTTTCAATTATATGAGTTTGTGATTTTATATGAGTTTTTACCAATTATATATATGCCCCTTGATTTATTATATATTCAAGAATAATGAAAAAGATATATATTGCGAGAATGAATAGTAGTATGAATTAAAACTCTAGAAGAGTTAATTAATAGATAGCTCCAGAAGAGCTAATAGATTGAAACTAAAGCTCCCAAGAGCTAATAAATAAATAGCTTCAGAAGAGCTAATATTTTAAAATATCTAGAAGAACTAAATATCTATAAGATATCTACAATGTCTAGAAGATATTTAATTAAAGGTCTAGAAGAGCCTATAACTAAAAACTCAAAAGAGTTAGTTCACAGAAAGTTCTAGAAAAAGTAATCATTTAAAACTCTGGAAGAGTAAAATGACCTTGGAGGTCACATGATATTATGCTATATTATCATGACTTATAGAATAAATGTGAATTACATACACTACCATGTTCTCCCATAGTAATTTGTAATTGCCAAAGTTGATGCACTTTAATGCATCATTGAGTAAATCTGAAGTGTACTTATTCAAGAATATTAAATATTGGCATGACCATTTAAACCATCCCGGATCATTAAAATACGAATTATCATAAATAATTTGTAACAATATTTTTATGAACAAGAAGTTTCTGATCACAAATTTATTTGTACTACTATTTTTCAAGGCAAAATAATTTTATAGATACCATAAATATATTAGGGTTGAATATGTTTTGGGATGAATATATTGTTGACGCATCGACCTATGGTCATGATATATTTGACTTGCAAGCTGAACTTTGCAATTTTGATAATGAGCTCATATTTTAGATTCTCCCATTAACATTATCTGTCCTAATAATCTTGAAGATGTTGCACTATTTTTATAAATATTAAACGTTCCTATAGAACATGTTCATAGGCATAGGTACATGGTTTTATGAAACTATATATGTGCTTTGAAATTGATTAATGTATATTTTGAAGTATTATTTATTCGTATTTTGCCAACACATTACTTTTCTTCTCCTCATTATAATTGGTTCAATGGTAATGAATTTCCCATCTAATGTTTATATATGCGATATATAAATATTCTTATCCACCAAAATATGTAGAGATAGGTTGACAAGAGGAGAAATTATGTAGTCGGATAAGGATAAAATTATGTGTCTCATATCGATCCTGTTAGATAGATAATTTGAACCAGAAGTTCAAAGGATCAATAGCCATGCATATTTATTGATAAAAGAAAATCTAACATAGAATGCTCTATTATTTAATGTCCCCAAAGGACAATCTACCACTACTTATGATTTTGAGACACATGTAAAAATATTGTAGAATAAATTGATTTTCCAACAAAATCCTTGCATATGTAAGGAGCAATGATTTAAGATGGTACTATGTAGTTAAGTCGAGGAGATGAAAATTCTAGCAAAAATTTCCATGACATGACTTTATTATTATTTCCAGAAGAAATTTAGGTACCTAAAAGGCATAATAATTATGAAATCTCATTGTATCATGCCATGATATAAATAGATGGAATCATATAATAGCACAAAATGTTGACGATAATTCTGTGCATGTTATGATTAGAATGAGGATCTTGAAAAGTCTGCAGACTGGATATTCAAATATTTTAGAGATTGATATGTCCATTTTATACATGTTCTTACAGTGTTTAATCTTCAATTTTTGAAGTATTGTAGTAGTAAAATGGTATATCTATCCTCCGTTTCTTCTCTTTTGTTTATAGGTATGTCTCGGATGAGTTAGAATAAAGATTAAAATGAAACAAGAGCATACAGAGCAAGAACGGATGAGAATGAGAAGAAATGTACAAAATCCAGCAGAGGGGGACCCGACCATCTCACTAGTCGAACCCGGCCGTCCAATAACCAAAATGGTAAGACCCGGCCGGACCCAGCTACCCGAGTGGTGGGACCTAGTCGATCGTGCATCAGGGGCTGTTTTACAATTTTCTAACTTCTTTTTAATTAGTCTTTCAATGTAATTTTAATGGATTGTCGTCTAGGGTTTCTTAGGGGCTGAGAGAGGCAATTTTCGAGAGAAAATCTCTCCTACAAGCTTCTATTAATCGACTTAGATTAATAGTTGTTCTTGAATTCAAGCTTCAATAGTTAATTTGAAGGTGTTCTTCAGAGTAATTTGGGATTCTTCAAGCAATTCGATAGAAGAGTTTGTGCAACATTCCGGGACCGTGGATTCTTCAATTTTACTTCCTAAGCATTCTAAACTCTTATTTCTTATGAACTTTTATATTTTTATAATTTCTATGATGTTTAGTGGCTAGGGTTTATCTTTGTGTTTAAATGGGGTTGAACCCTAGATGATCTTAGTTTTGTTTTATTGGATTTTTATGGAATAAATTGTTGAATTAAATGTTGATTGTTATTCAATTACATTATTTGTGTTGCTAATTTTACCGGTAGTTGGCACCTTCACATAGGTTGTTTGGGATTGAGAAAGGAAGAACAATCTAGGGCTATAATTGAATAATAGGAATTTGGTAGTTAATTAGAGATAATAACTACGGTTTCTAGGCCATGAATAATCACTCCTATACTTTAATCATTCATAATTGAGTTAGGGAGAGAAGAGATTCTTATATAATCAATTAGGGGAATGATGGGTTTCACCTAGAGATAGGGTTAATCTTAATTAGCGAGTGAAACCCGATCAACAATTCAACTATTTTTCCAAAGTTTTCAATGAATTAATTAAGGGATTCTTAGGGATTCCACCGTTTAAACACATTCTTGCTAAAACTTGATTTCAATTATTTTTAGTTTATTTTTAAAGTATTTTCCTTTTCTTAGTTAAAAATTCTTTCCAAGTATTTTATTTTGGTTAAACCTTAGAGATACGATCATTATTAGATCTTCTCTATTCCCTGAGTTCGACAACCTGGGAGGTTCTCTATACTACATTGATAGGTTCGCTTGCTTGTTATATATTAATTTTAGAGCATTCCAGTTTTAAGACATCAGAGATATTTGACCAAAATAGAATATAAAGTTCGCACGAGAAAATATGTAAAGGCCAGAAAATTATTAAATATACTGGAGTGTGCACCCTGAGGAATTATACACTTGAAGTGTAATCCCCAAAGGATAAGAACTAATAAATATATTGCGAACTAGAATTAAATATTTGTCGTAGTTATGAAATAAGGTTCTTTGTAAATTCTTGACAATATTGATACGAAGAAATAAAATTTATGGTGGCAGATTGAGTTTAGATAATACCGTACTAAACTCTAAGAATTTATTTGAAGTCCTTGAAGGACTCGATAGGTATATTCGAAGCATGTAAGTGAATTGTTCCTGAAAAAAAAAACATCATTTGTCTTACTGATTTTTATTTAAAGAAATATATGAAACTAAGATCAAATATATTTATCTATGAAAGTTCTCTTAAAATTTGTTATAGGGATTAGTAATTTATCAATATATAAATTCTAAGGATAGATTTCTAATATATATAGAATAGAAGTATGAAAATGTAATTTGGATAAACTTCGAGGGGGAAAATATAATTAACCCAAAGAAATATAGCCCTTTAGAAAGAAATGGGCTGGATTTCACACAGATTTAGGACCAATAGAGGCCCAAATGAACTTAGGATGTAAGAAATAAAAAATAGAGGCCAAAATGAACCGAATGAACAGCCATAAATAGCCATTCCGAATATAAATTCATACTTGCTCATTAGTTTAAGAATGATGCAGTTTTGGGGCGGAGAGGTTGGGAGTTGTGAGGACGGCTGCCCATCTCTGCGTCTATCTCCGCCGATGATGTCACTAAAATGCTTCTTCTCCGATTATCAACCGCCCACGGAAAACTGTCATATTTAGTCCCCAACAGATGAATCCTTTTCTAATCTGTCTCTTTCTTGAGGCTTTGATTGTAAGGGGAAAAAAAAGGCGGTAAAAAGCCCTAGTAACCCTTGAACTATCTCGAATTTTGGTTTTTGTACTTCAAAATTAAAACGTTATCAGAAAATGAGATTGCGATGATTGATTTTGATTTTTCAAAATGTGGAAATGCAGACAGGAAGCTGAACTGAACTATATCTTGGCGAGGCAGCTCAGAGGGTCAGTGAAATGGGACTTGTTTCTCATTGGCACGCGGCAATCTGTTGCTTGCACCCATGGTGGTTTGGTATGCTTTCTTGTTTTCTGATAAAAGGCGGATCTGAGCCTCCCTTCTGTTTATCTTATATCTGAGACTGAGAGCATAGTGATAAAATGATGGTAAAATGAACTTACATTGTTAAATGATCCTCCAGGTTCTCGTCTCATAGCGATTACCATTCTGGGAGAAAACAGAAAAAGAAGAGAGAAGGGACTGAAGCCCGGGGGCGGGGGGGGGGGGGGGGGGGGGTGTTGGTTTGGTGTTTGTGGATTTCTTGAGGGTGTTTGCCCCTTTCTGTAAGCAACCAATGATTCAGGGAACATAAAAGAAATGATTATAATAAAAGAGAAAAAAACTTTTGACCCAATCCTCCACTGTGAGCTTCCCATAATTGTTGTTCCTTTTCCCAATTTCCTCTGTTTCTCAAACCAATCCTAATGTGACTTTAGGATCATCACTCACTGCAAACAATGGAGAATCTTCTTGGACATCACTGCTATGGGTTTTTTGCATATATCTTCCGGAGGTTATTAACTTGCCATATTGTTCCACAGAATCTCTGACAGAACCACCATTTCGTCTGCTAATGGAAACAATTTAGCCCCTCGAGGATCTTAAATTCAGCTTCTTCAAGATGGAAGATTAGCACTGAGTGACTCATCAGGCAGACAGATTCGGAGTGCCAATTCAGGAATTTTCAAGAGTTTCTTATGGTCCTCATTGAAAACGAAGAAAAATGAGAAATCATTTTCTTTTCTTGTTGAATTTATTTTTTGACAAGTTAATTATAGTCTTGAATCCTTGGAGGGTTTTTCTTCTAATTGATAGACAAAACATTTTGGGATCTTTTGAAAGTAATGGAAATATTATTTTTTGATTGTGCTTTGGGATGTTTTTGATCCTCTTGAGTTTAGAATTAGTTTTTTGTATCCTCCTCTTAAGTCAAACTAGGAGAGTTGCTACTTTTGTTATTGATGTTGGAGATCTTCACTTGTTTATCTGGCATATGCGAAATAGGTTACTGGGCAAAGAAAACCAGATGTTGTACATGTATTGTTTGAACGTTGAAATTTTCCTATATCTTTATTTTAAATAACCTATGTACATATATGACTACATGTATAGAGAGTCAGATAGGTTTTATATCACACTATCTAATCTGCCTCAGACAAAAATTTAAAGTTACTTTTCCATGTAAAATAGCGATAGACATGATTCAATCAATGGTCGAGAATATGAAGTGCTCCTACTAGGGCAACAATGATGAGACCTACACTGCCAACTAATTTTTCACTTGTTGAAGATTTTGGTGCTGCAGGAGGCGTTGCTGTGGCGTCGGAAGCAGGAGGTGATGTGGAGTCAGGGATCTTGGCAACAGGAGGCAGTGGAGGATCAACAACATCTTTAGTTTCCATGGGAGGAACAACAGGTGCAGCTTCTGGAGGTTTTGCTGCAACTGCATTTGTAAACATGTCCCCTGGCATGATTGGAAATATGCTATATGGAAGATCGGCTTTCTGATTAGCACATGGGGAATCTGCAGCAGTAAAGATCAAAAAGTTATTTCCTGATATTTAAGTAAGTCAAGTCTATTCATCAAATCTCTCCTTGTTTATTTATGCAGTTCTATAAATCTCATCTTTATCTCTTGTTGTCCTCTGGACTTGCTCTTCACTCTGTTCTTCTATCTGTACTTACCAGACTTTTTCTTTAGTGCCATGGTTGTGCCTGAATGGAGTTGGTAAATGCTCTTTAAGTTTACAAATATACAGAACTAGTATTCTTAAAGGAACAATTGCTGGTTTGTTCTTACATTAAGACAAGCAAATTGAACTATGTTTTCTGCCAGTTTTTACCATTTTGTATTCATTAATTTGATTATAGTGATGTCTCTCCTGGTTGTTTTATTAGAAAAGGGATTTATCATCAAGTATAATTGCCAACTCAAGGGGACTAAAGCAGGTTATCGATTTGTTCTGTTGACATAGCTTTCCAAATGAATTTAGAAGTATAATGCAGTAATATTTGGTAGATTTTTGAGAATAAGATACTTACTCATGTATGCAACTGCAGTAGCAGGATGATCAGTTATAATGCCATCTAGACCTGTCTGAGTGAGAGTGGCAAGCTCCACATAAGGATCAGCATAATAGTCGAAAAGGAAGTTCTGGAACTCATTTCTTAGTGCTCCAACATATACTGAGATATTAGCAGCATGCATAACTTGAACAAGATTACTGTAATTCAGGGACATGTAGACTGGAAATGGATAATCTAGCACAATGGCATTTCTGAACACTCTAATAGCATTGGCATATTTCTTAACTTCCTCTGCCACTGGCGGGGCTGCACCACTGACTTCCTTCATTATGTTCAACACTCTCTCATAGTTCTTGAAATCCATGAACTTTGAAAGCACAGCACTGTCATCTGACTGTATCAAAACTTTCTGAGTGGATTGCTTATCGAATGTTGCATTGTTCAAACTGGTGATGACAGAACCAACCACATCCAAACCCTTCTTTGACGCTAGGTAGGGTGCATTCTGGCAGAAGAGTAGATGTTAATACTTTTACAATCTGACAATGCTAGACTAAGAAGTTGCAAACAATAATGCAGAAAAACTGAGGCTGTTATTCACGATGAAAAGAGTAGAAATGAGTAAAGATCTTACTTCTATGTTAATTAAAATTCCAGGGACTGCCCTTTGCTTAGCTAGTTCCAAGAATTCAGGGAGAGTGACTATCTTTCCCTTGTTCTTGTTTGAAGGATTTCTGTTCAGGGGGGCCTCGTAGGGACTTAATAATTGAGCTGGAATAGGAGAAAAGAACATTTAGAAGATTCTAACATACAATTAGCTCAAGCACAAAATATATCTCATTATCTGAAACTTACGCTTTAGTGATTGAATTTCACTCCACGTGAGATCAAAGGAATAAATTCCTTCTCTATCTTTGATTTCAGGGATTGTTGTTGATTGACTGAGAAAAACAGTTGTTGCAGTGGTTGTTCCACTAAGATCAGCATTAGGCGAGCAGAAGGGAACTTCATCTTTCGACATTTGAACGCTGCAATCAATTATATCAACACCATCGTCTATGGCTTTCTGGTAGGCAAGATCACTTGACCCCGGGTAATCTCCGCTGGCCCCATCATGAGATATGATCAAAGCTTCCATCCAAACGCGAGTTCGTAATAGTTAGTTGCCAATTTTATTCACTATATGATTCATTATATATTAAGTAATATTAGATTTCTTACTTTTGAGTATCCTTGTAGGCTTTGGATTTTGAGCTAAGCATGCTGCAATCAGAAGGAAGTTTGAGATCAAGATTAAAAAGTAAGTATGCAGGAAAGAAATTATTCATTTTATGGTTACACAAGAATCTTCCTTCGCACACCGAGAATTCTGTGAAAGCAAATGGAGAAGAGAGAAAGTTATAATCTACCAATGGCCTCTGATGCAGTGGCAGGGAAATCTGTGATCATCCCATCAATTGAAAACTGAGGATTGTCAATATACTGCAGGTACTCCTTGGCTGGATCATAACTATAGTTATAGCTCACATAGTTATCATTTGCAAATCCAGCAGCAAATACTTCCAGACCAGCTTTATGGGCATCAGATACAAGATTGCTTGCAGGCTGCAAAATCCTAGCATCATCCACAGGCCATATGAATTCTTTTGGGACAATAATCCCTGATGCAAATGTCTTGATCATGGGTAGTTTCTGCAACAGTGAGCCATATTTCTCTTTGGTTGTGGGCTCAACTTCATCAATTCCCATAAGCCTGAGAACGAGCTTTGTTGCAGCTGGATCAACCTTTTGCCCCAATGCCTTCAAGAAACCTATCTCAGGAGATGAAATGTATGCTGGTTTTAAATCCTGCATGGTGTCCTCGATGTAAAGTGCAGGACTAAGTTTCCGTCTGTCATAGAATGTAGGATGCTGCACCAAGTAATTGATAGATACTGGAATTATTGACAGAAAACAATCTGCTTTTATACTTCACAATAATTCTTCTGGTCACCATTGGTTGTAGGCATAATATTTACAACTTATTACTAGGAAAAAAGTTCTATAAAATTTAGGGGAGGAAGGAGACCTGGACATTTATCCACAGTCTTGTGCTATTTTGCATTTGCTTAACATCAAAAGGTGTCCCTATGGCATATTGATGATCAAACAGATACGTTCGGGAGAACACGCTTTGTATCACTGCAAGAGAAGGAAAGATGTCACAAAGGTATGTTCAATAGATAAGTTTTGCCCTGCTGAATGAGAGCAGAAAGTTTTTGTTTTCCCTAAGACTTACAGAAAACATTTTCGAATAAATCTTTTGCAGTATAATCGAATCCAAACCAGCCCTTTAGATCCCTTCCATCTATATTGTAGCTCTTTTGTTGATCTGGATAAACAGTATTGATATCTGTTGAATTTGCAAGGTTTATATCACTTAGGCAAAAACCTTCTCCATCCTTTGTAAGCTGCAGATCGCACAGCAGAATTGTAGAAGGTAAGCTTGAAACTTGTGCTAAAGTGAAAGCACCCTGGCTGGAGTCTGGAGCAACACCAGAGAATCCACCCCGGGCTACAACCACTGGTTCAACTCCTGCAATAGAAATTGAAAAGGTAAGTATAGAACCATAAACATATTTATTCTTATCGGATATGAAAATCTTTCATTCCTGCGATAAAATAGAGATGGGATCACAACATATTGTCTGATTTGGAAAGAAAATGCCGAAGAAGTTTAATGGCAAATACCATTCAGTGTCAGCCATTTCTTGGTTGGAGGTCCATTAATCTTCCCCCCGCCCTTCCCAGCTGCTAGAGTGGCATGGATCAGCAAGATTGACAAAAGCAGTTGCTTGATCATTTTCTTACAATCCTATCTTTCACAACCACAAAAAGAAGTGTCAGATATATATATATATATATATATATATATATGTATAAACACAAGGACATTACATGCACTGGTTCTTGAAAATTGAAGTTGATGCCTTGGTTTTGATTTACCCTTTTTGTCAAAGAAGTTTCTGTTTCATTCTATACTTCTTCCAATATTTCATTTTCGCAGAACAGTTTCATAATATGGTTGGCATTTCAATTGACAAATGTAAAATATTGGGGGCAAAAGGCTTATCTTGGATGTTTCCTTTTACTTTATATAACAGTTTCCATAACTTGGCAAGATCAGAAAGAATTAAATTCCCTCGTGCCCCAATGACACATTAAGTGCTTGTACAACGTTATCTTTAAAAAGATAAACAAAAGATAAACTGTATAGAAATATTCGAAAAAGTCACATGTAACGTTGTCTTTAAAGTATATGGATACGGTGTATGTAGCAAAAAATTTCAGGAAAAAAGACGAGATGCAGCAAAAAAAGTGATCATGATACATTTGCAATAATTCATTATTTTTGGAGACAAACAAAGATCAAAACAAATGCAAAATGTAAATGCATAATAAAAAAAGGAAAGAAAGAAAAAGAAGAATACCTTGAACCACCTCAGATGGGAGAAACAAACATTTCCCTATTGAGTTTCAAATAGGGGAGAGCAAATGTGGAAACTCTATGAGGGAATGAAGTAAAGGGGAAAATGCCTCTTCAGAAATATGAGACAATGGGACAACTTAATATAATTCCTCCCACACATTTCTCGTATTAATAGCTGGTTTATATTGATTTCAATTGTCAAAGGACTTATTTTTGTGATTCATTTTTAGATTCAACATATTTAGTTTTGTTCTTCTAAATATGACATTACTATTTTATTGGACAGTGATAAATTTGGCAAGAGTCCAATAAACTCTTACCATTGAAATTATATATATATATATATATTCGAGGGAGGAAATATGATAAAAAACCCAATACTTCTAATATAATAAAGAGTGTTTCTCTACTGAACTATTACATTGCCATTTAATAAACGAGTTTATCTTTTACATTATTGGATTTAATAACAGGTTTTTGTAATGTGTGTCTCGGGGCATGTTAATGGATCAATTTTCTAATTTATAATATAATTTTTCTTAATGTATTTGACTTAAGTAATATATATGATATATTTTATCGGTATTGTTATGTATCTCTAAATACATATTAGACACATCCTTATTAATAAAAAAAAGTACTATGAAAATTAGGGTTAAGTTAAAAAAATTTTGAATTAGGGAGTTTAGTCAGCTAATATCACAAGTTTTTTAGACAAGTAACCCTTAACTTTCTTCCACTATTAAATTAACAACTTTTAGTATATAATCCCTAAAATATCGAGAAAAGCTTTAATAATTTAAATCCAAAAATCCCCAGAAGATCAAACGCATGAATCTTCTTGATCAAATTTTGATCGATCAATTGCAAATTGATCGAATGGCTCAGAATTTGTCGTAAATTCTTTGACCGATTGGATCAATTGAGTCGATTGGAATTTAACAATTTTCTTGTAGCGATTATGGGATTTTTTTTGGAATTATAGTGTGATTTCTATTAAATTTTAACCGTAATAGAAAATTGGAGTTACTAGTTCGAAAAAAGTCGTCATAACCTTAAAAAAAAAATTAAGTCCTTAGAACTGATAGGGCTCGAATCCATAGTTCCGTCTTAACAAGGCGGTGTTTTGACCAATTAAACTACAATCCCAAGTATATAAGGGATCTAGCAAATTCATGAATTATTTGATTTTAATTCTAGAATCTTTTTGTTTTTAATTTCATTCGATTCAGATACTTTTCTTAAGCTAAATAGTAGAATTGAGTTTAATTTTGAAAGTCATTTTATTATTTTTTTGAAATAAAAAGTTTTCGATAACATATCTAGGAATTTTTAAACTTAATGCAAATGTTAAAAAGTGATATGAAGTTTGATGTGCAAGGATCAAAATCTTCAATTAAGCTTCTCAAGGATCTTTGCCTTCAATAGGATTTGAAAATTGACCATCCTCAAGCAACCTTTAGCCAATATAAAGACCTCTTGAATCGATGATGAATAATCTTTCCTCCATAAGCCAATTCAGCGATAGGATTTATTATCCATCACCTAATTAGACTCTTATGAAGAAGACCTAGTTCTATGACAATTACAAGGATGTAAATATCAAAAAGTAGGAATTATGATCAATTGAAGGAACCCTCGGATCATCCTGATCCAAGTGATTCAATTAAATCAACCTAAGGAGATCAAACCCTAGATAGAAGTTCGGAAAAGGCTTGAAGAACTCAAGAATCCTAATTTAAACATTCTTAATTTCATATATAATCCAACTTAATACCACTATAATGAAGCATTTATAGTGTTTAGGACTTACCCTACTTTGATCTTAGTCTTAGGTCTCTAAAAGACCATTAATGACATTAATTAAAAGTTGGAAATAGAATTAAAACACCAAATCCTGCCCTAAACATCGCATTGGCTACAATTGGTACCCTATCGTCGAAGGTAGGGTGGACCTACCGTTGGCAGTTGGTTAGTTTCTCATTTGAATCCCTTCAACAAGAGGCTTATCGGGACGGTAGGTTAGGAGCCTACCCTCGTCGGTAGGCTCTGCTCTTCACTCTTCCTTGCTTCTTTCACATTTATGATGGCCGAGAGCTCTAGTTTGATTCCATTGAGCTTCTTAGGACTTTAATATGTCTTGGAAGTCTTGTAAACTCTTCCAAGCCTTCAATTTGACCGCGAAATTCCTCATCTGAAGCTTTCAACCATGATGTCTTTAATCTTCTATTACAACTAGTTGCTCCTCTAGAAATTATTAAATGATCCTTTGTCAATTTCATATTAAAAAAGTTATTAGATTAATCTGAATAGACTCAAGATCTAGCATAAACGTTTGGTATACTATAATGATATTGAATGAAGTCCTTTACCATCTGGAATCATTTCTCATCTGGAATGGAATAGAATCCTCTATCCATTCTAGTGTTTGGAAGGAAAAGGTAGAATAAAATGATGATTTCTTTTATTTGTTTGGAAAAATTATTATTTTCTGTCGGAATGGAATAAAATTATGTATAATAAAACCTAAATGTCCTTCTAGCATAAAATATATTTTACCCTAACACACAATAAAGCTCCAAAAAACATTAAGTACTTCATTGAATTGTAGTATTCATATATAAGATTGAAAATAGTCATAAAAACTCTTTTTTAAGATCAAAATAAAAGAAAGTACGATATATAAAAATAATTGAGCATAATATATAATATATTGAGGGTATAATAGTCTAATATTTTTTAAAATAATCCCGACTTTTCTTGGAAAGGCCTTTCCATAGGTTTTAATATGGAAAGGTATTTCCGGCTTCTTCTTAGAATGGGCTTTCCTATGGAAAGGCTATTCCTACTAATAATTTGAATACCAAACATTGGAATGGAAAGAGAAGTTTGAAAGGCTATTCTATTCAACTCCATTCCTTCGTACCAAACATTGTGTTATAGGAATATTGAATTGAGTCATTTTGATAATTACTTGAATCCTTATTCCTATCTTGGTAAAGAGTAGTGATAGGCGCCTCGACACCAAGGCGATTAATCACCCCGGTTGGAATTAGTTTTGTAAAATCACTAAACACTGAGTGATAAGATTACTTTTTTGCTCTTTTACCTATTTCACAAGCCGAATTTGAATCACGTTTGAATTTTAACACAGTAATGAGTACGGCACCTCCTTTACAGAATTGTGGTAGCTTTTTCATTGCAAATCACATCCAAATCGTCATCTGTCTACTCCAATACATTGACTCACCCACTTTCTACTCATCACACCATTCATTATCTTCTCCTTCAATTTTTTTTTAGTAAACTTATTTGAGAGTTCATTTAAAACATGGAGTTATGAGCTCACCAGTTTGCAGATTGGGCTTACTGCTCATCTGTCGACCTTACCTTTTACTAATCTTCTCACAATTGATTTGATGTTCATTTTCTTCGACTTAGTTTTTAGAAATTAAATTATTTCCAATTATAAAGGCTACATATAAGAGAACTTTTG
Organism: Catharanthus roseus; assembly: GCA_028651295.1. NCBI lineage: Eukaryota > Viridiplantae > Streptophyta > Magnoliopsida > Gentianales > Apocynaceae > Catharanthus > Catharanthus roseus. Next base: position 26,108,146 of record JAPQWS010000153.1, on the reverse strand, counting down.
GATGTTCAAATTACAAGTGAACATAGAAATGAATTACTAGTACAAATAACCACTTAAAATTAAAATATTATATAATTCTCGCTTGATCCATCTTTTTGTTATCAAAGTATCACTTTTCTAACATCTAGCCCTTACGAGCTCGCAAGCAAACTTTTCACTTAGCACGTAGTCTCCCCCGCACTCCATTTAATATTCATCTCCTTCTTCTTAATTTTTTCGGTCAAGTAAAGTTATTTGACAGTTACCCAAAGAAGTTTTGAGTCTAAAACATACAAAGGAACCTGGAATGACATTGAAAATTAGAAGAAAGCTCAGAAAATTTTTAAGGAATGAGTCATATGCTTCCAAGAAACCATCAACTCTTTCGATATGCTCGGTTGTTGATTTTCTTGTCCCTTCTTTTTGCTATGCCAGCATCCATTTTCTAAGGGCTAGCTAATAGCCTGACAAGAAACATTGTCACTTTGCTCGCCAAGTGACCTTGTCATATTGCACTTAATATCTATCGCATTCTATTGACTACTCATTTCCATTAATAGCTCCCGAACGGTAAGATACGGCTTACAAGTTTTCAGATTTCCAGTTAACTGTAACTCTTCTCTTCTCACTGAATTTAAAGTTCACTTCTTCTCCTTAATTTTTTTCATTAAAGTAAAGTTATTCAAGAGTTCAAAGATTATAATAGAAGAGAACTTTTGAGTGCTGAAATTACGAGTTGACCTAGAATTACAAGGAAACGTTATAAAAGCCCAGAAAATCCTTAAAAAGTTTCAAGCTAACTCAAATATCAATCTCAACCCAGAGAAACAAAAACACTAAACAAAAATTCAATCAAAGATCATAGTGAACATATGAACATAACTTGGAGAAATGAGAAGGACAATAAAATAGTAATATTTATAAAAAAAGGGTTCCATTACTAGCCGATAATCTTTCATTACAAAATAAGAATAGGGATCATTTTGTTCTTCAAAAAATAACCCAAAATAAAAAAGGTAGAAAACTGGAAAAACCAGAAACTAGCTAAATATAAACTAAGGAAGGGGGGAATGCATCATCATAAGGATGAGCATTAGCAGAGGAACCCTATTAAGAGCTCCTTGTTAAATCATAAGAGAATTATCTCAGTCTCTTTGATATGTGCTTAATTGTCTATATTTCTATATATATTTTCATCGTCTTTCGGTGTTTTTAATATGTAAAAATGTATATTTTAGACTAATACCCTTTATTCTTGTGTTAGGTGTGTTCAAAAAGAGAAAATGATGAAAGGAAACAAAAACGGTCGAAAATGGAGTGAAAACAACGAAAACGAAGCTGACGGTATCAACGAAGCAGACCTATCGCTTGAGATAGGCCAACTTACTTCCGACGGTAGATTTTGGAGTCACCAGCGGAGCTAGGAAAAAAAACCTACTGGTGACGGTAGGCTACCCCTACCGTCGACGGTAGGTCTCGACGGTAAAAAGGAATTTTTGGGTAGAACTCTACAACGGACGGTAGGGTTCGACCTACCGTGTGCAGTAGGTCTCTGCTACAGCAGTTATGATCCAGTTTTAACTCTATTTTGATGTAATTTTTTCCTATTAATAGGTAATTCACATTAGGGTGAAATGAGGTAGTTAGTAGGCAATTAGATGTGAGTTTAGGTTAGCTAATGCCCCAAAATTTGCTTTCAATTAGTTAGGTAATCATTAGAATTTCTGTAATTTAGGTCTTGGAAATCTTGATATTGAACTTCAAATCTTGATCTCCAAGAACTAAATTACAAAAATTCTAATGATTATCTAACTAATTGAAAGAAAAATTTTGAATTTAGCTAACTTAAATTCACCGCTAATTGCCTACTAACTACCTCATTTCGCCCTAGTGGCAGAATTACCTATTAATAGAAAAAAATTACATCAAAATAGAGTTAAAATTGGATTATAACTTCTATAGCTGGGACTTACCGCGTACGGTAGATCGAGCCGTACCGTCCTCTGTAGGGTTTTGCCAAGAAATTCCTTTTTTCCATCAGGACATACTGTCGACGGTAGGGGTAGCCTACAGTCGCCGGTAGATTTCTATCCTAGCTCTGTTGGTGATTCCAAGACTTACCGTCGGCATTACGTTGGCCTACCTCAGGTGGTAGGTCTGCTTCGTTGACGTCATCAGCTTCATTTTTGTCATTTTCACTCTGTTTTTGACAGTTTTCACTTCCTTTCATCGTTTTGTCTTTTTGAAAGCACCTAAGACAAGAATAAAGGGTATTAGTCTAAAATATGCATTTTTACATATTAAAAACACCGTAAAATAGTTAAAATACATATAGAAATATAGACAATTAAGCACATATCAAATACCCCCAAACTTATCCGTTGCTTGCTCTCAAGAAACATAAACTAAATAGACAAAACGGAGGAGTTAAAAACTTTTATTACAGGAAAGAAAATACACGAAAAATTAAGATAACAAAACGGCCACAAGCAACGGTAGCAAAGATAATCACATAAATAAAATAAAATAAAATAAAAACGAATAAAACTAAGAAAAATTAAGGACAAGGCCACTTCAACAGAATATTTCACTACCCAACTCCAAAGGTAAATCAAAATAGATGAACGATAAGAATCACCAAGTCCACCACAAGTCACTAAAAACCGTTACAGATCAAAGGTGTGTGTTGATTGCTTATGCCGTTTTTCATAGAAGATAAGGAATGTCAAGTAATTAACATAATGAAATACTTTAAAGGACAATTGATGTGTGTAAAACGGGATGTGAAATCCTAATTACTATAATGCAATGTAAGTTGACCTAACAAAGTAGAGATGAGTTTTCAACCCGAGTATTGAATCTCTCAAGGATGGACAAAGATTCAAGTACTAATCGTGTTTCTAATGTCTAGTCAGAAAAAGAAAGATGTCGTTGATTAAAAAGAAATAAAAAAAAGTAACTCAATTAAAAGAAAACAAATAAAAACAATTTAAAAAGAATTATAAAGACAAGAGTTTGCGTTGTTGGAATCCCCCTAATGCTTGTTACTAATTCAATTGGAAAACTTTAATAAAAACGACGTTGAATCAATAAACTTAGGTGATTTAAAAGATCTAAAAGTGTGATATTGTATCTCTAGTAAATTGACCCAATTAATCCCCAATTGGTTGCCCTAGATTGTTCTTCCTTTTTCAATTACAAATAACCGTTTAAATAATCTAAACTCATGACAATCAAATTACAAACAGACGAAATTGGAAGACAACTTAAATTAAAACAAACATCGAAATCAAGAAATTATGCCAAGAACTTCATAATCAAGAATTGGGGTTCAACCCCAAATCCAAACAAGAAAACTTACTCACTATTCATATTAACAAAACTGAAAATTACTAAAAGAATTCAATAACAAGAAAAGTAAAAGAAAGCTTAGGATTAAGTCTTGAAGCCGCATTGAATCCCGAATGTCTTCTAAGATTGTCTCTCGAGTCACCAAGTCGAAGATCGAAATCTTGAATCAAACTCTTCAATTCTTGAATCCAAAAAAGTAAAGCTTGCACAAAACTTTAAATTCTATAACTAAAGAAAATATAAAAGCTGGAATTTTAAAGAGTGTTTAACTAATCTAACCTAATTAATTTACTCCTAATCTAAAATCTAACCTAAAACTGTATATCTAATCTATTCTAAGCTATTCTAAATTGTATCTTTTTCCTTTTTTTAATGGCTGCATAAAAGCCCTACACATAGAGGTAAAAATACAAGAAATCCAACCTAGAATTGGAGTAGAAGTCAAGAAACCGAGTCTGAAAAGAATGGAACCGCCCTAGCCAGCACTACCTATCGCCGATGGTAGGGTGAGGGCTACCGTCTGCAATAGGTCTCAGATTGCACTTGCCCTGCCATCCTCATCACCTACTGTTGATGTTGCTTTTTTGCCGATGGCTTCCTTTTCCTTGTTTTCGCTCCATTTTTGCCTTTTTTCGTTTCCTTTTCATCGTTTTCACTTTCAGAGGGCATCTAAGACAAGAATAAGAGGTATTTAGCTAAAATATATACATTTACATGTTAAAAACACTGAAAACGATGAAATTATGCACTTACCAAGTACCCGCACACTTATCTGTTGCTTGTCGTCAAGCAACCCAAATTAAACAGACAAACGGAGGATAAAAACTTTAATAAAAAAAAGAGACAAAACATGAAAATGACTTAAGCCTGAATATGAACATTTAAAATCTTAAAAACAATTACAAGCATTGGTAGCTCAAAATAACCAAAACAAACTCATCAAAAATAAAAATAAAAAACTCAACAAAACTTAGGAAAACGTAAACAAAAACAAAAAACCAAAGCTTAGAAAAATAAAATCACTTCAATAGAGCATTTTACAGTCCAACTCCAAAGATAAATAAAAATAGACAACTACAAAATCTCTAAGACCACCATAAGTTACTAGAAATCATTACCGATCAAAGGGTGTGCGTGTGATTTTGCTCTGCCATATTTCACAGAAAAAGAGGAAGTTTAAGTGATTAGCAGTAAGAGATATTTTCAAAGACAATGCACACAATTCATACTTTTTCTATCACTTATCCATATTAAAGTCTATTTTAGGTCGTTCTCGGATTAGGTAGGACTTTTTGGCTTGTAATATTAGGCTAGGGACATAAGTAGGTTATAAACGAAGGTAAAAGGAGACAAAAACAAACGAGATAAAGCTAACGCAACTGAAAAGATAAGATAATGAAATAAAAGAACACTTTTCAGCCGCTATTTTCACTCTTTCATTCACCTTTGTTCAACTTACTACACTCTTCTTTAATAAAAACCCCATCTAACAACATATTTTTCTCAAGATTTTTTAATAATCACCAAAGTAAGAGAGATAGATGCTTGGCCTCATCATTTTTCTTCATTTTCCGCCATTTTTTCATTTTTTTGGCTTTTTCTCTTTTTTCCAAATTTTTTTTTCTTTTCAAGCGTCAATATTTTTCTTTCTTTCTCTCTTTTTAAGCCAAAATCACTGAATATATGGAATTCCTCCAAAATACCCTTTCTTTTTATATAATAGGGCGTTTCTTTTTTTCTTTCTTCACCCTTTTTTCCCCACACTTATTCGTTTCTTTCACTCAAGACAACCAAAAGTCCATACTAACCAATAGCTCACAAATCGAGGTTCACTCAAAATGGCCAAAAGTCTATACTAGCTATTAGCTCCACGAATTGAGGTTCTATATAGTTAGGTTAAAAGAACAAAGAAAAGAGGGGAGTATAAACCTTGGCAAGAAGGCACAAAAGAGGGAACTAGGGATTGATTTCATAAAGAATAATTGATAAGAAAGGCATAAATGGTTCAAAGAAGGCCTAAGACCATCATCTCCGAGACCAATCTAGACTAGACCTCTTTGTTTTTAAAGATAGACAAATCATGAAATTGTAGGCAAAGTTCAAAAATTATTATCATAATGTTAATAACCCAAGATTCCTAAAGATCTATTACTCAAAAGCATTCACAAGTACATAAAAACCATTGGTCATGTAAGAAATTTAGTAAATATGGTTTTTCAAGTAATTAAGTAATATGTCTTTTTAAAAAAACCTAAGGAATTTTTCAGTTGTAAACTCTATCAAAAGTGATGAAAATAAAATATTTTTGGACTTTTAAATAAGAAAGTGAAAGGAAAAGGAAAGGATATTTTTGGGATTTTTAAATTTTTAGATTTTTAAAATTTTTTTAGAATAAGAGACTAAAAGAAAAAGCTTTATAAAAGAACAAAAACGAAAAAGAGACTAACAGAAAAAAATATAAATAACGAAAAAGAGTAAAAGAGACTACTAGAAAAAAAACTTGAAAGAACGAAAACACTCCCCCCTCCCCCCCTCCTCCTCCCCCCACACACACACACTTAAAATCACATTGTCTTTAATGTGGGGGTTAGATTAAAAGAAAACAAAAACAAACACATATACATACATGGGAAGCAATCCCGCAAATATAAAGCGATAAAATATATCAGGAAGCCATCCCCACATAAAATAAAATAGATAAAAGAAAAAGAAAAATAAGAAAAATAAAGATAAGAAAATAAAACATGAAATAAAACAAGAAAGTATAATAGAAAAGAAAGAAACTAAGAAGATAGAAAATAAAAGAAGGAAAAGTAAAAGAAACTCCTTATAATAGAAGTGAAAGAATTTGAACCCCATGTAAAATGAGAAATAAGAATTTTAAAATCGAGTTTGAGAAAGATGTTATAAAAGTCTGAGAATTTCAACTCTTTAAAGGAAAATGGAAGATCAAAGAGGGTTAAGGTCGAAGAAAAACTTTTTTGCGCTTTTCAATAGCATAAGGATTGGTCTCTTTTAGCATTCTCGAAATTTCCCTTGAAGTTCGTGAGACGTCTCCTCTCTTCATTATTCTCCTTGAGTCCCTTGCACTAGTCTTGCATACATAAAGAATCATCAACAAAAACAAAGTTAGTTTCGTGAGTAAGGGGGTTTACTCCCTCATTCTTTTCAATATCGTTTATTTTTGTTTCTTGCCTTCTTTATGATCCTCTTGACTTTCTGCAAACTCCTCATTTTCCTTTTCTTGTTCACCTTCCTCAAATTCATTTTTATTCTCCGGTAAGCGCTTATCTCTCTTACTTTCTTATGCTTCACTTGTAATCTAAGGAGGTTCTTCGAATGATGGTAGATCGTCTTGCCTCCTTTCCATTATTTCTTGTTGAACCTTCTATTCCTCGGGAAGAGTAAATTCCTCCAGCTCTTGAGCAGTTTCATCATCACTATCCATAAACGTTGGAAATGTCATCACTTGTTCTTCTACATCTCGTAAGGTGACCGTATTACTAGGTATATGCAGTTCTTCAACGATCCTTTTTGTTATTAATTCAATGTGATTTTTCATGTTTTGGAAGGAAGCCGTTTGGCTTCTAAGAACTGTTTCCATTTTTTTTACCCCGGCATTTGCTGAATTGATTTGCTTTTACAAGAGATCTTTTAGATTAGGTCGTGGGGGTGATAGGTACACCGATGGAGCATCATCGTACGTTGAATATTAACTATAGTCTCCCCAAGGAACGTTCGACTGAGTCCTCCAGTCCGACTGGTACTGGTTGGAACATGTATCGTATCCCTTTCAGTTTTCTTGGAACGTGGCCGATTGATAGTATGTAAATTGATATTTAAAGGCCATATTCTCTACTCTTTGTTCTAACAATGATGCCCATCGTATTCCGTGGTGTAATCACTATTTGTATCCCACCTGAAACAACTAATTGGATAAGCAATTTAACACAGGTTCTAGAGGTAATAAAACAAATACGCAACATCCGTACCATGAACACCTAAGTGCAATAATAAATCAGAACAAAGCAAAACAATAAAACCCAAAAGTGACTAAAACACTAAATAAATAATTTTCCTTAAACTTGTCATCTCCGGTTTTGGATTATGTCTTGAAGCCACAATTGAATCCCGAATGTCTTCTAATATCTTCTCGAGTCATCCAAATCTTGAATGAAACTCTTCAATTCTTGAATCCAACACAAAACTTTAAATTCTATAACTGAAGAAAATATAAAAGCTTGAATGTTAAAGAGTGTTTAACTAATCTAACCTAATTAATCTACTCATAATCTAAAATCTAACCTAAAAATATGTATCTAATCTATTCTAAACTATTCTTAATTGTATCCTTTTCCTTTTTTCAATGGATGCATAAAAGCCATTTATAGAGAGACGTAAAAATACGAGAAATCCAAGCTAGAGTTAGAGTAGAAGTCAAGAAAACCGAGTTTGAAAAGGATGGAACCGCCCTTGCCAACACTACCTACTGCTGACGGTAGGGTGAGGCTTACTATCCGCGACAGGTATGGGGTTGCACTTGCATTGCCATCCTCAGCACCTGACGGTAGGTTTGTTAGTATATGCCCTAGACCAATTGACTCACATTTATGATTTATGAAGCATGTATTTTGAATTGTATTTTATGCTCTTGGTCATCAAGTATGTGACTTGATAGTAAAACCCTTATAGCTAATAAAATACTATTCTTGTTTGTCCCTAGTTTTATTACATATTGTATTATTAAACTAGTGTGAAGTTGATTGATGATCAAGTTTTACCGATCATGAATATGAGATATAAAATCAATTCATAAATACATATTGAGAATATTGTATTGGACATGACCTAAAGTGAAGAAGAAATATTGCATGGGTTTAAGTCATAAGTATTTCTTCTCAGTTTTATATTTGGTGTCCACCTAATGTTTCTAATGCTTCTTGCATGGGAAGAAAATACGTTTTGACGTAGGCAAACATCACTTTTAATTAGGTGATTATTATGACTATTGGTTGGCTTATTTTCTTGTCATGGCTTGAATATTGGAGATAGTGAAAGGGATTTGTCCCTCTCTTTTTAGAGAGAGATACCCGTGGGCCCCTTGATAAGGAAGATTGAAAAATATGCATGGCCATGCTCAAATAAGTATTAATAAGGTGTTATTAAATTATTTGTTAGAACAGTCTGCTTGGTGATCAAGTAAATGGTTAATTAAGTTTTATAAGGATGACTCGGTCCATGCCTTATACTTAATTAGGATATCGTGTGACAAAAGGACTAAATATTAAATCTGATGCTAGGTTATTATTGCTTTTACTTAACTCGGGTAAGCATAATATCTTGCCAGAGGCTGCTTATGTTTTGTGAATAAATGTCTAGGATATTTTTCATTCACTGCCAACGTTAAGTGAACCTACAGGGTCACACACATGGACGATCTTGTGAGCACAATGTACACGTTCAATGAATCTAGATTGTGTCCAGATTCGTTGAACCTACACAAAAGGAGAATCAGATTCCATGTTGTATTTTCTGGTAAGTTAATAAGTAACTAATTTTATTTATCAGATAAATGAAATTAATTACTTAATATTACTCATCCAACCGTTCGATGATTAAAGGAATAGACAGACGAGATTAAACTGTCATTAGATGACAATTAGGGTTCTGATATTGACATCTATAAAAGGTTATGTTAACCTTTTTCTCGGCAGCCGTCTTCATCTGATAAAAAACTCAACCCTAAACCTTAGAACGGTGATAATAGTATCTAGCCTCCCTCTCTCCGAAATTCCACGTATTACCAGATAGTCAAGATTAGTTCTGAACAGTTTTCAGAACACAGAAGCGGCTAGCATCCGGATCGCTTGCAGAGGAGTTCATCGCGTGGATACCAGTAGAGGGCGAAGCGTAAACAACAGCGCCTCCACACCAAACAGTAAAAAACATTGAGGTAGTTTCTATCCAATCGGTTTTTCTAGTATATGAAGATCCTGTTGGTGGATTTCCGTAGTTTTATTTTATTTATTTTTTCCTACGGAATCCAACAGTGGTATTGGAGCCTCGTACATACTAGTTTTACTGATTTTATTTGTTACCACTTTGATTACATGTTAAACTAATATGCAGAATCACATAATTTAATGTTTAACTGTTAAACAAAATTTATGGCGGCATGATTTTTAGAGTTTATGATGGCAGTAACTCATTCAATTTTTAGGGTTTATGATCGCCGTATTCTTCCGAGGGCTTCGCCCCTGGAAACCCCCTCGTTGTTTTTTTTTGTTGGCATGTTTATTTCTATCTTTAGATGCATGGTGCATAACATTACCCTTTACCTCTTGTGATTGGTTGGTTTATTTTGTTAATGGGTTGTAATGTTTTTAAATACGGCCTACGTGTCGTTGTTTTGATTGATGTAATATTATCAAGCTTTAATAGAATAGGTTTATTATATTTCCTATTCCTATGTATGTTTTTCTATCCTATGTAAGAAGATCAGAAGGCCAAGACGTTAGAGGCAAGCTCATAGAGATGAAGACTTACCTAGATTGACCTTTGACTTTCATGAGGCTCGTGGAAGTCAATATAGGATTAGGGCCATGCTATGACACGTTTTATCCGATGTATATATTATGCATGTGATGTTTTGTTTATTTCCTTTTATTTTATTGGATATATATTTTATGAAATAATATATATAAAAGGAAGAAGGTTTTTGAAATCATGTAAAAATTAAGTCGTAAAATTACTCCCATGATCATAAGCACTTCTCCATGCTTGGATCATCATTTTGTCTCATTGCCAAAGCAAGAGATAAATGGTTACCTAAGTAGGGGAAGATGGAAAATGGTGATTTCCATATGTTTGGAATGGTTTGGCTTAACTAGGCTATCAAAACGGTTTTGAGCTTAGGACATTATATGGGATTTTACCGGTACATATAGATGTAAATCCCATTAATCCATTTTTCTCTAATTATGGGTGTTAAGCCGAAGCTTACTTATGATTATTATAAAATGGGATTTTTCTATCCATGATTTATATCAAGTGTTGAATATTTCATGGAAAATTAATGCTTCATTTATTTAATTTTACTTTGCAAATTCTATGTGGATAATGGCCTCAAACAATTCAAATACCTCGTTGCGATTTGTGCTTGAAAATTATAAGCTTAGTGGGACTAACTTTCTTGATTGGGCATGAAATTTAAGGATTGTCCTTAAACAAGAAAAAAGGCTATATGTACTTGAGAACCCTATCCCTAATCAACCAGCGAACAATGCTCCTAGAGTCGAAAAAGATGCTTATAATAAGCACAAGGATGATTCTAACGATGTGACATGTCTCATGTTGGCTTCGATGGAATCTGAGTTGCAAAAGCAATTCGAGGAAGTTGAGGCTTATGAGATGATGAAATAGCTCAAGGAAATATTCCAAGAGCAAGCACGTCAAGAGAGATATCTTACTACTAAGGCGTTGAATAGCTGCAAAATGACGCCTGGCACTTCAGTTAGTGCTCATGTCCTTACAATGAAAAAGTATTTTGATCAGCTTGAAAAACTTGGAGCACTTATAAGTCATGACTTGGCTACTGATATGATCTTGGCCTCTTTGACTTCTGACTATGATTAGTTTGTCATGAACTTCGATATGTATAATATTGAAAAGTCCATAAATGAATTGCAAAGGATGCTCAAGCAGGCTGAACAAAACATTAGGAAGTCTACTCCTAATGTGTTGATAGTTCAGAAGGGGCAGTTCAGGAAGAACAAGAGAAAGGGAAAGGGAAAGGATATGGCTAAGAAGGATAAAGGTAAGCAGAAGTCCAAGCCCAAGGTTAAACCACCAAAGGAAGGGAATTGTTTCCGTTGCAATGAACCTGGTCATTGGAAGAAGAATTGCAAGCGCTACTTGGAAGAAAAGAAGAAGCAAAAGGCCAGTAAGACTGCCGCGTTAGGTATTTTCGTTATAGAAATTAATATGTCTACTCCTACTTCATGAGTATTAGATATCGGATGTGGAGTTCACATTTGTGTAAATGTGCAGGGTCTCAAAAGGAGTAGATTTTTGGCAAAAGGAGAGGTGGACCTACGAGTTGCAAATGGAGAAAAAGTTGCTGCTATAGCTGTAGGGGCATTTGATTTACTTTTGCCTACTGGGCTTATCATTGAACTTAAAGATTGTTATTATGTTCCTGCTATGAGTAGGAACATCATTTCAGTTTCTAGTTTGGATATTGGTGGTTTTGAGTTTAAAACTAAGAATGGTAAAAGTTCTACTTATAAAAATGGTAATTTTTATGGGGATGCCTCTTTATGTAATAGACTTTACATTCTTAACCTACATGATTCCATTATAAACTCATCTATAACATAAATACAAAGAAATTTAAATCTAATGATTTAAATCAAACTTACTTCTGGCATTGTCGTTTGGGCCACATAAATGAGAAACGCATATCCATACTCCATCAAGATGGACTTTTATCTTCATTTGACCTTGAGTTTTATGAAAAATGAGATTCTTGTTTATTGGGCAAAATGACTAAAAGTCCATTTACAGAACAAAGTGAAGGGCTACCGATTTATTGGAACTTATACATACTGATGTATGTGGACCAATGAACAGACAAGCCAGAGGAGGTTTTCAGTACATCGTTACATTCACAGATGATTTTAGTAGATATGGTTATGTCTATCTAATGAAACATAAATCTGATTCCTTTCAAAAGTTTAAGGAATTTCAAAACGAAGTACAGAATCAACTTGGAAGAAGTATCAAATTACTTCGATCAGATCGAGGAGGTGAATACTTAGGCCAAGAGTTTGACAAACATCTAAAAAATTGTAGGTTAGTATCACAATTAACTCCACCAGGAACACCACAATGGAATGGTGTGTCTGAACATAGACATCGAACTCTATTAGATATGTTTCGATCTATGATGGGTCAAATTGATCTTCCAATTTCTTTTTGGGGTTATGCTCTAGAAACTACTGCATTCATATTAAATAGAGTTCCATCCAAAGCTTTTCAGAAGACACCATATGAGATATGGATCGGGAAACAACCTAGTTTAGCATTTCTCAAAATTTGGGGATGTGATGCTTATGTGAACCAATCATTATTTGAAAAACTAGCACCCAAATCTGATAAGAGCCTGTTTGTGGGATATCCTAAGGAAACACTAAAGGATACTATTTCTATCTTCTATCTGAAAACAAAGTGTTAGTTGCTCGGAATGGAATTTTCCTTGAAAGGGAATTTGTTTCCAAAAGAGTTAGTGGGAGTAGAATCCATCTTGAAGAAGCTCAAGGACAACAGACCATTTCTGAACCGAGTATGGACACTCAATTGGACTCACGTATTCATACTGAGCCCGAACCTTTGACACAATGCCCGAGAAGGTCTGTTAGGATTCCAAAGATACCACAGATATATGGATTTCTTGTGACTGAGGATCATAATGTTGATCTTATTGATCAAGGTGAACCTAATTCCTACCAAGATGCTATCATAGTCCTGAATCTAGCAAATGGCTAGAGGCTATGAAACCAGAAATGCAATCCATGCATGACAATCAAGTTTGGACTTTGATTAATCCACCTGAAGGTTGCAAGATCATAGGGTGTAAATGGGTTTTCAAAAAAGAAAACTGGCATGGATGGCAATGTGCACACTTACAAGGCACGACTGGTAGCAAATGGTTATAGACAAACTCATGGTATAGACTATGATGAAACCTTTTCTCCAGTTTTAATGCTTAAGTTAATCAGAATTCTACTTGCCATTGCAACATATTATGATTGTGAAATATGGCAAATGGATGTTAAAACTGCTTTTCTTAATGGAAATCTACTGGAAGATGTTTATATGACACAACCTAAAGGTTTTATTCATCCTTCAAATTCTAGTAAAGTGTGTAAACTTCAAAGATCCATTTATGGCTTGAAGCAAGCATCTGAAGTTGGAATCTTCGTTTTGATGAAGCAATTAAAGAATTCAATTTCATCAAGAATGATGATGAACCTTGTGTGTACAAAAGGGTTACAGAAAATGCAGCGGTCCTCTTAGTGCTCTATGTTGATGACATCTTGTTAATTGGGAATGACATCCCCACTTTGCAAAGTGTAAAAACCTGGTTGGGGAAGTGTTTTTCAATGAAAGATTTAGGCGAGTCAGAGTGGACATGTTGACAAAGTACTGAAAAGGTTTAGTATGCAAGATTCTAGAGAGGATTCTTGCCGATGTCACATGGCATTAAACTCAGTAAGTCTCAAAGTCCTACCACAAGGGAGGATACAGAACGCATGAGTAAGATTCCTTACGCTTCCGCAATTAGATCTATCATGTATGCCATGTTATGCACTTGCCCCGATGTCTCGTATGCATTAAGCTTGACTAGCAGATTCCAGTCAAATCCTGGTGAACCACATTGGACTGCAGTAAAAAACATTCTCAAGTACTTAAGAAGTACTAAAGAGGTGTTTTTGATATATAGAGGTCAGGAAGGAGAGCTTGTTGTAAATGGTTACATGGATGCTAGCTTTCAGACTGATGTAGATGATTTTAGATCGCAATCTGGATTTATGTTTTGTTTGAATGGAGGTGCTGTGAGTTGGAAGAGTTCAAAACAAGATACCGTGGCCGATTCTACTACAGAGGCTGAGTATATGGCTGCTTCTGATGCAACCAAGGAGGCAGTTTGGATCAGAAAGTTCATCACTGAACTAGGTGTGATTCCTAGTATTGTGAACCCAGTGGACCCATATTGTGATAATACAGGAGCCATTGCACAAGCTAAGGAACCTAGATCTCATCAACAATCCAAACATATTCTCAGGCGTTCTCATTCGAGAAATTATTGAGCCTGGAGATGTTAAAATTTGCAAAGTAGACACCAATGAGAATGTTGCAGATCCATTGACAAAGCCACTCCCACAACTTAAGCATGAGAGTCATACCAGGTCAATGGGTTGAGAGTCATGTCATATTGGTAATAGGGCAAATGGGAGTTTGTTAGTATATGCCCTAGACCAATTGACTCACATTTATGATTTATGAAGCATGTATTTTGAATTGTATTTTATGCTCTTGGTCATCAAGTATGTGACTTGATAGTAAAACCCTTATAGCTAATAAAATACTATTCTTGTTTGTCCCTAGTTTTATTACATATTGTATTATTAAACTAGTGTGAAGTTGATTGATGATCAAGTTTTACCGATCATGAATATGAGATATAAAATCAATTCATAAATACATATTGAGAATATTGTATTGGACATGACCTAAAGTGAAGAAGAAATATTGCATGGGTTTAAGTCATAAGTATTTCTTCTCAGTTTTATATTTGGTGTCCACCTAATAATGTTTCTAATGCTTCTTGCATGGGAAGAAAATACGTTTTGACGTAGGCAAACATCACTTAATTAGGTGATTATTATGACTATTGGTTGGCTTATTTTCTTGTCATGGCTTGAATATTGGAGATAGTGAAAGGGATTTGTCCCTCTCTTTTTAGAGAGAGATACCCGTGGGCCCCTTGATAAGGAAGACTGAAAAATATGCATGGCCATGCTCAAATAAGTATTAATAAGGTGTTAGTAAATTATTTGTTAGAACAGTCTGCCTGGTGATCAAGTAAATGGTTAATTAAGTTTTATAAGGATGACTCGGTCCATGCCTTATACTTAATTAGGATATCGTGTGACAAAAGGACTAAATATTAAATCTGATGCTAGGTTATTATTGCTTTTACTTAACTCGGGTAAGCATAATATCTTGCCAGAGGCTGCTTATGTTTTGTGAATAAATGTCTAGGATATTTTTCATTCACTGCCAATGTTAAGTGAACCTACAGGGTCACACACATGGACGATCTTGTGAGCACAATGTACACGTTCAATGAATCTAGATTGTGTCCAGATTCGTTGAACCTATACGAAAGGAGAATCAGATTCCATGTTGTATTTTCTAGTAAGTTAATAAGTAACTAATTTTATTTATCAGATAAATTAAATTAATTACTTAATATTACTCATCCAACCGTTCGATGATTATAGGAATAGACAGACGAGATTAAACTGTCATTAGATGACAATTAGGGTTCTGATATTGACATCTATAAAAGGTTATGTTAACCTTTTTCTCGGAAGTTGTCTTCATCTGATTAAAAACAAAACCCCAAACCCTAGAACAGCGATAAGGATACCAGTAGAGGGCAAAGCGTAAACAGCAGCGCCTCCACACCGAACAGTGAAAAATATTAAGGTAATTTCTATCAAATCGGTTGTTCTAGTATGTGCAGATACTTTTGGTGGATTTCCGTAATTTTATTTTATTTGTTTCTGCCTATGGAATCCAACAAAACTTTAAATTCTATAACTGAAGAAAATATAAAAGTTTGAATGTTAAAAAGTGTTTAGCTAATCTAACCTCGTTAATCTACTCATAATCTAAAATCTAACCTAAAACTATGTATCTAATGTATTCTAAACTATTCTGAATTGTATCTTTTTCCTTTTTTCAATGGATGCATAAAAGCGCTATATAGAGAGAGGTAAAAACATGAGAAATCCAAGCTAGAGTTAGAGTAAAAGTCAAGAAAACTGAGTTCGAAAAGGATGGTACCGCCCTTGCCAGCACTATCTACTGCCAACGGTAGGGTGAGGCTTACTATCCGCGATAGGTCTCGGGTTGCACTTGCCTTGCCTTCCTCGGCACCTGATGGTAAGTTACCCTGCCATGCGCGTTAGGTGTTGCCTTTTTGCCGACAGCTTCTGTTTTCACCGTTTTTGCCCTTTTCTGTTTCTTTTTCATCGTTTTCATTTCCGGAGGGCATCTAAGGCAAGAATAAGAGGTATTTAGCTAAAATATATACTTTTATATATTAAAAACAATGAAAATGATGATTAACATATAGAGATATGGACAATTATGCACTCATCAAAAATGCGCAACAAACTCATATTTTTCTATCGCTTATCCACTCTAAGCCCTATTCCAAGTTGTTCCTAGATTAGGTAGGACTTTTTGGCTTGTAATTGATATGAACTAGACGAGTCAATCACTTTTGGATTTGAAGTTTGGACCAATCACAAGAGCTCAAAGGAAGAAAATCAAGCTTCAAAGAGATGACGACATGGTTCCTTACATGGAGGATGCCTTGAAGAGAAAAGTTGAAGAGTTTGAAGATCAAGGATGACATCCTAAGTTGTTTACAATGTGTTCAATTGTCAAGGAGAAATCAAGGGCAGAACTTGAGATGGAATTTGGCTAAGTGTTTGCAAGAATGCACCCTATTAGCGACGGCAGGGCCACACCTACCAACGCCGGTAGGATTCTGGTTGGATTTCCTTGGACATTGGCAACCTACCCTCGACAGTAGGTTCTATCCTACCGTTGCCGGTAGGTCTCGGATTGGTTTTCGATTGACTGCCCTTTTAGGCAGGATTTTGTAATTCAAGTTGTTTTTCCAGCTTTTTATCAAAAGGTTCATAGGTAATTTAAGCCATTAATCACTTGTTTAGCTAGGGTTAATGCTTAACCTATAAATACCTTATTATACATTGATTGTAACTAATCTTGAATCTTGAATGATGAACTGCTGAAAATATGAGCGAGTTCTCCAACTTGTCTCTTGGTTTCTTCTCCTTCTTAGTCTAGCTTGCCTAGGGTTATTGTCCTTGGTATTTTGAACTTGCACCTAGATTAAAGTATCTATGGAATCAATTGATCATGCGAATTCCTTTCCTTGGTTGATTCATAGAGTTTCCTTTCTTTGAATCAATTGATTTTAGGTCTTCTAGATTGTGTGGTAGGGGTTTAGAGATCTTAGCTCCCTTAAGGTTTTTACCATCAATTTGGGAAAGATCTTAGCCTTTCAATGTTAGGTTTGTGAGGCTTGTTACTCATAGGTTTTCCATTGTAGTACGGAAGCTACAAATCCTGAATAGAGGTACTTCATGAGGAGGTGATCTTGGGAAGGATTTGAATCCAATTCAACAATCAAAAGAGGATTCATATCAATAATGTTAGGTTGGGACATGCATAGGGTAACAAACGAAGTAAACGGAGAACAAAACCAATTGAGATAGAGCTGATGCAACCGAAAGAGTAGATAACAAAATTAAACAACTTTCTAGCCATCTTTCTCACTCTTCTCAATCATCCTTGAATATCCTACTTCGTTGTTTTGGTGCACACCCCACCTAACAACATTCTTCTCCAGATTTACATCAAAAACTAAATATAAGACAGAGATGCTAGATATTTTTCGAGACTTTAACTAAAACGATAAAATAAATACTCATGTTTTTTCCTTATTTTCTGCGATTTTTTTCATTTTTTTCCTTTTTCACACTTTTTTTTTCAAGCATCCATTTCTTTTTTCCTCTATTTTCAACAGCCATAAGCACCGAATAACTGAAATACCCAAAATACCCTTTTTCATAACAAAATTTCTTTCTTTACTCCTTTACCCCACACTTACCTGTTTTTCTCACTCAAAACTGCTAAAAAGATATACTAACCATTAGCTCAATTAATTGAGGGTTATTGGTATTGTAAAGTTAAAAGAATAAAGAAAAGAGGGGATTGACACCCTTGGCATGAAGGCACAAAAAGGGAACTAAGATGATTTCATATAAGGATTTGGCAAGAAAGGCACAAACGGTACAAAGAAGGCCTAAGATCATCATTTTTGGGGTCACCCTGGACAAGAACTCTTTGCTTCTAAGGACAAGAAAATGTAAAATTGCAGGTAAAGACCCAAAAATGATTCTGATCATGCTAATTTCCTAAGATTCCTAGGCATCTATTATTAATCGACATTAACAAGTGCATGAAAACACTTGATCATGTAAGAAAATTAGTAGTTGTAGTTTTCAACATGATCAAGTGATATGCCTTTTCAAAAATCGAAAGAGGTTTTGCAGTTATGTACTCTACTAAAAATGAAAAAATAAAAATATTTTTGGATTATTCTAAGTATAAGAAAAAGGAAAAGGAAATAAAATTTTTTAAATTTTAAAAATTTCTGATTTTTTTTTGGAAAATTTTCAAATAAGAGACTAAAAGTTAAAGTAAATAAGAAAAGAGGAAAAAGAATAAAAAGGCATAAATACACCTCCCTCTAATTAAAATTACATTGTCCTTAATGTGGGAGCAGACTAAAGGAAAAGAAAAACGAAAAACATACATGCGAAGCAATCCCGCAGGTGTAAAGTGAGTAAGCAAATTAGGAAGCCATCCCCACACAAAAACAAAACAAGGAAAAAGAAACAAATAAAGGCAAGAATAATTAAACAATAGAACAGACAAAACATGAAAAAAAAACAAGACAACATAAAAGGAACAGAAATAACATAAAAAGAAAGGAAAAGAAAAGAAAGAAAAAGAAAAGAAAAACTCCCTATTACGGACCAAAGTCCCGCACCGCCACCTCTACTTCTGTCCTGATCGGGCACGAATCTGCTACACAGTCGGGCCAGCGTCACCTCCTGGCGATCAATGGATGCCTTCTGATGTGCCAACTCGTCCACATATCGGTGAGTCGACTCCTCTATCTCCGCCAGCTAGGCTCCGTGGATATCTTGAGTGACACGAAGCTTCTCGAAAGCGTTCTGCATGTCGCTCTACAATACATCCATGGGGATTATGGGAGGTGAATCCTCTTCTGAGAGGTGATAAAACTCATCTTCCTTGCTCTCCTCATTATCGGGCTATGAGAGGACGTCCCAATGCCAATTTGAGTAGTTTTGTTTATTGATAAAAAACCAGCAAGGTTACGTCCCGCAGTCGATCCTCCTCGATTGGAGGTTCCCACACTTTGTTCTTCTCATCCCAGGAGTAGCCACAATTAATGAAAGTGGTGAACTTTATTACCTGTGGCGGTCCTGTTGAGGATCGTCGTTCCCTTGCAAGACATTAAAAGAAGCAAAAAATCTCGATAAAATCACAAGGTAACAACACACACGGGCTTTGGTGTTGTCACACCCAGTATTATGCATTGTGTGTATTATCAAGGAGGCGAGAGAGAAGGGGGAGTGATTGTGAAGTTTATCAAGCATATAGAGATCAACAATACGAACATCAGTCAGCCTGCCCCTCTTTTGAACAAGAGTCTACCCAAACAAATAAGCAAGGGCACCAGGAAGAAGAGTGGGAAAATCACCACTGTGGAGGATCAGGCAACGATCCATCGGATGCGGCCGGATATCAAAGTGATTACAAGCCGCATTGTAAGTCTAGCCCGGGTCCTTGTCTATAGTCTTAAAAGATGTTCAAGCTCAAAATGTTTGATGACTGACTCATCGCATGACTTCTCAATAACAATCTTGAGCGATGCCCTATTGGTGACCTATTTCTAGGCTGCCGAAGAGAGACGCTCAGGAACATGAGGAATATCTAGAGTGGTGGGGTCGGCGAGGACCCCTCAATACGATCCCTTTTGGATTTAGAGGAAGAAGCAACAGATTTCTTTGGAGCCATAAATGGAGTTGAATGAAAGAAAGGAAAAAAGAGGATGACAAAAAGAAAACACAACAACCAAACAACACAGTAATAAGAGCAGAACACAAAAACACACGAATAGAAAAATAAAACAACTATACATGGCCCGTGTGTGCTAAGTGTTCTAACATTGCCTATGTGTGAGGAAGTGTTACAAAGATGAAAGAAATAAAACTAGTAAAACAGTAATTGCACACTAAAAACAAAGCTTTAAGAAAGCAAAAATCAAATAATCCCCACAATAAAAGTAAAAATCATATAAAAACTAAAATGAAAAGGAGGCGAAGTAGAAAGGTTTGTTGAAGACACAAACTATTGCCACACGTAATGCACGTTTTCTGCCTTGAATGAATTGCCGCCAGAGTTTGGCTGAAGTCGCCGAAATTTCACTTGAAAATTTCTACAAAATTTTTGTTAGAGAACACCACAAACAACACATAAATTTAGTGAATACAAAAATTTAACAAAAACAAAATGGAAAATCAAAGAAGATAGAAGAAAAAGAAATAAAAGGGAAAAGGTAGGAGGTGAATAAAATTGGGAAAGAAGGGGAAAAAGATGGGGTCTTGTGAAGAAAAGGTGGAAGAAAAGGAGGATGGTGGTGTGGAATGTCGTTGGGGTGGAATGGGAGAGGAAGAGGAATGGAAGAAGTAGAGAGGTACAATAAAGGGAGAAGAAGATGAAGAGAGAAGAAAGAAGAATGCAAACCAAGAGAGAGAGAGAGAGAGAGAGAGAGAGAGAGAGAGAGAGAGAGAGGGGGGTTGCTACCAGAGTGCTCGCTGGAGAGGGTAGAGATCACCAGAAAAGATGAAGGAGGGAGAGAGGGAAGTAAAACTAAGAGAGAGTGGAGAAGAATGGGAGAAATCGGGAGGAAGAAAAGAGTAGAAAGAGGGAAATAAATTTAGGGATTTTGGAAGAGAACGAGGGGAAAAGTACAAAACATTTTCGGTAATTGGTTGGAATTGATGTCAGGTTGGGTTACCCTTTAAAATTGATGAACCGTAGGACCTTACCACGCACGGTAGGTCGAGGCCTATCGTCTGCTATAGGATTCTGCCTTCCGAGACGAAAATTGCCAATGAACCTGGCAGTAGGTTGTACCTACCGTCTGCGGCAGGTTTGTGTTGTGGAGGATTTTTGTTAGCTTAGCCCTACCGTGTGTGGTAGGGTACCCTATCGTATGACATAGGGTTCTGCTTGTAATTCCCTTTTTTCTATTTTTCTGAAAATTTGAACCCCTTTCAGGCATTCTAACCTTTTGGAATCAATGAAACTTAATATAGGCCTTAGAGAAATCCTTCATTTTCTCCAAAATGACCTTGCAACCAAAAAAAACAACACACAAAAAAGTAGAAAAAGAAACGAGAAATTCAAACTACAATTTTACAATTACAATATTCAAAGGGGATAAAGAATACTCCCCTTTTAGGTGCCAAGAGTAGCTCCCGGATCACGGGAATCCGAGTGTTCCTTTGGCTTCTCTTTCTCAATGTGCTGTACAGGTACCTATTTAATTAAGCTAGCCTTTGGTATGGGAACGGGATGCTTTCGTTTCTCCTTAGTCTTCTTTGACGCTTTGTGCTTCTAAGGGGAAGTTTCTTGTATAGAGAAAGACACTTCATCAGTTTTGTAAGCAATGTAGCAGGGGGTATCTTGTCCTTGAGAAAGAGGAGAGGAATTTAAAAGAAATTTAAATACTATTTCATTATCTCCAACTCGGAGGATCAACTTCCCTCTTCCCACACCTATTAATGCCCTCGATATACGTAGGAAAGGGCGGCCTAGAATAATTGGGAAGTCTACTTCCTCCTCCATATCTAAGATGACGAAATCGATAGGAAAGATGAGGTTCTTAACCTTTATTAGGACATCTTTTATTACTCCCCTAGGATGTCTTACACTCTTATTTGCTAAATTTGTGGACATCCTAATGGGTCTTGGTTTTCTTGAGCCCAGTTTTTGACACATATCATAAGGCATCACATTAATACTAGTGCCTAGGTCGGCTAATGCCTTATCAACTTTTTATACCATCTATAGTGCAAGGGAAAGAAAACTCCCTAGATCTTCTAACCTTTGTGTCAGTTTCTCCTTGTTGATAAGGATGCCTGAACACTCTTCTCCAAGGACATGTGTTGATGTGTCATGCAGCTTGCTCTTCTTAGTCAGCAAATCCTTCAAGTACTTAGCATACTTGGGTACCGACAAAAGTAGATCACACAAAGGTAAGTTAATTTTAATTTGTTTAAATATTTTAACAAACTTCCTAATGTTGCCTTGGCTACGATTTCGTACAAGTTCTTCTAGTGATAGAATTTTTATCTTATGAGTGTCACTTATTAGATTCCTTTATCCTTCGTCTTCCTTTATCTCCACATCTTTTTCCAGCTCTACCCCTTTAACTTCCAAAATATTGGATAACCATTCTTCCTTTTCATTACGGTTTTCTTCTTGTACGATCATCTCTTCCTCAGCTTTAAGAATCTCTTCATCAATTATCACTGAGATAGAATTTACACGCTCTTGGGTTTACTTCTGTATTACTTGGTAGGGTTCCCGGAGTTCTTTCAGACACTATCTTAACTAACTGCCAATCTGCTTTTCCAAGTTTCGGATTGAAGCTTCTTGATTCCTCTGGGCTGCTTCAATTGTGTTCATTCGGTTATCAGTGGCGCTTATAAACTTTACCATCAGCTCTTCCAAATTTATCTTTAACGGTGGAGGATGATGTTGTGGGGCTGCTTCATAAGGCAATAGCGGAGGAGGACCCTTATTTTGAAACCTGGGGTTCGATGTGGCCTTTGTTGTCCTTGACCACCCCAAGAGAAATTGGAATAGTTTCTTCACCCCAGATTATATGTATTTGAATAGGGGTTATTGCTAGGTCGGTTTCCTTGTGCAAAGTCAACTTGCTCATTTGGCCCTCCCATACTTCGGCATTCATGATTCGGATGCCCATCATTTCGAAAATCAGAAAACATGACTATTTAATTATTTTTTCTTGCTGATGTAGCAGACAAGTTCTCTTTTTTCTACTCTGTCATTATGGTATGGCCCGGGACAAGCATTAGAACATGGAGAGCTTCCAAGGACAGGTTACAAGGTCGAGGGCAAGGAAGATAGAAGAAGAAACCGAAAGAAACAAGTTTGGAAGATCTTGAAGCCTCAAAACTACAAATGAAGAAGAATGTAGTGAACCCTAACACAAGCGATAGGGTATACTCTACCGTCCATGATAGGGTTCTGCTTATAGAAGAGAAGAGAGCAACAAACCTATCGCGGATGATAGGTCCACCCTATTGTTGCTGGTAGGGTTCTGGCCAAAGAGTTTTTTTTTTTAAGTTTGACCTACCATCCACGGTAAGGTGAGGCCTACCATTGATGATAGGTCTCGGTAGTTGAACGAATTGGAAGTTTTTAACTCCCTTGATCCATCATTTTGAGTATTACACTCCTTTTGACTTGTATTTAAGATGCCTAAGTGCCCAACTACTTAGTTTAAGTTAGATTAATAGCTAGGGTTTGGAGTTAAGAGTGTGAGACACTATATATATATATGTATTTTTCAGCCTTTGGCAAGGAGAGAATGAGGAATTGAAATATTGAATGAGTCTTGGAAGCTAGAACCTACAGTTCTTGGGTTTCTCTTCCTTTCTTTTAAATTAGGAATTTCTCTTGTAAAATTCTAGGCAAGGAATTCTTGAATCTTCAATTCAAGAGTTCTAGTTCTAATTCCAAGTCCTATTTCTCTCTTGAGGTGCCAACTCCATAGTTGGTGTTACTTGAGAATCTAGGTCCTTCTTGAGAAAGTGGAGGATAGGTGAAGCTTTTCCAAGCCTTGTTGATTTTTCCCCCTAAATATAAGAAGGTTTATTTGTTCTTTCTTTACATATTTATCTGCAATTTATTCTTTGTTCCTCATTATCTCCAAATCATGAAGATCTCTAGAAGAGAGTTTGGTCTTGGGTAGCAAATGATCTTCAAGAAAGGCAAAGGTGGATCATACCATGTTGTATCAGTGCAGAACTCTCTTTGAGATGAAGATTTATGTTTTTTTATTGTTAAATTTCTGTTATATAAAAGCCAACTATTAGAATGTGAAAAAGGCAAGTAATCTGGAATTTTTCGGACAGAAAATTACATGTGAAAATATAGAGATGAAAAGCATAACAAATGAGATTTAAATTGGGCAAATCTGTCGAGCATGATTCATTGTTGAGTTGTGGTTCTTTAGAAACAAATTTGACCTAATTTGGATTTGATTTGGTGGGTCAATTAAATGCAAACTTGCAAATTGTTCAAAAATCACGACTGTTGAGAACATGTGGATTAAACTATCATATCTTGTGTTATAGTCTCTCAAATTGAAGAAAAATTTGTGTATAAATTCATCCTCTTCGAGTTATTCATCTAAGTTGGTTTGACTTGTTTGGAGCTACCATCACTGAGTTATTGTGAATTTTGTGGTGGAATATCTTGCTGCCCTATTTTCTGGAAGTTTTTTATAGTACTCATGAAATCTTTGAATTGAGCTTTCAATTATCTTTGTTTTGAATTTGCAACTTCTTTGGACATATTTATAAGTTTTTTTTCTGATCTCTTTGCGGGAATTAGATTTATTCTTTTACTCGTACTCTTGAATTTGCTTTTGGAACTCTTTGCACTCTACGTGTTTGACAAAATGCCTCTTTGAGCTCGTTTTTCTTATCTATTGAGAATTGCTTGCTTGAATTTTCTTTGGGAATTTACTTATAACTTGGAAGTTTTAAAAATCACTAAGTGACTCTGGAGGGTGTGGAAAAGTAAAAGGCAAGAGGGTGAGCATATTGATATAAAAGACATAGAGAGTGAGAGAAAACACGAGGGTTGAGATTGATTACCTTTGAGCGAAACACTTAGAGAGTGGAGAGGTCCTTGTTTTCTATTACTTCTTTCTATTTTATAGGTGTCAATGTTATAATAATGTATGGGATGAAGAACCACCAAAGAGAATATAATGAATACCATGAAGGATATGATCATGGTGCCCATACTCATTAATGATATAACTTTGGTGCTTACGGTGGGAATGATTATGATGGAATGTGGAGATATCTAAGGATCATGAATGTCTTTTGTGGAAATGGGAGCTATAGAGATGAACCAATGGTTGAGAGAAGGTTAGTGGATAGTGGTGGCATTGTTGGTAGAGAAATAGATACAAAGAATAGAGATAGAGACTTGGTATCAAAACTTGATGGATGCGGAAGGACATTGGTGGTCATGAGGAATCTTGATTCTCAAGGCCTTGGAGGAGTGCCTATTTATCAAAGAGAGACATTATTTCATACACGATGCAATATTTCCAACAAAGCTTGTCACACCGTTATTGATGGAGAGAGTGGTGCAAACTTAGCTAGTGTCTACCTTGTAAGGAAATTGAGTTTCCCACCATGTAGAATCATAAGCCCTATCGCTCAAGATGATTAAATAGTCATGAAGAGGTGTGGGTTACTAGACAAGTATGGGTATCATTTTCCATTGGAAGATACATGGATGAAATTTTTATGGCATTATTCCAATGCAAGTGAGCCACTTAGTATTCAGGCAACCATGGACAGATACAAGGCAAGCTTCCTATGATGGCAACAAGAAGACATACCTATTGAAAGGGGTGGTCTTAAGATTTTCCTTAAATCTCTCTTTCCTACTCAGGTGATTGAAGATTTAAAGAAATTGAGAGAGAGAATGCAAGGAGAGCAAGAACAATCAAAGAGTGTTGAGATGGTGATTTGTAGAGGAGAAGAAAATATAACAACCCATGGTATTCTTAGTCAGTTCTTGAACAAATATGAGTGCTCAAAAGAAAAGGAGAATGATCTTGAGAATAATGAGAGCACAAAAGAAATGAGTGAAGAAAATAAGAGAATTAAAAACAAGATTTATATGTGTTTGAAAATAATGAGGAAATAAATTTCTTTGCTAATCAAACTAACTCTTCACTAGTTAATGAATTTCCTTTTGTGTAGAATTTTGGAGAACCAAGCAAGATTCAAAAGGGAAGACTTCGCTACAACTCCATCAAAATAATAAGCTTCTTCCTTTCTAATTCTTACTTGTGATTTGAGATTTATTTTAAGGAAATTAAGTTGTTCTCACTTGTTTTCATAGAACATAGAGATCATTTCACTTTTCTTAACTCTCCTGGAACATATCTTGAAAGGAAATACTTCATTGAGTTTAATTCCATATCTTGTGCAATTTCTAGAGTTGATGATTATGATTTCAATATTGCTGACTGCGTTTCTTGTGTCTAGGAGTTGAGGATAGAAGGAGCATGGAGAAAGAGCTTGGCACTATTCTTGAGACTTATCAATAAGCCTATCTCTTAACCCTTCTTCTTTATGTTATAAAGTTTCTCTTGAGGAATTAAAGTCTTTGTTGGATTCTTATACTTTTCAAGTGAGCTTAATTGGTGATATGTGTATTATTTCTTTCGGAGGGAAGCTTTTCCTTTTTGTGCCGTCTATGACAAATTGCCTTTTTAATCATTTTTCTCTTGAGGATCCATTGATGAGTAGTAGTATTATGTTTTATCCTTCTTTTATGGCTTTAGTAATTTAGATGATACTTCCCTTGTGAAGCTTAATATTGTTGGCTTTACGTTTGAATTTGATAGGAATTCTCTCCAACATGTTTGCACCATACATCAACGAGAGGAAGGAGACTTACTACGGAGTTCGAAGGCCAAGGAGAAAATGTTCGAGGAAAACTAATCTTATGCTATGGAGATTTGA
Source organism: Catharanthus roseus (assembly GCA_028651295.1). Taxonomy (NCBI): domain Eukaryota; kingdom Viridiplantae; phylum Streptophyta; class Magnoliopsida; order Gentianales; family Apocynaceae; genus Catharanthus; species Catharanthus roseus. The sequence goes on along the minus strand of JAPQWS010000153.1, from coordinate 26,081,522 downwards.
CAATGAGTTTTTCTTCAAACCTATTTCTCTTTTACCTTGTGTTTTCCTTCAAAGAGTTAAGTTTTTTCTTAGAATTGAATGCTTGCTATGTGATTTTGGTTGGGAATTGTATGGTTAATCTTTTCGCTTGTGAGCTAGTTCTTGATTTTGATCATATGCTTAAGTATTCTTCTCCATGTGCTTTTCATGAAAAATAACTTTTGCTTACTATTGCTAGAATTAAACCATCTTGTCATGACCTTGAGTTATTGCTAATGTTTCAACTTCTTGTGCATGTATGTGGAGTAAGATTTGTATCTTCATTTGAACTTTTGTTGAAAATGGTTATGATGAGAGAATTCGTTGTTCCTTTTGGACCCTATATGGTGACATTCATTCTAAGTTTAAAGGAGAGTTTGTTGAGAATTGTGATTATGAATTCATCTTTCCTTTATGCTTCTAAGAAAAATTTTGATGGATTTATTCCTTCCATTAAACTCTTGTGGCGTTGTGAGTAAATTTGAATTTTCTCCCGAGGAACAAAAGGTTGTAATTGTTGATGAATTTTTGAAAACTTTATTTTTTGGAAACATTCATGGAATTCAAGTCTACCATTTTCATTTCAAGGAATTTATGTGGTTGCTAAACTTTAGAAAGAAAATGAATGGTAGTTTTAAGGTATTTAAAGACCACCTTTGTGATCTTGTAAAAACTACCTTTGGAAATGGTGTTTTTGAACTAAACTTGAAGAATCTTTTTGAGAAATATCTTGTCTATTCTACTGCCTTTATTGACTTTTTCTTCAAAGATCAAACTTTAAATGAGTTAATTGTTCAAAACACAAAGTTTGGTGCCAAGATTGAGAATCAATCTCTTGGTGCTATCTTGCTTTATTCTCTAACATTCAAGGAGATTTTGGATGAGTTGATTTTCAAAAGAAAATTGAAAGTTCCTTAAGCTTTGGTGTTAAACCAAGAGTGTTCTTTGGTGAATAGTTTCTTGAAGTTCTTTTGGTAGAATTTGCATTAAAACTTCTTATTTTACCATCTTCCTTTCAAAGAAATGTTTTCGAAACATGATTTAGCAAAAGAACTAGTTAGCACTTCTAAAGATTTGTATGGGAGTTATTGGTTTAATAGAAGTGTTAGTCTTGGATTCATGATTTTGAGCTTCTGATCAAACAATTGAGAAAATGTTTTGAATATTCTTTGAAATGGAAAAGAGAGAGGATTTCGTGTTTTCACTTGCAATTTGAAGAGTTATTTTGGAAATTTGGTGTTGCAAATGAAGTACAAAATGATGTTAAACCTACTAATTTTTTTACTTCCAAAAGGTGCTTTCTAGCTAATGACATTTGTGAACTTGAGAGTCTTTTGGTTAAAACTTCTTGGATTCTTCATATATTTCTAGAATTTTTCAAAAGCATTTATCAAGAATCCATGAAAGAACTTTGAAAAGTATCGAGAATCTAAGTTTATATTACCATCCTCCTTTTAAAGAGACCATGTTTAGAACTCTTGATCTTCTTGATTTATTCTTTGAGTTGGAAAAGAACAAAAGCTTTTATTATCATCTTTGCTGTAAAGATGTTTATGTTAGCCTTTTCTTTTATTTACAAGAATTCAATACTTTCAATTGTGCTTCTTTTTGGAGAATTCTTGTAAATTTTAAGTGGCTCCTTTAATAGTCATTTTTGGAGTTTCTTAGCTTTGAACTTATTTGCTTATAGTTCCTTTTCTTATCATAGACAATTTACAGAATTATGTTACTATGGAATTCTTATGGTGTTGAGACGTTGGTCGACAAACTTGATGCTTTATTGCGTATTCTCTTCTAAGTCTTGAATGCTTTGTTAACATTCGTAGTATTGTTCTTTTTAATACTTCCATTTGTAATGTTACCTGCCTCTTGTGGTTATTTGAAGGATTGGATTCGAGGACGAATCCTTTAAAAAGAGGGGCGGATGGTATTACCTGAGATAAGCATGAGAACATAGAGAGCTTTCAAGGACTAGTTACAAAGTCAAGGGCAAGAAAGATAGAAGAGGAAACCGAAAGAAACAAGTTTGGAAGATCTTGAAGCTTTAAAACAACAAAGGAAGAAGATGGTGTGAACCCTACTGCAGGCGGTAGATACACCCTACGGTCCATGGTAGGGCAAGGCCTACCGTCAAGGATAGGTCTCGGTAGCTGAATGTATTGGGAGTTTTTGACTTGTATTTAAGATGCCTAAGTGCTTGACTACTTAGTTTAAGTTAGATTAATAACTAGTGCTTGAACTTAATGGTATGAAATACTCTCTCTCTTTCTCTCTCTCTCTCTCTATATATATATATATTCAGCCTTTGGCTAGGAGAGAATGAGGAATTGAAATATTGAATGAGTCTTGAGAGCTAGAACCTAGGGTTCTTGGGTTTCTCTTCCTTCCTTGTAAATTAAGAATCTTTCTTGTAAAATTCTAGATAAGGAATTCTTGAATATTCAGTTTAAGAGTTCTAGTTCTAACTCCAAATCCTATTTCTCTCTTGAGGTTCCAACTCCATAGTTGGTGTTGCTTGAGAATCTAGGTCCTTCTTGAGAGAGTGGAGGATAGGTGAGGCTTTTCCAAGCCTTGTTGATTCTCCCCCTAAATATAAGAAGGTTTATTTATTCTTTCTTAATATATTTAATTGCAATTTATTCTTTGTTCCTCATTATCTCCAAGAAAAAGAATCTTGAAGACCTCTAGAAAAGTATTTGTTCTTGGGTAGCAAAGATCTTCAAGAAAGGCAAAGGTGGATCATACCACATTGTTGTTAATCTTTCTTCCATAGCAGAAATTGTGTCCACATTGTGTACTCCAGCCATCTTTGTTTTCGATCGTTGCCCTTCCCAGGTATAGCTGTTCATCGCTATCTGCTCTACAAGGTCATATACCTGTTGAGGGGTTTATCGTCTGTCGACCCTCCAGTTGAGGCATCTATCAATTGTCTTGCCCTGAATGATACTCCATTATAAAAACTTTGAATTTGTATCCCCAAATTAAGACCGTGGTGGGGACATTTCAAAAGCTCCTTCCATCATTCCCAGGCTTCATAGAGGCTTTCTCCATCTATTTGCTGGAATGAAAGTATCTCATTCCTTAACTTTGTTGTCTGTCCCATGGAAAAGTACCTCCCTAGGAACTTTTCCACCGATGAATCCCATGAAGTTATAGATCCCGACGTAGTGACATAAGCCAATACTTCGCCTTTCCCTTGAGAGAGAATGGAAAAAGACAAGGCCTGATAATGGCTTCAGAAACTCCATTTATTTTAAAGGTTTCACACACCTCTAAGAAATTTTTTATATGAGCGTTTGGATCCTCATCCAGAAGTCCGTCATTAGACATTATTTTGCAGCATTTGTATAATATTTTGTTTTATTTCGTAATTCTTTGCTTCTACTCTCGGCCTTGCTATGCTTGACTACATCTCGAAAATGGACGGTTGGGCATAGTCCGCCATCGTTCGCTCCGCCATTGGTTGCTTCACCATAGGTGGTGGTGGAAGCGGTAAAAAGAGAGGATTATTGATTAGTGGAGCTGCTAGTTCGCCTTTTGTTTTATCAACGACCACTACTGCACTAGTGCCTGCCGTTCCGAACTAAAGGAACGGTACTAATTCACCCATTTTCTTTTGGGGCATATACTAATAGCACACTATCTTTATAAAAGAAAATGTGATCATTTCCACGAAGATAGAGCGCAATTCAAAAATGTAACTGAAAATAACTGAACGATGCAAAGACAAAGACCAATTCAAACAAGAAAAACAAAAAACATAAAAAATGACTAAAGCACTAAATAAAACGATATGTGCTTAATTGTCTATTTTTCTATATGTATTTTCATCATTTAACGATGTTTTTAATATGTAAAAATGCATATTTTAGACTAATGCCCTTTATTTTTGTCTTAGGTGCTTTCAAAAATAGAAAACGATGAAAGAAAATGAAAACGGGCGAAAACAAAGTGAAAACAACAAAAAGGAAGCGACAACATCAATGAAGCAGACCTACACCTTAGATAGGCAAACCTATCGCGAATGGTAGGTCTTGGAGTCACCAGCAAAGCTAGGACAGAAACCTACCGGCGACGGTAGGCTGCCCCTACTGTCGACGGTAGGTCCCGACTACAAAAGAGAATTTTTTAGGTGGAACCCTACAGCGAATGACAGCGCTCAACCTACCGTGCACAGTAGGTCTCGGTAGTAGCAGTTAATAGGGACGGTAGGTCCCTATTAATAGGTAACTCTATCATTAGGGTGAAAGGAGGTATTTAGTAGGAAATTAGAGGTGAATTTAGGTTAGATAATTCCCAAAAATTTACTATAGCTAGGTAATCATTAGAGTTTCTGTAATTTAGTTCTTGGAGATCAAGATTTAAAGATCCAATATCAAGATTTCGGGCTTCAATTGGGTGACTTGAAAGACGAGCTCAGGAGACATTCAGGACTGTGATTGCGACGTCAAACTTCCTCCTAAGCTTTCTTTTCCTTACTTTTTATTGAATTTGGTGTTTAATTTTAGTTTTTATACAATGATTAGTGAGTAGTTCTTTATGTTTGAATGAGTGTTAGACCCTAATTCTTGCTTACAATGATTGTGTTTTAATTTGATGATTTTGATGTTTGTTTTTGGTTGAGTTGTCCTCCAATTATATTTGTTTGCAATTTAATTGTCCCGAGATTTGATTTATTGCAAGAGTGTTCGGAATTGAAAAAGGAACAATAGTCCAGGGCAACCATTTGGGTGTTAATTGGGGCAATTGATTAGAGATATTAGGTTGCACTTTTAGGTCCTTTAAATCACCTAATATTACTGTGCTCATAATTAGTTAGACAGAAAAGAGATTTTCCTCTAAGGATTAGTGAGTAGGGTGGCTTTCGCCTAGAGATATGGATTGCCCGATTAGTTGTGATGATCCACCTTAATGAATTCAAATCATTTTTCTTTAACATTTTCCAATTGAATTAGTAACAAGGATTAGGGGGATTCCACTATCCAAACTCTTGCTTTTATAGGTTCTTAAAACCGTAATTTTATTGTTTTGATTTCTTTAGTTGTTAAACCGTTTTAAGTTTTTAGTTATATTCTTTTTCAAACCAACTTTTCTTTAGATTAAACATTGAGAAGCGATTAGTACTTGAGCCTTTATCGTTCCCCAAGATTCGACACTCGGGTATAACTCTTTTACTTCAATGATAGGTTCACTTGCTTGTTGCTTAGTTTAGTAGTTCATCCCCTATTTTTAGAACATACACATCAAGTTTTTGGCGTCGTTGAAAGGGAGCGGCAACTTAAGGAAAATCGTTTTATTTAGTACTTTATTCTTTTTTTTTTTTAATTATTCATTTTGCCTTGTTCATTATTCTTGTTTTGTTTGGGCGTTAGCAGTGTGAACATTGGGAATTCGACTTACTAATTTTGGAAACTGTGTTGATTGCTTATCCAATTGTTCATTTCAGGTTTTGGAGAATAAGATATGGATGCCAATGATGCCATGGAAACCTGACTAGTAGTAATATTAGAACGAGGGATGGAAAACATGGTCGTTACACCTCAACATACGCAGCATCATTTGGCCATGTACCGTGGAAAATGGTAGGGGTACAACACGTATCCTTACCAGTACAGCTTAGGTTGGAGAAATCAAATGAATGCCCCTTGGGAAGGTTAGAGTCATGGGAGACAACAAGGGCCCCTAGGCTTTCAGAGTAGAGGTTTCACTCAATATGCACCATACAACCGTACTCCACTAGCATATCCATCACCTCCATAGCCCAGTCTTGAAGATCTCATTTTGAAATGTATCAAATAAGCAGATACTGGGGTGGAAAGCATGGAAACAATCTAGAGAAGTCAAACAACTTCCATCCACAATATGGAGAGCCAAATTAGGAAATTAACAAGGATTATTGCTGAGAGGCCACTTGGAGATTCACCAAGTAATGTGGAGAAAAAACCAAACGAGAATGCAACTGTGGTCACCTTGAGAAGTAGAAAAGAACTAGTAAAAACATCTCGCACGATTGTGGAAGAGGAGAAGGGGCTGCTCAAGCACAAGAGGAGTCCGCTTCCCCCAAGGAAAAGGAGGTCAACCAAAAGGAAGTAGAAAAGAGGAAGTCGGCTCCTCCGCCATATAGACCTCTTATCCCATTCCCAAGAAGAGTGTTGAAGGAAAAATATGATGAGCAATATGTTAAGTTTTTAGAAATCTTTAAACAATTACATTTCAACTTACCTTTGTTGATGTTCTAATGCAGATGCCTATGTACGTAAAGTTCCTGAAGTAAGCTATCTCTGGAAAGAAGAGGTTGGAGGATATCTCTTCAGTAATGATGAATGAAGATTACTCAGCAATTCTGAATCCCAATCAAAAGCTTCCAGAAAAACTAAAAGATCTAGGGAGTTTTACTATTCTTTGCACTTTAGGAGTTATAATTGTTTCTAGGGCTTTAGCTGATATAAGTGGTAGTACAAATCTTATACCTTATGATTTCTTTTTAGAAAATTAGGAGTGGGAGAGCCTAAACCTACGAGGATGAGTATTCAACTTGTTGATAGATCTACCAAGTATCCCATATGTATTATAGAGGATGTGCTAGTGAAAGTAGGGGACTTGGTGTTCCTGGTTGACTTTCTGATGATGGATACGAGTGGGGACATTGAAGTCTCGATCATTTTAGGTTATCCTTTCCTCACCACTGCTAAGGCCCTAATTGATATGGGGGAGGGAAAATTGACCCTTAGGTTAGGGGAAGAGAAAGTTATATTAAGACTTCCCGATGCCATGCATAGATCTAGGGATCATGATAATACTTGCTTTATGATAGATTATCGATCCTTATATTTCTACTCACGTGCAAGAATTTGTCCAAGAAGATTCACTAGTGATAGCTTTGAAACAGGATTCCCAAGGCGAGGTGGATTCTGAGGAGGTTCAGGCTTTAATTGAGAAATTAGATGAATTAGAGGTGAGAAGACTACTAATATACAAGAGGATCTAAAGGTACTTGCAAAGCCTTCTTTTAAGACTTCATTTGAAGAACCTCTGGAAGTAGAGTTGAAACCATTGCTAGATCACTTGAAGTATGCTTTCCTTGGGAAAAAGTCAACGCTCCTAGTCATCATCTCTTCCAAGTTAAGCCGACCCCAAAAATGAGCCTTGCTGCGGACTCTGCAAAAATACAAGAAAGCTTTCGCTTGGAAGATAGTCGATATTCAAGGAATAAGTCCGTCCTTCTGCACCCACAAGATTCGACTGGAGAATGATTCTAAGCCTTTGATTCAACCTCAAAGGCGGTTGAATCAGAACATGCAAGAAGTGGTAAAGAATGAGATAATTAAACTCCTAAATGCTGGAATCATATATATCAGACAGTATCTGGGCAAGCCCGGTACAAGTGGTACCAAAAAAAGGTGGAATGACGATGGTAGCAAACGAGAAGACGAGCTAGTCCCAATAGGGTAATCATCAGATGGAGGGTATGCATAGACTATAGAAAATTGAATGAGAGAACTCAAAAGGATCACTTTCCCCTTCTATTCATTGTCTAATATGAAGCGGTTAGCAGGCCATCCATTCTATTGCTTCCTTGACGGATTCTTGGGATACTTCCAGATTCCCTTCGCCCCAGAAGACTAGGAGAAAACAACATTAACCTGTCTATGCAGTATATTCGCATACATATATATGCCTTTCAGTTTATGTCATGCTCTAGCTACTTTTCAACGTTGCATGATTTCTATTTTTGAGGGGTTGGTGTGGGATATTATGGAAGTCTTTGCGGATGATTTTTCTGTCTTTGGGAATTCTTTTGATGCTTGCCTGTCTAATCTCGAAAGAGTTTTAAAAAGATGTAAGGAAACTCACCTCGTTCCTTTGTGAAAGCGAATTGGAATTTCTTAGGGCATGTGGGTTTTTATAGGAGATTTATAAAGGATTTTTCAAAAATTACTAAACCTCTTACTACTTTACTTTAGAAAGATATGCCTTTTAGTTTTGATGATTACTGCTTAGCTGCCTTTAATTTGCTTTAAAAAAAAGATCACAAAGTCTCCAATTTTAGTCTCTTTAGATTGATCTCTTCCCTTTGAATTGATGTGTGATGCCATAAGTGCTGTTCTAGGCCAATGGAAGGGTTAGTTTTTCCAACTCATATACTATGCAAGTAAGACTCTAACGAATGCCCAAGCGAATTATAGAACAACAGAGAAGGAGTTGCTTGCAATACTATTCGCATTCAAAAAATTCCGTCCTTAGTTAATATTCTCTAAAGTCATAGTTTACACTAACCATTCTGTTTTGAAGCACCTCCTTTAAATAATGATGCTAAGCCTAGACTCATTAGATGGGTGCTTCTTTTGCAGGAATTTGACTTGGAGATCAAAGATAAGAAGGGAGCTAAAAATTTGGCAGCCGATCAACTCTTTAGCCTAGAGAATCCCGGTTTAGAACCACTGGATGAAGAACGGATTGACGACATATTGCCAGATGAAAAACTTCTTTCATGTAAAGCTATCATTGATGATTCACCTTTGTATGACGATATAGCTAACTATTTGGTTTCAAATGTTATGCCTGTAGGTAACATTTAGAAAAAGAAGAAGTTCTTTGTAAACTTGAAGTACTATTTTTGGGAAAGACCCATACTTGTTCCATCAATGTGCTAATCAAATAATTATACGATGCGTGGCTCACCTTGAAACGGAGAAAATCCTGAATCATTGTCATAAGGGTCCAGACGACTGGCATTATCAAGTTAACTAGACTATTCAAAAGGTACTTGAGTCAGGTTTATACTGGCCGGCCTTTTTCTAAAGATGCAAAAAGGTATGTTATGGAATGTGACAGTTGCCAGCACACAGGTAAAATCTCAAAACGCAATACTATGCATGCGGACACTTTTAAGTTTGTGAGGTGTTAGACTGTTGGGGTATTGATTTCATGGGCCCTTTCCTAATTCTTTTGGTAATTAGTATATTTTGGTCACTGTCGAATATGTGTGTAGATGGGTTGAGGCTCAGGCCTTACTTATGAACGATGTTAGAGTTGTGGTTAAGTTGTTAACAAAGTTATTTTCTCAATTTGGTATCCCTAAAGCTATTATAAGTGATAGGGGTACTCACTTTTGTAACAACAACTCGAAAAAGTGCTTAAAAGATTGGGAGTAACCCATAAGCTAGCTACTCCCTATCATCCTCAGACTAGTGGTCAAGTAGAAGTAGTGAATAGGGAAATTAAACACATCATTGAGAAAATCATTGATAGTACTCCGAAAATGTTGGAGTATTAAATTAGATGATGCTCTTTGGACCATAGAACTGCTTGCAAGACACCAATCGGTTGTTCCCCCTTCTGTCATTTATATGGGAAATCGTATCATTTACTCGTCGAAATTAAGCATAAAGCTCATTGGGCAATTCAACTAGTTAACTTTTACTATATTTGTTTAGGGTTTAGGGTTAAGTTTACTATATTCAACTAAAATATTGGGTTACTCTAACTGAATGAGCTCGACGAAAGGCAATTACAAGCGTACGAGAATTCAAACTTATACAAGGAAAAGACGAAGAGATGGCATGAAAGGCACCTGGTAAAAAAGGAATTCAAAGAGGGAGATTCCGTGCTCCTCTAGAACTCCCGCCTTCATCTTTTTCCTCAGAAGCTTAAATCACAATGGTCTAGACCGTTCATCGTAAGCAAAGTTTTTCCTTACGACACCATAGAGGTAACACACCCTACACAAGGCACATTTAAGATAAACAACCATTGGCTTAAACTATATTTCAGTGAGGACGGGGGAAACCTTCAGAAGGAGTCCCTCCTTCTTCCAAACGAGTAAGATTGGCACTTATACCATGTTGTAGTTTGTAATTATATCATTGCTTCCCCTGTTATTTTAGTTGAACTGTCTTAATCGTTTGTTTATGGTGTTGTAGAAATCCCTAGGGAGACTTATTTGCATGCTCAGGCTACACCTTATACATTGCAAATATCATTAGATCGGTTAGGAGTGAAACAGGGGTTGAATCACACCCAACGAAATACTCTCCAACACTACAAGCAGAACCCTACCACGGACAATAGGCTATCCTACCAACCGCGGTAGGTTCACAATTGGAGAAAACCTGCCTAGGAAGAAGCCTACCGCAGACGGTAGGCTTGAACTAGCGCATGTGGTAGGTACGATGATGTTTTTCACCTTGGAGGGATAGAAGCCTACCGCGAACAGTAGGCTTGACATATCGCACGCTGTAAAGACCCCTGGTAGCTGCATAAATTTTTAGAGTGAAACGCCCCAACAAAGCCCCAGGGATAGGTCATCCAAGGAAATGGCGTACTCTTCTGAAAGCACGCATAGGTTGTTTGCTCAAGCAACCACATAACCTCCCTAAACCTTTCATGATATGTGGTGGACTTACTGATTCTTGTTTTTCATTTATTTTGATTTACCTTGGGAGTTAACCAGAAAAGTATTCTGGTAAAGTGTCCTTATCCTTAGTTTTTCTTAGTTTATTTGATGTGTTTGTTTTGATTTTGTTTTGTTTTTATGATTATCTCTACTACAGTTGTTTAAGACCGTGCTATGATCGTAATTATTTTAAATTGGCTCCTTCTGTTTTCATTGTATTGTCTTTCCTTATTAAAAGTGTTGAACTCCTCTATTTTTTCTTTTTAGTTCTGTTGCTTGAGGGCAAGCAACAGATAAGTGTGGGGGTATTTGTTATGTGCTTAATTATCTATGTTTATATATGTTAATTTCATCGTTTTATAGTTTTTTTAATATGTAAAAATGCATATTTTGGACTAATAACCTTTATTCTTGTCTTAGGTGCTTTTAAAAAGAGAAAACAATGAAAGGAAATGAAAACGAACGAAAACGAAGTAGACGATGTCAACGAAGCTGACCTATCGCTGGAGGTATGCTAACCTACCGCTGGGGTAGGTCTCGAGGAAGTGACTCTAAAACAGAAAGCTACTGGAGATGGTAGGTTACCCCCATCTTCGACGGTAGGTCCTGACGTCGAGAATAATTTTGGGCACAGAATCCTACTGCGGATGGTAGAGCCCGACCTACCGTGCATGGTAGGTTCCAGTTGGGAGTAGTTTTAGTTTGATTTGGACTCAGTTTTGATGTAATTTCTCCCCTATAAATAGTTAATGCCACTAGGGTAGAGGAGAGCAGTTAGGGGTAGTTAGTAGATAATTAGGGGTATATTTAGGTTAGCCAATTTTTCAAATTTTACATTCAGTTAGTTAGTTAGTTAAACGTTAGAATTTTCAGCGATTTAGTTCTTGGAGATCAAGATTGAGGATTCAATTTCAAGATTTCGAGCTTCAATTGGGCAACTCGAGAGATGAGCTTGGGAGGCGTTTGAGACTACGATCACGGCTCAATTTTCCTCATAAGCTTTCTTTTCCTTACTTTATTATTAAATTTAATGTTTAATTTTAGTTTTATGACAATGAGTAGTGAGTAACTCTTTATGTTTGGATGAGGGTTGAACCGTAGTTCTTGTTTATAATGATTTTGGTTTAATTTTTTGATTTTAATGTTCGTTTTGATTAAGTTGTTACCAATTGTTTCTGCTTGTAATTTAATTGTCGTGAGATAAGGTTATTCACAAGATTGTTTGGAATTGAAAAAGGAAGAGCGTTCTAGGACAACTGATTGGGGATTAATTGGGGCAATTGGTTAGAGATACGATTTTGCATTTTTAGGTCCTTTAAATCACCTAGATTTACAATACTCATAATTAGTTATGGAGAAAAGAGATTTCCCTCAAAGGGTTAGTGAGTAGGGTGGTTTTCACCTAGAGATATGAATTGCCTAATTAGTAGTAATGACCCAACTTAATTAATTCAACATCGTTTTCTTTAAAGTTTTTCAATCAAATTAGTAACACGGATTAGGGGGATTCCACCATTCATACTATGCTTTTATAAGTTTTTAAACCTTAATTTTAGTGCTTGTTTTCTTTGGTTATTAAAACTATTTTTCAGTTTTTTGTTTAATTCTTTAAAACTGATCTTTCTTAGACTAAACATTAGAGACCTGATTAGTACTTAAGCGTTTATCATTCCTCGACAGATTCGACATTCGGGTATAACTTGTTTACTACAGTGATAGGTCCACTTGTTTGTTGCTTGGTTTAGTAGTCATTCCCTTGTTTTTAAACGTACACATCACTTTCCTTATGTTTCGTTTATAGTTTTTTTTTTCTTTTTCCTTGTTTTGTTTTGTGTAAGGATTGCTTCCCGATTTGCTTACTCGCTTTATACCTGTGGGATTGCTTCCTATGTATTTGTTTGTTTGTCTTTTATGTTAGTCTGACCCACACATTGAGGATAGTGTAATTTTAAGGGGGGAGGGGGGAGGGGGATTTATGCCTTTTTATTCCTTTTTCTTTCTTTCTCTTTTATTTTAACTTTTAGTCTCTTATTTGAAACTTCCAAAAAATATCAGAATATTTGAAAATTCAAAAGCTTTTATTTCCTTTCTGTTTTCTTATACTTAGAAAAATCCAAAAAGAATTTTATTTTATCACTTTTAGTAGAGTACATAACTGCAAAACCCCTTTCGGTTTTTTCAAAAAAAAGTGGATTACTTAATCATTTTGAAAAACATAACTGCTAATCTTCTTACATGATTAATGTTTTTCATGAACTTGTAAATGTCGATTAGTAATAGTAGCCTAGGAATCTTAGGAAATTAGCATAATGAGAATCATTTTTTGGTCTTTGCCCGCAATTTTATATTTTCCTATCCTTAGAAGCAAAGAGTTCTAGTCCAGGGTGGTCCCGGAATGATGGTCTTAGGCGTTCTTTGTACCGTTTGTGCCTTTCTTGCCAAATGGAGTGAAAACGACAGAAACGTAGTTGACGCCATCAACGAAGCAGACCTACCACCAATAGTAGGTCTTGAAGTCACCAGAGGAGCTAGGTCAGAAACCTACCATCGATAGTAGGCTACCCCTACCATTGACTGTAGATCCCGATGGAAAAAGAGAATTTTTTTGTAGAACCCTACTGCTGACGGTAGAGCTCGACCTATTGTGCATGGTAGGTTCCGGCAGTAGCAGTTATATTACAATTTTAACTCTATTTTTTATGTAAATTTTCCCTATTAATAGATAATTCTACCATTAGGGCAAAAAGAAGTAGTTAGTAGGTAACTAGGGGTGAATTTAGGTTAGATAATTACCTAAAATTTACATTCAATTAGTTAGGTAATTATTAAAATTTCTGTAATTTAGTTCTTGGAGATTAAGAATTGAAGATCCAATATCAAGATTTTAGGCTTCAATTGGATGACTCGATACTTCATACTTCCTCATAAGCTTTTTTTTCTTTACTTTTTATTATATTTGATGTTTAATGTTAGTTTTTATACAATGATTAGTGAGTAGTTCTTTATGTTTGAATGAGAATTGAACCTTAATTCTTGTTTACAATGATTTTGGTTTAATTTGATGATTTCAATGTTTGTTTTTAATTAAGTTGTCTTCCAATTATTCTTTTTTGCAATTTAATTATCGTGAGATTAGATTTATCATAAGAGTTTCGGATTTGAAAAAGGAAGAAAAGTCTAGGGCAACTATTTGGGGGTTAATTGCAGCAATTGATTAAAGATATGTTATTGCATATTTAGGTCCTTCAAATCTCCTAATATTACTTCGCTCATAATTGGTTAGGGAGAAAAGAGATTTTCCTCTAAGGGTTAGTGAGTAGGGTGGCTTTCGCCTAGAGATAGGGATTGCCTGATTAGTTGTGATGACCTAACTTAATTAATTCAACATCGCTTTCTTTAAAGTTTTCTAATTGAATTAGTAGCAATGATTAGGGGGATTCCACCATCAAAACTGTTACTTTTATAAGTTTTTAAAAACCGTAATTATTATTTTGATTTCATTAGTTGTTAAATCATTTTTAGTTTTTAGTTTAATTCTTTTTCAAACTAACTTTTCTTTAGACTAAACATTGAGAAGCGATTAGTACTTGAGCCTTTATTGTTCCTCGAGATTCGACACTCGGGTATAACTCTTTTACTTTAGTGATAGGTCTAATTGTCTGTTGCTTAGTTTCGTAGTACATCCCCTGTTTTTAAAACATAAACATCACTCTTCTTCCTTGAAGTTTCACCAAGGGCCGACTCTAGTTGATCTGCCCCCAGGCTAGCAACAAACTGACAACTAGAACCTTGGAGAGCAACCTCCTTCGTGCGATTAGCCTCGGGTTAACAGACTCCGGAGATATATTCCCTCTAGGCGAGTAACCTTCTTCTTCGCCTCTGCCATCTCCTCATCTGCAATCTTTTCCTCAATTTCCAGTACTATCTGTTAGTATATGCCCTAAGACCAATTGACTCACATTTATGATTTATGAAGCATGTATTTTTTAATTGTATTTTATGCTCTTGGTCATCAAGTATGTGACTTGATAGTAAAACCCTTATAGCTAATAAAATACTATTCTTATTTGTCCCTAGTTTATTACATCTTGTAAACTAGTGTGAAGTTGATTGATGGTCAAGTTTTACTGATCATGAATATGAGATATAAAATCAATTCATAAATACATATTGAGAATATTGTATTGGACATGACCCAAAGTGAAGAAGAAATATTGCATGGGTTTAAGTTATAAGTATTTCTTCTCAGTTTTATATTTGGTGTCCTTCGACCTAATGTTTCTAATGTTTCTTGCATGGGGAGAAAAATATGTTTTGACATAGTCAAACATCACTTTTAATTAGGTGATCATTATGATTATTGGTTGGCTTATTTTCTCGTCATGGCTTGAATATTGGAGATAGTGAAAGGGATTTGTCCCTCTCCTTTTAGAGAGAGATATCCATGGGCCCCTTGATAAGGAAGACTGGAAAATATGCATGGCCATGCTCAAATAAGTATTAATAAGGTGTTATTAATATTATTTGTTGAAACAGATCTACTAGGTGATCAAGTAAATGGTTAATTAAGTTTTATAAGGATGACTTGATCCATGCCTTATACTTAATTAGGATATCGTGTGACAAAGGACTAAATATTAAATCGATGCTAGGTTATTATTACATTTACTTAACTTGGGTAAGCATAATGTCTTGCTAGAGGCCGCTTATGTTTTGTGAATAAATGTCTAGGACATTTTTTTTATTTATTCACTGCCAACGTTAAGTGAACCTACAGGGTCACACGCATAGACGATCTTGTGAGCATAATGTCCACGTTCAATGAATCTAGATTGTGTCCAGATTCGTTGAACGTATACAAAAGGGGGAATCGATTCCATATTGTATTTTTCTGGTAGGTTAATAAGTAATTAATTTTATTTAATCGAATAAATGAAATTAATTACTTAATATTACTCATCTAACCGTTGGATGATTATAGGAATAGACGGACGAGATTGAATCGTCATTAGATGACAGCTAGGGTTTTGATATTGACAGCTATAAAAGGTTATGTTAACCTTTTCTTGTTTGCCGTCCTTTATCTCATTAAAGAAAACAAAACCCTAAACCCTAGAACGGCGATATAGTATCTAGCCTCCTCTCTCCGAGAAACGACCGATTACCAGATAGTCAGGATCAGTTCTGAACAGTTTTCAGAACACAGAAGGGGCTAGCATCCCGATCGCTTGCAGAGGAGTTCGTCGCGTGGATACCAGTAGAGGGCGAAGCATACAAAGCAGCGCCTCCACAACGAACAATAAAAACATTGAGGTAATTTCTATCCAATCGGTTTTTCTAGTATGTGCAGATCCTGTTGGTGGATTTCCGTAGTTTTATTTTACTTTGTTTTTGCCTACGGATTCCAACAGTGGTATCAGAGCCACGCACATACTGGTTTTACTGATTTTATCTGTTACCGCTTTGATTACATATGTTGTTTTCAATCGACCTTATAGTAAGGTTTCTGATTTGTGTAATAATCAGAGTAAATTGAATTATAAGATTCGCATATATCATATTCTGTTTTACTTATTAATACGATTAATTAAACAGAATATTGTTACTGCCAAATTGTTTGGTGTACAGACTGTAATCTGTGCAATTTAATTGTTAAACAAATATGCAGAATCACATGATTTAATGTTTAACTGTTAAACAAAATTTCTGGCGGCATGATTTTAGGGACCGCCGTTTTCTTTCGGGGGCTATGCCCCCGGAACCCCCTTGTTGTTTCTTTGCATGTTTCTTCCTATCTTTAGATGCATGGTGCATAGCATGGCCCTTTACCTCTTGTGATTGATTGGCTTATTTTGTTAATGGGTTGTATGTTTTTAAATACGGCCTGCTTGTCGTTGTTTTCGTTGATGTAATATTATCAAGCTTTACTAGAATAGGTTAATTTTATTTCCTATTCCTATGTATATTTTCTGTCCTATGTAACAAGATTAGAAGGCCAAGACATTGGAGGCAAGCTCATGGAGATGAAGACTTACCTAGATTGACCTTTGACTTCCATGAGGCTCGTGGAAGTCAATATAGGATTGGGGCTATGCTATGACACGTTTTATTTGATGTATATATATTATGCATGAGATGTTTAGTTTAATTCCTTTTATTTTTATATATGTTTTGTGAAATTATATACAAATAAAAGGAAGAAGGTTTTTGAAACCATGTAAAATAAAAAAAAATTAAAAAAAAATTAAGTCGTAAAATGTCTTCCATGATCATAAGCACTTCTCCATGCTTGGATCATCATTTTGTCTCATTGCCAAAGCAAGAGATAAATGGTTACCTAAGTAGGGGAAGATGGAAAATGGTGATTTCCATATGCTTGGAATGGTTTGGCTTAACTAGGCTATCAAAACGGTTTTGAGCCTAGGACATCATATGGGATTTTGCCGGTACATGTAGATGTAAATCCCATTAATACATTTTTCTCTAATTATGGGTGTTAAGCCAAAGCTTACTTATGATTAGAATAAAATGAATTTTTATACCCATGATTTATATCAAGTGTTGAATATTTCAGGGGAAAATTTAATGCTTCATTTATTTAATTTTACTTTGCAAATTCTATGTAGATAATGGCCTCAAACAATTCAAACACATCATTGCGATCCGTGCTTGAAAAGAATAAGCTTAGTGGGACTAACTTTCTTGATTGGGCACGAAATTTAAGGATTGTCCTTAAACAAGAAAAAAGGCTATATGTACTTGAGAACCCTATCCCTAATCAACCAGCTAACAATGCCACTAGAGTAAAAAAGGATGCTTATAGTAAGCACAAGGATGATTCTAACGATGTGACATGTCTCATGTTGGCTACGATGGAATCTGAGTTGCAAAAGCAATTCGAGGAAGTTGAGGCTTATGAGATGATAAAACAGCTCAAGGAAATGTTCCAAGAGCAGGCACGTCAAGAGAGATATCTTACCACTAAGGCGTTGAACAAACTGCAAAATGACCCCCGGCACTTCGGGCTTAGTGCTCATGTCCTTAAGATGAAAGG
The DNA here is from genome assembly GCA_028651295.1 of Catharanthus roseus. NCBI lineage: Eukaryota > Viridiplantae > Streptophyta > Magnoliopsida > Gentianales > Apocynaceae > Catharanthus > Catharanthus roseus. Next base: position 26,064,054 of record JAPQWS010000153.1, on the reverse strand, counting down.
GTATTTTGATCAGCCTTGAAAAACTTGGAGCACCCTGTAAGTCATGACTTGGCTACCGATATGATCTTGGCCTCTTTGACCTCCGACTATGATCGCTTTGTCATGAACTTCAATATGCATAATATGGAAAAGTCCATAAATGAATTGCACGGGATGCTCAGCGAGCTGAACAAAACATTAGGAAGTCTACTCCCAATGTTCCGATGGTTCGAAGGGGCGCTCAAGAAGAACAAGGGAAAGGGAAAGGGAAAGGATATGGCCAAAAAGGGTAAAGGCAAGCGTAAGCCCAAGCCCAAGGTTAAACCACCAAAGGAAGGGACTTGCTTCCACCGCAATGAACCCCGGTCATTGGAAGAGGAATTGCAAGCTCTACTTGGAAGAAAAGAAGAAGCAAAAGGCTAGTGAGACCGCCGCTCGTGTATTTTCGTTATAGAAATTAATATGTCTACTCCTACTTCATGGGTATTAGATACCGGATGTGGAGCTCACATTTGTGTAAATGTGCAGGGGACTCAAAAGGAGTAGATCTTTGGCAAAGGGAGAGGTGGACCTACGAGTTGCAAATGGAGCAAAAGTTGCTGCCGTAGTCGTAGGGGACATTTGATTTACTTTTGCCTACCGGGCTTATAATTGAACTTAAAGATTGTTATTATGTTCCCGCTATGAGTAGGAATATCATTTCAGTTTCTTGTTTGGATATTGATGGTTTTGAGTTTAATACTAAGAATGGTAAAAGTTCTATTTATAAAAAATGGTATTTTCTATGGGGATGCCTCTTTATGTAATGGACTTTACATTCTTAACCTACATGATTCCATTAGTAAGCCCATCTATAACATAAATACAAAGAAATTTAAATCTAATGATTTAAATCAAACTTACTCGGCATTGTCGCTTTGGGCCATATAAATGAGAAACGCATATCAAAACTCCATCAAGATGGACTTCTATCTTCATTCGACCTTGAGTCTTATGAAAAATGTGATTCTTGTTTATTGGGAAAAATGACTAAAAGTCCATTTACAGTGGCAAAGTGAAAGGGCTACCGATTTATTGGAACTTATACATACCGATGTATGTGGGCCAATGAACACACAAGCCGTAGGAGGTTTTCGGATTTCATTACATTCACGCATGATTTCAAGAGATATGGTTATGTCTATCTAATGAAACATAAATCGATTCCTTTCAAAAGTTTAAGGAATTTCAAAATGAAGTACTGTAATCAACTTGGAAGGAGTATCAAATTACTTCGATCGGATCGAGGTGGTGAATACTTGGGCCAAGAGTTTGACGAACATCTAAAAAAATTGTGGGATATTATCACAATTAACTCCACCAGAACACCACAATGGAATGGTGTGTCCGAACGCGTAAATCGAACTCTATTGGATATGGTTCGATCTATGATGAGTCAAACAGATCTTCCAATTTCTTTTTCGGGGTTATGCTCTAGAAACCGCTGCATTCATATTAAATAGAGTTCCATCTAAAGTCGTTTCGTAAAACACCATATGAGATATGGACCTAGAAACAACCTAGTTTAGCATTTCTCAAAATTTGGGGGATGTGATGCTTATGTGAAGCGATCATTATCTCGAAAAACTAGCACCCAAATCAGACAAGTGTCTGTTTGTGGGATATCCTAAGGAAACTAAAGGATACTACTTTTATCTTCCATCTGAAAACAAAGTGTTTGTTGCTCGGAACGGAATTTTCCTTGAAAGGGAATTCGTTTCCAAAAGAGTCAGTGGGAGTAGAATCCATCTTGAAGAAGCTCAAGGACAGCAGACCATTTCTGAACCGAGTATGGATACTCAGTTGGACTCACGTATTCATACTGAGCCTGAACCTTTGACACAAGGGCCAAGAAGGTCTAGTAGGATTTCTCAGATACCACAGAGATATGGATTTCTGGTGACTGAGGATCATAATATTGATCTTATTGATCAAGGTGAACCTAATTCCTACCAAGATGCTATTCATAGTCCTGAATCTAGCAAATGGCTAGAGGCTATGAAATCAGAAATACAATCCATGCATGATAATCAAGTTTGGACTTTGATTGATCCACCCGAAGGTTGCAAGACCATAGGGTGTAAAATGGGTTTTCAAAAAAGAAAACCGACATGGATGGCAATGTGCACACTTACAAAGCACGATTGGTAGCAAAAGGGTATAGACAAACTCATGGTATAGACTATGATGAAACCTTTTCTCCAGCTTGTAATGCTTAAGTCAATTAGAATTCTACTTGCCATTGCAAAGCATATTATGATTATGAAATATGGCAAATGGATGTTAAAACCGCTTTTCTTAATGGAAATCTACCGGAGGATGTGTATATGACACAACCTCGAAGGTTTTATTCATCCTTCGAATTCTAGTAAAGTGTGTAAACTTCAAAGATCCATTTATGGCTTGAAGCAAGCATCTCGAAGTTGGAATCTTCGCTTTTGATGAAGCAATTAAAGAATTCAATTTCATCAAGAATGATGATGAACCTTGTGTCTACAAAAAGGGGTTACGTAAAAATGCAAGTAGTCTTCTTAGTACTCTATGTCGATGACATCTTGTTAATTGGGAATGACATCCCCACTTTGCAAAGTGTAAAAACTTGGTTGGGGAAGTGTTTTTCAATGAAAGATTTAGGCGAAGCAGCTCTATATTCTAGGCATTAGGATCTATCGAGATAGATCTAAAAAGCTTATTGGCCTAAGTCGAGTGGATATATTGACAAGGTATCGAAAAGTTCAAGATGCAAGATTCTAAGAGAGGATTCTTGCCAATGTCACATGGCGTTAAACTCAAGAAGTCTCAAAGTCCTACCACAAGGGAAGATACGTAACGCATGAGTAAGATTCCCTTATGCTTCCGCAATTGGATCTATCATGTACGCCATGTTATGCACTCGCCCGTATGTCTCGTATGCATTAAGCATGACTAGCGCATTCCGACCAAATCTCGGTGAACCGCATTGGATCGCAAAGTAAAAAACATTCTCAAGTACTTAAGAAGGACTAAAGAGATGTTTTTGATCTACTGAGGTCGTGAAGGAGAGCTTGTTGTAAATGGTTACACTGATGCTAGCTTTCAGATCGATGTAGATGATTTTAGATCGCAACTGGATTTGTGTTTTGTTTGAATGGAGGTGCCGTGAGTCGGAAGAGTTCAAAGCAAGATACCGTGGCCGATTCTACTACAGAGGTCGAGTATGTGGTCGCTTTCGATGCAGCCCAAGGAGGCAGCTTTGGATCGTAAAGTTCATCACGTAACTAGGTGTAATTCCTAGCATTGTGAACCCAATGGACCTATATTGTGATAATACAGAGCCATTGCACAAGCTAAGGAACCTAGATCTCATCAATGATCCAAACATATTCTCAAAGCGTTTCCATCTCATTCGAGAAATTATTGAGCGTGGAGATGTTAAAATTTGCAAAGTAGACACCAATGACAATGTCGCAGATCCATTGACAAAGCCACTCCCACAACTTAAGCATGAGAGTCATACTAGGTCAATGGGTTTGAGAGTCATGTCAAATTGGTGATAGGGCAAGTGGGAGATTGTTAGTATATGCCCTAAGACCAATTGACTCACATTTATGATTTATGAAGCATGTATTTTTTTAATTGTATTTTATGCTCTTGGTCATCAAGTATGTGACTTGATAGTAAAACCCTTATAGCTAATAAAATACTATTCTTATTTGTCCCTAGTTTATTACATCTTGTAAACTAGTGTGAAGTTGATTGATGGTCAAGTTTTACCGATCATGAATATGAGATATAAAATCAATTCATAAATACATATTGAGAATATTGTATTGGACATGACCCAAAGTGAAGAAGAAATATTGCATGGGTTTAAGTTATAAGTATTTCTTCTCGCTTTATATTTGGTGTCCTTCGACCTAATGTTTCTAATGTTTCTTGCATGGGGAGAAAAATATGTTTTGACATAGTCAAACATCACTTTTAATTAGGTGATCATTATGATTATTGGTTGGCTTATTTTCTCGTCATGGCTTGAATATTGGAGATAGTGAAAGGGATTTGTCCCTCTCCTTTTAGAGAGAGATATCCATGGGCCCCTTGATAAGGAAGACTGGAAAATATGCATGGCCATGCTCAAATAAGTATTAATAAGGTGTTATTAATATTATTTGTTGGAACAATCATCTGGTGATCAAGTAAATGGTTAATTAAGTTTTATAAGGATGACTTGATCCATGCCTTATACTTAATTAGGATATCGTGTGACAAAGGACTAAATATTAAATCTGATGCTAGGTTATTATTACATTTACTTAACTTGGGTAAGCATAATGTCTTGCTAGAGGCCGCTTATGTTTTGTGAATAAATGTCTAGGACATTTTTTTTATTTATTCACTGCCAACGTTAAGTGAACCCTACATGGTCACACGCATAGACGATCTTGTGAGCATAATGTCCACGTTCAATGAATCTAGATTGTGTCCAGATTCGTTGAACGTATACAAAAGGGGGAATCGGATTCCATATTGTATTTTCTAGTAGGTTAATAAGTAATTAATTTTATTTAATCGAATAAATGAAATTAATTACTTAATATTACTCATCTAACCGTTGGATGATTATAGGAATAGACGGACGAGATTGAATCGTCATTAGATGACAGTTAGGGTTTTGATATTGATGACTATAAAAGGTTATGTTAACCTTTTCTTGTTTGCCGTCCTTTATCTCATTAAAGAAAACAAAACCCTAAACCCTAGAACGGCGATATAGTATCTAGCCTCCTCTCTCCGAAAAACGACCGATTACCAGATAGTCAGGATCGGTTCCGAGCAGCTTTTGAACACGAAGGGGGCTAGCATCCCGATCGCTTGCGAGAGGAGTTCGTCGCGTGGATACCAGTAGAGGGCGAAGCATACAAAGCAGCGCCTCCACAACGAACAATAAAAACATTGAGGTAATTTCTATCCAATCGGTTTTTCTAGTATGTGCAGATCCTGTTGGTGGATTTCCGTAGTTTTATTTTACTTTGTTTTTGCCTACGGATTCCAACACTATCTTGAATAAATAGCAAAGGGGCAGATCCATGAAGGTCATGGTCTTGGTAATCGCCACACCCCTATCCCTCAGCATGAGTTCAAGCATATTTCTTCTCTCAAGCCTAAGAGTGTCATTTTCTTAACTAAGATAGTTGTTTTTATGCCTGTCTTGTTCATCGAGGCACTTGAAGATAATTGGGGAGGCAGGTATAGTTTCATCATCATTTACAAATATTTTTTAAACGAAAGAAGTAGGGATGGAAGGAGGATGATGAAGGAAGGAAGGAATGAGGAAGATGAAAATTTAAAGTGAGTGGGTGTTCTGGTATATGGTTATCTCGCCTAAAAAAGACACCTATAAATATTAGGGTAGGAGAGGAAAGATTGCGGGAAGTTAACATAGAAAAAAGTTGGTGAGCCAGAAAATTTGAGGAGAGAAGATATGAATCAACGTTAGAAGGTGGAGTGTACATATAGAAGTCCTTCATTTAATACACCTCAAATTTGAGTCAGGCATAGCAGGTCGTGATGATGAGTGTGATAGAGACGCCTTTTGCGAAACCCTAGTCTTTCATTTTTTTTAACCGATAGCATAGTACGACGTTGTTGGTGATGTTATTGACAATAAATGACATCGTTAATCTAGTGCTCATAGAACTAAAATGGTGCTAAAATTGACATTATTAATAGTAAAACTTAAATTTTAATTTTGAGTGGGAGGAAAAATTTGAGAAAAAAATTGTTGTGATAAAATGTATATAGATCAACTAATTCTTGGATTCTAAACCCTTAAAAAAAACTTGTAATTTTTCCTTTTTGAAATTCAAGGAAAAACAAACATTTTAGTGGGTTAACTTTGTACTAAATCAACTTTATATATTAATGGTAAGTAAAAAAATGCAATTGATGCTAAAATTCCCATTATTAGCCCTAAAAATTATATTTTACTTTTGAGTGGGATGAAAAATTTAAGAAAAACAATTTAGTGTGATAAAATAGATATGGATTACCTAAATCATGAACTGCAAACCCTTACGAAACTTTTAATTTTTTCTTTGTAAATTCAAGGAAAAATAAACATTTGAGTGGGTTAAATTGGCGCTAACTCTAAACTTTATAAATGAATGGTAAATAAAAAAGATAAACTCTAATGATGCTAATTAAAATTCCAATTATTAGCCCTAAAACTTATATTTTAGTTTTGAGTGAGATGAAAAATTTAAGAAAAAAAATATAGTGTGATAAAATAGATATAGATCACCTCATGGGTTGTAAACCTTTAAAAACTTTTAATCTTTTCTTTGTAAATTCAAGGAAAAAAAAACATTTGAGTGGGTAAAATTGGCAATAACCCAAACCTTATAAATGAATGATAAATTAAAAAGAAAATTCTAATGATGCTAAAATTCCCCTAAAACTTATATTTTAATTTTGAGTGGGATGAAAAATTTAAGAAAAATAATTTAGTGTGATAAAATGGATATAGATCACCTAAATCATGGATTGTAAATCCTTAAAAAACTTGTAATTTTTTCTTTGTAAATTCAAGGAAAAACAAATGTTTGAGTGGGTTAAATTGGCACTAACCCTAAACTTTATAAATTTATTGTAAAAAAAAAAAAAAAGGAAACTAAATTCGCTTAAATGCTTTATTTTTAGTTCGACGAGTGGGATGTAAATTTATTGGAAAAAAACATTTTGGAGATTAACTTGGAATTAAATATCAACTTTATAAATCGATTGTAAAAAAAAATACTATATTCACTTAAATTAGAAAAAATAACATTTGAGTGGGATTTAAAATTTAGGGGAAAAAATTTACATTTGAGTGGATTATATATTGGCACTGAATTCGATTTATAAAACCTAAAATGTACAATGAACCCTTAAATGATACTAATTAACAGGCGGTTTGATTGGTGGATCTGGTGTGAGAATATCATCCAATAACTTTTCTGAGTTCTCTAAGCCAAAACTGAAAAAATTAATATGAAACCCAATAGTTTAACCACAAGTAATATTAGCAAAGAAGGTAGAAGCACAAAATACATCTGAGTAGTATTTAAACAGGGATCTAATATCCATGTTTAAGATAAACGAAAGCTCAAAAAGATGAAAGAAAAAAGCAAGAATAAAAGGAAAATTCTAGTACTACTCGGCTTCCACAATGTCAGCAACGGCTGCCACGATGACCTTCTCAAAAATGAATGCGCTAATCCTCAAGATCTATTCAAAGTCGGAGGAGCTTATGTATGTACTTGAAGCTGTCTCCTCCTCTTATTAGAGGGTGCCTTCACCTTGTCATCGATGTCACTTAAAAGCGAGAACGACGTGTGAAGCTTGGTCTCCTCGTGGAGAACCTCCTTCAGATACTCCGATCCGTGCAAATAGACGATCATCTCGAGCACTATGTGGAGCTTGTTCTTCTTTCCAAACAATCGTTGTGCTTCCTTTTGTAGAGGATTAGCAAGCCTTTTAAGCTTCTATTGGTTTGTTAAACCGTTGACGAGCTAGCTCGGAGTGGTAAATGGAAATTCATAATGTGCTGTAGGGGGATGTTGGGGCATGTTGCTCCATTTTCTTGTATTCTGTAGAAGAAGATAGAGAAATTTATTGAGTAGAGAAGATAGAGAAATTTGATTTAGTGTGTGTTAACTGGCTCAACATTTGAGTCTCATTATAGGAGAAAAATGGGACTCACTTTCCCCAGCCATAAGATGCGACATCCATCACCATTTTAGGGTAGAGTAAACGGTTGTAGCAAGGACATGTCAGTACATCATTAAGCCATCAGTTCAAGTTAAACATATTTTTTTTGCTAATAGTTCAAGTTCCACATTTGTTCTTTATTTCTCTTGTTTTTTTTTTAGCTATAAAATACATAACTGAACGAGGTGTAAAATACTATTAGTACGTAAATAATTTGAAGACTTCTCTACTAATATTGGGAAAGTTTGCAAGGTGGCCTCTGAGGTTAGGGAATCCATTTGTTCACCCAAAATTGGTGAAGCTTGCTATTTCGCCTCTGTTTCAGAAGCTTGCTTTGCCACTGATGATGATGTATGGTGGGAAACGAATTGAGAAGTTTGTGAGACACTTAAAACATTCTCACAGACTCTCCCTACTTCTCTTACGAGATCTGCCCATCCAGCACTAACTTGTACCATTTTCCCTCTTCTTTAAGAAAACTCAAAGTAGGTTTCGTAATTCTCAACCAATCGAACTCACACTTGGTTAACTGGTGTCCCTCAGCAATACGAGTACCTACACCATTAAGCTCAAATATACAAGCTGAATTCCGGCCTTCTCAAGCTTAGTCATTTATTATTTAATCTCATTGCCGACGATGCTGATTTTGAATATTATCTTGCTCTTTTTCTTTTTTTTTTTTTTTCAATTTTGACATTCTGGTAAGTATCTTTCAGATCTGTAATCTTCTTTGATAAGGCAGTTATATGACCAGTTTCTCATGGGTAACCCCAAAATTTTCCCATAGATAGTATATTGAAAGATCAATTTGCCTAGTTTAGCTTTTAATGTCTTTGCATTTATGTTGGAGGCCCGGTGACAAACATTTACTTGGCATGAGCTATAATAGAAGCTCGTTCCATTCCGTTTCAGTAGCTAGAACATCTGTGGACCCAAAGTATTTATTGAATATATCGAGCTATTCTTGGGGTGAGACTGCAGCTGGCACAGCTGGTGGAGAGGAAAACAAGTCGTCTATGTACTTGAAAAGATTAGCAACATCTCTCATAGTTGGTCTTGAAGCAAATTTTGGGAGACAAAGCTGGGAAACTCGTACAGTATTTGGAGAAGATGTCCTCTCAGGAGTTTCAATGTTAGTCGAAGGAGGTGTCTCATCTGTATAGGGGGACGAGTTCTCGTAAGTAATTATTTTTTTCTTATTGACAGAAGAAGAGGTTGCCGGTATTTTGGTGTTCCTTTGTTTCTTCTACTTTATGAGGAAGACATCAGTAATAAACCTTAAAAGAAAGCAAGCAAGAGATATTGTGGAAGGCAAATAATACTGGAACTAGCTAGGCAAAAGAAGAAGCTATGCAATTAGCCACGTTCCATTTAAATCGCTTCCTTGTAGCCATCTTGGTTGGTGGTGTTTCAACTTCAATTTGCGAGGAGCTTGAAGAAATAAAGAAAGATAGATAAGTAGCTTACCGTCTTCTCCGTTTTTGCTCTATTTTTGACCGTTTTGCTCTTGTTTCAGCTTGTATTCATTAAACTCTCTTCAGGAAGCGCCTAAGTAAAAAGGAAAAGGAAATAGGATAAGTTCTATGTTTTATACACTAAAAACATCGAAAAATGACATAATTAACATACAAAATAAAAAACACCTAAGCACATATCAAATTCCCCCACGCTTATCAATTGCTTGCCTTCAAGCAACACAAAACTAAAGCATCTAAAAAATGGAGAAACTCGTAACAACTATACTCAATGAAGAATGATGCAATAAATGGAATAATGCCAAGACTAAGGACTCTAACTTAACAAAATAAACAAAAACAAAAATGAACAAAACCTCATTTCCAATAGGGATATTATCACATAACCACTTAAAGAAACTATCGGATAACGAATCACAAGAATCAAACATCCTACCAACATCTCACTTATAAACTTACGAATCAACAGTGTGTGTGATTTACTTGTGTCGCCTTTCAAAGAAAACAAGGAATTTCCACTACTTAACAAAATGAGCCACTTTAAATGCTAAAGCTTGTTACAGCTTATTCTATCGAAGACTTGTCCGCTCTTAGTTCTATCCTAAGTTTTTCCCATATTAGGTAGGAATTTAAAACTTGTAATGTTAGGCTCGGGACATAGAGGTTATCAAATGAAGGGAAGGGAAAAATAAAGGAAATAGAAGTAGAGCTAATGCAATAGAAAGGGAAACAAATCAAAGATTATGAAAAACTTTCTAGCCGCTTCCGCTAGCTTAAAATGATCCACTTTAAATGCTAATGCCCGTTTTAACTTATCCTATCAAAAACTTATCAAATAATCACTCTCTTTTCTTTCTTTTCTTTTACTTATCTCATTTTTTCACAACTTTGTTTTTCTTTCTAATTTTTTTTCACAATGATTGAGGATAGACATGTTTGTTTCATAGAGAGCATATTTTCAAGGATTTTCACAACTTGCTTGCTCTATTTTTAATTTTTGAATGAGACATTTCTTACACAAATGTACCAAAATACCTCTTTACTCAATATTCCTCTTCGTCACTCAAATTCCCTTATACTTATCAATTGTACACACTCAAAGCGGTTAAAAAGTTAAAGATGATTAGCTCAAGTGAATTAAGGGTTTTATATAGTGTGTGTTTAAATGGCAAAGAAAAGAAAGGACCAAATCCTTTGGCATGAAAGCACAAAAAGGGTACTAAAGATTGACGTTAAAAGGTAAGCTAGAAAGGCACAAATGGTTCAATTTGCCTAAGACAATCATCTACGGGACCAACCTAGAGTAGACATTTTCACTTCAAAGTAAGGAGAAGACAAGTGTAAAGGAAAAAACTTGAAAAAAAGCAATCACTCAGCTAATCTCCTAAGATTCAAAGGCATTCTAATACTAACCGACACTTTCAAGTGTATAGAAACCATTGATTTCATGAGAATAGTAAGCAAGTGTGATTTTCAGTTCTATCAAGCATTACAATTACCCATCTGTTTTGTGATAAAGAAAAATCTTTTTGGGTTTTTAAGGTTTAAAAGCATGTAAAGACTAAGAGGGGATGTAAATTTAAGAAAATCTTTTTGTATTTTTAAATAAGGCAAAGTGAAGGACTTATGAAAAAGAAAAATGTTTTGAAATTTTTTCAAAGAATAAGAACAACTAACTACAAAAGAAAACATTAAGAAAGAAACACAAAAAAACTTACAAGAACAACGAGACTTTTTTTTAGATTTTCTGTATAATGAAAAGTATGAAAATACTTTTGGAAATTTTCAAGCGTATCAAATTAATTTTTTAGGTTTTTGAAACTAACATAAAGATAAAATAGTAACAAAGAAAACAACTAATGTGCGAAAATTCCCCACACTTTAAACAACATTGTCCTCAATGTGGCAGCCAAAACCACAGAAAAGCAAGCAACAAAAGATAAAAACTGAAAATAAATAAGGAAAACATGCATGGGAAGCCATCTCAACAATAAAAACATGCAAGAAAATCGGAAGTAATCCCCAAAAGTAAACAAGATAAAAGAGATAAAAAAACAAAAAAGATAAACACATAGAGCAACAAAAAGGGAAGTAATCCCTCAAAACAATAAAAGATAAAGATAAACACAAATAATACAGGGGAAAGAGAAAGGAACACTCCCTCACTACGGACCCATGTTTGCACCCCCACCGCCACTTGATCCTTGATCTGCCAAGAAACAACTACAAAGCTAGGCATGCATAACCTCACTTGGTGATAGATCGAGGTCCACTGGTGGCCAACTCATCGTGTATCGATGAGAGGACTCGACTAGCTCCGCTAACTGAGCGGCATGTTCATCTTGATTCAAGCAGAATTGCTCAAAGGTATCCCAAATCTCCATATGGAAGGTGTCCATAGAGGCGATTGCAGGGGCGACCTTGTCGAAGGGGTCATAGAACTCGTCGTCATAGGAAGATTTATCATCCACTAGCTATTCTGAGGAGGATCTCCCGAGGCCTGTCCGGAACATTTTCTTGATAGTTTGAAAGCTGAAGGAGTGTTGATCTCTTTGGCGATCTTCGAGATCTAGGGTATCCGTAACTTATTTTTTTCATCCCACGCGTACCCTTAGTTATTGATTGTATCAAAAGTGATACTACGCGAGCGCCAGGTGGATTCTCTCAGCTCACCTGTAAAATTTATATTCCAAGCCTGAAATACACGGGTGAGTAGCACAGGATAAGAAAAAAACACACGTTTTTTAGTAGTATCAAAACCAGTATTACGCATCACATGAATCATTAAAGAAACCAAAGAAAAAGGAGACCAGTTCTGTATTTTATCTATCATGTACATATCAAGAATCCAAATTGCACTATGCCCACCCTCTTCTACACTAAAGTGTATCGGAAGATATAAGAGAGGGCTCAGGGTAAAAGATCGAGAAAGTCACCCCTATCAATGATGGCTCTCCGATCTCCCGGGCAAGCATAGATTGAGGCGATTAGATGTTGCGTCATAGCTCTAGTTCGGGTCCTCTTGGATGTTCTCTTCCTGTTAGAATCTACTGTGACCATATTCCCCTCGTCTTTAATGTCTAGATTGCTCGCTAGACGCATCCAAGATAATACAAACCCCATTAATCGTGAAAATGATAGTTTAGAGGTCTTTATCTGTTTTGTGGAGCATATTTGAGTAAAACTCATGGATTAGGTTAGGGTAATAATTACATGAAAGGTGAAGAATAGGCTCCCAACTCATATTCCCCAAAAAGTAGTCAAACCTAGGTGCTCGGTCACGTGCTTATGAAAAGACTTCTCTACTATCATAGTCATGAATTACCTATCCCTAATCCACTGTTTGCTCGTAAGGGATAATCAGTCAGAAATAGAGGGATAGCAGGGCGGCCAGTGTTTGGCTCAGGCTTGGATAATTGACCTAAGCCCTTTTTATGTGATAGGGCGTTTAGAAGTTGTGGTGATGCGCTTTTTGGGAGGCATAGTGAAAGAGAGAGACAAGGGAGGGAAGAAAGAAAAAATGGGGGACAAAGAGAGCGACAAAAATGGTACCAAGAATCACTCAAAGTACCCAAAACAAGGAAGCACATTAAAAGACAAGATGAGCAAAGTGCAGACTATGAAAAAGAATAAGATAAATCAACAACCTGAATTGACTAAACGTAGCTCATGTGTGATAAAGTGTGAAAGAAAATCTATCAATGAAAACGACAAAAGGCAACAAAAGCGATAATCACAATAATAATTTCAGTAATATTTGCACAATATAATGCAATTACACACTAAGTAGAATAAGACAAAGTATTCAAAGAAAAGTGTACAGAATCTTAGCCTCGGTTTATTTGAACAAACAATCTGTCGCCGCTACGTTGAGGCAATTGTCCCACTACGTTGAATTGCATGCCACATTAGTGCTATCAGAATTCTGTCGGAATCCTCACTGGGGGAGAGAAAAATAGAAAAAACATAATGAAAATAAAGAAGGGAGGAAAAATTGAAAAAGCGAAAAAGAAAAAGAAAAAGAAGAGAAAAGGAGGAAGAAATTTCCAGATGTATTATGTGTGGCGTGAAGCTTGAAAAACGGTGGTGGCATAGTGGTGTTGTGTTGTGGTGGTCGAAGTAGAAGAAGGAAAAGAAGAGGAGGGGGCAGGAAAGGAGAAGAGGAAAAAGATGACGGTGGTGAGGACCAAGAGGGAGAAGAGAGGTGGCGATGGGTTGCGAGTGTTGGCAGAAGAATAGTGAGAATAGAAGGAAAAGGAAAGAGAAGAAGTGGAAAGTGGGAAAAGTAGTGGTATTCGTCAGAGTGAACCCCGGAGATGGAGAGGAAAACCGAGAGAGTCGAGGAGAAGACAGGAAGAGAGAGAGAGAGAGAGTAAGAATTGGGAATTAGGGATTTAGGGGAAGGAAAATGGGGAAAATTTGAAAAAACCTAATTTCACACCCAATTGCACCCAAATCGACTCGAATACCCAACCTGATCCACTTCGAACCCAACGAGAGAGCTTGGCACAAAACTGGAGTAGGATCCTACCGCTTGCAGTAGGTCGAGGCCTACTGTCTATCGTAGGCTTATGTATTTAAGTAGGACCATACCGTCTGAGCGGTAGGTCATCCTAGTGTCGACGATAGGTCTCTGGCCTTCTAGTGAAACTTTTTCGTTTCATGCAATTTTGGCCTTTTTTGTGCCTAGTTAACGCTTAGACACGTGTCAACCTCTAACATCAATATAGAAAGATACAAGTGCTCAAAACACCTTAACAACAGTAAAGACAATAAAAAAGATCAAACAAGATAGGGAAGAATAAATGTATAGTTATACAAATACATGATACATTAGTCAAAATGAAGCAAATCTCACTCATCATGTAAAATTAAGGATACCCCTTGAAAGTGTCCTACATTCTCACCAAAGTAAGGCTTCAATTGATGCTCGTTTTACCTTAAAAGTACCATTTTCAGTGTTTGTTACCTCTATTGCACTGTAAGGAAGAACTTTACTGAAGGTAAATGGTCCCTACCATTGAGACTTAAGCTTCTCAGGGAAGAGACGAAGATGAGAGTTGTAGTAGAGGACAGAGTCACTTCCTTGAATTCTTTCTTCACCACATGCTTATCGTGCCACTTCTAGGTATTTTCTTTATAGATGCTTGAATTCTCGTATGCTTGTAGGTGGTAGTTATTAAGCTCATTTAGTTGTAGCAACCGTTGTTTTCCTACATGAAGATAATTAAAGTTAACAAGTTGAATTGAGCAATGCACCTCATGCTCAACTTCTATATGTAGATGAAAAAACTTCCTATACAAAACTCTAAACGATCTGGAACCTATGGGAGTCTTGTAGGTTCGTTCTATACGTCTATAAAGCATCATCAAGCTTTAGACTCTGATCCTTTCGGGTTTGATCGACCACCTTTTCTAAAATGCTTTTTATCTCTATTAACTACTTATATTTGGCTACTAATTTGAGGATGGTAGGGTATATCCATTTTGTGAGTAACCCCTAAATGTTTAAGCACGTTTTCAAGTTGTTGGTTACAAAAATGGGTGCCCTATCACTTATTACAGGCGTAGGGATGCCAAAACAAGAAAATAACTTCTTTTCAAGAACTTACCTACGCCTCTGGCATCGTTTGTAGGTAAGGCTTGAGCCTTCACCCATGTAGACACATACTCAACACTACTAAAATGTATTGATTGCCATAGGATTTAGTAAAAGGGCCTATAAAATCTATACCCTAATAGTCAAACACCTCACACACTTGGAAAGTAGTTAAAGCAATTTTTTTGTGTTTAGAGATGTTATTTGGATGGGTGCAACTGTCACAACCTAATACATACCTCTTTGCATCCTTGAAAAATGTCAGCCAGTAGAAGCCCGACTCAAGTACCTTTTGCGCAGTCCCATTGGCTTGGAAGTGTCCGCTTGTTGGACCTTTATGGCAGTGGCTCAAAATATCCTCCGTTTCAGGATAAGCTACACATCTTTGAATGATTTGGTCAGCACATTGGCATAATAGGTAAGGATCTTCCCAAAAGTAGTACTTCAGTTCTACAAAGAACTTCTTCTTCTGTTGAGAGGTACCTACATGCACAACATAGGAAATATAGTTAGAAATGTCGGCAAAGTAAAGTGAGTTATCAATGATAGCATGGCAGAAAAGAAGTTGCTTATCCGAAAAGGTACTATTGATGCTTTTTTCTTCTAATGGCTCCAAGCCCAGATTCTCCAGTCGTGAAGGATGATCGGTTGCCAGATTTTCTACTCCCTTCTTGTCCTTGATTTCTAAATAAAATTACTGCAAACAAAGCACCCATCTAATTAGTCTAGGCTTAGCATCATTCTTAGATAACAAGTACTCAAGAGCAAAATGTCAATGTAAACTATGACTTTAGATAATATCAGATAAGTACAGAATTTATCAAGCGCAAATGCTATTGCAAGAAACTTCTTCTTGGTGGTTGTATAGTTCGCTTCAGTGTCCGTAAGCTTCTTTCTTGCATAGTATATGGGTTGAAAATACTTACCCTTCCTCTGGCCTAAGACAACACCTACGGAAAAGTCACTGCATCACACATGAATTCAAAAGGGAGTGACAAATTTTGAGCAACTAAAATAGAAGAATTCCTGAGCTTTTTTTAAGCAATGAAAAAGCATGTAGACAAGCATCATCAAAATTGAAAGGAGCATCATTCTCAAGCAATACAGTAAGGGGTTTTGTAATTTTTGAAAAATCCTTAATAAAATGCCTATAAAACCTAGAATGGCCTAGAAAACTCCTCACCACCTTCACAGAAGAAGGGGAAGGTATCCTTTCAATAGTCTCTATCTTAGCCCTATCTACCTTAATGCCCTTTTCAGAAATTTTATGTCTAAACACTATCCCTTCCCGGACCATAAAATAGAATTTTTCCCAGTTTAAAACTAAGTGAGTTTCCTCATATCTTTTCAAAACCTTTTCCATATTAGACAAAAAAACATCAAAATAATCCCCAAAGATGGAAAAATCATCCATAAAAACCACCATAATTTCCCCCACCAAACCCTAAAAAATAGCAATCATACAACGTTGAAAAGTAGCAGATGCATTGCATAAACCAAAAGTTATACGCCTGTAAGCAAAAGTACCATACAGGTTGGTGAAGGTTGTTTTCTCTTAGTCCTCGGCGGTGATAGGGATTTGGAAATAACTTGAGAATCTATATAGGAAGCAATAGCAGGAGTGGCCAGCTAACTGCACCAGCATCATATCAATTAATAGCAAAGGGAAGTGGTCCTTGCGGGTGGCTTCATTTAGTATTCTGTAGTCAATACACACCCTCCATCTGCTATCACCCTTGTTGGAATTAGCACACTCTTCTCATTTAGGACCACCATCATACCTCCTTTCTTGGGTACAACTTGCACCAAACTCACCCAAATGCTGTCTGAGATGGGATAAATTATTCTAACATCTAGGAGCTTTATAACTTCCTTCTTTACAACCTCTTGCATTTACGAGGGGTTGATTTACTTGCTTGACTTCTTCTTCCAAGAGTATCTTGTGAGTATAGAATGACAGTCTGATGCCTTGGATATCAAGTATCTTCCAAGCGATAGCTTTCTTATGTTTCTCGAATGTTCACAATAGAGCTCTCTTATGTTGCCGCCTTAACTTGGAGGAAATGATTACCGAGAGTGTGACTTTTTCCCCAAAAAAGTATACTCTAAGTGGCTAGGCAATGGCTTCAATTCCAACTCCGAATGTTCTTCAAGTGAAGATATAAGTGAGGGAAGAGGAATTCCCTGTATATCCTCCTTTTTTGTATCATTCTTCTAAATTTCCACCTCATCCAACTTGGCAATCATAGCTTGAATATCTTCAAAATCAACCTTTTCATGGTTATCTTGTTGGACAATAATGAGAAGGGTATCTTATTGCACGAACTCGTACACATGCTCAGAGATATATGAATCAATAACATCAATCATAAAACAAGTATCATCGTAATCTAATAAATGACTCATAACATCAGAAAGTTTAAAAACTACCATTTTATCCCGTAATCTTAAGGCGAGTTTCCCTTCATTTCCATCAATTAAAACTTTTACAGTGGCAAGAAAAGGGCAACCAAGAATAAGGGGAACTCAACATCCTCACTTATGCCCATAACTACAAAATCTACAAGAAATATAAAGCTCTCAACCTAAACAAGGATATTCTCAACAATACCTCTAGGATATTTCACAGAGCTATCAACTAAGTGAATACTCATTCTAGTAGGTTTGGGCTCCCCTAATCCCAACTTTTTAAACAAATCTTACGAAAATAAATTTATACTACTCCTTAGATTAGCTAAGACCCTAGAAATAGTTGAATCTCCAAAGTGCAAGGGATAGTAAAACTCCTTGGGGCCTTAAGCTTCTGGGAAAGCTTTTCTTTGGAATTAAGGATTGCCAAGCACTCTTCATTCATTGATACCGACGATATGTTCTCCAACTTCTTCTTGCTCTAGATGGCCTCGTTTAGGAATTTGGCATATTTACGCATCTGCATTAAAACCTCAACAAATGGTATGTTTATACGCAATTGTTTGAAAATCTCTAAAAAATTACCGTATTGTTCATCCTACATGGCCTTCATGATTCTCTAAGGATATGAAATAGGCCGTCTGTAGGGTGTAGGAGATGGCTTCTTCATTTCTTTAACTTTGTTCCATCTTCCTGTGAAGAAGTAATCTTCTCTAGAACTTTCTCAGGTGCCTTCTCTTTTTCCACAACAATATGAGTCAACATAGTCAATTCCTTCCCATTCTTTAAGGTAACTACCTTGGCATGCTCCTTAAGTTCTTTTTTGTTGCTAGGCAGTACTCCAGGGGGCCTTTCTAAAATCATTTTAGCAACCTGGTAGATCTAATTTTCCGTACTCTACATTCTTCTATCGGCAAAAGTGATATATTTTTCTTGCTAAGTCCTCCAAATTTGACTTTATTGGCGATTGTGGCTTTGCTGGCGGACTATGATAAGGCAAGGGCTGAGTAGGGCCTCTATTTTGAAATCTTAGAGGTTGCAGTGATCTTTGATGCCTTAGCCTCCCCAAGAAAAATTGGGGTGATTCCTCCAACAAAGATTGTATTTATTTAAGTAGGAGTTGCTCCCTGCCGATTCCCTTGCATGAAATCCATTTGTTCTACTACAGTACCCATGCTAGGGTATTCATGATTTGGATGGTCTCTGCTGTAAAAGTCGCAGTATAGGATCTACTAAGTACTTGATTGTGAAGGTTCCAAGTTTAAACTTCCTATCTTCTTCTCGATCATGGCTGCTAGTCTAGAAGGCATAGCAATGATCATATCCACATTGTGCACACCTACTCGTTTTGCTCTAGGCCTGGAACTCTCCCATGTATAGCTATTGATTGTTATCTGATCAATCAAGTCAAATACTTTTTGTGGTGTCATAGTATCGTGGATCCATCATCAGAGGCATCGATGAGTTGTCTCGTCCCCATACTCACTCTATTATGGCTTGAACTTTTATTCTGCAGTCGAGCCATGATGTGGACATTTCATGAGAAGCTCTTTCTACCTTTCCCATGCTTCATATAAACTCTACTCAGGTGCTTGTTGGAATGACGATATCTTATTTCTCGACTTGGCAGTACGACCTAGAAGAAAATATCTTCCAAAAAATTTTCTGCCATTGTCTGCTAAGAAGTGATAAATCCTCCTAGTAGTGATTTGAGTCGAGACTTCACTCTGTCCCTAAGAATAAAGGGAAATAAGTGAAGGCGAATTGCATGGTTTGAAACTCCATTGATCTTAAAAGTGTCACATGTCTCCACGAAATTGGCAATATACGCATTCTAGTCTTCTTTAGGGAGTCTATCGAACTGCACGTGGTTATGAATAACATGCTACTTGATCTCGAAGTGGTGAGCTTGTATTGCCGATCAGGCTATACTTGGCTGTATCCAAGTGATGGATGGTCCAGCGTAATCTGCCATTGGAGGTGGTGGAGGTGGTGGAGGTGGATTAATTAGAGAAATAGGTAGTGGTAGATCTTGGTGTTCATCCTCCATCTTATCCACGGGGATGATTGTGTTGTTATTCATCGTTTCGAACTTAGGGTGCGGCGGAGATACCGCAGCGTACGTTTGATCTCTGGTCATACTAAACTAATTCACACCATTGAATTTGGGACATAAACTAGTTGAATGAAACCTGTAACGGACAAAGAAACAAATTAAACCCAAGAATATTAACAATAAAACTTCCAAGACATAGCCACAAATAAAATACTAACAATTCTGGAAAAATTAAATAACCAAAATAACACAACAACAATAAATAAAAAATACTAAAACAAAAGAAAAACGGTGTTCTTAAAGTTACGGTTGCTCGGAAATAGAAAAAACTTCTTGTTAAAATGGTACCATTCTGAACTAATACCTAACAGGTAAGTGAACCGTCGATATAGTACTAGGGAACCTCCGGGGTTGTTGAACTCAAGGAACAGAGAAGCTATAATAATGACTGTGTTTCTAAGGTTTAATCAAATTAAATGTCGAAGATGGTTTAAAACTAAAAACAACGAACAAAAATAAGAATTAACTATAAAGAAAAAAACTTGGTTTTAAGAGATGAAAATATGAGAAGAGAGTTTAAATGGTGGAATCTCCCAGACTTTGTTAACTACTTCAATTGGAGAAAGAAAACATGGATGTTTGAAAGGTCAACATTGGGTCATCACACTTAACTTGGGTAATCCCTATCTCTAGGCAAAAACCACTCTATTCACTAATCATTAGAGAAAATTTTCTTCTCTCTCTAACCGATTATGAATCCTTTAAGATTAGGCGATTAAAGGACTGAAAAGTTCAATTAATATCTCTATTCAATTGCTAACTCCTAATGTTGAATTCATTGCCTTAAATTGGTTTTCCTTTCTCAATTCAAAATAATTTTGTGAACTAGATGATTTTGCACAGCTCAAATAACACAATTACACGATTGAAAGTAAAACAAACATCAATTATATAAAAACCCAATAAAAAATCATATAATCCAGAATCTAGGGTTTATTTCTCATTCAAGAAAAATGAAAACTAGCCACTGAACATCTTCAATAAACTCAAATTAATAGTAAAATTCATAAGAATATAAGAGAAATAAAGGCTTAGGTCTAAGAAAGTCGATTTCATGGTTTTGAGTCATTGCCGAGTCTATCTCTCGATTTGCCCAAATAACTTCGAAATTGCTCTTTGGATGATCTTCAATCTTTTCTCTAAGCACTCAATTTTATGTCTAGTCAAAAAATTCTAACTAATTAAAGAGGAACTGGGAAGAGTTTTGGAGAGTATTTCCCCCCTAACTCTCTAAAACCAAAAACTGAGAATGGCCCAAAAGGGGTGAAAATTACATTTAAAAGAGGTAAAATGCATTAACTATTTGTTATAATCCGAACCTACCGTGCACGGTATGATATGAACTGGGATGATAAAGAAGCTAAGGACTCCTTTAAAGGACTAATCACTAGAGCAAGGGCAATGATGATCAAGCATTATGATGATGGCTTGGCTAAAGGATGGTTGCATGTTGAAGAAGCAGAAGAATGGATTAAAGAGCAAGAAAGAAGGCTTTGAGAATAATGATAAACCTTCCAAAGTGTTCATAATTCATGCCATAAGCAAGGACCAACCAGTGGAGCAATTTAGAGATGCAAAAGACAAAGGGAAGTTGAAAACAGGACCTACCTTAATGGTAGGCTCTGTACCTACCATTCACGGTAGGGTTCTGAATGAAACTTGGCTGAAGGACTTGTAGCCTACCACGAACGATAGGTTACCCTACCGTCAATTGTAGGGAACTGGTTTCACTTAATGTGATGTTTTGAAAAGTTTTAATTGTGATAACTCTATTTTAAGCTTTTAATTAAGGTCTTAAATGGTCTTTTAGCAACCTAAGATCATGGTCAATATAGGGTTAACTCCTAAATACTATAAAGATCTCATTATAGCCTATTTTGCAGTAAGTTGGATGATATATGAAATTGAGAGTATTTGAATTAGGGTTCTAAGTTCTTTAAGCCTTTAGGGTTAAATCTTCCTTAGTTAGATTTTATTTGAATCACTTGGATTGGGACGATCCAAGAGTTCTACAATTTATCATAATTCTTTTTCTATGATATTAACAATCTTGTAATTGTCTTACACTAGGTCTTCTCTATAGAGCCAAATTGGGTAGTGGGTAATCAACCCCATTGTTTGATTGGTATGTAGGATAAATATTACTCATCACTATCATAAATTCTTAGTTTGGGATGAGTTAAGGGTGCATGATTTGGGGTGATAATCAAGTCTTTCTTGAAGGTAAAGGTCTTTGGGGTGATGAATTAAAGATATGATCCATTGCACATCAAATTCCATATCACAGTAGGGCAAGGCCTACTGTCCGTGGTAGGTCTCTATCAAAAGTTTGCGAAAAATCTGCACCACCTATCGTCTGCAGTAGGGTTAGCTTACTGTCGATATTAGGCTTCTGGTTGTCTCCTCTTCGTGTGATCTTAACCTACCATCTGGAGTAGGGATACCTACTATGAACGGTAGGGTATTGTCTACCAAGTTGCCAGCTTACAGTCTTCTTCGTTTTTGCTCCGTTTTCAACTGTTTTGCTCTCGTTTTAGCTTTTACTCGTTAAATTCCTCTTCAGGAAGTACCTTAGTCAAAAGTCTAAGGAAATGGGTTTTATGTTTTATCACTAATAACATCAAAAAATGACATAATTAACATTTAAAATCAAAACACTTAAGCACATATCATGTGCAGTTTGGATGTAGGCAACTCGTCACTAGTAATATATTTAACGTCTTTGTTGGCACACAGATTAGGACCCAGCTTAGCTTGGTTCCTATTCTAGTGTGGACTAGGATGCGAGTATCAATTTTTGGGTGGGTTAGATGAAGAAGCCATGGGTGGTTGATGTTGACCACTAGAGATGGTTGTAAATATGCTCAGAATTTAACCTTGGCTTACTAGAGGTGAAATATGATTTTAACCCTTGGGTTGGAAAGGATATGCTGATCAGTAAAGCCGATTTTGAAATGTTTATCTTTATCTTTTTCTTTTTTTGATTGACAAAATCTGGATTCACACTCAACGACCAAAACCAGCCTTGGTAAAATAGACTTCTTACCATTCTGGATTAATACAAAACGATAAATCATCGAGGTCGACATAATGAGAACTAGAAAAAGCAGCTAAGCCATCATCTACACAACTTCGAAATCTAATAACAGTCGAAAAGCAGTGGAACTTCTGAAACCTTCAATCCTCCTTTGAAAGTGATCAACCAATGTACCAAATGGTTGAAAAATCAGGTCCCATCATAGTGAGTTTTCTTTTTGTGCTACATTAGAACTATCACATTCCAAAACAAAAGTGCAAATTCCACATCTCATGGCAAGCTTAATCTGAAGCATTAGACCTAGTATCTTTGCATGATCAGCATGCAGCACAATCTTTAAAGGCATTACTATATCTGCTGAACATTGATGTGAATTCCCAATTTAATTGCAAATTGAATCCATCACAATCCCAAGATCACCTCCTGGTTAAAGAACTTCTATTAAAGATTTTGTAGTTCTAACACTCCACTAAAGAACCTATGAGGAACTAAGCAACATAAACCCAATAGTGAGAGGAGGAACTCTTTCCAAATTTGATAGCAAGAATCTTAGGGAAACTATGGCCCTAAAACCCAAACTACACAAATAAAAGACCTAGGTTTATCAATTCTAGAAATAAGAAATCCTAGAATTAATCAAAGAAGGAATTGAAAATAATCAATTGAGTTCCATATAATCATCAATCTAAGTAATCAATTGCTCACAAACTAAGGAAACAAACCCTAGAAGATAACTAAGATGGGTTGAAGAACCTTAGAAACCATTAGAGAAAACTCGTAATTTCATCAATATTCAACTTGATTACAATGTAGTCTATAAATGCAAATTTATAATGTTAGGGAGAAACCATATATGATTATTGACTAAAGCCTTTGAAAATAGAGTTTAAGCATTAAAATCCGGTCAAAATAACACATTTATTCAATAGTCTAGGACCCTATCGTCGACAGTAGGTATACCCTACTACACGCGGTAGGGTGTTGGCCATCAACACCAATTTGTCTAGAAGCCTACCACGAACGATAGGTACATGGCCTACCGCCAGTGGTAGGTCCTATTCTTTCATTTTCTTGAACTTTATCCCCTCCATCTTACTTCGTTGAATACTTCTTGCTTATGGTATAAATCATGAGGAACTTGGAAAGTTTCCTTCATCTTCAAAGCCTTCATTCTTGTTCTTTAATCCGTTCTTTATGGTTTCTTCAATGAATGCAGCCATTCCTTTAGTTAAGCTATCATCATGTATGGCTTGATCTTCTTTGCTCCAACCGTATCCCTATTCACAGCAACCACACCCCCTTGCCTAGAGGGAAGGTGGTAGTAATTTTTATCTATAAACAGCTCCTAGTACGCCGAATGAAAGCTAGTGCACCAACAACAACTTCTCAGTGTGTCACACGAAATAGAAGTATCCCAAGCTTGATTTAACTGTACAACCTTAAAAAAAAAAAGTGAGCTCGATTTAAGTTGAAACCTAAAAGGAGAATGAGCTCAATTAACACGAAATAGAAGTATGGCGAGCTAAGCAGTGTGCATTGACGACCAAAGATAAAGATAAAATCTAAAATAAACATTTATAATTAACATAACATAAAAGAGGATACTTTGTAGTCTAATAAATAACAATGACCATGGGAAAGAAACACTAAGTTGTACAAAAAATCACCGAGTTGAGGCTAGAGCAATCTGGCCATCTACCTAAACGCTTTCCTCAACAGTAGAAAGGCCAGAGGTGGGGGAATTTCACTCTAAAAAGGTGTTTGAGGAACTAATATTGGCCATGACAGAGGCAATTTGCATTGTTGCCAAAGAATTTACAGGATCCGTATGCTCTTCCTCTATTGATGAAGGTTTTTCTAGCATTGTTGGGAAATTTTGAAAGGCGGCCTAAGAATTTAGGTATTCTGCCATCGGGGAAGTTTGCTCATTGGCCTCTAAAATTGAGAGAGGAGTTTTCTTTGCCACCTTGGGTAATGCTTTCTTTTCTACTGTTCTGGAAGCTTCTTCCACCTCTGTTGACAACGTGTGGTATGGCACGGATTCAGAAGCT
Organism: Catharanthus roseus; assembly: GCA_028651295.1. NCBI lineage: Eukaryota > Viridiplantae > Streptophyta > Magnoliopsida > Gentianales > Apocynaceae > Catharanthus > Catharanthus roseus. The sequence continues at coordinate 26,039,621 of JAPQWS010000153.1, read as the reverse complement.
TGTTTTGGCACAGTTGAAGTTTCCTCATCTACTTCTATAGAAGAGTTATCTACATATTCATGTACTTGTTTTTTAACTCTACCCGTTCAATATTAAATTCATCAATACCTTGTTAGCTCACTTTTTTTTAGTCATTAAACTGGTTTTCTTAATCCTCAACTCGGCCTTGACCATCTAGGACTTCTAAGCAATATCGTAACAAACATGTGTAATCTCACTTTTCGGCTAATGCTTCAGCATTTTGCTAACTCCTTCTAGAGCTTTGCCATTTCATCTCTAATCTCCATTGCTCAACAGTCGTGCATGCAAAGATTATCTTCCTATACTGGGAGTTCCAACTTGTTGTTCCCATAGGTATCACACAGTTCCTTCAACATTTGTGTCAATTTATTTAGCCGACGAAGTTTCTTATTGACTGTTGCCAAATAACCTAAAATGTTAGAATATGTAAAGAACAAATAGTTAAGTCTTGGTTGAATATCTTTGCATATCTGTCAGTGCTCTAGTGTTAGAGGTTCACTTTGTATTACTCTATAAGCCTTAACCGTAGCCAAAAGTTTTTGCTGTTCAACTTCTCTAGTTGGAAAATCTGTGGAAAAATATATGGAATCAAAGTATTTGTTAAATGTATTGGTATGTTCCTAGGATTCAACCAATGGCAATATCTCAACTTCTGGAGAGGAAAATAAGTTGTCTATGTACTCAAAAAGATGAGGAACAACTCTCATGGTTGATCTCGAAGCGGATTCCGGACGTGAAACTAGGAAACTCGCATAATAGTTGGAGGAGTTGTAGTCTCATGAGCTTCAACATCAATTAGAGGAGGTGTCTCCTTAATGCTGGGCGATGATTTATCGTGAGTAACTCCTTTTTCTTATTTTCAGAAGATGAGGTTGGCGGTGGTCCGGTGTGTGAGGAAGACATTAGTAAACAGTAATAAAGCTTTAAAATAAATAAAGAAGGAGCAGCTTCTGACTTAGTTTGTTCTGTATACTTCGCTTCTCTCTGGCCTTCTTGGGTTGTAGTTCTTCATCTTCAATTTGAACAGGATCTTCAAGAATGAAAGAAACATAGATAAGTAGCTAGACCGATATAAAGGGGATGTTAGGAGAAAATCTAAACAAAATATTTATCACCAGAAATGTACATGGTTTTCCTCCTAGTTCATCTCTTTGACCTCAAGATCAGGTTGGATGAAGCTAATTGTTCTATCTTCGTCTACTCTCCTCCATTTCTCCTTGGTTTTTTTCTTGCCAGTCTTAATATTCTCTCAGGCCTTGATAAGGCACTTGCTCGAGAAAGTTGGAAGTACCGGGAGGAGATAGTTTCCCACCAAGCTTATAGCTATCGGTAACATATGTGAGGGGTTGGAAGTCAATGAAGTTAAACCGGTCCAGCCTTATTCCATTCTCCTTCATCTTTTCTTTTAAAGGATTGATTGTAGAAATCTCCACCCTTGTACGAGATTGGCAGGGACACCCTATATGAGTCCAAACTACGAGCAAAGTAGTGCGAGTTGTATGGTTCGTACGAGGTCTTGACATAACATGCATTCATTCTAGTCCTGTTCAATATATCTCGTGAAACTAGATAATGGTCCCAGGCTATTCTAAACTTTGTGTGATTGTATTTCTCTGAGGATGTTTTAATTAACCACTCAGATCTGACCTTTCGATCGGCATAAGGAGCCAGCAGTTCTGATGGGTGATACCGCATTTAATAGAGAGTTTCGAATATATGAACGTGGCTTCTATCAGGATTTCCCGGAATAACACATAACCTAAAGTAGGGAAGAAGGCCCTTCTTGGCTTCTTCCTCCCTGGAATGAAGCCGGTGCAGCCCAAACTCGGGAAGGTATTGGTAGAGTCACATTTGAATGATCCACACAGGGCCTAACATTATCCTTTTGCGACATTGATTTCATATCTTATAAATATGAAACAATGACCGATATATCACCAAAGAAAAACTACAAGTATCCCCTTTCATAATCTTAGCTATGTAGCAATTCTACTCAAGAACAACTTGTGTAGAGGTGGTGTAAGCTATATGCTTGCATTCCATGCGAGCAAGAAAGCTTTGTGCTCCTTGTCTGTTACTTCATCATCCTCTTTCTTCATATTTTCTTGGATGACTGTAGTTAGGTTTTCTGAGGTCAAATATATTTAGGGCAGGGTCTTAGGTGGGTCCACAGAGAGTCCTAGAGGGCCAGCATGAAGACCGAACATGACCGACAGGTCATAATAGTTGGCGAGATCATGCCAAAAGGGAGGATAAATGCATTAATCATCGCGTTCCAAAAAGCCATTATGACAATAAGCAGGGAATGGTCCATATCAAGTCGATCCTCAATGATATGAATAAGGTCATGAATTTTCCAACTACGCCATATCTCACCGAATATTTCATTTACCCACCTCAACTATTCGGCATATAATGATTCCTCTACGGCCAACTACAAACTTTGGTACTTAAAAGCCCTAACCTCTAATTGGGATCATTCAAAAGCAGATCAGAAGCAGCCTAATTGGCGTCTTCGGCCTGATAAGTGATTGGACCCAATTTAGCTCTATTTCTATTGATGTGGATTAAGATCCAAGTATTAATCTCTTCCTGGGATAAAGCTATGGCAGATGAAGAGGCTATGGGTAGTTGATGTCATTGACGGGAGATGTAGGAATTTAACCTATGTTTATGAGAGGTAAAACTTCGGTTTTCTTGGTAGGAGTATTTTGTACCATAGGGTTCAAAGCATCTCCTTATATGTACGAAAAGGTTTATTTTTAATTTTTTTATTTTTTAGGGTTTAGTTATGCAGAAGAAAATGCAACGAAAAAAAAGTTGTTTACCAAGCTCGATTTACAAGAAACAGTGAGAAAGGATTTTTACCATTCTTAATGAACAAGAATCGATTAGCGCGATCTCGACTATGTGCATTGTGGAATATTCACTTTCGCCTGTTAATCCATCTCTCTTCTTCATTAGATCTTACAACACTATTGTCAAATAAAAAAGTAAAATCTCAAAGGAAATTATTTAATTAAAATAACATAATAGATTACATACTATAACCTATTCAACCAAAGCACTTGAATAATGTGGTTCAGATTGATTCATAGTTACTCTTAATCTCCATACATGTAAAATGGGCTACTCTTGGTAGTATTTGCATTGTAAATCAGTACTAAGGAGCTTGTCTTTTTGGTGTTTTCCTCTTCCACCGTTGCATTGTAAATCGTAAATCAAGCTGGTATATTTACCCGTTTCGTTATAATTCAGCTCGCCCTTTAAAAAATTAGTTATAAAGTGACATTGCCAATGTTATCAATCTTTAGTTGAGCTTGATGTTTAATACATTCATTTAGTTAAACAGGGATCATCATGGCGAGCTAGATACATAGTTTGCACCACCTCGACTGCCTTAAATAATACGCCAGTTTACTTGATATACTTTCATCATTGTAATACGACTGTTTACCCATTATCATTCCACCCAGTATTTTTAGCTCGCCTTAGTTGAACTTCATTATTGAAAATAGAATGAAGCGATGCTTGATCCCTAAAAAAATAATAAAATAAAAGAAAAGAAGGATTTGATTTCTTGTATCATATTTGAGTTAAATATATCACATCATATTTAATGCACTAAACACGACACAGTTGGGATTTGTTTTTACTTAAGTGACACTTCTTTTTTGGTGAAAATGCGAGCTATCAAAAAATATTTACAAGTGAAATCCACAAGTGTTGAGGCGATGCTTCTTGTATGCTCTTAATCTTCATCACTTTTTAATTCTTTCAAACTTTCTTCCTATAACATTACAACAAAAAATTTCCTCCTATGGCTGAATTACCTTGTTGTGTTCGTACTACACTGAGTACGTTGCTGCGCAAAGAGTTGAGAGAGGTGATCCGTCATTACAAAATTCGTGTTGATCTCATCCATATTATGGTGTATCTAGGCTATGCTTAACGGTATTGTTATCAGAAGAATGTTAGTTTTAAGACCTTTTGCAACATGTTGGCAATCTACCTCGACGTGTTTGAAGGCCCATACGCTCATTCCTGCGAGCGTTATATCACGTTGTTAACCCTTTCACAGAGGTGAATGGTGATGTTCACGGAACCACTTACTGGTTGCTTTTCAAGCTATATCTACTAAACTTCTTTTATTCTCGTATCCCTTGGGCAAGCCAATGGATCTATTATCATAGACCCTACATCGTTGCAGCATATGATGAAGCTACCAGACTCATTTACCATAGCTGGGGTATATAAAAAATCGGTAGCCCTGTGGGTGATTTGGGTTATCAGATTGGCCATTTTCTTTGATTGAGCCTTACCTGACATTGATTTAATTATGTTATTTCATTTCATCACCATATGTAATACATCTTCTTAACTCTTTATGTTGTTGTACTTGTTACTTTACATCCCTCTATTTTTTATTTCAATATGCATCTATTTCGAATATTAAAATCATATAAAAAACTATCCCCACGTTCAATCTATCAACCATAAAAAAAGGAATAATAATAAAGAAGTATAGGAATAAAAAACTTATATAAATCCTAATGCGAGCTTGCTGACACATAAATTAAGTGAATCAACTAACACACAATTGTCGAAATAGACAAATGGAAAATAATGTAACCTTATAGTAACAACCTCGATACCACGGACTTATGCCGATTGACGACTTCAAGATTGAGCTAAGCTAACATTTTCCATTAAATAAAAAACGAAAACAATATTTAGGTAAGGTAACATGAAACTATTCATTAGAAACTATACATTAGAAATGTATCACTATGATCAATTTGATAAACCATGTAAATTGTTTCTACAAGTTGTACTAAACTATACACTTGTTTTTGCGTTTATTCACTGAGCTGACTGACATATATGCTTCCTTTCCTTGGCATCGACTGGCCAAGTGTATGACTATTTTTTCACCCACATTGATCATCTAAGTTGTACTTATCTTTTCCATATACAGAGCTCATATACACTAAGCTGACTGACCTAACCTTTTATAAACTCCACATGAAAGTGCATATGTCACCAGTGAAGAGCAGAGTTTATGGTGTCGTCATTATTTCACTCAAGCATCTTAAAAAGCATCATTTAATGCCAAAAAATTAACCAAAAATAAAAATATAATTAATATAACATTTCGGTTTCAATAGTTTGCAATGTTTCCCTAAAACACCAAACAAAATGGCCAAGACTTTCCAATTAATATATTTTCTTCATGCTATAAAAATAAAAAACAAATTAATTTTAGAATATTATACACTTATTGTTTGAAAACACTTTCTTTTTACCTTTGATTTTCAGAATTTTCTATTGTGCGGAGACCATTGCTTTTTTAACGGTAGGGAGGATTACAAATTCATGATGAAAATTAAAACTGATAACGATTTCGTTAGCGGGGTAAGGATTTAGAATCATATCGACTACATTGTTTTGTTTTCAATGAAGTCCGTTGTTGTTCTTAAGTTAATTGTTTCTTAAATGATTTTCCTAAGAGATTCCAATTCCTACGTAATAGCAAGATCGAGTTATTTCCCAAAAGGTATTACATTGACAAATACTGATGGTAACGATTGGTTTGTTGGTGTGCAGAGCAAGAACCATACACACATTTTTTTTTTGAAAATTGGCAAACCTTCCTAGATCAGAACTTGGTGCGGCATGGTGATTACATTCTTTTCGAACCATAAGGACCCTACAATTTCAACTACAATATCATCGTGTTTTGGAATTCTCTTATTGAGAAAAGAGTGCCTTACAATTAGATAACGACAATGATTTTGACAATGATGGTGGCGATGGAGATGCTAAAATAGCTGACAATGATGGGGGCAATGGAGATGCTAAAATACATCAAATTAAAAGTAAGAGGACAGGATTGATGGTGGGGAATCTAGTGGAGAAAAAGATAAATAGAGAAAGATATCTTCTTAGTTACATTTATATACCTGTTTAGCTTTTGTTTTTCGGATTAAATCTATAATGAAAAGTTTACATTGTTATATTTTCCTTTGATAGAACTATTTGGAAAATTTTAGATGGTGCTTTGATTAAAAAGATATGTAAGAACCTCGCTGCAATGCTAGACGGAACTTGGCAAGCTCTACTTTTATAAGCCGGCGAGCTTAAGTATAATGTGAACTCAACTTTTGATAGATCGATTAACACACAACAATCCAAATAGAAATAAAAACAAAAAATAAAAGAATAAATCAAGGGGACCTGCCTTCAACACAAAAGTATATATAAAAAAGCTTTCTGTAAGCTTAGGGGATCTCTCCACCAACCATCATCACTTCAAACTTTCTCTTGCGCTTCTGATTTCACCTTTAAAAACTTCAAAAGTAGCATGAAGCTTCAAGACATTATAATTCACGAAATTCAGAGAATAGAGTTGTGTGCCTTTGAACTGCTTATCGAAGTACTCAATAGCTTACTTGGGCGCCATAATATCCCTTGCAATATTGACATATTGGCCTTCTTCGATGTCTATATGATGACATACTTCATGGGTATCATTTCAATACCTACAGCCTCACTCTTAAAGGGCAAATATGTCTTCATAATAGTGCAAAATCTTTCAAAAGAGAAATCCTCATATGCCTTGCACACAGGCACTAGGTGGATATTGAGATATTCTTCCCCACTATGGAAATGGGTATGACACATACATAAATCAAGGAATGCCTTCTTAAAATAATTCCCAAGTGGAGGGCAGAAAGGAAGAGAACCTTGATAAGTGAATATTTGTCCATATATTTTCTATGTGTTAATTTCATCATTTTTGGTGTTTTTAATATGTGAAAGTATACATTTTAGCTAAATATCTCTTATTCTTGTCTTAGGTGTCCTCCGAAAGTGAAAACAATGAAAGGAAACAAAAATGGGATGTAAACAAAGTGAAAATGACGAAAACGGAGCCGTCAGTAAAAATTCAGCAACCTACCGCACGAGGTGGCCTGACCAATCGCCGCCGGTAGATGCCGTGGAACAAGAGGCATTGGAAATAGAGACCTATTGCAAACGATAGGCCTCACCCTACCGCCGCATTAGGGTATGTTAGGAAGGGCAGTTGAGTCCAAAATAAACTTGATTCTCTTGTACTTTGTTCCGATTTGAACTTGGTTTTCTTGTATTTTTCAGCTCTATATAAGGGGTCTTTTTGTAGCTATTAAAGACATGTTTAGATACAATTAGATAGGTAGATAAATAATTTAGTATTTAGTTATTTAGATTAGTTATTATGAATTAGATTAAATACTCTTTTAAGTCCGAGCTTTTGTACACTCAATTAGTTAGTAAAGTTTCAAGATTTTTTCAATTTAGTTTCTTGGATTCAATAATTTAAGACTTTGGTTCAAGATTTCCTTTTTCAACTTCACGACTTGAAAGACGAGCTTGGAAGACATTTGGGATTTCGATTACGGCTTCGATTTCAATCCTAAGCTTTCGTTTTCCTTTTCTAGTTATTTAATTTTATGTTTTATTATAGTTTTATGATAACGGATAGTGAGTAGTTTTCTTTGTTTGGTTTGGGTTGAACTCTAATCCTTGATTATGAAATTCTTGGTTTGATTTCTTGATTTGATTTCTTGATTTCTATGTTTGTTTTGATTAAAGTTGTTTTCCAATTAAGTTTGTTTGCAATTTAACTGCCGAGTGATTAGATTATTCGCAAGGTTATTTGGAATTGAAAAAGCAAGAACGATCTAGGGCAACTAATTGGGGGTTAATTGGGGCAATTGACTGGAGATACAATTTTGCACTTTTAGGTCTTTTTAATCACCTAAGTTTATTGCACTCATAATTTTTTAGGGAGAAAAGAGATTTTCCTCTAAGGGTTAGTGGGTAGGGTGGCTTTTGTTATAGAGATAGAGATTACCCGATTTGAGTGATAACCCAACTTAATTAATTCAACATCGTTTTCATTAAAAAAATTTCCAGTTGAATGTAACAAGGATTAGAGGGCTTCTACCATTCCAAACACTTGTCTTTATAATACTTTTAAAATCATTTTTATTTTGCTTTCATTCAGTTGATTTACTCATTTTCAGTTTCTATTTCTTTTTAATCAACGGCATCTTCTTTTTAGACTAAACATTAGAAACACGATTAGTACTTGAACCTTTGCCCATCTTCATGAGATTCGACCCTCGGGTTCATACTCACCTGTGCATTGTTAGGTCCACTTGTCGTGCATTATAGTGATTAGGATTCCACGCCATTTTTATTATATTGATTTTTCACATGCACATCAAACTTCCATCAAGAGCTCCAACCACTGGAGTCATGATTATATTTCTTTGAGTCAGAACATAATTTTGTAACTGAGTAGATGTAATGGTGTTTGCGGTTGTAATTTAAGCGTCACATCATAATTCATAATTCACACTATTGAGTGTGAACTCGCCATTCAAACTGTTGACTCTTTTGTGACCTGGCTTCAGTATTATTTTTTAGAATTATTACTTTAAATAATTTTTAAATGATCAATTTTTATCGGAGCGACACTACATTGAGCTATCATATATACTTTGCATCTCATCATTGCATACAAAGCTAAGAAGGGATGTGCATTTTCATCAAACTCACCTTTTTTTTACCCGAACTCATCCTTTACATTATCCTTTAAAACTTTTTTCATAAGGATCAATTTCCAGATGGTGCTCAGGCTCCCATGCTTAGATGGTTGCGTAGAGAGTTAGGCTGGGTGATCAGCCATTACCCAAATCACTACCATAATTGTAGTAAAGTAACTTTAATACTAGTGCATCTGGCCCTTATCATTTGGTACTTTCATCCAGAAAACGTTAACTTTATGGCCTTTTTCACCCTTCTGTGCACTTATTTGAAGTATTTTGAAGCTGAAGGCACTTTTTCCTATGAGCGGTTCTTCTGTGTCACCCACTCCATGGAAATATGGAATGGTTGGTGATAGTGGTTATTTTGGCTATTATTTTGTATGTTCATTTCATCGTTTTTCGGTGATTTTAAGGTATAAAGTATACAATTGAGTCAAATATCTTCGATTTACATTGTAGGTTCTTTTCGAATGAAGAACAAATAAAAATAGCTTGAAATGGAGCGAAAATGACGCAAAACGGTAAAGGCAGCAACCTACTGCCAACGGTAAGCCACCCTACCGCTGCCAATAGGCCCTTGGCAACAAAAGAAGAAGCAGACAAAAGCCTACTGCGGACGGTAGGCTTCCCCTACCACCGCTGGTAGGTTCTAGACATCATAGGGCAAACTGGGAATAGAGACCTACTGCACACGGTAGGTCCCGAGAATAGTTGTACTTAGTTATTTTTTAGAGTTTTTTCTTCATTATTCTTTCCTTAGTTTAGAGTAGCGTATATAGGCTTTTAGGAGGCGAATTAGGGCGATTTTATGACAAATTTCCCCCAATTCTCACCTCAATTAGGTAGAACTTAGATTAGAGAACAAGGATTCAAAGATTATAAGTGGAATTGAATATCAAAGCAACGGATTCAAGCTTTGTGGGAGCAACTCGAGAGACGAGCTCGGGCGCATTTCAGTGACGCAATTCAGCTTCAATTTCTATGCCTAATCATTTGTTTTCATTCTCTATTAGTTTAATTTATGTTTAATTCCAATTTCATCCAATAAATTGTGAGTAATTAGCTAGTTTGGATTCAAGGGTTGAACACTAACTTTTGGGTATTATGAAATTGATTTGAATTTAATGAAATTGGATGTTGCTTCTTATTTAATTGTTCTTCAATTGATTATTTATATGCAATTTAAGTGTCATGACTTGAATTAATCTCACGGGTATTTGGGTTTGAGAAAGGAAGAACACCCGAGGGCTTCAATTTAGGGATTAGTTGGGGTATTGAACTAGAGATAGTTAATATACTCTTAGGCTAACAATCACATGGGTTTAGTGCATTCATAACGTGTTAGGGAGAGAAGAGATTCTTGTCTAAAAGTTATAGAGAATAGAGAGGCTTTCGTCTAGAGATAGGAACTGCACAGTAACGAGTGTGATAACCTAATGCACTAAGACAACTACTGTTTTAATAATTCTTTTCAATTGAAATAGTAACAAGGTTAGGGGGATCCTGAGATCTAAACTCCCGTTTTATATTTGTTTTCCTTTTGTTAGTTGATTCTTTTGTTTATTGTTCTTTTATCTCACGATCATTTCCACCATATTGTTTAGGCTAAACATTAAGTGAACAATTGAGTAGTTGAATCTTGCCATCCTCGAGAAGATCGACACTTAAGGTGAACCCGTTTCTACAAGTATGAAGTCTACTTGCCTTGCACTGTAGCTGTAGGATTTCCATCCTGTTTAATTTTTAAAACCACACACATTTAGTTTTTGGCACCATTTGTTGGGAACTGACAAGTTCAATGAAATACAGTCGTTTCGTGCTTTAGTCATTTTTATAGTTTTTCTTCTCTTTTTGGTTGTCTTTATTGTTAAGTCCGTTTTGCCTTGTTCCTTATTCCTATTTTTTTTTTTGTGTTTATGGTATGGGCTTTAGAATTCCGAGTTATTATCTTTGGAACATATGTTGATTTTATATTCCATTCATTTTAGGTTCCAGAGAAAAGAGCATGGATACCAATATGGCAATGGAAGTCCGATGGTGGCAATATTAGAGTAAGGGGTGGAGAAAATGGTAGTTGCACCTCAACCTCTACATTACCAACATGCCATGTTTCAAGACAACTGGCTAGAGTACAACACATACCCTAACTAGTATAGTTCGAGTTGGATAACTCAACCAGACATTCCTCGGGTATGTTATACCACATATTCACCATACGATTATATTCCACCAGTGCATCCATCACCCCTCAGCCTGATCTAGAAGATTTCGTTTCACGACATATCGAGTCAGCGAAGGCCGAGATGAAGAGTATGGAAGAAGTTCAAAAAAGTCAAACAACTTCCATTCACAACATGGAAAGTCAGATCAACCTATTGGCAAAGATGATCGCTGAAGGACCACTTGGTAGCTCGCGTAGGAATACGAAGCAGATCCAAAGGAGTATTCAGAGGCGGTCATCTTATAGAGTGTAGAGGAACAAGTGAATACATTTTCCATGGCTCTGGATGAAGAGGAGACAACTGCTCCAGTACCAAAGGAGTCCACTTTCCGAAGAATAGGAGGCTCAACAAGAAATAACAAAAAGGAGGCATGGCGATCTCCCGATATTCAAAGAACCTCCTCAGGTTATGAGCGAAATTGGAGAAAGTAAGAGAAATGAGTACGTGCCAGAAAAGGAAAACAAGTGTCTTGTGGAGAGTCACGAGGGTCATAAAGAAAGGCGACAAGAAAAGGAGATTGACATCATCGGAAAGAGTGAGGGAATGAATTTCCTTACTCAAGAAACTAACTCATTTCTTGTTTTTAACTTTTATATATGCAGGCACCATGGACGCAATCTAAGGAGAACGACGAGGAGAGGAGAAATCTCATGGGGTTCAAAGAAAAATTTGAAAGTGCTAAGAGGAAATAAGCCCTATGCCATGGAAAAGTGAAAATTAGTTTTTCTTCAAAACTTAGTCCTCATTAAAATTGTGTTTTCCTTTAAAGAATTAAAGATTTTCGTAATTAGCAATGTGTTTCTTGAGCTCATTTTTAAGTTTGTAATTTCTGTTCTTACTTTGGGATTCAAATTCTTTCACTTCCATTACAAGGAGATCCTAAATGAACATTGCTTTGAGCTATACTTTGGAGAGGATATGGGAAACCTTTAGAAGGAGTCCTTCGTTTGCCAAAACGGTTAAGAGTAGCTCTTCATTGGCATATTGTCCAGAAGAAGTACCTCATTCTCCAAAACGGTTAAGAGTAGCTCTACGTTGGCATATTGTCGTACCACTGTATCATACTATGTACTTTTCTTTTTAATTCATTTTTTTATTGTCGATGTTGTTGCAGGGTGTCCTGGTGAGATGATTGTCTGCTCAAGACCCACTTTAAGTGTAGAACTAGTAGACAAGGTTAGCAGGCATGAAATGTGGCTCAAACGTGCAGAAAAGAAGAAAATCATTGCCGGTCGGGTCCCCTGGCAGTTGCATTTTGTAATCAATTTCCAGAGCGAGAAAGGGTTATTTGCTCAAATAACCACATGATAACCTCTCTATACCCTTCAACTCTTGTCTTCTTATGTCTTTTTAGTTTTGATCTTTGTGTTGCTTTTATAGATGTGTTTATGTGTTTACTTTATTCTGCTTTTGTGTGGGGATGGCTTCCCTTATGCTTTACTACTTTATATCTGCAGAAGCACATCCCATGTATGTGTTTATTTATTTGTTTTTCTATGAGTCTGGACCCCATATTAAGGATAATGTGGTTTTAAGTGTGCGGGGTAATTCTGTCTTTTTACTTTCCTTATGAAAATCCCAAAAAAAAAAAATAAAAAATCTAAAACTTTAAAATTTTTCTTAGTTATCTTTCTCTTTTTATTTGAAAAAACCAAAAATACTTTTCATTTTGCCACTTTGGTTGAATGCCTGATCACAAGATTGTTTGGATTTTTCGAGAGGGCAGCACTTGGTGGTTTTAAAAACCTCATTTGCATAATAATCTTACATGTTGATGGTTTTCATGCACCTGTGAGTGTTGTTAGTAGTAGAAACCTAGGAATTCTAGGAAATTAGCTTAGTGAAAATCCTTTGATATCTGTGCATACATCTTTGTGTTTCTCTGTTCTTTGAAGTGAAAAGTCTTAGTCTGAGTTAAGCTCGGAAATGATGGTCTTAAGCCTTCATTGTACCGTTTGAGCTTTGATTTGCCTACCCGTGTAAGGAGCTAACCCCTAGCTCCCTTATTTGTGCCTTCATGCCACTCCCTTCTATTCTTCGTCTTTTTAAACTCACACAAATTAAACCTCATTTTGTGGAGCCAATGTTGGAATAATATGCTTAGCCATTATAAGTGAAAATAATAGATAAGTGTGGGGGTGAAAAAGGGAAGAAAAGAAAAAAATCCTGTAAAGAGGGGGTAGTTTGGGTATTTCACAGTTGATACAAATCATTGAAACAAAAACAAGAGAGAAGACTTCATTTGTTTTGTTGATGAAAAAAACAAGGAAAAAAAGAGAAAGAACAAAAGAAAAAGAGAAAACAAAGAAAAAGAAAAAAATTGTACTTTCATTTGTGTGCAAAATGCAAGCGTGAAAAATAAACGATACTAGTTCTCTCTTGTTAAAGGGCTAAAATTTGTAAATGTGTTGTGTAAAGTGTGCGAGAGAAATGGTAGGTTATTCAAGCGAGTGAGAAGAGCGAACGGGAACTAGAATGTTATGTCTTAATTTTTCCATTTTGTCTCTTTGGTTGTGTTGGCTCTATCTTATTTGTTCTTGTCTCCATTTACCTTCATTTGGTATGTTTTATGTCCTAAGCCCGAACTACAAGCCGAAATGTCCTACTTAATCCGAGAATGACTTAGAATACGACTTGGAATGAACGAGAACCAGTGAAATATGGGAATGTGGTGCATCGTCTTTTGAAGGATTTCACTTCGTTAATTACTTAACATTCTTTCGTTTTTATGAAAACAACATGAGCAGAAAAAACACACATACACAATATTGGCATGTAGTGTTTATTTATAAGTGTGGTAGACTGTGTACCACGTGCTCGTTCTTTCGTTTTGTCTTGGTGGTCAGTGGTTGAAGATTCTTTTGAAGCAGCATCGTTTGTTTTTAGTTTCATTTTCCCATCGTTTGTGTTTTTATGTTATTTTCTTTGGTATTGTTGTTCTTGATATCTTCTATCTTCTCACTTTCTAAATTACTTAAGGCCAATGTATTTTTCGTTTTCTATGAAATCTATAGTTGAAAAAGCATTTTGAACTTTTTCATTCCTTCCGTTTAGTTTTGTTGCTTGAGGGTAAGCAATGGATAAGTGTGGAGGTATTTTGATAGTGGTTATTTTGGCTATTTTGTATGATAATTTCATCATTTTTCGGTGATTTTAAGGTATAAAATATACAGTTGAGTCTAATATCTTCCATTTGTGTTGTATGTGCTTACCGAATGAAGTACAACGAATAAAAAATGAAAATGGCTTGAAAAGGGTGGAAAACGATGCAAAACGGAGCAGGCAGCAGCCTACCGCCGACAATAAGCCACCCTACCGCCGTCGGTAGGCCCTTGGGAACAAAAGAAGAGGCAAACAAAAGTATACCGCAGACGGTAGGCTTCCCCTACTGCCGCCAGTAGATTTCGGAATCACATGGCAAACTTGGAACAGAGACCTACCGCACAAAGTAGGTCCTAATAATAGCTTTACTTAGTCATTTTTTAGATTTTTTTCTTCATTATTCCTTAGTTTAGAGAAGCGTAGATAGGCTTTTAGGAGGCGAATTAGGGCGATTTTCTATGACAAATTTTCCCCAATTCTCACCCTTAATTAGGTAGAACTTAGATTAGAGAACACGGATTGGAACATTGCAAGTGGAATTTAAGATCAGAACAACATATTCGAGCTTCGCGGGAGTAACTGGAGAGACAAGCTCGAGCATGGTTCAGGGACCCAATTCGGCTACAATTTCTATGCCTAAGCATTAGTTTTCCTTCCCTATTAGTTTAATTCATGTTTAATTCCAATTTCATCAAATACATTGTGAGTAATTAGCTAGTTTGGATTCAAGGGTTGAACCCTAACTTTTGGGTATTATGAAATTAATTTGAATTTAATAAAATTGGATGTTGCTTCTTGTTTAATTGTTCTTCAATTGATTATTTATATGCAATTTAAGTGTCATGAACTTGAATTAATCTCACGGGTGTTTGGAATTTAAAAAGAAAGAATACCCGAGGGCTTTCAATTTGGGGATTAATTGGGGTATTGAACTAGCGATAGTTAATAAACTCTTAGGTAAATAATCACATGGATTTATTGCATTCATAACGTGTTAGGGAAAGAAGAGATTCTCTTCTAAAAGTTACAGAGTATAGAGTGGCTTTCACCTAGAGATAAGGATTGCCCAATAATGAGTGTGATGACCTAATTCACTAAGGCAACTAGAGTTTTTATTAATTCATGTTAGTTGAAATAGTAACAAGGTTAGGGGGATCCCGAGATCGAAACTCCCGTGCTATATTTGTTTTCATTTTCCTAGTTGGTGCTTGTGTTTATTGTTCTTTTAGCTGACGATCATTTCCACCATATTGTGAAGGCTAAACATTGAGTGAATGATTGAGTAGTTGACTCATGCCATCCTTGAGAAGATCGACACTCGGGATGAACCCATTTATACAAATATGAGGTCCACTTACCTTGCACTGTAGCTGTAGAATTCCCATCCCATTTAATTTTTAAAACCACACACATCAGTAGGATTTATCGATTATTTACTACATGAGGTTCAAGCCCCAACGCATAAGCTTCTTCCATTTTTACTTCTTTGAGGCATCTGAATGGACCTATGATCAAGTTTTCGTAACTGTTTGAGTGTTGGATTTACATACCATGCATATTTACCAAACGTGGGGTAAACGAGACACATCAACTAACAATGACAGTCGTATTCTTATCCCTAAGGAAACCACCGTGCTTTTCCTAGGATTCTGAGTGGCGGGTGACCTCTGATATGTTTTAACTTTATTGCAATATGTAAGTGTTCTCTGCTCATAATATATTAGTATGAATATGAAATTCCAAGGAGAAGTCCCAATTTTGTACCCAAGTACATGTTTTAATTAAAATTTCAAGGCAGAGATAGTTACCTATTCAATTGTTTATGAATACTAAATCGAATGAAATTAAGGCGAGCTCGGTTAAAAACAACTTGTAAAAACGCCAGCTCAATTGTTGATTCTTTATCAACATGCCACCTAGCTTCTAATGAACGTGTCAATCAATTGACGAGCTCGTTAAACACGTTAACACGGTAAATAGCTCACTCTAAAACTCGTCAGATATAGGTCTCAGAATAAAAATCATAAAAAGACGCAAGAAAAAATCAACATTTATCATCCCAGCCGGTAGTATTACATGTTGATCATCATGTTCATCATCTGCAGACTCTCGTGTTCTATGTATGAAGAATTATTTAAGATGGCTAGCTGAATATTGTGGCGTATTGTACTACAGCTCAGTTAACATGCAAATTTGCACTTCACGAGCTGATCTGAATTTATAATTCACCAAAAAAACTTGCTAATGTTAAAAAATTAATAAACTTGGCAAGCTAAATTTATAATTTCACACAAAAAATTACATCAATCAAAAATTAGGAAAACATTGCATCATATTTAGTTAGATAGAGGTATTGATAAATAAAAACATTCATTGATGCTTGTATACTTTAATCCTTTAAATGAACAGATGCCACAAGAGACCTATTATTAACCTCCAACTCCTTTTATCAACATAATTGTTTTCCTATTTAATGAGCAACAACCTATTGCCAGACCACAAATTCTGAAAGAAGAAAATATTTGTTGGCAAACAAAAACCAAAATAGTAGATTACATACTGAGTGAGAATGGTTGACATGGAACCCAAAGCTTCATTCTGCCATTTTGTTTAATGCTCAGCTGATCTCGTCTCAATGTTATACCATTTTATTTTTTTATACATTTGCTTAATAATTTCCTATTAACTCTATGTAAATCTTTAAGGATAACTGAATTTAATATTTTGTGTATTCTGCATATCCCAAAGCCGTTTATCCATGGTAGAAGTTATGAATTTCTAGATGAAGTTCAACTGTTAGATCATGCTTTTTGTTTAAGTGTTTGAACTCTAGATGTGGAAGAGGTTAATCAAAATTACTTTTTAACTTGTGTATTGTAGAATATCATGGAAGATCACAATGTAAAAAAGGGGATTTTTTAAAGGTTTATTATGCCAATATTTTGATCAATATCTAATTTATATGTGAGAGTGTATGGATCAAACCGCATGGAGAGAACATATAATTTGGAATCAGAGAGTGACAATAAGATGCACACTGGTAGCACGAATAATGATTCAAGTTCGGATAATGACGGTGACGATGTCAGTCCTTCAACCGGGTGAAATCTTCTATTGCTGGTAGGACTCGTTCAGAGAGAAAGATTGATGATAATATTGTGACTGGTGATTTAAAGTGAAAAGGAAAAGTTTGAAGAAGAACTTTCTATTTTCGCTCGTGTAAATTTTTTTGTGTTAAGTTGGAATATATGTTTGTTTTAATTTTCGACGATATTAGCGTTTCTGGTTTATTTATTTTTTGGTGCTTAGCTTTGTTAGTAGGATTAAAAGTTTACTTTTTGAATTTTTCTTTTGATCGAACTATTTGGAAAATAAATGTAAGAAACTCACTGCAATGTCTGATGGAAGCTTGGCGAGCTCACCTTATAAGTGTGGATTCTTACTTAGAACTTGTCGAGCTCGGATTATAAGTATAGAGAATTACGTACTATAGCTTAGTTAACATGCAACTTGGTAAGCTAAATTTTAATGCAAGTATTAGAAAATAATAAACTGGGCGACTGAATTTATAATTTCACCAAAAAACTCGCTAATGACCTACCAATAAAAATTTAGAAAAACATTGCATCATATTTACTGCAATGTTGTCAAAATGGATTTTAATGCAATTACAACATTTCTTATTACTATGCATTTTCATCGATGTAAAAATAGATAATTGTTAGGGTTTCTAGGAGTAATTATGTCAGACTTCTGGAATCTACTCTTCCTCTTATAAATACATAATGCATCCGAAAATCTCCTCTTAAACTATCTTTCTGAATCCTTTGCAAAACTATACTCTTTAATGGCTACCTCTCAGGACACCATACTTTGCCATACTAACGGGAGGGATGCAAACCTAACCCATAAACCTTTAGCTAATATTCTCCTCTGTACTAATAACCTTCATATTTGTGAACTGCCCGAACATGATGGTCTAAAATACATTCACTTTGATCTTCCAAAGTTAATAAGGTTCCACCGGGACTTTTCTTTTAACCACTTTACTACTCTTCTAAAGCTATATTTGAAATGTATGAATGGGACTGTGGGAGTGGAAGTGGAAAATTATGAGTTGAAGTATCATATAGGCATTTGTGATGGAAACTATATCACAAGAACCACTCGTGAACATGTGCCATTTCAGATTAGCAACTTATTTGAATGGAAATTCTGCTATCTAGGTCCTCGCTTCTTCTTTCCTAACTTTTGATACTTGTACTCATGAGAATTCTCAGGAAAAGAAAGAGAAATATAAGAAAAAGAAGTTCCAATTGAAGAGGAATTGGGCACAATAAGATACCAAGGTGGACAGTGCTGGGAATGTTATCTTTGCTTTAGCTTTTTTCCCCATATGTTTATTTTATATTGCTTTTAAGTTTGCAATCTCATAGTCCTGTTTTGAATTTTTCTCTTGAATAAAAGATCTTTAACTTTGTTTAGATATATGTGTGTGTCTTGTATTAATAACTTGGCGAGCTGAACCAATAAACAAAATTGGCGATGGGTGCTTTGATGGAAAAGATATGTAAGAACTTTGCTGCATTATCAGATGGAACTTCACGAGCTCTACTTTCATAAGATGGTGAGCTCAAGTATAATGTGAACTCTACTTTTGATAGATCGATTAACACGAAAAAATCAAAATAAAAATAAAACCAAAAAATACAAGCAAAAATCAAGTACTAGTTATCATCTTAAATAGCAGGGTTTAAATGTTTATAAAACTAAAGCCATAAATTAAAGCCAATTACATATATAAATCCCAGCTTATATACACCTAGTTGGGGCAAGTCAACAAAAAGATGCAATAAACAAAAACTGCACCGACAGGAGGAGTGGATGCATTAGTTTTCGTCTTCCTCCTAATCAGTGTGAACCACCAAGTCTTCCTCATCGGTGATGGGTACGAGCACCACATCATCTTCATCATCTAAAAAGTTGGCCAATTCATCATCTGAAAACTTGGCAAAGACGGTAGAAAAAGGTATAGACGTCGTATCACCAGCCACTTGTTAGAGTCCTAAATGGCATAAACTTGATCGCAACCATGATAACAAACTCCTGCTTCTTCACTGGGTGCCGCCAGATGGTAGCTGGTTTCTTGCGCGTTCCCAGGGGCTTCTAAAAAATAGAAGCAGAAAACAGCCATGCACTCTGTTGAAGTACACAACTAGTGTATCACTGTGTAATCAATGCCTAGAAAGTGGTGCAGATAGTGAACATCGAAATGCTTGAAGTAAGAATGTAGGTAAGGCTCGAGAAGAAAAGTTAAATATATGTGCAGCAAGTTTATGAACCAAATGAACCTTATCCCCTCCCGATCGCACAACTCGAAGGCACTACCCAGGCATATGTTGATGCGTATACGTTTGTTAGGGGTAGCCTCTTCGATACACAAACACTGGCCAAGACATTGTCGTAAGGAATATGCGATGGGGCCATGAGCAGTTGGGGAAAAAGGGAACATCAGCCATGGGAATATGATGGCAATTATATACTAAGTTTGTAACTAATTTTTTAGTTACAAACTTAGTATATGAATACTATATTTAATTCTAAAAAATTATAATTTTTTAGAATTACTAATTTAGATATGTTTTGATTTTGTTTTAATTTTGTTGCAATATGTAAGTGCCCTCTGCTCATAATATATTCGTATGAATACTATATGAATTTGAAATTTGAAGGCAATGTCTCAATTCTGTACATGTTCTTCTTAAAATTTCAAGTGTTTATGAATACTATATGGAATGGAATAAAGGCGAGCTCGATCAATAGAAATAATTGAATAATAAGCAACTCATAAAAAGACGAGATCAATTGTTGATTCTTTATTAACATAACGTGGCCTTCCAATAGCCTTGTCAATTAATTGGCAAGCTCGTTAAACACGTTAACACGGTAAATAGCTCACTTTGCAACTCGCCATATATATGTGTTAGCAGTTTGAAAGCCATTACATCACAATTACTGCAATAAATATGGCAGCTACGATTGGCTGTAATCTTAAATACTTTGAATTTCATTTTATTAAAAAAATACATTTAGTAACGCTTGTATAAATAAATCTTTTGATCTTGTAAATGAACAGGTGCAAAAATTAATACATTTATTGATGCTTGTATAAATAAATCCTTTAATCTTGTAAATGAACAAAATGAACAAACGCCAAAAGACAGCAACTCCTTTTAACAACATAATATTTTCCTATTTAGTGAACAGCATCCTTTCGCAAGAACACAAATTCTAAAAAAAGAAATATTTGTTGAGAAAAAATAGTAGATTACATACCGATAGCGTGAGAATGTCTGATATAGAACCCGAAGATTTGTTCTACCATTTCATTCAACACTTTGTCGATTATACACATTTTTTTAAGGATTACAATACGTAATATTTTGTGTATTCAGCATATCCCAAAGTCATTTATCCGAAGTAGAAGTTATGAATTTCCAAGTGAAGTTTAGATGTTGGATCAAGCTTTTCATTTACATTTTTGGACTATAGATGTGCTAGAGGTTAATAAAAATTACTTTTTAACTCGCAGATTGTCTGCCTTCATGAAAGATCACCGTGTAAAAAAGATGGATTTTTGTGTGTTTACACCAATACAGGGATCACTATTTGAATTCGATGTGAGAGTATATGGATTAAATCACATAGAGAGAAAAGATCATTTGGATTTAGAGAGCCACAATACGATGCACATCGACAGCACGAACAACAATTCAAGATCGAATACTGACGGTGACGACAACAGTCCTCTAACAAAGGTTGTTGCCCAATCTACGATTGTTGGTAGGACGCGTTCAAAGAGAAAGATTGATGATGATACCAAGACTGGTGATTCCAAGGGAAAAGGAAACATTTGCAGATGATTGTCGGAATCACCATTAACAACAGAGTGAAGGAAGAAGAACTTTCTATTTTGGCCTATGTAATCTTGTTTTGAAATTTTCTTTTGAATGAAAAATTCACTTTGATACATATACTTTTTGTCTTGTATTTACTTGGTGTTAACTTGGTGAGCTATACAAACACGCAACACTATACCGTTACATTTTTTTCAAGCTCGCCATTACACTACTACATTTGTTCGAGCTCGTCTATTTTGACAGATGCGTGTTAATCAATGTCGATTCATTAAATCTATGTGTTAGCGAGCTCGCATTAATATTCATACGAATATTTTATTCCTATAAACTTCTTCATTATTCTTTCTCATTCTTAGGTCAATTTTTGCAGATCGGGATAGCTTTATTTTTTTTATTTTTTATTTTCGAATTCAAAATAGATGCATTATGAAATAAAAAAGTGAAGGGATAGGAAGTTACAAGTACAACTGTTTTAAAACTTAATATCTTACATATTGCGTGAAATAAAAGAACATACTTAAATATGCACAGTGTAAGGTGAATCTAAGAATATGGGACCATTTAATAACCTAAATTCCTAGCAGGGCTAGAGATTTCGGGTATACCCCAGCTGCCATAAATGAGTCCGGATGCTTCATCCTTTGCTGCAACGATTTAGTGTGTATAATCATAGATCTATTGTTTTGCCTAACTGAAGTGAAAATGGAAGAAGTTTAGTAGAGACGGCTTGAAAAGCATCCAGTAAATGGCTTCGTGAGCATCACTACTCGCCTCTATGACAGGGTTAATGTTGCGATAGTAACACTTGTAGTGAAGAGTGTACGTGCCTTCAAACACATCTAGGTAGATTGATAATGTGTTGCATAAGGTGATAAAGCTTACGTTCTTCCGATTACAATACTGCCCGGCAAAGGCCAAATGCACCATAATATGAGTGAGACAACCACTATTTTTTTAATGATTGATCACCTCTCCCAACTCTCAGTTCAACTCATACACAATGTACTACAAATATCACAAGGTAATTGAGCTATAGGAAGAAAGTTTTTGTTGTAAAGTGATAGAAAGAATGTTTGAAAGAATATAAATAGGTGATGAAGATTAATATATTTTTGAAAAAGCCCAACCGTCTCAAATTTAGTGTATTAAATAGTGAGCTAAATTAACACATAATGGTAAAAACACTTGCAATGAATGATGATGGGTAAACAAGCCTATTACATTAACTTCCCTTTATCATTGCACTCTTCCAACACGTAAATGGGATTGAATGACGCGTGTCCTTTGAGCTCTTGAATTGACTAACGTGTGTTAACCGTGTTTGATTCTTAACCATTGTGTGTAATTATACGATTGGATATAATTGAATTTGTCCTACTTAAATGCAATATTGATGAGATTTAATATCTACGTTGCTATAATTACATCAAGGTATGCTACAAAAGTCATAAACAAAGTAATTTCATAATATTATACTTTCTCTTGTTTGAGAACACTACCTTTTTACCTTTGATTTTTAAGATTTTTCTATTTCAGGCCATGGCTTTCAACGGTAAGGAGGATTACAAATTCATGATCAAAATAAGAACCGATTATGATTTCGCCAGTGGGTTAAGGATCTACATCGTCTCTGTTTTCAATAAAGTTTGTTGTTGTTCTTAAGTTAATTATTTCTTAAATAATTTGCCCAGAAGATTCCCATTTCCTACATAATAGTGAGATCAAGCTATTTTCCTAAGCATATTACATTGACAAATGTGGCTGGTAATCATTTGTCTGTTGGTGTGCAGAGCAAGAATAGTACACACTATTTTGTTGAAAATTGGCAAACCTTCCTAGATTAGAACCTGGTTCAGCATCATAAAGTACATTGTTTTCGAATCACAACAATTTCAATTTCAATATAACCGTATTTTGAGTTCACATATTGAGAAAAGACTATCTTCACAATCAAATTACAAAGATGATAATGACAATGATGGTAGCGTTGGAGATGCTGAAAGACTTAAAATTAATAGTAAGAGGGATAGGATGATGATGGAGAATCTAGTGGAGCAAAAGATAAACAGAGGAAGATATCTTTTTAGTTATATTTTTTATCGAATTAAATCTAAAATGTACTTTGCTATCTTGACAGTTTTTGAATTTTGATTTGATTGAGCTATTTGGAAAAGATCAGATGGTGCTTTGATTGAAAAGATATAATTGGCGAACTGGCCTTATAAGTGTGGACACTTACATAGAACTTGGCGACGCTACTTAATCGAGTTTTTGTTTACAAATAAGGTCCTGGAAATTTAGTTCTTAATATACCAAAAGATATCTAAGTATTTTCGAAACTTAAAAATTGAACAAACTTATGCAAAAAATGAAAAAAATCCCAGCTTACATATATACCTAGCCGGGACGGTTCAACAAATAAATGCAATAAACAAAAGCTGCACTCAGTACTCACAGAAGGGAGAAGATGCATTACTCTTCGTCATCCTCTAAATCAATGTGAACTTGAACACAACCTCACCATCCTCATCAAAATCTTGTAGCCATCTTGAAAGAAAGTGTTTTCAGGTAAACCCGAGTTGTGGTAAGCTAACTCAGTGACCGCGTCATCAGCGTTGAGGTCTCAACAAAGGTAGTGTATTTGTTGCCTCGCTTTAGAAAATTAGAAGCGAAAGAAATGTAGATGTTATAGGTAGAAGTACATGAAATAGACGCCACGGTAATGCCTTTGTCCAACAATATGAGGTGACAAACTTTATAGTACAGCTTGTAATAAAGAGCGTAGGGGCCTTAATCGTGAAAAAGGTAAGGTAGATGCAGAATATAGTGGAGAATGTCATAAAGTTGACATTTGTTTGTTGAAAATGCTGGACGACATAGCCCAGACACACCACAATGGAAGTCACGTTACTACCAATCTGGTAGTAATCAGGGTAATAGAGGATCATCCCACCTAACTATATACACAACCATTTAAGAAAGGGAGCATGAGTAGCATCAAGAAGTTGAACCATGATAAAAAGGTTCAAAGATTATGATAAAAAGGTGGCTGATTTTTTAAGATGAGTCTTTTTTATTTTAATAGAAATGAAGATTTACTGGGTAATTCATATAAGATGCAATGGTTCGAAAACATTTATTGGCTTTGCATTTACTGCAGCAGTTGTGATGTGATGGCTTATTGTCCTCTAACACATGTATCCTAATCTGGCATAGTGGGATTATTTACTGCTGGGTATTATTATAGCATGGATTTTGGTTGCTATGTTTCAATGTTTTAGCTCATGCAAACAATGATTAGAGAGAGCTCGCCAGTAAATATTGTTTTTGGGAGAGACCTTTTTGTCGGCATGACTAGAGGTTATGAATTAAGTGATTGGAAAACTTAGAACTTCATAGTGATTAATATTAATATTAAATTATACTACCCACCGGCAACCACTCAATCTTCATGGAAAACCAATAACCACCCGTCTTCATGGAAAGAACACATAACGTGGATGAACAATCATGTAGCCGCCATGGGGGCTTATGTTGTTGATTAAATCCCAAGTTCGGTAACCTAACCCATTGGCCGCATCTTTCGCGATCACGTTGCAGTACATGTTATGTTTCCACCCCCTAGCTTCAGGAAAGTACAAGCGGAAGAAATACAGACTTTGCTAGTGAAAATATAGGAAGTAGACACTGCATCAAAGCCAATCTTCAAGCATCACGTAGTGGCTGACACGGAAGTACCGCTCGTAGTAAAGTTTAGGGGCCTTTACCTTCGAACAAGGTAAGGTAAATGCTCAACATGGTGCAAAAGGTCATAAAGTTAATATTTCTTTTGGGGCAATACTCGACGGCATAGCCAAGACACATTACAAAAGAAGTCAAATTACTACCATTACATTAGAAATTTGGTTTATGGCGGATGACCCCACTCAACTCTCTACCCAAGCATTTATGAAAGGGACACTAGTTTTGATGGTATAAAATAAAACGGGAATTCCTAATTATTACAAAGCAAGGCAAGTGGACCTAACACTATAGAGGTGAGTTCCACCCGATTGTCGAATCTCTCAAGGACGGTAAAGATGAAAGTACTAATCGTGTCTCTAATGTTTAGTCTAAGAAAAAGATGTCATTGAAAATGAAATATAAAACTTGAAAATAATTAAACAACTAAGAAAGCAATGAAAACTTAAGGTTTTAAAATTAATAAAGCAAGAGTTTGGATAGTGGAATCCCCCTGATCCTTGTTACTAATTCAATTGGAAAAAATTTTTATGAAACAATGTAATTAAGTTAGATCAACACTCAATTCGGGCAATCCCTATCTTTAGGCGAAAGCCATCCTACTCACTAACCCTTAGAGGAAAATCTCTTTTCTCCCTAACAAATTATGAGCGCATTAAAATTAGGTGGTTTAAAAGGACATAAAAGTGCAATATCATATCTCTAGTCAATTGCTCCAATTAACCCCTAATTGGTTGTCCTAGATCGTTCATCTTTTTTCAATTCTGAACAACCTTGTGATAAATCTAATTTCACGACAATTAAATTGCAAACAAACTTAATCGTAAGACAACTTAAATTAGAACAAACATTGACTTCAAGAATTTAACCCAAGAATCTCATAATCAAGAATTAGGGTTCAACCCTCATCCAAACAATAAAACTACTCACTATTAATTATATGAAAACTGAAATTCAACATAAAAATTCAATAACAAGAAAGGAAAGGGAAAGCTTAGGATTGAAATCAAAGTTGCAATTGAAATGCATAACGTCTTCCAAGCTCATCTTTCGAGTCGCCAAGTTGAAGATCGAAATCTTGAAATTGATTCTTCAATTCTTAAAATCCAAGAAGTAAAAATTGCAAAAATCTAAAGAGTGTTTAACTAATTGAATGTATAAAAGTCGAAATCTAAAGAATTATCTAACTTAATCTACTCCTAACTATATAATCCTAACCCTAATTGATCCTAATCTATCTATTATTCTCTATCTAAATATATATATATATATATATTACAAATAGCTGCAGGAAAACCTCTTATATAGAGGTGAAAATTATAAGAAAACAGAGTTTGAATTGGATTAAACTACCCTCTAACCACCTACCAGTCGGGACCTACCGCCGACGGTAGGTGGAACCCTACCGTCCATGGTAGGGTTCTGTCCTGCCAACCGTTTATGTGCCAGGGACCTACTATTGATGGTAGGTTAGCCTACCTCGCGCGGTAGGTCTGCCTTGTCACTGCCGACGGCTCTGTTTTTGTCGTTTTTGCTTTGTTTTCGTTTCTTTTCATCGTTTTCTCTTCCAGAGGGCACCTAATACAATAATAAGGGATATTAAGCTAAAAATATATAATTTTACCTATTAAAAACACTGAAAACAATGAAATTAATATATAGGTAATATAGATAATTATGCATATATCAAGCTGCATCAGGAAGTTCAGCTATAGTAAGAAAGGTTCAAAGATTTTGATGAAAAAACAGAGCTTGGATGATGATAAAAACCATAACCCTTCTCTTATTATAAAATGAAATTAAGATTTTTTAAACAATTAAATTCAGAGTATTTATGATTACAACAAATTCCAACCGCTGCATCTACTGCAGTAATTTTGAATCGATGTCTTTCAAACTTCTGACACCTATATATGGCCAGTTGCATAGTGATCTATTTATCGTGTTAATGTGTTTATCAAGCTCACCAATTCACTGACGTGTTTATTGGAATACCACGTCATGCCATCAACTTGGATAAATTGGAACGTCATGGCTCACAAACTTAAATGATGCATAAAAACTTCATATA
The DNA here is from genome assembly GCA_028651295.1 of Catharanthus roseus. Lineage (NCBI taxonomy): Eukaryota > Viridiplantae > Streptophyta > Magnoliopsida > Gentianales > Apocynaceae > Catharanthus > Catharanthus roseus. Next base: position 26,012,947 of record JAPQWS010000153.1, on the reverse strand, counting down.
TACGGCGAGGTCGTGGATTACAAGCCAAGGTCGCATGGATGATCCATGTTTATTGTAATGTCCAGATTTTTCATTTGTGAGGCCTGAAAAAGACAGCATTTTGAAACAATGGTCTTGTTCCAAAATTTATAATTTCGCTACTACTGAAGCCAAAACGCTATGAAAATTATGCTTGCTTTATAAATGCTGACATCATCTTAGAAAAGTCTTTAAAATAATAACTCCACCTCACCAAGAGTTTACATATTGAAGGACGTGTTTCACACTGCTGCATATTGGATTAAGATGTGATGCTTCAGTTCCAAACTTCTGACACATATATATTTAGTCGTTGACCTATTCGATCATAATTGCAAGTTGATTTTGGGGAATCATAAATTGAGCTCTCTAGGTTAGGAATTTAACCCTTAATCGAATTATCTAGAAGTTAACCCACTATAGCCATGGCTTCCTCTTCATCATCAAACTCAGACAAAATCATCCTCAAGAGTAGCGACGGCAAGACATTCGAGGTAAACGAGACAGTGGCCCGTCAATCTATCATGGTCAAACATATAATGGAGGAACCATATATCGGCAGGGACCCTATTCTCATCACATATGTTTAAGGTGAAATCCTTGTGAAGATCATCGAGAACTACAAGTATGCCATTTGTTTAGTAGCCTCTGGCGAGCTAAAATCTTTTGCTGCCCAACTCGTGAATGACGACGAGCCAACCTTACACGGCTTGTTACTTGCTATAGATTATTTGGCTATAAATGGGCTTTTGTACCTTTCTTGTAAATCTATTGTGGATAAGATAAGCCGTGATGATCCGTAGCACATCCGCAAGTTGTTCAACACAAAGCCGGATTTTACCCAAAATAAGGAGGCAGAGATCCGAAGAGAGAATCCTAGGGCTTTCAACACAACTAGCATGATTTCGTCTAAGAAATTGTAGACTTGAATCGATAGATCATTTAGTTTTCAGCAAATGTAGTTTAAGTTGTTTGTTATAGTTTTAACAATATGTGCTTGTTGATATTGTTTACTGTTCCTGTGTTAAATTAGATTTGCTCTTTTGTTGTGTTGGATTTGTTTACTGTAACATTTTGTTGTGTGTGTTTTAAAAACTAAATATTACAAAACGAACACAACGGTTACAAACATAACACGGGAATGATAAAAAGCACCCATTGAGATGAAGATGCACACATTGAGATGAAGATGCACCGGATGCACCTATTGCATTTAAGAAGCATCACTTCGATTACTGTACTTTTATCATTTAATGGATTAATTTTGAGCGGATTAGGTTGCAAGTGTTCATGTTGCATGTTAATTGATTAATTCAGCTCTCGCAAAGAAGTAAAAGTCGAGCTGGATTAACACCTGTTGCTTTATAATTGAGCTAGGATTAACACCCGTTACATGACATAGCCAAAATAAAAGAGTCCATATAAAGTATTAATCTTATCTATTACAAAGTCCCCCCATCATTCAAAATCCCACCCAGTGAACAAAAGACTATCACATGCCCTGTATTCACCTTAGAGGTTTCCAGTCCACCTAGACACAGTAAATAAGCATGGCACATGTATCTACAGCTTCTACATTGACTCTAGATCGATTAATGTTCCATTTAGATATCACATAGAAGTAAAAGAAGAAGTCTAGGCATTGTGGATGGAAATGTAAGTAGTAAATACTGCGGAAAATAGCACCATTATCCACTGTCATCGGATGGCTGACACGAAATAGCTGCTCATAGTAAAGAGCGTAGGGACCTTCAAACAAGGTCAGGTATATGTACAACAAGTTGCAGAATGTCATGCAGTTGGTATTGTTTTGGTAACAATACTGGACAACCAAGCTCAAGCACACCACAATAAATGTGATATCACTACCATAATTGTAGTAAGCTCGTAATTGGCAGATCATCCCACCTAACTCTTTTCACAACCATCTACACATAGGAGCACGACCAGCATCTGGAAATTTATCCATAGGGCCCACCTAATTCTCTTCATAACTATCTATATATGGGAGCACGAGCAGGATCTTGAAATTTAATCATGGGTAGAAAGTTTAAAAGTATATAAAAAATGCTAAATTTGGGAGCACAAGGCACTTGTCACATTTAAGTAGTGCCGCTTCAGCTTGCAAATCCCATCCATATTGCATTTAAAGTCATTTTTATGGGATAGGTTTCATATTTTATCATTGCGTGTTAATTTAGCTACCGTTTCACCATTGTATGTTAATCGATTCATATTTTACCATTGAGTGTTAATTTAGCTCACCATTTTACCGTTGCATGTTAAACTTCAGTTGTAAGATATTAAATCTATCATATCATATTCAATGCACTGAATGTGACACGGTTGGGCTTTTTTACCCGAGGCGATGCTTCTTTAAACCGAACTATATGACTATTTTTTTGCCCCACTGTGAACATTCGAGTTGTATATATCTTTACTCTGTGGCGAGCTAGCCATTATATGGAATTACTAAATTATATATCGGCACTTATACTTCCAAAAGGTCTCCACCAAAGTACGATGAGCTCTCGAGCTAGCTCTCAGAAAAGTGAGTGTGAATATATCCTTCATATTGTTGACTCTATCATCAATCTGCCACTATATATGATGATGATAATGCATTTGGGCTGTCTAACTAATGCGGAAGAGTGAAAATTGTTTCATTTTTGGAGGGAAATATTTTGGAGCGAAATTTTTTGTAGGAAAATTAAGAGGGAAATAAATTGAAGAGTAGTTTTTTTACTCATGAAATTAATAATTAACATTATAATATATCATATTAATGACTTAAAAATGTATTTTTGTGATCATATCAAGTATGTCATTAACGCAAATAACTCATTCATGTGTGTATATAAGCCTCATAGAAGGATATATAATCCTTTATTTTTTTTTTTTTGCATAATCACGTAGTATCATGTTATATTTAACAAATCATTTAGAAATAACTTGCATGACGAGTACTTATATTAAAATAATCATATTATAATTTATTTTACTTAATAACGTACTGTTATTATTTTATTCAACATATCGTTAATGATTTCAGAAAAAAAAAATATCCTTAATATAACAACTCATATTAATGTGTATAATATATACTAATAAATTCTTATTAACATTATACATCATATATATTGGCTAAAAAATACAATACATCATATAATCATTAATTTCATTTTATAACGTAATATTATGATCATAATAGCTCATTAATGAAAAAAAAACATATTAATGTGCATAATATATACTAAATTAGTTGTTATTAACATAATAGCTCATATAATCATATCTTCCACTTTATAACGTAATATTATGATCATTTTTAGCACGCCCATTAATGAAATAAATCATATTAATTACAAATTATAGCTATATGGTTCTTTCCCGATTCTGATTGGTAACCGACCGATTATATGATAGACGGTAAATCCATTATGATTTGCTATTTCCTAAGGATGACATATGCTGGAAACGATTTCGTTCAGTAAAATGGTTCAATGGGGAAAATCAGTTATCAAAAAGTTTCGGTATTGGTAACAAGAAGAGTTACTCATCGGTAAACGATAATGTTAATTAGTCTGTTACCGTACTGTTACAATTCCTAATTATTAACATAATACATCATATGATCATATGATCATAAAATACTATAATACAATATAGTATTTTATAATTATCTACAGTGTGTCATTAATGAAATTAATTAATATTAATATGTATCATATATATATATATATATTAATTAGAGATAGTTATTGAAACACAAACTTAAACTATAGTTAACCAAGTGGCTAGTAAAAATCTAGAAAAAGGCTTCTCTCCTCAACTTTTACTGCATCAAATCAACTTCTTTACTTATGTTGTACTATGCCTACAACTCTATAACTCATGATTTAATTTGAGCCCTAATGCCTAATCTCAACAAATTCAATACTACTACTTTCCTCCCCTTATCCTGCTCCCCTAAGTACTTTCAACTCCATCAAGAAAGAGATAAATGGCCATCAACAAAGGTTGCCAAAGCTCATCCTCATCTACACTATCCATCTGAACTCACAATCAATTCCTTATTGAATATTCGTGTGGGTTTTCAGCTCCAATGCTGACTTCAAATACATCCAAGACAAGAGGAAGAAAGTTTTTTTTTATGTACCAATTCAAGGTACAATTTTTCATTGGACATTTCAATTTATGTCCTTTAGGTTGATTATAACTACAGAAATTTTAAGTTACCTAGTAGTAATGTCCTTTTTTATTGGGATCTCAGAGATCATTTGGGTTTTTCAAATGGTCAGATGAGGCTTGCACTGTTGTTGATAATAATCCTTCAAATATAGTGGATAATAAACTTAAGCTTGTTGAAATGGAGAGAGAAATTGCTAAAATTAAGGTTGATTACAAAAGAATGAAGAATTATATTGAAGACATTATCAACAAATATATTTTTATCTAGATTTCTGCTTGCAAAACATTGGACATCACCAACAAAAGAATCATACAACTCGGTCATTCACTTTAGATAGAAAAATAGTTTGCCGTTCCCAAGGAAAAGACCCATATAGGTCGGTTAGCTCGGTGTCCAGAAGTTAATGTTCATATCCAAGTAACAGAACGCAATCATGGAACTAATGTAACAAGTATAATTGCCGATATATAATTTAGTAACTCCAAATAAGGCCAGATCGCCCAGAGGGAAAAAAACCATAAAACACGGACATGCACTGTGGATGAAAAGTAGTCAGACATCTCGACCAATTCGATGCCAAGGAAAAGACTCATATTGTTAGTCCATGTTAACATGCAAGTTACGGAAATCAATCATGGTATTAATGTAACAAGTATAAGTGTCGGTTTATTTAAATAAATGAACTAAATAAATATTAGTTAGTAAAAAATTGTTACAATATGAGTTCTTGAATATAGTATAACTTATAGTCCTAAACTTAAATCAACAGTCACTTCATTATCCTCTTCAAATGCAAGTTGTGTCATTAGAGTACTATGAGAAGAAACTGAACTTAAGCTTTAACATTAGGAACCTAATACGAACATATAACATAGAGTTAGATTATGATTGCAACAGACCCGTAAGAAAGCATTTCAAATTATCAAAAAATACCTGCTTGGACACCTCTTTTGTTGCGCCCAAAATTCCTGCTTGAATTCATTCTCCTATCTTCTTGGTAAGAATTAGAATTCCTAATAGCAGCTCGCCTCCTACTATTTCTGTGGACACCAATTTTATTGTTAGACCTTAAACCATTTAATCGAGGTCTTCCCCAAGGAACTGACACTTGAGGATCAAGAATTCCTCTGTCCTCTCCCTCAGAGCTATCACTTGTGGGAGTTGCAAGTGCTATATCTCACAGTTTCATTAAAAGCTTTCTTGACATCTTTCGCATTCTCAAACTCATTGGTCATGTAGGGATATCCTTCATCGAAGAAAATCTTCGAGCGCCTACAGTGTACATCTTTCCTCTATCTTTTAAGTACATACCTTTCTGGAAATCTGTTTACTGTCTTAATTGAATCAACCTTAATTATGTGAGCACACAACAACCCACTCCTCTCAAACAGTCTACAATTTCAGTTCAAAAACATCCCTCCCCTTGTACAAAATGGTGTACACAAACTCTTTCACATACAAGTTATTCACCAAAGCACTCTCCATTATTTTTAACTTCTCAATCTCTTCTTTGACTATATTATGTTCCTTAAATACAATTTTCCTATTATCATCTCTGACCAAATGATTAAAGTACTATAGCTTCTTGATTTGACCTTGAAAATTTTCAAACAACTCGTTAGTGTAGCATCTCGGAATTGCCTCTCCCAATCATAGAAGATAACCATTCTCACCGAAATATTGCTCGATATGTGATCGACATACACTTTTTTCTCCACCTTATGCATGATTACAATCTTATATTACTATACAAACTATTTAAGAGTGCTAGTTGAACGGATATATCCATAAAAAAAGGCATGCATATGATCACTTCTCTGAATTGACACATCTCTGCCCAAAATATGTGATTCAAATACACCGGAGTCCAGTGTTCTCTCTCACTGTATTATTTAATCGGCCACTGTTTGTTTCAAGTCCATTGTTAGCAACAAACTGATTGCAATTAGTCTCAAACATTGATTTTGTCAAGCTGTCATAAACAAGAGATTTGAACTTCTTTCTTGCCTCACGAAACTACTCTCTTAAATCCTTAAATTTATCTAGCATTTTGTACATTATCTTCCAATTTAGTACCTCCAAATTGTTGTTGTCATAACTTCCTTAATTGCATTTCTCATGCTATCACAATGACCGGTCATAATTGCAGCAGATGCTTGACCTTTCATTGTTGCAAGTCAAGTACTGAAAAACTAAATATATATATCTCTATGTCCTCGTGAGCTAGGAGTGCTGAACCAAACAAAGCAGATTGACCTTGATAGTGGACTCGAACAATCGTCACAAACGACATCTCGTATCTGTTAACATGATATGTTGCACCAACACATACCACATCATTGAACTCTTCATGAGCTACTATACTTCAAGGGTGCACCCAAAAAATACTATTTAGCCTACCTTCATCATCCATGCATATCAAATGTAAGAAATCACTATTCTTCTGATACATTCTAATAAATATTCTATTTATGCAATCAGCATCGCAGCCCCAATTTTCAACCTTTTCAACTCTCAAGATAGTTCCTGGAACCTCTAGGTAGATATCCTAATTTGTCAGGTTCTCCAACTTGTACGTCCAAAATTCTCCAATCTTACTTGGCCTCACTCCAGCCATGTCGTGCATTTCCAGTTTCCTCTTCAAATTAGAATTTAGACTTCTATGAGTAAGCATAAGCCTGGATATAGATGGATATAATTCGTGATTGTATTGTTTCATAACCTTTGAGACTTGCCACATTCCATTATCTCTCAAAATTGCACAAATACAAGCAGCGCATTCTATCCTCTTTGACAACTTATAATTACTTTTTTTCTACATCTACCGTAACTAATAATTCGATATTTTCTGAGAGGACCGGTTCCTTTAGAACAAGATTTTTAGTGACACTAAGACCCTTAGTTTTTGTATACGTTTGATATGAATAAAAAAGCTCATCAATATTGAAGTATTTACCTATACTTATAGGTTCTTGCTCTGTTTCTCGTCCCGTTGCACTCTAAAGTTCTTCAGCATCATCCCTTCCTTCATGCTCTGTAAAATAAGTGGAATACATCAACTCCTTCTCATAGCTCACCTTCATCGTCGCTATCATAATTCGGCATCAGCTAGCCCTTGATTTAGAAATCTAATTTTCCTCCATTATAATTCACTCTCAAGTTGAAACACAATACTTGATGAGAGAATACCTAAATTCGAATTGTTTCTAAAAGTTATGATTTGCAAAATATTTGGTGTTTTTCATTTATTTTATACCCTTCTTTTAGCCAAAAAAAATAAAATAAAATGAATAAAATATTTAATCAATGTGCTCTTGCATGATTAATGTGTAAGAAAAGATCGCAATTCTGTACTTACAGTCAATTATCAATTGAGTACTTGAACTTTTAAAATTGACAATTAGGTATTTAATTTAACTTTCTTTAGAAAAGTTATGACATATCTGGAAAAAATTAACTGATCGTGTTTTTTACAAGTGATGAACTTATTTCCTTTAATACCTCTCCTAATAATATATTTCCGTTCATAACCATTAATTATTTTTTACTTTCTTAAAAGTTGAATACCAAAGAGCAAAGTTGGCTTGATGAGCTCAGATGAGGAAGCGGAAGCAAGAAAACCAATAATATCTTTCTTTTGATAAAATTTCCTCTGTTTGAAGAATAACTATGGAAGCACAATGCATTTGAAGAGAATTTTAAATAGTTGGTGTTTTTATTCATTATCGTTAAACTTTTTTTAATGAAAATTAAAAATAATTACCTGATTATCAATTTTAAATATTTAGATACTTAATTAACATTCAGATGAGTGCGTGGAACTTTTGGAATTAACCCTAATAATTAAAGAAGTGAGATAATGCGAGCTCTCCGCTAAAATCGGCTTTGGCTTGGTAAAATCCCGTTGTAAATATCCACAAGTAAAACAAAGGAAAGAAATTTTTTACTCAAGAGCGTTCTAGAATGAATAGAATCTTGGATATTATCAAGATCTTCCAAAGACTTGAGGCCCGAATTCAACCACGTCCACATTCCTTATATATATATATATATATTAGCATTACCGCCTCTCATCTTTTTCTTGTCTCCAGAGTTTATCAAGCGTGTTATTCTTTCGAATCATTCGCAATCCAAAACGGCAATGGCGGACAAGAAAGAGATGGAAGTTGTGAAAGGTTTGGACCTTCAAAGGTACATGGGAAGATGGTACGAAATTGCTTCATTTCCCTCAAGATTTCAGCCCAGAAACGGAACAAACACAAGAGCCACATATACATTGAACCCAGATGGTACGACAGTTCATGTCCTCAATGAAACTTGGTCTGATGGAAAAAGGGGTTCAATTGAAGGTACTGCTTATAAGGCTGATCCTAAAAGTGATGAGGCTAAGCTAAAAGTCAAATTTTATGTCCCTCCTTTCTTGCCTATCATTCCTGTTGTTGGGGATTATTGGGTTTTGTATATTGATAATGATTATCAGTATGCATTGATTGGTCAGCCCGCAAGGAGGTACCTTTGGGTATGTCTTTTTATCCCTTTCCTTTTTTCGTTTCTGTGAAAATTTTTGTCCTGTCTTTTTGTGCTTATTGTGTTGTTTAGTGTGTTTGAGCTTCTGTAACTCCCAATTGGTGTATGAAAATTGGGTATAATTCTGGGCTTTTCTGGGCTTCGGGGATTTCCGTATTACATGTTTGATTGGGTATAACTCTGCAGTACACAGAGCAATTGGTAAACAGAAAACCTGAAATCGGTTCTGTTTGATATTTTGATTTCAGAAGCTGGAGAGAGTTAAGTTGAATATGGATTTAACTTTCTTGAATCCCGTATGTAGATACAGATGAGAGAAAGGTGGGGGGGAAAACAGGGCCAAAAATTTTGATTGGGATTGTTTTTCTGATAGTATCTATCTGATTGAGCAGGTTGTAAATGTGGATGAATATTGAATAAGAATTCTTGAATTAATTGAAGTTTAGAACATTCTGCAGCAAAGGCACATTAAAATAATGAAGAATTGAGCACATTTGAATTAAGAATGTCAAATACTAGTACTAAGTGAAAGAGTTTATTACATTAAATGCTGCTAACGTACCAGTGATGGTCAAGATGTGCATTAAATTAATGAAAGTTCAGTTTCATGCTTCTTTCTTTAATTAAAAAAAAAAAAAAATTGTGTCAAATACTAGTACTAAGTGAAAGAGTTTATTACATTAAATGCTGCTAACGTACCAGTGATGGTCAAGATGTGCATTAAATTAATGAAAGTTCAGTTTCATGCTTCTTTCTTTAATAAAAAAAATTGTTTCATGCTCCTTTCTTTCTTGCAATTAAAGAGAAAGAGATAGTATTATCTTAAAGAACATATACATTACCAAGTTAGGTTCCATGTTGAAGAAAAGGTTCTCAACTCATGTTAAGAATCAGATGCTTTTGAGGATTTTTATGTTTCACCATCTAACAGACTTTACATTTACCTCTCTTATTTATTTCTCTCTTTTTCTCTATCTTTATCCTTATTATCTAATGATACCACACAATTTTTTCTTTAAAGTTTCTTTTTTTTTTTTTTAGAATATACATATGTAATCTTCAAATGAGTAGTTAGTTTAATATTTGACATTAGATGCTAGTTGTAATTATGATTGATATGGAGATATCATTCATCTTTGATATCCTTGGGTTATAAGATCTGCGGAAGCGGGAAGCTTTTATCCCTTTACTGGATTTATTAACTGGTAAGGCCGAAGGCTGTTCCCGTCTTTGATATCCTTGACGAGGGAGATGCCAACCATCTCTTCTCACCAACACCATCTTTGATATCCTTGAAGGCGTTAAAGAACAGATAAAATGAGTCTTTGTCTGATGTTTCTTTCCTGAACTGAACTGATCTGCTTCAAAAGTACAGAAGATGAAACAGATATGAATATTTGTTTGTGATTAGCATAACTTTATCTATATGTATTCTGATGTTCTTTTTTTCATCGCGGGGTGGGGTGGGGATCGAAACGATGTTGGTTCACAGATATTATGCAGGTCACCGCATATGGATGATGAAACATATAACATGCTTGTTGAAAAGGCCAAAGGTGAAGGTTATGATGTGAGCAAGCTGCACAAGACACCGCAGCCGGAACCTCCACCAGAAGATGCTCCTAAGGATACTAAAGGAGCTTGGTGGATCAAATCTCTTCTGGGAAAATGATCTGTGAACCAGTGAGAGGAGGGATATATTAGCAAATGCATTGTAATGGTAGTAGTAATCCTATTGTATTGAAATAAATGTGGTTTAGATCCTTCGAGGAGGAGGATTTCGCACTTGTAAAAAAGATGTTCTGGTTTCATGTGTCGTTGTATAGTATGAAAATAGTTTGTCTGTGGTGGTTTTGTGTACATTTTGGTGAGTTTTGTTTAAAATGTTAGTTGTTTCTTTGCCTTTTGCTGTGAAGCTTCTTGAATTTGAATACCTTTGTATAGAGTGGCCATTGTTATGAATGCCTGTTACGTGGATTTTGCTTTTTTTTTGGTTTAATTATACATGTTTGGTATTTATGGGTATTTGGTCTTTGATTATTTCAGATTCATATCTGCAGAGCACTGGGACTACTCGCTGTAGAGTTTGGTAAAGAACTTTCAACATGGTGTATTTTTTTGTAACTCCATTTTTTTATATCAGAGTTTGAAGTACATAAAAGATTATCTGAATATTAGAACTCTCGCTATATGTTGGTATAGTTTTTGATTAAGATCTTTTAATGCTATTAGGAAAACTGAATCTTAGGAACACTCGTGATATTCGTTAGCATGCCACACCTTGTGATGCTATTGAGTTTCGTATTTAGTAGCTTTTTTATCAACTACATCAAGTTCAGTTATTGAGTTTCTTGTATTTCGTTACTTTAGCCATCCTCTTATAAACCATCTCAAGTTATTGAGTTCGGTATCTTGTTTACTTGATTGCACCGGAATTATCTTGGGGCGAGGTTGGTTAGAAACACCTTATTAAGGTGCATGACAATGTCCAAGGGGAAGTGTCACCATTGTAGTTCTTATGACCTCTATGAATTATTTTTTTTTTAAGGAAAAAAGCAACACGTTTTATAATAAACTTTTTGAAAAACATAAATAAATCTAATGTTGTAAATATGATTTTTTTAAATACATTATTATATTATTAATTAAATTTATTTTCACATTTCTTCATAACCCTAAAAAAGGACAACCTTCCTCCAAATATGGTTCTAGCCCTCTGATGTCCACTGTCGGCGACGGCGCTTGCAGCTTCCTTTTAATGTACATTTTTTTATACAAATTATATAACACAATTTAATCTCATCTTCATATTCTGGTTTCCTCTACTATCTTTATTTTTAATTTTTTTAAGGATAAGAATCAAAGAGAAATGCAGGGTTTGGTCCTCATCCTGTTTAATTAGGCTTTGTGCCCACAGATAACGTCCTTGACTCTATCTTGAAGCCCATGGAAAAGGACCTTTGCAGTTTGCAGGAGATGTGACAGACTCATAGGTATTATATCGCTGCCATGCATTCCATTTATTTAGAGGTTGGCGGTGGAATTGGAAGATAGTGGTGGGAGTCGGTTTAAGCTTGGTAACAAGTGTCCTGCGAGGCTCTTTTCTTCTTTTTCATGATTTGTATCAAATTGGGAATGTCAAAACCACAGGCATCTCAATCCCTGTCGAGACAATTTTTTGCACACGTTTCAATTCAACTTCTCGAGGTTTGTAGGGTTTTGAATGTACTGTAGTAGATTACAAAATTTCTATTCCTTGATATTAGAGTTTTATTGGTGCACACAAAAAATTACTTTTCACATTGTATAAATTGAAATTTTTCATAAAATTTTTATCTTTAACCAGAGTAATAGATTAAAATAATGATATGTGTAATATTAGAAAGTCAACTTGATTTTAAAAATATTAAAAATAGATTATTATAGATTTTTATTAACAAAATCAATTAAAAGTGTGTGCCACGTTTGCCCTCCATAGACTTCAAATTTTCAAATTTTTATTGTAGAAAAATGTAAGGAGGTAAGCGGGTAAAACAAGATTAAGTACTTCTAATTATTAAATTAGTTGAACATCACATCAAGTTAAGATAATTGCATAAATATAGTTCCCAATCTATGTTTAAATGAGAAAAAAATTGCAGAATTATCGAAAAATTTCATTTGAAACCGTTTTTTTTTTTGACTTAGCAGAAAAATAAATGAATTTTAAAAATTAGAAGTAAGTGTGTAAAAATAGCATCAAGGAAGTTGGGGAACAGTAGATGATGGAGTACGAAAGCAAGTAGGTGTGAAAAAGATCGTTTTAACCTATCGTTTTGAAGACTTGAAGAAAAAAGTATTCTGACATTAAAAAGATATGATGAATTATAGAGAGTGTATTTTTTAATTTAACATTCGTCTTTAAAAAATAAATGAAATTTTGTATAAAGAAAGCTATATATGTACAACATAAATGTAAAAAGTAAAAAATATGAAAGATAATAAAATATGTGTATTGATTGGACTATATGTTGTTTTGGTTGAATTTGTGAAGAAATGAATAAATAATATGTTTATCTAGGGAAAACAAACAATCCAAAACACGTTAGTAAAATATGTAAAACAACATAAACAGTTTAAGAGGGAAATGTTTTTCAAAATAACACATGTTTTATTTAACATATGGTAATTGAAATACATATATAGAGGAACTATAATGTGTGTTTCACAAAGTAGAATGAAAAAGTTAAAAAACCACACTTGTTACTTAAAAAAAAATCCAAACATCGAAACTTTTTTCTCTTGCATAAATTTGTTATCCATAGAATTATGAAGTGCAACTAATTAATGTTTTCTTTCGATGCAAATAAATAACTGAGTAATCAGACAAAGAATTTGTATCCTTTGATTGCTTGATTAGGTAAGCCATTGAAGTCGACGGAAAAAGGTGTAATGGAAGATTGGTGTGGAAATGAGAACTTGAATAACATGTATTCGAGTGATTGGAAGGGGAAAGCTGTAATAGAAGATTGTGATGGAAATAGAAATTCGAAAGGTGATGAGAGAAGAAACAATAATGCAGTAGGAGGAGTGTAAGTTTGAAGATGGTGAAGAAAATAACGGAGGCCAAGTTGACGACCTTTCCGTGGAAGAAGTATTCAAAATGACATTTGAAAGCGAGGAAGGAGCCGAGTCCTTTTATAGTTTATGTAGTATGTTGGATTCGAGATCTGCAGATGATCTAATAGGAAGTTAAATGATGATGGAAGTGCGATCTATATAAAATGGGTATATCATAGGGAAGGATCTAGAGACAAGAGATGGTTGGATAAGGAGGAAGTAAGATAAAATGGTTAATTGAGTTAAGTGCAAAGCGTGTTTAAGGATAAAGTATGATCGAAAAAGAAAGCTGTATATTGTAAGGAAATTTGTGAAAGAACACAATCATCAAATGGCCACCCAAATGAAAGTGAGATTTCTAAGAGCACATAGGAACGTCCCAGATGCAGATATTGACCATGCCCATGCAATGCATATACTGGGGATGAGGACTAGATAAGTAATGAAGATATTTGTGCTACAAGTAGGTGATTATGAAAATGTTCTGTTTATCCAACAAGATTTGTACTGTAAATTGCACGTTGCAAGAAGAAAGAAGACTTTAGATGGTGATGCAGAATATGCCATTGCTTACTTATCTGCGAAACAGGCTGCGGACCCAATGTTCTTACAAGTATGTTGTCGATGAGGAGAATAAATTAGTTAGACTATTCATGGCTGATGTATTAGTGTTTGATACTACATATCGGTCCAGTGCTTATAGGAAGCCATTAGTGGTCTTCGCTAGGGTGGACAATCATTTCATGACTTGTGTATATGCTTATGCTTTGTTGTGAGATGAATCCGAAGAGACTTATAAGGGGGCATTACAAACCCTTTTAGAAGCAATGTGCAACAAAAAACCATGTTTTGTGGTAATTGAAGGTGATGCAGCTATGAGGAATACAATAAAGGACATTTTCCCATCATCTAGGCATCATTTGTGTGGTTGGCAGTTGATGCATAATGCTTCAATTAATGTGAAGTGCAAGGAGTTCAGAGGAGGTTGCACGACTAAGAAAATGATGACCAATAAGTTTGAGGCTGAATGGAGTCGGGTAGCAACGGGATATAGATTGCAAAGACATGCTTGGGTGCAGAAAATGTACAGGAGCAGAATATATGGTAGAGGCATATCTGAAGGGTAAATTCTTCACAGGATATGAGCTAATCAGAGATGAGAGAAAATGAATTCATTCTTCAATGCTTATTTGAACATGAAGATAGTATTTTATGAATTTGTTAAGAAATTCGACACCTCCTTGGAAACTCTGGAAATGAAAATGTAAAGGCAATATCAACTACAGAGAACACTTTGGTGCTACCGACCACAGAATTTGTGGCTTTGGAAATGAATGTGGCGGATGTTTACATAAGAATTGTTTAGGATGGTCCAAAAATAGTTGAGAAGACGAGGATTATACAACAAGACTGATGTTGTCAGGGGATTTAATACGATCACATACCATCTTAGGAAGTATAATGAACCAAATGCGTCATGGACTGTTGAATGCAAGACTGACTCCGGTTATATAGAGTGCACGTGCCAAAATTAGAGTCTAAGGGTATACCATATTGTTATTTATTCCAAGTTATGATACTGGAGCATATGACAAAAAGATTCTTGAAGCATGCATATACAAGAGGTGGACATAGGCAGCGGACATTGCTAGGAAATCAAGTTCATGTTCATCAATTTCATTAGAATTGTCTCAGTCTGCTAAGTTCAGCATGTTGCCCCGTATGTGTGATCAGCCTATTTTTTTACTATGCTTCTCAAGATTGAGAAGCATCCAAACAATTAATGGAAACAATCCAACGAGGGACAAAACACATGCAGCTATTATGGATATCAATGAGTAATAACAAAGGAGATCCTTTAATGAAAAATGGAAACATGAGACATTGGAGGGTTGAGGATCTAGAAGTTACTAAAGTAAAGGGTGATCGATCTGTTTAAAAATCAAAGAAACATAAAACACTGAAATGTGGTTCATGTGGGTGAGTAATTATTATGATAATGAAAATATTTTTAAGGATTATATATGCACTAAAGAAAATGAGTATGACATAAATTGACTAAACAATTTACTTTTGACATTTTGTAGGGCCACTGACGGACACAATAAGCACACATATTCCTGCAACTTGAACAAGGACATAGGGGAAGAAACAGTTCGCAACAGTGGTGCACGAAGAAGACTGGAACAATGAAATGTCGTTTGATGAAGATGTTGGTGGGAACTATGGGGTAGCAGAAGATCAGAACAATAAAATGTAGTTCGATTTGAATGAATTTCCTTCAAAAATATCGAATAATAATATTAATAATTATAACTACGACTATAAAAACTATAACTATAACTATGACTATTATTATGACTATAACTATGAACATATGCAAAGAAATAGGGAGATCTAACATTAATTGATATTATTGTAATTAAATTATTGATTAATGAGAGTAATTTGAACCTGCATTAGAACATTTGTGAAATTTCTATGGAATATGAGAGGAAATAGGCTTACTTATTAAGAAAAACATCCAAGAAGTGCAATGGTCTTATTCTGGTTTGGTTTAATGATTTTTTATAGTGGTTAGCCATAATATGGTGGCCCTTTTGAGTTTGCGGTTGGTCCTGTTAATTAGGTATGAAAACATGAGTTATTTAAAATTACACTTGAAACAGGTATCATAACAGAAATGTTAATAACTTAAACACCTGTGAGATACAATTAATAGCTGAGGATTGAAAAAGACACAGTAAAACTTACGAAGTACACATGTTAATTACTGTAATTTTGAATAGTTGTTGTAATTTGAACCTAGATTTGTAAAATTTCATTGAATGAGGCTAAATAAGCTTCGTTTGGAAAAAAATCAAGAAGAGTAATGGAAATATTGTGGTCGGGCTAATGAAGTGGTCATCCAGAACATGGTAGCAGTTTGAGTTTGTGGTTGGGCTTGTTAATTATTTATGCAAAAGTGAGTTATTTAAAATTACATATTAAACTGAATTCACCACAACTTTGTACATAACTTTTACATAAGTCACACATGAAATAAATCACAACACATAGCACAAACATGTTTTGTCCTCCAAGCAATACATACCCAAACACAGAATGCTCAATGAACATTTTCGAAATAAAATAAAACCATTTATTAGTGATGCGTATTTTGACATTATTTTCTTTCAGAAAACGGACACACCGTGGATACATTATATGAATTCTCATTATCGGCTCACCACTCATTTCTACATTTGATTATTCACCTCTCATTCTTGTTGCCATTCATCCATCCTCGTATCACCTTATACACATTTCGCAATCGGGTACTAATATAATATTACAAGATTTAAGCATAATCTAAATTTAACTAATTCTCATATATTATGAAATGATTTAATAAACTCAAAGTTACCTTGTAATAAATTCTCACCAAATAACTCACTCTCCTGAACTGTCTCCTCTACTTCCTCATTGAAGCCAATTCCCAACTGGCCCTCATTCTAATCATTAACACGCATTCCATGCGTCCCCAACTTATGTGCAATCCCATTTATAATGAAGTCTCAACATACCCCTTCCTACTTCAGTTATGAGATGATGAAAAATGCAACTAGGAAGGAAGTAAAAACATGAATAAATTGGATTCATTTGTGTGCCTATACTTACAATTCGACTGAAAAAGGGATCCACAAATTGTTGTATCATCGCACTAAATTGGTTAACCCTTCTGAACAACAAACAACTTAATTAAATTGTATTTAACAATTATAATTTCAACATAAAATAATCAATAGTTGCATATGTATATATATGTATATATACATATATATATTTATATACATATATAAGTATACATACATATTTACACATATATATATATATGAATATATATATATATATATTTATATATATGTATATATACGTACATATATTTATAAGTATATATATGTATATAAAATGTATATATGTATATATATGCATATATATATATACATATATACATATATATGTATTATATATGTGTATATATATGTATTATATAATATTTGCCATCGGGCAAACATTTGCTTAGAGACATCATGTTTAAAATCTTTATTAAACATAAATTTTGCTGCTTGGCAATCTGTTATAACAGTAAATTTCTGATTATATAAATCATCTTGAAATTTTAAAATACATTTTACAATAGCTAAGATTTCTGTAGCTATAGTGGCATAATTTCGTTGACTATCAGTCCATTTTCCAGAATGATATCTGACTAAATGTGATCTGTTATTAACAGGACAAATTTGGGTAAGAATACCCCCATAACCAAGATCAGAAGCATCAGTTTCTATTATTTTTTGCCAAGTAGGGTTGGCTAATACCAAACAAGGCAAAGAGGAAACTTTTGCTTTTATTTTCTTGACCATCTCAGTATGCTGAGAAGTCCAAGGTTTAGGCTTCTTCTTTAACCTATCGTATAAAATAGCTGTATCAGAAGAAAGATTTTGATAATAAGGCGAAATATAATTTAGACTGCCTAAGAATCGTTGCAATTGTGTTTTATCCAGAATTTCATCTGGAAATTTAGAAGCAAATTCTATACTTCGATTGATAGGAATAATTTTTCCCTTTTCAATGTTATGACCCAAAAATCGAATATTGGTTTGAAATAAAACCATTTTAGGTTTGGATATTACTAAACCATTTTGTATTACTAATTTCTTAAAAATATCTAAATGGTCAAAATGCTGTTGAACATTTTTAGAAAAGACTAAGATATCATCTATGTAGACTAATATAAAGTCACTGTATGGTATGAATATATCATTCATAATTTTCTGAAATTCAGAAGGGGCATTTTTCAATCCAAAAGGCATCACTTTCCATTCAAAGTGGCCTATAGGCACATTAAATGCAGTTTTATATTGGTCCTCTACAGCTATCTGAATTTGCCAATATCCTGATTTTAAATCAAATTTAGAAAATATTAACGCTTCATAGAGTCGATCCAATAAATCCTTTTTATTAGGAATAGGATGACGAATCCATTTTAAAACTTTATTAAGAGGTTTATAATTTATTACCAATCTTGGTATGCCTCTTTCTAATTCAGCATTTTTGTTAACATAAAATCCTGTACACGACCAGGGTGAGTTTGACTCTTTGATTAATTTTTTATTTAACAAAGAAGCAATTTCTTCTTTGCATAATTCTAAATATTTCGAATTCATTTGACAAGGTCTTGCCTTGGTAGGAATCTGACTTTCATCAAAGTCATCAATATAAGGAAGTTTAACTTCATGCTTCTTGCGATTCCAAAAAGCATTTGGATGATCATTACAAATTTCTACAGAAATATGATGTTGTAGCTTTTTAATTTTATCCTGTAATTTAGGATTTTGTAAAACTTCCTCTATAGTGGAAGAGTTAATTTCAAAATTTATAAAATTAATTTGCTTTTGTTTTCTTACAATGAAATCTTTGATTTCATTAACAAATCTTGTATTTGGTTCAGTTATGAACTGAAAAGAAACAGGTGTGTTATCAAAAGTACCTATAATACATTCAGTACCTATATAGGTAATAGGGAAAATTTTCTTTATGAAAGGAGTTCCAAGAATGACTTGGTTTGTAATATTCTTAGCTAATAAAAAGCTTTCAGGAATGCAAACTTTATTATTACAAATATATGCACGAGGTAGTTTGAAATTAATTTGTAATTTATCACCTCCAGCATGTCTTAAACTATGAGTTGTTTTTTGAAAATATTTTGTAGGAATTAATCCTTCCTGTATGACACTAATATCTGCACCAGTATCAATGAGGGCAGTAAATTCTTTTATTTCAGTTTTACTGATGAGTAAAGTAATTTTGACATAAAACTTGAATGATGTAATCATATCAAGCGTAGTTAAGAAATTTTCTTCGCCAATCTTATTAAGATTGTCAAAAAGATTTGGTGTTACCAAAGTATAGTCTTTTTTCATTTCTAAATTCGAAACTCTATTATCAAGATTTTGATTTAGTTGTTTTAATATATTAATTTCATCTTTAAGATGATTTATTTCTCCATATAAATCTTTTAGGGTAGTAGAAGATTTATGAGAATCCTCATATCTTTGTTTCATAAGTTTATAAACTTCTGTCATTGAATATGGATTATTATTCGGTATAAATTCTACTTCTTTCTTAGGAGGAGAAGTACTAGTTGATGGAATATCATCCAGATTTTCTATTATTCTAGACCTTAATTCTGGGTCTTTAATAGACTTTAAAAATTCTAAAATATGATTATTAGCTAAAACATTAATATCAGAATCCTGAAATTGAGATATTAATTTATAATAATCATTTTCTTCTTTTTCAGATTCACTGAATCCTTGTTTACAAGGACACATTTCTTCTTCTGTTCCAGAAGAAGAATCATAGATATGATCTATTTCGGAGACTGAATTTATTTCTTCAGACTCATCCGATTCTAAAAATAATTTTTCTAACGAATCTTTCAATTCTTCACTAATATTAAGATTATTAATCTTTTGTTTCATCCTACACTTATTAGCGTAGTGACCTATACGTTTACACTTATAACAGACAATATTACGTTTATCTTTCTTTCTGTCAAGTCTATCAGACTTTCTTTTAGCTTTTTTCTCTAGTTGAGCTTGAGAATATCTCTTTTTCTTTTTATGATAAAAGTCAGTTTTATTATTAGGAGAAGAGTTATGAACTTGTTTTCTTTGTGGTTGAATATCTAACCCAAATTGACTACAAAATTGGCCTAACTGATTTCTTTCAGTTAATCTTTGCCTTTTAATTTGTTGATTTAATTTGATTTCATTACATAAGGCTAAACCTTCAGATTTGCAAGTTGCTATGAGACTGCCATATGTATAACTTTCATAAGGAATAGAGATTTGATCTTTCCTAAGAGTTTTTCTTACTCTTTCAGCAAATAATGGAGGTAATCCATCAATAAATTTGGATTTCCAATGAGAGCTATTACTCTCAGGTAATTCCATAACCCTATTAAGAAATAGGTCTTTATACCATCGCCAATCTGTAAGTGTTTTACACCTAGTATTTTGTAATAACGTTCTATTAGTCTCATTATTATCCGAAATTCTTCCGGTAAAATGTTCTAATATGGTTACAATCAGTGTATAAACTGCTTGTTCACTAGTATTACCATTATCTTCTTGTTTAAGCGTATGATAAATGGTTTCTTTCTCCTGATGAGAAAGATAATGATCCCACCAACCTTTTAGTTGGCTAGTAAATCCTGCAACTATCATTTTTGCAATATTACTGTCACTATTGCCAATCAGCTTACTGACTGTACTATACATAAGCATTCTATGTGTAAGATTATAAATCTGTTTTTCGGTATAACCATCTATATTCCATTCATAAATGCTTTTCCCATTATAACTGTGATTATTAATATATTCCTGTTCTTCATGTAGAATATCTACTGGAGAGGGTCGTCTATAATAATTTATTCTTTGTGTAGGTCTATCAGCAAATTTATATAACTTATGAAGTTCATCCTGAATAATAGGCTTATAATCTTTAGTTTCTGATAATTTATCAGAAAATTCATTTTCTAAAGTATTAATATTTAATTTTTTAAAATTTTGATCTAGCATCTCTTCTAGATCTGACATTTTTTTTAATTTATAATTATAAATTTCAGGAGGAGGCTGCAAAGGTGGAGCAGATATAACTTCTTTAGTTCCTGAAACATCTGATGAAGATGTATCAATTTTATCAAGTTTTTGTACTAAAACATCAATTCTCTTATGAAGAGAGAGAATTTGTTCGCCTAATACATTTAAACAAATGTTTGTATAATTCTGTTGTTCTATAAGTTTATTAATTTGTTTTACAGTGATATGTAATGTATCATGTTCAAAAAGTTTCACAAATGCTGTAAAACTAACAATATGATTGTCCTTTTCTAAATGGAAAGGTTGTTGAGGAGGCCAAACTCCCTTAATGATATTACCATTTAAAAGTTTATAATCTCTTTCTAAAACAGAAATATATGGTTCAATATATTTATCTACGAACCATGGCACGAATGGAAATAAAATATTATGCATAGATAAACATTTATAAAATTCTTCAGAAATATAATATTTCAGAGTATCATCAAAATTAGAGAAAAACCACTTTCTAAATGGTTCCCATCTAGGTAAATTAAATTCATTTTTAATTTTTTGCCTGGCTTCAGATCCAGGTCTAAAATCAATTTTTTGTATATTATTCATAAAGAAAAATTCATTTCAGATTCGGTTATTTCCGGATCTTTGTTATAAACTCCTTTAACAATATTTTCTTTTGTTTTTAAAACTTTTTCTACATGATTATTATGTTCATCACGCTCACTTACCTGGGAAGTAGAAACCCTGTAAGGCATATAATCTTTATCTTCTAACAAAGGTGAAATATAAGATCTTTCAGATCTGGTAGAATATGTTCTAGGAATATTTCCTATCCGAGAAGAACTAGGATCCATCTGGATATAAACGATTCCTTCTGGAGTTTGTTCAATATGATCAATATTATGTTCAGTTTTTGACTGGATATAACCAGTTTTTTCTAATCTCCATTGAGGCGGCATAGGGATTTCATCCCATTTAATAATTCTTCTTGTAGATATCTTAGATCTATTAAAATTGGTTTCTATTAAAACAGTTTCATTTATCTTTTTATCCATTAATTTACAATTAGGATTTAAGGTAAATAATGGTTTATAATAAATTCTATAACAAATACAGATCAGTTCAGATCCAGCCATATAATGATAGCCATGAGTCTTAACATTTAATGTTAAAGTGTCAAAGATATTGACATCACTTAAAGAAAGTGAAAGATTAGGATAAACATTAAAATATACTGGTCCATGCGCCAGACTAGATTGGATCACACCTATAAGTGATTGTTTCCAATTTAGATTTCTTGCATCTCTTAAGCATGCAATAAAACTTTCAGGTAAACCCTCTAAAGTAAGAGGTTTGAATGCAATCTGCACCAGTCCAATATGAATGAACTTATATAAATCTTTATATTTAAGTATATCATTTAATGATAATAATTTAATCTCAGTTTCTTCATTATCTAAAGAGACTGATTCTTCAGTAGTTTTAACTACTTGTTTCAAACCCAATTTTTCAAAGGTTCCTAACTGATAAACAGTTTTTAAATCAACCCTTGGAATAGTCCACTTATTAAGTGCTTCCAGGTTTTCAGGAATATCCATTTCTTGTTTAGAAACATTTTTAATGTTCCTTTTTTCTTTCAATAAATTCATTAGAATTTAAGGCAGGAAAGTCCTGTTAAACTATGAATAACATATATATCATAGCAATTACATGGCTCTGATACCAAATGAGGTCCGAATGTAGCCGGATAGGAGTCCATGCAATAACTTAGAATTTCAAGGTATATTTCACATGAACTCTAAAACCGTCAACCGACTTAGCCAAGAATAAAACCGGGATCAACGCCTTTACATCGCCTTAACTCAACGGCTTTCAACAGGCTAACCCTTATTCTTTGCATAAGTAAGGCCAGTTCTAAGTTCATAACCCAAACTCTAAGTTATGGCATAAACTGCTATCCATTCGGACAAAACAAGGATCTTAACAACATAATTGGCTAGATATATAGTAATCCATAGTTTAACATGAAATGATTTAGCCTGCCATTAGGCTAAATAAATTAAAAGAAACAGAGAATAGGAATAAAGAATTACCAGGGATGTAAGAAAGAAACTTCAAACTTCTTCTTATTGATGAAAGAAAATGTATACAAGGAGGGGAGAGAGAACTAGAAAGCTAGAGAGAGAGATTTCTAGTGGTGTATCTAGTAGTGTGTCCAACTTATGAAGAGTTGGCTTCCTTTTATAGGCAAGGAAGTCGGACACCACTCCATTTCTATGCTATTACATAAAAGGATTTGAAATCCGAATATTACTATTCCCTATCATGGAGTAACTATTACATGGTCCTACAAGGACAATAATGCAATATGTTGGTGATGAGGTTGGGCTTCCTGCACATGGGTGCCTTCAGCTTTTACTTTAGTGCCTTTTGTGCAGCTTCTTCCATCTCTTGGACCATCCGGTCAATGTCCTCTTCATTGAGAGTCTCAGCATCCATATTATCATTTCATTGGGGTCTTGAGATTCCCCAGCTAAACAATCATCATGAGACGAGCCTGCCATAGAAATGTCAGTCTTGTCTTCTGGGAGCAAAGTGTTGAGAAGCTCCTTCTTGAATTGTAGTAAATAAGATTTAATTAAATCTTCTTTTGGTATAACCTCTTTCTGTAATCGTAGCATAGACGATAATTGACTAAATGGGCTGGTATTTTTGAAATCACCAGATTCTTTCTTCTGTTTGTATGACAAAATTTTTTGCTGGATATCATCCAAAATATTTTGACCATTAATAGTTTTGGTCTCTGGGTCAATTTTTGTTAATCTATCCCAGAACCTGCTATGAGTAGCTCTTCTGAGACATGGCATATTGTGTTGGGTATAACCCACTTCAGGTGTCCATTTCCATACCCATGGTATGGAGAATTCTATGAAGAATAACATAGAAGCTATATCTTCTGAATCAAGATCTAAACTGATATAATCAGCGACCTTTGGTGATATATTAATCCATTCAGCATATAAACCTTTGAATTTCTCTGGAAGTATTTTTCCTGATGTACCATATGAAGTCCACCATGTAAAAAACCAATTTGGTATGGGATTGTTATAAACATGTCCACAAATTTTAATTAACCAAGTATGCTTCTTGGTGGGATTTTCATATAAAAGTGCTTTATGAAAAGCATCCACATAATCCCAATAATTGTATTTAATGGTGAATTTAGTACCAGGAACTATGAATTCCTTTTCGCGCAAAGGAGAAATTCCCCATTCTTCAATAGATATGATCTTTTTGATTATGATCTTGCTAAAATTATAAATTGTCCCTGTTTTAGCACCACCAGGGTAGAAATGTGTAATTTCACAAAATGTTTCTTTTAAAACATTTTCATAGTATTGACGCTGTTTGTATGACGTAGCGGCATAGGATGCCACATCAAGGTATCTGTTAATTAACAGCCATGGATTCTCTTTCCATTGGAGATCCTTATGTTCCAAATGACATATGATGTCCTTCTCCTTATGAGTATAATAAGAAGGTGTATGATCTTCTTCTGTTTCGGCTAAAGCCTGAGCATATGATGATGATGATGATGAGGTTTCACCTGGTTGTTGCTGTGTAGCACGCAACTGTTGTTTGAAGGCTGCATATAACTCTGCTTCATTTGCAGGAATTTGAGTCAAATTTTTGCCAACAAGAGTTTTGTTGCCATGTTGTATTACAACATTTTTGTCTTTTGGCTGAGAGGTATTACCTCTGCCTCGGCCACCACGACCACGATAGTTATTGCCTCGTCCCTGCATGCTGCAAATATTCACGAGTTAAAAAGTCAGGAAGATTATTATCTTGACCTTTTTTATAAATAATATCAAAATCAAATGGTGCTAAATAATAAAATGTATATATGTATATATATGCATATATATATATACATATATACATATATATGTATTATATATATGTGTATATATATGTATTATATATATAATATATGTATTATATATGTGTATATGTAATACATATATATGTCTATATATATGTATAACCTAAATATTAGCTAGAAAACTCTCCCTCTCTCTTTGTAAAAATTCTCAATCAATAAGAAGTTTGAAGTTTTCTTTCTCATTCTCCCTGGTAAGTTTTAAAAGCTTTCTTATCTTAGTTTCTTATTATAAGTTTTTATAATTTACTGTTATTAGATTTAGCCTAATGGCAGGCTAAATCTTTCCATGTTAAACTATGCAATCATATATATCATCGTAACTATGTTGTGAATATCCTATTTTGTCTGGTTGTATAGTCTAATGTAGGAATTCAAGGTTTGGGTTAGGAGATCTGGAACTGGCTACAATTATTAAAAGATAAGGGTTAGCCTGTTTAAAGCCGTTGTGAAGGCGTGTTAAGGCATTGATCCCGGTTTCATCTTTTGCTAATTGTGCTGATGGATCTGGATCCCCTGTAAAATTTGGACCTTATAACCTAGATTCTTACATGGAGGAGATCTGGAAGTGGCCACAATTATTAAAAGATGAGGGCTAGCCTGTTTAAAGCCATTGTGAAGGCGTGTTAAGGCATTGATCCCGGTTTCATCTTTTGCTAATTGTGCTGACGGATCTGGATCCCCTGTAAAATTTGGACCTTATAACCTGGGTTCTTACATGGATGACTACCACCGGACCTAATATGGTATCAGAGCCATGTAGATATGTGATATATATGATCCATATTTTAACATGAAATCATTAAATTCAAATGAATTTATTACGAAAAGACAAAAGAAAAATTAAAAATACTCGTAAACAAGAAATGGATATTCCTGATAAATTGGAAGAACTTAATAAGTGGACAATCCCTAGGATTGAATTAAAAACTGTATATCAGTTAGGTACTTTTGAGAAATTAGGTTTAAAACAAGTAGTAAAAACTACTGAAGAATCAGTTTCATTAGATGATGAAGAAACTGAAATTAAACTATTGACTTATCATGACATAAATCGTTATAAAGATTTATATAAATTTATCCATATTGGATTAGTACAAATTGCATTCAAACCTTTAACATTAGAAGGTTTACCAGAAAGTTTTATTGCATGTCTGCGAGATGCAAGAAACCTCAACTGGAAACAATCACTGATAGGTGTGATTCAATCAAGTCTGGCACATGGCCCTGTTTATTTTAATGTTTATCCTAATCTTTCCTTATCTTTAAGTGATATAAATATCATTGATGCTTTAACATTAAATATTAAAACCCATGGATATAATTATGTTTCTGGATCAGAACTCATCTGTATATGTTATAGAATTTATTATAAACCATTATTTACATTAAATCCTAATTGTAAATTAATGGACAAACAAATAAATGAAACGGTTTTAATTGAAACAAATTTTAATAGATCTAAAATTTCTACTAGAAGAATTATAAAATGGGATGAAATCCCTATGCCTCAACAATGGAAACTTGAAAGAACTAGTCATATCCAGTCTAACACTGAATATAATATTGATCATATTGAGCAAACTCCTGAAGGTATTGTTTATATACATATGGATAGTATTCCATCTAGATCCGGTCATATTCCAAGATCTTATTCTACTAGATCTGAACATTCTTTTATTTCACCTCTAATAGAGGGATGGGATAATGTTCACTACAGAATTTCTACTTCCCAGGTAAGTGAACGTGACGAGAATAATCATCATATAGAAAAATTATTTAAAAATAAAGAAAATATTGTAAAAGGTGTTTATAACACTAAAGATGCTGAAATAACCGAATCTGAAATGAATTTTTCATTATGAATAAACCCATGATTGATTTTAGCCCTGGATCTTTGGTCAGGCAAAAAGTTAAAACAGAATTTAATTTACCAAGGTGGGAACCATTTAGAAAGTGGTTTTTCCCTAATTTTGATGAAAAATTAAGAAATCATATTTCTGATGAATTTTATAAATTTCTATCATATCATAATATTTTATTTCCTTCTGTTCCATGGTTTATGTCTAATTATATTGAGCCTTATATTTCTGTGCTAGAAAGAGATTATAAGCTTTTGAATGGAAATATTATAAAAGGAATATTTCCTCCTCAACAATCCTTTTATATGGAAAAGGAAAATAATATAGTAAGTTTTACAGTCTTTTCAAAATTATTTGAAGGTGATACCTTAACTATAACTGTAAAATAGATAAATCAAATAATAGAACAAAGAATTATACAAACATTCATTTAAATGTTTTAGGAGAACAGATTATAGCCCTCCATAAACGAATAGATACATTACTACAAAAATTAAAAAAATCTAATATAGATTCTTTGGGGAAAAAAGAAATTATAGCCACCCTAACACTTCAGCCTCCTCCTGAAATAAAAAATTATAAATTAAAGACAATGTCAGACCTTGAAATGCTAATACATAATAAATTTAAACAATTAAAAATGAATACCTTAGAAAATGAATTTTCAGGCAAATTAGAAGAAACTAAGGATTATAAAACAATCATAAATGATGAAATTAATAAATTAAATAAATTTGCTGATAGAACAACTCAAAGAATACATTTTTATAATCGACCTTCTCCTGTAGATATTCTACATGAAGAACAAGAATACATAGGTAATAATAGTTACAATAGAAAATGTATTTATGAATGGAATTTAGATGGTTATACAGAAAAACAAATTTACAATTTGGCTCATAGAATGCTAATGTATAGTACCATAAGTAAAACAATTGGTAATAGTGATAGTAATATAGCAAAAATGATAGTTGCAGGATTTACTGGACAACTAAAAGGTTGGTGGGATAATTATTTATCTCCACAAAATAAAGATGAAATTCTTAAAAATATAAAACAAGAAGGAAATCAAATAATTGAAAATTCAGTTTATGCACTAGTAGTCACCATATTAGAACATTTCACAGGACGAATATCTGATAATAGTGAAAATATTCGTACCTTATTACAGAACTTAAGATGTAAAACACTATCTGATTTTAGATGGTACAAAGATGCTTTTCTTAATAGAGTTATGGAATTACCAGAGAGTAATAGTATACATTGGAAGTCAAAATTTATAGATGGACTACCCAATTTATTTGCCGAAAGAGTAAAAAAAACTCTTAGGAAGGATAGAATGACTATTCCTTATGAAAGTTATACTTATGAAAACCTCATAGGTACTTGTGTACAAGAGGGTCTAGCCCTATGTAATGAAATAAAATTAAATCAACAAATTAAAAGACAAAGACTAACAGAAAGAAGGCAATTAGGCCAATTCTGTAGCCAATTTGGGATGGAAATTCCATCAGAGAAAAAAATAGTACACAATTATAGAAAAGATGATAAATATGTTAAAAAGAAAAAGAGAAAATATTCTCAAGAAAAATTAGCCAAAAAATTGAAAAGAAAATCTGATAGATTAGAAAAAAGAAAAGATAAAAATAATATTGTGTGTTACAAATGTAAGCGAATAGGACATTACGCTAATAAATGTAAAATGAAGAAGAAGATTAATAGTTTGGATATTAGTCAAGAATTAAAAGATTCTTCAGAAAAATTATTTATCAAATCTGATGAATTTGAAGGTACTACTTCAGAATCAGAAATTGATCAGCTAACTAGTCATTCTGAAACTTCAGAAGATAACACATGTTGCATTCGTTGTAGAAAGGAAAATAGTCCTCATAAAGATGATAATGAAGATGATTATTATAAAATAATATCTCAATTTAGAGATTCCGATATTAATGTTTTAAGTGATAATAACATCCTAGAATTCTTGAAATTAATAAAAGATCAAGAATTAAGGTCTAGAATAATTGAACAAGTAGATAATATTCCCTCTTCTAGTAATAATACAGAAGACTTAGAGTTGATAGTAAATAATAATCCTTATACTATGTCAGAGGTTTATAAAATAATGAAACAAAAGAATAATAATTCTAAAAAATCTCCTAGTACAATAAATAATTTACATGAAGAAATTAATACGCTTAAGAATGAAATAAAATTGTTAAAACAACTTAATAAAAATTTAGATATTCGAATTTCTAATTTAGAAATTAAGAAAGAAACTACCTTAATAACACCAAATGCTTTTGAAAATCTTAATAAGATTGGAGAAGAAAATTTTCTATCTGTTTTGGATATTATAACACCTTTTAAATTTTATGTCAAAGTAAAATTATTAATAAATCATGATGAAATTATGGAATTAACTGCATTAATAGATACAGGGGCAGATAGTAGTGTTATACAAGAAGGAATAATTCCTACTAAATATTTTGAGAAAAACACTCATAGTCTAAGACACGCAAGTGGTCAGAAATTACAAATTAATTTCAAATTACCACGTGCATATATTTGCAATAATAAAGTTTGTATTCCTGAAAGTTTTTTATTAGCAAAAAATATAACTAACCAAGTTATACTTGGCACTCCTTTTATAAAAAGGATTTTTCCCATCACTCATATTGGTACAAATTGCATTATAGGTACATATGAGAAAACTCCGATTTCTTTTCAGTTTATAACTGAACCAAACACTCGATTTGTTAATGAAATTAAAGATTTTATTTTAAGAAAACAAAATCAAATTAATTTCCTTAATTCTGAAATAAATTCTTTAAATATTGAAGAAGTTTTACAAAATCCTAAATTAAAATATAAGATTAAGAAAATTCAAAATAATATTTCACTAGAAATTTGTAATGAACATCCCAATGCTTTTTGGAATAGGAAAAAGCATATTGTTAATCTTCCTTACATTGATACTTTTGATGAAAATAATATACCAACAAAAGCAAGACCTTGTCAAATGAATTCTAAATATTTAGAATTATGCAAAGAAGAAATTACTTCTTTATTAAGAAAAGAATTAATTAAATAGTCAAACTCCCCTTGGTCATGTACAGGTTTTTATGTTAATAAACATAGTGAGATAGAAAGAGGGGTACCAAGATTGGTAATAAATTATAAACCCTTGAAAAAAGTATTAAAATGGATTAGACATCCAATTCCTAATAAGAAAGATTTATTAGACAGATTATATGAAGTTTTCTTTCTCATTCTCCCTGGTAAGTTTTAAAAGCTTTCTTATTTTAGTTTCTTATTATAAGTTTTTATAATTTACTGTTATTAGATTTAGCCTAATGGCAGGCTAAATCTTTCCATGTTAAACTATGCAATCATATATATCATCGTAACTATGTTGTGAAGATCCTATTTTGTCTGGTTGTATAGTCTAATGTAGGAATTCAAGGTTTGGGTTAGGAGATCTGGAACTGGCCACAATTATTAAAAGATGAGGGCTAGCCTGTTTAAAGCCGTTGTGTATATATGTATATAAAATGTATATATGTATATATATATATGCATATATATACATATATACATATATATATATATATGTATTATATATATGTGTATATATGTATTAAATATATAATATATGTATTATATATGTGTATATGTAATACATATATATGTCTGTATATATGTATATATATATATGTATATACGTATATATATGTGTATTTATAATACATATATATGTCTATATATATGTATATATATGTATATATGTATATATATGTATATATCTAAATATATGAATACAAATGTATATATATACATATATATTACCCTTACTATTATAAACAAGCTTGAGATGTATGAGTCAGGACCCCTAAGAAAATCTACACAGTGATAATAAGCCCTCGACGGTGGTCTATATCTAGCAACTCTACCCCCCATGGGATCAAAGGGTATTTCACATATTCTTTTCCTCTTGTCCAAGCATCGGATGCGTTATTCTTCAACAATTCTTTGTTCTTGTTCAAGCATCGGATTTGTTGTTCTTCAACCTGTACATCTTTGCTCACCGGTCCATCATTCATTGCCGCTATTATTTAGGGTAAGAAGGAAACAAAATTTTCTAAGGATATCCAAATAATACATTAACTGCTCCAATTTGAAACTGGAAGGGATATAAACCTACGAATTTCATATTTATTTACCTTAAGTTATGGTTAATTTAATTTTAGTATAATTTGTTTGCCAATTTCACAAATGAGTATCACATGGTAGTAGTCACTTCTAGGTCATTCCCCTACAAATTTTTGTTGCATTATCATCAAATTACCATACTAAAAATGACCTGTAATTGATACTCATCTTACGAAATTTATGGTTATTGCCAATTAAGAGGTATAAGTTTTTGGTAGTAGACAATGCAGGGACAACATTCTTTTTCAAATGACAATTACGTATATAATTGGGGTTAATTTATAAAATAAAAACATTGAGATTTTTATTTCCAAGGAAAAAACAAACCTCACTGATGTTTTAAATCATTCTATAATCTTCCAACTAGTTTTATCCCTACATTGGTATAGTTTTGCCCCAAAAAAAAAAAAAAACGTTGTTTAGTTACAAAACTTTCAATAAGTTTAATAAAGTAATAAATATATAACCTCTATATTTCATATATCTACATGGGAAAATGATCTTATTCAATTCTTGTTAAAGTTTTTTCAGAGTTTCATAGCTTAATATTAATTGTAAGGATCATATCGTTTAAAAATTTTTCCAATATAGAGTAACAAAATCATATTATGTATATATAATTTACATTATTAACGATTTCTGTTTGGATAAATCTATACAATTATTTTTTTCTTGTAATTTTCACAAATTCGACAATTTCTTATGAAGATAGTTTCTTTACATTTGTCATATCTTATTCTAATTTGTAATGAGAGTTATATGTTTCATGTGCTTAAAAGTATTAATGATTATACATGAGATTATAAATGAAGATCATAATCTTTTGTCACACTTTAAATACTGATAGCTAAAATGTATAGTTCGAAGATGATTGACTAAATTAGTAATTCATATTGTTCGTAGCTTAGGACTCATTGTGTCTTTTTTGAAGTTGTCGATTGAATAGGTAATAACCCTATAACTTCTACGAGTTGTTTTGCAAATTATACGTGTGTTATTATTATTACTATTTTTTTATGATCAATGTGTAACATTAAGACTAAATCTTTGATCTAGGAGCTTATTGTTCGTAACTCTGGACTCATTGTATCTTTTTCTAAGTTATCATTCGAATAGGTACTAACCAATAACACGCCAATGGGTTGTATTGTAAAATATACATGTGTTGTTGTTATTATTATTATTATTATTATTATTATTATTATTATTATTATTATTATTATTATCATTATTATCATCATTATTATTATTATTATTATTATTGTTATTATTATTGTTTTATATGATCCAATGTGTAATATGAAGACTACATTGGTAATGAGTAGGAGTATGTTTTTCGTAACTGCGGACTCATTGTATCTTTTTCTAAGTTGTCGATCGAATAAATACTAACCAATAACTTCAACGAGTTGCATTGCAAATTACACTTGTGTTGTTATTATTATTATTATTATTATTATTATTATTATTATTATTATTATTATTATTATTATTATTATTATTATCATCATTATTTTTTATTATTATGATTATTATTACAAAAATTATTATTATTATTTTAATGGCTTGTATAACATGAAAAATGGCTAGTATTAAGAATTCCACATGTTTTTTAATAACACTGTCATTAAATTTTATATAATAATTAATTAATTACCAAATCATACATTTTGATTAACTTATGAATATGGAGAAACACATAACCACATATATGATAATCCATGTTTAATTGAAAATAACATGAATTGTAATAAGTATTTAAATATGAAATATATTTGTGTTCGGATTTAAAAACCACTTGATAATTGAAGTATGACATGGGTATGTGTACTAATTGGCCACCAAAATTGATAAAATACCCTAATTATATTAAGAACTAATCTTTTAATTAACTTATGATTATGGAGAAATGTATAACCACAGTAATTAAACATGTTTAATTTAAAATAGTATATTTTATTATTAAGTATTTTAAAAAAAAATTTTTGAGTAAAAAAATATATTTGTGCTCGGTTATAAAATCACTTGATAATAGAAGTATAAAAAGTGTAGGTGTGCTAATGGACAAGAAGAATTGATTAAATGGCGTAGTTATAGTAAGAACCAAAGCAGTTTTATAAGAAAAATCTTTAAAAGTATAATTCATTACGTTAAGCATGTATATTGTATAGGGATTTGTTCTGACATAAAAAATATGGAATTAAATGGAGTTAATGATTATATATTTTAAATACATCTTAAATTCATGATGAGAGACTATTTAATTTGTTTTCCATTACTGATACTATATTAAGAACCAATGTTTTGTTTACCTTATAATTATGGAGAAACATACAACCATAGTAATTAAACACATTTAATTTAAAATAACATATTTTTTTATTAAGTATTTACGTATTTCCCAGAAAAATAATTCTTTCAAGTAAAAAATATATTTGTGTTCAGTTGTAAAATTACTTCAAAATAGAAGAATAACAAGTGTAAGTGTACTAATGGACCACAAGAATTGATTAAATAGAATAGTTATAAGAAGAACTATTACAGTTTTATGAAAAGTATTTAAAAGTATAATTCATTACATTAAGCAAGTATATTTGATATGGAGTTTTTCTTACTAACATCACAAATATGGAAATAAAAGGAGCTACTAATTAAATAAATTTTAAATACTTCTTAAACCATGATGAAAAGCTATTTAATTTGTTTTCCATTACTAATGCTATCTTTGGGGAGGCCGTGTGTTTAGCCGGATCTGCCACAATAATATTGCTATTATCTGTAAAGTAACTGCACTCCTTAGGGTCCTACGATAGGTTTTCAGAAGAAAGCACTCTTCCTTTTCCCACAAGAAACACGCTTATTAAGAAAATATACTTATGGGATCTAATGTCTCTCTCGAAAGATATAACATCCAAAGAATTAACATATAAAAAAGATATCAAACATGCAGTAAATCTCAATCGACGATTTGAGAAGATGTGCGGACAGATTATTGACGCTATAGATTACTCCTGCCCAATTTTTCGTTGAAGGTAAAAGAAAAAATAAAGAAACTAAAAAAAAATAGAGGCATGAATCAAGTCTCATCCACACATCTGAAAAGAGCATCAGTACAGACGAGTACACTTGTATAGACTCCCTTAATTTTTTCAAACACAATAGTCAATGTATCAGGTTTAAATAAATGCAGATGACTTCATATGCAATAAATAAACTCAAAATTAACTTCATAAAATTGCAATAGATTTTGCCGATGTTTTGAACAAGAAATTGAGGGATTGAATTTGCATTATCCATTAATTAGAAGGTTATATCTAAAAAAATGTAAATTATATTCTATTACATTCATTAATGAATTGATATAAATGAACCCATTATTTTATTTGTATTCTTTATGAGAAGGTTCAATAAACCCATTGAACCCCCTGAACCTCTTTCTCTCTTTAAATAGGATAGACAAATTTAAAGAACCATTCATACTTTCCAACCAAAAGGATCCCCTTAACTTTCTGGTAAAAACCTTTGCAAGTTTTACATTTAATGCGCCAAATTCCTTCCTTAATAATGATTTCCATGAAAGCTAGGTTACTAAGGGAAACATGTCTTGCAAGAATTCACAAAATCCTTAACTCAGAGCAAGTAAATATGTTTCAACATGAAGGATCCCATATCGACATTGTTGGTTGTGACTACTTCATTTAGCACTACCTAATCATGCTTAAGAGGGTATTACCATGTAGTGCTTATACTTACACTGATGAGGTCACCTTCTGCTCATAGAGGACCTATGATCAGAACATTAATGTGGACTATTTGGGTAGCATGAATTGGATTATCCTGCTCTTTCTTACCTGAACTCAATGAGGGCTATTGTTTGGGATGCATGGAAGGTAATGACTGATTCTTTTAAGTCCTAGGTGAATTCTATTTCAACACTTCAATTTCGAGACCTGTGGATCTTCTCTAGTTCCTTTTGACCCTAAAAACTATTATAGATTGTGTGTGTAGCATTGGTATTCGACCCCAAAAACTATTATGGATTGTGTGTGTAGCACAAGAGTGTGAGAGTCATGTGTTTTTTATGTGGATGAATCAAATCAGAACAAAGAAACTTTGATATTTATCAATGCTAAAACTGTGTTTGTTAGTCACGCTTCAAGGGATCTGGAGAGATCACTTATATTTTCCTTGAACAGGAAGAATTGCAAGACTTTCTTAGTACTGGCAATGAATTTGGCATACAGGCACCCTACTACAACTTCTAGGTTGGTGTGACTTCCTTGAATTCGAATTTATTCTCTCTATTGCAGTGTAAATTTCTTTTTGAGGGTTGAGTTTGTGTGTTGATGATCTTTTATGTCTGTTTACTAAGTGTTAATGGTATTTAGTGTCTCGTATTGATGTTTAATTCTCTTTTTAATCTGTTTTAGTGTCCACCTACTATGTTTTTCAGTCTAGCGTTATTTTGGAGCATTCTTAGCTTTTTTGAGTGGCTTAGTTTCTTGTAAGGTAGAGAATGTTTAAATGATGTAGTGAAGGTCATTAACATGTAATTTTGGTAATATTAATCAAACCAATACCTTTATTATTATTGTTATTATTATCTTCATTGAATGTTTACACTTGAATATTTTGGTACATGAAACCACAAAGGGAAAATTGATTACATGAAATATGTAGCGCCCTACTCGTAAGCACCTCACACATGACCCATAAGTATAGAAGTCACGAATGTAGAGTTTCATGTCTGTCTTAGTGGAAAAAAGTGTTTGAGACATAACAGTAATTTTGTAGATGCTTGGAAAAGAGAGTTAAATTTTGTTAAGACAAGTATTTGTAGTGGGACGATAAATAATATTCTAGGTATTTTTTTAGTGGACTGAAGTTTAAGATAAGATAAATATGAGTACTCTTAACTCTAATATTAATAAGTAGAATGTTGATGGCATTTGCATGAGAGTGCCACTTGTTACCTTTATCCAAACACTTGTCACTCTTAGCCTGACACTTGTCAAAACCACAAAAACCCACTCACCCCACCCTAGCTATTCTTGCCTATATAAATACGGGAGCGTACCTCTCATTCTAATTTTTTACTCAATTTTGCTCCTCATCCAAAGTATGAAGATTGAAGAAAGCTTAGATAAGTCTTTTTTTCCTTCTTCTTTCTTATTAAAGATTCTAGTATAGCCTTTGATAATTTAATGGTATGATCAGCTTTGACAAGTATTTCTACTACTTCTTCAATCAAACTAAGATGGTTTAACTTATCAAGTAAATTCTTTTTTTATCGTCCTCTCTTATTTATCTTCTAAGTTTGTACTACTCTAAAAAGATTCTTAACTTTTTTTCCTTTCAAAGATTTAAATAAACT
The DNA here is from genome assembly GCA_028651295.1 of Catharanthus roseus. Lineage (NCBI taxonomy): Eukaryota > Viridiplantae > Streptophyta > Magnoliopsida > Gentianales > Apocynaceae > Catharanthus > Catharanthus roseus. The sequence continues at coordinate 25,976,574 of JAPQWS010000153.1, read as the reverse complement.
AAATGAGTTTTTAATGTATGATTTAGTTTTTGGAGTTATTTCTAATTTTATTTTGAGTTATTTAGGCGATTCGGATAAGTGCCAACATTAAAGATTTTCAAGGTTATAAGATCTTGGGTCTTTTTTAGGAGCTCATATATGTGTAGATGTAACCTAAGATCATAAGGAGATAATTATATTTGTTAGTAAATAAAATTAATGAACTATTTTTATTATTCTATTTGTAGAATTATAGTGCCAGTTCTACATCAGATGAATCTACAAGCACAACCTAAATATTTTAACGGTGTTACCGGTGTTTTCTTAAGTGATTATACTTTTCGATATGTTGTCTAGTTAAATGTATATGTAATATGCTTACTGCTTTGGGATGATATGATATTTTATTTTTTCAAATTGGAGATATTCTCCACAACATGTTTAACTTGGGCCTTAGAAATGCATAGGAACGGTGCTCTGTATAGGTTTTTCTATTTTGAAAAGAATTATTATTGTTTTGCAAAAAAGTTATTATTGTTTTGAAAAAGAGTTATTATTGTTTTGAAAGGAATTATTATCATACACAAGTTTTCTTGGAGAATTATGAGTTGGAAATGTTTTAATATTGTCTAGTTGCATGGTTTGACATACATGAACGTAGACCTGGCATATTTGTAAAATCTTCATAAGCATAACTTAACTGGCAGATGGGAATTGTGCTATTTTAAAATGTTTATGACTTGAATTTATTTGGACAGCTAAGTAAGTGGTCTTTTGGTTTGTAAATATATATATGCAAATCCCATTCCTATCAGGGACGAAGTTTTGGATATGACCATGTGTTCGAAAGTATCAGAGGATTGCACTATACATTACTAATCCCCAATAATAAGGCATCTTATGATGACGTGGACGGTTACAGACTCTCGAGGGTGGATCCACTTGAGGGGGAGCATAATGTCATTGAGGGTTTGGCAAAACCGGTACTGCGTCTAACATCGCATCATGCTCTACGGTTGGACGGCCGCTTAGTGGAAAGTCAGGAGAGGCTTGAAAGCTAGGTTGGTCTCAGGGTGGACCTAGTAGGTTCCCTAGGATCCGTAGCCTTGTTATATGTACTTGAAAGTGCAGTTATGGAAATCAAGCGCTCGTATGGTGTGTTTTGATGGTATCCCTACTGGATGCCGGAACTTACTTTTGATGGTCTCGTTATGGGTTCCAGAACCTTGTCCATGGAGCCCAACTTTTGTATGACATAACCTGAAACTTTGGTCTAGAGGTTGCATTGATGTGTCTTGATTCGCTCAGACTTCTCAGTTGCACTCGAGCCTCCTGATGTATCGGCACTTCCAAAGTAACCAAGACAATGTTTTCTTTTCACACTGCATGAACTGTTTTGCAAAAATTGCCTCATTACTTTAGAAAAGCACGGAAGCACATGCTCACGTGGACTCACTTAGCATTTTTTCTCACATCTTTAAATGTCATGTTTTCAAATGACTTAAGACAAGAGGTGGCACAGTAAGCTACAATAGTATTTTATGTGGAGTTTATTGTGGACCAGGACATGGTGTATACAATTACTTTAGGAAAAGTGTTATGTATTTCTTATCCTCAAATAGTTTGAAACGATTGTAGTTTGTAAAATATTTCTTATGCTAGATTTGTCCTAAAAGGACTTCCTCGAACTTATGTAATAGTCGTACTATCTGTATACAGTTTTCCATTGAGTAGTCCTTGTAAAGATTTATAAGTGTTTCTTCAGGTTATGAATAAGTTTGGACGTTTTTAGTTTAGTGTGGAGAGGCCGCTGGTACCTTAGTCAGTCACAGTGACCCTAGCGGAAGGGTTAGGGGTATCACAGGTGGTATCAGAGCTCTAGGTTCGATTCTTGTTTAGAATCCTAGACAAGTACTAGGAGCCTTCTGTGTAGTTTTATGTTGTTTGAAGACTTTTTAGTTCCTTTTTATCTTTTTTTTTTATTCAATGTGGGATTTATCTTGTGGGAACTATATCCCTTTGTGTACACGATATCATATCTTGGGTTATAGCCAGAGGGAGAGTGTATATTGATACATTAAGCTATTGGAATTTATTATGGTTCAGGTAAGATAGAACCCAGATTATTTTTGTCCTCAAGGGAGATTATTTTTTGAGAGACTTGTAGTTCCATCGAGAGATTTGCTACCCTACGAGACATGAAGTATTGGGGAAAATCTGATGACTTGCAGCTAAGTATTAACTGTACAAACAGTGAGTGTGAAATTCTTACTAGGTACAAGAGGTCTTTCGTATTGATTTATGTCATTCCTACTGCTATGACACCAACAGATTTCGTGCACCTTATAAAGTCAACATTTTCATTGCGGTCGTAACAATAGAAAGAGCTTTCCGGTCCTTATTTATGTATTCGATATATACATTGTGTAAGCAACACTCCATGCTGCCAACCAATGAATGTAGAGATGGAGGAGAACAACAAGTGACGGCAAGGGTAGGTATATTATGAGCTAAGTTTCTTAGGATTTGAAATGTTAGTATGTTTGGTGGATAAGAGCGGCAATCTAATATAAGAGTGGGGAACAATTGACACAGTTCTTGAGATCTTTTCATGTTTCTGCCATGAATTTCATCCAGAGTACTTGTGATAAGCTTACTGTTAGACCATAATCTTTAGGAAGAAGATATACCTAAACTAGGGTTGGTGTACTCACATTTTGCTAGGATTCTTTATTTTACTTTTACATATGTGTCAAGTATAAATCTAGTTGTGTGAGTGTCATTATTTAACGGCCACATATTGCCTGGAGGAGCTTATCAAGATCGTGTTGTTCACAAGTTTTATTATGTACGATACATCAATTGCATATTTTGTGTAAATGCTCTACCCCATGTACCAAAAACTATTTTAATTTTCAAAATGTTCCACTCTTTATTTGATATACAACTCAAGTGTGCGATGCTTTGCATGTAAGTTTTAACCTATAAAGGTTTAGGTATTTAAAAGTGAGTATGATGCTTTTGGAAGGATGGGGAACATGCGAAGGGATAACAAATGTGTTATCATTGATGGATAGGGCGCGATAATAAGAATGGATTGGTAGACTGGACATTATGAATATATACATTGTCGGTGAAAGTTAGTCAAGTACAGCTAGTCAAGGTTTTCTAATCTTTACAGGTAGGGAAAATTAAAAGTAAAATAGAGAATCCCTTCATACGTAGGAGTAATGCTAGAAACTTACTATAGAAGAATGCTAAGGATATCTAACGAATTTGTGTAACTAGCTAGTTGAGTATGTATCAGTAATAAGAGATACATGATATCTTTCAAGAAATTGTCGACCTTACCTCCAAAATAGAAGTAGAGCCTAAGATAGACTCAAAAGCGGAGATGAGCCGATATCTCAAACATCGTATTGGATGGCACAGGAAGAATTGAGGGAATCAAAGGAGCAGCTACAGAGATTGTTGCAACAGGGATGAATACATCCGAGTACATCTCCTTGGGGCACGCCAGTTTTGTTTATAAAGAAGAAATATGGGAATTTTGGATGTGTATAGACTACAGAGGACTGAGTAATGTTACAATTAAGAACAAGTACCCACTTCCACTTTTTGATGAGCCGTTTGATCAACTTTAAAGAGTAGGATGCTATTCTAAATTGAATTTAAGACAAGGGTATTATCAGGTGCGGATAAAAGAAAGAGATATTTCGATGACATTTTTCAACACACGATATGGCATTATGAGTTTGTCGTTATGCTATTTGGATTGACAAATGCACTCGAAACGTTCATAGAATTGATACATATGATTTTCTGTCCTTACATGGATAAGTTTATATTGATTTTCATTGATGATATTCTTGTGTATTCACCTTACCTCGAAGCACATGAACAATATCTTCGAAGGGTGTCGTAAACACCTAGGGGGCACAAGTTGTACGTCAAGCTCAGAGTTTTAGATGGGGAAAGTGACTTTCTTAGGGCATGTGATTACTTGGGAAGGAATATCAGTAGATCCAGCAAAGGTGGAGGCAATGATCCATTAGGCACAACCCGAAACACCGATACAGGTACGTATCTTCTTCGGTATAGCAAGGTATTACCAAAGATTTATACTAAACTTTGCTAGGATCACTGGACCTTTAATACAACTGACTAGTGATGTGAAATTTGCAAGTATACAAATGTCAGGCAAGAAATATAAAGACGAATAAAGATCGTCTCACGACGATTGCTATCTAACTGGTGAACTCGTCTACTTCTAACCAGACTTAAGCAAAAAATAAATTGATTGATTAAGATTAAAACTAATGAAGACTAATAATTAAAACAAATAATACATGAAAATTGTTTAAAAAAACTTGATGATAAAGAATTGACTACGGCCTATGGTTGATTTATCCTTGATTAATTCTTGATTTGATTAGCGATGGATTCCTGATAGTCGTTATTTTTCTAGTATTTTGTATGTTAATTTCATCGTTTTTCAATGAGTAAGGTATAAAGTATACATTTAAGTCTAATATCTTCCATTCTTGTCCTAGGTATTTGCCGAAGGAAGTACAACGAAGAAAGGACGAAAAACGACTGAAAATGCGGCAAAAATAACGAAAAACGATGCCAAACGGTGACCACAAGAGAGCCTACCATCGATGGTAGGCCACTCTAACTGACCGTGATAGGGACATTGGTAACAAAGGAATTCCAGATGGAAGGCTATCGTTAACGGTAGGCTCTCCTTACCACTGACGGTAGGTTCAAGGCACATAACGGCAAGGAAGACAGAGACCTACCGCCGACGGTAGTTCCCAACCTACCATCGACGGTAGATCCCGATTTCAGCAATACTTAGGCAATTTTTAGACAGGTTTGGGGGGACATTAAACATTCATTCTTTTTCTAGCTTTTAGGCTTACGTTATTAGGGCTTTAGGAGGCGAATTGGGGTAATTTTATGTGACAAATTTCCCCCAATTCTCACCTCAATTAGTTAGGATGTAGATTAGAGAACAAGAATTGAAGTTTTCCAAGAGGTTTCAAGGATCAAAAGGTGCATTCGGGCTTCGATAGAGCAACTCGAAAGACGAGCTCGGGTGCAGTTCGGGTTCGAAATTCAACCTTCAATTCCACTCCTAAGCATCTCTTTTCCCTCTCTTGTAGCTTTTACTTTGTTTAATTTTAGTTTTGCATTATGAATTGTGAGTAGTTTAATTGTTTGGATTACGGGTTGAACTCTAATTTTGGTATCTATGAAATTGGTTGGTTGAATGTTGTCATTGATTGAATTGTTCTTCAGTTGTTTAATGCTCTGCAGTTTAAGTGTCGTGAGCTTAAATTAATCGTAAGGGCGTTTGAAATTGAAAAAAGGAAGAACAACTGAGGGCAATCAATTTGGGAATTACATAGGGCATTAAACTGGATATAGAATGATGCACTCTTAGGTCTTCTATCACCTGCAGTTACTGCATTCATAACTTACTAGGAACAGAAGAGATACTCGTCTAAAACTTATAGTGAATAGAGCGGCTTTCGCCTAGAGATAGGGATTGCCAAATTACAAATGTGATGACCCAATTCGTAATACAACATCGATTTCCATTAATTTAGTTAACTGAAGTAGTAACAAGATTAGGGGGATTCCGACATCCAAACCTCCATTTTATAGAGTTTTTAGATTATTGTTCAATTGGTTTTCGATATTAGTTTTGCTAGCATCTTGATAGTGTACAATCTTTTCAACAACGTTTTTAAGACTAAACATCGAAATAACGGTAGAGTAGTTGAACCTTGCCCTTCCTCGAGAAAATTGACACTCGGGTTGAACTCAGTTCTACGGTGTTAGGTCCGCTTGCCTTGCACTGTAGCGATTAGGAACACACGTTTCACTTTTTCACAACATCAATTCCCCGAGAATAAGTTAGATCCAATCTCTTGGTTGAGAAACTCCTAACCTTCCTAATAAGCCAATCATATTTCTTTGTGATTTTAAGGTAGACCTTCTTAACTTTTGTTTCCTGCTTATTTGACCGCACTAAGAAACCGAATCTATCTCTAGTCAGTTTTATGATATGTTGTTATTACCTTGATCCAATTAAACCTACTACATCTCAACCACTAGATGCAATCTATGAACATGCAATTATAAATAAAACTTTTAAATAAAAACAACCCTAATTATAAAAGTCTCTACCTTCAAAGAAGGCCTTAGTCACAAAAGACTTACTCATAATAAAAAAATAAATAGAAAGAAGGTTTAAAAGAAGCCTGAAAAATCGCTCTCAAATATGTTTTCTAAGTTTTCAATAATAAGAGAGATATCTAAACTAAAGCCTAAACTTCTCCATTTATAGAGGTTTCAAATTAAAACTTAAAGAGGATTAGGAAATTACTGAACACTAGAATTCTAAACAAAACTAAAAAGGGAAAAGAAAATTATTTAAAACTATAATTCTAAAATTAAAAAAAAATAAAAATAAAAGTACTGTTGTGAAGCACCTCAATTTCGAGGCTGGAAAGATCAACCGGTGCTGATTGCTCTTCGTAAAAAAATCAGGGTTGGCACTTCCCAAAGGCAAAATTGTAATTCAATTTGCAATTTTTCAAAGACAACTTACGTGTACTTTTGTCCGATACTTTGACTTTTCATTTTTTTTCTTTTATTATTTGTTTTACTCTTTTTGCACTTTGGTTCTCTATGTTCTATTTGTCTTCACTTGAGCTCCTACAATTTCAATAAAGTATCAAAGAAGTTGATTGTTCTAATTAACCTTAACTTTCACTAGAATTTAATTAAAATAAATATTAAATTAAACAAAAAAATTAGTGAAATATCAACCTATCAACTCCTCCACATTTAGATGTTTGCTTGTCCTCAAGCAAAGAAATATAGAAAGATAGAGAATAATTCAAATTGGGCATTCTTCATCAAAATCTCAAACTCATCAAAACAAAACATTCTTTCATTTTTCTCCAAATTTTATATAACAAAAAAAATATTTAATTATCCTCCATAACTAAAGCAAGACTTTATGTAATTGTGATTATGACCAGTAGAGGGTGTCAAAATAAATACTATACAAAGTTTTCAAATCGCAACAAAGGAGATTAAGTTTCAAGAAATGACATTCCATAGGCTTACTTTTCACACAATCTCTCCACTAATCAAGGCTTTCCAAATGCAACTTATATCAGGTAGGACATTGAATCTTGTAATGTAAGCATAGGGCATTGGTTAGCAAATGAAGGATAAAGAATTCAAAATCAAACAAAGAGACAGCTTGCAAAAACTTATCAGACTACAACAAACTTTCAAACTTTTCTTTTGCTCATAATATTTTTTCAATAAAAACTTTATCAACTAAACCACTTTATAATAATATATCTCTTTATTCACAACACTTCTTATCCTCATTTTTTTCTTTTCATATATGCCATCTTTTTTCTTTTTCTCTTATTTTCTTGGCATTTATTTTACCTTTTTCACCATGAACTATAAGCTTTTTACACAATATTTTTCCTTGCTTTTCTTTTCTCTCTTTTTTTTTCAATCTCTTTTTTACCCACAAATAAATCATGGTGTTCACTTTTATACCTCTTTTCTCAACATACATCAATCTCTTCCAAATTACAAAAATATATCCCAAGGAGCAAATAAATTGAGAATTAGCTTCAAGCTCTCTTACGAAATCAAGGGTTAATATTTAAGCAACTTAAGAAAGAAAATGATATATAAGGATCAAAAGCATACGAAGGTAAAATTTTGAAATTTGGATAGGCTTGAAAGGCACAAATAAGTCAAAGAAGACCTATGACCATCGTTTCTAAGTTAAGTAAGGGAAAACCTTTTTATTTTGTCTCAATAGGTAATCAACAAGTTCTAGAACGTCATAAAAGAACCTATCAACTTTATGCAACTGAAAATTAATATGTAGGATTTATTAAACACTAAGATGGCCAATTGTGCGCAAGTGAAAGTCGTACAAAAATTATAAAAGATATAAACACAAGTATTATCAACCTAGTTCAGAATAAAGCAGTCAAACACTCTATCTCAATTTATTCAAGAAATTTATAAAAAAAAAGAACTCAAAATAAACCATCTTTCAATTGAAAATGTTTTTTTTCACTTTTTTCAAAATTTTTCAAACTAACCACAAAAGTGAAAGCCTACCCCCACACTTAAGCTTCTCATTGTCCCCAATATTGAAAAATAAGAAGTACATAAGGGGTAAAAGAGAAGTACATAAGGGGTAAAAGAACTTAGCCTAATAGAATGATGTGTCCTAGTAAGTTCGTTAAATTTAGTGAATCATCCGGAAGGCTCAATCAGATCCTAAAAATTAAAATAAAATTATTAAAATATAATTTTTAGTGTTTTTAGATTTTTTAAATTTTTTTGGGAATCGGAAAGTTGAAAAAATGAGAAGTAAGCTAGAAGAAACTTAGATTACTAAGAACAAAACTTAACCCTCTGACAAGAACAAGACTCAAAATAAATAAATCAATAAATTAAAATTGATTCTCATTTGTAGTCTCGATCTTGACTTCCTTTCTAGAGCGCATTGATCAAAGAGGATATTTATGAAGATAGACTTCTCAACTCATGGATTTTCTTCCTTTCAGATTCTCATTTAACATTGGATCCTCACGTGCAAAATTCTTTTTCTTCACATTTTCTTATATACTTTTCTGTTGCAAGTGTTGCTTCTCCTTTTAAAGATTTATGCATTTTTAAGATTTGATTTCCTACAACAACTCTAGAAGACGAATAAATTGTAGAAGCATTTATGACATTTAAAGCACATACAAATTCTCTATTAAATGAATTATTTGATGACTCAATCATATTTAAAACCACAAATTCATCCTCAACCCTCAATCTTAGTTGAACCTTTTCTATATCAATTAAAGTTTGACTAGTATTCAGAAAAGGTCTTCCTAAAATTAAAGATAGATCAAAATCATCCTCCATGTCAAGAACAACAAAATCCACAAGAAATGAGAGTTTATCAATTTTAATAAGAACATCTTCCACTCTGCCCTTTGGATTTTTTTTTCTTTGTTCGCCATTTGTATGGGCATAGTAGTGTTATTAATTTCCTTTAACCCAGATTTTTTATAGACAGAGAAAGACATCAAATTTATATTAGACCCCAAATCATATAGCACATTGTTAAAGAAAAAATTACCAATATAGCAAGGAATTTGAAAACTTCCTGGGTCATGAGCTTCAGTGGCAATTTCGTCTAGAAGATCGTCGAACATTTTTCATTTAAGCATAATTGTTGGAATTCATTTAGCTTCTTTTTGTTCGCCAACATGTCCTTCAAGTACTTCCCACATGATGGCATCTGTGCTAAATCATCTACAAGAGGAATATTAAATTCTCGTTTCTTGTATACTTCAAGAAATCTTTTAAAGTGTGAATCTATAATTTGGCATTTAGCCGTATTAAGAAAAGGAAGGGAATTAATGTCAAAATTATCATTGTTACTTTCCATCTTACCTTTCTTACCTCTTTCCTCCGTAGGATTCTTCAAAGTTTGCATGGTTGTCCATGGGAGTGGTTTCTTCTTCCTTTTGTTCTTCTTCCTCTGCATGAATGGTTGTGATGCCCTTCACTTCCCGTAGGATTCGCTCCGTATCACTTGATAGAGATTCAGGAGATCTATTAAAAATAGAAACGAATAACTACCTAATTAGACCTCAAGATTTCTTATGGCAGCCTTCATATTTTTCTTGTCTACCTTTATGGCCTTGAAGACTTTTTTCTTGGTTTTCCAAGGAGAGAGCAGTTTTTTTTCTATGAATTGAAGCATTAATTCTTAAAAAATTGGTCTTCTTCTTGATAGAGTCATTTTTTTAGTATAAATAAACACGTTAAATTTAATTAATAGTCTTCCAAAATATTTTATTTATTTATCATAGTTATTATATTTAATTTGTTCTTTGTTGAAGATTAGAATTTTAGATTTGCAAGACACGAAAGAAATAAAAGAAAGGAGTGAAAGTCTATTTTAGACTTGGGTTCACTTTGAGATGGTAAAGTATGCACAAAAAAACTATATATAAACAGCTTCTAGAATTGTTAGATTCTAAGGAAGAAAAAAAAGACCACGACATAATGGGATTTGACTTCGGATGTCATCATGTGATAGGATTATATTTAGATGGACCAAAATTGGACTCCAAATTTGAATTGGAAAAAAAAACATTAAGAAGAGATTCTTCACGGAAATATAAGAAGGCTACAAGGGACCTTGGCGCAGAGGAGAAAAAATCGAGAATAACTGACAATAACAGATGGTAAAGTATGCACAGAAAAACTATATATAAGCAGCTTCTAGAATTGTTAGATTCTAAGGAAGAAAAAAAAAAGACCACGATATAATGGGATTTGACTTCGGAAGTCATCATGTGATAGGATTATATTTAGATGGGCCAAAATTGGACTCCAAATTTGAATTGTAAAAAAAAAAACATTAAGAGGAGGAGATTCTTCACGGCAATATAAGAAGGCTACAAGGGACCTTGGCGTAGAGGAGAAAAAAATCGACAATAACCGATTATAGAAGAGAAGAAGTTATGATCTACTTTTATAATTTGGTTCTTACTTTCCTTTTAATTATAAACTTTTAGAATCTTGATGAAACTCTAATTATGTAATTTTGAGAGATTTGTTATATTATTTATGTGATTACATATCTTGGTATGGTCCTTGGTTTGATGCAATTAATTTTTTGTGAATGTTCTTGTAAAATAATTATTTGGGTTAGTTGGTACTTTTATCCATACTTAATTCTTGTAGTCTTGAGTATGAGCGATATGTGATTTTACCAAGTATATCGTAGGTTTTATAATTTAATAGTTCATTCTAATTTTAGATGATTTTTGTCATAGGATTGAATAAGTTATGCTAATGGTTATATGAGTTATGTCATGTATTTAATCACAATATATTTCTTTAGTGAATCGAAGCTTGTATCCTAGATTACCACATAAAGATCTAATCTTTTCTCCTAAATAAAATTAAATCATTGTTATATTGGTTAGTGGTGGATTTAAGATTATAAATCATATTCTTGATTAAGCTCTTGCTAGTTTTTATTTAATTGATTTTATTTATTAGTTTTAATTAATTTAGGAATAATTTTTAGATAATAAAAATTGATTCTTCTTTTATAAAATTAATTTAGGAAGATAATAATTTTGTTAGTTAAGGGTTTCTCTGTGGTTCGATAACCTTATACTGTTGTATTACATTGATCTTGTGCGCTTGCAAGTAATGGTCTGAAGCTTAGTTAGAAAAATCACAACCAAGTTTTTGACGCCGTTACCGAGGAAGGTTAAATTAATTGCTTGTGTTATTGTGTCCTAAATTTGTTATTTATTTATTTATTATTCTTGAAAAAAAATGAAAAAAAAGGTTTGATTGTTATCTTTCGTTGTCTTCACCGTTTTTTTAATTATTAAATTTAATTTTTTTAAAAAAATAAGAGTTAGTTGTTTTTTGGTTTTCGTTAGTGTACTTTCTTTTAGTTTTTTTTTTTATTTATCATTTTTTATTTTATTACAATATTCTTTCATTTAGTTAATATTTTTCATTATTATTTGCATTAATTTTTTTCTTGAATTTGATTGTTGATGAACTATCATTGTTCACTCTATCTTGATTTAAAAGAATTTGACCCTAAGATATAGCGTACACTTAAGACACTTAGAGCACAAATTAAATTTCTGACACTTGTGATGTTAAGATGGCTGAAAATCCACGATCATTAAGGGAGTATTTTACTCCCAACACTTATAACTCACCAATAGATAATAGACTACCTAAAATTGGTGGTAATCAAAGCTTCTACTATTCAAATGCTACCATCTTTCTATGGATTTGATTTCGAAAATCTTTATAAGCATATTGATGAGTTTTTAAAAATTTGCTCAGCTTTTAAATTGCCTAATGTTATAGATGATGCCATTCAATTGCACATTTTTCCTTTTTCTTTAAAGGATAAGACTAAATATTGGTTAAATACAAGTGAGAGGATAGGTACATGGGCTAAGATGTCTAAGGAATTTCTTAAAAGTATTTTCCTATGGGTAAGCTTACGAAGTTGAGGAGGGAAATAACTATTTTTTCCCAACAAAATAATGAACAATTTTATGAGATTTCGGAGAGATTTAAAGAACTTCTTCAAAGTTGCCCTCACCATGAAGTCCCTAAATGACAACAAATACAAAGTTTTTATTCAGGATTATATGAGAGAAACGGTCAAATGGTTGATTCATCTTCTAGTGGTACCTTTTCTCATAAAATTACATGAGGCGTGGAATTTATTTGAAAATTTGAGTGATAATTCACAACAACACACCACATCCTCATGTATAGGTACATTTAGATAAATAGGAAATAGAGGAGAAATGTATGAAGTTTCTCAAACTGTTGATCTTTCTTTTTAACTTGATGCCTTATCTAAAAAGTTTGATGAGTTGTTAGCTTTGAATACATTGCCTACTAATTCTCCTAATGTGCAAGGTGTTTGTGCAATTTACTCTAGTCCTTCTCATGCTATGTATGACTGTCCTAGTGCTTCAATATTTCCAGACTTCATAGGCAGGAACAAGTCAATGTAGCTCAAGGATTCCATTGGCAAAATGATCCATATTCTCATACGTAAAATCCAGGTTGGAGAAATTATCTGAATTTCTCCTGAAGGCAACAAGGAGGGGAAGGTCAATTAGACAAACAACATTACCAACAAAACAATCAATCTGGTATGACTGTTCCCCCTAGTTTTCAATCTCAAAGGTATATACCTCCTCACCCTTCTCAAAATGGAAACTCTATTTTTGAAGAAAAAGTTTTATCGACTTTGAAAAGTTTGGAAGTTAAGACCCAAATTTTAGACTCAGGTACTCAATCCATTGCTAACTTAGAAACTCAAATAGGGCAAGTAGCTATTGCAATTAGTAGAAGAGATAAGGGTAAGCTTCCTTGTCATCCAATAGAGAACCCTAAAGCTAATTCTTATCATGAGCAATTCAAATCTGTCATAACTCTTAGAAATAGGAAGTTGATAGATAATAAGGTAGGGGAACCTATAAACGAAAGTGAGCTAAATAATAATGAAACTGAGTGATTGACAATGGGGCTAAAATTAAAAAGAAGATGGAGAAGGAACTAGTGTCCTCCTCTAATTCCAAGACTTTAGAATCATCTCCTATGGCTTTATATAAGCCAAAGGTTCCATATCCACAAGCTTTATCGTCACCCCCACATCTTAGAAAGGATAATAAAAGGAAAAATATTTTATAAACTCTCAAACAAGTTAAAATTAATCTTCCACTTTTAGAGGTTATTAAATAAGTCCCATCTTATGCAAAATTTCTTAAAGACGTGTACTTTTAAAAGAAAATTTAAAAGCAATGTTTCTAAGAAGATCTTCCTAACTGAACAGGTGAATTCCCTTTGCAATATAACAATCCATCTAAATATAAAGATCCTGGTGTCCCTACTATCTCTTGTCTTATAGGTAACCATAAAATAGATAGGGCGCTCAAGTGTTAATTTGATTCCATGCTCAGTTTATGAATAGTTAAGTTTGGGGGAATTGCAACCAACTGATATGACCTAACAGTTAGATGATAGGTTAATCAAGGTACTTAGGGGGGAGATTAGATAATGTTCTTGTTCAAATAGATATAGGACTCTTCCCTGTAGACTTTATAGTCTTAGATATGAAACCTGGTAGGCCTTCTAAGAATCATATCCCTATTATTCTAGGTCATCCCTTTTTGGCTACTGCTAATGCCACTATTAATTATAGAACTGGGGTTATGGATGTCTCTGTGATGAATATGAGGGTTAGATTAAATATCTTTAAAGCTTCTTCACAATCTTCAATAGAAGATAATTCTTATTGCTATTTGGTAGATGTAATTGATGAATTAATTGAAGAAACTCTACCTCTAACGTGTTCAAAAGAATATACTTCTATTGAGAAAGAAAACCTAATGTGCATTGAGGATGTCAATTCTAATTTTTCTTGCATTACTCCATTAGAAAATTCTTCTTGGATTGTGAATAATAAACCTAATATGAGAGAAATAGATCCTGGTTGAACGCAAAAGAATTAGGGAGTCTGGCTGAAGACTTTAAATTTAGTGCTTTTGGGAGGCAACCCAAAAATTATTTTGTTTATTTTTTTCTTATACATTTTTCTGTTTATTTGTTTTTATCTCACTTGATTGGTAGAAAGGTATGAAGTGTTTGTTTTGTAGGGTAATCAGACAACTTATCATTATTATGGAGATTACAGAGGTGGTTTACTACTTCGCAGACATGCATTAATATTGCTTCTTCTATCGGGTTGTGTTGTTCTTTTCTTTTTCTCTTCCCTACCTTTGGTGTTCTTTTATAACATTGCGGAAAATGTATGATCTAAGTGTGAGGGAGAAGAAGATGTTTTTGTTTTGGTGTCAATTTTTTTCATTTTTCTTATGTTTTTAATTCCTTTTTTTATCAAGTTTGTTGGATTTTTGTTTAGTTTTCATTAAAAAAAAATAAAAAATACGATTTCACCTGAAAAATGATTCTTATTTAGCACGTTTCAAAAATGTGTTGAATAAGTTGAGAAAAGTGCTTGTTTTCTTGTTTTTAGTTAGGTGATAAACTCGAGTTCTATATCTGTTATAACTTTTGCACAACTTACACTTGAGCACATGGGTTATTCTTAGTGTTTAATAAATCATTTACATTATTTTTTAGTTGCTTAGAGTTGATGAATCTCTTCCCTACATTCTAGAACTTACTTGAGTACCTCTTAAGGTGAAATAGAAAGGTTTCCCTTATTTGACTCAAAGACGAAGATCATAGGCCTTCTTTAAATCGTTTGTACCTTTCAAGCTTACCAAATTTCATGATTCTTACCTTAGTACCCTTTTGAGCCTTAAATGTTATTTTCTTTCTTTAAACCACTGAAATATTGGCCCTTAATCTTGTAGAGAGTTTAATGCAAACTTCTAATATGTGCTTTAATAATGGGTTGTGGTTTTTGTGTTATGGAAAGAGAATAAGTGATATTGACAAAGGGGAGAAGAAAAAGAAAAAAAATATATGACTTGTTGTACTAAAAAAAAAAATGTATTGAGCTGAAAAAAAAAAGATAAAGAAAGAAAAGTTGATCCATGATTGTTACAAGTCATAAGGTACAAAGAAAAAAAAAATTTCAAGAGGCTTGAATTTGTGAATGTAAGAAAAAGAATGGTCTTAAAGGAAGAAATTTTTGGAAAGAAGATGGTAGTTGGTGAATGTATTAATTGAAAAGAAAAGGAGCAAAAATAAAGTTAGAAAGTTTGTTGAAATTTTAAAGTATCCATACTTTTTGCAAACTCTCTTTTCTTTAAATTTGAATTCGTTACATTTGTTTGATAGCCAACATCCTAACCTTACATTACAAACTTTAAAGCCCTACATGATCTAAGTTGAGTTTGAGAATCCTCGATTAGTGTAGAGAAGGTACAAAGAGTTAGCCTAGGGAATGAACTTTTGTTGAGATTTGTCTTCTATGTGTTCTAACGCCTTGCCCAGTAAGCACCTAGCATGACTCTAAAATTTCGGGCATCATGAAAGTAGAGTTCGGGATCTGATGTAGTGGAGTATAGTGTTTTCGACACTTAATGATATTTTGTAGATATTTAGGAATGAGAGTAAAAATTTATTACATTGAGCATTTATTAGTGGGGTTTATAAGTGCCTTTAAGTGAGAATCTTTTTTATTTTTATTTTTATACCTAGTATGCGTATTTTAGAAATTTAAGCACTTGACATTTCCATATAAGGTTTTAAAGTAGTGAGTAGAAAAAAAAACTTAGTGGTTAAGAAATTTTCGGCCACCTCTTGTATCCGCCCATCACCACCATTTCATTTTTTTCTTTTCTTCTTTTTCCCCAACCGCCATTATCCTCTTGTATATATATATATATACATGTTAGTAAAGCCTTTTGTTTTTTGTTTAGTTTTGTTTGTTCGGCAACCATTATAGCTTTTCAATTGAGGTAGTGATTTCAATGTTGCATGTTTTTTATTATATATATTTGCATATTCTTTGCATGTTCTTTTCCTTTTTATTTTCGTTAAATTATATATATAGTTTAGGTTTGTTGATTTTTTAGGAGTTGAATGTTTAAATGGGTTTTAGTATACAGTTAATTGTGGTTTCTTAAGAGAGTATATTTTATAAGATTTTGACCTTTCTAAAGAATTACTAGATGTATATATATACATCCTAAGTTCATTTTGTAGGATCTCGATATTATTTAGGAAATAAGATTATTTGTCTAGTGCTTAATTAAATATTAAGTAATTTTATTACTATATTTGTAGGATCATAGTACCAGATCTGCATTCAGGTGAGTCCACAAACCCCGTTTTATTATTTTGTTACAAACGTTGCTGGCTATATAGATATGACTTCCAAACCTATTAAAAAATATTTACTATTTTAGAACGATATAACTTAGCATGTTTATTAATGGGAGATGTTCTCCACGATGTGTTACCATGTTCTTCAGAAAAGCATAGGAGCAGTGATCCGTTTTTTAAATCAAACTATTATGGTTTTAAAAAAAATGGGAGGGGGGTTTATTACTGTTGTACACAGATTTTCTGGAAAGTTTTTCTTTGGATTGGAAACGCTCTAGTATTGAAGAGTACATGATTTGACATGCATGAATGTAGACCTGGCATATTTTTAAAATCTGCATAAGTATATGATGATTGGCGGATGGGGATCTTTTATGATCTGAAATGTTTATGACTTGAATCTGTTCCGATGGCCGGGCAAGTGGCCTTTCAGTTTGTCAATACATATGAAAACCCGATTCCTACCAGGGTTAAAGTTTTGGTTATGATCATGTGTTCGGAAGCGTCAAAGGATTGTACTATACGTGGCTAGTCCTCCATACTAGGGCCTCTTCTTATGACGTGGACGATTTTTTACTCTGAGGTGGATCCACTTGAAAGAGGGAGCGTAGTACCATGGAGGATTTTGACCCAGTCGGTATTTATGTTGACATGGCATCATGCTCTGCGGTGGGTCGGCCGCCTTGTGGAGAGTCAAGAGGGACTTGAAACTAAAGTTGGTCTCAGGGTAGATTTGGTAGGTGCCCCAGGAATCTGTAGCCTGGTTTGGCAATCGATATGGAGAGTGCGGTTGTTATAGAATCGAGCACTCGAAAGGTGTTTGACTGGCATTGACTACGAGATGCCGGAACTTAGTTCTGATGATCTCGTTTTGGGATCTGGACTTTGTCCGTGAAGCCCAACTGTTACACTGCGTGTTTATTTGAATTTGGGTGTAGAAGCTGCATTGATGTGTTTTGATTCATTCAGACTTCCCAGCTGCGTTCGAATCCCTCATGTAGGTTCAAGTATTAGTGTTGTTAAAGCAACAAAAGAAAATTATTTTTTTAGAACATTGCATGAACTATTTTTGTAAAACTGCATCATTATTGTTTTTAAAAGATGTCACTAAAGCACACACACGTGGACTCACTGAGCATTCGCGCTCACGATTTTCCAAGTCATGTTTTTTTCCGAGAGTGACTCAGGACGAACAGAGGCGCAGTGAGCCGCTGAAGTAGTATGCCTGGAGTTGTGAGATCGAATCGTTCCCGGAAAGGACATGTGTTTTTGTTTTCGTTTCCTGATGCTTGAGCCGTTTGTAAAGTATTTTCATCCTTATATTAGAATGAGCATAAGAAGTTTTCTTGAACCTTATGCGTTGAGCATTCTATTAGTGTTTAGTTTACTTAGTTTTCCGCTGCGCACTGTGTATATATACCTCTAAGTGTTGCCCTGGGTTTTGCTTTTGTTTTAGACTTGTAGTTTAGTGCCAAGAGGCATGCAGATACCCTACTCAGCTGCAGTTAACCTAGTGGCAGGTTAGGAGTATCACAGGTTGTATCAGAGTTCTAGGTTCGATTTGTGGTTAGAGTCAGTAGATCTTAGACCAGTACTAGGAGCTAGCTGCATAATTTTATTTTTCTTGAAGACTGTTAAGTTCCCTTTTCTCTTTCTTTTTGCTCATCGTGTTAATAGTCTCATGGGAATAATGCTCCCATGTGTATACGATGTCATATCTCTTGCCATAACCAAAATGAGAGGACATATAGCTATATTAAGTTTTTGAATTGATGGTGGTTCAGGTGAGAGAGTATCAAGATTATTTTAGTCATCAAAAGAGATTTTTTTTCAGACTTGTAGCTCGATCGAGGGATCTCGTGGAACATGAGGTATTGGGGAAAACTTTGATGGCTTGCAGTGTATTAACTACACAAAGAGTGAGTGTGAAATTCTTATTAGGTACAAGATATATTTCGTATCGATTTCTGTCATCCCTACTTCAGTAACACCAAAGAACCTCAAATTATGCCAACACAACTCCTTTATTGCAATTTTTGTAAAAAAAAAACTTAGTATTTTCTTTGTAGGAAGATCTCTTGAACTATACCATTAAGAACTATTGAGCGCCATCTTTTCTATTAGGTTCCAGGCATCTTCCTCCAAATTGGAGATAAGCTCCCCTACCCGCAGCATCTAGTGTCGATCTAACCACCGAACTAAATCCATTATAGAATGTTTATGCTTTACATTCCTAGCTGTATCTAAGATATTCCTTAAAACATTCCCAAGTATCATATAATGACTCCATGGGTTCTTACTTAAACTTTTAAATTTTAGATTGCATTTGGATAGTCTTAATAGGAGGAAAGAATTTATTTTAAAAGGCTTCTTGCAATTTAGCCCGAGAATCAATAGAATTTGAAGGGAGAGAATTTAGCCATGTTCGGGCTTTATCCCTTAATGAGAACGGGAAAAGCTTTAGCCTTTTTGCATCTTTCCAAACTCCACATTTGAAAAGCGTCACAAATTGCAAAAAAAATCTCATTGTGAGACTGTGGATTGTCGTGTGGCTTCCCAAAGAAAGGATTTTTTAGAACCATCTGAATGTATGTCGGTTCAATCTTAAATGTTGCAGTTGTGATTGCTGGGCAGTTTATGGCCGGATTGAACCCCTCGATCTTTGGCTTGGTATAATCCTTTAGAGTCATCGGGTTCGCCATCTTAGGATTCTCACTCTCAGATTCAGAAGAATACCCTTCTTCAGATGAGTTAGTCACCTTGTAGATGACCTCGCTTTTGCGCTTCCTATGAGAAAGAGCAAAAGCGTCAATATTATGTATAAATTTTAAAGTGTCTTTATTAGCAGAACTTCGCGTATGCATGATACAAATAAAAGGAAACAATTTTTTTTTTTGGATTTTATAAAATTTTAAGAGATGTAAAAGTAAAAACGGTTTAAACTCAGATTTAGTATTAAAATTCCACATTAGACAAGAACAATCCCAGGCAACAGCGAAAATTGTTTAAGAGAAACTTGATGATAAAGAATTGATTATGAAATCCCTAATCCAATCCACTCCTTTTATGCTTATGGTTGATTTATTCTTGATCTGCTTCAGCAATTTTTGAAAATAACTAGACTCGGTCTCTTGGTTGAAAAGATCCTAGCCTTGCTTTGCTAATACACAAATCGTATCTCCACATGATTTTAAGAAACAAGACCGCATATACCTATGTGGACCTTCTCTAATTTCCGTTTCCTACTTATTAGAAATCGCACAAAGAAATCAAATCTATCTCAAGTCAGTTTTATGATATATTGTTATTGCTTTGATGCATTTAAACCTAGTACCTCTCGGCCACTAGATGTAATCTATGAATATGAAATAGTTTATCAGAAAATCGTAAGAATTAAAAACATGTAATGACAATTAACCAAGAACAAAATAAAAGATAGAATGTTTAAATAAAAACAAATATAATTATAAAAGTTTCAATTTTCAAAGAAGGTCTTAGTCAAAAAAAAAATTTAGCTACTCATAATAAAAAAAATAAAAAGAAAGTTAAAAGAAGCTTGGAAAATCACTCCCAAATTTGCCTTTAGAATCTTCAATAATAAGAGACATATCTAAACTAAATCCTAAACCCCTCTATTTATAGAGGTTACAAATCAAAACCAAAGAAAATCAAATAATTACTAAAAATTAGAATTTTAAACAAACTAAAAAGGAAAAAGAAAATTACTTAAAATTATAATTTTAAAATTACTAAAATAAAAAAATAAAAATAAAACTACTGTCGCAAACTGCCTCGATTCCGAGGCCAGAAACATCAACCAGCGTTGGCACCTCATAAAAAATCAAGGCTCGGCCCACTTCCATGACAAAATTGCAATTCAATTTGCAATTTTTCAAAGACAAATTGCACTTGTCCTGTACTTTGACTTTTTCTTCTTCTTTTATTATTTGTTTTACTCTTTGAGGATAATAAAAGTAACTCGTAAATTTATAAGGATAATTCGAAAAAAAATTATATTTTACCTTTTACTTTCTCTTTCTTACCGCTTTCTCTCTAAAAAAAAATATCAATCTTTCACATTTAAATTAATTTGGAAATAACATATGGATTAGTATGAAGATTATTCGCAAGAAAATATCGATTTTGAGATAAATTTGAAAAAAAAAAAATTTTTTCCACGTTTTTGAAGGAGTTTCGCCCATTCTGGCGAAAAAATAAAACATTTTCGCTCAGATAGGTGAAAGTATTAAAAAATTTCGCCCATAGTGGCAAAAATCTTCCATTTTTTAGCCGAAGTGGGCGAAACCTGCTACAGAGAAATTCTTTTTTGGTGTTTAGGCTTTAGGTTTTTTGTTTCACTGTTAATATTTTAGTTTTATATGAACAGGGTGATGTAGATCCAAATACGTTTGAAGAATTTCTAGAGCTGGAAGAATATGTTTGATGGACATTTATTCACAACAAATCGAATTTTCAATTTGAAAGTAGAGTTGGTCAATTGGGCAAAAGAAACGGCTATGAAAGCCAACACATATTTGATCATCAATCGTTATTAGAGATCAAGGACAGCTGACCGTAGACCTTATGTTACACTGGCCTGCGAGCGTGAAGGTGCAGTTAAAAAAACACCAAAGCCAGTTGTTGACGATGAAGACGAAGAAGTTCCAATCAAAAGGTGGGGTCCTTACGGGACTAAAAAATGTGGTTGTCCATTTAAATTAAAAGGCGAGCAAATGACCACAAGTGACAATTGACAATTTTTCGTACATGATGGGAGGCACAATTATAAAATAAGTGTTTACAATCACGGTCATGCTCAGGCTGCAAGACTTACGGAGGAACAGCTGAAATAGATTGAGCAATTTAAAAAGAGTCACGTGCCGGCACGTAATATCCTACAATTTTTCCGAGAACAAAATATTGGTTGTGCGGTAAGGTATGGTAAATTTACTTTTAATACTTTATTTAATATTTTAGATATGTTTTTTTTCCGGTAATATAATTATTTTCATGAAGTATGTAGTGCACAGAAAATATACAATGTCGTTGCCAAGATTAAAAAAAATAGGATACAGGGGAGAAACATAGTGGAGAAAGTTCTTTTCTTAAGTGCTAAACGGAGTTATACAGTCTTCTATAGAAACTTTGAGAAGAGTAACGTACTTAGTAATATTATCATTGCACACCCTATATTTGACTCTTCAATTATTTGTTAGTCCTAATTTGACCTAGGACTCTCATACTATAGTATTTTGTCTTCAGTCAAATCTGCCTATTAACAACATAAACAACGCGTAGAAACCTTAATGTTTCTGTTCATTTCTTCTATTTTTCTAGATTTTCCTTCCCCAATTTTTTTTATTTACATTTTATCATCTCCTTGCTCCTTTGTATTTTCCCACCCATAAAATGCCAAAATCTTACCATTGCTACAATGTCAAATTGCAAGCTGACCTGCAAATCAAATTGTCAACAAGTCCCTTCCCCATATTACAATCCTCACCGTTCGATTTCTAGGGAAAGAAGCAAGGTAATAATAGGCCATGAATGATGGGAAGTGAAAGATGGAATTCTTCAAGCTATGAAAAACCATGAAGAAAATAAAATAAAAATCAGAAAAGGAACCATAAAACATGTCTAGAATATAGATGTTCCTTTTTAAGCGTATTGCTGGAAATTCAGTTCCAAATGTTTTCATTTTGTTGGATCATGAAAAATCATTTTCAAGCAAGAAAACAAGCAAAAAGATGGAATTTCTAAGTTCAAACAAACAAAGATGCAGATGGCTTATATATCCTAGAATGAGTAAAAAGGTCAGTTCTCCATCCTTACATATCTGCCTAGAAGCAACAAGAAAACAGAACATGGCCTTTGCTTGAAAAGACTTCAAATTAAAGTTCAAAAAGGAAACTTTAAACTATATAGCCAACATTGGATAATGCCATCAAACAGAAACTTAGCATTCTCCAATCCATGTTGAAAATTTACAATAACCTTATCCCGATATCTGATCTATCTACTAAATTAATCTGAATATTATGACAAATCATATTATAGAGAAAAACCTGCAAATATTCTCCATAACAAACTTCAAATTAGGTGGTGGAATTGAAGGTTACTGCAGAGATCTTAGGCTTGGAAAAGATTGCAGCCAAATTAAAAACCATTTAAGTTCTTGAAAAGAAATAAAAACATAAGAATCAAAACAATAAAAAGAAAAAAGAAGATTGATGAAAGTTTTGTATCTTAAGAAGAGGCAACGCGTGACTTCAACAGGAGATCTCTCAACTGTCTACTACTCGTGGGTCTTCGATAAGGCCGGTAAAGAATGAAGAGCGGCAGCGCAGAACAGCGGCACGGACGGCGTAGACGGAGTGGAGAACAGCTGCGTGGAGACGGCAGAATAGAGCAAAGAGACAGCACAAGCAGAGACGCTTGGTGAAACTGAAGGAGACAATTTTTACCTAAGGGGTTGAGAGAGAGAGAGAGAGAGAGAAGCTTACTCAGGAAAAATATTCCAAGCAAAACTACGTCGCTTAGACTCCCTTTAGCACAAAATGACGTGATTTTAATCCTTCAATTTGACCAAATGTTTGGCGGAATACTTTTGCCTCTTTTGATTTTTCGGTAAGGAAATTTGGACTTTTTTTCTTGAATATTCAAAGTAAATAAGGGACACAAAGTAAATCTCATATTACCTTATTGTGACATATCTATTTTTATTTATAAAAATATTTTATTTTATTATTTTAACAAGGCATATGTGAGAAAAATATTTTTATTGACATCGAATATTAAATATCAGAAAAATATGCCAGGAAATTAATATTTTCTTATAGTGGTTGCCAAATAACACGTCTTCATAAGGGGTGTAGTGGTACAATTCTAGTTGATTCTTTATTGAGACTATTTAGAAATCTAGCAATAGAAGTATGCTTTTCTTTCTCCAATCTCAATCTCACAGTATATAACTCCATCTATTGTCTATATTCTTCAACACTTTTGCTACCTTACCTAAGAGTCATCAACTTATAGTGAAGCTCCCTATAATAATGTTCCGGCACAAATCCTTCCTTCATGAGAGTCTTCAATTCATCCTAAGTGTCAACCAATTGCCTTCCATTTCTCATCCTTTGAGTGGCAATCCTTTCCACCAATGAAGCGCATAACTCGAAAATTTTGCAATGACTAGCTTAACCAACCTTGTCACTATAATTTCTCAATATGAACAGGTTCTTCACTTGTCACTCCCAATCAAGGAACACATTTGGATCACTTTCACCCTTGAAGCTAGGCACCTTCCACTTAATCTTGTCTAAGGCTTTATCCCCTTGTTTTCCACCATAACAATCACCGTAGTGTGCTTGGTGAATATTGGGATTCTCTCCATAATCTTCAAAAATGTTATCTTCATGACATGCTTCATGTCTTAGAACCTCTTCTTGTGGTCTATTGTATTATTTTTCTCCTAGACCCCTTCCTCTTACAACTCTAGTAGGTTGGCTTCTTTAGTATCCACTTTCATAATGGATAGGAATTTTGAACCGGCATGTTATTATCTATAAAGAAGTACATTGTCATGAGGTCTTTGATGGTGAGGTGTATGAACTCCTCCCAGATTGTCTCCAACTCTTTGCTCTATTGAGGCACTTCTCTTGCCCTTTTTTAACTCTTCAATATCTCTAGCAACACCTTGGAATTGTCTTGCTAATCCCTCAATAGATTGTTGCATAGATCGCAAGGTTTAATTTAAGTTCATCCTTGTTGGATCACTAGTGTAAACTATCTATTGACATTGTAAACCTGCAAACTAAACAAAGAAACCAAAACAAAAGGACCTCCCAATTACTCTCTAAGTGTTTATTTTCTTGTTATGATCACTCCATCCACTCGTGTTTAACTCTCTTATTGGCTTTTATCACAATCGGCTCATCCTCTTGCCTCTTCGAAACACTCTTCACTCAAGCCTCTATAGATTCTTCAAACCTCTTAACCAACTCAACCAAGAGCAACAACCCAAGCAAGCATAACAATCAATGCATTTAGTTGGATACAAGTATTCAAAGAGGCAATGTTTCAAACACTTGAGGTGTAAGGAGTTTCAAAGAATTTAATCTATGGAAAAGAGCCAACAAACTTAATTGATCATAAAAAAATATTAGAAACACAAAAAAAAATAAAAAATAAAATAAAAGTCAAAATCAAAGTAATTCAAACAAACTAGGCTAAACAAAGAAAACAAGAGTACTAAGAAAAATTTCCCAAGAAACAGGGAATGATGACACCTTGTTACCAAAACAGCTATAACTCTGTAAATACGAACCCATATTATGAGAAACCAATTTAGGAAGATTTCTCACTCAACGAGGATGAATTTAACCACAAATTCAATCAAATAGAATCACTAAAACACAAGATATACATGGATTAATTCATACTTTTTCTGCAACCGAGATATCGAAACACTTTTCAAAATTCAATCAATTTGATCAATCAAATGGACTCCAATTTGAGTAAATCTTATTTCAGTTGAATCCTAACTCAAAGAAGAACAGATCCATCACAAAATTTTGCAAAAAATCATCCAATGTTTCAAATGAATTTCTGATATGCTTTTTCTGTACTACTATTACATGATCTTCATAGAATTTTGTTTGATCATCAAGTACTGCCTTTTTTTTTTGTTTTTTGTTTTTGATTTTCAGCAAATTGAAACAACATAAACATAAATTGACCTTTATTTGGATGTTGCTCTAATACTAATTTGATGTGAATCTTCAATTGATTGCAAATTTGATTCAACAACTTCCCAAGATCACCTCCTTTGATGAATAACTTCTATTGAAGATTTTGTAGTTCTAACACTCCAATAGAAAACCTATGAGGAACTAAGCCTTATAAAACCTAATATTGAGATTGAAACTCTTTCACAATTTTACAGCAAGAACCATGGGGAAACTATGGCCGAAAAACCCAACCTACACAAACTAGAAGACCTAGGTTCAATCAATTCTAAGAACAGGAACTCTTAGAATCAATCAAACATAGAATTGGAATGATCAATTGGTTCCCATAGATTAATCAATTTAAGCAATCAATTGTTCACAAGCTAAGGAAGCACACCCTTAGAAGCTAACTAAGATGGATTGAAGAACCCTATAAATCTTTAGAGAATCCTCTCAATTTCCGCAAAATTCAACTTCTTTTACAGTAAGCCTATAAATGGGTATTTATAGTATTAGGTCTAAAACCTCCATTAACTATTGACTTAAGACTCTAAAAGACCAATTAGACCCTTAATTAACAATTGAAAATGGAGTTTAAACCTTGAAAACTGTCTAAAATAACGCATTAGAAATAATTCCTGGAACCTACTGGCGACGGTAGGGTTTACCCTGCCATATGCGGTAGGTCTTCAAACGTCAAGGCCTGTGTATACAAAATCTTATTAGGGACGATGGGGCCAGGGCCTACTGTCAACGGTAGGCTTCATTTTTGCCTTCCTTTGATTTATTCTTCTCCCAATGCTCCATTGATTGCTCCAAGTTTAGGCGTTGTTCCATAAGCAACTTGGGATAATTTTCTTCATCTTCCAAGCCTTCATTCTAGCCTTTTAAATCTATTCTTCAAGATTTCTTCAATGAAATCAACCATTCCTTTAGCCAAGCTTTCATCAACTGCCTTGATTTTCTTGCCCATAAGTCAACTCATTAGCTTTTTGTCATCCCAGTTCATATCACTCTATCTTGATCCGGAAAGGGAGCAAACTTCAAAAAAAAAAAAAAAAATCTTGAGACTATTTGGATAGTCTCACTATCCTGGTCCGGATAGCCGAACAAGAATAAAAATTTTTTTCCCGAGACTATCCAGATAGGCTCACTATCTTGGTCCGGATAGTCATGTTTTAGGCGGGGATGGTAATGTGAATCAGTTAGACATGCAAGAACATCAAGGAGTTGTGACAAGAGCGAAGACAAAACAACTAAAGAGTCACAAGGATCAAATTGAGCAAGAGAAGTTTCAATGCTTAAATTTTGATGTCAATTTTGATGTCCAAGACTTTATGGGGATTAAATTTTGATGTCCAAGACTTTATGGGGCAATATCCTAATTTTTGAATAAGTTAGAAATTGAAAATTTACCTTGGTAGATAGTTGGAATCCCTTTTGCCCAAGCTGAAAAATTGCCTCCTACTTTTGGCAATGTGTTGACTAGTACTCTAGAATAATCCAAATGCAATTAAAACACCTCTATTGTCTTATCAAGTGTATGTATAGGTTATATCTATCCTTTGGGCTGAAAATATGAGAGGGAAAAATTCCTATTTTCTCCCTCAAGTCTCTATAAATATGTAGTCTTCCATTTTGAAGAAGTAATCAAGAAATTTTTCAAGACAATGGTTCTTCTCTTAGTATTCTTAGTTCTTAGCTTAGTTTTTCTATCTTCTTCAAGGGTGAACTTCCTTGAAAGAAAAAAATCACTTTGAAGACTTGTTGAAAGTTCCAAGAGCTTCAAGGTTGATCATAAAAAAAAATTCCTTCATACTAGTTACTACACTCTTGTAGAAAACTAGTCTTCAGGTCTTCTTCTTGTTTCATTGAGGTCTAAGGTTCAAAATACCTTAGGTTGCTTGAACTTTGAAGAAAAGATTTTGTTTAAACCTTCTTGAGGTCTTGGATTTGATATATCCAAGGTTGCTTGAAGTTTAACATTTTCAAGTCCTTTCAAAGGCACTTTCTTCTACTTATTACACTTGTTTTGTTTGTTCTCTCCCTCACTTCTTGGACAAAATTTTATGCTCTTGAAGATCATTCCACATCATTTGGTATCAGAGCCACCTTCAAGTAAGTGTTTTTGAGATATCTTACATACAATACAAGACAAGAGAAAAGAGACTAGATTGCTGGAAAATGGCATCACAAAAATTGAATGCTTGAACGACCTGGAATATGACTAGAACTTTGCAATATTTTTACATGGAGTTATACTACATTGACCTGGGAAAGAAATGAAACAAGTTTCATCTGATTTGGACTTCATTTGATATCTCAAAATAGTCAAAACTTGAAGGTGTACCTGGCTTTTCCGCAGGCAAAAAAGTATTGAAATGATCTGAGCATATCTTCCTTTTTGCTAACCCTTTTTCTTTGATTCTTGAGCCTAAACTCAAGAATTTTGAGTGAAGATTCTTTCTAGACAAACGTCATTCAATTTAGACTAGTGGTTAAATACCAGTCTTCCAAACAAGCCGAGTATGTCATCTACTCTGCTTGCTGGAAACTTTTGTTGTGTATTCTTTTGTGTTCTTGAAGTGTCCTAGCTTTGTGTTTGTATTTGTGGTCGGATTTCTTTCCTTTTTCAGTACTTATTTCTTCATTTGGTCAATCTACCATTATTGACTCAAATGCTCTTGGAAATGTTATTGAACTTCCTTAAAATGAATGGATGACTTAATATCATTTTCCTTGCTTCTCATATTTCTCAACTAGTTTTTGTTTGTGATTTTTTTTTTTTTATTTTGGTTGTTTTAAACTTGAGTAGAGGTGTTAAATCTTTGTTAAGAACTCATAGAACTCTTTGAGACTTGAACCTTTAGAAAAAGGCAAGAGTTGTGAGAATATCCTCAAAAAGGCCAAAGAGAGTTAAACAAGAGAGTTTTGTTAGGTAAACACAACCAAGATGTCAACCCAAGCTCAAGCACCAACTCCTTTTGGAGAAGAGTCTAGCAACTCCCAACATGATGACCCTTTGAGGCTCATAATGCAAGAGTTACAATCGCTAAGAGATGAGATGAGGGATATTAGAAGGGATGTCACTAATCTCTCTAATCAACAAAGGGAGGTTAGTCCTCATGGTAGTCTCAATGTTACTACCCCAAGGAGCAATGGACCACTCAATTGCTCTAGGACAACCGAGTTCCACCAACCTCCACATTTTGATGAAGAACTTCATCCACCTTCTTACGGTGGTAGAAGAGGCGGTTTTGGAGGAAGAGGTATGCCTAGACACTTTGAAGAAGTTCCAAGGCCACAAGCTAGGCATGGAGAGCCATTATATGATGATCATGAACATGTTCCATTTGTTGCAAACCGTGGAAGAGACCAAGGTGACCAAACCTTGGACCGAATGAAGTAGAAGCTCCCTAGTTTTAAGGGTGAGAATGACCCTAACATTTTCTTAGATTGGGAGAGGCAAGTAGAAAACATGTTTATGTTGAAAAATTGTAATGAGTTCTTAAAAGCTAGACTTGTAATAGCCGAATTTTCCGGCTATGCTTTACATTGGTGGGAAAGGGTAGTAAACCAAAGAGTTAGAAGTGGTAGACCATCGGTTGATACTTGGAGAGAATTAAAAGCTTTGATGAGAGAAAGATTTGTGCCCGAGCACTACTATAGAGAGCTTCATTATAAGCTCATGACTTTAAAACAAGGTGCAAAAAGTGTAGAAGAGTATAGACAAGAGCTTGAGCTCTACATCTTGAGGTTGAACTTGGAAGAAGACAAGGATGCTTCAATGGCTAAGTTCCTTAGTGGTCTCAATAGAGAGATAGCCAACCAACTTGAGTTGTATCCACATACAACTTATGAAGACATGTGCCACCTTGCCAACAAGATCGAATCACAAAGGAGAAGGAATGGGATGATGCGATCCTCATTTCCCAACCAAAGACAAGTTGCAACAACAAAACCACCTACTTCCAACTTCAAGCCATGGCCAAAAAAGGAGGAGGCTCCTAGAGGTACTTTCTAACCTCCAACCAAACCAAAGATGGAAGAGAGAGGTAAAATCATTTCTAACCTTCCAAAGTGCTTTAAATGTAATGGTGTAGGACACTATGCAAGTAGTTGTCCGACAAAGAGAGCTTTGATCTTTAGGGAGGATTTGAATGGTTGGATTGAGAAGGAGGAGGATGAAAGTAACGAATGTGTTGAGGGTGAAGAAAATGGTGAGGATGATGAACATGTTGATTTGAATCTTTTAGGAAGTGATGACGATGTCTTGAGCTTAGTTACCATAAGAGCACTAAGCGCTCAAACTTTTGATGATAACATGATTGAACAAAGAGAAAACATCTTCCATTCTAAATGTAAAGTTGAGGGAAGGATTGCCAACCTTATCATTGATAGTGGTAGTTGTGTAAATGTGGCTAGTGCTTATGTTGTTGAGACGTTGAAACTACTTACTACAAAACATGATAAACCTTACAAACTCCATTGGCTAAATGATAGTGGAGAAATTAAAGTGTTGATACAAGTAGTGGTACCAATAGAAATGGGAGCTTACAAAGATAAGATACTATGTGATGTGGTACCTATGCAAGCATGCCATCTTCTCTTGGGAAGACCTTGGCAATTCGATAGAAAGTCCCTCCACAATGGGGAGAAGAATACTTATTCTTTTGTGAAGGATGGAAGAACATTCACTATGAATCCTCTTACACCTCAACAAGTGAGAGATGAACAAAAAAAGATGAGGGAGAAAGAGAGGGCCGAAAGTGAGCTCAAAAGAAAAAAAAAAATTGGGGAGGGAGAGAGAGTTGAGGAAAAAGAAAAGAGTGAAGAAAGAGTGATGAAAAACAAGAGTGAAAAGAAAAAGAGTGACAAAAAAAAAAAGAGAGTGAGATGAAAGAAAAGAATTATTTCTTTGCAAAACCTAGTGAGGTGATTGAAGCAATTGAAAGACAAGAAGTGGTATTGCTCTTGTATTGTAGGGAATCTTTTACTTCATCTAAAGAACACTTACCCTCTTTTTCAAGTGAAATGTTGCAGGTTATTGAAGATTACAAAGACTTATTTCCCGATGAGATGCCCGGAGGTCTTCCACCAATTAGCGAAATCGAACACCAAATCGATTTTGTCCCCGGGGAGGTCTTGCCAAACCGACCGGCCTATAGGAGTCCACCGGAAGAGACTAAGGAGCTAAAAAGGCAAGTTGAGGATCTAATTTCAAAAGGGTATGTGCGTGAGTCCATGAGTCCTTGTGCTGTTCCGGTTTTGCTTGTTCCAAAAAAAGATGGTACATGTAGAATGTGTATAGATTGTAGAGCCATAAACAACATTACTATTAAGTATAGGCATCCCATACCTAGACTTGATGAGTTGCATGGTTCTAATCTTTTCTCTAAAATTGACTTGAAATCCGGATACCACCAAATTAGGATGAGAGAAGGGGATGAGTGGAAAACCGCTTTTAAGACTAACTTTGGTTTGTATGAATGGATGGTTATGCCCTTTGGATTAACTAATGCTCCTAGTACATTTATGAGATTAATGAATCATGTGTTGAGGAATTTTATTGGGAAATTTGTTGTTGTATACTTTGATGATATTTTGGTCTATCGCAAGACATATGAAATGCATGTTGAACATCTTAGGGAAGTACTAAATGTCTTGAGAATTGAAAAACTTTTTGCTAACCTTCACAAATGTGAGTTTTGTTTGGAGAAAGTTACATTTCTAGGTTATGTGGTAAGCTCACAAGGACTTCAAGTAGATGAAGGTAAGGTCCAAGCAATTAAGGAATGGCCAACACCAAGAAACGCATCGGAAGTAAGAAGTTTCCATGGCCTAGCAAGTTTCTATAGGCGGTTCATAAAAAATTTCAGCACACTTGCTAGCCCTTTGACTGATGTGATCAAGAAAACTGAAGGATTTAAGTGGGAAACAAAACAAGAACAAGCATTTCAATTGTTGAAGGAAAAGTTGTGTAGTGCACCCCTTTTGTCACTACCAAACTTTGAGAAAACTTTTGAGGTGGAGTGTGATGCATCCGGCATTGGTATAGGTGGTGTACTTATGCAAGATGGAAAGCCCTTAGCCTATTTTAGTGAAAAACTTAATGGGGCAGCCGTGAGGTACTCAACTTATGACAAGGAGCTTTATGCTTTAATAAGAACATTAAAGCATTGGCAACACTACCTATGGCCAAAGGAGTTTGTTGTGCACACCGATCATGAGGCTTTGAAGTTTCTCAAGGGCCAACATAAACTCAATAAGAGACATGCAAGATGGAGTTCATTGAAACATTTTCATATGTCATCCATTACAAGAAAGGTAAGGAGAATGTGGTGGCCGATGCTCTATCTAGAAGGTATACTCTCTTATCCATCCTTCAAACAAAAATTTTGGGTTTTGAAATGCTTAAAGAAATGTATTCTAGTGATCATTACTTTAAGGAAATTTTTGAGAAATGCTTGTTAGCACCTTTTGGAAAATATTTTTTGCATGAAGGATTTCTTTATTGTGAAGGTAGATTGTGCATACCATCTTGTTCTACTAGAATTCTACTTGTCAAAGAAGCACATTGTGGGGGTTTAATGGGACATTTTGGTGTCACTAAAACTATGAAATTCTTCATGAACATTTTTTTTGGCCACATTTAAAAAGAGATGTAGAAAGATTTGTAGGAAGTTGTATTGAATGCAAGAAAGCTAAATCTAGAACTCTTCCACATGGACTTTACACACCATTAGAAGTTCCTAAAGAACCTTGGGTTGATATTTCTATGGATTTTATTCTTGGTTTACCTAGGACCTCTAGAGGTATGGATTCTATTTTTGTTGTTGTGGATAGGTTCTCTAAAATGGCACACTTTATTCCTTGTAGGAAATCCGATGATGCTAGTCATGTAGCTAGCTTGTTCTTTACTTGGATAGTTAGATTCCATGGAATTCCAAGGTCTATTGTGTCGGATAGGGATACCAAATTCTTGAGCCATTTTTGGAGAGTTCTTTGGAAGAAGCTTGGTACTAACTTGCTTTATTCTACAGCTTGCCATCCATAAACGGATGGACAAACCAAGGTGGTAAATAGAACAATTGGACAACTTCTAAGGGCTATTTTGAAGAAGAAATTGAGGCAATGGGAGGAGTGTTTGCCACACATTGAATTTGCTTATAATAGGGCACCTCACTCTACTACTTCTTATTCTCCATTTCAAGTTGTTTATGGTTTTGACCCTCTAACTCCCTTTGATTTGGTTCCTTTGCCTATAGATCAAGCATTAAGCAAGGATGCAAGCAAGAAGGCTGATTTTGTGAAAGCAATTCATGCAAAAGTCCATGAAGCCATTGTCAACTCCAACAAAAAGCTTGTAGAGAAAAGAAATGTGGGAAGAAGAAAAGTGGTATTCAAACCCGGTGATTGGGTTTGGGTGTATTTTAGAAAGGAAAGATTTTCCCAACAAAGAAAGTATAAGCTTGATGATAGGGGAGATGGGCCATTTCAAATCCTTGAGAAAATTAATGATAATGCCTATAAAGTTGATCTTCCGGGACATTATAATGTTAGTGCCACTTTTAATGTTTCTGATCTCTCTTCATTTGATATTGGTGATGGAGATTTGAGGACGAATCCTTTTCAAGAGGGGGAGGATAATGTGAATCGGTTAGACATGCAAAAACATCAAGGAGTTGTGACAAGAGCGAAGGCAAAAAACAACTAAAGAGTCACAAGGATCAAATTGAGCAAGAGAAGTTTCAATGCTTAAATTTTGACATCAATTTTGATGTCCAAGATTTTATGGGGATTAAATTTTGATGTCCAAGACTTTATGGGGCAATATCCTAATTTTTGAATAAGTTAGAAATTGAAAATTTACCTTGGTAGATAGTTGGAATCCCTTTTGCCCAAGCTGAAAAATTGCCTCCTACTTTTGGCAATGTGTTGACTAGTACTCTAGAATAGTCCAAATGCAATTAAAACACCTCTATTGTCTTATCAAGTGTATGTATAGGTTATATCTATCCTTTGAGCTGAAAATATGAGAGGGAAAAATTCCTATTTTCTCCCTCAAGTCTCTATAATATGTAGTCTTCCATTTTGAAAAAGTAATCAAGAAATTTTTCAAGGCAAAGGTTCTTCTCTTAGTATTCTTAGTTCTTAGCTTAGTTTTTCTATCTTCTTCAAGGGTGAACTTCCTTGAAAGAAAAAAAATCACTTTGAAGACTTGTTGAAAGTTCCAAGAGCTTCAAGGTTGATCATAAAAAATAAAAAAAATAATTCCTTCATACTAGTTACTACACTCTTGTAGAAAACTAGTCTTGAGGTCTTCTTCTTGTTTCATTAAGGTCTAAGGTTCAAAATACCTTAGGTTGCTTGAACTTTGAAGAAAAGATTTTGTTTAAACCTTCTTGAGGTCTTGGATTTGATATATCCAAGGTTGCTTGAAGTTTAACATTTTCAAGTCCTTTCAAAGGTACTTTCTTCTACTTATTACACTTGTTTTGTTTGTTCTCTCCCTCACTTCTTGGACAAAATTTTATGCTCTTGAAGATCATTCCACATCAGATGGGTCATACACAATTTATTCCTAATTTTCAATCTTTTTCTGTCATCTCTCACCTTCTCCCCTAAATTTATTGCTCAAATCCATAACCCTCTCACAATTTTTCTTCTCTTCCCCATTTTTCCCTTCCCCGTCCATTTTTCCCCTCATCTTCGATCGTCTCTTCCTCTCCACTCCAGCACCACTCACCATAACCTCAAGCCCGTGTCCCCCTCTTCTTACTCTTATTTCACCAAATCAAACCTGAAATCCTAAACTCCCCACCAATTTCTTCTTCTTCTCTGTCCTGATTCACCCTTCTCCATTTCTCTCTACACTCCAATGCTATTTTCCGCTCGCCCTTGCCGCCAACACAACACCACAAGTCTCCGTGATAGAAAGGAGAAATAGCACGGTTACTACTCTTACAGCTTCAAACTCTAGCAGTGATAGTTCGTATTAAATGAACCCGGATAAGTTTTCTTTAACCCTAATCTTATTTATTAATTGTACATTTACTTTTTTGGGACGCATCTTGAGTCATCTAATTACATAAATTATCTGTTTTTATGCTAGAATTTATGTCTGCTCGTTTTTTTATCTGTTGTTGGGGGCACAACCTTTTACTTAAATTACCTAAACTGTACACATTTGCACACATGGGCGACATTTTTCTTGAATTTTCTGTGGTTATAGTTTCTTTTTCCTTTCCTTGAGCTTTAGTGTGTTCGTCCCTCGTGTTGTCTTTTTGTGTTGGTTACATTTTGTAGTTCGCTATTGGTCTCATTGCATTCTATTTGACTGGCCCTTTGACATTCCATTCATAGATATGCCTAGATAAACCGCTGCCTATGATTCTTCAAAAAGAGCTCAGATTGCTGACTCGAGCTCTCCTAAAAATAAGCTTCCTATTCTTCCTCTTCCTGATCGAGTAACTGATAGGTCGAATAAGGCATGGTTCGAAACCAGAAAAGAAAAGTATTATTTAACTAGAGAGAACCCTAGACGCCACCTTGGACCACCAATTAGAAATTTTCAACCTTTATACAAGTCTCGGGTGTGGTAGGATATTTCTAGGAGTGGAGTTTACTTCCTTTTGTTGGTTAAGGAGTTTTATACCAATAGTACTCAAAAGAACAACAAAGACCTTATAAACATCAAAGCCACTGTTAAGGGAGTGAACATAACTCTTGATCGGACCTTGCTCTCCCAAATTGCTTTAATTCCTAACGAGGGTCCGGTAATTACCTTGGCTCAACCTCTGACATTATCTTAGCTGACAAGGATTGTAAACATAGTGAGAGGAACCATAGAGTAGGAATCCTCCCTCAACAAAACACCAGACATTCTAGGACGACTTGTAACAATAATGATTTATCCCATAGAATGCCAACCATTTCTGGTCTCATAGGTACAAATCTTGTCCCTAGGTCTCGCAAAATTCTAAATGAACTTAAGATCATAGATATATACCTTATGGAAAAGCTCCTTTCCCCCTCTTGGTCAACTTCTCATGTAATATCATCCATTACATGCGAGATACAATTAGTATTAGTTGGAAAACCCTGTCTTTAGCTTCCCTTTACTACTCACAGATATATTTCGGCATTTTGAGGTTGACTTTTCAGATGATAGGCATCATTTCTACCTCCTCCGATATAATCAATGGCGACACCATCTCCCGGAGCATTTTTTAGTATAATGAAATTGAGAGAAAGTGGATAGGCAGATTGGGGCAAAGTCAATGGGAAGCCTTTGGTTTTGAGTGTATACGACCCCTTCGTCGCCCTTGGAAAGTTATAGCGGAAGAGGAAGAGGAGAAAGGAAAAGAAGCTGAGGGCAGTGATAAGGAGTATGACAAGTCCGACTCTTCTATTCGAGCTACCTTGAGCAAATGCAAATAAGGCTAACCCAAAACTCGGATGCCTTGGTGGATATTCACGACACACTCTGGCACAAAGAGCTCATGATATCCAAAATGGACGCCTATTTCCCTAGAAGACACAAGCGGAGGTGAAGGAAGAGAGGGCGGATTGGCCCTCTAGGGAGTTTTCTCTCTCCTACTTACTCGTTTTATTTGTTTTGTGTGTTTTTATTTGTTTTGTGTGTTTTCTTTTATTTGTTTATTTTCATTTTATCTTTTTATTTTAGTTTTGTTTCACCCCAGATTGAGGACAACATACTTCTAAGTGTGGGGAGAGTTTGAATTTTAGTTGTTCTTAGTTGTTTTTAGTTTTTATTTTTTACTTTGTTAATGGTTTAGGTGTTTTCTTATTTATAACAAACCAAAAACACTGAAACATCCCAAAAAATATTGAAAATTTTCGAAAATCTCAAAAAATTTATTTTGTTTTAAAGTTAGTTTTTATATATAGCTGTCTTTTTCATTCTTGAAAAAACCCAGAAATATTTTC
Organism: Catharanthus roseus; assembly: GCA_028651295.1. Classification (NCBI taxonomy): domain Eukaryota; kingdom Viridiplantae; phylum Streptophyta; class Magnoliopsida; order Gentianales; family Apocynaceae; genus Catharanthus; species Catharanthus roseus. The sequence goes on along the minus strand of JAPQWS010000153.1, from coordinate 25,940,485 downwards.
CTTTTTCTTTTTGTCACTAGAAAAGCATGAAAAGAGGTGTGAGTAACTTGTTAGAACTTTGAATAGGCATAATACATAGTTAACTTCTCATCCTTGTTTTATTTATGCCTTGTGAATTGATGGTTTCTATGCATTGTGCTTTGTTTTAGAAGTAGAAATATGCTTTAAGAATCTTGTGAAATTGTCTTATATGATTTATTTTAAAGCATCATTCTAGAATTTATTTTTCTACACCTTGAAAGAAAGAGTCTAGTTTTTTGTGTCAGCCTCGGAGAGGATGGTCATACTCCTTCTTTGATCTGTTTGAGCCTTTTTTGCCTACCTTTTTGACGTTAAATCCTTAGTACCCCTTTTAAAGTTTCATGCTAAGGGATTCGCTCCCTTCTTTCCTTATCTTTAAACTCACATTTAACTTTTGAGTCAGTTTGAGTGAGCTTCATATGAAAACGACAAAGGATCATTCAACAATTTTCGGAGGAGTATCTAGTTGCATTAGATGATTGAAGACATCAAGGTTGAAAGCTTCAAAATGAGGAATTCCATATTCAAATTGAAGGCTTAGAAGAGTTTACAAGTGTTCCATGACATAATAACGCCCTTAGAAGCTCAATAGAATCAAGCTAGAAGTTCTCAGCCATCACATAAGATAAAAGAAGCAAGGAATTCAAGAAAACAGAGCCTACCGTCGATGGTAGAACCCCTCTGCCCCTCCATCGTCCCCGATAGCTCTCTGGACAAAAAAAGAGTTTTCAAGATCACCTAACATTGACTGTAGGTTCATCCTATTGTCTTTGGTAGGTCTCAGACTAATATTTTAAAATGGACACTTTAGCTATTAATTTTGGTTAATTTTAGTTTCCTTTTGTCCAAGCTTTGTCATTAACTTTTATTATAAGGTTAATTAGGTATTTTTAATACTCATTAGGTTTTATGAAGAAGAGTAGGTTTTCCTATATAAATAGCTACTTATGCCTCCTCTCGTAATGAACTTAGATGATGAATGATATATGAAATTTGAGAGTTTTCTCTTAGGGTTCTTAGGTTTTCTAGCTTTCTCATAACTTCATCTAGGGTTTGATCATTCCTTAGCTTGATTTTATTTGAATACTTGGATTGGGAAGATCCAAGGGTTCTCAATTTGATCATACTTCCTACTCTTTGATCTTTACATCCTTGTAATTGTTTTAGAGCAAGGTCTTCTTCATAAGAGACTAATTGGATGATAGATAATCAATCCCATTGTTGAATTGTCTTATGAAGGAAGGAATATTCAACATGGATTCAAGAGCTCCTTAGATTGGCTAAGGGTTGCTTGAAGATGGAGGATAGTCAAATCCTATTGAAGGTAAAAAAATCCATGGGAAGCTTAATTAAAGATTTTAATCTTTGCACAACAAGATTCATATTATTTGGTATCAAAGCCACCTTCAATGTAACCTCTCTTTTGTGTTTATTTGCTGAAAAGTTCCTAAAAAAAAGAGTATATGATGATCTACACAAAATACATGAAGATCATGAAAATTCTTGGACAGATAAAGTGATGCCGAAAGAGTTGATTTGATCCCAAGTATTTTTATTGTTTTAAACTGTTTTTTATGGATCTCATTTACTATGATTTAGGAATCGTTTGAAATTGGTTTCACTAAATTTGGACTTGATGTGATAGATCAAATTGATAAATCTTTCGATCTATCCAGAAACTGAAATTGTTTGGAAAGTGTTGATTAATCTATTCATATCTTCTGTTATACTTATCCAATTCAAACAACATTTGAGATCAAATTCATCCTCATTGAGCTATGCTTCTTTATGGATTAGTTTGACTCAATTTGGAGTTGTATTTTCTGAGTTATCATGACATGTGTAACAAGGTGTCAGCAACCTCTGTTTTCTGGTAATTTTTGGTTTAGTAGTCTTACTTCTTTGTCTAGCTTAGCTTTGTGTTTTTTCATTGTTTTTGGATTCGAATTTCTTTCTATCAGTGTTTAAACTTTTTTGTGTGATCAAATTGATCTCGATTGTCTCTAATTGCTCTTGGATTGTTTTTAAAACTCTTGCACATTACGTGTGTTGAAATTTCTCCTTGAACTCTTTTACTACCTCAACTAAGTGTTTAATTGAAGTCTATCTTTGGTTGATTCCCGAACTCTTGTAAGTTAAGAGTTTGGAAAAAGGCAAGAGGGTGAGCTTATTTTATAAAAGCCAGTTAAACATTTGAGAACCAAGTGATCATCTAAAGAGTGTATACACTTCGGGAGTGATTATGGGGTCCTTCTTTTGTTATTTTTTGTGTTAATTTGAAGGTTTAATCATGTCTATGGAAGCTCAATTTCTTACTCATTACAATGAAGGAACTAGTGAAAGTTCTCATCTAATTTGGATCCGATGAAGATTATCATGCAAGAGCTTCAACTAATAAGAAAGGACATGAAGGAAATGAGAGGGAACATTACTATTCTTTCTATGGAGCATAGAGATCAAAGCAACATTGGAGGGCATGTGGTATGACTTGGGATAAGCATGAGAATATGAAGATCTTCCAAGGACCAGCCTCAAGGTCGAGTGCAAGGAAGCTAGAAGAGGAGAACGAAGAATGGTGGCTTGCTCAGAAGGATGATAATTTTTATTTTGTCTATTATTTTATATGTTAGTTTCATCATTTTTCGATGTTTTTAAGGTATAAAATATAATATTTCCCATTCTTGTCTTAGGTGCTTGCCAAAGGAAGATACAATAAACAAAGGAGGAAAACGACTTAAAATGGAGAGAAAACAACGGAAAATGATGCCAAATGGTGACCACGGAGAGGACCTACTGCCGGAGGTAGGCCAACCTATCACCGACAGTAAGTGCATTAGCAACAAAGGAAGTAAAGATAGAACCTTACTAGCGACGGTAGGCTCCTCCTACTTTCGACGGTAGGTTCAAGGCACAAAAGAGAAAAGGAAGATAGAGACCTATCGGCGACGGTAGGTCCCGACCTACCGTTGACGATAGGTCCCGATTTTAGCAGCTTTTAAGTCATTTTTTTAGAGAAAATTAAGGGGAGATAGCATTCATCATTCTTCTTTTTTTAGACTTCCGCTATTAGGGCTCAGTAAGGCGAATTGGGCGATCTTATGTGACAAATTTCCCCTTATTCTCACCTCAATTAGTTAGGAATTAGATTAGAGAAGTAGAATTGAAAGGCTTTCAAGAACATTCAAGGATCGAAGAGGCGAATTCGAGCATCGGTTGGGCCAGTCGAGAGACGAGCTCCGACGCTTTTCGGGATCGCAATTTGGCCTTCAAAATCACTCCTAAGCCTTTCTTTCCTTGTTCTTATAGATTTTAATCATTTAATTTTAATTTTACATTATGAATAGTGAGTAACTTCATTGTTTGGATTAAGGGTTGAACACTAATTTTGGTTCCTATGAAATTGATTTTATTTTTATGAAATTGAATGTTGTGGATGATTGAATTGTTCTTCGATTGGTATTTTTCCTACAATTTAAGTGTTGCGAACTTAGATAAATTGCAAGGGTGTTTGGAATTGAAAAAGGAAGAATAACCTAGGGCAATCAATTTGGGGATAAATTCGGGCATTAGACAAGAGATAGAATGATGCACTTTTAGGTCCGTTTATCACTTGCATTTATAGCATTCATAACTTGTTAGGGAGAGACGAGATTCTCGTCTAAGAGTTAGTGAATAGGGCGACTTTTACCTAGAGATAGGGATTGCCCAATTGAGAGGGTTATGACCTAATTCATTAATACAATATCGCTTTATACTAAAATCAATCAATTGAAGTAGTAACAAGATTAGGGGGATCCCGAGATCCAAACTTCCGATTTATAGATTTCTTTCGATAATTTTCCATTGGTTTTTTATTATAGCTTTTGTTAGCATCTCTTCTAGTTAATAATCTCTTCAATGAAAACCTTTAGACTAAACATTGGAATGACGGTAGAGTAGTTGAACCTTATCCGTTCCTTGAGAGATACGACTCTCAGGTTGAACTCACCTCTGTAGTGTCAGGTTCACTTACCTTGCATTTTAGTGATTAGGAACCCCTGTTCTAATTTTTAAACATCAAAAGACCTTTAAGTTTATACGTGGAAGGCGTTGTAAAGGAGAAACTAAAGATCAAGAAAGAACAAAAACATTCCTACTGTCCATAGTGCAAAAAGAGGAAGCCAAAAGAAACAAGTTTGGAAGATCTTGAAGCTTAAAAAAAAAAAAATCAAATTCAAAGAAAAAAATGTGTGAACCCTACCGCAGGAGGTAGGGTGCACCCTACCATCCATGGTAGGGCTCTGCTCGTGGAAAGAAAGTTGGCATAAGATCTACCACCGATGGTAGGTCCACCCTACTATCGCCTATAGGGTTCTAGGTGGAATTCTTGTTGAGAGGCCGACCTACTATACATGGTAGTGCGAGGACTACTGTTGAGGGGAGGCCTTAGATAGATGAAGGTTTGGGAGTTTTTAACTCCCTTGATCCATCAATTTGATTGTTAATTTTATTTTGACTTGTAATTAAGTGGCCTAAGTGCCCATCTACTTATCATAAGCTATATTAACAATTAGGGCTAAGAGTTAATGATGTGGAACACTATATACATGAATTTCTCAGCGATGGAACACAACATTGAATATATTGAATGAAAACTTGAGTGAAGAACCTAGGGTTCTTGAGGTTTCTCCAACTTCCTTGTAAATTAAGGAATTCCATCCATCGTACAATACTAGGCAACTGACTCTTGAATTCAATTAAGAGTTTTTATTCTATTCCCCTGTCCTTCTCTTCCTTGATGTGCTAGCTTTTGTGTAGCTAGTGTTGCTGGGAGTTTAGGTTTTCCTTGTGTGTGGAGAATAGGTGAAGTCTCTTTCGGCTTTTTTATTCTCCCTCAAGATTGGAAGTTCTTCTTTACATTTCTTTGTTTATTTTCTTGTTTTGGTCCTTAGGATTTCGAATTCTTCAAAACAAGAGTTCAAAGGGCCTCTTGTAGAGAGTTTCATCTTGGGAGGGAAATTAGATCTCATTTAAGCCATTGGAGACCCATACCAGCATGTTACTTCTCATCCTCAATGGGGATATGGTAACTTCCCTCCTTATGCTAGATCTTTTGAGCACAATTCTTATGATTGCTATGAGGGAAATAGACTTGTAGCTAGCAATGGTTATAATGGTACTTATTGTAAAAGAGTTCTAATGAGTAAAGTTAAAAATGGAGGGAATTATGTGAAAATGGATGAAAGGTTTCATAAATGAAGAGGGGATGTTGAAAGATACCATGATAGTTATGATCATTATGACCATAGCTATGGTACTAAGGACATGTGTATTGAACACAATCATAGTTATAGTTATGGAGGGTATAAATATAGAAAAAGTTCTCAAATTTGGGAACTACATCCAGACCTCTTATAGTTATAACAATTTGAAATTACCTCTTTTGTGTGGAACTTTTGGTCCTTATGATTATGTAGCATGGGAGCAAAAAGTGGAATCATTGTTCTATTCCTATAGTGTAAGAGAAGAAAAGAAGTTTCAATTGGTGCTAAAATCTATCTCTTATGAGGTCAATTTTTTGTGGGATTGTAAATGTGAAAATAGAAGGAGAATGAGAACTCAACCAATCAAGACTTGGAGCTTAATGAAGCAAGCATTGAGGACAAATTTTGGAGTTGAAAACCATGGAGGACAAAAATAAGGTCAAGCAAAGGAAAAATTCATGGAACCGTTAATTGTTGAAGAAGCTCCAAAGGTCAAAGAACTTCCACATGCTCCAATTGAAGCTAAAGAGGTTGTTGAAATACATGTTTAGAAGGAGGCATGCAAAGAGGAACCTTGTTGCATCATGTGCGGAAAGAGCATTGAAATTAAAGAAAAAGAAAGAGTGGAAGAAAAAAAGAGATTAGTAGAAAGATCATATAACTTTGATTCCATCTCTATCATTTCAAAAGAGAATGAGCATTTTAAGTGTTCCGAAGAGAAAGAGAGTGAGCTTGAGAAAAGTGAGAGAGTAAAAGAAAATGAGTGCTTCATTGAAAAAAAAGTGAGTGAAAAAGAAGAGCAAAGAGAAAAAGAGATAGTTGTACTTGAAAAGAGTGAGGAAGTGAACTTCTATGCTAATGAAACTAACTCTTTCTTTGCTAGTGAATTCTTATGTGTGCAGAATTTTGAAGATTCAAGTAAGGGTGAAGGAGAAAAACTTGCCTAAAAGTCCATCAAGACCATAAACTTCTTTCCCTCTAATTCTCACTTGATGTTTGAGATTTATTTTAAGGAAATTAAGTTGTTCTCACTTGTTTTTATGGAAAATTGATATTAATTTTACTGTCTGAATTCTCTCGGAACTTTGTTAGAAAAGAAACGATTCATAGAGTTTAATTCAATTTTTGTGCAATTCCTAGAAATGATGGATGCCAGTTCAATATTGCTAACTATGCTTCTTGTGTGCTAGGAGTTGAAGACAAAGGAAGGAGCATGGAGAAAGAACTCGGACTTATTCTTGAAGAATTACCAATAATCTTATCTCTTAACCCTTGTCTCATGTGTTGTGAAGTTTCTTTTGTGAAATTAAAGTTGTTCCTAGAGTCTTTTCTTTCTCATGTGAGCATAATTGGAGACCTTTGTACTATTTCTTTTTGTAGTGATCTCTTCTTGTTGTGCCTTCTACTTCTAAATGCCTTTTTTCTCATACTTCTCTTGAGGATCCTTTGATGAGTAGTGGTGTGAAATTTGATCCTTTTTGTTATGGCTTTTGTATGCTATATGATACGTCCCTTATTGATCCTAACATTGTTGGTTTTGAGCTTGATTGTGCTTTGTTTGACATTTTACATGATGAGTGTTTAGGAAAGTTTATTGAGGATGTTGATTATGTATTTCCTTTCCTTGATGCTTTCATGAAAAATCTTGATAAAGTTATTCCTTTAAACTACATTTTCACTTTTTGAATGATCAATTTGAGTTTTCTTACAATAAGCATAGCTTTCAAATGTTGTTAACTCTTTGGACTTATTGTTTGAAAATACATCTGGATTCAAATTCTATCATTTGTTTTTCAAGGATTTCCTGTTAAAACGTTTTCGAATCATGATAGAGGTAGGATTTTAACAAGTATTCAAATTTTTGTTGTTGGGAATCTTTACTACCATAAACCATTCAATGAGTTGTTTCTGAAGAATAACATCTCACTTTTATTGTTTTGGAAGAACTCTTTTGCATTAATTTTGAAACATGAATTTGAGGCCACATTGTTTAACCATCCACCTTTTTAGAGTTCTTTGATAAAATGCTTTTTAAAGAGGAGTGTAGACCATCTTGGAGTTTTGGAAATTTTTTGTCTACGATTTCTCATCTCATTTCTGAAATGATGAAATTTGAAACTCATCAAGGCTATTCGTTCATTCTAAATTCTTAGTTTTTATTTGGAAGGTGTATTTGAAATATCATTACCCTTTCAAAGAAAAGAGATTTCAAATGTATGGTTTTCATGACTATTTTGAAAGGAATGAGAACTTTCAATGTCATTTACCCTTCAAGGATTTTGAATTTGAATTGTGCTTTAAACAATTAACAAGGGAGTTGTTTCTTAACACTTATGTTTTAGATTTTCTTCTTATAATTCTTGAGAAAATACCTTGTGTTTGGAGCATTGACACAACACCTTGAGTTTGATCTTGCATGCTCTACCTTCTAACCTTGTTACATTTCATATTATTGCTATGAGGTAGTTAAGTTACTCTTTTGTGATGTCATGGGACAAAGGGATCATTCTTTATTTGTTAATGCGCCGCATCAAGTTGTTAATCTAGATAGAAATCATTTCTTAGTGGTTAAAGAGTTGTCTCATGATATTCTTTTCTTATTTTAAACGATGTAGATCCATGGAATATCTGTGATTCATTAGGGGATGCTAATCATTGTACCTTTGGTTTTCTTGAAAACAATTCTTATGGTCTTGACTCCTCTCAATCCTTATGTAATGGGTTTGTTGAGCATATTCTTGTGAATAGACCTTTGATGCTTGTGGATGGTTTGTTTGAAAACTCTTGCCATTGGCATAAATTTCTCGTTGTGGAAAAATCTTTTAAAACTTTGCTTGAAGATGTATTTGGTTTCAGATTCTTTCATTTGCATTACAAGGAGTTATTGTCAAAAGATTTTGAAAAACAAATGGGCTCTTGTTTTAAAATGAGTGAAACTAGTTGTTGTGAGCTTTTGGAAATTATTGTGACAAGAAATGTTTTAAAACCCAATTGGACTAAACTTGTGGGAAGAAATCTTTACTACCATTTTCCTTTTAAGGAGTTGTTTTTGAAGTTGTCCATTGCACTTGCTAGTTTTTGGGAGAACTTCTGGGCTATGTTTTTTAAAATTGGGTTTGATGGAACATGGCATTATCATCCACCTTTAAAGAATTCTTAATGAAAGTGGGATTTAAAGAGGAAGGTGGAGGATCTTGGAGCTTTGAAAACTTTGTATCTATTTCTCCTCACCTCAATTTTCAAGTGCCGGCTTTAGTAAAGTACATGGTTTATCCTTCACTTCCAAATGCATTGAATTCCCTATGGAAAGTAATTTTTTCTTACTACTATCTTCCTAGGAGAGACACACTTCAAACCTTTGGTTTTCTTGAGTTACTTTTAGAGTTTGAAAATGATAAAAGTTTCTACTTTCACTTAACTTCTAAAGATATTAGTAACTGTCGTTTCTTGAAGGAGAGTAAATGATTTGTTGATTTTGAAAACCTTGTGACTACTTCTCTCTTTGAGTGTGAAACGATGGAGTTATTGAAGCGTAAAAGCTATAAATCATTTTCAAATACTCTTGGATTTTGTTGGAATCAACATTTTCATTACCATAATTCTTTTAAAGAAAAGTTTTATCAAATTCTTGAATTTTATGCATTGTTTCTAACATTCACTAAAGATATGAGTTTCTTTAACCATTCGTCATTCAAAGCCATGAAGTCAACTCTCCTTTTGAAAGTTTGTCAATGATGATATACCTACTAAACTTTCTTTTCCAAAGCGTACTCAAACATTTGAAAGAACACTTTTTAATTGGAAATCCAAGTTTTTACAAAATTGCTTGAGCTTTTCCGTGAATTCTTTTTCAAAACCTAAACTTCCCATTTCTTATTCATTTCAAAGAAGAGTGGGAAACTTTTGTTGATGTGAGTGATTTACAAGATTTCCTTATTCCTACCTTCGTTTTTCTTTCAAGAAATCTTGTGCAACATTAGTGGCGCGTTCTTAATCCTTTCACGGGTGGTTATGCTTTGAACTTTTATGTCCATACTACCTTTGAATTTCATAAACCTTTTAAGGAAGTATGGTACTTGTGGAATTCTTTTGACAAACTTGACTCAATACTTGCTCATACTTATCTAATTCTTGAGTGTCTTGTTAATATTGTTCATATTATTGCTCTTTTTTGCTTCCAGTTATAATGTTCCCCGCCTCTTATGGTTATTTGAAAGATTGGATTCGAGGATGAATCTTTTTAAAGAGAGGGGGTATGGTATAACCCGGGATGAGCATAAGAACATGGAGATCTTCCAAGGACCGATTACAAGGATGGTAAGGAAGATAGAAGGGAAGGACAAAGGGATGGTGGCATTATTCAAGAAGAAACTTCGAGACCTTACTTGAAATACTTTGTAAAGAGAAAATGAATATCAAAGAAGCACCAAAACATTCCAAATATCCATAGTACAAGAGAAGAAAACTAAAAGAAGCAAGAATGGAAGACTTAGAAGGTTGGAAACCACAAGTGTGGAAGGAAGAAGACCTACCGCTGCCGGTAGGTCTCTTTTCCAAACAAAGCTCAAGAAGACCCCTACCGTCGACGGTAGGGTTAGACCTATCGTTGCCGGTAGGTCTCTATTCAAAAGAAAACCAAGTGAACAACACCTACCGCAAATGGTTGTTCGGACCTACCGTCGACGGTAGGTCTCGCCTGCAACTCTCAATTGTTGATTTTTAAGCTTATTTTGACTACCCAATTTATTTTCTTAACTCTTAGACTTGTAATTAAGAAGCATAAAGTGCCTATTTCTGGTCTTCTTCCTTGTGAATTGAGTGTTCTATTTGTAATTTAGGCCAGTAATTGTTGAAAGGAATTCAAGAGTTCTTGTACAATCCAAATCCTATATTCCTTAAAGGTGCTAACTCTTTAGTTAGTGTTGTTAGAGATTAGGTATTCTCTTGTGAATGAGGGATAGGTGAGGATTCTTTATAATCCTTATTGATTCTGCTTCTAGATAGAGAAGTTTGTTTTCCTTTTTGTTTTCTACAAGATTTTCCTTCGTTATTCTTCAATTTTTTATGCTAAACGAGCCTTCAAGCCCCTCTTGAGGAGAGAATATTCTTGGGCAAGACTGAGCTCCAAAGAAGCCTAGGGAAGTTCATACCAACTCTTTCAAAACTTCTTGTCTTTGTTGTTAAAAGCTTTTATTGAACTGAGCTTTACTTTTCATCATCGTTTCATAGAAGTTTTGAAAATCGATGCATTGGAGTTTGATTTACAAGATGATTATCGTTTCACTTTTGTTATCATTGACAAAGATCTTGTAAGTCCATGGTGGTATGTGCTTAAGTGTTTGAGAGAGTATCATGTCTTGAACTTCTTTGTTTACACCTATTTTGCATTTTATAAACCTTTTAACGAAGTTCTAGAGCCTTTGCTTGTTTTATTCATTAGATGGTCATTTGATTTAATTGTTTAAATCTTAGCTATGCTTATATTATCCAGTCCTTTCTAATGTTTCCCGCCTTGTTGTGGATATTTGAAGGAGAAAGATTCGAGGACAAATCCTTTTAAGAGAGGAGGTATGATATGAAAACGACAAAGGATCAGTCAACAATTTCGGAGGAGCAATTAGTTGCATTAGAAGATTAAAGACATCAACGTTGAAAGCTTCAAAATGAGGAATTCGGGATTCAAATTGAAGGATTGGAAGAGTTTACAAGACTTCCAAGACACATTAAAGACCTGAAAAGCTCAATGGAATCAAACTAGAAGCTCCTGGACATAGAAGATAAAAGAAGAAAGGAATTCAAGAAAACAAGGCCTATTGTCAAAGGTAGGTTCGAGCACCCTACCATCCCCAGTAGCTCTTAGGACAAAAGGAGAGTTTTGAAGATTACCTACCATCGACCGTAGGTTCAGCCTACCCTTTGCGGTAGGTCTTGGACTAATATTTTAAAATGGAAAATTTAGCTATTAATTTTGGTTAATTTTGGTTTCCTTTTGTCCAATCTTTTTATTTAACTTTTATTAGAATGTTAATTAGATATTTTTAATACTCATTGGGATTTAGGAAAAGGAGTAGGTTTTCTCTATAAATACCTACTTATGCCTCCTCTTGTAATGAACTTAGATGATGAATGATATATGAAATTTGAGAGTTTTCTCTCAGGGTTCTTAGGTTTTCTAGCTTTCTCCTAACTTCATCTAGGGTTTAGTTGTTCCTTAGATTGATTTTATTTGACTACTTGGATTGGGAAGATTCAAGGGTTCTCAATTTGATCATAATTCCTACTATTTGATCTTTAAATCCTTGTAATTGTCTTAGAGCAAGGTCTTCTTCAAAAGACACTAATTAGGTAGTGGATAATCAATCTCTTTGTTGAATTAGCTTATGAATGAAAGAATATTCAACATGGATTCAAGAGGTCCTTAGATTGACTAGGGGTTGGTTGAGGATGGAGAATATTCAAGTCCTATCGAAGGCAAAAAGATCCATGGGAAGCTTAATTGAAGGATTTTGATCTTCGCCCAACAAGATTCATATAAGAGCTTCACAAATAAGTGTGGGTGAAAAAGTGAGAAAAGAAAATTATGAGAGAAAAGGGTATTTTGAAAAATTATGTGAGAAAGAAATCAAATGAGAAGAAAAGGTATCAAGAGAATGAGATGTTTAGATAAAAAAAAAATATGAGAAACCCTTTGTGAGAAAGTTTATATTCTATCAATAATCATTGTTAAAAAAAGAGAAAAAATGAGGAAGATGAAAAGGATAGTGAAAGAGAAATGAGAATGAAAAGAAAGAAAAGAGAAAGAGAGAAAAAGTATGGATGAGTGTTGTTGAAGAAGATGAAGTCCTATTGAAAGCTAAGATCCTTGGGAAGCTTAATTGAAGATTTTGATCTTGCATAATAAGAATCGTATCATTTGGTATCAGAGCACCTTCAATGTAAGCTCGATTCTATGTATATTTGATGAAAAAAATTCGCGAAAACAAAAAAAATATATGTGATATGTGATGATCTACAAAATAAATACATGAAGAATATGCAAATTCTCGGACAGAAAATTTGATGCCATAAGTTTGGCTTGATCCAAATTAGAATTGTGTTGTTTGTGCTAAACTTTGATATGGATCTCATCTATTATTTAGTGTTCAATTTCAATTGGTTTCACTCAAATTTGGACTTGATTTGATAGATCAATTCGATAAAAAGTTAGAAAGTATCCAGAAATCAGATATGTTTTGAAAGTGCGAATTCATCTAATCATATCTTGTCTTTACTCATCAAATGTAATTGAAACTTGTGCTAAAATTCATCCTCTTCTAGTTTTGCTTCTTTCTAAACAAGTTTTACTCGATCTAGAGTTGTGGTTTGTGAGTTCTTGTCGTTTTAATCACACGGTGTCAGTGACCCCTGTTTTTTGTAAAATTTTGTTTAGTGCTCTTACTTCATTGATTAGCTTAGGTTTGTTTTGATTGGTTATTTTGGACTCTAATTGATTACACTTCTTTGTCGTCACTCAACGGATTATAAATGGAAGGTAACTGGTTGAAACTTTGGCCAAATTGAAGACTCTTATGAGAGGAAGATTTGTACCAGAGCGTTATTATAGGGAGCTTCACTACAAGTTGATGACTCTTAGGCAAGGTAGTAAAAGTGTTGAGGATATAGGCATGAGATAGAGTTATACACTTTGAGGTTGAGTTTGGAGGAGGGCAAGGATGCATCTATTGCTAGATTTCTAAGTGATCTCAATAGGAACATCTCTAAACAATTAGAATTGTACCCTTAGACCACTTATGAAGACATGTGCCATTTAGCAACCAATATTGAGATTCAAAGGAAAAGAAGTGGTTTCTCTAAAAATATTCTTCTTTGTTCACGAAATGTGGAGTCTAAGCCTCAAAAAACTACTTTCAAATGTTGGTCAAAGAATGAAGAAAAACCTAAGGTGACTTTTCAAAGATAATTCTAAGCCAAAGGTGGAAGAGAAAGGTAGATTCGTCACTAATCCAACTAGGTATTTTAGATGCAATAGTTTGGGACATATAGCTATCAATTTTCCTACCAAGAGGACTTTAATGAAGAATAAAGAGTAGGAAAATGATGAACTTGATTGGAAGCAAGCTTCATAAGATGTAAAAAAAATTTCCAAGTGAACCCGGACATCATCTTGGGTACATTGACCAAAGGACTTGCAATTGTGCTAAGGTCTTTGATGAACTTCTCATAAAAGCTTATGAAACCACGGAAGTTTCCCTCCTCAAAGGCACTCTTGGGGAAACCTTGAAAACTCACCGCATAACGTAGAAAAGTTCCATTTTCTACACAAAACTCATAATTCCCAAGGTTAGCATATAGTTTCGCATTCCTCGAAATAGATAAAACTCGTTTAAGATGATGCAAATGATAGGCACAAGTTTTGCTATCAATCAAGATCTCATCAACATAAGCCACAACAAATAGAGAAGCCATGCCTTTAAGAAACCTAAATAGTCCAAATATAGACTCCATAGATATGTTTACACAAGGTTCTCTAAGCACATTCAAGGAAATATAATGTCCATATGGTAAAGATGTAGATTTAGCTCTTATATACTCTAAGCAATGAACAATAAACCTTTCTGCATATCTTGTCATGCCAAGCCAAAAGAAGTGCTCATGTAAAATAACATAAGTTTTGGAAATACCAAAATGATCCATCAAACCACTACTATGAGCTTCGTTAGATAACAACAATTTGAATTAACAAGAAGGAATGCACAATTCACCTTCATGGTAAATAACATCATCATGTATAAGGTACTTTTGATTATGCACAACCAAACAAGCATCAGATATGTTCTTGACTTCATTATCACTATCATGTAATTCCTTAACCTTGCATAACCAAGTAATTGAGCTTGTAAAGTAAAGAATAGAATGTACCTTTTTGGCAAAGTATTCGTTACAACATTTTCTTTACCTCTCTTATTCCGATTGATGTATGAAAATGTCTTTATGAATTTCATTCCTCTTGCACTCCACTTGGTGAGCTGTTGTTGTTCCTTGAAAGATAATGCATAGAGCTCCTTCTCATGAGTAGTATATCTCAATGTCGCTCCGATCACCCATTCAATTTGATGTTCCATTTCCTTCAATGGAGAGAGTCCGCCGAGTTCCTCTTTGCAATACAGAAGCGAAACCAACTTGTCTTTCTCAATGGATTCTATGAAGCACTCTCTTTGGCACAGAAACATCTCTTTTCTCCCATAGTATTACATAAGATGAGATGAGAAAATATAAACATGAAGTTTCCAACATTCCAAGATGGTCCACATTTCTCCTTGGAAACCACTCTATCAAAGAACTCTTTAAAAATTAGATGAATCAACAATGTATCTCCAAATTCATGTTTCAAAATGAATGCACAAGAGTTTGTTTGAAAGCTTGCATATGACATAGAAAATTTCGAAAACCAATCCTTGAAAGGTTTGTGGTAATAAAGATGCTCAACAACAAAATATTTGGGAATTCGTTCAAAAGCCTCCTTTCTGAATTAGATTTTTCAAATGCCAAAGAGATTAACTTTGGAAAACTCAAGATTAGTTCCCATTTGGTTTTCAAAATCTTTCAATAAGAATTTCTTGAAATGCAAATGATAAAATTTGAACCTAAATGTGTTTTCAAATAAAGTGTTCAAGGAGTTAATGACATTTGAAAGCTTTTGTTCATTGCAAGAAAACTCAACTTGACCACTCACAAAGGACATAAGTTGGTTTAAGGAAACAAAGCCATTATGATTCTCCATTAAAGTATCAAGGAAAGAGGAAACATAGCCAACTTTCTCAACAAACTTTACTAAGCACTTATCATGTAGAATATCAAATAAAGCACCATCTAATCCAAAACCAACAACTTTAGACTCAATGGAAGCATTATTCTTAACTCTGAAATCATAGCAAGAAGTATCTAACGTAGAACCACTATGCAACAATGAATCCTCAAGTAAAACATGAGAAGAAAGGTATGTAGAAGCATAAGACACAATAAGAAGGAGAACTCCACCAAAAGAAATAGCGCAAAGATCTCCAATTATGCTCACTAAGAAAAATAAGACTCTAAAAACAATTCTAATTCCCCAAGAGAAACTTCATAACACATGATAGAAGGGATAAGAGATAAGCTTATTGGTAAGTCTTCAAGAGAATTGCCAAGCTCTTTCTCCATGTTTCTTCCTTTGTCTTCAATTCCTAGCACATAAGAACATAATTAGGAATATTGAAATGGCATTCATCAACTCTAGGAATTGCACAAGAATTGGAATTAAACTTTATGAACTGTTTCTTTTCTATTAAAGTTCCCAGAGAGTTGAGAGCATAAAATTGATATCCATTTTCCATGAAAGCAAGTGAGAACAACTTAATGTCCTTAAAATAAATTGCAAAACTCAAGTAAACTCAAGTAGGAATTAGAGGGAAAGAAGTTTATGGTCTTGGTGGATTTGTAGGCAAGCTTTCCATCTTCATCCTTGCTTGAATTTTCAAAATTCTGCACACATAAGGATTTACTAGCAAAGAAAGAGTTAGTGTCATTAACATAGAAATTCACTTCCTTACTCTTTTCAAGTAGAACTATCTCTTTTTCTCTTTGCTCTTTTTCTTGTACTCTCTTATTTTTCAATGAAGCACCCATTTTACTTTACTATCTCACTTTTCTCAAACTCACTCTCTTTCTCTTTTGAACACTCAAAATGTTCACTCTCTTTTGAAAAGATAGATATGGAATTAAAGATACATAATCTCTCTACTAATCTCTCTTTTTCTTTCACTCTTTCTTTTTCTTTAAACTTATTACACTCTTCTTTTCCGATGCTCCTCTCATTCATGTTATCATAAGAATCCTTATTAGATGTCTCTTCCACAAAATGAATTACAATACTTACTTCAACTACCTCTTGAGCTTGTGGAAGCTCATTTACTTTTGAAAATTCTTCAATCATTGATGGGTTTCAAGGTTTCTACATTTGTAAATCCTTGAGGTTGAATGGAAAGTTGCTTTTCTCCACACCTTTTAGCCTTTATAAGGCTCTTTTGCCTTTTCTCTTGATCAAATATTCTTATCCTTTCTTTCAACTTCTTTTGTTCTTTATAAATTTCGTAAGGCGCCAAAGAATTTAGAATGAATCTTTTACCATCTTTGGTGAAGTTGTAAGAATTCTTGCTCCCATTGTGTATAGCTTTCTTATCATTTATCCAACGGCTTCCAAACAATAAATCACCCACTTGCATGTGTGCTACATCACATAACACATCATCTTTATATGTTCCTTTAGCGATAAAGACCCAAACTTGCTTAGTAACTTTGATCTCATCACGATCATTTGACCAATGGCATATGTAAGGCTTAGGATATTCAAGAAGAGGCAAATTCAACTTTTCCACAAGGTAAGTACTAGCCACATTAGCACAACTACTACCATCGACAATAAGATAGCAACTTTATCTTCCACATGGCATTTGAGATGGACTACATGCTTACTTTCATTCTTCCTCCTATAGGCATTTTCATCATATAAGCTCTCAAAGTAAACTTCACCATAACTATGATCATACTCTTCATAAAAATCATAAGGACCTATGGTCATAATAATCATATTTAGCAATATCTCTAATATAACCCCATAATCATCATAAGAAGCATGCCCATAAGATTTAGCATAGGAAGAGAAGTTACCAACTCCAACATGTCTTTAAGAAATGAAGTCTCCATTTCCGGGTATTGTTCCCACCATAAGCATTGACTCCATTGTCACCACCATGATGGAAGTTATGCATATCCCATGCACACTTGGATTGATGATCCTCTTGTTTACTCTTTGCTTCAATCCTTTTCCATGATGGATTAGGCTAATCTACTCTATTTATTTAATATTTATACTTGAAAAAAAAAGGTTAGGAAAAGAACAAAAAGACCTCCCAATCACTCTCTTCATGTTTACACTCTTTGATGATCATTCAATTCGCTCGTATTTAGCACTCTTTATTGGCTTTTATCAAGATAAGCTCACCCTCTTGCCTTTTCCAAACACTTAACACTCAAGTATCTATATGATCCTTCAAACTTCTTAGCAAACTCAAGCTAAGAGCAAAAATCCCTAGCAATCAAATCAACCAATGCACTTAGTTGGATAAGTGTTTGAAGAGGCAAAGTTTCAAACACTTCAGATGTTAGAAGTTCAAAGAATATAATCTATGAAAAAGAGCCAATAAATATCATTGATCATCAATAAAAGATAAGAAGCACACAAAGAAACAATTAGAAGTAAAAGAAAAAGCAATTCAAAACAATTAGTCTAAACAAAGAACACAAGAGTACTAAAACAAATGTTTCCAAGAAACATGTGATAATGATACCCTTTCACTAAAACGATGATGACTTGAAAACTACAAATCCAAATCAGATGAAACCAATTCACGAAGCTTCCTCATTCGACGAGGATGAATTTAAGAACAAATTTCAGTTGAATTGAACTAGTATATCACAAGATGTGCTCGGATTAATCAACACTTTTCTTTCTGCAGTCGCGATTTTGAGACACATTTTCTGCAGTCACAATTCAATCAAATTGAGCAACCAATTAAACTTCAAATTGAGAAAAACTTATTTCAAATGAAACCTAGCTCAAAAGAAGAACATCTCCATCACAAATCATCAACAAATTTGCAAATAAGTCATTTGATTCCTCAATTGATTTTCGGAACAATTTTTCTGTACTACTATTGCATGATCTTCATGTCATTTTCATAGATCATCAAGTATTTCTCCCTTTTTTTTTTCTTTGAATTTAATACACTTACAAAACAAATTGCCTCAATTTGGAGGTTTCTCTAATACCACTTTGATGTGAATTTTCATTTGAATGTAGAATTGATTCAATACCTTCCCATGATCACTTTCTTTGATGAAGAACCTCTATTGAGGATTTTATAGCTTCAACACTCCAATGGAAAACTATGAGGATCTAAGCTTCATAAGCCCTACATTGAGAGGCAAAACTCTTTCCTAATTTGATAGGAAGAACCTTGAGGAAACTAAGGCCTCAAAACCCCAAATACACAAACTAGGATTCCTAAGATCAATTGAATCTTAGAACATTAAGAATTAATCAAAGAAATGAATTAGAATGATCAATTGAATTCCATAGATTCATCAACCTAAGGTAGGCAATTGTTCATAACTAAGGACATTAACCCTTAGCAAGCTAACTAAGAAATGGTGAAGAACCCTAGAGACAAAGTGAAACCTCTCTCACAAATTTCAGAAAAATTCATCAATAGTTGTTTACGACGAGCCTATAAATGGGTATTTATAAGCTAAGGACTTAACCTAATTAATCTATTTATTATTGGCTTAAAATACCCATTAAGCCCTTGATTAAAAGTTGAAAAATAAGTTCAAACAATAAAATCTGGCCAAATGATTACAAAAGCCATTTCATTCCGAACCCTACCAGTGATGGTTGGGTGCAACCTACCGAACGCGATAGGGTCGGCCTTCAGAGCTTATCCTGTCCGAAGACCTACCGACGACAGTTGATGCAAGGTCTACCGTCGGCGGTAGGTCCAAATCTTTACAAGTTGTTTGTTTTCTTTAATCAAAACAATCATTCCTTAGTCATGCTTCATCAAATGCCTTGCTCTTCTAGTCCTTGCTGTAGTGGATAAAATCAGGAATCAACTCATTAGCTTTGGTCAACCCGATTCACATCATTTCATGAAGACTTGAATGGTTGGATAGAGAAGGATGATGAAGAATGTTGAGAACATTGTTGATGATGGGAATAGCCATGAAGATGGAACTAATGGGGATGCTTCTCTAGATGTCGAGGAAGATGCTTTGAGTTTGGTGACTATAAGGTCATTGACTGCTCAAACTATTGAAGATGACTCAAGCATTCAAAGGGAAATATCTTTCATACCAAACGCAAGGTGGAAGGTAGACTTGCTAACCTTATCATAGATAATAGTAGTTGCATGTCTTAAAAACCGAACTACTTCAAAATTAATATATAACAGGCAAGCAAACCTATTAACGTTATACTCGATAACTTCCTGGGTTGTCAAACTCAGGGAACGGAAAAGCTCTAATAATGACCGTGTCTCTAAGGTTTAATCAAAATAAAATAGTTTGAAAGAATCTTTGACTAAGAATAGTAAATTACTTTAAAAATAATTTAAAAATAGTTGAAATCAAGCTTTTACAAAGAATGTGTTTAAACGGAAGAATCCCCATAAAATCCTTTAGCTAATTCATTGAAAACTTTGGCAAAATAGTTGACTCGTTGATCTCACTCGTTAACTAGGATTAACCTATCTCGAGGTGAAAACCCACTATTCCCCTAATTGATTAGAGAAGAATCTCTTCTCTCCCTAACTCAATTATGAACTATCAAAGTATAGGTGTGATTACTAATGACCTAGAAACTATAGTCATTATCTCTAGTTAAATACCAAATTCCTATTGTTCAATTTTAGCCCTAGATTGTTCTTCCTTTTTCAATTCCAAACAACTTATGCGAAGGTGCCATTTACCGGTAAAATTAACAACACAAACAAAGTAATTGAACAACAATCAACATTTAATTCAACAATTTATTCCCAAAAAAATCATGAACATAATTAAGATCATCTAGGGTTCAACCCCAATTAAACACAAAAATAAACCCTAGCCCCTAAACATCATAGAAATCATAAAATTCATATAAGAATTCTTAATAACAAGATTTTTGAAAGCTTAGGAAAGTAGAATTGAAGAATCTATGGTCTCGGAATACTGCTCAAACTCTTATCTTGAATTGCTTGAAGAATCCCGAAATTACTCCGAAGAATACCTTCAAATTAATTATTGAAACTTGAATTTAAGAACTAACTATTGATCTAAGTCGATTAATAGATGTTTCTTGGAGGGATTTTCTCTCGAAAATCGCCTCTCTCTGTGATGGCCCCAACCCTGCCACTAGGTCAACTGCGGCTGAGCAGGGCATCTGCGTGCCTCTCGGCACTAATTTATAAGCTCCACAATAAAACACAACCCTAGAACAACACTAATAGGTATACACACAAAGTACACAAAAAACTTAAGTAAACTAGATACTACTATTGCGCTCAAAACACAGGATTTAAACTTCTCATGATCGTTTCAATATAAAAACAAAAGTATCGTACATCAACTTTACACAACAATATAAAAAGAAAAGGAAACTTTTACAAACGGTTCGAGTGTAGGAAAGAAAATACATAGACATATTCCCCTCTGGGGAGATTTGATCAAAAAACTCCTGGCCTAAAACTTTAGTGGCTTGCTGGGCCCTTGACAGTCCCGAGCTAATCTGAGAAGAAAATATGATATGGAAAAACGTGAGCACGAACGCTCAGTGAGTCCCCGTGTGTGTGCTGTAGTGATTTCTTTTAAGACAATGATGATGCAATTTCACAAAGTAATTTATGCAATGTTATAAGAAAACATTCTCTTTTATTATTTTAACAAAAGTGATGCTTGAACCTATATCAGGGTTTCGAGCGCAGTTGGGAAGTCTGAGCGAATCAAACACATCAGTGCAGCTTCTATGCCCCAAATTTAAAAGAACATGTAATGCAACAGTGGGGCTCCATAGACAGAGTCCGGATCCCCAAAATGAGGCCATCGGAACCAAGTTCAAGCATCTCGTACTCAATACCATCCAAACACCAAACGAGCGCTCAATTACAAAACAACCGCACTCCCATATCACTGGTCAAAATAGGCTACAGACTCTTGGGGCACCTAGCAGGTCTGCGCTGGGACCAACCTCAGTTTCGAGCCCCTTCTGACTCTCCACTTGGCGGCTGAACCCCACCGCAGAGCATGATGCGGTGTCCACATAGACCGATTGGCCACACCCTCTGCGGTCTACGCCCATCTTCAAGTGGATCCACTTTCCCGAGTCTGAATCGTCCACGCCATCGGAAGAGGCCCTTGTACGGGGGATTAGCCACATATAGTGCAATCCTCTGACGCTTTCGAACATAAGATCGTAACCAGAATTGACACCCTGGTCGGAATGGGTTTTTTTTTTTAATATGTATTTGTAAACAGAAAGGCCATTTGTCCGACCATCAGAACAGAATCAAGTCATAAACATTTTTAGCAAAAATCCCCATCCGCCAGTCACCACATGCTTATGAAAATTTCATAATTATGTTAATGCCAAATCTATATTCATGCATGTCAAAATACGTAACTTTTCAAGCTAGAACATTCTCCAACATATAAATATCTCCAAAAAAAAAAAAATGCGTACAACAAACTTCTTAAGCACCACCGTAATAGTCTGTTTTAAAAGAAACACCTACATGGAGCACCGCTCCTATGCATTTTCTTTTAGGAAACACATAACACATTGGGGAGAACATCTCCAAAAACACATTGAGAGATATCATTCCAAAAATAGCAATATTTTGTGATGGTTCGGGAAAAAAACATTTTTATACGTCTCGTAATCTATGAAAGAACATAATAAAATGGAGTTTGTGGACTCACTTGAATGTAGATCTAGTGCTAAGATCCTACAAAATAATAATACGAAAATACTTAATACCTGGGTACCGAACAAATAGTCCTATTCCCTAAATAATATCGAAATCCTACGAAATGAACTTTAGTATGTATATATATACCTATATAATGATATATATACTTATAATAATTCTTTAAAAGATCGAAAATCCTATACTCTTAAAAAAAATATACTCTCCCAAGAAAACATAATTAACTATATACTATATACTAAAAATTTATTTAAAACATTTAAATTCTAAAAAAAGTAACCAATTCAAAAATATATATACCTATATACTTATATAATCTTAATGGGAGTGGAAATAAAATAAAACAAATGAAAAAAGAAGAATACTAACTTGAGGTTTCTCTTTCTTTTTTTTTCTTTCTTTTCATTGCCAAAAAAAATGGCATACAAGCCATGCATATATAGTACACATTATGGCGGTAAGGTGGGGGGGAGAAAGAAAAAAAAAGAAAAAGAAGAAGAAATTGGTGGGGTGACGGGTGGCTAGGGAGGTGGCGGCGTGTTTTTTTAATTGTGAATTTTTTTTTTGAAATCCTTATATGAAAATGTCAAGTATTTAAATTTCTAAAATGCACACACTAGGTATTAAAAATAAAATCCACTGAAAGGCACTTATAAACCTTAATAATAAAACCTCAATATTAAATTTTATTCTTGTTCCTAAGTATCCCAAAATACCACTAAGTGTCAAAACACTATATCCCACCAATATAAATCCAACTCTATTTCATAATGTCTGTACTTTTAATGTCATGCTAGGTGCTTATGAGGTAGGGCATTACACCCTCAGCTCACAAGAAACCCTAGATGAAGATAGATTGAAATTACATTGAAAGACTATTTAAAAAGACGGGGAAAATTGCATAACAAGTCTTTGATGCGCGAATGGCCAGGTCCCCTCTCTTAGGTGGCCGGATCTAGAAAAACTTAGCCATTTGTGTTGCTGGGTGGATGGATCCGGCTGGTCAGATGGCCGAGTCCCCTACCTGCTGGATTTTGTACATTTCTTCTCATTTCTTGTCCATTTTTGCTCTGTATGCTCTCGTTTCATTTCATTCTTTATTCTAACTCATCCTGGATATAGATATAAACAAAAGAGAAGAAACAAAGGATAAATATGCAATTTTACTACAAAAATACTTCAAAAACCGAAGATTAAACACTGTAAAAACATGTATAAAAACGGGCATATCAAATTCCCCGACACTTAAGTGTTGCTTGCCCTCAAGCACCACAAACTAGAGAAACAACCAAAAATGCAAGGACCGAACACAACTTTCCCATTAAAAATAAAAAACACGAGAAACAAACAAAGTAAAGACGGACTTTTTAAACATTTAAGAAAAACGACATCACCACAATTGAACAAGTACAAACTTCACAAGAATCACATAAAACTCATCCCAGTACGAGTTACAAAACTTAAATGATCCACCAAACTTCTCATGTAAACAATTATGAATCAACAGTGTGTGTGCATGTGTGTGTGACCACTTATGTCAAGCTTCAACAAATGCAAAGAGAATGAAAGGAAATTAACAAAATAATTCACTTCAATAGCATTGCCCTTAAACTCAACCTCCACTACCTATTAGCTAATTATTCAAACTAAAGTCATCCCCAGATTAGGTTAGACTTTCAAGCTTATAATGTTAGGCTAAGGACATAAAAGGATACCAAACAAAGGGAAAGGAAACACAAAAAGCAAAGAGAAGAGAGCTTAATGCAATCAAAAGGAAAAGAAAATAGATATCTTATCTAAAACCTTCAAGTCGCTTTTAACTCTTTTGCACCCTTTACCCCCGGAACACTTTACCTCTCATTTGTTTCCTATTTCCAACAAAGCACAACCCTCCTAGCAATCTCGATTATTCTCAATCCTATATGAAGCAAAAGGAAGTTTCAAGGTAATAATAAGAAGTGTATATCTATTCTTTTTTCTTTTTTTTTTCCAAGAGAGAAACTCATACAAAGACATTCAACTATTTACTTTTTCTTTTCTTTTTCTCTTTCTTTTTTCTGTCAATCTTATTTTTCTCATTGTTTTCTTTTTTTATTTTTCAACAAAACGAGATTGAGAATCACAAGATTCGATCAGCAATAACATTTTCAATTCACTTCAAACCCTCATTTGGTTTCTTTCTCCCAAAATACCCCTTCAGATAGAATACTCATGTACATTTTCTCCCCCACACTTATCTATGTACCTCACTCAAAAGCGACTTAAAGATACAAGAATTCATTAGCTCTCGCAATTGAGGTTGAAAATATCGTACAAGTTTAAAAACAAAGAAGAGAAGGGTTAAAACCCTTATTCAATTTAGGCTAAAAAAGGGTATGAGGGATTTAACATTAAAGAGTGGCAAGAAAAGGCTCAAACATGTTAAAGAAGGTCTAAAACCATCATTTTCGGGGTCAACCTAAGTTAGACACAACTTTGCCTCAAGGTGTGACAAGGTAAATCTCAAGAGATGCATATAAAAAAATTATTGAGCTAATATCCAAAAATTCTCAAAGCATTTATCTAATAAGAAGACATTCCTATGTGCAAATAAACCATTAATTCATAAGAGTTCACACAAGTGCATGATATCGCACAAAAGCTAAGCAACAAGTCTTTTTAAAGTGATAAAAGTAAAACTTTAACAAGTTCTCAAATGGTGAGTTTGAAAAATGAAAAATCTTTTTGACCTTTTAATATTATGAAAAACTAAAAGGGTAAATTACAAAGTAAAGCAAAGGTATTTTTGGGGGTTTCAAAGTTTAAAACAAAGGGAAAACATGAATTAAAATATTTTTGGAGTTTTTGAGAATGTTTGATTTTTTTGGATTTTTAGCTCAAATAAAATTATCAAAAGAAACTAAAAACCTTAGGATTGAAAACAACAATACTTTTGGAATTTTTCAAAATTTTTAATGTTTTTGGGTTTTTATCTATAAGAAAAACTCAAATAACAAAAAAAAAAGCCTAAGCTAAGCATCCCCCACACTTTAAACCACATTGTCCTCAATGTGGGGGCAAAAATAAAATAAAAGAAATAAAATTACTGAAAGGGAAAACAAATAAAACAGAACACATGCACGAGAAACAATCCCAAAAAGAAAAACAACCAGGCATGGGAAGGGATGTGCATAAAACAAGCAATAAAAATGGAGATTTCTAATTACTCCAATGCTAGAGAAGTGGATCTAACAAAATAGAGGTGAGCTCAACCCGAGTGTCAAATCTCTCAGGGACGGACGAAAGTTCAAGTACTACTCGTGTCTCTAATTTTTAGCCCAAAAAAATTGTCACTGAGAAAAACCTAAAAACAATAATAGTAATTAAAAGAAAACAATAACGAACACAATTCTTAATAAAAACAAGAGTTTGGTTTGGTGGAATCTCGCTAACCCTTTTTACTAGCTCAATTGGAAAAAACTTTAATGAAAATGATGTTGAATTAATTAAGTTGGTTTATCACTTAAAAATCGGGCAATTCCTATCTCTAAGACGAAAGCCACCTTGCTCACTACCCTTAGAGGAAAATCTCTTCTCTCCTTAACAAATTATGAGTGCAATAAAATTAGGAGATTTAAAAGACCTAAAAGTGCAATATCGTATCTTTGGTCAATTGTCCCAATTAACCCATAATTGGTTGCCCTAGATCAATCTTCCTTTTTCAATTCCAAACAACCTCGCAAATATTCTAATCTCGTGACAATTATATTAACAAACTAACACAATTGGAAGACAACTTAAATTAAAACAAGCATCGAAATCAAGAAATCAAACAAAGAACTTCATAATCAAGAATTAGGGTTCAACCCCAAATCCAAAAAAGAAAAATAAATAAAAATATAAATTAATTAAAGAATTCAATAACATGAAAAGTAAAAGAAAGCTTAGGATTTTAGTCTTAAAACCGAAGTCCAATCCCGAACGTCTTAAGATTGTCTCTCGAGTCACCAAGTCAAAGATCAAATCTTGAACCAAAGTCTTCAATTCTTGAATCTAGGAAAATAAATCTTGCACAAAACTTGAAATTCTATGATAGAGGTAAAAATACAAGAAATCCAAGCTAAAGTTGGAGTAAGAATGAAGAAAATCGAGTTTGAAAAGGATTGGAATCACCCCTTGCCAGCCTACCTACCGTCGATGGTAGGGTGAGGCCTACCTTCCATGGTAGGTCTCGGGATTAAGCTGCTTGGCCATTCTCGGCGCCTACCGATGATGGTATGTTGCCTTGCCATTCGCGATAGGTGCTGTCTTTTTCTCGATGGCTTACGTTTTCGCTCCATTTTTGTCTTTTTTGGTTTCTTTTTCATCGTTTCTACTTCCAAAGGGTACCTAGAAAGGAATAAGAAGTATTTAGCTCAAATATATACTTTTATATATTAAAAACACAAAAAAATGATGAAACTAATGTATAGAAAATATAGACAATTATGCACTTATCACATACCCCACACTTATCTGTTGCTTGCCCTCAAGCAACTCAAACCAAACAGATAAACGGAGGATAAAAATTTTAATGAAAGAAAGACAAAATATAAAAATGAAAGAATCCAGAATATAAACAGTTAAAACCTAAAAAATGATTATAGGGATTGGTAGCTCCAAAAAACAAAACCAAAACAAACTCAAGAAAAACAAAAATAAAAACAAAACTCAGAAAAATAATAAAAAACAAAATCACTTCAATAGATTAATTCACCGCCCAACTCCAAAGATAATCCAAAAATAGACAACTACAAAATCACTAAGACCACCATAAATTACTAAAAATCATTAACGATCAAAAGGGTGTGTGTGTGTGTGTGTGTGATTTTGTTTATGCCATCTTTCACAAAAAAAGTGGAATGTTAAGTGATTAGCAATAAGAATATTTTCAAAGACAATGCACACAATTCATACTTTTTCTATCACTTATCCACATTAAAGTCTATTTTAGGTCGTTCCGGATTAGGTAGGACTTTTTAGCTTATAATGTTAGGATAGGGACATAAGTAGGTTACAAACGAAAGTAAAAGGAGACAAAAATAAACGAGAT
The DNA here is from genome assembly GCA_028651295.1 of Catharanthus roseus. Lineage (NCBI taxonomy): Eukaryota > Viridiplantae > Streptophyta > Magnoliopsida > Gentianales > Apocynaceae > Catharanthus > Catharanthus roseus. Next base: position 25,913,591 of record JAPQWS010000153.1, on the reverse strand, counting down.
AGAGCTAACGTAACTGAAAGGATAAGATAATGAAATAAAAGAAACATCTTTTAGCCGTCATTTTCACTTTTCTCACTCATCTTTGTATACTTTCTTCATTCTTCTTTGATAACAACCCTATCTAACAACATAACTTTCTCAAAATTTTCGATAATAACAAAAGTAGTTTAGAGAGAGATGATACTTGAGTTTTTCAAGATTTTTCTATAAATAGAGCACTCATATTTTTCTTCGTTCTTCTGCCAATTTTTTCATCTTGTTGGCTTTTTCTCTTTTTTCTCATTTGTTTCTTTTCATACATCAATATATATTTCTTTTTTTTTCTCTTTTCAAGCCAAAATCACTAAATATATGAAAATACTCAAAATTACCCTTTTTCTTTATACAATGGGGCTTTTCTTTCTTTCTTCACCACTTTTTCCCCCAGACTTATTTGTTTCTTTCACTCAAAATAGCCAGAAGTCTATACTAACCAATAGCTCATGAATCGAGGTTCACTCAAAACGGCAAAAAAAAAAAATACTAACCATTAGCTCACGAATCGAAGTTCTGTATATAGTGAGGTTAAAAGAATGAACAAAAGAAGGGAGTGTAACCCTTGGCATGAAGGCACAGAAATAGAACTAGGGATTGATTTCATAAAAGATATACGATAAGAAAGGCTCAATAGGTTCAAAGAAGGCCTAAGACCATCATCTTCAGGACCATTCTAGACTAGACTTCTTTGCTTTTAAAGAGAGACAAATCATATAAGTGCAGGCAAAGTTAAAAAATTATTATCATAATGCTAATTATTCAAGATTCCTAAACTTCTATTACTCAACACTATTCATAAGTGCATAAGACCCATTGATCAAGTAAAACTAGCAAATATGGTTTCCAAAGTAATAAGTAATTTGCTTTTTCAGAAAACTTAAGGAATTTTTCAGTTGTAAACTCTATTTAAAGTGATGAAAATAAAATGTTTTTGGATTTTTCTAAAAAAAAGCAAGAAAATAAAAAATTTTTGGATTTCTCAAATTTTCTGATTTTCCAAAGACGATAATTCAAATTAAAAATAAAGAAGGAAAAGAAATAAATTAAGAAATACCCCCTCCCTCTCCGCCCCCCCTCTCCCCCCTCCCCCCCTCGGCCGCTTAAATCACATTGTCTTCAATTTGGGGGTTAGACTAAAAGAAAAACATAACAACAAACACATACATGGGAAGCAATCCTGCAGGTATAAACCCAATGGGAAACCATCCCAACATAAAAATAAAAATAAAGCAAATAAAATAAAAGAAAAACAAATAAAGAGCAGAAAATTAAACAAGAAAACATGAAAAGAAATAAGAGATCATAAAAAGAAAAGTAAACTCCTTGTACTAAAAATGATAGGTGTACTGGTAGAGCATCATCGTATGTTGAATATTGACTATAGTCTCCCCAAGAAACGTTCATTGAGTCCTCCACTCTGAATTGTACTAATCAGAATACGTATCATATCCCTTCCAGTTTTCTTAAAACGTGGCCAATTGATAGTATGTATATTGAGGGCCATGTCTCATTCTTTTTTCTAACACTAATGCCCATCAGTATTCTATGGTGTAATCAGTATTCGTATCTTATTTGAAATAACTAATTGGATAAGCAATTTAACTCAGGTTCCAGAGGTAATAAAACAAATACACAATATCCATACCATAAACACATGAGTGCAACAATAAATCAAAACAAAGAAAAACAACAAAACCAAAAGTGACTAGAACACCAAATAAACGATTTTCCTTAAATTTGCTGTCACCAAATGTGCATAAAAATAAGCAATAAAAACGGGGAATTCTAGTCACTACAATGAAGTAGCACGTTCAACCCGACTGTCAAATCTCTTAGGGACGGATGAAGGTTCAAGTACTACTCATGTCTCTAATGTTTAGCCCAAAAAAAAAAAAAAGTTATCGTTGAGAAAAACTTAAAAACAATAAAAGAAATTGAAAGAAACAATAATGAAAACAATTCTTAATAAAAACAAGAGTTTGGTTTGGTGGAATCCCCCTAATCCTTGTTACTAGCTCAATTGGAAAAAACTTTAATGAAAACCATATTGAATTAATTAAGTTGGGTCATCACTCAAAAATCGGGCAATCCCTATCTCTAGGACGAAAGCCACCCTAATCACTAACCCTTAGAGGAAAATCTCTTTCCTCCTTAACAAATTATGAGTGCAATAAAATTAGGTGATTTAAAAGACCTAAAAGTGCAATATCGTATCTCTAGTCAATTACCCCAATTAACCCCCAATTGGTTGCCCTAGATTGTTCTTCCTTTTTTTAATTCTAAGCAACCTTGCGAATAATCTAATGTCGTGACAATGAAATTAACAAACAAATGCAATTGGAAGACAACTTAAATTAAAACAACCATCAAAATCAAGAAATCAAACCAAGAACATCATAATCAAGAATTAGTGTTCAACCCCAAATCCAAAAAATAAAAACTACTCACTATTCATTATAAATAAAACTGTAAATTAATTAAAGAATTCAATAACAAGAAAAATAGAAGCAAGCTTAGGATTTTAGTCTTGAACCCAAAGTCGAATCCCGAACGTCTTCTAGGGTCGTCTCTCGAGTCACCAAGTCAAAGATCGAAATCTTGAATCAAAGTCTTCAATTCTTGAATCCAAGAAAATAAAATCTTGCACAAAACTTGAAATTCTATAACTAAAGAAAATGTAAAAGCTAGAATTTTAAAGAGTGTTTAACTAATCTAACCTAATTAATTTACTCCTGATCTAAAATCTAATCTAACCTAAATCTAATCTAAAGTAATTGTCTATTTTAAACTATCTAAATTGCAAGAAATCCAAGCTAAAGTTGGAGTAGGAATCAAGAAAATCGAGTTTGAAAAGGATTGGAATAGCCCCTTGCAAGCCTACCTAATGCCGACGATAGGCTGAGGCCTGCCGTCCGTGGTAGGTCTCAAGTTTAAGCTGGCTGGCCATTCTTAGCACCTACCGGCAATGGTAGGTTGCCTAGACATCCGCAATAGATGCTGTCTTTTTGCCGACGGCTTTCGTTTTTGTTTGTTTTCGTCCATTTTTGTTTTCTTTTCATCGTTTCAACTTCCGGAGGGTACCTACACAAGAATAAAAAGTATTTAGCTCAAATATATACTTTTACACATTAAAAACACAAAAAATGATTAAATTAATGTATAGAAAATATAGATAATTATGCACTTATCAGGAAGCAATCCCAACACGAAAGATAAACAAGAGATAAAAAGATAAAGAAATAAACAAAGACAATAAAATAAGGGAAGCATCCCAAAAACTAAACAGAATAAAAGAAAATAGAATAAAAGAAAAAAAATATAAGACAAAATAGAGACAGAAAACACCCTCATGGTGCTGCATCTCCACCACTCAATCCTGTATCCGATGAGAAATACCTATAAAAGTGGCTGAGCATCTTGTGCTGGCATTGCATCATCTCCTTCACATTTTGAAATCGGTTTTGGATATTCTCTTGGTGGATATGGAGTTGATGCTGGATCTCCTCTTGCCGGATTTGGAAGTGCTCAAAGCAGTCAATCACCGCGGTCTGGAAATCGTCCTCTTCGTCATCCTCAGACGCCTCTGCTGCTTGTTCTTCCGCTGCCTGGGCCTGCTTATCGCCCCCTTGTTGAATGCTAGGTGCCACCTCTTTTCATTTTCATCTCACCAGTAATGGCTTCGTTTAATGATGGCTTTCTTGATTACATCTGAAGGCGAAGGTGGTTTCTTGCAATTCACCCACAAAATCAACATGAAAGTGGTGAAAGATACGAGATAAAATCAAGGAAAAACCAATAACCCTATCAGACATAAGGCTACAAGCGACGTCACATAGAAAGAGGATGAATAGAGAGGAAAAAGAAAAGGAAGAACGACTCCTCATCTTATCTATAATATAAGAATCGATCATCCTCACGTCATTATTTTTGTTAGGAGATCGAGGTGCAATGTTTGTGCCTGTGTAAAGGAGGCGACCTTCCAAGTTCCCTCTAAACCGTTGGATTTAACAACCCTCTATTCTACAACCTAGGCCTGAACACCAAACCTGGCTAATGTCTCATAATAGACCCAATTTGAGTCTGCAAAAATGCTCGTGGAGGCACATTCATAAAAAACCGAGTGCCCCTCATTAGGTATACCTAGAATCCATGTGAGCCTTTCTTGGTCAAGATGAATCCTAACCCCTTTAACAGAAGTGGTGATTTTAGTCTTATATGACGAATTTAAATAAAATAGTGGTGTAGAACTCTCTAACAAGATTAGGGTAATAATCCCTTGCCATTGTAACTAACGAGTCTCACACCATAGCCCGAAAGTGCTCTAAAACACCTACTTGACTCTCTAAAAGATTATGTATTGTGCGCTCCACCATAAGTCTATTTCTAAGCTTGGCATTATACCATAAAAACTTGATGTGTGGTTTCTCATCTGAAAAAGATTCCAATTTTAGGCAAACTTACCTATCAGTGTAATAAGGTGAGGAAAGTCTCTAGATTATCGAACTCTCGAGACGGCCAAGCACTAGTACATACTACGTTTCTACTATTTAATTATATAAAACTTTTGGAAAAGATTCTTAAAAATAAATAAAAAATTAAAAACTAAGAAAAACAATCAGAAGTTTTTAAAATAAGTTTGGAAAAGAGTGTTTAAATGGTAAAATTGTGCATCATAGAACCGTTAGGCACAACTCTCAACAAAATGGGGTAGCTGAGAGGATGAACCGAACCATTATAGACAAAGTTAGGTGTTTTTTGGTGTCATCGGGGCTCTTAAACCTTTTTGGGGAGAGGCTGTTAGTACAGCAGTATATCTTATAAATAGGTCTCCTTCCACTGCCATAAACTTCAAAACTCCCATAGAATTGTGGACTGGCCAACCACCAAGCCTTTCCAACCTTAGAGTATTTGGGTGTGCTGCTTTTGCACATCAAAGGAAATGGAAGTTAGACCCTAGGTCTAAGAAGGGAGTGTTTATAGGCTATCCTAGTAGGGTAAAGGGTTAGAGAGTGTGGCTCAACGAGGAACCAGGTGTAAGGGTAGTTATGAGTGGAGACATAGTCTTTAACGAACTAGACATGCCCTGTCTTAAAACTGATTCCGAGAGTTCCACCAATATGTCCATAGTTGGGAACATTCCTTTGGAGGTGGAGAACACCTCCAAACCTCCTCAAGAGCACACACTAGAACCCGAGCTAGAACCTAAAACCTATGAGAGTATGTTAACCCAACTAGTGTGCCCGAACCCAACCTAGGTAATTCTGATGACGATGAGGATCATCCAAAAGCACAAGCGCAAACCCTTAGAGATTACCAGTTGTCGAGAGATAGGGCTAGAAGAGTGATAAGGGACCTTCTAGGTATGGTTTTTCATACATCGTTTCTTATGCTTTTGCTGCTGGATCTTTTGTTGAAGAGAAAGAACCTGTATGTTTTTCTGATGTTTTAAAGAGTCCTAATCGCTCTTTTTGAATGCATGCTATGAACGAAGAAATGTCTTCCTTGCACAAGGACAAAACTTGGGTGCTTGTCCCTAGACCATCTAAACAAAAATTGATTTATTGTAAATGGATTTTCAAAGTTAAAGAACCTGAATCTATTAATGAACCCCCAAGATTCAAGGCTAGACTAGTCGCAAAATGTTTTTCTCAAGTTGAAGGTATTGATTTTAATGAGATCTTTTCTCCTGTTGTTAAGTATAAAACTATTAGAATTATGCTTGCTATTGTTGCCTTCTTTGATCTTGAGCTTGAACAGTTGGATGTTAAAACTGCCTTTTTGCATGGTGAACTGTATGAAACTATTTACATGCGCCAACCACCTAGTTTTGAGGTGAAAGGTAAGGAGCATATGGCTTGTTTGTTGAAGAAGTCCTTATATGGTCTTAAGCAATCACCTAAACAGTGGTATAAAAGGTTTGACTCTTTTATGCTTAAAACTGGTTTTGTTAAAAGTAATTATGATATTTGCTTGTATCTTTCTGGTGATACTGTTGATAATATCATTTATTTGCTTCTTTATATTGATGATATGCTTATTACCTACAAGCATATAGATAAGATTATGCATTTGAAATCTTTGTTGAAATCAGAGTTTAAGATAAAGGATTTTGGATACGCCTCTAGAATTTTAGGCATGAATATTGATAGGGTTAGAACTAATCGTTCTTTATTTATATCTCAGAAGTCCTTCTTACAGAAAATTATTTCGAAATTTTCTACGCATTTGTGTAAGCCTGTTTGTACCCCTGTTGCAAGTCATTTTCTACTTTCTTCAAAAACTTGTCCCAAAACTGAAAATGAGAAGAAAGATATGGCCAAAATCCCTTATAGAATGGTTATAGGATCTGTCATGTATTCCATGATTTCCACCTGTCCTGATATTGCTTATTCCATACGCCTTCTGAATCGTTTTACGTATAACCTAAGTAGGGATCATTGGGCCGCTCTTAAATGGCTATTGAGGTACATTAATGGTACTATTGATAGAGACTTGCATTATTATAATTGGATCGAATAATTTGATTTGATTGGTTATGTTGACTCTGATTTTGCAGGTGATAGAGAAGGTAGAAAGTCTACCACTTCTTATTTCTTTACCCTTGCTGGTAATTATGTTTCTTGGAAATCACAGCCGCAGCATGTAGTACTCTTTCGACTACGGAGGCTGAATATATTGTTGCCACGGAAGCAGTTAAATAAGCTATTTGGCTTCAGGGTCTTTTATCTGAACTGTATCTTTTACATTCTAAAGCTGTTATATTTACTTATAGTCAGAGTTGTCTTCATTTGTGTAAAAAATCCTGTTTATCATGAAAGGACTAAACATATAGATCTTAAGTATCATTTCATTCGAGAAAATATTTCAAATGCCATTATTAATATAGACAAAATTAGTACTAAAGATAATCCTGCTGATTTTGGTACTAAAGTGGTGACAACTGACAAGTTTGCTTTGTGTAGGGATCTTCTACATATTGATGCAGGTTGACTGTCTTGGCTGGAAAATTAACTAAAATGTGTTCAAGGTGGAGCTTGTGGGCATGTTGGGCCGATTGTTCACACATTTTCTTTTCCCTTCCTGCCTAATTTCTTGACCCTATGATGAGTCGGATCGGGCCTCACAAATAGGATTGAGTATTTTTCTTTTTAACCCAAGATGTCGGGCGGGCCGGGCTGGCAACAACCTAATCTTTTACTGTGTCTTCCCCATGTGACTTGCCTGTTTGCTTGTTAATGAGTCTTCCAGGTAACTTGGCTGCTGTTGTTGAACGAGTCTACCATAGATGCTCTATAAATACTCTCATCCTCACTATTGCTGACAGACCAACTCTGTGTGAAGCCTTCTTATGTTACTTTTCTCTCTTCTTCTTCTCTGCAGTTTCTTATTCCTTTGTTACTGCTTGTTCTATATGAATTCTTCTATTGCTGCCACCGTTAGTCGCCATTCTTGGTTGATAGCATGCTTGGGTGGCTTGTGAAGGAGAGAACTGAGAGTGAGAGATTAGATTGTTCTTGTGTGAGGCTTATCCATTGTTTTGAGGGTTTTGATTGAGAATCAAAGTTTACATTAAAATTGATCATTATCATCCATTTTTGGCATCCAAATATCTCTATTTCCCTCTTTTACACAAAAATCGGTTGTCCGATTTTTCTTTGTTGGTCATCCGGTTTTGAAAGCGGTCGTCCGATTCTGTCTGTTGTGTCCAATTTTTGCCAGCTTCATCCAATTTTCTTTATCTTTTTTTCAGGTACTTTGGATTGAAGAAGAATCGGTAGTTTGTTTTTCGAACTTCTCATCCGATTTTGAAGAGCCATTTTGAGAGTTGTTATTCAATTTCATCATCCAATTATTGTAATAGAATAGCTTTATTATACGTTTATTTTTCTTCTGCTTTTGTAATAGTTAATAGAAGGTTTTGTTATGTAATAGGGCTGATCGCCAGAGTCCGATTCCTTAACATATGTAAAATCCAATTGAAAAAAATTGAAAAAGGCAAAGTAATCTAGAATTTTCGGAGAGAAAATTACATGTGAAAAGATTAGGATGAAAAGCATATCAAATTAATTTAAATTGTGTGGAATTTGTCTGGTTTGAATCCATGTTGAGTTTGGTTCTTTGGAAAAGAATTTTACCTGATTTGGACTTGATTTGTTTGGTCAATTTGTTCAAAACTTTAAAAGTGTCTTGAAATCGCAACTGTTGAAAATATGTGGATTAATCTGCACTATCTTTTGTTATACTAACTCAAATTGATCAAAACATGTTCTCAAATTCATTCTCTTTGAGTTTCACATTCTATAATGGTTTTAGTTTATTTGGATCTATATTCACTGAGTATTGCGATTTTTGTGACGGAATGTCATTTTGCTCTGTTTTCTTGAAATTGAGCTTGTAGTCTTAATACCTTTGATTGTGATAACCAATTGTCTTTGTTTTGAATTTGAAACTTCTTTGAACATATTTTAAAATGTTTTTTCTTATCTCTTTGTGGTAATTGGACTCATTCTTTGACTCATAATCTTGAATATCATCAGCACTCTTTGCACTCCATGTGTTTGATAAAATTTCTCTTTGACTTCGTTTTTCTTATCTTTTGAGAATTACTTGCTTGAATTGCCTTGGGGAATTTTCCTATAACTTGGAATTTCTAAAAATTACTAAGCAACTCTAGTGGGTGAGTAGTGGTAAAAGGCAAGAGGGTGAGATTATTGCTATAAAAGCCATAGAAAGTGAGAGTAAACACGAGAGTTGAGTGCATTTTTCTCGAGTGAAACTCTTAGGGAGTGGCGAGGTTCCTTTCTTCTTGCTATCTAATATTTTGTGTAGGTTTAACAAGCTATTAAATGGGGTACACTTGGACTAACTCATCATGGCAAAGGATAGAAGCAATGAGAAGATAAGAGATGGCTTATTCCAAGATTACAAGAGCAAGGCCTAATTTCTACATAGACGGAGTAGGAATTCTTACGGTGGAATAGACCATAGAGGTGGAAACTTAACCCATACGAGAGAAATGGAAATTGGTAACTTCTCTTCTCATGCTAAAACTTTTGATAATATTCCTTATAATTATTATGGGGGTTATGAAGGAGCTAATGATACATATAATTATTGTGAGAATAGTCCTTATGGTTATTATAAAGGGTATCATGATAGCTATGATGATGGTGATCAAAGTTGTGGTAGGGGTGTTAACTATGAAGAATTGGTTGATGAAAATATCTTTGGAATAGGTATCAAAGAGAGCACTTATTCTATACCAAGTGCAAGGTGCTAGACAACATTGTAATTCTTGCTATAAATAGTGGTAGTCAAGTTAATGTGCTAGTACTTATCTGGTAGAAAAGTTGAGTTTGCCTCTTCTTGAGCATACTACGCATTACACATATCAATGCTTCGATGGAGATGTTAAAGTTAGAACTAATAAGTGAGTATGGGTGCCTATCTTTTTGGGTTGTTTAAAGACGAAATGCTATGTGATGTAGTGCCCATGCAAGAGATTCACCTATTGTTGGGACATCTTTGGATGTATGATAGAAGAGCTAAACATGATGGAGTCAAGAATGCTATCAACGTCACTAGGAATGGCAAGACAAACACTCTTAAGTCTTTGGCACCACACCAATTATATGAAGATCAAAAGAAGTTGAAGGAGATGTTAAGGATATTTGAGAATGAGAAGAACATTGAACGAAGGGAGAGCATGGGAATTAATTATAAAGAAAGAGGGGAAAAAGAAGAGGGAATGGTAGAGAGATTATTTCTCCTTGATTCTAACTCAATTCTTTCAAGAGAAAGTGAGAGAGAAGAATGCTCAAAAGAAAAGGAGAGTGATCTTGAGAAAAGCGAGGTAATGAAAGAAAATGAGTGCCTCATGGTAAAACAAGAGAGTGATAAAGAAGAGCAACAAGAAAAGAGAGAGTGGCAATTGAAAATAGTGAGGAAGTGAAATTTTTTTACTAAAAAAATAACTCTTTTCTTGTTAAGGATTCTTTATGTGTGTAGAAATTTTGGGGGTAAAACATGTAGAATAAATGGAAGATGGACTACTACTCCTATGATATAATAAGCTTTCCTCCTCCAACTTCATACTCATGTTTTTGTCATTTTTGTAAAGAGACTAAACCTTGCTCTTTTGTACTTGATCTTGATATGAATTCTCTCCAACATGCTTGCACCATAACATCAATGAACGGAAGGAGAGACATACCATGGAGTTCGAAGGCCAAGGCGAAAACATTGGAGGAAAACTATTCTTATGCTATGGAGATTCGTCAATGAGTTTTCTTCAAACCTGTTTCTCTTTTACCTTGTGTTTTCCTTTAAAGATTTGAAACTGTTCTTAGATGGGTAAGTCTTTCTTGAGTTTAATCTTGCATGTTCTACCTTATATTCTTGTTATATTTATTATTCTTGCTATGAGGTAGTTAAGTTTCTCTTTTATGATGTCATAGGACAAAGGGATCATTCTTTATCCGTTTATGGTGCTCCATCAAGTTATTAATCTAGATAGAACTCATCTCTTAGTGGTTCAAGACTTGTTTCATGCCGCTCTTGTTTTTATTGCACACGATGTTGAGCCATGGAATATTTGTGATTCCTTAAGGCATGCTAATCATTGCACCTTCGGTCTTCTTGAAGACAATTCTTATGGTTTTGATGGTTCCTTGTTTTCTTTACTTGGTGATCATTGTGTTAAGTTTCAAGGGGAAATAGTTGAACATTTGCAATATGTGTTGAGTTCTCTTGATCCTTATGTGATGGATTCTATTGAGCATAATCTTGTGGAAAAACCTTTGTTGCTCGTGAATGGTTTAATTATAAAATCTTTTCAAAAAAGCTTAAACTTCCCATTGTGGATATATCTTTAAAAAAGCTTTTGGTTTAAAATTTTTTCATTTGCATTATCAGGAATACTTACTGTCAAAGGATTTTGAAAACTCAATGGGTTCTTGTCTTAAAATGAGAAAAACTAATTTTTGTGAACTTGTGGAAACTAATGTGACCAGTAATGTTTTAAAACACATTTGGACAGGATTGGTGGTAGAAATCTTTATTACCATTTCCCTTTCGAGGAGTTGTTTTCAAAGTTGTCCATTACACTTGTTAGTTTCGGGGGAGAACTCTTGGTCCATGTTTTTGAAATTTAGATTTGATGGGATGTTGTTTAATCATCCCACCTTTAAAAGAGTTCTTAAAGAAAATAAGATTTAAAGAGAAAGGTAGAGGATCTTGGAGATTTGATTATTTTGTATCTATTTCCACTCACCTCAATTTTCAAGTTCTGGCGTTAGTAAAATACAAGGTTTATCCTTCATGTCCAAATGCTTTGGAGTTCCTACGGAAAGTCATTTTTTCTTACTACTATTTTCTTTAGAGAGAAACTTTTCAAACTTTTAGTTTCTTTGAGTTACTTTTAGAGTGGAAATGATGGAAGCTTCTACTTTTACTTACCTTCTAAAGATGTTAGTAAATGAACTTTCTTGAAGGAGTGTAGAGGATTTAATGATTTTGAAAACCTTGTGACTACTTCTTGTCCCTTTGAGTGTGAAGTAATAGAGTTGTGGAAAGTCATCATGCTTTGTTTTTGTTGGAATCAACTTTTTTATTATCATCATCCTTTCAAAGAATAGCATTACAAATCTTTTGAATCTTGACAAACATTTGACAAGGGTGAGAGTTTCTTTATCCATTCTCCATTTAAAGATCATGTAGTCAACTCTACTTTTGAAAATTTGTCAAGGATGTTGTACCTACAGAACTTTCTTTTCCAATTCTTTACTCAAACATTTGAAAGAACATTTTTAATTAGAAATCCAAGTTTCCATAAAATTTCTTGAGCTTCACCTTGAACTCTTTTCAAACTCCAAGCATCACATTTCATTATCTTTTCAGAAGTGCGAGAAACCTTTGTTGTTATGAGTGATTTGCAAGATATCCATATTTCTACTTTTGTTCTTGTTCTAAGTAATATTGTGCCGTTTTGGTGGTGTGTTTTTAATACTTCCGCTGTTGGTTTTGTTTTAAACCTTTATATCCACACTATGTTTGCTTTTCATAGACCATTTAAAGATTTATGGCAGTTGTGGAATTCTTTTGGTGTTGAGAAGATGATCAACAAACTTGATGCATTATTTTGCTTATTATCTTCTAATTCTTGACAGCATTGGTAATGTTCTTAATATTGCTTCATTTAATGCTTCCATACCTAATGTTGCCCGCCTTTTGTGGTTATTTGAAGGAATGGATTCGAGGAAGAATCCTTTTGGAGAGAAGGGGTATGGTATGCCGAAGATAAGTATGAGAATATAAAGATCTTCCAAAGACCGGTTGCAAGGTCGAGGGCAATGAAGCTAGAAGAGGAGAACAAAGAAATGGTGGCTTTGCTCAGAAGTACCTTTAAGATAATACGTGGAAGGCATTGGAAAGGAGAAACTGAAGATCAAGAAAGCAACAAAACATTCCTAATGTCCACAGTTCAAGAAGAGGAAGCCAAAGAAATAAGTTTGAAAGATCTTAAAGCTTCAAAAAAAATTAAATCAAAGGAAAGAATATGGGAACGCTACCGTCCACAGTAGGGCTATGCTCATGGAAGGGAAGTCGGCATAAGACCTACCGCCGATGGTAGGTCCACCCTACCATCACCGGTAGGGTTCTGGGCGGAAGTCTTGTTGAGAGGCCGACTTATCATGCACAGTAGGGCGAGGCCTACCATCGACGGTAGCTCTTAGATGGCTGAAGAGGTGGGAGTTTTTCACTCTCTTGATCCATCAATTTGATTGTTAAGTTTATTTTGACGTGTAATGAAGTGGCCTAAGTGGTATGAATCTCCTTAGGCTTGAATGAGATCCAATTTGCTCCCCAGAATCAACTCTCTACAAGAGGCTCCTTTGAACACAAGTGATGAGAAACTTGATACTCCAAGGACAAAATGCAGCAAAATTTGAACAAGAAAAAAAAAGACACCTTCTTATACTTGGGGGAAAATCAACAAGGCTTAAGGAAGCCTTACCTATTCTCCACACACTCAAGAGGTGCCTAATTTTCCAAGCAACACCAACTATAGAAGTTGGCACCTAAAAAAAGAAATAGGATTTGGAATTAGAAAGGAACTCTTGAATTGAATTCATAAATTGATTGACTAGATTATACAATGGAAAAGATTTCCCTACTTTACGATGTAAGTGGAAGAAACTCCCCAAGAACCCTAGGTTCAACTCTCTCCATTCCATTTCATGTCTAACTTCTCCAAAATGGCTGCAATAATACATGTATAGGGTTTCAAATCATTAACTCCCAACCCTAATGGCTAATCTTGATTAAGATAAGTAGAGGGCACTAGGCCACTTAATTACATGTCTAAATAAATATAACTATCAAAATGATGTGTCAAAGGGGTTAAAATGATAAATATCTTCAGCTTCCCCATGCCTATCGACGACGGTAGATCAGATTCTCAAACAATTTTTGGACCAAAGCCCTATTAGCAATGGTACGGTGGACCTACCACCGGCGGTAGGTCTTTGGCCACTTTCCTTTGGCTTTTATAGCTTCAAACTCTTCCGAACTTATGTCTTTGTGTTTCCTTTTCTATCTTTCTTGCCCTCGACCTTATAACCGGTCCTTTGAAGTTTGTAACTGATCCTTGAAAGCTCTCCATGTTCTCTTGCTTATCCCGAGTCATACCATCCGCCCCTCCTTTGAAAGGATTTGTCCTCGAATCCGTACCTTCAAATAACCATAAGAGGCGGGCAATATTAGTAATGATATTAACCAAAGGAGGAATACTATGAACAATTTCAAGAAGAACTTGGCAAGTAAAAGCAAATGATTATCTAGAACACAAGGAAAACAAGCTTTGCAACTCTTCCTCAAAAGGTTTATGAAATGCAAAAGTTGCATAGATAAAGAAGTTCAAGGACGATTTATCTCGGAATAAAAATACAGATGCCACCGGAGCATGACAACACTTCTTTCAAAAAGAACACAATTAAAATAAAAAAGATCTTGTAGTTTAGGTCCTTCATCAAATGTTTCCAAAACTTCTTTAGAATGATGATGAAAATCAATGCGTAAATGTTGGAAAAAAATTTGACAAATGAAAGAAAATAAACCAAATATTCAAATCTCCCTTGAAGGGTCCGTGATGTTCATAACAAGTATGCATCAAGAAGTTCAAAATATGTTTACTCAAGGAAAATATAGAAACAAACCACAATAGTTTACATGATTTATTTCAAGATAGGCACAAAGATGAACAAAGAAATCACATAGATGCATCCATGCAATAACATCAATTCTCAAAACTTCTTTAAATGAAATATGAGAGTAGAAACTTAGATCTTGAAAGGATTGACGTGTTAAGAACAAGAAGTTAGAGAGAGTATCAAAATTCCAAACAATGAAAGTTTCTTCAAGAATTTGAGAAAGACGTTTAAGAAACAACTTCTAAGGAAACACCTGTTAAGAATGTTTCCGAAGCAAGCTTTAAAACAATCCTTAAATGGATAACTAAATTGAAAACTTTCATCCTTTTCAAATCCTAAAACACATCTTGAATTCCCATAATATAACTCTTCATCTCTTTAAAAGGAACATGGGAGTTCAAACTTTCATTTTCCAAGTTTTTTAAGGGAGATTCATGGATAACAACATAATGAACCTCATCCAATCAAAATTCTTCTTAAAATTCCATGAACTTCTCAATTCACAAGGACTCGCAAAACCCAAAGAAAGTTCAAGGATGTTATCCACATAAAGGCCAAGAGTCGAATTGTAAATGAACAAGTTATCCAAGATCAAATTCGAAAGACCTTTCTTCCATGAGGAGTTTGACATGAAATCGAAAAATTCATCAAAGAAAGTATAATATTGTTATTTTTAGAATCCCAAGACTTCTCGAAATTTCCTTCACATACAAATTTCTTCCAGAACTTTTTGAAAGATAAGTGAGGTACCACTAAATTCATGTTTCATAGAAATAACAAATGAGTTCTTGTTTGGAACTAACAATCCATCTAGAAAAATATCTTTACAAAGAATTTCAATGAAAGGTTTAAAATAACAAAGATGTTTCTCAACCAAATTCTTCAAAAGTAGTTCCAAAAAGTCTTTTCTCAAGATGGTTTCCACAAAAACTCTATGACAAACTTTAAGTACTCCAAAACCATCTTTCTTCTTGTTTTCAAAAATCAAGAAAAACATAGACTCCTTGAAATGCAAATGGTGGAATTGAAGATCAAGGATAGTTTCAATCAAGAAAGCTTTCAAAACTTCAATTCCAATTAGGAGCTTATGGTCATCACAATGACTTTCAAGTTGAACCTCCACATTCAAGAAATGGATTTTGAAAGGAGAAATTCCCTTAAGGGTAATCACAAAAGTTTCAAAGGAGGATATCATATAACAATAAGTTTCAACAATTCTCCTTATAGACTTATCAAGAAGATCTTCAATCAAAGAATACAAATACCCTTGAACTTTCTTAACAAGAAATTTTCCAACAAATGAATCAAGAAAGTTAGGAATCATGCCCCACACAGGTGCCCAAGAAGAAAAGGAATCAACAACCCTAAAAACAACATCAAGAATATCATGCCAACACTTAAGATTAAAACAAGATTATTCAAGTTTAGCATCTCTAGTTAACACTTGGTTCTGAAGTGAGCTATGAAAAGATAAACAATTAGACAACGGAACATCAATAAGGCATAGATCACAAGTTCGAAAGATAGTACATAAAGCTCCCACTATGATCTCATAGAAAGCATAAGCATTTAAGAATAACTTCGACTCTTTAAAATAAAATTCAAGATAAGAAGGAGATGATTTTGTAAGGAAGCTTATTGAAGAGTTTGCTTGGCTTAGAAGCACTCATTTTCCACCGCTTTTTCTTTGGTTTTCTATTCCTAGCACCAAAGAAGCTTCATTAGATTCCAAAAGCTCACAAATATTAGTGTTACTCATTTTAAAATAAGAACTCATTTGGTTTTCAAACTCCTTGGAACAAGAACTCCTTATAATGCACATGAAAGAATTTGAAACCAAAAGCCCTTTCAAGTAAAGTTTTAAATGATATCTCCACAAAGGGAAATTTAAGCCTGTGCCACAAATGCTCAAGTAGTCCCTTCATAGCTAATAAAGGTTTGTCCACAAGAATTTGCTCAACAAGATTCTTCACATAAGTATCAAGAGATATCAACATATATTGAAAATATTCAGCTACGTCCTCATGAAACTTGACAAAATGATCATCAAGTAAAGAAAATAAGGAACCATCAAACCCATAAGAATTATTTTCAAGAAAATCGAAGGTATGATGGTTAGCTACCCCTAAAGGATCACAATTATTCCATAGATCAACATTGTGTGAAATAGAAACAAGAATAGGATGAAACAAGTCTTAACCACTAAGATAAGTTCTATCTAGATTGATAACTTGATATGGCACATTAACAAATAAGGAATGATCCCTTTGTTCCATGATATCACCAAAGAGCAACCTATTTATCTCATAGTAATAATAAGGAATGTAGTGAGAATAGAAGATAGAACATGTATGATTAAGCTCAAGAAGATATTTCTTTTCAAGTAACATTCCAAGTGAGTTAAAGAAACTGAAATGAACTCCATTTTCTATGGAAACAAGTGAGAACAACTTCATTTCCTAAAAATAAATCTCAAAGCACAAGTAAGAATTAGAAGGAAAGAAGCTTATTGTTTTGATAGAGTTGTAGCCAAGTCTTCCTTCTTGATTCTTGCTTGGTTCTCCAAAATTCGACACAAAAAGAAATTCACTAACAAGAGAAGATTTAGTTTAGTTAGCTACGAAATTTATGTCCTCACACTTTTCCAATACATTCAACTCTTCTTTTGAATTCTCTCGTTTTTCTTCACTCATTTCTTTTGTTCTCATTTTCTCAAGATCATTCTCTTCTTCTTTGGAGCTCTCATCTTTTTCATACTTCTCACCTAAAGAAGAAATGGAATCAAAGAAACTTGATTTTTCAAATAATCTCTCTTTTTCTTCCACACTCTTTTCTTTCAATCTCAATTCTCTCCTCTTCTTACAAGCTCATGTCACTCATGGAATCACAAAACTCTTCTTTATGTATTTCTTCTTCAACATGCACTTCCAAACTTCATTCAATCTTGATTTTAGCTTGTGGAAGTTTAATGCCCCTTGAAGATTCATCAATTCTTGATGCTTTGTTGATTTGCTGCCCTTTTAGCAGCTCATGGCACCTTCTCCCATTGGATTCCCCTTCATATTCTTCCTTCATATAAACATAGTCACTTTTGTTGAACAAAGGTTCACACAGTTCACCAATGGATATTTCTACTTCTTCATACTTAAGAATCTCAAATGTTATCCCTTCAAACACGCTTCAATCATTACCAAGTTATGGTTGGTGTTCTCCCATTTCTCCCCCTATGTTCACAGATATATTTCTACCAAACTAGGACTGATGAAGTGAAAGACTCTATAACTAGTTAAACCTTGTCTTCTTCAAATATTTCATGTGCATAGAACAAGGCTTCAACGCTTCCTTCCCAATCTAGGTATTCTTCTGAATCAAATACTCTGACCAAAAGGGGTAGATTCAATTGATTATAATTAGTAGACCGCACATTTTGTTTCTCAACATACATACTATCTTTATAAGCATTTCTCCTATAGCTATAGCCACCATAGTTATAACTAATATTGTATCCTTCAAATCCCCTATCATTTCTTCCTTTTCTATACATTTTAAAACACTTAAAAACTGCAAAACAAATGTTAGAAGAAGAAATAATGTACCTCACCACTCCTTTAGTGTATCCACTGTTGAAGATGTTCACTCCGCACTCGTGTTTATCACTCACTCTCTATGGCTTTTGTGAAAATATTCTCACCCTCTTGCCTCTTACTATTCCTCACTCACTAGAGTTACTTGGTGATTTATAAAACTTCTAAGTTATAAGAAAATCCTCAAAGCAAATCAAGCAAGAAATTCTCAATATATAAGAAAACGAAGTCAAAGAGCAATTTTATCGAACATGTAAAGTGTGAAGAGTGCCAATGATAAATTCAAGAGTACAAATCAAAGAATGAAATCCAATTCCAACAAAGATGCAAGAAAACACTTAACAATATGTTCAAGAGAAGTTGCAAGTTCAACACAAAGACAATTGAAATCTCAATTCAAAGAATTCATGAGTACCAGGCAAAATTCCAGAAAATGGGGCAGCAAGACATAAATCACAATAACTCAGTGATGATAGCTCCAAATCAAGTCAAACAAATTTAGAAAGATATGCAACTCGAAGAGGATGAATTTAGGCTTAAATTTCGTTAAATTTGAGAGCATAACACAAGATATAGACAATTTAATCCACATGTTCTCAACAATCGCAATTTCTAGACATTTTGCAAATTTGCATTCAATTGACCCACCAAATCCAATCCAAATCAGGTCAAATTTGTTTCTAAAGAACCTCAACTGAACAAGTATTCATACTGGACATATTCACACAATTTAAATCTCATTTTATAGGCTTTCTATCTCAATATTTTCACATGTAATTTTCTGTCCGAAAAATTCCAGATTACTTGCCTTTTTCAATTTCTAATAATTGGCTTTTATATACTGAAATCTAACATTCGAAACTCATAAACATCACCTCAAAGACAGCTTTTCTCTGATATCAAATGGTATGAATCTCTCTAGGCTTGAATGAGATCCAATTTGCTTCCCAGAATTAACTCTCTACAAGAGGCTCCTTTGAACAAAAGTGATGAGAAACTTGGTACTCCAAGAACAAAATGCAGCAAAATTTGAACAAGAAAAACAAAGAAACCTTCTTATACTTGGGGGAAAATCAACAAGGCTTAAGGAAGCCTTACCTATTCTCCACACACTCAAGAGGCACCTAATTTTCCAAGCAATACCAACTATAGAAGTTGGCACCTCAAGGAAGAAATAGGATTTGGAATTAGACAAGGAACTCTTGAATTGAATTCAAGAATTGATTGACTAGATTATACAATGGAAGAGATTTCCCTACTTTACAATGGAAGTGGAAGAAACTCCCCAAGAAACCTTAGGCCTTCTTTCTCAAATTAGATTTTTCAACTGTCAAAGGATTAATTTTGAACAACTCAAGTTTAGCTCCCATTTGGTTTTCAAAATCTTTCAATAAGAGTTCCTTGAAATGCAAATAATAAAACTGGCACCCAAATATGTTTTGCAAGAAAACTCAACTTGACCACTCACAAAGGACATAAGTTGGTTTAAGAAACCAAAATCATTATGATTCTCCATAAAAGTATCAAGGAAAGAGGAAACATAACCAACATTCTCACAAACTTTCCTAAACATTTATCATGTAGAATATCAAATAAAGCACCATCTAATCTAAAACCAACAACTATAGACTCAATGGAAGCATTATTCTTAACTATGAAATCATGGCAAGAAGGATCAAACATAGAACTACTAGGCAACAATGAATCCTCAAGAAAAGCATGAGAAGAAATGTATGTAGAAGCATAAGACACAGCAAGAAAGAGACCACCACCAAAAGAAATAGTGCAAACATCTCTATATATCTCACATGAGAAAGATAAGACTCTAAAAAGAATTCTAATCCCACAAGAGAAACTTCATAACATATGAGAGAAGGGTTAAGAGATAGACTTATTGGTAAATCTTTAAGAAAATTGTCAAGCTCTTTCTCCACGTTCCTTCCTTTCTCTTCGATTCCTAGCACATAAGAAATATAATTAGCAATATTGAGATGGCCTTCATCAACTCTAGGAATCGCACAAGAATTGGAATTAAACTCTATGAATTGTTTTTTTTCTATTAAAGTTCCAAGAGAGTTGAGAAAGTAAAATTGATATCCATTTTCCATGAGAACAAGTGAGAACAACTTAATTTCCTTAAAATAAATATCAAAGCTCAAGTAGGAATTTGAGGGAAAGAAGTTTATGGTCTTGATGGACTTGTAGGCAAGTTTTCCTCCTTCATCCTTGCTTGGATCTTCAAATTTCTGCACACATAAGAATTTACTAGCAAAGAAAGAGTCAGTTTTATTAGCATAGAAATTCAATTCCTCATTCTTTTCAAACACAACTATCTCCTTTTCTTTTTGGTCTTCATTTTCATTCTCTTGTTCTTCAATGAAACACACATTTTCTTTTACTCTCTCACTTTTCTCATGCTCACTTTCTTTCTCTTTTGAGCACTTTAAATGTTCACTCTCTTTTGAAAAGATCGAGATGGAATCAAAGATACATAATTTCTCTACTAATCTCTCTTTTTCTTCAGCTCTTTCGTTTTCTTTATTTTCAATACTCTTCCCACTCATGATGCAACAAGTTTCCTCTTTGGATGTCCCTTCCACAACATGAAATACAATGCTTTCTTCATCTATCTCTTGAGCTTGTGGAAGCTCATTTACTTTTGAAAATTCTTCAATCATTGATGGTTTCAAGGTTTCTACCTCTTCAACTCCTTGAGGTGACATGGAAAGTTGTTTTCCTCCAAACCTTTTAGCCTTTATAATGCCCTTTTAATTTTTCTCTTGATCAAGTATTCTCACTCTTTCTTTAAACTTCTTTTGCTCTTCATAACTTTCATGAGGCATGTAAGGTGCCAAAGAATTTAGAATGAATCTCTTACCATCTTTGGTAAAGTTGTAAGAATTCTTGTCCTTATTGTATATAGCTTTCCTATCATTTATCCAAAGACTTCCAAACAATAAATGACCCACTTGCATGGGTGCTACATAACATAACATATCACCTTTATATATTCCTGTAGAGATAGACACCCACACTTGCTTATTTACGTTGATCTCATCATTTTCATTTGGCCATTAGCGTACGTAAGGCTTAGGATGTTCAAGAAGAGGCAAATTCAACTTTTCCACAAGGTAAGTAGTACTAGCCACATTAGCACAACTACTACCATCAACAACAAAATTACCAACTTTTCCTTTCACAAGGCATTTGAGATGGACTACATGCTTACTTTCATTCTTCCACCCATAGACATTTTCATCATATAAGCTATCAAAATAAACTTCTCCATCATAACTATGAGGATACCTTTCAAAACAATCATAAGGACTATGCTTATAATTATCATATCTGGTATTAACTCTTCCATAACCTGCATAATCACCATAAGAAGTATGCTCAAAAGATTTAGCATAAGAGGAGAAGTTACCAACTCCAACATGTCTTCTAGGAATGAAGTTTCCATTTCCATGGTTGTTCCCACCATAAGTATTGAATCCATTGCCACCACCATGATGGAAATTATCAATATCTCTTGCAAGCTTAGATTGATAATCCTCTTGTTTGTTGTTCGTTTCCATCCTTTTTCATGATGGATTAGACCAATTGTACTCCATTTATTTCTTATTTAGACCTACACAAAATGATTAGAAGACAAAACAAGGACCTCCCACCACTCCCTGAGTGTTTACACTCTTTGAGGATCACTCAGTTTACTCGTGTTTAGCACTCTTTATTGGCTTGTATCACAATAGGCTCACCCTCTTGACTTTTTCCAAACACTCTTCACTCAAGTCTCTATAAGATTCTTCAAACCTCTAAACCAACTCAACCAAGAGAAAAAAATCCCAAGCAAGCTCAGTTAAGTAGCAGAATAGGAAGAATTTAGAAGATTGATTTAGTTTAGAATGTTAAAAAGAAGAGGATGAGTGGGAGTATTGGTGGGTTTTGTGATGCAGCAGCTTGCATCAAGCTTTAAAAACACATCCACCCACTTGGTTGAGTTAACTATTGCTATGGACATAATGTTTCCCGATGTTGACCATGTTAACTCGATAGAAAAGTAAAAGGAGAATTAGAAGAAAATTTTCAATAAAAAATTGCATTTCTTTTTCTTCTTCTTCTTTTATTTTTTAAACCCTGATGGAAGATTAATCAGGATTTTGGTGGTGGTTGTGAGTGATAAAAATGGTTGGCGCCATTTGATGAGTCTTTGCTGTCGGGGATCTTCAACCTGATATAGAAGAAAAAGTAGTTACGAGAGGTGGGGGCTAAATCCCTATTCCTACTCTGATACTTAAGTTAGTATAAGACCCAATAATAATAGGGATGAAATGAAATAAAGCAAAGTTACTTATAATAATAGTGATGATATCATAGAGACATCATAAAGTGTGTGATATCCAAAGTGGGGACCAAAAGTGAGATCAAGAGAATAGAATTTAAGTGACTGATGGTACCAATTTATAGGAGAGCAAGTCCCTAAGAGTGTTGTAGACTTTTCATGTGGAATTCCATATTGCAGCATTTGGACTCCTTATAGAGACGGGTAAAGCTACGATGACGGACTCCTGCTTCTTCACTACGTGCCACCAGATGGCAGTTAATTTCTTGAGCATTCTGGGCAGCTTCTAAAAAATAGAAGCAAAACATAGCCATGTAGTCCGCTAAAGTACACAACTAGTATATCACAGTGTAATCAATACCCAGAAAGTAGTTGATAAGTGCATTTTTGTCTATATTTTCTATATGTTAATTTTATCATTTTCAGCGTTTGTGATATGTAAAAGTATATATTTGAGCTAAATATCTCTTATTCTTGTCTAGGTACCCTTCGAAAGTAGAAACGATGAAAATGAAACAAAAATAGAGCAAAACGATAAAAACGGAAGCCGTCGGCAAAGCAGCCGCACATACTGCAGATGGCAGGACAACCTACCATCGACGGTTGGTGCCAAGAATGGCCAGGCCATATGTAACCCGAGACCTACCACGGACAGTAGGCCTCACCCTACCGTTAGCGGTAGGTATGCTAACAAGGGCAAAATCCAATCCTTTCAAACTCGATTTTCTTCATTCCTACTCCAACTTTCACTTGGATTTCTTGTATTTTTACCTCTATATATGGCGCTTTTACGCAACCATTGTAACATACAATCTTAGACAATTAGATAGTTTTAGTAAATGATTACTTTAGGTTAGATTAGATTTTAGATTAGGAGTATATTAATTAGGTTAGATTAGTTAAACACTATTTAATTTCCAGCCCTTATATTTCCTTTAGTTATACAATTTCAAGTTTTATGCAAGATATACTTTCTTGGATTCAAGAATTGAAGGCTTTGATTCAAGATTTCGTTCTTCGACTTGGTGACTCGAAAGATAAGCTTAGAAGACGTTCGGAATTTGATTTCCGCTTCAAGACTTTAATCCTAGGCTTTCTTTTACTTTTCTTGTTATTGAATCCTTTTTATTAATTTTCAGTTTTATTTAATATGAATAGTGAGTAGTTTTTCTTGTGATTTGGGGTTGAACCCTAATTCTTGATTATGAAGTTCTTTGTTTGATTTCTTGATTTCGATGCTTGTTCTAATTTAAGTTGTCCTCCAATTGCATTTGTTTGTAATTTAATTGTCACGAGATTAGATTATTCACAAGGTTGTTTGGAATTGAAAAGGAAGAACAATCTAGGGCAACCAATTGGGGGTTAATTGGGGCAATTGACTAGAGATATGATATTGCACTTTTAGGTCTTTTAAATCACCTAAGTTTATGGCACTCATAATTTGTTAGGGAGAAAAGCGATTTTCATCTTAGGGTTGTGAGTAGGGTGGCTTTCGCCTACAGATAGGAATTGCCCGATTTTTTAGTGATAACCCAACTTAATGAATTCAAACATTGTTTTCATTAAATTCTTTTCTACTTGAGCGAGTAACAAGGATTAGGGGGATTCCACCAAACTAAATTCTTGATTTTATTAATATTTTAAAATTGTTTTATTATTGCTTTCTCTTAATTTCTTTTATTGTTTTTAAGTTTTTCTCAACGACAACCTTTTTATTCGGCTAAACATTAGAGACATGAGTAGTACTTGAACTTTCGTCTGTCCCTGAGAGATTTGACACTTGAGTTGAACTCACCTCTACTTTTTTAGGTCCACTTATCTAGCATTGTAGTGATTAAAATTCCTCGTTTTATTATTACACATCAGTAGTGCAGAAAGTAAAGTGAGAAACACTCGGAGTAAGAAATCAGATAAGGCTCGAGAAGATAAGTTAAATAAATGTGCAACAAGATTATGAACTAGATGAACTTTTGCCCCTCCCGATCACACAACTCGAAGGCACGACCTGGACACACGTTGATGCACATACGTCGGCTAGGGGTAGCCTCTCTTATACACAAACACCGGCCAAGACGTTGTTGTCAAGCATCGGCAATGGGGCCACGAGCAGTTAGGGAAAAGGAAGCATCAACCATGGGAATATGATGGCAAGTACTTAGTACTAAAGCAATATATTTATTTATAGGCAAAGTATGTAATCAAAGCATCAATTACTAAATCTTGATTAACATGATGTGGTCTTCCAAAAACCATGTCTGTCAAATAGTGAGCTCTTTAAAAACATTAACATGGTAAATAACTCACTGCACAACTCGCCATATATACATGTCAGAAGTTTAAAAGCCATCCATCACAATTATTGCAGTAAATGCTGCAGTTTTGATTGGTTGTAATCTTAAATATTCTAAATTTCATTTTATAAATAAAAACATTTAGTAATGCACGTATAAATAAATTCTTTAATCCTGTAAATGAATAGACGCCAAAATAAAAATATTTATTAATCCTTGTATAAAAAATCCTTTAATCCTTTAAATGAACATATACCCGAAGACGCTAACTCCTTTTAACAACATAATATTTCCTATTTAATGAACAACAACCCTTTGCAGACCACATATTCTGAAAGAAGAAAATATTTGTTGAGGTCGGAAAAAAAATTAATAAAGAAAAAATAGTAGATTATATGCCGATAGCGTAAGAATGTCTGACATAGAACCCGAAGATTCGTTCAACCATTTCATTCAACACTCTGCCGATCTCATCTCAATTGTATTTGAATTTACTTTTTATAGATTTGCTTAATAACTTTCTTTTAACTTTATATATTTTTCTAAAGATAACGATATGTAATATTTTGTGTATTCAGCATATCCAAAAGCTCCTTATCCAATATAGAAGTTATGAATTTTCAGCTAATGTTCAGCCGTTGAATCATGCTTTTTTTTTTTTAAATTTTTGGATCATAGATGTGGTAGAGGTTAATCGAAATTCTTTCTTAATGTGTGGATGGTCGACCTTCATGGAAGATCACCATGTAAAAAAAGGGGGACTTTTGTGTGTATATGCCAATAATGAGATCACCATCTGAATTCTATGTGAGAGTGTATGGATCACACTAAAGGGAGAGGACAGATAATTTGGGATGAAAAAGCGACAATACATCACACAGTGATAGCACGGACGACAATTCAAGTTAGGATAATGACGATGACGACAACAAACCTCCAATAGAGGTTGTTGCCCAATCTTCTATTACTAGTAGGGCACATTCGGAGAGAAATATTGATGACGATACCGGGATTGGTGATTACAAGAGAAAAGTAGAAGCTTGAAGATGATTTCCAGAATCACCATTAGGACCGGAGTGAAGGAAGAAGAACTTTCTATTTTGGCCCATGTAATCTTGTTTTGAATTTTTCTCCTGAATGAAAATTTCCCTTTGATACAATGTATTAGCAAGCTCGCATTGGTATTCATACGAATATTTTGTTCCTATATAATTCTTCATTATTATTCCTTTTTTTAGGTCAATTGTTTGCACATCGGGGTAGCTTTTTTTATGATTTTAAAATTTGAAACAGACGCATAATGAAATACAAATGTGAGGGATGAGAAGTTACAACTACAACTACGTTAAAACATAATATCTTACATATTACGATGAAATAGAAGAACAAACTTAAATCTGCGCAAGGTAACGCTGAATCCAGGAATACGCATGGGACCATCTGAGAACCTAAATTCCCAATAGGGCTACTGATTTTGGTATACCCCAGCTAAGGTAAATGAGCATGGTAGCTTCATCCTTTGAACGATATAGGGTGCATTATCATGGATCTATTTTTTTACCTAACAGAAGTGAGAACGTAAGAAGTTTAGTAGAGATGGCTTGACAAGCAGCCAATAATTGGCTTCGTGAACATCACCATTAACCTCTATGACAGGGTTGACGACACAGCAGTAACACTTGTAGAGAACAGGGTACGAGCTTCAAACATGTCCAGGTAGATTGCCAATGTGTTTCATAAGGTGATAAAGTTTACGTTATTTCAATGAAAATACCGCCCGCCAAAGCCTAGATGCACCACAACACGGGTGAGATGAACACAGTTTTGGTAATTACTAATCCCCTTTCCCAATTCTCTGGGCAACAACGTAAACAGTGTATTACGAACACTCCAAAGTAATTTAGTCATAGGGAAATTTTTTTTATTATTTTTTTTGTGAAGTGCTAGGAAGAATGTTTGAAAGAATGTAAATAAGGGATGAAGATTAAGATAGTTTTGAAAAAGACAAGTCGTGTGTCGTATTTAGTGCATTAAATGGTGAGAAAAATTAACATGCAATGCTAAAAAGACTGGCGATGAATGATAATGGGTAAATAGGCTTATTACATTCACTTCAGTTTTTACTGTTGCACTCTTCTAACATGTAAATGGAATTCACTGACGCATGTCCATCGAGCTCAAAAATTTAGTGATGTGTGTTAATCTAACTCGACTCTTAGCCATTGCATGTAATTATACAGTTGCAGATTAATGAAGTTATGCTACTTAAATGCAATATGGATGGGATTTAATATATGTGTCACTTCAATTACATTAACGTCTGTGCTCTAATCGACAACCACGACGTTCCAATTAATGTCTTCTTCTTGCTATAGAAGTCAAAATCAAAGCAATTTCAGAAATTTATACTTTCTCTTTTTTTAATACACTACTTCTTTACCTTAGATTTTTAAGATTTTTCTATTTCAGACCATGGCTTTTAATGGTAGGGTGGATTTCAAGTTTATGATCAAAATAAGAATCGGTTACAATTTAATCAGCGGGGTAAGGATTTCTACATTGTTTCTGTTTTTAATAGAGTTCGTTGTTCTTCTTCAATGAATTGTTTCTTAAATGATTTGCCCAGGACATTCCAAATTCCTACATAATAGCGAGATCGAGCTATTTTCCTAAGCATATTACATTGACAAATGCGACTAGTAATCATTGGTCTGTTTGTGTGTGCAGAGCAAGAACAATATACACTTTTTCGTTTCCAATTGGAAGACCTTCCTAGATCAGAACCTGGAGTAGTATGGTGATTATATTATTTTCAAACCATACAGACCCTACAATTTTGACTTCAATATCACCGTGTTTTCAAATTCACATATTGAGAAAAGAGCGCCTCTACAATCAGATAACGATGATGATGATGATGATGATGATGACGACGACGACATGATTGTGGTGTTGGAGATGCTAAAAGACATCAAATTTGTAGTCAGAGGGATAGGATTGTTTGTGGAGAATCTAGTTCAGCAAAAGATAAATAGATGAAGATATCTTCCTAGTTATATTTGTTTGTCGTATTAAATCTAGATGCTTTTGAATTTTTCTTTGATTGAACTATTTGGAAAAGTTTTGATACGCAAACACAGGCCAAGACATTGTCATAAGGCATCAGCGACAAGGCTATGAGCGGCTAGGGAAAAGGGAGCATCGGCCATAGGAATATGATGCCAAGTATATAGTAAATAACTGTGTCTATACAATAGAGAGCTCGTTAAACACATTAACACGGTAAATAGATCACTCCACAACTCTCCATATATAGGTGTCGAAAGTTGGAAAGTCATCACATCACAATTACTACAGTAAATGCAGCAGTTGGGATTGGTTGTAATCTTAAATATTAGGAATTTCTTTTTTAAATAAAAACATTTAGTAATGCTTGTATAAATAAATCCTTTAATGCTACAAATAAACATATGCCAAAATAAAAACATTTATTAATGCTTGTATAAATAAATCCTTTCCAAAAGACAACCAACTCCTTTTAACAACATAATGTTTTCTTATTTAATGAGCAACCCTTTGCCGTGAGAATGTCTGACATAGAACCCGAATATCTGTTCTACCATTTCATTCAACACTCTACCAATCTCGTCTCAACTGTATTCGAATTTATTTTTTATACATTTTCTTAATAAATTACTTTTAATTTTATGTATTTTTTTAAGGATAACAATATGTTATATTTTGTGTATTCAACGTATCCCGAAGCAGTTTCTCCGAGTTAGAAGTTATGAATTTCCAACTGAAGTCTATTGGATCATGCTTTTTGTTTACATTTTTTTACTATAAATATGGTAGAGGTTAATCGAAATTACTTTTTAACTCATGGATTGTTGACCTTCATGGAAGATCATCGTGTAAAAAAAGAGAATTTTTGTGTGTTTACGCCAATATCGAGATCACAATCTGAATTCAATGTGAGAGTATATGGATCACATCGAAGGGAAATGATGGATAATTTGGAAGCAGAAAACGACAGTACGACCCACAGTGATAGCCCGTAAGAAAGTTCAAGTTCGGATAATGACAGTGATGATGACAAACCTCTAATAGATATTGTTGCCAAATCTTCTATTACGGTAGGACCTTTTCGAAGAGAAATATTAATAACGATACAAGGATAGGTGATTCCAAAGGAAAAGAAAAAGTTTGAAGATGATTTCCCGAGTCACCATTAACAACGGAGTGAAGGAAGAAAAAGAATGATGTGAATCTTCAATTGCATATAGATTTGATTCAACGCCCTCCCAAGATCACCTCCATTGATAAGAACCTCTATTGAGGATTTTATAGCTTCAACACTCCAATAGAAAACCTATGAGGATCTAAGCATCATAACCCAACATTGAGAGACAAAACTCTTTCCTAATTTGATAGGAAGAACCTTGAGGAAACTAAGGCCTCAAAACCTCAAGTACATAAACTAGAAGACCAAAGATTAATCTAAGAACAAGAACACAAGGGTTCAATTAAAGAAAGGAATTGGATGATCAATTGAATTCCGTAGATTCCACAATCTAAGGCAAACAATTGTTCACAAACTAGGGACATTAAACCTTAGCAAGCTAACTAAGAAGGGTGAAGAACCCTAGAGAAAAAGAGAATCCTCTCTCACAAATTTCAGCAAAATTCATCAGTGCTAGTTACAAATAAGCCTATAAATGAGTATTTATAGGCTACAGACTTAACTTAATTAATCTATTGATTAATGGCTTAAAATACTCATTAAGCCCTTGATTAAAAGCTGGAAAATAAGTTCAAACAATAAAATCCCGCGAAAAGATTACAAAAGCTACTTCATTCCCGAACCCTACCGGTGACGGTAGGGTGCAACCTACCAAACGAGGTAAGGTGTTGTCTACGAAGTCCAGCTCGGCCAGAAGCTTGTTAGTGACGATAGGGATAGGGCCTACCGTCGGCGGTAGGTCTAAGAATTCCCAAAACTTAATCATTTTTTACATCTAAGTTGGTCGCTTGAATAATCTTTGTTTATGGCATAGATTATGAGCAACTTGGAGACTTGACCTTTATCTTCAAAACCTTCAAGCTTGATCTTCAAGGCATTTTTCCATGTAAACAACCATGCCATTATCCACATTTCCATCATTATCTTTAATCTTCTTCGGCCTTGCTCTAGTGAATGGTCCCGTCAATAAATCTTTAGCATCTTGGCTTTCCGACTCATGTTTTCTAAAACAATTTTATTCAAATAATCCATGTTTTCAGAAAGAGAGTTTTACCCACTCATTTTAAATCAAAGAGTTGTTCCTTTAAATAAATTTTTTTTGACAAAAACTTTCCTAAATAAAGTTTTTCAAGTTTTGTCCAGATTTCATAAGCTTTGTCTATTTCATCTATTTCTCTTAAAATATTATCTTTCAAATGCAATGCGAGACAGCTATGTGCATCGCCAAGTTTTTCAGCTAGTATTTCACCTGTCCAAGATTCCGAATACTTGTCAAGAGTCGAAATAGCAGGTGCAATTTTGTTTTGGACTAAAACAGCTTTCATTTTTTTGTGCCACATTACAAAATCAAATTTGCCATCGAACTTATCTGTTTCAAGATTTGGAACAGACATGTTATATAGAGGCAAATGAGAGTAATCAGAGGCGGAAAAAATAAAAGATAAAAAAGTTTGCCACATCAAAAACTGTCCGGATTTTTTTTTTTTGGAAAAAAATACAACTAGACAAATAGGCAATATGTAGATAATAAAACTCTCAACAGATCGACAGATAGCAAAGGCTGAGTAACAACCATAAATTGATTATCAAGAAAGAAATATGTAAACACAGGCTAAGCAACAGCCCCCCAAACAGACAATAAACAAACCTCAACGATCACGGACAATAAAAAAAAAATTTGCAATCAACGAGAAAAAAACCAAGACACAAATACTTGGGGTCTCAATAGGACTCAAGCTAGGCTTGGGTTTTGGTTTTTAAGGAAAAACAAAAGTCACAAAAATTTTGATCC
This sequence comes from Catharanthus roseus, assembly GCA_028651295.1. Classification (NCBI taxonomy): domain Eukaryota; kingdom Viridiplantae; phylum Streptophyta; class Magnoliopsida; order Gentianales; family Apocynaceae; genus Catharanthus; species Catharanthus roseus. Next base: position 25,883,093 of record JAPQWS010000153.1, on the reverse strand, counting down.
GTGACCAAAGATATCAATAGCAATATATATATATATCTAGATGATAAAATAAACTTTAAACGAAAGGAAAGCAAGGAACAGTAATAGTAAACTTTCATGTGCAGGATTCACGGAACTCAACAGTTCCTGCTGGTCTGAAAAGAAACCCAAGAGGTTTCGAATGAAGCCGCATCGATGGAGGAATGCAACAGACACTAGACACCAGAAAGATCAAATCTTCTGGCTCTAATACCACTGTTATGGATTGTATCAGGTGATCAGCCCTATTTGAATTACAAACCTGCTATTTACTATTACAAATTGCAGCAGAAAAATAAAAGAAAAGAAATCTATTCTATTATAGAAATCGGATGATGGAACCGGATGAACAAATCAAAAACGGATCTTCAAATTTGATGAGGAGTCCGAAAAATAAACAACTGATGTTCCTCCAAAACAAAGTACCTGCAAAACGGCTTAGCAAAATGGATGACATAGGCAAAAATCGGACGATCAACTTTCATTAAAATAAACAAAATTGGACGACCAACCCAGAAAATCGGACAATCAACAACAAAACCAGATGACTAGTTTCTATTATAAAAGAGGGAACAGAGATATTCGGACGATGAAATCGGACAAAGAAGGCAAAAACCGGACGATCATTTTTTGCTGTCAAACCTGATTCTCTGATCAAATCCGTGAGAATAATGGATGAGCCTCACACAAGAATTAATCTAAACTCTCACTCTGGGTTCTCTCCTTCACAAGCCACCCGAGCACGCAATCAGCCAAGAATGACGACTAACGGCGGCAGCAACAAAAGAAATCACAGAGTTAGTTGTCAGCAATAGTGAGGAAGAAAGTATTTATAGAAGAAAAACAAGTCACCTAGGGTGGACTTATTCAAAGCATCCAAGTCACCTGGGTTGACACATTCAAATTGGACTGTTGTCAGCCCGACCTGCCCAGCATCTTGGGTTAAAATAAACTCAATCCATTTTTAGTTGTAAGGCTCAGTCCATCTCATCGTAGAGTCCTAAAAAAAGGGTTATCAAGGAAAGAGAAAAATATGTGAAAATTTGGCCCAATAGGCCTACATATTGTGTATAATTATACAGTTGAATATTAATGAAGTTGTACTACTTAAATGCAATATGGATGGGATTTACCATAAGCATCACTTCGATTACATTAAGTACGTGCTTTAATCGATAATCACGATGTTCTAACTAATATATCTTCTTCTTTCTATAAAAGTCAGAATCAAAGTAATTTCAGAATATTTACTTTCTCTTTTTTTAAAACACTATTTTTTTACCTTAGTTTTTAAGATTTTCTATTTCAGACCATGTCTTTCAATGGTAAGAGGATTACAAATTCATGATTTAAATAAGAACCAATTACAATTACTTCAGCGGGGTAAGGATTTCTACATCATTTCTATTTTTTAATAAAGTTCGTTATTGTTCTTAAGTTAATTGTTTCATAGATGCTTTGCCCAGGACATTCCCAATTCTCAGGTAATATTGAGATCGAGCTATTTTCCTAAACATATTGCATTGGCAAATGCAATTGAGAATTGATATATGCTTAATTATCTATATTTCTATGTGATATTTTCATCATTTCTCGATGTTTTTAATATGTGAAAATACATATTTTAGACTAATACCCTTTATTCTTATCTTAGGTGCCTTTGAGAAGAGAAAACGATGAAAGGAAACGAAAATGGAGCGAAAATGACGAAAATGGAGCCGACAATGTCAACAAAGAAGAACTACCACAATCACACACGGAGCCAAGGCAGAACCTTATCAGAGACAGTAGGTGCTATGAATCGGAAAAACTGAGAAGCTAAAGACTTATTGCATCGACCTTTGCTAGTACAAGGTTGAAGAAACTCAAAGCTCTTGAAGATAATAGCATGGTAGCTTATTTAGATGAACCTTTGAAGAACAAGATTGAAGGGTTTGGGAGTCAAGAACAAGTTACCAAGTTGTTCTCAATGTATTCAATTAGCAAGGATCAAACAAGGGAACAATTTGGAGGAGAAAATGGCTAAGTCTTGGAAAGGAGCTACTCTACCACCGATGGTAGCCTGTAGCCTACCATCATCGGTAGGCTTCTGTCAGCACAACTCGAAAAGTATGACACCTACCGCTGACTGTAGGTTCCACCCTGTGGTTGCCGGTAGGTCTCGGAGAGAATTGGCTTGTGCTCCCTTTTGGTCCGTATTTTGTAATTCAAGTTATTTTTCCAACTTTTAATTAAGGGATTTATTGGTAATTAAACTCGTTTATCTAGGGTTAAGGCTTGGCCTATAAATACCTCGCTATAAACTCATTGTAACTTGGATGAATTTTGCTAAAAATTGTCGAGAGAGAATCTCTTGGTCTCTAGGGTTCTTCATCCTTGCTTAGTTTAGCTTGCTAAGGGTTAATGTCCTTAGTTTTGAGCAATTGAATACCTTAGGAATTAAATTGATCATTTTAATTCCTCCTATTGATTGAGTCTAGAGTCCATGAAACTAATTCATACAAACAGCGGATGGAATACTCGCTAGGGGCGTAGCACAGTCCTAGATAGTCTCCCAAGAGTTTAGTCGAAGCGAATTAGTTCTTGATTCAATTGATTCGAGGTCTTCTAGTTTGTGTAATTGGGATTTTGAGACCTTAGTTTCCTCAAGGTTCTAGTTATCAATCTAGGAAAGAGTTTTACCTCTCAATTTTGGGTTTATGAGGCTTTGATCCTCATAGGTTTTCTATTGGAGTCATGAAGCTATAAAATCCTCAATAGAAGTTCTTCAATCAAAGGAGGTGATCTTAGGAAGGTCTTGGATCCAATTCTACAATCAAAAGAGGATTCACATCAAAGTGGTATCAGAACAACCTCCAATTGAAAGTCAATTTGATTGTAAGTGTTTCAAATTCATGAAAAATCACAGGAAAAAAAAGAAGTACTTGATGATCTATAAAAAAAACATACATGAAGATCATGCAATAGTAGTACAAAAAAATTGTTGCAAAAATCAAATGAAATATCGGTTGAATTATATGTGAATTTGATTTGTGATGGAGATGTTTTCCTTTGAATTAGGTTTCATCTGAAATAAGTTTTGCTCAATATGGAGTACAATTGACTGCACAATTTCATTGAATTGTGAAATATGTTTCTGGTTCGCGACTATAGAAAAAGTGTTGATTAATCTGAGCATATATTGTGTTATAATGATTCAATTTGGATGCAATTTATGCTTAAATTCATCCATTTCGAGTGAGGAATTTTCGTGTATTGATTTTGTTATACTTGGATTCGTATTTTTTGAGATATCATCATTTTAGTGTCAAGGTATCATTATCGCATGTTTCCTGAAACTTTTGTTTTAGTACTCTTGTGTTCTTTGTTAAACCTAATTGCTTCGTTTTGCTTGTTTTTTACTTCTAATTTTTTTCCTTGTGCGTTTCTAATCTTTTTTGATGATGAATTAATTTTGTTAGCTCTTTTCCATAGATTAAATTCTTTGAAACTCTTACACCTCAAATGTTTGAAACTTTGGCTCTTTGAACACTTATCTAACTAAGTGCATTTATTGATTTACTTGCTTGGGATTGATGCTCTTGGTTTAAGTTGGCTAAGAAGTTTGAAGGATCTTATAGAGAAGTGAGTGTTGAGCAATTGGAAAAGGCAAGAGCGTGAGCTTATCTTGATAAAAGCCAATAAAGAATGTTACACACGAGTGAATTAAGTGATCATCAAAGAGTGTAAACACTTAGGGAGTGAATGGGAGGTCCTTATTTTGTTTTCTAACCTTTTTGTACAGGTTTAAAACAATAAATAAGTCGAGCACAATTGGTCTAATCCATCATGAAAAAGGATGGAAGTAAAGAGCAAACAAGAGGATTATCAATCTATGTTTGTAACAAATATGCATAGCTCCATCATGGTGGTGGCAATTAATTCAATGCTTATGGTGGGAAAACCCATGGAATTGGAACTTTCACTTCTAAAAAGACATAATGGAGTTGGTAACTTCCCTTATTATGCTAAACTTATGGGCATACTTCTTGTGATGATTATGGGGGTTATGATAGCGAATGCTACATATGATTCTTATGAGCATAGTCCTTATGATTGTTATGATGAGTATCATCATACTTATGGTGGAGAAGTTTACTTTGAGAGCTCAAATAATGAAAATGTATATGAGAGGAAGAATGAAAGCAAGCATATAGTCCATCTCAAATGCCTTGTGGAAGGAAAAATTGATAATCTTGTTGTTGATGGTAGTAATTGTGCTAATGTGGCTAGTACTTACCTTGTGGAAAAGTTGAATTTGCCTTTTCTTGAATATCCTAAGCCTTACATACGCCATTAGTCAAATGATAATGATGAGATCAAAGTCACTAAGCAAGTGTGGGTGTCTGTTTCTAAAAGAATATATAAAGATTAAGTGTTATGTGATGTAGCACCCATGCAAGCAGGTCATTTATTGTTTGAAGGTCCTTAGAAAAATGATAGGAGAGCTATATACCATGGGGACAAGAATTCATATAACTTCACCAAAGATGTCAAGAGATTCATTCTAAATTCTTTAGCACCTCACGAAATTTATGAAGAGCAAAAGAAGTTGAAAGAAATGGTAAGAATATTTGATCAAGGAAAAAAGGAAAAGAGCATTTAAAGTCTAAAAGGTGTGGAGAAACACAACTTTCCATGTCACCCCAAAGAGTTGCAAAGGTAGAAACCTTGAAACCATCAATGATTGAAGAATTTTCAAACTAAATGAGCTTCCTCAAGCTCACGAAATAGTTGAAGAAAGTATTGTAATCCATGTTGTGGAAGAGACGTGCAAAGAGGAACCTTGTTGTATCATGAGTGGGAAGAGCATTGAAATTAAAGAAAAAGAAAGAGTGGAAGAAAAAGAGAGATTAGTAGAAAGTACATGTAACTTCGGTTCTATCTCTATTACTTCAAAAGAGAGTGAACATTTTAAGTGTTCAAAGGAGAAAGAGAGTGAGCTTGATAAAAGCGAGAAAGTAAAAGAAAATGAGTGCTTCATTGAAAAACAAGAGTGTAAAAAAGAAGAGTAAAGAGAAAAAGAGATAGTTGTACTTGAAAAGAGTGAGGAAGTGAATTCTATGCTAATGTCACTAACTCTATCTTTGTTAGTGAACTCTTATGTGTGCAGAATTTTGAAGATTCAAGCAAGGATGAAGATGGAAAGCTTGCCTACAAGTTCATTAAGACCATAAACTTCTTTCCCTCTAATTTCTACTTAAGCTTTGAGATTTATTTTAAGGAAATTAAGTTGTTCTCACTTGTTTTTATGGAAAATGGATATCAATTTTATTTTCTGAACTCTCTTGGAACTTTAAACAATTCAGAGAGTTTAATTCCAATCCTTGTGCAATTTCTAGAGTTGATGAATACTATCTCAATATTGCTAATTATATTTCTTATGCGCTAGGAATTAAAGACAAAAGAAGGAACTTGGAGAAAGAGCTTGGCAATTTTCTTAAAGATTTGCTAATAAGTCCATCTCTTAACCCTTTTTTCATGTACTATGAAGTTTCTCTTGTGGAATTAGAATTGTTTTTAGAGTCTTATCTTTCTCATGTGAGAATATATGGAGATCTTTGTGCTACTTCTTTTGGTGGTGGTTTCTTTCTTATTGTACCTTATGTTTCTAAATGTCTTCCTTCTCATGCTTTTCTTGAGGATTGATTGTTTCATAGTGGTTCTATGTTTGATCTTTCTTGCCATGATTTCGGAGTTATGAATAATGCTTCCAATGAGTCTATAATTGTTGGTTTAGGATTAGATGGTGCTTTGTTTGATATGCTACATGATTAGTGTTTAGGAAAGTGTGTTGAGAATGTTAGCTATTTTTCCTCTTTCCTTGATACTTTTATAGAGAATCATAATGATTTTGTTTCCTTGAACTAACTTATGTCCTTTGTGAGTGGTCAAGTTGAGTTCTCTTGCAATGAAAAAAAGCTTGCGAATGTCATTACATCCTTCAACACTTTATTTGAAAAAAATTTGGTTTCCAATTTTATCATCTATATTTCAAGGAAATCTTATTGACAGGTTTTGAAAACCATATGGGAACTTATCTTGCGTTGATCAAAGTTAATCCTTTGACATTTGAAAAATCTATTTTGAGAAAAGAAGCCTTTGAACAAGTTTGCAAATATTTTGTTGTTGAGCATCTTTATTACTACAAACCTTTCAAAGAACTTTTGTGCATTCATTTTGAAACATAAATTTGAGGATACATCATTTATTCATCTAATTTTTAAAGAGTTCTTCCATAGAATGGTTTCTGAAGAGAAACGTACATCATCTTGGAATGTTGGAAATTTCATGTTTTATTTTCTCAACTCATTTTGTGTAATACTATTGGAGAAAAGAGATGTTTCTATGCCAAAGAGAGTGAGTTTATAGAATCCATTGAGAAAGACGAGTTGGTTTCACTTCTCTATTGCAAAGAGGAACTCGTGGACTCTCTCCATTGAAGGAAATGGAACATCAAATTGAATGGGTTATCGGAGTGACATTGAGATATGCTATTCATGACAAGGAGCCCTAGCATTGTCTTTCAAAGAGCAACAAAAGCTCAACAAGTGGTATGCAAGAGGAATGAAATACATAAAGACATTTCCAAAATGTCATTTGATACAAGAGAGGTAAAGAAAATGTAGTAGCCAATGCTTTATCAAAAAGGTATATTCTATTCTTTACTTTACAAGCTCAATTACTTAGTTTTGAGATGTTTACGGAATTACATGTTAGTGATAATGAGTTCAAGGACATAATTGATGCCTATTTGGTTGTGCATAATGATAAGTACCTTATACATAATGGTGTTCTTTAACATGTTGGTAAATTGTGTATTCCTTCTCGTTACTTTAGATTGTTCTTAGCTAAAGAAGCTCATAATGGTGGTTTCATGGATTATTTTGATATTTCCAAAACTTATGTTATTTTACATTAGCATTTCTCTAAGCTTGGCATGAAAAGAGATCTAGAAAGGTTTATTGTTAATTGCTTAAAGTATAAAAGAGTTAATTCTATATCTTTACCACATCGACTTTATATTCCTTTGAATGTACCTAGAGAATCTTGTGCAGACATATTTATGGAGTTTATACTTGGACTACGTAGGTTTCTTAAAGGCATAGATTCTATATTTGTTGTGGCTTATGTTGATGAGATCTTGATTGTTAGCAAAACTTATGCACATCATTTGCATCATTTAAATCAAGTTTTATCAATGTTGTGAAGTGTAAAATCATATGATAACCTTAGAAAATATGTGTTTTGTGTGGAAAATGGTATTTTCCTTGGTTATAAAGTGAATTTTTAAAGATTTCAAGTGGGTACAAATATGGTGCAAGCAATCTAAGGTTGGCTTATTTCAATGATTGGCTTATTTCAAAGAGTGCAAAGACAGTCTTTTCGGCAATAGTGGCGGCACTATTCGTCCGGTAGTCTTTTCGACAGCAACAGCGACTTCGTTCGTCTTCCCTGTAGCAGCAATAGTAGGAGGAAGAAGGGAAAAAAAAAAAAAACAAAGTAAAGAGAGAGGAGAAGATAGGAGGACGAGGAGGTTGTTGCTGACATAAGCTGTGGGAGTGGTCGTTGGAGTGGAGCGGAGAGGAGTGGAGGGAAATTCTCAATTGGGTGTGGAGGGAAATGAGGGAAAAGGGGTTCGCAGCTGACCTAATTCTAGTCAGGTTGTGATCGATTAGCGACCGACTGCGTTTGCAATACTAAATTAGATTAGGACAGAAACAATGGGTCTTAAATAGGTCGTAATCTTATAAAAGTTTGCAATCGAAATTGAAATCAGTTGCTATGTAGTCGCTAAAGTAACATCCACTACACACGGTTGCAAATCAGTCGTTAATTGTGCCACCGGCTTTGTTGGTTCCAGTAATCAATAGCTAAAAAAAACTACTTTTTATAGTGCTGCAAACGAGATACAATGTCAAAGGAAAGGCGAGACTTTTCGATTCCTGGTGCATCCATAATGATGATGACTTTGTTTTTCATGATGTTATCAGTCACAACTTATGGACTTGCCATGATTTTATCCCTACAACATAATCATAAACCAAAAAATAAATAAATATTAATAGTTCAAAACTAAATACTTCAAAAATATGTTATTCTTGTGACTCAATTGTACAATGAATAAACCAAATACACCATATAATACATTAAGGATGAATGTGCCAAATGCATTTAAAAATTTTAGATAGAGGATAAAAATAATGTGGTTAGAAGATCAAAGTTTTTAATAGAATTTAAAAGAAAAGAAATCACATACCTTAACCATGCCACAAAATAACATAACAAATATAACTTTTATGTGTGATTTTACAAACCTACTTAATTTTTTTAAATTCCTCATTATGTCCTTCCCTTGTCCAAGAACCTCAAGACAAATATATATATGTAAATATACACACATATATATATAGACGTGTATATACATACATATATATATGTATGTAGTATGTATATATATGTATCCATACATAAATACGTATATATATATGTATTTATATATATATATATACATATATACCTGGAAAAAATGAAAAGAATAAAAAAAATCTCCGAAAAACCATAAGTGAATTTAAATTCCCTTCAAATATTTTGTTTTTAATTCACACAAACAAGAATCAAAAAGAAAAAATGAAGAAGAAGAAAATAAATCATCAAACCATAGTTAGAGTAATTTAAATCATAAACAAGAACCCACCCCTATATATAGATATGCAAAGACCACTAGCCAACTTTAATAATGTGTTGGCAAATAAAATTTTTGAATTCGTAAGATAATATACCATCTAATTGTTAGTATATGCCCTAAGACCAATTGACTCACATTTATGATTTATGAAGCATGTATTTTTTTAATTGTATTTTATGCTCTTGGTCATCAAGTATGTGACTTGATAGTAAAACCCTCATAGCTAATAAAATATTATTCTTATTTGTCACTAGTTTATTACATCTTGTAAACTAGTGTGAAGTTGATTGATGGTCAAGTTTTACTGATAATGAATATGAGATATAAAATCAATTCATAAATTCATATTGAGAATATTGTATTGGACATGACCCAAAGTAAAGAAGAAATAATGCATGGGTTTGCATGGGTTTAAATTATAAGTATTTCTTCTCAGTTTTATATTTGGTGTCGTTTGACCTAATGTTTCTAATGTTTCTTGCAAGGAGAGATAATATATTTTGACATAGTCAAACATCACTTTTAATTAGGTGATTATTATGACTATTGGTTGGCTTATTTTCTTGTCATGGCTTGAATATTGGAGATAGTGAAAGGGATTTGTCCCTCTCCTTTTAGAAAGAGATATACATGGGCCCCTTGATAAGGAAGACTGGAAAATATGCATGGCCATGCTCAAATAAGTATTAATAAGGTGTTATTAATATTATTTGTTGGAACAATATGCCTGGTGATCAAGTAAATGGTTAATTAAGTTTTATAAGGATGACTTAGTCCATGCCTTATACTTAATTAGGATATCGTGTGACAAAAGGACTAAATATTACATCTGATGCCAGGTTATTATTGTATTTACTTAACTTGGGTAAGCGTAATGTCTTGCTAGAGGCCGCTTATGTTTTGTGAAAAATGTCTAGGACATTTTTCATTCACTGCCAACGTTAAGTGAACCTACAGGGTCACACGCAAAGACGATCTTGTGAGTATAATGTCCACGTTCAATGGATCTAGATTGTGTCCAGATTCGTTGAACGTATACAAAAGGGGAATCAGATTCCATATTGTATTTTCTGGTAAGTTAATAAGTAATTAATTTTATTTAATCGAATAAATAAAATTAATTACTTAATATTACTCATCCAACAGTTGGATGATTATAGGAATAGACAGACAAGATTAAACTGTCATTAGATGACAGTTAGGGTTTTGATATTGACAGCTATAAAAGATTATGTTAACCTTTGCTTGGCAACCGTCCTTTATCTAATTAAAGAAAAAACAAAACCCTAAATCCTAGAACGGCGATATAGTATCTAGCCTCCTCTCTCTGAAATACGACCGATTACCAAATAGTCAGGATCAGTTCTGAACAGTTTTCAGAACTCAGAAGGGGCTAGCATCCCGATCGCTTGCAGAGGAGTTCGTCGCGTGGATACCAGTAGAGGGCGAAGCATAAAAAGCAGCGCCTCCACACTGAACAATCAAAACATTGAGGTAATTTCTATCCAATCAGTTTTTCTAGTATGTGCAGATCCTATTGGTGGATTTCCGTAGTTTTATTTTATTTTGTTTTTGCCTACGGGTTCCAACAGTGGTATTAGAGCCTCGTACATACTAGTTTTACTCATTTTATCTGTTACCGCTTTGATTACATGTGTTGCTTTCAATCGGCCTTATAGTAAGGTTTCTGATTAGTGTAATAATCACAGTAAATTGAATTATAGGATTCGCATATAGCATATTCTGTTTTACTTATTAATGCAATTAATTAAATAGAATGTTGTTACTGCCAAATTGTTTGGCATACCGTCTCTAATCTGTGCAGTTTAATTGTTAAACTAATATGCAGAATCACATAATTTAATGTTTAACTGTTAAACAAAATTTTTGGCGACATGATTTTAGGGTTTATGACGGCAGTAACTCATTCAATGAGTTAGAAAGGAAAATTCATTTTTCTTTTCGGGGGTTTAGCCCCCGACCCCTTGTTGTTTTTTGGCATGTTTCTTTCTATCTTTAGATGCATAGTGCATAGCATGGGCCTTTACCTCTTATGATTGATTGGCTTATTTTGTTAATGGGTTGTATGTTTTTAAATACGGCCTGCGTGTCATTGTTTTCATTGATGTAATATTATCAAGCTTTAGAATAGGTTAATTCTATTTCCTATTCCTATGTATGTTTTCTGTCCTATGTAACAAGATTAGAAGGCCAAGGCCAAGACATTGGAGGCAAGCTCATGGAGATGAAGACTTACCTAGATTGACCTTTGACTTCTATGAGGCTCGTGGAAGTTAATATAGGATTGGGGCCATGCTATGACACGTTTTATTTGATATATATTATGCATGTGATGTTAAGTTTATTTCCTTTTATTTTTTGGATATATGTTTTGTGAAATAATATACAAATAAAAGGAAGAAGATTTTTGAAACCATGTAAAAATTAAGTCGTAAAATGTCTCCCATGATCATAAGCACTTCTCCATGCTTGGATCATCATCTTGTCTGATTGCCAAAGCAAGAGATAAATGGTTGCCTAAGTGGGGGAAGATGGAAAATGGTGATTTCCATATGCTTGGAATGGTTTAGCTTAACTAGGCTATCAAAACGGTTTTGAGCCTAGGACATCATATGGGATTTTGCCGGTACATATAGATGTAAATCCCATTAATACATTTTTCTCTAATTGTGGATGTTAAGCCAAAGCTTACTTATGATCAGAATAAAATGAATTTTTATACCCATGATTTATATCAAGTGTTGAATATTTCAGGGAAAATTTAATGCTTCATTTATTTAATTTTACTTTGCAAATTCTATATAAATAATGGCCTCAAACAATTCAAACACCTCGTTGTGATCTGTGCTTGAAAAGAATAAGCTTAGTGGGACTAACTTTCTTGATTGGGCACAAAATTTAAGGATTGTCCTTAAACAAGAAAAAAAGCTATATGTACTTGAGAACCCTATCCCTAATCAACCAGCTAACAACGCCCCTAGAGTCGAAAAATATGCTTATAGTAAGCACAATGATGATTCTAACAATGTGACATGTCTCATGTTGGCTACAATGGAATCTGAGTTGCAAAAGTAATTCGAGGAAGTTGAGGCTTATGAGATGATAAAACAGCTCAAGGAAATGTTCCAAGAGTAGGTACGTCAAGAGAGATACCTTACCACTAAGACGTTGAATAGCTGCAAAATGACCCCTGGCACTTCAGTTAGTGCTCATGTCCTTAAGATGAAAGGGTATTTTGATCAGCTTGAAAAACTTGGAGCACATGTAAGTTATGACTTGGCTACTGATATGATCTTGGCCTCTTTGACTTCTGACTATGATCAGTTTGTCATGAACTTCAATATGCATAATATGGAAAAATCCATAAATGAATCGCACGGGATGCTCAAGCAGGCTGAACAAAACATTAGGAAGTCTACTCCTAATGTTCTAATGGTTCAGAAGGGCAATTCAAGAAGAACAGGGGAAAGGGAAAGGATATGGCCAAAAAGGGTAAAGGCAAGCAGAAGCCCAAGCCCAAGTTTAAACCACTAAAGGAAGGGACTTGCTTCCACTGCAATGAACCTGGTCATTGGAAGAGGAATTGCAAGCTCTACTTGGAAGAAAAGAAGAAGCAAAAGGCCAGTGAGACTGCCGCTTCAGGTATTTTCGTTATAGAAATTAATATATCTACTCCTACTTCATGAGTATTAGATACCGAATGTGGACCTCACATTTGTGTAAATGTGCAGGGACTCAAAAGGAGTAGATCTTTGGCAAAGGGAAAGGTGGACCTGGGAGTTGCAAATGGAGCAAAAGTTGCTGCTGTAGCTGTAGGGACATTTGATTTACTTTTGCCTACTGGGCTTAAAATTGAACTTAAAGATTGTTATTATGTTCCTGCTATGAGTAGGAACATCATTTTAGTTTCTTGTTAGGATATTGATAGTTTTGAGTTTAATACTAAGAATGGTAAAAGTTCTATCTATAAAAATGGTATTTTCTATGGGGATGCCTCTTTATGTAGTGGACTTTACATTCTTAACCTACATGATTCCTTTAGTAAGCCCATCTATAACATAAATACAAAGAAATTTAAATCTAATGATTTAAATCAAACTTACTTCTAGCATTGTCGTTTGGGCCATATAAATGAGAAACGTATATCCAAACTCCATCAAGATGGACTTTTATCTCCATTCGACCTTGAGTCTTATGAAAAATGTGATTCTTGTTTATTGAAAAAAATGACTAAAAGTCCATTAACAGAGCAAAGTGAAAGGGCTACCGATTTATTGGAACTTATACATACTGATGTATGTGGGCCAATGAATACACAAGCGAGAGGAGGTTTTTAGTATTTCATTACATTCACAGATGATTTCAGTAGATATGGTTATGTCTATCTAATGAAACATAAATCTGATTCCTTTTAAAAGTTTAAGGAATTTCAAAATAAAGTATGGAATCAACTTGGAAGGAGTATCAAATTACTTCGATCAGATCGAGGTGGTGAATACTTAGGCCAAGAGTTTGACGAACATCTAAAAAATTGTGGGATAGTATCACAATTAACTCCACCAGGAACACCACAATGGAATGGTGTGTCTGAACGCAGAAATTGAATTCTATTGGATATGGTTCGATCTATGATGAGTCAAACAGATCTTCCAATTTCTTTTTGGGGTTATGCTCTAGAAACTGCTGCATTCATATTAAATAGAGCTCCATCTAAAGCTGATCAGAAGACACCATATGAGATATGGACAGGGAAACAACCTAGTTTAGCATTTCTCAAAATTTGGGGATGTGATGCTTTTGTGAAGCGATCATTATCTGAAAAACTAGCACCCAAATCTGATAAGTGTCTGTTTGTGGGATATCCTAAGGAAACTAAAGGATACTATTTTTATCTTCCATCTGAAAACAAAGTGTTTGTTGCTCGGAACGGAATTTTCCGTGAAAGGGAATTTGTTTCCAAAAGAATTAGTGGGAGTAGAATCCATCTTGAAGAAGCTCAAGGACAGCAGACCATTTCTGAACTGAGTATGGACACTCAGTTGGACTCACGTATTCATACTGAGCCTAAAAATTTGACACAAGGCCCAAGAAGGTCTGGTAGGATTCCTCAGATACCACAGAGATATGGATTTCTTGTGACTGAGGATCATAATATTGATCTTATTGATCAAGGTGAACCTAATTCCTTCCAAGATGCTATTCATAGTCCTGAATCTAGCAAATGGCTAGAGGCTATGAAATCAGAAATGCAATCCATGCATGATAATCAAGTTTGGACTTTGATTGATCCACCTGAAGATTGCAAGACCATAGGGTGTAAATGAGTTTTCAAAAAGAAAACTGATATGGATGGCAATGTGCACACTTACAAAGCACGATTGGTAGCAAAAGGTTATAGACAAACTCATGGTATAGACTATGATGAAACCTTTTCTCTAGTTGTAATGCTTAAGTCAATTAGAATTCTACTTGCCATTGCAGCATATTATGATTATGAAATATGGCAAATGGATGTTAAAACTTCTTTTCTTAATGGAAATCTACTGGAGGATGTGTATATGACACAACCTGAAGGTTTTATTAATCCTCTGAATTCTAGTAAAGTGTGTAAACTTCAAAGATCCACTTATGGCTTGAAGCAAGCATCTCGAAGTTGGAATCTTCGTTTTGATGAAGCAATTAAAGAATTCAATTTCATCAAGAATGATGATGAACCTTGTGTCTACAAAAGGGTTACAGAAAATGCAGTAGTCTTCTTAGTACTCTATGTCGATGACATCTTGTTAATTGGGAATGACATCCCCACTTTGCAAAGTGTAAAACCTTGGTTGGGGAAGTGTTTTTCAATGAAAGATTTAGGCGAAGCAACCTATATTCTAGGCATTAGGATCTATCGAGATAGATCTAAAAACCTAATAGGCCTAAGTCAGAGTGGATATATTGACAAGGTACTGAAAATGTTCAGTATGCAAGATTCTAAGAAAGGATTCTTGCCAATGTCACATGGCGTTAAACTCAGTAAGTCTCAAAGTCCTACCACAAGGAAGGATATAGAACGCATGAGTAAGATTCCTTACGCTTCCGCAATTGGATCTATCATGTACGCCATGTTATGCACTCGCCCAGATGTCTCGTATGCATTAAGCATGACTAGCAGATTCCAATCAAATCCTAGTGAACCGCATTGGACTGCAGTCAAAAACATTCTCAAGTACTTAAGAAGGACTAAAGAGACGTTTTTGATCTACGGAGGTCAGGAAGGAGAGCTTATTGTAAATGGTTACACGGATGCTAGCTTTCAGACTGATGTAGATGATTTTAGATCGCAATCTGGATTTGTGTTTTGTTTGAATGGAGGTGCTGTGAGCTAGAAAAGTTCAAAGTAAGATACCGTGGTCGATTCTACTACAGAGGCTGAGTATGTGGCTGCTTCTGATGCAGCCAAGGAGGCAATTTGGATCAGCAAGTTCATCACAGAACTAGGTGTAATTCCTAGCATTGTGAACCCAGTGGACCTATATTGTGATAATACAGGAGCCATTGCACAAGCTAAGGAACTTAGATCTCATCAACGATCCAAACATATTCTCAGGCGTTTCCATCTCATTCAAAAAATTATTGAGCGTGGAGATGTTAAAATTTGCAAAGTAGACACCAATGACAATGTCGCAGATCTATTGACAAAGCCACTCCCACGACTTAAGCATGAAAGTCATACTAGGTCAAAGGGTTTGAGAGTCATGTCAAATTGGTGGTAGGGCAAGTGGGAGATTGTTAGTATATGCCCTAAGACCAATTGACTCACATTTATGATTTATGAAGCATGTATTTTTGAATTGTATTTTACGCTCTTGATCATCAAGTATGTGACTTGATAGTAAAACCGTTTTAGCTAATAAAATACTATTCTTATTTGTCCCTAATTTATTACATCTTGTAAACTAGTGTGAAGTTGATTGATGGTCAAGTTTTACTGATCATGAATACAAGATATAAAATCAATTCATTAATACATATTGAGAATATTGTATTGGACATGACCCAAAGTGAAGAAGAAATATTACATGGGTTTAAGTTATAAGTATTTCTTCTCAATTTTATATTTGGTGTCTTTTGACCTAAGGTTTCTAATGTTTCTTGCATGGGGAGAAAATATGTTTTGATATAGTCAAACATCACTTTTAATTAGGTGATTATTATGACTATTGGTTGGCTTATTTTCTTGTCATTGCTTGAATATTCGAGACAGTGAAAGGGATTTGTCCCTCTCCTTGTAGAGAGAGATATCCATAGGCCCCTTGATAAGGAAGACTAGAAAATATGCATGGCCATGCTCAAATAAGTATTAATAAGGTGTTATTAATATTATTTGTTGGAACAGTCTGCTTGGTGATCAAGTAAATGGTTAATTAAGTTTTATACGGATGACTTAGTCCATGCCTTATACTTAATTAGGATATCGTGTGACAAAAGGACTAAATATTACATCTGATGCCAGGTTATTATTGTATTTACTTAACTTGGGTAAGCGTAATGTCTTGCTAGAGGCCGCTTATGTTTTGTGAAAAATGTCTAGGACATTTTTCATTCACTGCCAACGTTAAGTGAACCTACAGGGTCACACGCAAAGACGATCTTGTGAGTATAATGTCCACGTTCAATGGATCTAGATTGTGTCCAGATTCGTTGAACGTATACAAAAGGGGAATCAGATTCCATATTGTATTTTCTGGTAAGTTAATAAGTAATTAATTTTATTTAATCGAATAAATAAAATTAATTACTTAATATTACTCATCCAACAGTTGGATGATTATAGGAATAGACAGACGAGATTAAACTGTCATTAGATGACAGTTAGGGTTTTGATATTGACAGCTATAAAAGGTTATGTTAATCTTTTCTTGGCAGCTGTCCTTCATCTGATTAAAGAAAAAACAAAACCCTAAATCCTAGAACGGCGATATAGTATCTAGCCTCCTCTCTTCGAAATACGACCGATTACCAGATAGTCAGGATCAGTTCTGAACAGTTTTCAGAACTCAGAAGGGGCTAGCATCCCGATCGCTTGCAGAGGAGTTCATCGCGTGGATACCAGTAGAGGGTGAAGCATGAAAAGAAGCGCCTCCACACCGAACAATCAAAACATTGAGGTAATTTCTATCCAATCAGTTTTTCTAGTATGTGCAGATCCTATTGGTGGATTTCCGTAGTTTTATTTTATTTTGTTTTTGCCTACGGGTTCGACACTAATACTCCCTCAAATTTGCAAGAAAACATATATTTTATCTTTTCTAAATATTTATATAAAAAGTAAACGAGTAACCAAACAATGAATTTAACCCATGACTTGATCCTTTTAGCCATGTTTAAAATCCAAATGTTGAAATAAAATAAGATTCGTTGTAACTACTTGTCATCTATAGAATATATATATATATATATATATATACTTCATTGTTCAATGGTTTAACCATGATATAGACAAATTGTTTGCAAACACAATTATGGACATTTGCATTAAGTATTTTCCTAATTTTTTCCATCTCATAAGATTATTTATGTTCTTATAATTAAAAATATCTTTTGATGGGTTACATTTTTATTCTTATCCTATAATTTATACTACAAGTTCAAAATTTTGTTTAAGAATTCGAGAAAATTAGATAAAAAAAGGAAAATGGAAAAATGGGAATGGTACTCCTCATAAGAGCACAGACTAAAAGGTCAAGTGTTTGGGTGTGCTATAAGAACAAACACGTATAAAAAAAATAAAAGGTTAAAAAAAAAAAAAAACCTTGTCGGATTAAGGTTGAGCCTGTTTATTATGCCTCAATATTTCGGTCTGGGTAAAAGTAAAAAATTATACTTGATTAAATTTCATGGTAGTTGATTTAGAGCCTAATTCTTCTTCCTCTCCCTTCTTTCCTTATGTTCTGCCTTTTTTCCTAGTAGTTTATTTCTTTTCTGATCACAATTAGGTTTTTTTTCCATGCTCACCATGATTAAATTTTTTATTTTGTTTAATAACAACTTTATCCTTTTGTAAGACAAATTAAATGAATAAAAATAATACATATGAATTATAATTACATCTATAATTTCTACTCTAATCAATGTATCTAAAAAACTATTAATCACTACTGATTCTAATCATGTTATAAAAATGAGAACTTAGAAATAAAATATTGATTTCTTAGATACATTTTCTATATTAAATTTATTCTCTTATGAAACACTAATAGCGATTGCTTTGGTTAGACTATTATATTTTAGTAAACTTCTTACTTTAATTTTTATCATTCAAATGATTTCCTTTTGTCTAGTTAATAATTTTTACATTTTCACGTCTAAAACTAACATAATGGAAAATTATGAATAAGTTGAATTAGATATTTAAACATAAAAAACTATGTTAAAAGGCTATATGTTCATTTCTTAAAATTCTCATATATTTCTCGAATTATTACAAATGCTATTGTTATTATTATTATTATTATTATTATTATTATTATTATTATTATTAAAGAAATTGGCTATTTTTAACCTTAAATTATTTTACTTTTATGTTTCTAGCAAATAACTCCTAATTTATCTTTTATGTTTATAGGCATAAAGTATTTTAGATATTTTATGTATAACAATTCAATGATTTAACGACGTAATTTGATACATTTTGGCATATGGATGACAAATGCCACCAATTGAATTGTAAAATAACTTAGTCCTTCAAATTACGTTATAAAAATGTGTTGAAATATATCGAATTTTACCATAAAAAAATTATATTGTAATAAGAGAAATTTGCTCTACATACACTAGCTGTTGTTACTTTTCTATGTATAACCAAAAACTTTTTTTTCAAACATTCATACCCAAAAACAATTTTCGAACTTGCAATCTAACAAATTCCTATATGTGGCGGTTTCCAGCAAAACTTTTACACGCCTCATTCACTTGACCATTTAATAAAGTGTATTTTTTTTCATCTCTAAATTTTCTCCAAGATTCACGTGCAACCCTAAACTCCACCAAGCTTTCTTATTGGTATGACCTAGGACACACGAGAAACCATGGAGTTGATGCAAAGGCCGATCACGAGAGCAAAAGCTAAGAGAATGGGAGAATAATACAAGGGGAAGGTAGCCTTGTTTGAGAAAATACTCCAAAATGTTGCTTGGCACATGCTAGAGGAACAAAGAGAAGACTTTGGAGGGTCCAAAACCTTCCTATTGTCAAGGGTACAAATGGAAGAATCCAAGGAAGGAAGCTTGGGAGTTTTGTAGCTTCAAAACCAAAGGAAGAAGTCTTTTTGGACCCTACCGCAGATGGTAGGGTTCTGCCGGTGCAGGAAGAGAAAATCACACAACCTACCTCCGACTGTAGGTCCATCCTACCATCGCCGGTACGGTTCTGGATAAGAGGAGTTTGAGACAACTGACCTATCACGCACGGTAGGTCGGGACCAACCGTCACCGGTAGATCTCGACTGATGGAGGATTTAGGAAGTTTTTAACTTCCTTGACCCTTCAATTTGGTTGTAAAATTATTTTGACCTATACTTAAGTGGTCTAAGCACCCTTTAAACTCTTTTAAGCTAATATAATACCTAGGATAAGAAACTAATTTTGAAGCACACTATAAATACTCTTGTTTGCAGACATTTGGCAAAGTTGAGATATATGAAAATATATAAAGAGGAGAACTAGTGTTCTTTAGATTTCTTCATCTTCCTTGTACAATTAAGAGTTTCCTTTGTATAATTCAAGGATAAGAAACTAATTTTGAAGCACACTATAAATACTCTTGTTTGCAGACATTTGGCAAAGTTGAGATATATGAAAATATATAAAGAGGAGAACTAGTGTTCTTTAGATTTCTTCATCTTCCTTGTACAATTAAGAGTTTCCTTTGTATAATTCAAGGCAAGGATTTCTTGAATCTTTAATTCAAGAGTTTTAGTCTAATTTTCAAATCCTAATATCTCCTTGAGGTGCCAACTCCATAGTTGGTATTACTTGGGTTTTAGGTCCTTCTTCGGAGTTGGAGAATAGGTTAGACTTCCCATAGTCTTGTTAATTCTCCCTCAAATATAACAAGGCTAATTGTTTTCTTTTTTAGTTCTTTTCTTGCAAATGTTCTTTGTTCTTCAAATTTCTCCAAAAACAAACATTCAAGGTGCCCTCTACAAGAGAGTTGATCTTGGGAGCATTTGATCCTCAAGGAAGTCTTAGAAGGATCATACCATGTGGTATCAGAATAAAGCTCTCTATGAGGTGAATTTTATGTGCTTATTTGTTGAATTTTGATTAAGGAAAAAGCCAATTGATGTTATTTGAAAAAGGCATAAAAATCTGAAAAAATTTCAGCTAGAAAAGGTCATAAGTAAAGATTGAATTGAAAAGTATAACAAATGACCTCATGATTGTATAAATTAGTCTTGATTGAAAGTTTACTCAATTCTGAACATTTTGCAACAAATTTGAGTCTATTTGGTTGAGAAATGAATGAGTTATTTTGAGATTACCACAGCTTGTTTTCATGCTCTGTTTTTCTAGAATTTCTTTCTAGTAATCTACATATCTTTGATTTGTGAACCAATTGTCTTAATTTTGAATTTGCAACTTCTTTGTATATAATTAAAAGTTTTTTGCTGATCTTTTGGTGGAAATTATACTCATTCTTTGATTCATACTCTTGAACTTATCTTTGAATTACTACGCCTTCTATGTTTTCGTTAAACGTCCTCTTTAATCCTTTGTTCTTATCTTTTGAGAAATTTCTTGCTTGATTATCTTGGGAATTTCTTATAACTTGGAAGTCTTAGAAATCACTAAATAACTCTAGTGGGTGAGGGAAAGTAAAAGGAAAGAGGGTGAGCTCATTGATTTAAAAGCCGTAGAGAGTGAGAGTAAACACGAGGGTTGAGAGTATTTACCTGGAGAGAAACACTTAGGGAGCGGTGAGGTCCTTGTTTTCTATTACTTTTTTCTTGTTATGTAGGTACCTCTTGTTCTATAAATTTTTTTTAAAAAATCTCATAAAGAAGATCAAAACCGAAACCATAATCGGGGACCTAGTGATCTTCTTATGCAAGAAGTTGTTAGAACTTTGAGGTCCTTGCAACAACAAATGGGTAATGTTGAAAGGAATGCTGGAGCATTGTCCACTCGAATAGATAGACAAGAATAAACATTGGGCCAAAGAAGGGGGTTCCACAATTTTGACAACCTTACCCCAAGACGAACTATGAGAGATGAAGATAGTTCTCCTCATGCTAACTTTGGAGTTAGGGATGATCTATTCAAAACTTCCAAGAGAGTTTCCAACCTTTGGAGACCCAAGACGGGGAAAGTTTTGGGACTAGAGGTGGAAGAAATGGAAGGGACATGGGAAGAGAACTTGAAAGGGAGTTCATGAGAATGCCAAAGGAAAAAGAAAGATACTATGGCGGCCAAGATCGATATGATTAGGAACTAAAAAGAGATTAAGAGGGTTACTAGGAGGAAAAGGAATTTGGAAGGATTACATTAAAAATCCCTCCCTTCTAAGGAAAAAGTGATCCAGAAGTATACCTTGAATGGGAAAAGGTGGATCTTATCTTCGATTGTCACAACTACTCCGACCTTACAATGAGGAGATTAGTGGTGATAGAGTTCACTGACTACGCTGTCATATAGTGGGATCAATTGGTACCAAGTGAAAGGAGGAACTTAGAAAGACCGATGGAGACATGGGAGGAATTGAGAACCATGGTGAGGAAGAGATTTATTCCCCCACATTACCATAGAGACCTTTATAAAAAGCTTCAAAACCTCCAGCAAGGAAGCAAAAGCGTAAAAGACTATAACAAGGAGATGGAGGTGCCATTATAACGGCCAACATTATCAAAGATAGGGAGGCAACATTGGCGAGGTTCGTGAGTGGATTGAATCGGGACATAGCCCACACTTCGAAGCTTCAAGTCTATGTAGAATTGGAAGAGATGGTTCATAAGGCCATGAAGATAGAGAAACAATTGAAGAGCAAGGCATCCTTCAAAAATCCTTTTACTATTTCTAAACTGGTGGCCTCAACCTACAAGTCTAATCCTTTGAGAAAGGATGACATTCCTAAAGTAGCATTCAAGGAAGGGTCTAAAAGGAACGAAGAGAACAAGGATAAGAGCTGTTGGATCTAATTACTATTACAACTTTTTAACTACTATTACAATAATCAAATAACACAGTGGAATCGAAAAATAAACAGCCTAAACTATTACACAAAAAAAATAGTCTTCTTCTTCCTCCTTGACCGTCAGTCCAAGTCGGAACGGCAATACCGAAAAACTGCGAAAACTGTTAGGAAAAACAGTCAAGGAAATAATCGGGAAAATAATCGAAACCTTACCTGCCGTCACGGAGTTTGATTCGACAGCAGATGCAGTAGGATGTTCGCCGCGTCGAGGCGCGGGTGGCTGAAAATGACACAATGGTCTACAAACGGTCCCTCAATCACGGGGCCTAAAAAACTTACGGAAGAAGGATCGTCTCTCTCTCTCTCTCTCCTTTCGGCCCCCTCCCTCTCTTACCAGAATAAGCAGCGGCGATCGATCGAAAGGCCGCGACACGGCGCCAATCACAACGATGATAACGGCGGCCCTAAACCAGAAACAAAAGAGAAAGGAGAGCAACAGTCACGGTGAACCACGGCAGAGAAAGGCAGAGAAGACAGAAAGTCAGGTGAAGAAGAAAGGGAAGAAGGAGTAAAGGCTGCTGAGGGAGTATTACCGAGGAAGCGAGAATGAGAGACATTTATAGTGGTCCCGAGTCACAACGGGCGGGCCAAGTAAGCCTGGCGCGGCCCGGTATCTCTTTGACCAGTTCAACATTCTAATCTTCCTTGATTGCCTCCGTGGCTGCAATGTATTTAGCCTCAGTAGTTGACAAAACAACTACAGTTGTAACTGAGACTTCCATGAAACACAATTACCCCTAGGGTAAAGAAATAGGATGAGGTGGATTTTCTACCATCCTTGTGACCTACAAAGTCAGAATCGACATAACCAATTAGTTCAAAAACATCAGACCAATTGTGATAGTGCAAGCCCCTATCTATAGTCCCATTGAGGTAACGTAACAACCACTTGAGAGCTGCCCAGTGATCCCTCCCCGGGTTAGACATGAATCTGCTGAGAATGCTTATAGAAAAAGTAATGTCAGGTAGGGTGGATATCATGGAATACATAACTGAACCTATGGCCATTCTATAGGGAATGTTTGCCATGTCACTTTTCTCACTTTCAGTTTTGGGACAGGATTTATCAGAAAGTTTGAAATGGCTCAAAGGTGGGGTAATAACGGGCTTGCATAAATGCATCGAAAACTTGGAAACAATTTTCTAGAGAAAGGGTTTCTGAGATATGAATAAGGAGCAGTCAGCCCTATCTCTAGTTATGTTCATCCCAAGAATCCTAGATGCAGACCCTAAATCCTTCATGTCAAATTCAGATTTTAGCAAGGATTTCAAATTATCAATCTTAGCTTTATGTTTACATGCAATTAACATGTCATCTACATAAAGTAACAGATAAATAGCACTATCAACATTATTTCCACATAAATAAAGACAACTATCATAATTACTTTTAAAGAAACCAGCTTTTAACATAAAAGAATCAAACCTCTTCTACCATTGCCTAGGCGACTGTTTAAGTCCGTATAAGGACTTTTTTAGAAGACATGCCATGTGTTCTTTACCTTTAACCTCAAAACCTGGTGGTTGACGCATATAGATGGCTTCTTCGAGATCATCATGCAAGAAAGCAGTTTTCACATCAAATTGTTCAAGATTAAGATCATAAAAGGCAACAAGAGCAAGTATTATCCTAATCGTTTTGTATTTAACAACGAGAGAAAATATTTCATTAAAATCAATGCCCTCAACTTGTGGAAAAACTTTGCAACCAGCCTGGCCTTAAACCTTGGAGGTTCATTAGTAGACTCAGGCTCTTTGATTTTAAAAATCTATTTGCAATCAATTAATTTTTGTTTTGAGGTTTTTGTAACAAGAATCCAAGTTTTGTTTTTATCTAAAGAGGACATCTCCTCTTCCATAGCACGTAACCATAAAGAGCGATTAGGGCATTTCAAAACATCAGAAAAATACAATGGTTCCTTCTCTTCCTCATAAGATGGAACAGCAAAAGCATATGAAACTATATAAGAGTAACCATATATAGTGGGTTCCTTATGCGTTCTTCTAACTCTATCTCTAGACAGTTGGTAAACTTTAAGGGATTGAGCTTGAGCCTCAAGGTGATCCTCCTCATCATCAGAACCTTCTAACTCAGGAACATAGGTTTCGGGTACACTAGTCGGATCGGGTACACTACTAGACTGTGTGTCTAACTCCTCATTGGCTTCAACCTCATGTGTTTGCTCTTATGAGGGTTTAGAGGCGACCTCCGCCTCCATAGGAATACTACCTATTGTGGGGACACTGGATGGACTATCGGAAATAAGTTTATCCTTAAGCCAGGGTATATCTAACTCGTTGAAGATGACATCCCTATAGATAACTACCCTCACTCCTGGCTCACCTTTGAGCCACACTCTATGACCCTTCACTCCGCTAGGGTATCCTATGAACACTCCCTTTCTAGACCTAAGGTCTAGCTTACCTTCCTTCTGATTTGCAAAAGAAGCACACCCCAAAACTCTAAGGTTGGACAGGTTAGGGGTTTACCACACCAAAGTTCTATAGGAGTCCTAAAGTTTATGGCTGTAGAAGGGTATCTATTGATGAGGTAGATAGTCGTACTTACAGCTTCTCCCCAAAAGGGTTTTGGGACACCTGACGACACCATAAGACATCTAACTTTATCCATGATGGTACGGTTCATCCTCTCAGCTACACCGTTCTACTGGGGATTATGCCTAACAGTCCTATGATATAAGATACTATGCGATGCACACAAATCAGCAACCTTCTGGTTACAAAACTCAAGACCGTTATCTATCCTAATTTTTTTAGTTTATTTCTAGATTGATTTTCGGCAAGGCTTTTCCATTCACAAAACTTTTCAAAAGTTTGATCTTTTGTTTTTAAAAGAAACACCCATACATGCCTAAAAAAATCATCAACAATAGATAAGAAATAAATGTTTCCACCATAGGTTCGGACCTTTTCAGGCCCTCACAGATCACAATGCACATAGTCAAGTACTGTGGTGGACTTGTGAGCAGATGGTTGAAAAACTAATTTTGTGCTGTTTTCCCCAAACACAATGGTCACAAAAATCCAAAGAATCAATTTTGTCACCACATAAAAGATTTTGCTTTTGTAAATAATACAGTCCCTTCTCACTAATGTTGCCAATCCGACGATGCCACAACATAGTCTTTTCAAGGAGAGTTTTTTAAATTAAAGCAGTTGAATTGCAAACTGTTTTTACAATAAGGATATATAAACTCTCCTTTTTAAAACCTTTAAGCATGACTAAGTTTCCTTTGCAAACTTCTAAAGTACCATTTTTGGATTTGTAAGAACGACCAAGTGAATCTAAATAACCAAGGGAGATTAGATTCCAACGAAGGTCGGACACATATCTCAATTCAGTGAGTTTCCTAGTCACACCATCATGCATTTTAATGAAAATATTCCCAATGCCCTTAATATCACAAACTTGATTGTTTCCCATGTAAACCTTTCCATGATCTAGGGGTTTAAAATCTGAAAACCAGTGTTTGTTGGGTGTCATGTGAAATATACATCCAGAATCAAGAATCCAATGATCAACAACTTTAGAATACGAAGAGGAAGGGGACACACACAAAACTTCAGAATACATAGAATTACCGTCTGAATCAAAGTCGTGGGTTTTGTTAATTTTATCACTCCCTTTACCATGTTTACGTTGTTTTTCATCTTTGATCCTTTTAAAATACTTAATTTTCATATCTTGCCACAATAAAAACATTTCACTTTGTTCTGTCTCGAGATTTGGACCTCCCTTTACTTTTAGGCCTACGACTAAGAGGTTACCTCCGGTCAACTCTCCCTCACACGTAAAGGTTCTCTCCGTTTAATTTATTTTCTTTTCTTAAATTCAAATCTTTCGATTTCAAAGCATTTTTAACATCGAAAAGGGATAAACCATCTCTACCATATTTAATGGCAGATTTTACATCGTTGTAAGAATCATGCAAGGCATTTAATAAAATAATGGCAATATTTTCATCGGAGATTTTCTCTCCAACGTTTTGCACTTCCAAAACGATTTTATTTAAGTCATCCATATTTTCTGAAAGGGTTTTTGACCCGCTCATTTTAAAACCAAAAAGCTGTTCTTTTAAATAAATTTTATTTGATAAGGATTTTCCTAAATACAAACTTTCAAGTTTAGTCCAGAATTCAAAAGCGTTGTCTTTTTCGTCAATTTCTCTTAAAACATTGTCGGTTAAATGCAAGGTGAGGCAACTGTGTGCATCACCAAGTTTTTCAGCAAGAATTTCGCTGGTTCAAGATTCCGAATACTCTTTAGGGCTACAAATTGCGGGTACAATTTTATTTTGGACAAAAACTACTTTCATTTTTCTCCGCCACATCACAAAGTCAGATTTGCTATCAAACTTGTCGGTTTCAATTTTTGGAATCGACATGTTTTAATGGCAAATAAGAGTAATTTGACGGCTAGAAAAATAAAAGATTTTAAAAAAGTTTGTCACACCAATAAAATAACCCGGATTTTGCTTTTGAAAAACAGCGCATAAGAAAAAACGTGTAAAGCACGAATCTCAACAACAAAAACGTAGCGGCAATAAATAACCGAGACAAAGAAATAGACTGTAGTTATGGGCTGAGCGACAACCAAACAACAAAACAGAAAAAGACAATAATATGGAATATTGCAAATTATTTGAACAACAAAAAAATTGAAAAACAAAAAAAAATAACCGCCTAGACAGAGCTACTTGAAGTCTCCTATGCTCAAGCCAAGCTTGGGTTTTTTATATATATTTTTTGTTAAAACCAAAATAGAATAGAAATACCAACAGTTTCGCAACAAAAATACCGAAATCCAGATAAACAGAATAATGCAAAACAGAACAGCAATACCAAAAATAGCAACGAAACTGGATAGCCCGAACCGTAATGCTGTTCAAAAGAGAGAACAGAAGCAGTAACAGTTATAGCCTAAATGTGCAGCAATAGATATACCCAAAACACAGTAGGCCGCAACAGAAGAAAAAAAAATCAGAACCGAACAACAGAAAGAATCAACTGGAAAACAAGAACAGATAGTCAAGCAATACTTCCCTGGCCAGATCTGCGGAACTTAACAGTTCCCATAGATCTAAAATACCGAGAGGTTCGATCGGTCGCGGGCGCCGTTGAGAGCACCGAAAAGTTGTAGTCATTTTCGAGCTTTGATACCACTTGTTGGATCTAATTATTATTACAACTTTCTAATTACTATTACAATAATCAAATAACACAGCGGAATCGAAAAATAAACAACCTAAACTATTACACAAAAAAAATAGTCTTCTTCTTCCTCCTTGATCGTCGGTCCAAGCCGGAATAGCAACACCAAAAAACTGCAAAAATTGTTAAGAAAACAGTCAAGGAAATAATCTGGGAAAATTACCGAAACCTTACCTTCCGCGAAGTTCGATCCGGCAGCAGATTAGCGGGAACTGGGCAAGTGAAGGCGCCGAATAGTGGAAACGTCCGTGAGCCGCGTCGGGGCACCGGTGGCTGAAAACGGCACAATGGTCTACAAACGGTCCTTTAGTCACGAGGCCTCAAAAACTCATAGAAGACAGATTATCTCTCTCTGTCCTTTCGGCCCCCTCTCTCTCTTACCATAATAAGCAGCAGCGATCGACCGAAAGGCCGCGATTAGGTGCCGATCACAACGATGATGACGACAGCCCAAAACCAGAAACAAAAAGGAAAGGAGAGCAACAGTCGCGGTGAACCACGGCAGAGAAAGGCAGAGAAGACAGAAAGTCTGCTGAAGAAGAAAGGCAAGGAGTAAAGGCTGCTGAGGGAGTATTACTGAGGAGGCAAGAATGAGAGACATTTATAGTGGTCCCGAGTCACAACGGGAGGGCCGAGTAAACCGGGCCCCGGCCCCGACATCTCTTTGACCAGTTCAACAGTCTAATCTTCTTATGAGGCCCACCGAGTACACATCATTGGCATCCAAAAGTGGGCTAAAAAAATGAAAATATCTGTGACGTAATAATAGGCCCAAAAGCCTACAAGAGCAAGGTGGAGGGGGCAACTAGTAGAGCTTGAGATGTCCAATGTTTTAAGTGCAAGGGATATGGACACATGCTAGTAATTGCTCAACCAAGAAGGTCATGATCATTAGGCCAAATGGAGAAGTCATATCCGAAGATAAAGCCGAATGTGAGCAAGAAAATGAAGAATCGGATGAGAAGTTTCTATAAGAGGGGGAGGTCTTAGTGGTCTTGAGGGCTCTTAGCTCACAAGCTTTTGAAGATGGCTCAAGTGAACAAAGAGAGAACATTTTCCACACAAGGTGTGACATTGATAACAAGGCTTGCAACATCGTCATTGATAGTGGGAGTTGCACCAATGTGGCAAGCACATATTTGGTGGAAAAATTTAGTTTTCTAACCACCAAACAGACTAGACCATATCGATTGGAATGGCTAAATGATAGTGGGTAAGTGAGGGTGACCAGGCAAGTATTATTGACTTTCACTATCAGGAGATACAAGGATTAGGTCCTTTTTGATGTTGTGCCTATGCTAGCCAGACACCTTTTGTTTGGAAGACCATGGCAATTCGATGAAAGGCCATCCATGATGGATACAAGAACACCTATTCCTTTGAGAAAGGTGGGGTTAAGATATGTCTCAAGCCTCTCAGCCCATTCCAAGTGTACCAAGACCAAGTGAAAATGAAGGAAAGGGAATTG
This sequence comes from Catharanthus roseus, assembly GCA_028651295.1. Classification (NCBI taxonomy): domain Eukaryota; kingdom Viridiplantae; phylum Streptophyta; class Magnoliopsida; order Gentianales; family Apocynaceae; genus Catharanthus; species Catharanthus roseus. The sequence goes on along the minus strand of JAPQWS010000153.1, from coordinate 25,854,390 downwards.
GAAAATAAAAAGAAAAACGTAAAAGAGAGGAAGAAAGCAGAGGAAAAAGAAAAGAGAGGAGAGTCTCAAGAAATTGAGAAAGATCAAGTGAAAACAAAGAAGAATTGAATGGTAATAAACGAGGGAAGGGAAGAGACTAGATTGAGTTTCATTGCTAAGAAGAGTGAGATTTGTGAGGCCATTGATGCAAAAGAAACTGTCTTACTCCTTATGTACAAAGGAGCTTATGTGCCTTCTACTAATGAAACTGTTTCTTCTTTGTCTCAAGCTATTGTAGGTGTCATTAAGAAGTTTAAAGACATTTTCCTGGAGGAGATACCCAGAGGATTGCCACCCTTGAAAGGCATAGAGCATCAAATCGATTTTGTTGCCGGAGCCGTGTTGCCGAACCGACCCGCATATAGAAGCTCACTCAAAGAGACTAAGGAACTTCAACGACAAGTGGAAGAGCTTCTTGCCAAGGGCCACATCCGAGAGAGTCTTAGCTTTGTGCGGTACCAGTACTCCTAGTCCCTAAAAAATATGGTAGTTGGTGTATGTATGTTGATTGTAGGGCTATTAATAGTATAACCGTTAAACATCTTCATCCCATCCCTAGGCTAGATGATTTGCTGGATGAATTGTATGGTTCCATGATTTTCTCTATATTTGATTTGAAATCGGGTATCATCAAATTCGAATGAAAGAAGGAGATGAATGGAAAACCACTTTTAAAACTAAATTTGGTCTTTATGATTGGCCTGTTATGCCGTTTGGTCTTTACCAATGCGTGTTTATGAGATTGATGCATCATGTCTTGCGTGAATTTATTGGGAAATTTGTTGTTGTGTATTTTGATGACATTTTAATCTATATAGCAAGACATATGAGAATTATTTGAATCACATTAGACAAGTTTGCTTTGTGCTTAGTAGAGAACAATTATATGCCAATTTGGGAAAATGTGAATTTTGCTTGGAAAAGATAACCTTTCTTGGCTATGTTGTTAGTTTCGAAGGACTACAAATGGATCTTGACAAGGTGATGGCGATAAAGGATTGGCCAACGCCTAAGAGTGTCACCGAAGTTAGAAGCTTCCATGGGTTGGCTAGTTTCTACCGAACATTTATCAAGGACTTTAACACCATTGCTAGTCCTCTCACCGAGGTCATCAAAAAGACCAATAGATTTAATTGGGAAGAAGCTCAAGAGTCCGCTTTCAAGGCTTTGAGTGAAAAACTATGCAACGCTCCACTCCTCACCTTACCCAACTTTGACAGGATGTTTGAGATCGAGTGTGACGCTTCGGGAGTAAGAATTGGAGGGGTTCTAATGCAAGGTAATTTTTTGAATTTATTCACCCATGATTAAAATCTTTCACTTTTTACATTCTTTTCAGATAAGAGGCTGTAGATAGACCATCATTTGATGTGGGACTTATGCCTGAATTAGTGACACTCGGATGCTATCGAAGATGGGTATACAAAATTTTCATTGTACAACTTAAAAGAAGCTATAAGGGATAATAAACGTAGATTTGAGTAAGCAATCCCGGCTAGGAAGACTAAGGTTAGCAATTGTTAGGCCTAAAAGAAATCCCACAAAAAGTTATCTACGACTTCAATAATATTCGCCCATAATTTTTAAATCGATGACTGTAGCAGACGAAGTTGAAGTTGAATGCATCTTGCCCCTGCAATTGAAGAACAAAGATAGAATTATTACCTACGTAAGTTTTTTGGGCTATGTAATATTTCCTTTTAACTTGCGTAATATTTACTTTTTCTTGTTGTTGGGTCATCGCTCAATTCTTATTTCCTCTTCTTTCAACGTTTTACTATATGAAACACAGCTTTACCCTGGCGTTGTCCTTGAGTAGAACCAATTCCGCATCATGCACTATAAAAGGGATCGACAGACCACATGCATGAATCTTAAATTTACACACGAAAAATTCAAAAAGAAAAAAGTCCCCTCTCAAACTCACTGTAGTGGATTTCTCCACCTTTTCTCTAAAAAATCTTGAAAATTATTTAGATTTTGAAGTTAAAAATAGATAGTTTTTAAGATTTTATACAAAAGCATCAAGTTTTAAGTAAAATTTGCACAAAAAGCTCACAAAATTAGAAAAATAAGTTGTTGGCTCAAATATTGGGTTGATACGCTCCTCCAAGTGACACACTAAGATTTGACCATTTTTTTTTATTTTCTGAATCAAAATATAAATAAACAAATATAGAACAATATACTAATATTTTTTACCATTAAATTTTTTTAAAAAATTTTGGCATGTAAATTTAAGATTCACGCTTGCTATTTATCGACCCCCGTATAAAAAAATATATATTCAAATAGAAAGATAAGTTAGGAAACAAACTGATAATAGTAATATATATATATATATATATATATAGTATAGAAAATCAGGAAAAAAAAATGTCTATGCCAAACATGCATCACAATGCCTTGTGTTCCTCAGTTATAACACCAGGATACAATTAGCAACACCACCAGGTAGAAGTATTCAATCTCACAACAGGAATTTGTAAATGCTATAAACAACATTTTGGGACATAATTATGTTTTAGCACCGAAATTAATAACTCAGATTGCTGAAAAGTGCCTTCAGTTTCATCGTAGATCTATAAAATCGTACAGCATTGATTGGTTTTCTTCGCTTGCTTGTAAAACATCTGTTTAACAAGGCAAAGTCAGAATCCACAGATATTTATAAGCAAATTTCAGAATGAATCATGCTTTGAAATTTGTTAGAACATCATCACTCAAAAAGGACGGACCCAGACACCAAAAATTAAGTAGAATCTAAAATCTTTTGATTTACGGCACTTCAAAGCTGATAGCCATGGCACTCTAAGTGCCCAATTTCACAAGAATTATTCAGTTAAACCTTATAAACATCACAGCACGAAAATAGTGACAGGATTAAATTTGAACGCACAACAATCACAATTCTACTTGTTGATACCTTCTTGGATATTCATCTTCATAATAATCATCCTGCTATTTTTCATGCCCTAAGACCTATGAAAATTATCAAGCAATACATCTTATATGTCACAATACTCTGTTCTGGCATAATGTCTAGCATCCACTAGTTCTTAACTTCCAAAATGGATTTCTCCTCCTGGCTGTATACCTGATTTAGGTATCAAAATGCAGGTATCCAGGCATGATATAGGGCATTTGGCTATCATAAGCCCCTCATAATCTCATTAATGAATTTCATTTAAGTGTATTTGCACGTGTATGTGTGTGCTTATCATACATAAACTAGCTAAGCTATTAATCTAAAAAAAACCTTGTCAAATATCCTCAAGGATTATCTGTCTTTCCCATTTCCTTTCCCTTTTATTTTGAGAACAAAAAATCCTTAAGTTTGATCCAACAATGTTATGAAAAGGAACTAAAATAATTTGGGTTGACAAGAGAAATGAAGGTGAGAAAAATGGTTATATTTAGTGTTCTCTTCTCATACCCTTCCTTGTTCTTTGATTATTGATTTATTAAATGGAATTCTCATGCAAATATACAGGTATCTCCCTCATAGTTTAGGGAAAAATAAATAGAGCTAATTATTAACACTAACTTGTGAAGCTGCACTTAGATCTGAACTCTTTTCGACCAAACTGTCTAGCTTCTCCCCTCGTTCCAGGACACTGTCAATAGTTTTATGCTGCATCAGACAGAGAAAACAAATTAGCCGAAACCGAAAACAAGGTAAACTAGACATGAAACAAACTGATATCTGAAATTTATACGAAAATCTCAATTTCAATTCAAACATGGGTTTCATTCACTCTCCATCTACTGAAAGATATCTATCATCTGATGAGATGAAGAAGCAGAGTTTCTCTCTAAAAAAACAGTGTGGGAAGGGCAATCGTATAAAACTGTTAGCAAGATGGTGATTTTCAACTCTTCCAAGATGGAATCCATTCCAGCATGTATGTGCCATGATTCCTTAACAGGGTATACCTAAATTTTTACATTTTTATATACTCTTGTACAACTATCAATGATGCTAAGTGGCAGGAAAAATATGTACCATTTTCCAGGACAATATCCACCTTCACGTACTGGGAACTATGGTCTGGACATCTAAACAAATTAAAACCTCAAAACCACAGTTTGTATCAAGTGAGTAATGTTATACAAGAAATTCAAAGTGCCAATCCCTATAAATAATTTCTTGTATTGTTTAAGTGACTCATATCAAGAAAATCCTAACTATAACTGAACGGGTAGGAGAAAGCCCCCTATAATTCCAAAACTTGGATTAACAATGAATAGAGAAGTAGTAATCTCATAATAACTAATTGTCACAGAGTGCTAACCCCACAAATTTGTTTTCAGCCAGATAAACCATATTAGAAGGCTCTCTTATTTTCCTTACCCAGGGATTGATTGCATAATGTGGATCTGCATCAATCACCTAGTATTAACACAAAAAAGGCTATCATCAGCCATCCCACTGAAACCGTTTCAGAGTAGAATTATTTTTGTTTTCCTTTCTTCTTATCAAATCTGTAAGCACCTCTCTCAAAAGTTTAGGAAGCATATCTAGTACATTATGGATGTTACCTCATCAGAATTGATTGTCTTGGGAGACACGGAGCTGTGGCAAATCCAAAATTCTCTCTTCCTAGTTGTTTTCATTCCTTGCATTTTTTTTGGGTAAGTTTTATCTGGCCATTACATTTGGCATGTCAAAAAGAGAGATGATATCAATTTTAGTACAGACAAATCTATATCTAACTAAAACCGAGAGTATAGACCTGAACTTGTGATGATAACCATAAAACAGTAAATGGACAGATGAATCGTCATTCTCCACTTAAGTATAGTCAATAATGGTGACATTATATTATTAATGCATAATGCCAACAATAAAACATAATACTTCCATTTTGACCACTAGGAGTCCATTGCATTCAGATTCCAAGATCATGCTTAGAGTGAAGAATTCTCAACCAGTTAAAATCAATACATAAAACAGGAATTAATATGACTTATGACCTACCAAATCCTGTAACATCAACCATTCAAATTGCTTTAGGTGAAACCAATAACACTTGTAAACTTGATCAATATGAAAAATAAATAACACAAAATACTAATAATAAAACAACAACAATAACTTGTTAAGAGTAATTAACACTAATGATAACAACAACAATAACAACTTGTTAATACAGGAGTTTATATGAGTTAACTATCTGAATTTCGGTTGTATCAATTACTTACTCTGGAGTAACATGAGAAAATTCATTTCTTTCATATCAGATTACCATAAAAGAAACTATTTACTCTTTAGTCTCCCAGAAACAATTTCACACTTTCATATGGTAACACCAGATCTCTCCGCCACAATATGAAAATAGCTGGAACAGATAATTTAATTCAAAGTTTAACGAATACTTACAAGGATGATTTTTGTTTCATCCAACTCCCTCTGAATCTTCAATAGCTTGTCAGCCTCAGCAGGGTCCTGAAGATTATAACAGAATGAATATGAAGGCACGAAGGATAGAACTTAGGATCCTCTCGCAGAACATTATACTACTTCACACTAGAACTGTTAAGATGACATATTCTAACTTAAGCTCTAACATAAACCTGAACGTTACAGGAGTCTTACCTGAAACTTCGCCAGAGCTTCATTCAGATAGGGCCATGGTTGAGAACTATCAGCTTGCACAGTTCTCCATGATTCACCGAAGTTTTTCTGATATTCATCAATGACCTGGGAAATACAAACATCGGTTTTTTTATTCATCCAATGGGTTTTTATTCCCAAAACAAATGTTTGCAACAGAAACTATGGTACCTGGTTTAGAAGAGAAAATGCACTTCGAACAGGGTAATGATCATCCATGAAACCCAATGCACATAAGCCATTCCGATTGTAAGAATGCACCTTGTATTCTATTGCAGATACCACAAAGCATATGTCAACATCATGAAATGCAAATAAAATATGTCCCCAGATGTATAAAATGCTAAATCACCCCATCCTCTTCTTCCCATTGATTTTGATGAAAAAATCAGCATAGTTCTTGCATCTTCAGCTTTTCCCGTCTTCGCCCTTATGAACAAATATAACATGCAACACACTTTTGGAGAACAAACTAAACCAGTTCAGAAAGTTAAACAAATATCACTAACTATTTTAGAAAGTATTTTGTTGCTCAAGCAAACTAAACAATGCTACATGACAAGTCCAAAAACTCATCAAACTTTGATGAGTAACTCAGATGTATTTATTTCTATAAAGCTCACAGCATTTTAGAATCTCAAGAAGCCCATATATTGAGATTCAAGAGCCTTTATAAGTTTATAACAACAAAAAAGGTCCCAAAATTTCCTGGGTAAGAGCCTCATCCAAAATGAAGCTAAAAATCATTTCATATACAAGTTCTCATACAGAAACGTAACCATTTTTTAGGTAAACCACAAACCAAACTAGCATGTAAACTTTTCTGTTTCCAGAAAACGAATGCATTCAGCAAACAAAAGGTTAAAATTCATACGCCAAAATGATACTCCATCCAACCAATTACTCAATGTGCATAATGAATCAGAGTACCTACTGAATTACAAGCCCAATTTAAACTAAAGCAATAAAATGAAATCAGACTCAATTCAAGGTGATAGCCAGAAAATGGTTTTACCTTCGTGTTGAACAGATTGGCGTTGTCCCGGCGGGGTCCTTTTAGCAACAGTCCGACCCACGAAGACAATGAATTCTCTGACGCTTGATCGCTGGAAATACCCAAAATGATTGAGATCCGATGCGTTCGCTAAGATCACCGGATCTGTCGTCCCATCTGGATTCACCTTCAGCACCAATAACGCCGTGATCTTCATTCTTTCCTTCTCAACCCCACCACCAAATATTATCTGTGTATTAAATTTCTAAAATATATCCAAGAACTTAAGAATCCAAAGGACAAAAATTCGAAAAATTTCTTCCTACGAATCTCTCTTCTCTTTTCGCGTCTGTAAATGAAATTCAATCGTAGGCTTCTGGTATTTACGTACAAAGTTTTTATTCCTTTTCCTGTAATTTTTTATTCGATTAATTTTGGGGAGGAGAGGGCGAATTCACTGTGTTCTGGATCAGGGTGAGTTTTACAGTTGGGCCTAAGTTGAAGCAATGTGGGTATATGGGGCTACGTGGACGGTGTCGAAAGCGCGGAAGATGATTGATGGACGAAGAACATAGAAGAGAAGGAACTTAGGAATAGAATAAATATGTGAAATTGTGCCGACAAACGCTATAATGTTTATTCTGATTCCCCCACCATTGGGGGTCATTTTCAAGAATAGTTTCTTTCTTGTTTTAAAAAAAAAATGAATGATTCAAATCTTTAGCCATGATACTAACTTAGAATAATTTTTTTATATATATAAAAATGAAATATTTGAATCTTTACTCATAATACTAATTTAGAATAATTTTTTCTTAATATAAAAAAATAAAGGATTCGAATCTTTACGTATGATACTAACTCAGAATAGTTTCTTTCTTATATATTTAGAGATAGTTTAGAACTATTTCTTTATGTAGTCTATTCTATAAGATCATAAAGATTATTGCTTAGTCTTTAGATTCAACTAGAATTAGTTTTTAATTTTGTGTAATGAGTATATATATTTCGAAATTTATGAAAAATAAATTATTTGTGAAAGAAATTTTGAGTCTCAAAATATAAAGTAAGTAGAATTTTCATTTTTAAAAAGAAACTAAACTGAGCCTTAAGCTTGCTTGGAATATATCATCTTCCCTTCTCATGCAGCTTTTGTTTCCAATGGAAATATGGGAGGTAATATGATTATCTCATGAGATTATGTATCACCTTAATAGGAAGAAAGGTTCTCTTTAGTCTATTTTCAAAATGCCAAACTTCCTTGATATACCTGTTTATAGTTGGTTCAACAAGTTCTAGTAGTGACGGGTGATGCAGAGTGTACCATGACATCAGCGATTGTAGCTGCTTAATGTTATGTGTTGTTTCTTCATGAATCTTGATGTACATTGTTGAGGATTTGGGGTTCACGTTAGGGATCAAGATCTGATATCAGCAGCATTACGATCTTTCTTCTTAGCATTTCAAGATTTACCTATTTTTTGTTTTTTATTATTAGAAACTAGAATCCGGTGATATATCGAGAAAATAGAATGGCTCTCAAAGTGGACCTCGCTAAAGCTTATGATTGTGTGTACAGGCATTTCCTTATCCATGTACTTTAAGTGCCACGATTTATCACATAAATTCACTTTCTATATTCAGGAATATATTTCATCGCCTACTTTCTCTGTATTGATCAACACCTCACCTTATGGCATGATTAACTATCAAGAGTGAATCCTATATTTCCACTCTCTTACCATCTTAGCGGATGTTCTATCTCGCCTTATCTCCCAATCACAGACTGATGTTTACAAGGACAGAATCAGAACAAAAATTTTCGGGTTGGAGAACAATAAAAATTTTACCAGAATTTCGTCTATAAAATAGATGCATTTCACGTACAAAAGACATTCAAACAATTCCAAATTTACATATAATATAGCAAAAAAATAGGTAATCGCCCATTACCAATGAGGAGTTATCATCTATTATTCACGAGTAATGATTACACATCACTTACGGGATAAGCATTACAATTCTAAATTTATAAACAAAATAGCTAAAAAATAGGTAATCGCCAATTACCAATGAAGAGTGATCACCCATCACTCACGAGGAATGATAACCCATCACTCACGGGATAAATACCTCTATCAAAGCTGAGAATCTTGATCATAATCTTGAGATAACAGATGAGCACGATCAGAAGACGAAATATAATATGACCTGCAATTGATTTAGAACGATTAGAAGATTAATATGAAAACAAATAATATTCATACAAACGAAATCACTACTGAAAAATGATCTAAAACAATTTTATTCTTCGAGTTTGCATATTGTGAAACCGATGCAAGATGTCTTCATTTTCAATACTCATAAAAATCTCTTGCTCCACATCACAAACCAAACTGTCATTGAGAAACTTGTCTCCCATCCTATTGCGTAAATCATTCTTAATCATTTTCATAGCAGAAAACGATCTTTCAACGGTTGCTGAAGCAACAGACAAGACTAAAGCCAACTCAATTAGTCAATAAACTAAAGTAAAAAACTTGTGAGTATTCGTCTTAACCATCTTCTTTGCCAATGTCAGTAAGGCCAGAGAAAGTAGCCCCATCACTTGATCTCATGTAAGAGATATATGTATCAAGTTGTGCTTTAAGCTCAAACTTATCAGAGATAGAAAAATAATCTGAATAGAACTCAGATAGACGGAGTAACTGATTCTGATCAAAATTCAAAAAGGAATCTCTGGGATCAAGGCATGATATGCAAATAAGTAGCTCTGAAGTTGACTCCGTAAAACGATCATCCATTTCTTTGGCTATAAAATCAAGTACCTAGTATTAAATAGAGAAAATAACAGTTAATAATTTGTAATATTACAAATAATTGAGTATTATGTAATAAGTTAAAAAAATTAATTACCTCAAAAAAATGTCTCGACGAAAAAAATGTTAGTAAGTCTTTGGCTGCCCATCCACACTCCTGTATAATCTAGCTTAGCCTGGTAAAGGATCTTGCATATTCGGCACAAAAATATCAATTTTGATACAAAATGCAGTAACAACACCCAATAACTCCTCCCAATAATCATCATCATTTCTGTACTTCTTCAAATCTTCCTTTATTGTCTGAACCATCCGGACAGCAGTGACTATATTTTGAGTCCTTTGTTGTAGGCACATTGACAATGTATTTATTTTTGCCAATATATTTACAATTAATTGAGCAATGAATACAAATTCAAACTGCAACATTTTATCAATCAAACCTCTGCCAATGCCTAGACTATTGACCTCATCAACGTCTTCATATATAGTTTCAAGCACATGTATCACTGCATTCCACATATGCAAAATCCGAGTTATTGTTTTGAAGTGAGAGCCCCAACGAGTGTCACCTGGCCGAGCTAAACTTGTTTTCTAATTCTTGCCCTTTTCTGTAGCAACTTCTCCACTTTCTAGACGTTTTACAAGATCATCATAGTGCTTTTGCAGAAGAGCATCCTTTCTTTTACATGAAGATCCAACAATGTTTACAATCTTAGCAAGGTACTAAAAAAAAACTACACAGGTGAGCATTTTTCTTTGAAGTAGCCACAAGCATTAATTGAAGTTGGTCAGCAAAGAAATGAATATAATATGCGTGCTTATTTTTATCTAAAATTTTTTGTTTCAATCCATTAAGCTAGCCACACATATTAGATGCCCCATCGTAACCTTGACCTCTGATCTGTGAAATTGATAATCCATTTATTGCAAAGAAATCATCAATACTATTTTTCAACATCTGTGCAGAAGTGTCACTCACTTGTACTACTCCAAGAAAACGCTCGACTACTTCTCCATTATCATTAACACATCTCAAACTATAGACAATTGCTCCTTCACGGAGCTATCTCGAGCCTCATCAACCAAAAGAGAAAAAAACTTGTCACCAATCTCATTGACAATAGCTTGTCTCACTTCTGTTGCACAAGCATTAACAATTTCCTTTTGAATTTTAGGAGAAGTCAACTGATTATTTTCCGGAGCTTTCAAGTTCATGACCTTATTTACTTCTTTCGGTTCCTCACAATACCATTTTGTTAATTCAAGAAAATTACCTCGTCGGATTGAATTTATCGACTCATCATTTCCACGGAAAGCCAAATCCTGACTTAATAAAAATCGAATCACTTTTACAACAGCAGTTAGCCGAGCACGGTAGTCAATCTCAGTTTAACTATTTTGTTTCGCTAAAATATATTCCACATTATGTCTTTGATTTTTGAAACCCAATAACTGAATTACAGCACCAGAGTGAGGACTATTTGGAGATCCTTCATGGTTTCTAAATTTTTCTTTAACACGTTTCCAATTTTTAAAACCAACTTCTGTAAACATATCATCACCATGTTTTTTATTTTGACCTTTAGCAAACAAATAACAATAGAAACAAAATACTGCATCTTTATGTACACTGTACTCTAACCAAGTAAAATCTTTAAACCATATCTTTTGAAACGATCTTCTAATTTCACCAAAATCAGTTTGCGGAAATTTATGATCACATGCTTAAGTTGGGCCTTTAGCCACATACCGTCTCCTTAATTCATCTCTAATTTCATAAGGATAACTACCAATTAGTTTATGCAATCCTGGATCACCAATAATTTCACAATCCGAAAAGTCTACCCCTACCCGAGGCTTTTTCCCACGATCTTCATTATTAATATTTCGTTTATTAGATGATTTTTCTTCAACCGGTTTATGACCCTTCTTCCACTTTCCAAAATATTTCTCCATAGTAAAATCCTATATAATATTCAAATATTTTAAATTTACAATTCAACGCATTTCATTTATAACATAATAATTAATTAAAACATAAATTACACAATAATCATATTTTTACCAAAAAAACCCTAGAAATTTTTTCACTACCAAAATAAAAATTTTAGCAGTCAAAGATCTATTTACCAAAATCAAAAATAAAAAATATTTCTACATAGATTAATCTAGAAGACTTACTTTTTTCTTCTTCAAAGTTTGAAGAACAGAGAAGCGAAGCCACCGCCGTTTGCCTGCATGCAGGCTGCCGTCGCCGTCGACACTACTTGCTGTCTTGCGGCGTGCGCCGCCGAGCTCGAACCGAGGAAGGAGGAACGATTGTTTGCGGAGGGCGGAGGAGGGAGAATCGAAGAGAGAGAGAGAGAGAGAGAGAGAGAGAGAGAGAGAGAGAGAGAGAAGAGAGAAACCTGGTTTTTTTTTTTTTTTTGGTTTTTTGCTGCTACAGACGCGGGATGGTTTTCATGTTTTTTTTAATAAATCAGTCCCTAAGTTTTGGAGGGCTAAATTGAAAAACAATTGGGGGACTTGAATGTAAAAACTCTAAATTTTTAAAAAAAAAAAAATTGCCGGGGGACTCGAGCTGTAGTTCCATCCCTGGATGTTTATATCCAAAGTATCAAAATCAGTAGGGAAAGTCTGGCTATTTCCCACCTCCTCTATGCAGAAGATCTCACCATCTATTGTCGAACAAATGATACTAATATTCTCAATGTGAAAAAATGCTTGGATATTTTTTTGTTAGTGGTCTGGCAAAAGTATAGGAGAACTCTCGTGTTTATTATAGCAAAATTTATGAGGATCCTCTTAAGAAAGTTAGCAATTCTATTTTAGGAAATAGGGTCTCTTTATGCAACACTAAATATAAATGGGAAGCTTTTCAAGAGGTTGCGGAGAAATTTCGGCACCGTCTTAGCGGCTAAAAAATGGATAATCTTTCTCAAGCTAGGAGCACGCAAACCTCATTAAATCTGTGACTCAAGTTATATCCCATTGCCTGCTATAAATGCTATCTGCTCCTAATTTCTAATTGCAATAAACTGGATGCTCTTAACATGGATTTCTATTGGGGTTTCAAATAGGATAAAGGCCATCATCCCTTATTTCGAGCATGGGATCAACTTTGCAAACCAAAAGAAGTTGTGGACTAGGCTTTAGAAGACATTGGATATTGATAAAAATTTCATTACCAAGCTGGGCGGGAATCTACTTATGGATGCTTACAAGCCTTGAGCCCAACTCATTAAATAAAAATATTTGAGATGAAGGAGATTATTGGACTTGGACACCAACTTGCACAGCTCTTCATGGGTTTGGAATGGCATTTAGGCCACAAAACCCTTGCTTAAAGAGGGACATTGTCATAAGGTTGGTTCTAGGTCAGGGATCCAGGTTTGTACCGGCTCATGGATACCACTTTACCGATGCCTGCCATTGAAGGTTTTAAGCACAGGGATGGAAATAGGATGGGTCTAACTGGATATCCATCCATCTCCAATCTATCTCAACGCTTTTGACTCCGATTTGATTGAGAACTCGGGTGGAATGGGGATGAATTTTGTATTTAAACTTGAGGATGGGTTGGGGGTGGGAATTAGGTTCTCCCTATCCCCAACCCACCCCATCCTCACCAAATATTTGAGATGAAGGAGATTATTGGACTTGGACACCAGCTTGCACAGCTCTTCATGGGTTTGGAATGGCATTTAGGCCACAAAACCCTTGCTTAAAGAGGGACATTGTCATAAGGTTGGTTCTAGGTCAGGGATCCAGGTTTGTAACGGCTCATGGATACCACTTTACCGATGCCTGCCATTGAAGGTTTTAAGCATAGGGGATGGAAATAGGATGGGTCTAACTAGATATCCATCCATCTCCAATCTATCTCAACGCTTTTGACCCCGATTTGATTGAGAACTCGGGTGAAATGGGGATGAATTTTGTATTTAAACTTGAGGATGGGTTGGGGGTGGGAATTAGGTTCTCCCTATCCCCAACCCACCCCCATCCTCACCCATCTCCATTTTAAATATATATATATATATTTTTTAAATAAAATATTAATTTAAATAGTTAAAAAATAGTTGAAAAAATAAAAAAATACGAAAATAAATCTTATATTCGATCAATCTCTACTTTAGTCTCTAAATATTAAAAATAATATATGTAATCCCCACTTGAATTTTCAATTTTCCAGTGGATTTGGCGGAGATGAGTTAGGAATGAAGCTGAAACACAGAAGGTTGAGTTAGAAATGGAAATGAGTTTTATACCCTAGATCAGGAATGAATTAGAAATGGAAACAAAGTAGAGAGGTGGGGATGGGGCGGCGCCATCCCCCGTTATAATCCCTAGTCACCCTAGTGACATGCTTCTAACGGCATTCCCCTCCTCATGAGCAAGTTCGTCGACGGGGATCTCCAAGTCTGGCAACAAAGTGTCCTGATTGATCTCTTCCCCGCTTCAGTGGCTCGCTCCTTTAGAAGGACCAAAATTCCTCGACAGAAGGAACCAAATGTTTTGGTTTGGGCCCCCTTTCCGGCAGAAGGATTCTCTACCAAATCAGCATATACCCACATCAACATAGCAAGGTTCACAAATCTGAGTGGAATCGACAACAAGATTGAGATGAACTTGTGGAAATCTGATTTACATAACAGACATAATAACCTCATGTGGAAGACATTAATAGATATGTGCTAATTGCAACAAGACTCCGATCTCACCCTAAGCTAGCAAAAAATTGTATATTTTGCGATTTGGAGATTGAGGCGATGGACCATCTCCTCCTTAGATGTCGATGGTCAAGGCAATACGGTTCAAATCTGATTGGCGTCTTCACCTCAAACCATTTCATTGCTGGGATACCAAGCAACGAATATCTACTCTGCTTAGTCCCAAAGCTTATTTCCCTATTAATATAATCTCTGAAATATGGAGTTTCTAAATTTCGTAATCTTTAACCTTTGAATTCACATGGATGAAAAGGAACAATTTTATTCACGGGAGGAGCTTCTGGATTGGTTGGAATAGGGTGAATTGGTGTCTAGGAAAGCAGAGTACTGGGAGCTGCTTGGGGAAGGAGATCCAAGCTAAAATTCATGCTTGATGTGATTTGGTTTACCAGAAAGTAATTGGCTTAAACTTAACTTTGATAGTAGTTTTGATGATTGAGGTATATAACTGTTAGTTCCTGTATCATCATAGAGCAAATGGAGATATCTTGAGTGCTGGGACTCTTAAGGAGAATGTGGCAGATGCTTTCTATGCAGAGGCATCAGTTGCTATTTTTCTTTTATGATTGGTGAAGAGTGGTCATTATTAATTATAGGTTTAAATTTCTTTTTAAAAAAAATCGCTTGAAGTACAGGGCATAGACGTTTGAACGGTTAATTATAACAATTAGAAGCCTCTTAATTATTAATTATGATAATTAAAAATTTCCTAACTTAAAAAACACCTATGAAGTTTGAAATTTACTACATAAAATTCGCCATTTACTAATGGCAGTTATAGACGGAATTATGTATCATCAATAATATACTGACGGATCACCCACAGAATTTCGTATTCCATAGGTAAGTTCAATAGCTCATTGAAAATTTTGGAGGGGAGACTCTCGGCTAAAAGGTGATGTAAGTGTTCTTATCGATGCATATTAAGCACCGCTTATTTTCCATCGGTATGTGTTATTGTTAGCAACGGTTGTTGCGATGGAAGAATCATCGGTAGCTTTTTTAAACAAATATCGACAGCATTGTTGTTGCCCTTCCGTCAGTAAGACTTGCCCTAATTAAAAAAACGGGGATGGGGGACAAAACTTGTCGCCCTCCTCCCCTAAAAAATTTCAATCTCTAAAATTCCCTCCCCTCATCTCGCAAATCAACTATCCCTTCCATGAAATCACCACCCCTCTAGCATGACCTTTTCGGCGTGTCTCCGGCCGCCAGCTGCCTCTCTCTCTCTCTCTCTCTCTCTCTCTCTCTCTCTCTCTCTCTCTCTCTCTCTCTCTCTCTGTTGTCTCTCTATTCTCTCGCTCTCCTTGTTTTCCTCTCCCCTTCTGCCATTACTAGATGCCACTTCTCTCCTCCACCGCTTGAGCTTATTCAGGTGATGGCACCGGCGCCACCTCTCCTCCACCAGCTGCAACAGAGAGGTACTTCTTTTTTTTTTCAAAAAAATCTTATAGTTATAATTTCTGTTACTTATATATTTTTTGTGATGTTCTTAAGGTATTATAGTTAGTTTAATTTAGGGTTTTTTTTTTTTTTTTATAAATTATAGGTTTTAGGGTTTTGATAATTTTTTGAATTATTTTTTTTGATATTTGTTGAATTATATGGTCTAGGTTAATAATAATAATTTTATGGTTTTTATGTTGTTTAATTTGTGATATTTGAAGATTAGAATTTTGGAATATATATTAGGTTGGAAATGGGAATAATTTGTGATATATGAAGAAGTCATTCCATATTTGCTTAGATTACAATATGTGATATGCACATTTCTTTAGTATAGTTTAGAATTTGGGGTATTTATGGTTTTCTCAAATACCTGTTGTTTATTGATTGTTAGTAATAAAGTAAGGGGTTAATTTTATTAAAGTACCTTCACATTTTAGGTGATTTTTAGGAACAAGCAAGCTTGATGATGGTATGTGTGTAAAGATCTTGTTGAAACTCTTGACATCATTAAATGGTTGAAAACTTATTCCTCTACATGTTGACCCTGTTCAGAAAAGAATAATTTTCAACATTCCTCTCGTTTCAAACATTGATTAAGATTGAGAGTAAAAAGAAAAGAAAAACAAATCACTCACAAGACATCAAGTTCTCTCTTAGCTCCAAATATTTCCTGATGAAAATCTCTAAATATATCTCTTTCATAACTAATAATTTTGGAAAAGGAATCCTTACATGGAACTGAACTTTATATCTTGCACCCAGGTGCGCACCCAGGTGTAGAAAGTGGTGTTGTTCAACTAAAACATCAAAAAGTCGAAAAAATGATCCCAATCACAGTAAAAATAAGTTATACATACGCACATGAGAGGTTGCATGAGTTATGTATTAATATTCCATTGGAAATACTATAGAAGTTGATATGAATCCTATTTTGCTTAATTAATTGGATCCAAATTCTTCCCAAGATCACCTCCTCATGAAGTACCTTTGTTGAGGATTTTGTAGCTTCACACTCCAATGGAAAACCTATGAGGAACAAGCCTCATAAACCTAATATTGAGAGGTTTAACTCTTTCCTAGATTGATGGCCAAGCCCTTGAGATAACTATGACCTCAAAACTCCTACCACGCAATATAGAAGACCTTAGAATCAATTGAATCAAGAACAAGAACTCTAGACTCAATCAATGAAAGGAATTAAGACGATCAATTGAACTATATAGATTCATCAACCTAATGAAATTCAATTGCTCACTACCAAGGACATTAACCCTTAGTGAACTAGCTAAGCAAGGGAAGAACCCTAGAGACTAAGAGAGTTTCTCTCTTAAGATTCATTCAACTTCAAACATTAGTTACAATCAATGAATAATGAGGTATTTATAGTCCAAGCATTAACCCCTAGCTAAACAAGTGATTAATGGTTTAAATTATCATAAACCCCTTGATTAAAAGTTGTAAAAATAACTTGAATTACAAAATGCCGCCCAAAATGGCGGCTAGCACTAACCCTCCCGAGACATATCGGCGATGGTAGGGGTAACCCTGTCATTTGTGGTAGGGTAGTTTCTCCTTAACACTTAGCCAATTTCTTCCCCAATTTGTTTCCTTGATTGCTCCTTGATAATTGAAAACATTGTAAACAACTTGGGATGCTTTCCTTGATTTTCAAACTCATCAACTTTGCTCTTCAAAGCTTCTATCATGTAAACAAACATGCCGTTATCTTCAAGAGCTTTGAGTTTCTTCCACCTCACACTAATGGATAGTCCATTCAACATATCCTTAGCTTCTTGGCTTTCCCGACTTATATCAAAAGTTCTATGGAAATAATATGCATGTTCCATGAGTTTTATTATATTTGTTCTTCTTTAATTCCAATGTTTTTCATGAAACATTATATAAAATTCATGTAACATGCATTATATTCCCATGCATAGGAATATAGTATTTTGTTGTGATGAGGCTTCATGGAAAAATAATGCATGTTCCATATTCTTTGTTAGAGATCCATGGTAATAGTATTGTTGTTCCATGATTTATTTTAATGTTCCATGAGAATATAATACATGTTCCATGAGTTTTGTATTGATGTTTCATAAAAATATAAAAATAGTATTGATGTTCCTTGGTTTATGCGTTAATATTCCATAGGAATATAATGTTTTGTTGTGATGATGTTTCATGGAAAAATAATGCATGTTCCATGTTCGTTGTTATAGATCCATGGAAATAGTATTGATTTCTATAGCTTATTTGTTAATGTTTCATGGGAATATAATACATGTTCCATGAGTTTTGTGTTAATGTTTCATGTGTTAATGTTTCATGAAAATAGTATTGATGTTCTATGAGAATATAATATTTTGTTGTGACAATGTTTCATGAAAAAATGATGCATGTTCAATCTTCTTTGTTAGAGATACATGGAAATAGTATTGACGTTCCATAGTTTATATGCTAGTGTTCTATGGAAATATAATGCATGTCCCATGAGTTCTGTATTAAATTTTCATGAAAAGATTATTGATGTTCCATGGGTTATGTGTTAATATTCCATGGGATATAATACATGTTGTATGAGTTATCTACGGGTTTCTATGAGTTTTGTGCTAGGTTTACTTTGTTGTAATAATGTTCCATTTATTATGTGTTAGGGTTCAATCATAGAACTAGTAACATATAACTTTATCACCTACATATACTGAAAAGTAAATATACCACGACTTAATATTTCATAGACAATTACTTATGTAACATGGAACTACAGTTATATTCTCATGGAATATTAGTAACTGAATATGGAACTCCGGTGACATATAACTTTAACAACCAGGAAAAACAATAATTACACAAGAAAAAAACGATTCTTCTTCCTCATCTTCTCTAGTAACAATATTCCCATAGATCCCCATAATTTACCTTACATAATATATTGAATAAGATAAATATGTAAAAATGCAAAGAAATAACTAAAAAGTCACTGTTGTCGATGATACAGAAGAGAACTATTACTGGTCATTGGAATTTGTTGCTGCTATAAAAATTGTTCTTTGAAGAGATGGTGATGATAACAAAGAAGGAACAAAGAAAAGAAGAGGGGAGATGTGGCTGCGTAGAAGAGGAGAGAAACAAAGCGCTTTTGCACAACAAGGCAAGAGATGAGTACATGAACGATTAACCCTGTTAAATGTAAATTAGTGGGATGGTATCGTTTCATCAGACTATGTGCACCTTGTAAGGTGCATCCGGGTGCAACGTGTAACTTACGAAAAAGAATATAATATTTGTCATTAGTTTTTTTCCACAACATATACCACTTTCTTTAAAGTTATCATTAGTGGCATTAAGATGTCACTAATTAGTTATCTATTTGTCCCATTAATGCTCACTAGATTTGTTTGGTTTATACAATATGTGAATAATCTCAAAATGTAAAAGTGAATTGACATTAATATATAAGGGATCTTGCAATTCTTTCAGCTTCAATTGCAAGACAACAAAGAGAGGATGTCACCTTGTGATTATTTGGCTTATACAGTCTAGGAACCCCCCTAATACCACTCTTTGTTTCACCCTTAAAAGAATGAAACGTAAGGAAAAGTACCTTTTCTTTTGTTTAAACATTGTTTATATATCATTAGCTTGAATGCATTGGCTTCTACTGAGATATTGAAGACTTATGGATCTAAGATTTGTTAAAATTTTATGAAACATTGTGACTAACTAGTTGCAAGTATATATGCAATATGATCACTTGTGGTTTTTTCTTGGAAGAAGATAATATGATGATTGTATTGTAATTTTTTAGTTCAACATTTAGTCTCATACTTTGATTTTGAGGTATGAAAATAAAATTTAAAATAGTTTTTGATTATAAATAAGTTTATCACATAAACTTAATAAGATGGATGAATCATAACTTGATGTGTTTCTACTCTTGATTTTGATGCTTCAACAGCCTATTGTTTTTAAGATTTGCAATTTTCTTATAAGAGGAGAATTTTGGGATTTTAGGCTCACTAACTATAGAAAGCTCTGCTAATGCAAAATTTGTGTCTAAGGAGAACTTTGATCTCTCTATAAAGAGATTGATTTCCTTAATATTTAGGACTTTAATCTTGCCTCTTTCGTCCTTTGGTTGTTTTAGTTAGAGTCTTAATTATAAAGTTCTCTAGGGTATGAATTTTCTTGAGGGAATACTTTCCTTGTTGTGACCTAAATCTCTTGAGGTTTCATATGATTTTTTCTATTAATTTAGCCCTTTTTTTCAAGATAATTTAGTTCTTTTTCTACTTGAAGCCCAAACTCAAAGGGGATTTGCAATTTCAAAGGGCTTCTATCTTTTGATCTATGAATTTGTGGGTTCCAAATGATCTATTTTTTAGCCTAGTTTGTGTCGCTATTGATATGTATAGGTACTATTCCTTGTATTGTTCTACGAGATTCTTCTAAGTTAGTATTCATTTGTTATGGAAGCTCTTTGTCCTTCTACTATTTATTGTGCTTGAAATTTAATATGTTGTACGGTGTTTGGAAAAAAAAAACTACTGATAGAACACCTACAAAATTGTCGTTGGTAACGATATTTTTTTAAAATTAAATAATATTACGAATGAAAATCCATCGGTTATATCTAATGATGAAAAGCAATTCCGTCGATAAGTGTCGTCACTAAAAGGTATCCGGGGTCATCTTTATTGGTAATGAATGGCACGAAATATGTTGGCCAAAAAAAAAAAAAAATAGGTCGTCAATAATGTTGTCAGTAACTTATATTATTGACAGTTGAAGCATCGGCAACGTTGGTTACCGACGAAAAATTAACCGATAGCATGAGTTTCATCAATAACCATTAAACATCGACGATATTTTCTATCGGTAAATGATGATTCTTTTGTAGTGATTGTTATCAATTAAGTAATTATACTTTATAGTTTGATAATTTATTTATAGTTTGATTAAACTCTTTTTAATTAGTTATAATATTCTTTTGATTCCTATGACACAATGACTAGTTTTTTTAAAAAAAATTAGACAATTATATTTACCTAGTTTACAATTGATGGATAAGATATTATTAGTTAAATTGTTTTAGAAAAAAAATTTATAATTCACATATAGAGGAGCTCGATAGGCTTGACAATCACATACATGAGTATCTTAGACTATGCCCGACATTCTACTTATGTACTTGTTAGATAATTTAATACAAGATCTCGCTTTAGAGCAAAAAAAAAAGTTTTATAATTATCATTAACAATTCATCAAAACTTTTTTACAAAAATCTATCAATTTTTTTTAAAGAAATAGAGTGTAGAGATATAAATAAGAGAGTGGTACCTTTTTATTTTTTAAGAAGTTTTAAAATTTTTAAAAATTTTAATTTTTAAATTTTTTATCAACTCGAGCAATTTTATTCAAAATATTAGAGAAAGGAAGATAAAGTACATCTGAGTTACAGGAAATTCCTTAAACGCTAGAGTACTAGCCTATTTCAAAGGCATGACCGAGCATGGTTCGTACCTGTCAAACTATATCCTATATTCCGACATTGTAACTTAGCAAACTATGAAAAAACCAAGCACAAAGTCAAACAAGGCCATCCCAACAAAAATATATGCGAATAAGGCTAGAAAAAACAAAGGCAGTAGCCCAACCCATAACCCAAAGGCTAAACAAGTTGTCCAACCCAAAGAGTAAACATTAGGGTTTTAGCAACAACAGCCAACAACATTGCTGCTGCTGTCCCCTATGCGAGTTACCAACAACCAGAAATATCTTGAAATGCCGGTTTAAAAGCACCACACCTCGGTTGTTCGAGTATACAGAAACGACCACTGAATAGCTATTAGTGACAGTCGCAAAGTCGGTGTCAATAGATTTCTCCAGCCATGAATCAGTTGAGCGTAGATACTCTATCCGATGTAAAAAGATCTCCAGTCAGCCAAGTCCATCCACCATCCATCCCAGAATTTCCTCCAATTACCGGTGCCCCAGTAAGAAAACTCTGTGTCCAAACTGCAAAGAGAATCCGAAACCTATCCGACCACTGCTGCTGACAAAATTTCACTTTTATGCAAGCATACCTATTGGTCTAATAAGGGTAGGAAAGTCCCTGAATTGTCAAACTTTTGGAACAGCCAGCCGCTAGTATTAACTATGTCTCTACTGTTTAATTAAATAAATCTTTGGAAAAGATTTTTAAAAGTAAAACAATTAAACTAAAGAAAGCAATTAAAGGTTTTTAAAGAAATTTGGAACGTGTATTTAAATGGTATAATTCCCCTAGAATCGTAAGTTAATTTTATTTAGAAAATCATTGTAATTAATTAATAAAACTTGTTGGTTGGATCTTACTCTAATGTCAGATAAACCCTATATCTAGGTGAAGACCCTCCTATTCAACTTAACCGTTTAGAGAAGAATTCTTTCTAACCCTAACTCGATTATGAACGACTCGTAGATTATATTGATTAATCAATGATCAAGAATCGTAATTAGTATCCCTACTCAATTACCAATTCCTATTATTCAATTTATGCCCCAGATTAACCTTCCTTATTCCAATTCCAATTAACCTTGTGAAATTACCAATTTCTAGAAAATTGATAAACAATCACGACAATTGAGTAACAACCAAACAAGAATTTAAGAATCAAAACAAGAAATTCATATCAAACTTAACCAAGGATTCTAGGGTTCATCCTCATTCAAACACAAAAAAATTAGCCACTAAACATGATTCTAAAATATAAACTTACAGATAAATTCATAAAATAAAATAAGTTTAGAGAGCTTAGGAAAGATAATCTGAAGATCCACGGTCCCAGCGATTGTCCAAGCTAGTCTTCCGCATCGCTTGAAGAAATTCTGAAAATTTACCTGAATTAGGTCTTCTAATATTTTTTACAAAATATGAATAATTGAGTCTAAGACCTAAGCTACTGATATTAATGTATCTAATGGGATATATATAGGAGAAAAATATCAAAATCCTACTCTGAAATTACTCTAAACCCTTATTAGAAAGGTTTAGAATGAAATTACATAAGGGAAATAAAATTAGAGTAAAAAAGGAAAAGTTCTAAAAATTGCATAATCCCTGCCGTGACTTTCCGGATCCGGAAAGCTTCTGGAAAACTTCCTCTTCTTTTGGCTGCAGCTATCTGGAACCGGATAATCATTATCTGGATTTGGATTACATTCTAGCTTCTTTTTTCGGTTTTGTCCGTCCTTCTCTGTTTTCTTCATTTTTAGCTCCAAAGTCCTTCATTTTAGCTCGTTTTCAACATATCTTCATTCTTAAGGCACCTATAATTAATAAGAGAAGAAATGGGATCAATAAGATCATTTTATTAACAATTAAGCACAAAAACTGATAAAAATGACAATGCTTAAAAGGGTAAAAATAAGCATATCAAGGGGTCCAAGAATGAAGTTTAGAAGCTTAAAAGAAGCAAAAGAACAAGAGAAAGCCATAAATTGAAGCAATCGGCACTAGATTTGACATTCCAATTTGAAGTTCTCCAACCCTAGAGTTTCTGCGGCTTGGAGAAGATTAAACCAACCCCGGATTCAGTTTTTGCCAAAAATTTTTTGTTTTCTTCATTTCAGCCACAAAACTTTCCTAGATCATTTCTTTTTGGATTTTCAGCTGTATCTTGTTATTTTAAATGTCATTTTAAGGGGATTTAACCTCCTTTAATTACGATCTAAGTAGCATTAGGGCTTGACATGTATAAATACCACATTATGAGGCTAAATTGGGAACTTTGAACATCTTATGAAAATTCCAGCTTCAGAGCATTTCCCTCTTTTGAAGAAAATCTTATGGTTCTTCTATTTCTTTGAAGGAGATCAATCGATCATGAAAGATAATTCAAGGAATTAACCATCCTTATGTTCTACTTTCAATTTCTTAGGTTCTTGAAAGTTTTTATTCAAGAGTTCTTGAAGGGTTTCTCAAATGTCTCACAAATGGGTCTTTTGATTTCTTCCAATTCAAAGGTTCTTTGTTTGAATTTGTGGTATAATCTTCTACTAAAACCACTTGGATCTCAATTTCAACTTGAACTGGGGTTCAAATTAGAGTTAGAAGAAGAGAATAGAAATGGGTCTCTAACTAGGACTCTCAAGAACAAGCTTGGAAATCCAATTCCACCAATCTCTTGGAGTTAAAGATCTTGAGTTTCCTATCATTTGGTACCAGAGAAAACTCCAATTGAGGTTACTATCCTTTGGTTCTTTAATTTTCAATTTATTCCTTTATTTTTCATCCATTTTCATTGTCTATTTTTTTGTGTTTTTGCCTAAATCTGAAAATTCCAAAAAAAATTCTAATTTCTTGTGTTTGTTGAGTTTTTTGGTGTTGATTGACCTTCTTGTGATTAAATTTATGATTTCATATGGTTTAGTCATTCAATTCTTGTCTCTTGGAAGGATCCTATTGATGTGCACTCCACGTGTTTGATGAGATGCCTCATAGAGTTTTTCTTTGATAAGTTTGCTTAATCTTGTTTCCTTGTGTCATTCTTTTGTTTTCTTGTCTTAGTTACTCTTTCTTGGTGGGTTTTTCTTTCCAATTGTGATCCATTGTGTCTCATTATGCTAGTACTGTTATTCATATTCTTATTTGTGCTAGTATTTTTCTTGTTCTTCCCTGTGTTTTTGTTGAGTCTTTGAGCTTCATTGCCTATCTATAGAAAGTCTATCCTACTTTGATAATCATATCTTGTAGAATTCAATTTATCCATTCTTGTTGAATTCTTCTTTCTTGGATTTTCCCTGTTCTTGATCTCCCTTGTTTGACTTGAGACTCTTGTGTTGGTAGGACCCTTGGTATATCTTGTTGTTTGAGTTGTTGAGGGAGTGCAAACAGAGTAGAAAGAAAATGGTAAGAGAGAGTTGTCAAGACTTGGCATTGATGATAAGACAATCTTTCAACAAAATGAAGTTCTTAGGAAAGATATGATAGAGTTAGGAGAAAAAGTGGATAGATAAAGGAGGGAGATTGCTAAACTTAAGGGTGGGCATATATGGAGAAAACATTAACCCTTGAGTAATGCAAGGAGGGATGAATATTATAGAAGGAGACATGGAAGTAGAGGAGATAGAAGAGAAATGTGGGGTGAGAGGAGTATATGGAAGAATGATAGGAGAGATTAGAGGAAGAGAGCAGAGAAAAGGAGTAGAGGAGATGTGAGTTACATACTTACACACTACCTAAGAAGGGTAATCAAGTTGATGTTGGGGATACCAATAAGGGAAAATTGTTCATGGCTTGGCAAGCTATCTCTAGTTCTTAGTGACATGGGTGAAGAGAATTCTCAACAAAGGGCAAACTTGTTTCTTGTCGCCAAATTCTTGATAAAATTTGTAGTTTGGTGATAGACGGTGGGAGTTGCACTAATTTGGTTACTTCCTACGTGATTGAGAAGTTGGAAATTCGTTACATTAAATATCCAAAACCTTATAAAATAGGCAAATGAATGTGGAGGAATGAAAGTAAACAAGCAAGCTGATTGTCGTTATTTTGTCTAGTATTTTATATGTTAATTTCATCGTTTTTCGGTGATTTTAAGTTATAAAGTATACATTTGAGTCTAATATCTCTCATTCTTGTCTTAGGTGTTTGCCGAAGGGAGTACAACAAAGAGCAAGCAAAAAACGGCTTGAAATGGAGCGAAAATGATAGAAAACGATTCCAAACAGTGACCACAAGAGACCTATGGCCGACGGTAGGCCACCCTACCGCCAGCGGTAGGCACATTGGCAACAAAGGAAGTAACAGAAGGCTACTGCTGATGGTAGGTTTAACGCACAATTAGCAAAGGAAGACAAAGACCTACCGTTGACGGTATGTCCCGATTTCAGCAATTATTTAGGTAATTTTTCGACAGTTTTGAAGACATTAATTGGTTCTATTTTTTTCCAGTTTTTAGACTACACCAATAGGGCTTTAGTAGGCGAATTAGGGTGAATTTCTGTGACAAATTTCCCTCAATTATCACCTCAATTATCTAGGATTTTGATTAGAGAACAAGATTGGAAGGATTGGAAGAGGAATAAAGGATGGAAACAACGAATTCGGTTCGATAGAGCAACTCAAGAGACGAGCTCGGGCACGGTCCAGGATCGAAATTCGGCTTTCAATTCCACTCCTAAGCCTTTCTTTTCCCTCCCTTATAGTTTTTAATTAGTTTAATTTTATTTTTATGCGATGACTTATGAGTAGTTTAATTGTTTGGATTGAGGGTTGAACCCTAATTTGGTATTTATGGAATTGATTGGAATTTGATGAAATTGAATGTTGTCTTTAATTGAATTGTTATTCAATTGTCTGATTCTCTGCAATTTAAGCATCATGAGAATGAATTAATCGCAAGGGTGTTTGAAATTGAAAAAGGAAGAACACCTTAGGGTAATTGATTTGGGGATTGATTGGGTATTGAACTAGAGATAGGTTGATGCACTTTTAGGTCTATTATCACCTGTGTTTATTGCATTCACAAATTGCTAGGGAGAGAAGAGATTTCTCGTCTAAGAGTTATAGTGAATAGAGTGGCTTTCGCCTAGATATAGGAATTGCCCAATTATGAGTGTGAGGATCCAATTCGTAATACAACATCATTTCTTCTATAAATTTCAGTTAATTGAAGTAGTAACCGAAATTGGGGGATCTCGAGGTCCAAACTTCCATTTTATAGAATTCTTTTAATTATTGTTCGATTGGTTTTTGATTTAGTTTTGTTAGTATCTTGTAGTTCATAGTACTTCAACAACATTTTTGAGGCTAAACATTGAAATAGTGGTAGAGTAGTTGAACCTTGTCTATCATCGAGAGAACCGACACTCGGGTTAAACTCATTTCTACGGTCCGCTTGCCTTGCACTGTAGCATTAAGAATACCCGTTTCATTCCACACACATCACAAGTTAAGATTTCTATTCTCTATAGGAAGGTTTGATAATGAGGTAGTGTGTGATCTTGTGCCTATGCATATGACTCATATTGTGTTGGGTAGACCTTTGTTATTTGATAAAAAGATGATGCCTGTTGGATATAAAAATACTTACTCTCTTGTGTGGAATGAGAAGAACACCACCCTTAACCTTTGCCTCCAACCACAACAGATGTGGACTTGAAGATTATAAAAGAAAATATGGCATTGAAGAGAAGGAAAAGAGAGGAAGAAAAGATAAAGGGTAAGTGTGGTGAGGGACAAAAGAGCCCCAAGGGCCATGGTCAGAAAGGGATTAAGAGAAAAATGAGAAAAAAGAGCCCTATGGACTAAAGTGAAAAGAGTGAGGTAAGGAAGAAGAGGAAAAGGAAAAGAAACGAGGTGAGCAAGGTGAAAGTGGAGATGAAGGAGGAATTACTTAAGATTTCTTGTGTAGAGGATGAAGATATAAAGAAAAGGGGTCCTAAAGATGTGGTGATTGAGAGGAGGAGCTTACATTAGATGATAAACTCGGAGTGGAGTTGAAGAGCACCAAAGATGTGCTTTCTTATGAAAATTTTGGAGCGGTGGAGGAGAGCTCTAAAAGGAGATAGTGGAGGAGAGTAAGGAGGAGGCAGGTTGCAAAGAAAGAGGGAGCCATCTTATGTGCAAAAACCTACTTCCACTTTGCCTAACAATTCCATTTGTGTTGGTATGGAAAATTTTGTGCAGAAAATAGAGACCACCGCTAAATTGATTGAAGCTATGCAACGAAAAATCGAAGCCAAACTTTAATGTGATTTGAGGATGAATCAACTTAAAGAAAAGGGGAATGATAAGGCCAAAAGAAGCTCCACTGCAAGATGTCAAATAATGAAGTTTAGAAGTTTAAAAGGAGCAAAAAGAACAATAATTAGCAAGAAAAAAAAGAATGTAGCACCGAATTCTAAAATCAGCGGTGAATCCGTTGCAAAATTGTTTCCCGAGAGTAAACACAGCACCAAACTGGCGCCGAGTTTTCAATCCACGGCTACTTTTGATATATTCTTGTTTTTTTCATTTCAGGCCCAAAACTTTTCCACTTGTTTCTTTTAGAATTTTAAGCTATTTTATTTTATTTTAAGTGTAATTTTAAGGGGTTTTAACTCTCTTTGATTATTAGTCTAAGTAGTAGTAGGGCTTGACATGTATAAATACCCCATTATGGGGCTAAAAATGCTAACTTTTGAACATTTCACTAAAAATCCATCATTTGAGCTTCTTGCTCTTTCTTGAAGAAACCTTTAGGTTCTTCACTTTTCTTTAAGAGGATTGATTCTACATGAAAGTTAAATCAAGAAATTAAGCTCTCTTATATTCTTCTTTCAATTTCGTAAGTTCTTGAATGTTCTTTTTCAAGAGTTCATGAAGTTTCCTCAAACTTCCTACAAGTCGGTCTTGTGAATTTCTTCCAATGCCAAGGTTCATTGTTTGAAGTTGTTATATATTCTTCTACTAAAATTACTTGGGTTTAATTACAACTTGGATTGGGCTTCAATTTAAAGTTAGAAGAAGAGAAGGAAAGTGGATCTCTAGCTAGGGCTTTTTTTCAAGAAAAAGCTTGGGAATTCAAATTCCACTAACCTCTAGGAGTTAAAGATCTTGGGTTTCCTATCTATTGCTGCCCATACCACCCACAAACTAGAGCAAGCACAACACGCTACTGGCTTCACCACATCACCACAATCAACCCATACAAACAAGAACACAGAAGAAAAATCAGCACAAATATAGAAGAAACACATCGAAACCCTAAGAAAAACCACACAAAACATACAAATATACAAAGATCCAACCCTCTATATCGTAAAATCTTGATTCACGACACTATGCTATTTAATTGTCTCCTCACCATCTAGGGAGGGGACGAGGCCGAGCAAGGGCACATCTTGTGAGCGGAGAGTCAGGATTCTCTATTTCTTCTTTTTCTCTTTCTCTACTTTGCAATAGAAAGTTGATGTCACTAGATACTTTTAATTTTTTTCCTTAAAAATCTAAAAAATTTCGCAATTCTTTTCCATATTTATTCTTTCTCTATATCTCAAATTTTATGAATGTTTTTAATATTAAAAAATTTATAATTGTTTTAATTTAAATTTGAGAGGCACTTAATTGTCACAAAATAAAAGTTGAAGTCTTGATGTGAACTCCCTCAATTTTAATTGAAGTCCAATTCTTTCCCAAGATGCTTCTCTCTTCAAGAGGGACTTTGAGGAATTTTATATGAGAAATTGATAAAGAAAATGGGAAACTTGCAAGAATTTAATTGAGGAAAAACATAAACAAAACCTTCCTATCTTGAGGGAGAATCCTGAGGTGCCTCACCTATCCTTCACTCGCAAGGAAAGACCTAATTCTAAGCAACACTAGCTATAGAGCTAACACCCCAAGGAAATATAGGAATTTTGGGAAAGAACAGGAACTCTTGAATGAAGATTTAAGAACTCCTTGTCTTAATTTTACAATTTGGATTAACTCAAGTACAAGAAAGTAAAAGAAAACCATAGAACCCTAGGTTTTTCTCTTAAACATTCATGTATTTTCTTCTATGCCTCAAATGGCTGCAAAAAGGAGTATATATAGGTCCTTACATTATTAATATCCAACCGTAGATATCAATCTAACTTAAATGGAGTAGACGGGCACTTATGCCACTTAATTACAAGTCAAAAGGAGTTAAGAAACCAAAACGAGGGGGCCAAAAAAGGCTTAAAAGCCTTCAATTCTCCAACCAATAGAGACCTACCGTGACAGTATGTCTCTATCCTACCATGGATGGTAGGTCTTGCTCCAATTTTCCTCTGTGTCCAGATCCCTACCACGGGCAGTAGAGGGGACCTACAATTAATGGTAGGTCAAGCTTTAATTTTCCCTCTACATCTAGAACCCTACCACGGACGGCTGTGGTATCGCCCGTAGTAGGTCCTATAATTTCTTCCATCTTGATGTTTGAGGCTTCTAACTCTTCCATAATTGTTTCCTTGGGTTCCTTTAATTGCACCATGGATAATAGAAGTGTTTTGGAGCCTCTAGGATCTTCCACTTGCCTTTCTAACATGTGCCATGCAAGATCTTGAGTCATCTTCTCCAACAAAGCCATATTCCCTTTTTGTTATTTCTCCATCTTACTAGCTATTGCCTTGTGACCAATCCTTGTAAACCACGTCGCTTGTGCATCTCGGGTCATATCATCTGCCCCTCCTTTGAAAGGATTTGTCTTGGAATCCATATCTACATCAAACAAAGATAAGTCAGAAACAGAGCTAAAATTATACTCACAAGGAAGATCGATCTTGTAGACATTATCATTGATCTTTTCAGGAACTTGGAATGTGCCATCGCCTCTAGAATTGAGTTTTCCCTTTTGGAGGTTGGGAAATCATTCTTTCCTTAAATGCACCCACACCCAATCTCTAGGCTCAAAGGTCACCTTCTTGCATCATTTATTCTACTTGGATGCCACTATGTCATTCTTCTTTTCAATATGCTCTCGGACCTTGGCATGAATGGACTTAACAAATTCGGCCTTCCTCTTACCATCCAAACTCAATTGGTGATCAATTGGCAAGGAAATCAAATCTAAAGGAGTTAATAGATTAAAACCATGGACACTTCAAATAGAGAAAAAGTAGTAGTAGAATGACAAGTTCTATTATAAGCAAATTCAATGAATGACAAGCATTCTTCCCACTTAGTTATATGCTTCTTAAGAATAGCTCTAAGAAGTTGCCTATAGTTCTATTGACAACTTTGGTTTGACCATCCATTTGAGGATGACAAGAGATTGAATAAAGTAAGTTAGTTCCAAGTTTCTTCCACAACACTTTCCAAAAATGACTAACATACTTTGTATCAAGGTTTGAAACTATAGTCCTAGGATGCCATGGAACCTTACAATCTCTCTAAAGAACAAGCTAGCAATATGAGATACATCGTCCGTTTTGCTACAAGTAATGAGATGAGACATTTTAGAGAATTGGTCCACCACCACAAATATAGAATCCTTTATGGAAGAAGTCCCTAGGGAGTCCTATGATGAAATCCATTGAAATATCCTCCCAAGGATCATTGGGAATCAAGAAAGGAGTGTGTAAGCCATGAGGTAATGAAGAAGACTTAGAGTGCCTACAACCTAAGTAATTAACCACAGAGATTTCAACATCCCTTTTCATCTTAGGCCAAAAGAAATGCTCATATAAGATAGCATAAGTTTTAGTTATGCTAAAATGCCCCATAAGATCACCCCATGAGCTACTTTAACTAGAAAGGTTCTAATAGAGCCACAAGGAATGCAAAGTTTTCCTTCTCTAAAAAGAAATCTATCTTTCACATAAAAGTTAATGCAAGGGGTAATCAAGCAAGAATCAAACACATCTCTAAATTCATCATCACCAGCATATAATTCTTTTAGAATTTCAAATCCAAGCATGTGAGAATGTAAAGAAGTGAAAAGAGCATACCTCCTCGAAAGAGTATCCGCCACAGCATTCTCCTTTCCCTTTTTGTAGTGGATGACGTAAGGAAATGTCTCTACGAACTCCATCCACCGAGCATGTCTCTTGTTAAGCTTTTTGTCGACCTTTCAAGTACTTCAAGGATTCATGGCCGGTGTGGATAAGAAACTCCTTTGGACACAAGTAATGTTGCCAATGCTTCAATGTTTTCACCGAGGCGTACAATTCCTTATCATAAGTGGCATAGTTCAAGGTAGCCCCTGCCAATTTTTCACTAAACTAGGCTATGGGCTTATTGTCTTGCATCAAAACTCCTCTAATTCCTACCCCCAATGCATCGTACTCAATCTCAAACATATCTTCAAAATTAGGTAAGGTGAGGAATGGAGCATTGCATAAATTCTCTTTCTATATCTTGTATGCCATCTCTTGAGCTTTTCCCCACGCAAACCCATTGGTCTTCTTAATGACTTCGGTGAGGGGACTAGCAATAGAGCTAAAGTCCTTGATAAACCTCCGTTAGAAACTTGCCAACCCATGGAAGCTTCATACTTCGGTGGCATTCTTTGGAGTTAGCCAACCGTTATTGCCTTCACCTTGTCAAGATCTACTTGCAATCCTTTAGAACTAATAACATAGCCAAGAAAAGTTATCTTTTCCAAAAAAAATTCACATTTCCCCAAATTTGCATATAATTGTTCTCTCCTAAGCACACAACAAACTTGTCTAATATGATGCAAATGATCCTTATAGGTCTTGCTATAAGTTAAAATATCATCAAAGTACACAATAACAAATTTTCCAATGAAATCATGCTAGACATGATGCATCAATCTTATAAATGTGCTAGGTACATTAGAGGCCAAAAAGCATGACAAGCCACTTATAAAGACCAAATTTGGTTTCGAAAGCATTTTTCCACTCATCTTCCTCTTTCATTTGAATTTGGTGATAACCCGATTTCAAATCAATTTTAGAGAAAATCATGGAACCATGCGATTCATTAAGTAAATTATCTAGTCTAGGAATGGGATGACCATTCTTAGTAGTGATGTTATTGATAGCCCTACAATGTACACACATACAACAACTACCATCTTTTTTAGGGACTGGAAGTACCAGTACCGCACACGAGCTCTAGAAGTAACAGTACCACAAACGGGCTAAGGCTCTCTTAGATATGCCCCTTAGCAAGTTGCTCATCCGCTTGCCTTTGAATTTCTTTTGTCTCCTCAGGTGAGCTCTTATAAGCAGGACGGTTTGGTTGCACTGCTCCGGCAACAAATTCAACTTGGTGTTCTATGCCTGTCAATGGTAGCAATCCTCTGGGTACCTCCCCTGGGAAGACATCTTTGAATTCCTTGATAACACCTACAATAGCTTGAGACAAAGAATAAGCAATCTCGTTAGAAGACAAATAAGCTCCTTTGTAGATAAGGAGTAGAACCGTTTCTTTAGCATCTATCGCTTCACATATCTTACTCTTTTTTGCAAAGAAACTCATACTAGCCTCCCCTTTTCTCTCGTTTGTTACCACTCCCTTCTTCTTTGCCTCTCTTGATTTTCCTCTCTCTCTTAAGACTCTCCTCTCTTTTCTTTTTCCTCTACTCTTTTGACCTCTTTTATACTCTCCTTTTTCTCCTCTAACTCTTTTTCTCTCATCTTTACTTTATCTTGGTACACTTGAAAAAGAGTGAGAATTTTGAGCGAAATCTTGATCCCATCCTTCTCAAAAGAGTAAGTATTCTTGAACCCATCATGGCAACTTTCCTATCAAAGTGCCATGGCCTTCCAGATGAGAGATGTTCGGCTTGCATAGGAACCACATTACAAAGGATCTCATCCTTGTACTTCCCAATGGAAAAATATACCAACACTTACTTTGTAACCCTCACATCTCCACTATCATTTAACTAACCATTGCAATTGGTAAAGCTTATATACTTGCCACGTTAGTGCAACTCTCACTATCAATGATAACATTGCAAGCCTTATTATCTATATTGCATCTTATGTGGAAAATGTTCTCTCTTTGTTGGCTTGAACCATCTTTAAAATCTTGAGAACTAAAAGTTCTCAAGACCACCAAAACCTCCCCTTCATAGGGTGACTCCTCATCGGATTCTTCATCTTCTTGTTAGCCTTAACCTTCATCCTTGAAAATGACTTCTCTATTAGATCTGGTGATGATCATGACTTTCTTAGGTGGACAATTGTTGGAGTAGTGACCCTATCCTTTGCACTTGAAGCATTGAACATCTCTAGCTCTACTAGATACCACTACCTTACTCTTGTCCTTGGCTTTTTCTTTTCCCTTAGATCCATCCTGGAAAGCTACCTTAGGATCGTTATCTCTCTTTATTGGATTAGGCTTGCAAGTAGTCGTCACCGATTTAGAAAAAGTGAATGGAGTCTTGCAGGGTACCTTGCTCTTCAATTGCTTATCTATCTTCATGGCCTTGTGAACCATTTAATCTAATTCCACACGAGTTTGAAGGTCCAAGGTATGAGCTATGTCCCGGTTCAAACCGCTCATGAATCTAGCCATTGTAGCCTCTCTATCTTCAACAGTATTGGCCCTTATCATATCTACTTTCATCTCCTTATAATAATCTTCCACACGTTTGCTCCCTTGGTTAAGATATGGAGCTTGTTGTAGAGATCTCTATGGTAGTGTGGAGGTATAAACCTCTTTCTCATAAAAGTCTTCAATTCTTCTCAAGTGTCCACCGGTTTCTCCAAGTTTCTCCTCCGATTTTTCATCAAATGATCCAACCAAATGACGTGAATTCAACTACTGCCAACATCATCTTTATGACTTTTGAATAGTTGTGACAATCAAAGACTGGTTCTACCTTCTTTTCCCACTTAAGATAGGCCTCCGAGTCACTTTTACCTTGGAATGAAGAAATCTTCAATTTGACTTTGCCAAATTCCCTCTCTTCATAATAACCCTCTTCATCCCGATCTAACAATCTCTCATATCTTTCTTGACCCCCATAGTACCTTTCTTAATCCCTAGATGTCCTCACAAATTCTCTCTCAAAACCTCTTCCAATCCCCTTTCCATTTCTTCCTCCCCCTCTAGCTCCAAATCTTCCTCCACCTAGAGCTCCTAAAGGTTGGAAGCTCTCTTGGAAATTTTGGGATAGATAATCTCTAACTCCATAATTGGCATGGGGAGAATCATCATCTTCTGTCATAATTCTTCTTAGGGTAAGATTGTCGAGGTCATTGAATCCTCTTCTTTGGCCCAATATTGACTCTTGTCTATCCATCCGTACAGATAGTGCTCCAACATTTCTCTCTATGTTTCCCATTTGTTGTTGAAGGGATCTTGAGGTACCAACAACTTCCAGCATTATTAGATCACTAGTTCCCTCATTGTTGTTTCGACTTTGTCCTTCCTTACGAGACATATAGAATTGGAAAGTAGTAAACACCTATAAAATACAAAATAAGTAATGGAAAACAAGGACCTCGCCTCTCTCTAAGTGTATCGCTCAACCCTCTTGTTTGTCACTCACG
The DNA here is from genome assembly GCA_028651295.1 of Catharanthus roseus. Taxonomy (NCBI): domain Eukaryota; kingdom Viridiplantae; phylum Streptophyta; class Magnoliopsida; order Gentianales; family Apocynaceae; genus Catharanthus; species Catharanthus roseus. The sequence goes on along the minus strand of JAPQWS010000153.1, from coordinate 25,819,773 downwards.
CTCCAAGGCTTTTGTGAAAATGATCTCACTCTCTTGGCTCTTACTATTCCTCACCTTCTAGAGTTGCTTAGTGATTTCTATGACTTCCAAGTTATAAGCGAACCCAAAAGTAGTTCAAGTAAGAAATTTCCATATAGATGATAAGAAAAGGATTAAGAGGAATTTCCTCAAACACCTAGAGTGCTAATATGCACTGTATTGTCTACATTTTTATATGTTATTTTCATTGTTTTACGATTTTTTATATATAAAATGCATATTTTAGACTTATGCCCTCATTCTTGTCTTAGGTGCTTCCCAATGGAGAAAACGATGAAAAGGAACAAAAATGGTCAAAAATAGAGTAAAAAGACGAAAATTAAGCTGACGGCATAAATGAAGACCTACTGCCTGAGGTAGGCCAACCTACCATTAGCAGTAGGTCCTAGAGCAAAAATAAAGAAGAAACAGAAGCCTACTGGCGATGGTAGGCTACCCTATCGTCAGTGATAGGTCTCAACCACAACAAAAAAATAAAAAGAGATAGAACCCTACTGCAGATGGTAGGGCTGGGCCTACTGTATGCAGTAGGTCCCAGTTGTAGCAAATTTAATGCGTTTTTAAGACTTTTTAAGGCAATTTTTCATGGATTATTAGGGAGTTCCATCACTAGGGCTTAGAGAGGTGAATAGGGGTGAGCCTATGTTAGAAAATTCCCCCAAATTTAGCCTCAACTAGGTAGGAAATCGGTAGAAAAACTGTGATTGAGAGTTTAGAGATCAAGAATTGAAGATTGAAAGGCATAACTTCAGGCTTCAATTGGGTGACTCGAGAGACAAGCTTGGGCGATGTTCGAGATTGCGATTTCAGCTTCAACCTTCTCCTAATCTTTTTTTCCCTTTTTTGTTTTTTTATTGAATTTTAATAATTAATTTTAGTTGTAATACAATGTTTAGTGGCTAGGATTTTATGTTTGGATGAAGATTAAACCCTAATTCTTGATTAGCATGATTTTGGATTAATTTACAGAAATTGATGTTTGTTTTCAATTGATTTGTCCTCCAATTGTGTTTTGCTGCAATTTAACTGTCGCAAAGTTAAATTTATCGCAAAAAGGTTCGAATTGAAAAAAGGAAGAACACTCTAGGACAACCACTTAGGGGTTAGTTGGGACAATAGATTAGAGATATGAAATTGTACTTTTAGGTCTTTTAATCACCTATTAATTACTGCACTCATAATTGGTTAGGGAGAGAAGAGATTCTCCTCTAAGGATTAGTAAGTAGGGTAGCTTTCGTCTAGAGATAGGGATTGCTCGATTAGTTGTAATGACCCAACTTGGTAATCCAACATTGTTTCCTATAAGTTTTACCAATTGAATTAGTAACAAGGATTTGGGGGATTTCAACATCCAAACTCTTGCTTTAATTATTTTAAAATTTTGAATTCCTTGCTTTGCCTGTTTTAGTTAATAATTGGTATTTTTAGTAGTTTAGTTTATTTTTCTTCCAAACTAACCATTTTAGGCTAAACATTAGAAGGAATGATTAGTACTTGGGGTTTAACTATTCCTTGAGATTTGACAACTCGGGGATAGCTCGATTATTACAGTGATAGGTCCACTTGCCTGTTTTTCTAGTTCTTAGGTGGAAATCCCCGTTAATTAAAACCTGACATCAAGTGCATAGAGTTCAAAGAACAAATTCAAGAGTAAGAACTAATAATACGTTCAATTCCCCCACAAAGATGAGCAAAGAAATTCGAATTGTTCAAAGAAAAGGTCACAATTCAAATCAAAGAAAATTGGCATTCAATTTCAAAGACATTAAGAGTACTACAAAACAATTTAAGCAAAACAGAGCATGGAAACAAGTTGTACGAATATCAGCATAACTCAGTTTTTTTTTCAACCCAATCATCTCAAATTTGTTGCAAAGATCCACAAACAAGTAAGCTTTCAAAGAGACAATTTTCATGAAATTAGGAGTTCATTTTCTATACTGTTCAAATCAATCTTTTCACACCACTTTTTTCTGTGTGAAATTTTTTTCCAGATTTCTTTACCTTTTCAATTTCTATCAATTGGCTTTTGCATATCTAAAATTTGTCAATAAAACACATAAACATTACCTCATAGAGAGATTAGCTCTGATACCACATGATGTGAACTCTCTCAAGCTTGATTGAACTCTAATTCTTTCTTAAGGTGCTTCTCTCTTCAAGAGGGACTTTGAGGAATTTTATACGAGAAATTGATAAACAAAAGGGGAAAATTGCCAGAATTTAACTAAGAAAAACATAAACAAAGCCTTCCTATCTTGAGGGAGAATCAACAAGGACTATGAGGAGCCTCACCTATCCTCCATTCAAAAGAAAAGACCTAATTCCAACCAACAACAGCTATAAAGCTAGTACCTCAAGGAAATAATAGGAATTTGGGAAAGAGTAAGAACTCTTGAATGAAGATTCAAAAACTCCTTGTCTTTATTTTACAAATTGGATTCACTGAAGTACAAGGAAGTAAAAGAAAACAATAGAACCGTAGGTTTTTCATCTCAAACATTCATGTAATTTCTTCTACGCCTCAAATAGCTGCAAAAAAGAGTATATATAGGTCCTTACATGATTAACATCCAATCCTATATATTAATCTAACTTAAATGGAGTAGATGGGCACTTGGCCACTTAATTACAAGTCAAAGGATTTAAGAAACCAAAATGAAGGGGTAAAAAAGGGCTTAAAAGCCTTCAATTCTCCGACCAGCCTACGGTAGGTCCCGTTCGAGCATGAACGGTAGGTCTTGTTCCAATTTTTCTACATCTATAACCCTACCGTGGACGGTAAGTGGGACTTACCGTTTGCAGTAGGTCACGTTTTAATTTTAACTCTATATCTAGAACCCTACTGCGAATGACAGGGGTAACTCTACTGTTGGCGGTAGGTCCTACGATTTCTTCCATCTTGATGTTTAAGGCTTCTAACTCTTCCACACTCGTTTTTTTAGTTTTTTCAATTGCACCATAGACAATAGAAGTGTTTTGGAGCCTCTAGGATCTTTCTCTTGCCTTTCTAACATGTGCTAAGCAAGATCTTGAATCATCTTCTCATACAAGCCAATTTTCCTTTTAGTTCTTCCTCGATCTTTCTAGCCATTGCACTTGTTACTGGTCCTTTTAACAATTCCACAGTCTCTTGTGCATCCCGGGCCATATGAAGTCTAATTGACACAGACCTTATACTTTAGCCTTTTTTTACTTAACCAATAATTGGACGGTGATGTCGCTTAATGGATGCCACGTGGTCCATGGATGAGGGCAAGGGCCGGGTCCAAAATATACTTTTCCCTTAATTAATTCTCTCTTCTTCCCACAAAGAAGGTCTCACTACTTTTCTTCTTCTATCCTAAATTACAGCCTCATTTACTTTTATGAGTATTAGTTAATTTCTTAACTTCCTTTCATACCTCTCATTATTCTATATCTTAATTACTAAAAATCTACATGATAAGTGCATAATTGTCTATATTTTCTATATGTTAATTTAATCATTTTTGGTGTTTTTAATATGTAAAAGTAAATATTTTAGCTAAATACCTCTTATTTTTGTCTTAGGTACCCTCCGAAAGTAGAAACGATGAAAAGGAAAAAAAATGGACAACAACGGAGCGAAAACGATGAAAATGAAAGCCATCAGCAAAGAGACAACACCTACCGCAGATGGCAGGGTAACCTACCATCGACGGTAGGCCTCACCCTACTGTCGTCGGTAGGTACGCTGGCAAGGGCGGTTTCAATCCTCTTCCAACTCGGTTTTCTTGATTTCTCCTCCAACTCTAGCTTGGATTTCTTGTATTTTTACCTCTATATACAGGGCTTTTATGCAGCTATTGTCGGAGACAAGTTGTAGACATAATTAGATAGATAGATTAGTTTAGATTATGAGTAGATTAATTGGTTAGATTAGTTAAACACTCTTTAAATTTCCAGCTTTTATATTTTCTTTAGTTATAGAATTTAAAGATTTCTACAAGATTTATTTTCTTGGATTAAAGAATTGAAGGTTTCAATTCAAGATTTTGATCTTCGACTTGGTGACTCGAGAGAAGATCTTAGAAGACGTTCGGGATTCAACTGCGGCTTTAAGAGTTAATCCTAACTTTCTTTTCCTTTTCTTGTTATTGAATTTTGTGTTAATTTACAGTTTTATTAATATGAATAGAGAATAGTTTTCTTGTTTGGTTTAGGGTTTACCCTAATTCTTGATGATGAAGTTCTTGGTTTGATTTCTTGATTTTGATGTTTGTTTTGATTTAAGTTGTTTTCCAATTGTGTTTGTTTGTTAATTTCATTGTCACGAGATTAGATTATTCGCAAGGTTTTTTGGAATTGAAAAAGGAAGAATAATCTAGGGCAACCAATTGGGGGTTAGTTGGGCAATTGACTAGAGATACGATTTTGCACTTTTAGGTCTTTTAAATAACCTAATTTTACTGCACTCATAACTTGTTAGAAAGAAAAGAGATTTTCCTCTAAGGGTTAGAGCGTAGGGTGGCTTTCGTCCTAGAGATAGGGATTACTCAATTTTTTAGTGATGACGCAACTTAATTAATTCAAACATTGTTTTCATTAAAGTCCTTTCCAATTGAGCTAGTAACAAGGATTAGGGGGATTCCACCAAATCAAACTCTTGTTTTTATTAATCTTTTAAGAATTGGTGTTTTTATTGATTTGCTTTTTTTGTTTTTTAAGTTTTTCTCAATGACCACCTTTTCATTTGACCGAACATTAGAAGCACGATTAGTACTTGAACCTTCTTCCATCCTTGAGAGATTCGACACTCAGGTTGAAACTCATCTCTACCTTGTTAGGTCCGCTTATCTTTCATCGTAGTAATTAGGATCACATCCCCTTTTATTGCTTTGATTTTACACACATCACTACAGTTTGCAATAAATATTAATAAAACACACAACATTCTAATAACGTTATGCATGTATTTGTAATTTAAGACAAAAAGTCAAATTTATTTAATATTAAAGAATGGTACAAAAGAGAATTCAAAACAAAATTCATTAGTCTAATTAATTTTTTTAATCTGTGTGTCAATTGAAATGAGACCATCTTTGTAGAACAAAAGGAGTAAATCTTAGTTATAACTGCAACTAAAGTTTAGTTTTAATAATTTCGCATTTGAGTTCCGTGTAAAAGAAATTATCTATCAAGGAAAAAGTATAACTCAATGAGTCAATGTGATAAATTTATATAGAATTTTAAAATGTAAATGGCTAATTATTTATTTAATATTTTTGGTACTAATAGATAGACTAGTTATTTAGGATAAGTATCATATTTAGCTCCTAACAAATTTTCATCCTTCATTATTTTTTTACAATTTAAAGTCCTCGACAAATTTTTTATGGTTATTTATGATTCTTTTGTTGAGATTCCGTCACATTTAACCACGGAATATTAATGATTTAAATCATTCCAATACAAACTTTTAGGAGTAAAAAAAGAAGAACAAAAGTATTAAAAAATGGGAAAAGAAGTTTATTTTCCTCGCCACTCCAACGACTTGTCACCGTCTTCAACCTCCGTTGGTTAGCAAAAACATTGTATGAAGTCCCCGAAAGGGACACTGGCTACCGTTTGAGAAACTTCTTGATTGACCTTCTGATAGTTGTTATTTTGTCTAGTAAATTATATGTTAGTTTCATTGTATTTCGATGTTTTTAAGGTATAAAATATACATTTAAGTCTAATATCTCCCATTTTTGTCTTAGGTGCTTGCCGAAGGAAAATACAACGAAGAAAGGACGAAAACGGCTTAAAACGGAGCAAAAACAATGCCAAATGGTGACCATAGAAAGGACCTAGCACCAGAGGTAAGCTACCCTACAGCCGATTGTAGGCATATTGGCAACAAACCAAAATGAAGATAAAGACCTACCGCTGACAGTAGGTTCAAGGCACAAACTGGAGAGGAAGACAGAGACCTACTGCTGACGGTAGGTCCCAATGTACAGCCGACGGTAGGTCCCAATTTCAGCAACACTTAAGAAATTTTTAGACAGATTTTTGGGGGGTCATCATAATTTATTCTTTTGCCAGTTTTTAGACTTACGCCATTAGGGCTTAGGAGGGTGATTTGGGGCAATTTTATGTGACAAATTCCCCCAATTCTCACCTCCATTAGTTAGGAATTGATTAGAGAGAGGGAATTGAAGGTTTACATGAAGATTCAAGGATCGAAGAGGCAAAATTGGGCATCGTTCGAGCAACTCCCGAGACGAGCTTGGATGCGTTTCGGATCATAATTTGACTTCAACAATCAGTCCTAAGCCTTTCTTTCCTTTTCTCTTATAGATTATACCTGTTTAATTTTAGTTTTACATTATGATTAGTGAGTAATTTTATTGTTTGGAATAAGGGGTTGAACCCTAATTTTGGTTTCTATGAAATTGATGTGATTTTCTGAAATTGAATATTGTGAATGGTTGAACTGTTCTTAAATTGGTTAGTTTGTTGCAACTTAAGTTTCGTGAACTTAGATTATTCGTAAGAGTTTTTGTAATTGAAAAAGGAATAACACCCAAGGGCAATCAATTTGGGGATTAATTGGGGCATTAGACTTGAGATAGAATGATGCACTCTTAGGTCCATTTATCACCTGCGTTTTTATGGCATTCATAACTTGTTGGAGAGAAAAGAGATTCTCATCTAAGGGTTATTGAATAGGGCGGCTTTCACCTAGAGATAAGGATTGCCCAGTGGAGAGTGTGATGACCCAATTCGTTAATCTAACATCGATTTCTATTAAAATCAATCAATCAAAGTAGTACCAAGACTAGGGTGATCCCAAGATCCAAACTTCTACTTTTTAGATTACTTTTGATAATTGTTTATCAGGCTTTGATTATAGCTTTTGTTAGCATCTCTTCTAGCTTTTAACCTCTTCAACGACAGTTTTTAGGCTAGATATTGAATAAACGGTAGAGTTGTTGATCCTTGGCTAGTTCTTTGAGAAATACAACACTTGGTTTGAACTCATTTCTGTGGTGTTAGGTCCACTTACCTTTCATTATAGTGTTTAGGACTCCCCCTTTCACTTTTTAAACATTAAGTTTTTGGCGCCATTGCTGGGGCACGCGATTGTTTAATGAAATACCATTGTTTGGTGCTTTAGTCAATTTTCTTTTCGTTTTATTTTTCGTACTATTATTGCACTTGGGTGTTTATGTATGGATATTGTGTATTCGACTTATTACTTCTTGAACCTGTGTTAATTGCTCAACCTATTTTTGTTTCAGGGTTTGGAGAGTAAGACACAGATGCTAATATACCATGGAATACATATTTGCGATAATATTAGAACAAGGATTGGGAACATGGCAGGTACACCTTAATATCTGCATTATCAGCTGGCCATGTTCTAAGAAAATTGGCAGGGGTACGATACGTATTTTGACCAATACAGTTCGGATTCAAGAACCCAATCGAACATTCCTTGGGGGGATCTTACTCGATATTCAGCGTACAATTATACTCCACTGGTTTAACCATCATCCCCACGATCGAATTTGGAAGATCTTGTTTCGAAGTATATCAATTCGGTAAATACTAGAATGAAGAGCATTGAAGAATCCAGAGAAGCTAAACAACTTCCATCCACAACATAGAGAATCAAATCAAGCTATTGGTAAAGATGATCGTTGAAAGATCGTTTAGTAGTATACCTAATAATACGGTCACCTTGCGGGATGTAGAAGAACAAGAGATGACATTCCTATATTTGTGGATGAAGAGGAGACAACTACTCGAGCACCAGAGGAGTCCACTTTCCTCGGGGAAGAGGAGGCTCAATAAGAAATAATGGAAAGGAGGCAGGATAATCTCCCAACATTTGAAGAAGCTCCTTAGATTATGATGTAGTGGACGAAAGCAAAAGAGATGAATACTCGCCAGAGAATAAGAGTGAGTTTGAGGAAGGAGAGCAAGAAGAGGGAAAATCATGAGGAGCATAAAGAAGAGCTACAAGAAATAGAGATAGACACTGCCGAAAAGGATGAGGGAGTGAATTTTCTTATTAGTGAAACTAACTCGTTTCTTGTCTATGATTCTTTATGTATATAGGCATTATGGATGCAACCTAAGGAGAATAATGGGGAGCAAAGGCGTATCATGAAGTTCGAAGGCGATTGCGAGAGAATTAACAGGAGACAATCCTTATGCTATGGACAATCGAAAATGAGTTTTTATCCAAACTTTGCCTTCGTTAACCTCTTGTTTTCTTTTAAAGAATTTAAATTATTCGTAATTTGTAACATTTTTCCCTAGCTCGATCTTCAATTTTTTATTTCTCTTCTTATATAGGGTTTCAAATTCTTTCATTTTCATTACAAAGAGGTAGTAAAAGGACATCACTTTGAGCTATACTTTGGAAAGGATGTGGGAAACCTTCAGAAATATTCCCACATTCTCCAAAACGGTTAAGAGAAACATTTCTTGACATGTTATTGAATGTAAAATGTATCATTCTATGACCTCCTTCTTTCTAATTTATTTATGTTTTTGTTGTTGTTTCAAGGTATTGTGGGAGAGATGATTGCTTGCCATGACCTCTTTTAAGTGCAAAATGAGTAAATGGGGTTCACAAGCATGAAACGGGGCTCAAACATCCAGAAAAAACAAGAAAATCGGCATCCCGGCAGAGACCTACTACAGATGGCAGGTCCAACCTACTGCCAGTGATAGGTAAAGGGCACTTCTCGGATAGACGGTAGGGTCACAAACATGCAACAAGTTAGTTTTTTTCAAAAAGAAATGGGTCGGGTTGACTCGATTGAGCATCAATTCCAGCTTTGGTTTAAATTTTTCTGCAATTTTTCTCTTTCACTCTTGCAAAAATCCCTAAGTTTAATTTTTTCCTCTTTCCCTCTCTCTAACTCCTGTTCCTCCACCCCTCTGCATTCTCTTGGTTTTTTTCCCTCCTTCAACTCTGACAACTTTTACATTTTCTGGCAAACTCCGGCGGTGCAATTTCTTCTTCTCCTCTTGGTTTGTATCCCTCACTATTTTCTTCTTTTCTTCTTCTTTTTCTTCCCTTCTTCTTATTCTCTTACTTCTTCTTTTAACCTTCCTACTTCTTCCATTAATCTCCTTTTCCATTCTAAACAAATTCAACACCAAAACCTTTTCCTTCTTCCACCCTTTCTTCAAAAGGCTCAAATTTTCCATTCAATTCTTTTTCTCCATCAACCATTTTCTCTACTTTCTATTTCTTCTAGTCTATTATAATTCCGTTCTTTTTGGTTAATTTTGTTACTTACTGACTTTTTGTGTGTTTTACTTTCGCTTTCTAACAAAAATTTTATAGGAAAAAAAGTGCAAGATTTTTTCGACGAGCTATCCGATGGAAGTCTGACCAACCTCCGTTGACTGCAACACGTCATCCGAGGCAAAGAAATAGCACCGATTCCATTCGCGATGATGGGTTGTTTGTTCAAACATCCCTAGGCTATTCCTAAACTCTTTTGCCTCTTATTGGTTTTAATGTTATTTTTGGCATTTAAGCTCCATTTGGTGTGATTTTGTGTTTGAGTTTGTTCTGTTGACTTAAGTTTTGACTATTTTGTTTGTTTGTTTAACACTTTCACCCATATGGGACTTACAATGCACATTGCACCCATGAACTACTTTAAATTAACATATATCGCTTTGTGCAATTTTTGGTGCTATTGGTTTCTTCCAAATTGGAAGATTGTGTTGTTTTCCGTTTCCTCTCCTTTTTTAGCTTCATTTTTCCTTTTTCACTCTATTCCCTATGGCATCCAAGAAATCAGTTGCTTCATCCTTAAAATCTAAATGGGCTCGTGTTGAAGGACCCTCGCCCGACCCCAACACTCAAGATGTTTTACCTTTTTCGAAGCGCCTTTCTATGGCTGCCTGTAAATAGGTCACCGATAGAGTCACTCAAGATTATTGTTGAAAAATCGTTCGATGAGTAAGTCATTGAACATTTTAAACTGGAATAACTTTTTGGAGGGTTGGGCTGGGTTCCTCTTCTTGACATTTCTGGCAACTATTACCCCGACCTTGTTTGAGAATTTTATGCTAACATGACCCACAAAATAGACAAGGATCTCCAAACAATTATTTCTATTGTTAAAGGGGCTAGGATCATTCTAGATAGGGAACGTCTCGCATCCATTCTTGGGATTCGGGACGAGAAGAACTCGGTCACCATAGATTCCAATAAGAATCTATTGATGAGGACCTCGATTAGAGTTTTGACGTGAGTTGTCTGCATTTTGCTATATGGCAACGTCTGATGGATTGCCATCGTATACTCCATGGGGTGACTTTCGTATCCTTCTTCATCGTGCCCTCTCTTACTTGTTAGGCACACCCTAGTGTAGAAGGGGTGAGGACAAAGTGATGTCCATATTATTGATATGTCATGCTTGACAAAATCCATAATAAGTGCCCTTTCTTCGTTATTTCCCTAATGATACAGATGATGCGCAACACAGGTTGTGATACTACTGAAAAACATGTGTATCGTTACCCTACTATTCTTTCTAAGGTTTTTTCTACTTGCAATGTTAATTTTGCTGGGGAAAGGAAATTGTCCACATGGTCCTTGCAGATTATCACATTCACTACATTTAACAATTGGGGCTATTCCTGGGGATGAAAAGAAGAAAGTTTGGATCCTTCGGGCGAGGAGGATAGGCTGTGGAGGCGTAACTTTTTCAATTTTCGTTATATTAATAAAACCATTCAGACAGGAATAGGGGCTTCCTCCTTGCAACCTGATGACGAGGATAGTGAGGACAATGAGTCATATCACCCCTCCGGTGAGGATGTACCCTCTACTGCCCCCATGGTGGCCTTTCAGAACGACATACGGACTGTCTTCGAGCAGGTCTGTGTCACTCAGGACATTCATGGGGCGAGTTGGCCCATCAGAGGGCATCCATTGATCGGCAAGAGGTGATGCTAGCCCGTCTGTGCAGCAAATTCATGCCCAATCAGGGCACTAGTGGTGGCGGCGGAGCGGACTTCAGTTCGCTATAGGGAGTTTTCCATTCTCTTCTTTCCTTTTATTTCCTTTATTTTATTTCTTTTCTTATTTCTTTTGTTGTATTACATTTTGTGTTTTCTATTCCCATTGCTTATTGTTTGATGTGTTTCTTTGTTTTATTTTTATTTTTATATGGGGATGGCTTCCCTTATGATTTACTACTTTATATCTGCGGGAGCACTTCCCATGTATGTGTTTATTTGTTTTCCTGTTAGTTTGGCCCCCACATTGAGGATAATGTGGTTTTAAGTGTGTGTGTGTGTGTATGTAGAGGGAGGGGGTAATTCCGTCTATGTACTCTTATTTTGTGTTATTTTAATTTTCCTAATGAAAAACCCAAAAAAATCAAATAAATTTTTTGTTATTAAAATTTTTTTCTTAGCCTTCTTTTCTTTTTTATTTAAGAAACCCAAAAAGATTTTTCTTTTTGCCACTTTGGGTAGAATGCTTGATCGCGATACTGTTAGGATTCTTCGAAAGGGCATAGTACTTGGTCGTTTTGAGCACAACAATTGCATAATGATCTTACATGTCCGATGGTTTTCAAGCACCTGTGAGTGTCATTAGTAATGGAAACCTAGGAAATCTAGGAAATTAGCTTCGTGAGAATCCTTCGAAATTCATGCCAGCATTCTTGTGTCTTTGTTTCTTTGAAGTAAAGAGTCTTAGTTGAGTTAAACTCGGAAATGATGGTCTCAAGCCTTCATTGTACCATTTGAGTTTTTAATTTGCCTATCCTTAGATGAAATTAACCCCTACCTCCCTTATTTGTGCCTTCATGCCAAAAGGTTTTGCTCTCTTCTATTCTTTGTGCTTTTAAAACTCACTATTTTAAGCCTCATTTCGTGGAGCCAATGTGAGAATAATGCTTTTGCTGTCTTGAGTGAGAGTAAAAGATAAGTGTGGGGGTGAAGGAGTGAAGAAAAAGAAAGTGATGTAAAGAGGGGGGAGGGGTAATTTGGGCATTTCATTGTTGATACAAATGCCTTATGAAAAAAAGAGAGAGAAAAGTTTATTTGATTTGTCTCTGAAAAAAAAAAAAAAGTAGTACTTACATTTTTGTACATAGTGTGTCATGAAAATAAAGACACTATTTTCTCTCATGTTAAGAGATGAAAAATGTGAACATGTTGGGTGAGGTATGCAAAAGAAACGAAGTAAGATAGTCAAGGGGGAGTGAGAAGAGCGAAAGGCGGCTAGAAAGTTATTCTCTAATAGTATTAAAATCTTTTCTTTCGGTTGCGTTAGCTCTGTCTCGTTTGTTCTTGTCTCCATTTACCTTCATTTGGTAACTTATTTATGTCTCGAGCCTGACATTACAAGCTAAAAAGTCCTACCTAATCTGGGAATGACTTAGAGTAAGACTGAGAATGAATAAGAACTAGAAGAGTATGAGTTTGATGTGCATCGTCATTTGAAGGATTTCACTTTGTTGATTACTTAGCATTCCTTTGTTCCTATGGAAAGCAACAAGAACAACACACACAACACCATTGGCATGTAATGTTTATTTGTGAGTGCGGTGGACTGAGTGTATCTTGTGCTCGTTCTTTCGTTTTATCTTGATGGTTGAGTAGTTAAGTGTTCTATTGAAGTGGCATCATTTTAGTTTTACTTTCTCTTCATTTAGCTTTGTGTTTTATTTTTTGGTATTGATGGTGTAATATCTTTGGTCTTCCCATGTGTTTAATTGCTCAAGGCTAGTCTTTCATTTTCCGAGAATTTTCTATCTTTGCAAAGATCTTCAAATCCATTCGTTCTATCCATTTAGTTTTGTTGCTTGAGGGCAAACAATAGATAAGTGTAGGGGTATTTGATAATTGTTATTTTATCTAGTATTTTATATGTTAGTTTCATTGTTTTTCGATGTTTTTAAGGTATGAAATATACATTTAAGTCTAATATCTCCCATTTTTGTCTTAGGTGCTAGCCGAAGGAAAATACAACGATGAAAGGATAAAAACGGCTTAAAACGGATTGAAAATGATGCCAAATGGTGACCACGAAAAGGACCTACTACTGGAGGTAGGCTACCCTACCACCGACAGTAGGTACATTGGCAACAAAAAAAATTAATACAGAGACCCATCGCTGACGGTAGATTCAAGGCACAAAACTGGAGAGGAAGACAGAGACCTACCACTGACGGTAGGTCCCGACCTATTGCCCACGGTAGGTCCCAATTTCAGCAACATTTGAGCAATTTTTAGATAGATTTTTGGGGGGTCATCATTGTTCATTCTTTTGCCAGTTTTTAGATTTACGTCATTTTGGCTTAGAAGGGTGATTTGGGGCAATTTTATGTGACAAATTTCCCCCAATTTTCACATTTATTAGTTAGGAATTGATTAGAGTGCAGGAATTGAAGGTTTACACGAAGATTCAAGGATCAAAGAGGCGAAATTGAGCATCATTGGGGCAACTCGAGAGACGAACTCGGGCGTACTTTGGGATTGCAATGGACATAAAAAATCATTCACAAGCCTTTCTTTCCTTTTCTCTTATAGATTATAGTTGTTTCATTTCAGTTTTACGTTATGATTAGTGAGTAATTTTATTTTTTGGATTAAGGGTTAAACCCTAATTTTAGTTTCTATGAAATTGATGTGATTTTCTGAAATTGAATGTTGTGAATGGTTGAATTGTTCTTCAATTGGTTAATTTCTTGCAATTTAAATTTTGCCGAACTTAAATTATTCGTAAGGTTGTTTGGAATTGAAAAAGGAAGAACATCCAAGGGCAATCAATTTGGGGACTAATTGGGGCATTAGACTAGAGATAGAATGATGCATTCTTAGGTTCGTTTCTCACCTGCGTTTTTATGGCATTTATAACTTGTTAGGGAGAAAAGAGATTCTCATCTCATGGTTATTGAATAGGGAGGCTTTCACCTAGAGATAGGGATAGCTGGACGGAGAGTGTGATGACCCAATTCGTTAATCTAACATCGATTTCTGTGAAAAAATTAATCAATTGAAGTACCAAGACTAGGGGGATCCCGAAATCCAAACTTTTGTTTTACAGATTTCTTTTGATAATTGTGCATCAGTCTTTGATTATAGCTTTTGTTAGCATCTCTTCTAGTTTTTAACCTATTCAACAACAAATTTTAGGCTAGACATTGTATAAACGGTAGAGTAGTTGAATCTTGGCCCATTTCTCGAGAGATATGACACTCGGGTTGAACTCACATTTACAGTGTTAGGTCCACTTGCCTCTCATTGTAGTTTTTAGAAACCCCTGTTTCACTATTTAAATATCACCTTCCTCTTTCTCCTATCCCAAAATTTGAAGTATGAAGCAGTTGATTTGTCCTAAAAGGTTAATTTTCTCATTCTGCACATTTTTTCCTTTGTATTTTTCTTATAGTGATTATTGGAATATCTCAATTTTTAATTTCTGGATTTAAACAAAAGAAGCCATTAGAGATTGAAAAAAGTTGATGATGAAGAAAATCAAGAAACTAATGCACTAACTCTCTTCTGTCCTTTTAGTGCAACTGGGCAAAAAATCAAACTCACTCTCGGCCCATAAACTGAACCACACGCGTGCATAGACCCCCTCATCCTCACAATCGACCCAGGGGGAGAATTCCACCTAAAGAACTTTCCGCCATTCTCCCTTGCCAGCAAACTAAACTCGCTCTCTCTTCAGCTTAATTAGTTGTCATTTCCTAACCACCATTAAAATTCCCAAAAATCTAACCTTGTCTGTCAACTGCTGATAAGATTGAGTGAGGCGCACTTTCCAATTGATGAAACGATGGAGTTCGATCTTTAAGGTTAAACTATGTTCAGACATTTTTTTAGAATAATGTTTGTTTTTGTGCCTCTCTTTTTCAATCCCCTATTTTGGATAACTTTTGAACATCAATGGACTGTGGAAACCGGAATCTTCCTTCATTTAATATTTTGTTTTTCCACACTGTTTTTCCTATTTCTTTAGTTTTGCTTTTTTTCAATTTTTACTCTTCTAGAAAAAAGTTCCATTCTTGATTAATTTTAGGCAAAAGAAAAGGTTCCTGTGTGGAAATCATATAGTTGGTAGGACCTATTAGAGGCTTTTTTTTTTTTTTTTTAATACTACCTCCGTTTCATAATACAAGGTTAAATTGTCATAGTAGGAATGCCTAGTTTTAAAGTTTGGGAATGTCTAGTTTTTAAGATTATGAATGCCTAGTTTTGAAATTTGGGAATGCCTAGTTTTAGAGCTAAAAACGCCTAGTTTTTAAGCTAGGAATGCCTAGTTTTATAACTGAGAATGCCTAGTTCTAGAACTAGGCATTTCTACTTTTAAAACTTACGAATATCTATTTTTTACACTAAGAATGCCGACTTTCAAAGCTAGGAATGCCTAGATTTAGAACTAAGGATGCCTAACTTTTAAGATTAGGAATACCTAGTTTTGAAATTTAAGAATGCCTAGTTTTACAACTACAACATTAAAGGTAGAGAAAGTCTACTATGTTATTGATAACATTGAAAATGCAGCCCCAGTCTGCTCTTTGCTGTAGATTTTTTTTCTTTTTGTTGATCATATAGGGCAATAGCAGACTATCTTATAGTAATTCTAAAAGCCAGCTTTCCCTTTCTCATAATCTTGAATTCAATTTCATCACTTTCTATACATTTTTTTCTCCACTGGAAAAAAAGTACGGTGTAGATGTAACTCTTTATTGCTCTTTCTTACAAATTTTCCCCAAAATTTCTAGAAATCAATTGATTCCTGGTATTCCTAAATCCCTTTATGGAGATGATGAGATCGTGATCGCTGAATTCTTGGTGCTAAATTTAAACGGCACTTATTTTTGGAACTATTCAAGTCCCACCTTTTTGTTGGTTGATGCTGTTGAAACTAGCCACTTGATGCCGGAGAAATATCATGAAGAAGAAGAAGCACGTCGAAAGGGTAAGTTTTAAGTTCTAATTGTGATTTTTTATGAAAATAAATTTTAAATTTGATCTAAACGACGTAGTTTCACTAATCGGGTATACCTAGCTAGGAGTACCCAGGTCCATAGTATAATTTGCCCCTTAATTATGAACATATTATGTTTGTCCTAGAGTTAATATACTTGTTTAGCATATCCCTAGTAAGTTTCCTAATTGCTTTAGATATCTTGTACAATATGTTGTAAAACATATATGTATAATTGTTTTGGCCGAGAAAAGAAAGAAGCTTAAGAAATAATATTCTTCTCAAATAGTACGAAACATAGTAGATTTGTCGGTTGTTGTTCGAACAGCAAAAGTGACTGCTTCAATAAGAGAATTCATATTTCGAGCAACAATCCAACGTCGCTCATCTTTGATCACCATAGCATAAACATTACTGATTGTAGGAAGAGGATCCATGTTAAGGATTTGTGGTATGATCCTCCTTACCCTTTCTTGAGGATCACTGCTCCCAAGACCCAACTGTCTTGTAGAGGCTTTTTTGATGCTTGGTTTAGAGAATACGAAGAACAAGTAACAAATTCCAGGTAAAAATAACTAAGAAAGAAACAGATAGACCTTCTTATATTTGGGGGAAAATTAACAAGTGTTACGAAAGCATTACCTATTCTGCACATACTCAAGAAGTGTTAATATATGCCCTATACCAATTGACTTGTATTCATGATTTATGAAGCATGTATTTTGAATTGTATTTTATGCTTTTGGTCATCAAGTATGTGACTTGATAGTAAAACCCTTATTGCTAATAAAATACTATTCTTGTTTGTCCCTAGTTTTATTACATTTTGTATTATTAAACTAGTATGAAGTTGATTGATGATCAAGTTTTACTGATCATGAATATGAGATATAAAATCAATTCATAAATACATATTGAGAATATTGTATTGGACAATGACCTAGAGTGAAAAAGAAATATTGCATGGGTTTAAGTCATAAGCATTTCTTCTCAGTTTTATATTTGGTATCCTTTGACCTAATGTTTCTAATGCTTCTTGCATGGGGAGAAAATATGTTTTGACATAGTCAAACATTACTTTCAATTAGGTGATTATTATGACTATTGGTTGGGCTATTTTATTGTCGTGGCTTAAATATTGGAGATAGTGAAAGGGATTTGTCCCTTTCTTCTTAGACAGAGATATCCATGGGCCCCTTGATAAGGAAGAATGGAAAATACGCATGGCCATGCTCAAATAAGTATTAGTAAGGTGTTATTAATGTTATTTGTCGGGACAGTCTACCTGGTGATCAAGTAAATGGTTAATTAAGTTTTATAAGGATGACTCGGTCCATGCCTTATACTTAATTAGGATATCGTGTGACAAAAGGGCTAAATTTTAAAACTGATGCTAGGTTATTATTGCTTTTACTGAACTTAGGTAAGAATAATGTCTTGCTAGAGGCCACTTATGTTTTGTGAATAAATGTCTAGGACATTTTTCATTCACTACCAATATTAAGTGAACCTATAGGGTCACACACACAGATGATCTTGTGAGCAAAATGTCCACGTTTAATGAATCTATATCGTGTCCAGATTCGTTGAACGTATACAAAAGGAGAATCAGATTCCATATTGTATTTTCTGATAAGTTAATAAGTAACTAATTTTATTTATCAAATAAATGAAATTAATTACTTAATATTATTCATCTAGCCGTTGGATGATTACTGGAATAAACGGACGAGATTAAATTATCATTAGATGACAATTAGAGTTCTAATATTGACAGCTATGAAAGGTTATGTTAACTTTTTCTCGGCAGCCATCTTCATCTGATTAAAAACAAAACCCTAAACCCTAGAAAAGCGATAATAGTATCTAGCCTCCCTCTCTTAAAAAATTCCACGTATTACCAGATAGTCAAGATTAGTTTTGAACAGGTTTTAGAACACAGAAAGGGCTAGCATCCCGATCGCTTGCAGAGGAGTTCATCGCGTGGATACCAGCATAGGGCGAAGCGTAAACAGCAGCGCCTCCACACCGAACATTAAAAAACATTAAGGTAATTTCTATCCAATAGGTTTTTCTAGTATGTGCCGATGTTGTTGGTGGATTTTCGTAGTTTTATTTTTATTTTTATTTTTTTGCCTACGGATTTCAATAAGAAGTACCTAATTATCCAAGCAATACCAACTACAGAAGTTGGCACTTCAAGGAAGAAATAGGATTTGAAAATTAGACTAGCACCCTTGAATTGATGATTCAAGAAATTACTTGTCTTGAGTTATAAAATGGAAACTCTCAATTATACAAGGAAGATAAAGAAACCAAGAACCCTAGTTCTTCTCTCTATATATTTCTTCTATATCCAAAAACTTGGCCAAAATAGCCACAATAAGGGTATATGTAGTGTGCTACACAATTAACTTCAAACCCTAATCATTAAACTAGCTTAAAAGAGTTGAAGAGTTCTTTGACTACTTAAGTATAAGTCAAAAGATGTTTACAACCAAATTGAAGAGTCAAGAAAGTTAAAAACTTCCTAAATATCCCACCAGTCGAGACCTACCGGCGATGTTAGGTCTCATCCTACTGTGCATGGTAGGCTAGACATCTCATTCTCCTCTTATCCAGAGCCCTACTGGCGGCAGTAGGTTGAGTGAATTTTTCTCCTCCACGGCCAGATCCCTACCGTGGATGGTAGGGTGTAACTACCAACTATGGTATGGTCCATAAATTCTTCCTCCTTTGATTTTGAAGCTACAAAATCTCCCAAACTTGCTTCTTTGGATTCCTCCACTTGCACCTCAAATAATAAGAAGGTTTTGAATCCTCTAAAGTCTTCTGCTTGTTCCTCTAGAACATGCCAAGTAAAGTTCTAGATTATCTTCTCAAATATCGCTACCATCCCTTTGTGTTCTTCTTCATTCCTCTTAGCCATTTTTATTGTGACCGACCCTTGGTGGAACAAGCCTATCGTCTCTTGTGCATCCCAGTTCATACCATTTGCCCCCTCCTTTGAAAGGATTTGTCCTCAAATCTGCATCTACAACAAAGAGAGATAAGTCAAAAACATTGAATGTAGCGCTAGCATATACTCATCGGAAAGATCAATCTTGTATGTATTGTCGTTGATCTTTTCAAGGACTTGAAATGGTCCATCACCTCTAGCGTCAAGCTTGCCCTTACAGAGATTGGGAAATCGTTCTTTTCTTAAATATACCCAAACTAAATCTTCGGGTTCAAAGGACACCTTCTTGCGTCCTTGATTCTTCCTAGAATCTACCATTTCATTCTTCTTTTCAATGTGTTCACGAACCTTGGCATGAATAGATCTAATGAATTCGACCTTTCTTTTACCATCCAAACTCAGTTGAGGACCAATTGGTAATGCAACAAATCTAAAGGGGTTAGTGGACTAAAGCCAAAGACAACTTCAAATGGAGAAAATATAGTAGTAGAATGACAAGCCCTATTATACGCAAATTCGATGAATGACAAACATTCTTCCCACTTGCTAATATGCTTTTTAAGGATAGCCCTTTGAAGTTGGTCTATAGTCTTATTAACTACATCTGTTTCACCATCTGTTTGTGGATGGCAAGAAGTGGAGTAAAGTAAGTTAGTGCCTAGTTTCTTCCATAACACTTTCCAAAAAAATAACTAACAAACTTGGAATCTCAGTTCAAAACTATAGTTCTAGGCATGCCAAGCGATCTCATAACTTCTCTAAAGAATAAACTAGCAATATGAGATGCATCATCCGTTTTTCGACAATCAATAAAATGTGACATTTTTGAAAAACGATCCACAATGACAAAGATGGAATCCCAAAATGAAATCCAAGGAAACATCCTCCCAGGGTACATTGGCAACTAGCATAGGAGTGTACAAACCATAAGTTAAAGAAGACGATTTTGCATGCTCACAATCGAAACAGTTACCCACAAAATTTTCAACATCTCTTTTCATTTTAGGCCAAAAGAAATGCTAATGCAAAATTTCATAGGTTTTGGCTATGAAAAAATGCCCCATAAGACTACCCCCATGAGCTTCCTTAACGAGCAAATGCCAAATGGATCCACTAGGAATGCAAAGTTTCCCTCTCTAGACAAAAAACCATCCTTCACATAAAACTTATCCTGAGTAATCAAGCATACATCAAAGATACTTCCAAAATCAACATCACTAGCATATAAATCTTTTAACATTTCAAACCCAAGCAAATGCGACTGTAAAGAAGTGAAAAGTGTATACCTATGTGAGAGTGCATCTGCCACGATATTCTCCTTTCTTTTCTTGTGGTGGATGATGTAGGGAAACGTCTCAATGAATTCCATCCACCGAGCATGCCTCTTGTTGAGCCTTCATTGACCCTTCAAGTATTTTAAGGACTCATGATCTGTGTGGATGACAAACTCCTTCGGCCACAAATAATGTTGCCAATGCTTCAAAGTCGTACCAAGGCGTACAATTCTTTGATATGTGTCATAGTTCAACGTAACTCTTGACAAATTTTCACTAAAGTAGGCAATGGGTCTCTTATCTTGCATTAGAACCCCTCCAATTTCTACTCCCTATGCATTGCACTCGATCCCAAACATCTTGTCAAAGTTGGGTAAGGTGAGGAGTGGAGTGTTGTATAATTTTTTCTTCAAAGCCTTTAAAGCTAACTCTTGAGCTTCTCCATAGTTAAACACATTGGTCTTCTTAATGACCTCAGTGAGAGGACTAGCAATAGTGCTAAAGTCCTTGATACACTTCCGGTAGAAACTAGCCAACCCATAGAAACTTCTAACTTCGGCGACACTCTTGGGCGTTGGCCGATCCTCAATCCTCTTCACCTTGTCAAGATCCACTTCTAATCCTTCGAAACTAACAACATAGCCAAGAAAGGTTATCTTTTCACAGCAAAATTAACATTTTGCCACATTGGCATATAATAGTTCCTTCCTAAGCACAAAATAAACTTGTCTAATGTGATGCAAATAATCCTCATATGTTTTGTTATAGATTAAAATGTGATCAAAATACACAACAACAAATTTCCTAATAAATTCATACAAGACATGACGCATCAATCTCATAGACCTGTTATGTGCATTGGTAAGACCAAATGGCATAACAAGCCACTCATAAAAGACTAGATTTAGTTTTAAAAGTGGTTTTCCATGTATCTCCTTCTTTCATTCAGATTTAATGATAACCTGATTTCAAATAAATTTTAGAGAAGATCATGGAACCATACAATTCATCTAGCAAATCATCAAGCCTAGGAATGGGATGACGATATTTAACGGTTATGTTGTTAATATCCCTACAATCAACAAACATACACCAATTATTATCCTTTTTGGGGACTAGGAGTACCAGTAACACACATGGGCTAACACTCTCTTGGATGTGGCCCTTGGCAAGGAGCTCCTCAACTTGTTATTGAAGTTCCTTAGTCTCTTCAGGTGAGCTCCTATATGCGGGTTGGTTTGGCAACATGGCTCCGGTAACAAAATCAATTTGATGCTCTATGCTCTTAAGGGTGGCTATCCTGGGCATCTCCTATGAGAAAACATCTTTAAACTCCTTGATGACACCTACAATAACTTAAGACAAAGAGTAAACGATTTCATTATTAGAAGACACATAAGCTTCTTTGTACATAAGGAGTAAGACAGTTTTTTTGGCCTCTATCGCCTCATAAATCTCACTCTCCTTAATAAAAAAACTCAACCTAGTCTCTCCTTTTCCCTCATTTATTACCATTCCAATTTTCTTTGTTTTCGCTTGATTTTTCTCGCTCTCTTCAGACTCATCTCTCTTTTTTTTCCTCTACTTTCTTTCCCTCTTTTATGTTCTTCTTTTTATTCTTCAACTCCTTTTCTCTCACTTTCACTTGATTTTAGTACACTGGAAATGGGCTGAGGGGTTTGAGACGTATCTTAACCCCATCATTTTCAAAGGAATAGGTGTTCTTGTATCCATCATGGATAGCTTTTCTATCGAATTTCCATAGTCTTCCAAATAAAAGATGGCCAGCTTGTATAGGAAACCGATATGGTCTAGGGTATTTGATGTTTGGTAAACTCAATTTTTCCACCAAATATGTGCTTGCTACACTGGTGCAACTTCCACTATCAATGTAACGTTGCAAGCCTTGTTGTCAATATTACACCTCGTATGAAAAATATTCTCTCTTTGTTCGCTTGAGCCATCTTCAAAAGTTTTAGAGCTAAGAGCCCTCAAGATAACTAAGACCTCCCCCTTCTATGGAGACTCCTCATCTGATTCTTCATTTTCTTGTTCACCTTCGACCTCATCTTCAGATATGACATCCCCATCTTGCCTAATGATCATGACCTTCTTTGTTGGGCACTTACTAGTATAGTGTCCATATCCCTTGCACTTGAAACATTGAACAACTAGCTCTACTAGGTGCCCTCTCCACCTTGGTCTTATCCTTGTTCTCTTCTTTCCGTTTAGAACCTTCCTTGAATGCTACTTTAGGTGTGTCATCCTTTCTCAAAGGAGTAGATTCGTATGTTGAGGCCACCGGTTTAGAATTAGTAAAAGGAGTTTTGAGGATGCCTTGCTCTTCAATTGTTTCTCTATCTTTATGGCCTTATGAACCATCTTTTCCAATTCTACATAGGCTTGAAGCTCCAAATTGTGGGCTATATCCTAGTTCAATCTGCTCATGAACCTTGCCATTGTAGCCTCCCTATCTTCAACGATATTGTCCCTTATAATGGCTACGTCCATCTCCTTATAGTAATCTTCTACACTTTTGCTACCTCGCCGGAGGTTTCGAAGCTCATTGTAAGGGTCCCTATGGTAATATGGGTGAATAAATCTTTTCCTCATCAAAATTCTCAATTTTTCCCATGACTCCACCAGCCTCTCTAAGTTCCTCCTTCGATTAGTTACCAATTGATCCCACCATATGATAGCATGGTTGTAAATTACCACCGCTAACCTCATCTTTGTAAGATCCGAGTAGTTGTGACAATCAAAGATAAGCTCTACCTTCTTCTCCCATTCAAGGTATGCTTCCAAATCACTTTTTCTTTGGAAGGGAGGGATTTTTAATTTAATCCTCCCAAATTCTTTTTCCTTATAGTAGCCCTCTTCATCCCTTTCTAGTTCCCAATCATATCTATCTTGGGCACCATACTATCTTTCTTGTTCTCTTCGCATTCTCATAAACTCCCTTTCAAGTCCTCTTCCTATGCCCCTTCTATTTCTTCCTCCTCTAGTCCTAAACCTTCCTCCGTCTTGGGTTCCCAAAGGTTGGAAACTCTCTTGGAAATTTTGGGATAGGTTATCCCTAACTCCAAAGTTGGCATAAGGAGAACTATGTTCATCTCTCATTCTTCGTCTCGGGGTAAGGTTATCAAGATTATGGAATCCCTTCTTTGGCCTAACTCGATTTTTGTCTATCCATTTGGACGGACAATGCTCCAACATTCCTTTCAATGTTAACCATTTTTTGTTACAAGGACCTCAAAGTTCCAACAACCTCTAGCATAAGGGGATCACTAGGTCCCTCATTATTGTTTCGGTTTTGATCTTCTTCACGAGATATCTTTAGAATTGATAGAACAAAAGGTACCTACAAAAAAAGAAACAAGTAAAAGAAAACAAGGACCTTGCCGCTCCCTAAGTGTTTCGCTTAAGGAAATTACTCTCAACCCTCGTGTTTACTCTCACTCTCTACGACTTTTATATCAATGTGCTCACCCTCTTGCCTTTTACTTTTCCTCACCCACTAGAGTTACTTAGCAATTTCTAAAATTTCCAAGTTATAAGAAAATCCCCAACAAAAATCACTCAAGTAATAAGAAAAAAAGAATTCAAATAGAACTTCTACCGAACATGCAAAATGAGTAGAATGTCAAAGAGAAATTCAAGAGTATGAGTAAACGAATGAGTCTAATTTGCACCAAAAGATCAGAAAAACACTTATCAATATATCCAAAGACGTTGCAAATTCAAAACTAAGACAATTGGCTCACAAAATCAAAGATATGTTTATTACAAAAAATTCAATTCCAGAAAAATAGAGTATGAAAACAAGTTATAGTAATTTCAACATAACTCATTCATTTCTCAACCAAATAGGTCCAAATTCGTTGCAAAACCTCCACAATTTAGTAAGCTTCAAACAAGACTAATTTCATGCAATTCGGAGTTCATTTGACATACTTTTCAATTCAATATTTACTCATAACTTTTTCTGGGCGAAAATTTTCCAAATTACTATGCCTTTTTCAAATACTATCAATTGGCTTTTTCTTTAATCAAAATTCAACAAATAAGTACATAAACTTCACCTCAAAGAGAGTTTTGCTCTGATAACATATGGTATATCCTCCTTAGCGTTTCTTGAGGGCTTCTTCCCAAGACCCAACTCTCTTCTAGAGGGCTTCTTTGATGCTTAGTTTGGAGAATATGAAGAACAAGGAACAAATTGTAGGTAAAAATAACCAAGAAGTAAACAAATAGACCTTCTTACATTTGAGGAAGAATCAACAAGGCTTAAGGAATCATTACTTATTCTCGACACACTCAAGAAGGACCTAATTTTCTAAGCAACACCAACTATAGAAGTTGGCACCTCAAGAAAGAAATAGGATTTGGAAATTGGACTAGGGCCCTTGAATTGATGATTCAAGAAATTCCTTGCCTTGAATTATACAATGGAAACTCTCACTTATACAAGGAAGATAAAGAAAACCAAAAACCTTAATTCTTCTCTCTATATATTTCTTCAATATCTAAAAACTTGGCCAAAATGGCTGCAACAAGGGTATATATATTGGGCTACACAATTAACTTCAAACCCTAGCCATTAAACCATTTTAAAGGAGTTGAAGAGTGCTTAGACCACTTAAGTATAAGTCAAAAGATATTTACAACTAAATTAAAGAGTCAAGGAAGTTAAAAACTTCGTAAATATCCCACTAGCTGAGACCTACCGGCGAAAATAAGTCTCGTCCTACCATGTCCGGTAGGTTAGACATCTCATTCTCCTTTTATCCAGAGCCCTACCGGTAACGGTATGGTGGACCTACCGTCGGCGGTAGGTTGAGCGAATTTTCTCCTCCACGCCAGATCCCTACTGTGGACGGTAGGGTGTACCCTATCAGCTGCAGTTGGGTTCATAAATTCTTCCTCCCTTGATTTTGAAGCAACAAAACATCCCAAGCTTGCTTATCTGGATTCCTCTACTTGCACCTTAGATAATAAGAAGGTTTTGAATCCTCTAAAAAGTTTTTTCCTTGTTGCTCTAGCACATGCCTAGTGATATGATGGAGCATCTTCTCAAATATCGCTGCCATCCCTGTGTTGTTTTATTTCTTCCACTTAGCTATTGCTCTTGTGACCAGTCCTTGGAACAAGTCCACCGTCCCTTGTGCATCTCGGGTCATACTGATGTTAGTGTGTTAAAAATTGAATCGTCCAGTCAGAGCATAAATTGATGAGCTTTTCCTCATTATTATGTCGTTTGGTGTATGTTATATGCGAACAAGAATGTCCCCCACAACAACAATCTGCTACTATTTGATAGTTAGTAAGTTTATCCCACAAATGTTTCATTTTTCCATATATGAATAAGTTGTCATCATTCTGTCGACGGTTTGCAATTGTCGCTTTTAACTCCTGAACACACGGTCCATTGCGAGCAAACATCTCGACCTTAGCTCGTCTCAGAGATCTTTTGCATGATCCACATAAGAAACTTGTGAAGCTAGATAGGAATCAAAGGTGTTGAAAATCCATGAAAGAATTAGGCATCATTTGATTTTTAGGAAAGTAAAGTGATATTAGGAATCTAATTCCCAGAAAAATAAATCCTGGTAATATGATTTCTCACACATTACATTCACATGTTTGAAAGTTTCAAAATAATATTACAAGAAAAGTAATGTGAAGTTTGTTATTTCTTTTGTTTGACATGATAAAAATTAAATTATAATTTTCAAAAAATATATTTAAATATCTCATATTCTGCTGTACATGTTACTTTTAAAAAATATATTAGAATTATAAATCATATAAATATAAGGTTTTAAATATATATTTGCATATTATGCAATTTAATTTGATACCCTTCCAAATACAATAATAAATTATCTTTTACAAAATTCCATATACACGTGTGTATGAGAGAGAGAGAGAGAGAGAGAGAGAGAGAGAGAGAGAGAGAGAGAGGGTATTATTAATAAAGGAATTAATGATCAAACATATTAGTTTTTGAGAAAAATTAAACATATTATTTTATATTTTTTTGTCTATATTAGTTTGTATGGAGTTGAGAAAAAAATATTTAAAGAGGTAAGAGGGATAAATAAGTGAATAAGAAAATCATGAATAAATAATTGATAAACATGTACTTTATTTATTTAGAATAATATTTTATTGACTTTTTAATCGGAATCCTTGGAAAGGCATCACTATACCATCTCCAACAAGGGATTCTCTTTTCAAGATTATGCACTTATTTTCCCAGATCCTAGGAATTAGGTTCCTTTCCCATAAAATAAATACTAATCCTAACATAAATATTAACCCAAACATAGGAATTTCAAAACTAGGAAAGTGAATACTTTCCTTAACAAACTTTCTTGGTCAATCAAATGAGGCCTTAAAGTATTCATAGTCGGCAAATCCTGTAATTTGACAGACCCTTCCTCAGGACGCTTCTTAGATATGTTAATGAAGCATTTCTTCCATTCAGAAAAGACTTTTCCCATTGTTCATAGTTTTCCTACTGAAGTTTTATGTTTGTGAGTAAAAGATTCATGGTATCGCTGGACATCAGTGTATAAAGATTCAAATCACTAATAAGATAAACATAAGGATTTTTCTAAGTTGTTGGTGTTGCTGTAGCTCTAATACCATGATAAGAAAATACGGTCAATCAGAGAATTAAGTAGCAAAGCTTGCCTTGTCTGTATTGTATTAGAAATATATATATATATATACAAGGATTTGATACTAAGCTAATAACTACATATCCCAACAATGAAGGAGAAAATATCTCTACAACTATGCAAGTATATCTCTACAATTATACAAAACGATATTATCAATTAGAGGATTTCATGTATATCGAATCTGGGTACGTGACTCGGCAACATCCCTAGGAAGCTTCTCAAAATAATAACAAATTAAGTACCTCAAAGTTTCCATCAAGATAAACGATTTAAATAAAACTCCAAATCACAACCTTCACCATTTTATAACTCTTCTTCGACTCATACCTTAAAGTTATTTGCAAAATATGGAAAGATGTGAGTTACACTAACCTAAAAAGAAATACAAACTGTTTGAGAATGAGTATGCTAGTACTTTTATATACAAAACATTTTAATACACTTAAAAGTGTTGATACATCTACGGGATGCTACTTAAGAAATAAAAATTTACATATACTTTTTTAGAATTTTTTGGAAGAATAAAGTACTGAGTTATAAAGAAATATAACTTTTGAGAAGAAAAACATATACATTATAATTATATGGTTTCTTGAATCAAATAAAATAAATAGCCAACTATCGAAATAATTTCAATAATGTAAACTTGTAAGGTTTGAAGAGAGAAAACAAACGTAATTAACTTTTGCAAACCTTGCACTTCATTCAGAAATTATTAATCAGATCAGAAATTTTTCCAAAACAATTCGGTCCAACATCGTTTTAAAAACTTTTCATTGGCCGAGAAATAAGTGAAGATTCATGGATATTTTAATCAACAAAAAGAATGCTCTTTACTAAAAAATACACAAGTATGTTTCATAAAGCCGTCTTCATTCATAGAAAGAAAGGAAAAAAAAAACATTTTTTTTCTTCAACCGAAAACTAAATACATGAACTCCGTTTTAAAATTATTTTAGGCCCTCCATTTTAGTAGTGAAGTTACCAGAAAAATTAAGTGGAAAGTAACAAAACCCAAATTTCCCTTAAAAACTAATTCAATCCCATTAGCTCATATGCATTTTGAAGATTTTCCCAAATAAAACAGGGAAACATGCACGGACTAAAAATGTTACATTACCACTTTAGTCAAATAGCCATTGAACTCCAAAACGTTCAAAATTCAATTGAATTGTAAGTTCTCAAGAAATAACAAAAATAGTATTTTGATAGTTTAAAACAAACCTTAACTATTTTCAGTTTAAAGAGCCCAAATTCTCTTACTTCATACTATTTTTTTGTTTTGAAAACATCCTAAAAATACGTTAAAAATTCATGAAATATTCTCATCCTTTATGAATAATTAAACTTCACATAAAATTATCTCAAATAAAATTATGGGTAGCACCCAAAGGTCTTTGACACATATAACACATAAAATAAATGAAAGGTCACAAATAGTTATACCTTCACAAGATTTACCCAGACAAACGGATACTCAAATGCACACGACTTAATGGTACCCGCTATCGATTTCTAATTAGGAAAGAGCCAAATAAATACAAGGTATAATATCTCTAATCGAGCCACATATACAGATAATAGGTATAACATCCATAGTCGGGCCACATACATATAGATATTAGGTATAACATCCTAATTGGGCCACAACTTGGGACATGTAAAAAACACTTTAAACACTACACAGACACAATTTTTGGATATCTCAAAAATCACAGTTTTTTAGAAACACTTTAAACTCAAATTTTATACACACAACTTTACAGACACAAAGCTCCGCACATATAAAAAAATTACAATTTAAAAATAATCAAAACATGCTGAATCCATTTTATATTAAAATCATTCATATAACTTGCACAATGCAAAATATACTAAAATTAGCAACTTTGCAAAAGAACAAATGGTTATACAAGAGAAGAAAGTTTATATCTCTGACCTAAAATGCTACAAAACTCAAAATATCTGAAAAAGGTTTGATTCACACCCCTAAAACAAAGATAATACCATCTTAAACACAAAAGTATCACCAAAAGTTCATGCCAAATTGAACCTAGGTTCTAATCTTACTCCGAAATTGATATTCTAATAAATCAAAAGTAAAACTAAAGTCTTTGATCATCAAAATATAATAATCTTACCTCATATCGTCGCTTCTTAGAGAATCAATTCCTAAGTTGTGAAAAGGTTCTGTTGCTCCTCTCTCTATGTCTGTTCTTTGAGTTCTGAACAATGGTTTCAAAAAGAACAGAAACACTACACCAATGGTACTTTTCCTCAATATCTAAAATTACAAATCAAGGTTTTTAGGATTAATTATCTTAATCACTAAGTTCTCTGAGCTGGGTTATTGGCATGGAGTATATGAGTGTATGTATAACAACCTTAGTTAGGGGATCTCCAAAAATCTTAGATAATCTCAATATAGATTTTGTGCTCAAATTCAAAGAACAAAAAAATTGTGCTATTTGTTGAGAATCCCACATGGCTAGTGTTTAAAAAATAATTACTCATTATAAAGACATTGCCAGTCCTCCCCTCTTGAGGTACCTTTTGGGGTGAGTTAGGCTCAAGCCCAAATTCTAACATAGTATCAGAGCCAATTGTGGGACTGCCCGAGTTGGGTCACCTGCACAGATGTCCAGTCTTGCAAACTTCACGCTCCAGGTGTCCATTACTGGGCGTGAGGGGGTGTGTTGAGAATCCCACATGGCTAGTATTTGAAAATTAATTACTCCTTATAAAGATTTGGGCAATCCTCTCCTCTTGAGGTATCTTTTGGGGTGAGTTAGGCCCAAGTCCAAATTCTAACACTATTTTTCTTCGAATTTGTCATCCACGTTGTTGACGTGATGCACCACAAACTAGAATAAAACTGCAAAATGTAAAAATAAAAGAAAATTTCTATACCTTTTGAGAAATTAGTGGAATAAATGTTTTGCCTTTGAAGAAATTTTGGAGTCATCTGAAGATGAATTTAAGCGGCGCCCACTGCCGAGGAAGAATTCCAAGCACAACAAAGCGGTAGCTCAGAGGAGGAAAAGGGAGGATTGTGGCTAACGGGAGAGGGGAGAAAGTTGGAGGTACATTGGTGTAGAGGAGGTATGAATCATTCAAGATATTTCATTGATTCAACCGTTATCATTCCTTGTATCTTGTGTAATTACAAGAAATTCCTTCTTTTTATAGGAAAGGAAAGAGTAGGTGGACTTCCATTTGGCTTTCACCTACCTATTCAACTTTCTATTTCCTATTTTAGTTAAAATTTATGGCAGAAATGGGAAGGTTTTTTTTTGTGGTTTGAGGTTTTGTTTTGGAGAGTAAATTCGACCAAGCCAGTGGCTCAGAGATGGTGGTCACTTGAAGAAGACAACCTTTTATTTTCTAGGGTTTTTTTTCTTTTTAATTTTATTTCTATATATTTTTACCCTCGTATATTTTAATGATTTTAGAATTGAATGACTTTGATCATAGTTAATAATCAGTTAAGTTTGACAAATTTTGAAATAAAGGGGCTCCTTTGACCGTTGAGAGTAGGTAACCCCTTCCCTGTCTTTGCATTCTATCCCATTGTATCACATTCTGTGAGATTTGAAAATCACTATCAATACCTCGGTGTAGGTTTGAGATAATCCTTTGTTCCATAGCCCTGGGGATATTTACAACTAGCCAATTAAGAACTACTAGTACTAGCACTGCATCTTTGATGCAATCATTGATTCTCCCGAGAGGTCACAATTGCCACAAGATATTAATGATGAGGAAGGCTTTTTTGTTATGCTACTAATACTTGTACTTTCTCTGCTATTCTACCCAAGCCTGGCTGAGGAAGATTTATGGAGCGTGAAACAAAAAAATACGCTGACGGGGCCGGGGCATACTATGTGTAATAATTCCACCATATAAATAGATAAAAAAAGAAAAGCCATTCCAAAGGCCCACCCCAAGTTCCATAGCTTTTGGTCGCTATTCCTAGTATTCTAACCCTAGAGGGAAAGGTACTTCCCCTTTGGGCCGATTGTGGGCAAGGAGGGATTCGAATCCCCGACACCGTGGTTCGTAGCCACGTGCTCTAATCCTGTGAGCTACATGCCCCACCTCGTCTCCAGAGAATCTGTTCCCGAGAGTACCCTAAAAAAGGACTCTTGTCTTTCCCCAGCCATTTCCGTTTCGTGTTAAGAAGATATGAAGCCTCATTTATCTCTATAAGAAGTGCGTTACGAGGTGTGAAGTGGGAGAGAAGGGATGTCGTACTTGGGGTTTTGAATAAGACGAACTTTTGATTTTTTATTTTTTCATTTTCATATTGAAAAAGCAATAAGAATGAGAGGGTTAAGCTTTTTATCATCCTAGCATCGAGCTATTTTTCTGCAGGACCTCCCTTTCAGTATCGTCACCGCAGTAGAGTTTAACTACCAAGTTTGGGATGGATTGGTGTGGTTCCTCTACGCCTAGGACACTAGAATATCTAACCATGAACGAAGAAAGACATAAGAGAAAAGCATGTTGGCTAGTGATTATGAGGCCCCACCAATTCTTGAATGGAGGGGACACCAAAAACTCTGCCCTTCCATCAGAAGGGCAGAGCTTTTGGCTTTTTCATGTTGTCAAACAGTTAAACAATGAAAATAGATGGCGAGTGCTTGATCGAATTGATCAGGTCATGTAGGAACAAGGTTCAAGTCTGTCGATCTGTTAGGATATCTCAGCTGCATACATCACTACACTTCCACTTGACACCTATCATAATGATAAACGACATGCCTCACCGTGACCTTTTCTTGAATTCATAAAACTTCTACCGCTCCATCTCCGCAAGGGCAGAGAACCCGTCGCTATCTTGGTTGTGCTACCGGAGGCTTTGGGGAAGTCAAAATAAGAGGGCACTCATCTTGGGGTGGGGTTACTACTTAGATGCTTTCAGCAGTTATCTGCTCCATGCTTGGCTACCCAGCGTTTACCGTGGACACGATAACTAGTATACTAGAGGTGCGTCTTTTCCGGTCCTCTCGTACTAGGGAAAGGTCCTCTCAATGCTCTAACACCCACATTGGATATGGACCGAACTGTCTCATGATGTTCTGAACCCAACTCACGTACCGCTTTAATGGGAGAACATCCCAACCCTTGGAACATACTACAACCCCACGTGGCGAAGAGCCGACGTCGAGGTGCCAAACCTTCCCGTCGATGTGAGCACACGGGAAAGATCAGCCTATTATCCCTAGAGTAACTTTTATCCATTGAGCGACGACTCTTCCACTCGGTACAATCGATCACGAAGGCCGACTTTTGTCCCAGCTCGATAGGTGGGTCTTGCATCAAGCTCCCTTCTGCCTTTGTACTCAATGGCCAATCTCCGTCCGGCCTGAGGAAACCTTTGCACGCCTCCGTTACCTTTTGGGAGGCCTATGCCCCATAGAAACTGTCTACCTAAGACTGTTCCTTGGCCCGTAGGTGATGTGAAATGATCTTCAAGAGCATAAAATTTCGTCCAAGAAGTGAGGGAGAGAGCAAACAAAACAAGTGTAATAAGTAGAAGAAAGTGCCTTTGTAAGGACTTGAAAATGTTAAACTTCAAGCAACCTTGGATATATTAAATCCAAGACCTCAAGAAGGTTTAAACAAAATCTTTTCTTCAAAAGTTCAAGCAACCTAAGGTATTTTGAACCTTAGACCTCAAGACTAGTTTTCTACAACAGTGTAGTAACTAGTATGAAGGAATTTTTTTATGATCAATTGAAGCTCTTGGAACTTTCAACAAGTCTTCAAAGTGATTTTTCTTTCAAGGAAGTTCACCCTTGAAGAAGATAGAAAAACTAAGCTAAGAACTAAGAATACTAAGAGAACCTTTGTCTTGAAAAATTTCTTGATTAACTTCTTCAAAATGGAAGGCTACATATTTATAGAGACTTGAGGGAGAAAATAGGAATTTTTCCCTCTCATATTTTCAGCCCAAAGGATAGATATAACCTATACATACACTTGATAAGACAATAGAGGTGTTTTAATTGCATTTGGACTATTCTAGAGCACTAGTCAACACATTGCCAAAAATATGAGGCAATTTTTCAGCTTGGGCAAAGGGATTCCAACCATCTACCAAGGTAAATTTTCAATTTCTAGCTTATTAAAAAATTAGGATACTGCCCCATAAAGTCTTGGACATCAAAATTTAATCCCCATAAAGTCTTGGACATCAAAATTTAAGCCTTGAAACTTCTCTTGCTCAATTTGATCCTTGTGACTCTTTAGTTGTTTTTCCTTGGCTCTTGTCACAACTCCTTGATGTTCTTGCATGTCTAACCGGTTCACATCAGTAGGTCCTGACATAAGGTTAGAATTCTAGCTCTTTCAGAGTGGTATCTCACTTATGGCTCAGGCCCCTTCCCCTCGAAAGGGGGCCTTCTACGCCTTCTACTTAAGCTGCGCAGGAAAGGCCCAAAGCAATCCTAGGGAACAGCGAAGCTGTTAGCCCTAAGGGCATTATTGTATATGTTTTTTTTATTATGATTAACATATGTTTGTGTGATGGGTATAGCTAGTCTCTATAGAACAAAAGAAGCATATTTGAAGTCTCAAGGATACACTCTTCGAAGCAAAAGATCTTGGTGATCAAGGCAAAATGAAGGAGAAAAGATCAAGCCATTGAAGACCTTGAAGACTTGTGTCTTAGTTAGGGATATGCTGAGGTATTTTGTAAAACTCCCTAACTCTCTCTTTTTTTTTTATTGTTGATCAAATATGAAGCTCCTTGGATGGATTTCTTTCTATAAACTATTCTTAAAAAATCCAAGTATTCTTGATAGAGTTTTTGATGCCTTCGAAAGTTTTCTTATCTCTAAAAGAGTATCAAGAATACATGTTTTGAAGTGTTTTTGAAACGTGAAGGAAAATTCTTTTTGTTTAAGGAAAACTGGCTTTTAAATCCTTCTCAAAAAGGGGTCATCCAATTTTCAGAACTGGTCATCTGATTTTCAGAACTGGTCATCCGATTTTTTCCAAGGGAAAAAATTTGGACATCCTATTTTAAAATCGGTAGTCCGATTTTCTAGCTTTAGAAAAATCGATCGTCCGATTTTTAAGAGGGATCATTCGATTTTTGTAGGATGCGTCCAGATCTTTCTGTTTCAAAACTGGTCGTCCTATTTTAAAAAGGGCTCATCCGTTTTTCCTTTTACAAGAAAATCGGACGTCCATTTTCTAAAATCGGGTTTTCTGATTTTAGTCTTTTGCTGTAAAAATATTACCGTTTTGTTTCTTCCCTATATATATTGAAAATTTAATCTGCAAAAAAAGAGGTTGGTTGAAAAATTTATTGAGATCATTTTAGAACATTCAAAGAGCTTTAAAAGTCCATTCTTTCAAATATCTTTATCTCATAAAAACAAATAGAAAAATTCTTCTTGGAGCTTCATTTGTGATCATCCATCAAAGAAGAAGTAAAGAGGAGCTTGTAGAAGTATTCCATTGAGTTGTATCTTCCTCTTTTCAAGCTCATTTGGTAACATTGTTCCTTACTCTTCTTGTTCTTTTATTGTGATCAAAGGTTTGTGGAAAACCCTTTGGGTGATCCTTTGATAAATTTGTTGTATTGTTGTGTTGTGTAAACTTTGAGGTTTTTGTGTAAAACCCTCGAAGGGTGATCCTCATTATCTTGTTGTGTAACCAAGTTTGAAGGTAGTGGATGTAGCTCTTTGAGAGAGTGAACCACTATAAATTGTTGTGCATGTTTTTTAAAGTTTAATTCTATGCTCATTGCTTGATTGCCAAAACTATAAGATTTTGTCTGGTGTGGATTCTTATCAAAAAGTGTTTTAGAATTCTTTCGCAAACAAATTGGAGGTTTATCTTTCTAACCACACAAAAGATTTTTTAAAATTAGCTAAAAACCTTATTCACCCCCCAAGGTTTTTCAGAAGCTTCCTGTCCAGGTGCAGGTAGTCCGCATCTTCACAGACATGTCTATTTCACTGAAGCTCTCTCTAAGACAGTGCCCAGATCGTTACGCCTTTCGTTCGGGTCGGAACTTACTTGGCAAGGAATTTCTCTACCATAGGACCGTTATAGTTACAGCCGCCGTTCACCAGGGCTTCGCTCGCCGGCTCACCTATCATCAGGTCACCAACTTCCTTAACCTTCCGGCACTGGGTAGGCCTCAGCCTCCATACATGGTCTTATGACTTTGTGGAAACTTGTGTTTTTGGTAAATAGTTGCCCGGGCCTGGTCACTACGACCCCTCTGTGAGGAGGCACCCCCTCTCCCAAAGTTACGGGGCTATTTTGCCGAGTTCTTTAGTGCGAGTTATCTCTCGCCCCTAGCTATTCTCTACCTACCCACTGTGTCAGTTTAGGGTACAGGTACCTTTTTGCTTATAGTCCTTCGTGCTTTTCCTGTGAGTATAGCATGGGTTACTTCAGCGCCGTAGCCTGGTACTCGAACATTGGCTCGAGGCATTTTCTCTACCCCTTTTTACCTTGAAAAAGTAAGGGCACCTTATGTTCTTGAAACGATAACCACCTTTATGCTAACCTAGCTTGCTCCATCCCTTGAGACCAACAAATGGTAGTACAGGATTATTTACCTGTTGTCCATCGACTGCGCCTTTCGGCCTAATCTTAGGCCCTAACTCACTCTACGTGGATGAACCTTGCGGAGGAACCCTTGGGTTTTCAGGGCGTTATATTCTCACCAATGTTTGCGTTACTCAAGCCAACATTCTCGCTTCTACCTCATCCACCACTGCTCATGTGGAGGCTTCTCTCTAAGGCGGAATGCTCCCTACCGATGTATTTTTACATCCTATAGCTTTGGTAGATCGCTTAGCCCCGTTCATCTTCGGCACAAGAGCACTCGATCAGTGAGCTATTACGCACTCTTTCAAAGGTGGTTGCTTCGAGGCAAACCTCTTGGCTATCTCTGCACCCCTACCTCCTTTATCACTGAGCGGTCATTTAGGGGCTATAGCTGGTGATGCTGGCTGTTTCCCTCTGAACGATGAAGCTTATCCCCCATTGTCTCACTGGCCGACCTTGACCCCTATTATTTTGAGGTCATATATAGTATTTAGAGTTCGCCTTGGTTCGGTACCGCTCTCGCGACCCACACTGAAACAGTGCTCTACCCCCAGCTGTCCAATCAACTACTACGCATAAACACATTTTGGAGAGAACCAGCTAGCTCTGGGTTCGAGTGGCATTTCACCCCTAACCACAACTCATCTACTGATTCTTCAACATCAGTCGGTTTGGACCTCCACTTAGTTTTACCCAAGTTCATTCTGGTCATGGATAAATTACCCATGTTCGTGTCCATAAGCAGTGACAACTGCCCTATGAAGACTCGCTTTCGCTACGGCTCTGGTGGGTTCCCTTAACCAAGCCACTGCCTATGAGTCGCCGGCTCATTCTTTAACAGGCCAGTCAAAGCCTAGGCTCCTCCCACTGCTTGGGTACAGTTTCTTGTTCTATTTTTTTCACTCCCCGATGGGGGTTCTTTTTACCTTTCCCTCACAGTACTACTTCACTATCAGTCACCCAGGAGTATTTAGCCTTGCAAGGTGGTCCTTGCTGATTCATATGGGATTCCACGTGCTCCATGCTGCTTATATCAAAGCTTAAGCTAGTGATACTTTCGGTTACTGGACTTTCGCCATCTAGGGTGCAGAATTCGGGTTGCTTCACCTAGCAGCACGATGCTTGTATTGCTCTTCCACAACCCTATTTTCATGGTTTAGGCTACTCCTATTTCGCTCGCCGCTACTACAGGAATCGCTTTTTCTTGCTTTTCCTCTGGCTACTAAAATGTTTCAGTTCACCAGGTTGTCTCTTGCTTGCCCATGGATTCAGTAGCAGTTCGAAAGGTTGCGCTATTCGGGAATCTCCGGATCTATGCTTATTTTCAGCTCCCGGAAGCATTTCGTTAATTACTACGCCCTTCCTCATCTTTGGTGCCTAGGTATCCACCGTAAGCCTTTCCTCGTTTGAACCTCGCCCTTCTTTTATTTTATTTCTTTTCATTTTAAGGCTCTGCCATCCCAAGGTGCTGCTAAATGGATGGATCTTATCAAAGTCCACGAATGATAAATCATAGATCGAACTGCCGAATCAGAAAAATTGGATGCTATCATTATCATCTAGCTTTGTATCGGCTAAGTTCACGATTTGGAGATAAGCGGACTCGGACCGCTGACATCTGCCGCAGGGTAAACCATGTCTCTCAGGTCCCCCGACTAATTTTACCACAGAGGCCAACGATAGACAATAACTCCCCCTGAACACAGCTTACAACTTTCATCGTACTGTGCTCTCCAAAGAGCAACTCTTCTTAAAATCTCACTTGAAAGGTGCTGAGTTGGAATCCTATTCTAACTAAAGATTCTTGTGGTTCTAGAGGATCTAGCAATAGAAGAACCAGGAACGGAGAGCTTTCCCCCCTTTTTTGCCCGACTCTTTGGTCGGTCTTTAGAACACTGGTTTTAAGAATGAGTGATTGCCCTTCTCTGACCCTCTCTGCCCAACCTAAGAGCGAATAGCTAATGCGTTCCACTTATTGAATAGGGTTTTATGGTCGGTCCGTGACCCCTGCATGCCGAAGGCGTCCTTGGGGTGATCTCGTAGTTCCTATGGGGTGGAGATGATGGGGTCAGTCCATGGATTTTCCTTCCTTTTTCTTTTGCCGCATTTTGCTCAAAGGGTTGAAGGGAGATAGTGCATCAAGTTGTACGCAAGGGACAACTTGATCCTCTTCCCCAGGGATCTTAGATGAGGGAACCCTGAGAGAGCTGTCGACTCCAACTACCGTCCATGTACGATCCATACTAGATCTAACCAACTACCTATCCTACCTCCTCTACGCTCTTGACAGCTTATCTTTGTCTCAGTAGAGTCTTTCAGTGGCATGTTCTTGTCCTTTTCCTTAGAAAAAGTGAGCCACTGGTTCAGGTACAAGATACTACCATTACTACCCGAACAATTAGACATCCAACCCGTAATCGCAACGACCTAATTGTAAGAGCGGAGCACTACCAACTGAGCTATATCGCCCGAGCCAAGCGGAGCATGCATTAACTAGTTAGATACTTCTTCTATTCTTTTGCCTGGCGTAGCTAGGCCATCCTGGACTTAAACCAGAGACCTCGCCTTTAAAGTAAATCATCGCACCTATGGTCTAACTAATTGGGAAAGAATCAATAGATTCCTTTTCGGGGGGGATTCATCCTTCCCGAACGCAGCATACAGCTCTCTGTTGTATTGCGCTCTTCAAGTGTGCTTGTTCCCCCCTTCTTCCTTACCTTGGCAAGTCTTTGTGAAAGAACTCCGATGAGAAGAAAAAAGTTGTTAAGAGGCCTTCTTGGCCAAACCTTAGACACTCTAAGCTCCTTTTTCAAACCTGCTCCCATTTCGAGTCAAGAGATAAATAAATAGACATATCCCATTATACTGATTGGGGGCATTCTTAGTGACTGAGGGGGTCGATGACCAAGAAGTGAGTTATTTATAGCAAGCATTCTTCTTACGGCTAGATCCAATCTCTTGATCCCTGCGGAAAGGAAAAAGAATTTTATGCTCTTCCTTTTGGGAAGGGAGAATTAGGGAAATCCTATGGATTGCAGCTTTCTCCAAACTTTCTGGAAAAGCATGACAAAAAAATGGCTCGAATGGTACGATCCCTCCGTCACCCCATAATGAATAATGAAAGGGGTGATCTCGTAGTTCTTAGTCTGTGAATATGTGTTGTTAGGTGCTCTATTTTATTTTCCCATTGAGGTCGAACCTAAATCTGTGCTCGAGAGATAGCTGTCCATATGCTAATAAGGGATGTATGGAATCCAGAGAAGAGAGGAACTGCAGTGGTCCCCCCGGATCCTACGAGTGAATCGAATGTTGGATCTATATTTCATCTCACTCGAATCGCCCCATGTATCCTCCTAAGAAGAAGTTTAATTTCAAACTTTGGTTCAAACAGGAGGAGTATGCCATGCTAATGTGCCTTGGATGATCTACATTCCGAGTCAGGTGCCAATGAGCACATTGAACTATCCATGTACCTGAGAGCCCTCACAGCCCAGGCACAACGATGCAATTATCAGGGGCGCGCTCTACCACTGAGCTAATAGCTCTTTGTGCGAGCCTCTTAATGGGGCCCACTATGCCAAAAGCAAGAGAAACCCCATCCCTCTCTTTCTTTCTTTCGCCCCCATGTTGCTATACTGGGGGGGGGGGGGGGAGACGCGGGGACATAAAAAAGGGGATCCTATCAACTTGTTACGACCTAGAATAATAAGCTCATGGACTTGGTCTTACTTCACCATTGAGAAAGGAAGGAAGACTTCCATTTCCAAGTTTAACTCAGATGTAGCTACCTTCTTTGTGGGTGTGAAGCGGTGTCAAACCAAAATACCCAACAAGCTTTAGCTCTCCCTGAAAAGGAAGTGATCCAGCCGCACCTTCCTGTACGGCTACCTTGTTACGACTTCACTGCAGTCACTACCCCTGCCTCTGGCATACCCCTCCTTGCGGTTTAGGTAACAACATCGGGCATGGCCAGCTCCCACAGTGTGATGGGCGGTGTGTACAAGGCCCGGGAACGGAGTCACCACCATATGGCTGACCGGTGATTACTAGCGATTCCGGTTTCATGCAGATGAGTTGCAGCCCGCAATCCGAACTGAGGATAAGTTTTTAGGGTTAGCTCACTGTTGTGGGATCGCAACCCTTTGTCCCGACCATTGTAGCACGTGTGTCGCCCAGGGCATAAGGGGACAATTTTTTTTTTTTACTACGGATCTACTACCTGAAACTTAACGCATAATCTCAGCATTCAATGTGTATTCCTGAATAATCTCATTTTTTAATTATTCAACTATTTCATTTTACCAAGTTCAATGTTATCCAGATTGGTCAACATTTATAAGTTTCGATGCAACAACAAGATGTTATTTGTAACAAGTAATTTTGTTGGTTAGTTAATTGGTCACATTTTTTTCATGAAATGGCTTGGATTGGCATTAGTCTGGATACTGCTAAATCATTCTATTAGATCAAATAAGTATATTCGATCTAATAAGTACCTTGTGTTAGAATTGAGAAATTCTATGGCTTGGATCTTTAGTATTCTCTTATTTATTACCTATGTCTACTATTTAGGCAGAATACCGTCACCCATTCCTATTTACTACGGTGAGAAAGAATCAAATTATCACTATATTTATTCCTTTTTCTACTTC
Organism: Catharanthus roseus; assembly: GCA_028651295.1. Taxonomy (NCBI): domain Eukaryota; kingdom Viridiplantae; phylum Streptophyta; class Magnoliopsida; order Gentianales; family Apocynaceae; genus Catharanthus; species Catharanthus roseus. Next base: position 25,779,640 of record JAPQWS010000153.1, on the reverse strand, counting down.
TTTTTCGAAGTGCAGGATAACCCCAAGGGGTTGTGGGTTTTTTTCTGCCAACTGCGGCTTTCCCTTCACCATCCCCATAGGGATGGTCTACAGGGTTGATAACTACTCCTCTTACTACAAGACGCTTAGATCCGGCTCTACCCAATATTTTCTAGTTCACCCCAGCATTCTCCACCTGTATGACTATTACTGAGTAGGTTTTGGATATCAAACGGACTTCCCCAGAAGGTAATTTTATTGTGGCTGATTTCCCCTCTTTTGCAATCAGGTTTGCTACAGCAACCCTTGCTCTAGCTAATTGTCCACCCTTTCCAAGTGTGATTTCTATGTTATGTATGGCCGTGCCTAAGGGCATATTGGTTGAAGTAGATTCTTCTTTTTGATCAATCAAATCCCCTTCCCAGATTGTACAAGCTTCTTACAAAGCATATGGCTTTTTGGATATAGATGATGATATGTATGCAGATGGATCTTATATCATACAATGACCCATGGGTGGATATATAAATCCAACCGAATGACTCACGTTATGATCTTCTACATCCTAGGTCTTCCTGTTCCGTCATCCGGCTTATGTTCTTCATATAGCATTCAGACCGAATGACGCTATGAAATTACATTGATACTTCCACATATTATGAGTAACGAAGTAGACATCTCTATTCCCCCCTCCTCCACCCCCCCAGGAATCTTTAGAATTACCACTGCCTAGCTTTCATTTCGCCTCTGACCATCAAATGAAATATGAATAATCCGTCCTCCACTCTTTGAAGCTTCCGGTTCTATCGGTGCTTGAAACAATTTTGTCTTCTCTATATTACTATATCTCTAGAGTCAATAATTTTCTATGAGGAACTACTAAACTTAATCACTTGCTACTGTTATTCTTCAGTTTTCTGTTCAGGTCTATCCTGTAGAGGTACTCAAATTGGATTAGCAATCAATTTCTAACTTTCATCGTAAACCTAATTAGTTACTTCTAATTACGTAAATCAATAGTTCAAACTGGACTCAAAGGTAGGTATTTCCTATTTTTATAAGAACTTCTGCACCAGAAACAATAATATCTCCAATTATACCCCTCTGGGATGTAAATATATCTCTTCTCACCATTCCCATAGTGTATGAGACAAATGTATGCATTTTGATTAGGGTCGTAGTCTATGGTTACGATTTTACCATATATGTCTTTTTCATTTCGTCGAAAATCGATTTTACGGTATAGACGCTTATGACCTCCCCCTCTATGCCCTGCGATAATGATTCCTCTGGCATTACAACCTTTCCCATAACGATGTTGTCCGTAGATCAAATTATTTCGTGGATTTGATTTCACTTGACTGTCTACGGCTCCATTGCGTGTACTGGGTGTAGTTTTGTATAAATGTATCGCCATGCTATTAAGTATTTTGATTTAAGTTCTTTTCTTTCTAAGAGGTGGAATAGAATAACTCAGTTGAAGAGTAATGATCATACATTTGTAATGCATTGTATGTCCCATAATAGGTCACATTCTTCTACCCTTTCTCGAGTGTCGATGACTATTCATAGCTATTACCTTGACACCAAAGAAGAGTTCGACCCAATGTTTTATTTCTGTCCTAGTTGATCTCCATTCGACATTAGAAGTATATTGATTTTTCCCCAAAAACCGAATACTTTTGTTTTTAAATACTGCATATTTGATTCCATCCATAAATCTATTTTCTTCCCTATGAGTTCTAGTCTCAATAAGAATGCTAGTTCTTACTGTTCATATATTATGATATGAATGTACTACACCAATTTGTTATATATGGATGATGAGATTCCATTGATACAAAGCCAATTCCAATAGACTTATTGGAGGGTTCCATTGGCGTGCATCCAGTAGGAATTGAACCTATGAATTTGCCAATTATGAGTTGGACGCTTTAACCATTCATCCATGGATGCTTAGCGAGATCCTCGTACATAGTGAATAACAAAATTCCAATTGAAATGAAATCTTTAGGATAATCAATGCCATTTAGGAGGAATCAATAAAAGGAAATCAATTCAAATCCTGGATTTTTGAATTGAGAGAGATCAAGAATTCTCACTATTTCTTAGATTCATGGGCCCAATTCAATTCAGTGGGATCTTCCATTCGCATATTTTTCCACCAAGAGCGTTTTATAAAACTCTTTGATCCCTGAATTTGGAGTATCCTACTTTCACGCAATTCACAGGGTTCAATAAGCAAACGATATTTCACGATCAAGGGTGTAATACTCTTTGTAATAGCGGTCCTTATACATTGTATTAATAATCGAAATATGGTCGAAAGAAAAATCTCTATTTGATAGGACTTCTTTGACACAAGGAATAAGCAAAGACAAATGAGGAAAAGGAAAGAAAAAAATAGGAAGCAAGACCCATATATATAGGGCAAACAAACTCGGTTGGGGGAGAGGTGTGAGTGGTGCATGACAATTATTTGTTGGGGGAGGAGGGGGGGGGGGGGGGAAGGGAGGGTTTGAGTGAGTGGATTATATTTCTTAAGGATTAAGGTTGACACAAAAAGTGAACTAGGGATTGATTTTATAAAGGATAAATGATAAGAAAGGCACAAACGGTTTAAAGAAGGCCTAAGACCATCATCTCTGGTAGCATCTTAGACTAGACTTCTTTGCTTTTAAAGATAGACAAATTATGAAATTGTAGGCAAATTTAGAAACTCATTATCATAATGCTAATAACCCAAGATTCCTAAACTTCTATTACTTAACAACATTCACAAGTGCGTAAAAATCATTGATCAAATAAGAAGCCTAGTAAATATGGTTTTCAGAGTACTTAAGTAATTTGCCATTTTTCAAAAAACCCAAGGAAGTTTTCAGTTGTAAACTCTATCAAAAGTGATGAAAAAAGTAAAATACTTTTGGATTTTTAAATATAAAAGGTAAAAGAAAAGAAAGTAAAATATTTTTGAAAATTTTTAAATTTTCTGATTTTTTAAAAAAATTTTTAGAATAAGAGACTAACAGAAAAAAAAAACTTAAAAAAAATGAAACTACCCCCACATTTAAAGTCACATTGTCCTCAACGTGGGGGTTATACTAAAGGAGAAACGAAAATAAACACATACACGGGAAGTAATCCCGCAGTTATAAAGCGATTAAAGCATATTGGGAAGCCATCCCCATACAAAATTAACATAATAATCTAAAACAAAAGTTAAAGAAAAGAATTAGAAATAAGGGGAGAGAGAGTTCAAAGAGTTTTTAGAGAAGTTATCTTGTGGTTGTTGAATAAACAAACCTTTTTGGCTCTTGGAGGAAAAGTTTTCACCATCTGCCACCACCAGGGGTCCTATAGCCGACGGTAGGGTAGAGCTTACTATCCACGGTAGGCTTCTTCTGTCCTACTTGCAGAATGCCTCTCGTTAGTGCAATTTAGCTTCTCGGCTTGCTTTTAGCCGATCTCCAAACACTTTTGATTCATAGGGGTGGTCCTATCACATTAAGAACTCTCCTAATAGACTAGTACATCACTAAAAACAAATGGTTAATATGAATTAAACAAAATAAAGTGTGAAAAATAGGGCAATTAAAGATACAAAATAATTTACAACATGGTACGACGACCAATCTTACTAGTCTTGAAGAAAAAGGGATTCCTTTGGAAGGGTTCCTACATCTTCACCGAAATATGGTTTAAGGCGATAGCCATTTATGTTAAACATCCCTTGAATAGGATGTGTTACCTCTATTGTGCCATAGGGAAAAACTTTGCTTACCGTGAATAGTCTAGACTATCGTGATTTGAGCTTCCTATAAAAGAGGAGAAGGAGTGAGTTGTAGAAGAGCACGACATCTCCTTCTTTGAATTCCTTTTTACCATATGACTATCGTGCCATCGCTCCGTGTTTTCCTTACAGATGTTGGATTTCTCGTATGCTTATAATCTCTATTGTCAAACTCATTTAGCTGGAGTAGCCATTTATCTGCATGAATATAGTCAAAATTTTACTAGTTCAATTGCCTAATGAGCTTTATGCTCAATTTTGATAGGTAGATGACACGATTTCTCATAAAGCAAACGAAAAGGAGTGCAACAGATTGGGTTTTGTAAGCAGTTTTATAAGCTTATGAGTTCTCCTACTCTATTAAGCACTTTTTTTCTTGTTGTTGGTTACGAAAGTGAGTACCCTATCGCTTATTATGACTCTAGGGACACTAAAATGAGAAAATAATTTTTTTTAAGAACTTAACCACAACTCTAGAATCATTTGTAAGTAAGGCTTGAGCCTCGATGCACTTAGATATATTTTTCACAGCAACAAAAATATAATAATGACCAAATGAAGTAGGGAAAGGACCCATAAAATCAATACCCCAACAGTCAAATAACTCAAACACTTGGAAAGTATACATAGGCATAGCATTGCGTTTTGAGATATATCCTGTGCATTGGCAATTTTCACATTCCATTACATAACTTTTGCATCCTTGAATAGGGTCGGCAAATAGAAACCTGATTCGAGTACCTTTGGGCGGTTCCGTTGACTTGATAGTGTCTACCAGCTGGGCCTTTATGATAATGGTTTAGGATTTCCTCCGTTTCAGGTTAGGCTACACATCGTCAATTATTTGGTCCGAACTGTGGCAAAAAATGTATGGTTCCTTCGAAAAGCAGTACTTTAAGTCTTCAAAGAACTTCTTCTTTTGTTGTGTATTGCCTGCAGGTATAACATTTGAAACTAAATAATTAGCTATGTCCATATACCAGGGTGAATCATCATTTATAGTTTTACAGAAAAGGAGTTCATCAGGGAATATCTCGTTAATTTGTTGTTCATCCAATGGTTCTAAATAAGGATTTTCTAGTCTAGAAAGATGATCGGCTGCTAGATCCTCAACTCCCTTTTGTCTTTAATCTCCAAGTCAAATTCCTGTAAAAGAAGTACCCATCTAATAAGTCTAGATTTTGCATCATTCTTTGAAAGGAGATACTTCAAAGCAGAGTGGTCAGTATAGACTTTGACTTTAGAAAGTATTAAATAAGGGCGGAATTCGTCAAACGTGAATACTATTGCAAGCAACTCCTTCTCCATTGTTTTGTAATTTACTTGGGTATTTGTTATAGTTTTTCTTGCATAGTATATCAGTTGGAAAAACTTACCTCTTCGTTGGCCTAAAACGGCGCCTATATAGCATAATCACTAGCATCATACAGCAATTCAAATAGAAGAGACCAATCTGGAGACACAAAAATTGGAGAGTTCGTGATTTTTTCTTTAAGCAGATTAAAAGCAGCTAAACAATTATCATCAGAATTGAAAGGCATATCTTTCTCAAACAGAGTAGTAAGAGGTTTTTGTAATTTTTGAAAAATCTTTTATAAATCTTCTATAAAACCCCACATACCCCAAGAAACTCCTAATCGTTTTCACAGAGGAAGGCAGAGGCAATCTTTCAATTATCTCTGTTTTAGCTCTATCTAGCACAATGCCATTTTTCTAAATTTTATTTCCTAAGACTATTCTTTCTTGAACTATAAAATGACATTTTTCCTAATTTAAAACAAGGTGAGTTTCCTCACCTCTTTTTAAAACTTTTTCTAGATTAGACAAGCAAGCATGAAAAGAATTACCAAACATAGAAAAATCATCCATAAAGACTTCCATAATATCCCCCACCAAACCCTCAAAAGTAACAATCATGCAACATTGAAAAGTAGCAGGAGCATTACATACCTTGAAAGGCATACGTTTGTATGCGAAAGTACTGATGGGCAAGTGAAAGTTGCTTTCTCCTGATCTTCTAGGGCGATGGAAATCTGGAAGTAACCTGAGAATCACTCGAGGAAGCAATAGAATGGATGGCTGGCTAACCTTTCTAGCATTTGATCAATGAACGAAAGAGGGAAGTGATCCTTTCGAGTTGCCTCATTCAACTTTCTGTAATCTATGCACAACCTCCATCTGGTGATTACCCTGTTGGAATTAACTCATTTTTCTCATTTACCACCACAGTTATCCCATCTTTCATTGGTACAACTTGAACCAGAATTACCCAGATGTTGTTTGAGATAGGATATATGATTCTAGCATCTAGGAGTTTAATAACTTCCTTCTTTACTACTTCTTGCATGTTTGGATTCAATCTCCTTTGAGGTTGAATCACGAGCTTAGAATTCTCTTCTAATATAATCTTATGAGTGCAGAAAGATGGGCTAATTCTTGTCTGCTATCTTCCAAGTGATAGTTTTCTTGTGTTTTGCAAAGTCCGTAATAGAGCTCATTTTTTAGGCTGGGTCAATTTAGAAGAAATAATGACTGAAAGTGTTGAATTTTACCTAAGAAAAGCATATTCTAAGTGATCTGGCAAGGGCTTAAGTTCTAATTTCAGAGCTTCTTTGAAAGAAGTCTTAAGAGAGGGTTTTGGAGGTACCTTTAATTCTTCTGTTATAGGGGTAGCCTTTTCTTTCTTTACTTCATCTAATTTCTTTGTTAGAACCCGAACCTCCTCAGAATCCACTTCGGTTTGGGAATCTTTTTGCAAGGCTAGCAATAATGGGTTCTCCTTGACAAATTCCTGCACATGAATAGAGATATAAGGATCCATAAAATCTACCATAAAGCAAGTATCATTATGATCTCCTATTCTACGCATAGCCTCGGAAGTCTTAAAACCACTTTTTCTTCTCCTAATGTAAGGGTCAACTTCCCTCCCCCTACATCTATGAGCGCCTTAGAAGTGGCTAGGAAAGGGAGACCTAAGATGAGCGGGACTTCAATGTACTCACTCATATCCATAATCACAAAATCTGCCGGGAACACTAAGTCCCCTACATTTACTAACACATCTTCTATAATACCTCTAGGATACTTCATAGATTTATCTACTAGTTTAATACTCATCCCAGTTGGTTTAGGCACTCCCACTCCTAATTCTTTAAAGAAATCATAAGGTATGAGATTTATGTTAGCACCAAAATTAGCTAAAGATTTAGAAAAAAATATATCTCCTAAAGTGCAAGGAATAATAAAACTCCCTAGATCCTTTAGCTTTTCTGGAAGCTTTTGTTTAGGATTGAGAATTGCCGAATACTCTTCATTCATCATTATCGAAGAGATGTCTTCCAACCTCTTCTTTCCGGAGACAGCTTCCCTTAAAAACTTTTTAAATTTAGGCATCTGCATTAAAACATAGGTCAATATATAATTGTTTAAAGATTTATAGAAACTTACCATATTGTTCATCTTGTTTGGCCTTCAACACCCTTCTTTGGAATGGGGTAGGATGACTATATGGTGGAGGGGCTGTCGTTCTCTTTTCTACTTCTTTTTGTTGATCCTGATTTCCCTTAGGGGTAGTGGATTCCCTTTGTGCTTGGCCCGTTTCTATATCCTTTTCTAAAGTTGGTGTGGGTGCCAACTCTCTCCCACTTCTCAAGGTGATCGGCCTTGCATCTTCGGTTGACTTATTAATAGGAGGACCTTCCATGAGCATCCTCGTTAGCTTCCTAATTTGAGTTTTCATGTTATTGAGAGAGGCAGTTTTGCTTCATTGAACCTCTTTCATACTTTTTACCCCATTATTTGTTGAATTTACGTATTTCAACACAAGATCCTCCAAGCTAGGTGATGGAGATAGTGGATTTTGATCTAGACTTCTACTTTGAAAACTGAGGGGTGGTTATTGTCTTCTTTGATTATCGTCATTCCACACAACCCTTGGGTGATTTCTCCAATGCAAATTATTATGATTAGGATATGCATGTATCCTTTCCGATTTTCTTGGAACATGGCCTATTGATGATATGTGTTTTGAGGTCTAACAACCATGTTTTCTATCCCCTGTTCTACTATTGCTGCAAGTCGGGCTTCTATGACATCGTTAGCGTCCATGTCTTATAGTCCAAAACCTGAAATGAATAATTAATCAAAACAAGTTTCAAGAGCTAAGACACAAAGTTTGAAAGATCATACCAGGAACAACTCAACAAGTATGCAAGAGAAGAACTACGACTAAAGCACTAAAAACAAAATGATATTCCTTAAATTTGCCAGTCCCCGGCAACGGCGCCAAAAACTTGATGTGTGGAAAATCAAAGCAATAAAATGGGATTTGATCCTAATTACTACAATGCAAGGCAAGTGAACCTAGTAGAGTAGAGATGAGTTTTAACCCGAGGGTCGAATCTCTCAAGGACTGATGAAGGTTCAAGTACTAATTGTGTTTCTAAGGTCTAGCCGGAAAAAGAAAGATGATGTCGTTGAAAAAGAAAAATAAAAACAAGTAACTCAATAAAGGAAAACAAATAAAAATGATTTCAAAAAGAATTATAAGGACAGGAGTTTGGTTGGTGGAATCCCCCCATCCTTGTTACTAATTAAATTGGAAAAACTTTAATGAAAACGATGCTGAATTAATTAAGTTGGGTCATCACTAAAATCAGGCAATCCCTTCTCTAGGATGAAAGCCCCCTACTCACTAACCCTTAGAGAAAAATCTCTTTTCTCCCTAACAAATTATGAGAGCAATAAACTTAGATGATTAAAAAGTCCTAGAAGTGCAAAATCGTATTTTCTAGTCAATTGCCCCAATTAACCCCCAGTTGCCCTAGATTGTTCTTCCTTTTTCAATTCCAAACAACCTTGCGAATAATCTAATCTCGTGACAATTAAATTACAAACAAACGCAATTAGAGAACAACTTAAATTAAAACAAACATCAAAATCATGATATTAAACCAAGAATTTCATACTAAAGAATTAGGGTTCAACTTCAAAACCAACAATAAAAATTACTCATTATTCATACTAACAAAACTGCAAAATAATTAAAGAATTCAATAACAAGAAAAGGAAAAGAAAGCTTAGGATTAAAGTCTTGAAGCTGCAATTGAGTCTCGGACGTCTTCTAAGATCGTCTCTTGAGTCACCAAGTCGAAGATAAAAATCTTGAATCAAAATCTTCAATTATTGAATCCAATAAAATAAATCTTGCAGAAATCTTGAAATTCTATAAATTAAAGAGAATATAAAAGCTGGAAATTTAAAGAGTGTTTGACTAACCTAACCTAATAAATCTACTCCTAATCTAAACTAATCTAATCTAACCTAATTATGTCTACAACTTGTTCTCAAAGCCGCAATTAAACCCCCTTATATAGAGGTGAGAAATACAAGAAAATCGAATCAAAATTGGAGAAGAAAACAAGAAATGGAGTTTGAATCGGACTTGAAACCCCCTTGCCAGCACTACCTACCACTGACGATAGGGCAAGGCCTACCGTCTACGGTAGGTCTCTGTCTTGCTGATGCCTGCCATCCTCGATACTTATCGGCGACGGTAGGTCAGCCTACCTTATGCGGTAGGTGCTGAATTTCTGCCGACGGCTTCAGTTTTCATCATTTTCGCTCCTTTTTCATTTCTTTTTCATCATTTCTACTTCCTGAGGGTACCTAAGACAAGAATAAGAGGTATTTAGCTAAAATTTATGCTTTTACATAATCAAAACACTGAAAACGATGAAATTAACATATAGAAAATATAGTCAATTATGGATTTATTACTTGGCCTATAAATATCCCATTATAAACTCATTGTAACTGACTATTGATGAATTTTTTTGAAACTGGTGAGAGAGGTTTCTCTTTGTCTCTAGGGTTTCTCACCCTACTTAGTTAACTTGCTAATGGTTAATATCCTTAGTTTGTGAACAATTTTTTGCCTTGGATTGTGGAATCTAGGGAATTCAATTGATCATCCAATTCTTTTCTTTAATTGAGTCTTAGAGTTCTTGATCTTTGATTCAATTAATCCTAGGCCTTCTAGTTTTCCTAGTTGGAGTTTTAAGGCCTTAGTTTCCTCAAGATTCTTCCTATCAAATGAGGAAAGAGTCTTGCCTTTCAATGTTGGGTTTATGAGGCTTAGATCCTCATAGGTTTTCCGTTGGAGTGTTGAAATTACAAAATCCTCAATATAGGTTCTTCATCAAATGAGGTGATATTGGGAAGGTGTGGAATCAAATATATATGCAATTAAAGATTCACCTCATAAGGGAAGTTGGAGTTATGTCTAATAAGGATATTGGAAAATAAACTTCCACTGGTTAATGTAGTGGTCCTTGGGGCAAGAAGAGCGAAAATGAGGAGAGTACAAGATCCCAAGAAGCGATGCTAGACAAGAATAATACATGTAATGGAAAAGTAAGTCATGAAAGAAGAGAAAGAGTGGAAGAAAGGGAGAGTAGTGTAGAACATTGTTTTCTTGATTAGAAAGTTGAAAAAGATGAGAGTGAGATCTTGAAAGAAAGAAAAGAGGGAAAATGAAAGAAAAAGAGAGTTTATTTGAAGAACATGAGAGGATAAATGAAGAAAAGGGGAGTGAAAGTGCCAAGGAGAGACATGACAAGAGTTCCTATTCTCTTGAGCTAAAATTAGACTCTTAAGTGAGGAAATATGCTTACTGTCTAACAAAATTAATCTTTTTCTTGCTCTTATTTCTTCTTATGTGATGAGTTTTCAAGCTAAGAGGAAGAGAATTGAAGGGAAGCTTCATCACAACCATAAAGAACCATCAATATGCTTTTCTTCTAACTCTTAACCTTTGAGCATTGGATTTTTGTTTAAGGAATTGAAGTTATTCTTGAATGAACATGTGTCTCATGAGGATGTTTTTGGAAACTTATTTAAAGACTCTCTTAGTTACCATCCTTACTACTTAAATTGTTTTAATTCTTAAGAGCTTTCAATCTTACACTTTTCTTGAATACTTTTGATGCTTGGAGTTGCCACTCGTGATTGTTCTTGTGATAATTCTCTATATAATTCTAGAGTGAATGACTACTACTCCTATGTTTCTAATGTGGAATCTTTTGTGCTAGGAGTTGAAAATAAAGAGGAGCGCACGCCAAGAGTTGAAAGCAAAGGAAAGATCTTAGAGAAAGAGCTTCTTGATCTACAAGAAGAAACAACAATGAGCTTTTCTCTTTACCTTTCTCCTTTATATTATAATATACTTTTTAAGGAACTTAAGTTGTTGCTAGGATCTCATTCTTCTTATGTGAGCATATGTGGAAATTCATGTGTAATCTTTCTTGACGGGAATCTACGCTTACCTGTTCATTGCATGAATAAGTGGTTATCCTCTTGTATTCATAATGAGAAACAACTTGTGGGAATAGAGACTAAAGATGAGCTATCTTGCTATGACATTAAGTTGTTATATGATGACCTCTTATTTGATGCTCTAGTGATAATGCTTTATCTACTTGTGCTCTTGTGTGGGACAAGATTTATATCCTCCTTAGATCTCTTGGTGATAGTGGGTATGACGAATGATTTAGTTGGTTATGTTGTTCTTGTTGTGGTGATCTTTAGTTAAGTATATTGGAAAGCTTGTTGAAGAATGTGGTTACATGTCGTCTTTTCTTGATACTTGTGTGAAGCATCATGAAAATCTTACTCTTCTAAACCATATTTTACTCTATTTGAATGAACATTTTGAATTCCCTTGCAACGAACGTGAGTTTTTGACGGATGATAAGTTTTCGAAAACTTTGTTGATTTCAAACATTAGCGGTTTTCAATTTTGTCACTTTCATTTCAAGGAATTCATGTGGATGTAAATTTTTTAACATTAAAAGGAAAGTAGTTTAATGGCGATTAGATTAGTTTTGTGAAGACTGCCTTAAATGGTGAGTTTGAACTAACTTTGAAGAAACTTATTGATAAACATCTTGATTATTCTATTTATTTTAGCGAACTTCTTTGGAAAGATGTTTTGCTAAATGCCTTGTTAGTTCAAAACAAGAACTCGTGTGACTTAAGTTTGCATCGTATCTTTAGTGGTAGCTTGTTTTATCATTTACCTTTCGAAGAACTCTTGGAGAAAGCAGTTTTTGAGGAGAGATGTGGGAAATTTTGTGATATTGAAAACTTTGTGACTACATTTCCTGGTTTCAAGTGTGAAGTGATAAAATCTTTGATGAATGAAGAGTATTCTTCTTTTACTTGGGAATTCTTTTGGAAAATGTGTTTTAACTGTCCTTGTCTTCTGAAGAAGATTTTGTTCGAATTTCAAAAGCATTTCATCAACACAAAGAATTTGAAATCTTCTTGATATATCATCTTCATTTTAAAGAATGTTGTTTCAAAGCATCCTTCCCTTGTGATTCTTTCTTTGTGCTAAAAGGAAATTACGTAGATCCTCTTTTTCCTCCGTTCTTTGTTAATAATCTTTTGCTTGGATTAGTGTAAACTACAAGATGTTTTAATTTTGTGGAATCTTAAATCTTTTATTCTCTACTTTTACTCAAGGAGATTCCATGAAATGTGAGCTTTGAATTTCATTGTCCATTCAAAGATTCTTGGGTATCTGCTGTTGAAGATCTATTCAAAGGAGATGATCCTTATAATCTTATTTCTAATCTTTTGAATGTGAATTTTTTCCATCAATTGAAAGTTACCTTTGAATTGTTTTTCCAACATCTTTTCTTGAACTACTTGGTACATACTTGAGAACATGTCCATTTTGTAGATTACTAAAATCACTCATAATCTTTAATTCATTCATAAGTGGGTTAGAGTAAGAAGGGATTCTTCTCTAAATTGTTAAGTGAATAGGAGGGTCTTCGCCTAGGAATATGGATTATTCAATTTTAGAGTGAGATCCAATCAACAAGTTTTAATAATTATTTAAAATGATTTTCTTAATAAAACTATCTAAACGTTCTAGGGGGATTCTACCATTTAATTACTATTTTTACAAATTCGATGTAAACCTTTTAATTGCTTCTTTTGTCGGTAATTGTCTTTTTAGTTGTTTTTTAGTCTTAAAATATTTCAAAAACGTGTTATTTAATTGAACAGTAGAGGTGTAGGTAATAATAGTGCTTGGTCCTCTTGAGAGGTCGACTATCTGGGGACTTTCCTTTCCATACTACGCTAATAGGTATGCTTGTTTAAAAGTGGAATTTTAATAGGATAGAAACCACACCTAAAGTTTTTGGCACTGCCGTTGGGGACCGTAACATTTAGAACACTATTTATTTATTGATTTAATTGTTTGTATTTTATTTGTTTTATTCCCTCGTTGGATTGTGGCGTGTGTTTGGATTATTTGTTTTTCTTCTATTTTCTAAAATTTGATAAATTGTAATTCCCTTGTGTAGCTCTTTTTGACTACTTTGTACCCTGTTGCCAACGAGGTGTATTGGTTGAATAGGATCTAGAAATCAAGAAATCGTTGCGGAAAATCTTTCGTGCCCTAAATTTCAACAAAGTGGATAAATCAGCAGTAGTAATTGTGGACAAAATGAAAGAGGAAAAGCCAAGAGAGCCACCACTGCTGCCACCTCCAATGGCAGAACGTACTATAGCAGATTATGCTAGGCCGTCCATCACTGGGACGCAGCCAAGTAAAACAAGATTGGTGATGGAGGCCAATAACTTTTAGAAAAAGCCTAACATAATACAAATAGTTCAAAATCATGTTCAATTTGACAGGCTAGTCAAGGAAGATCCCAACACACACATGCTAACTTCATAGAGGAGTGTGATACCTTCAAAATTAACAGAGCATTGGAGGATGCAATTATCCCATTCTCTTTAAGGGATAAAGCAAAATTGTGGCTCAAATCTTTACCTCCGGGTTCCATCACAACTTGAGATTCCTGGCAGAAAAGTTCTTTGTAAGATAGTTTCCCCCAAGACATACTGCAAAATTGAGGAATTGGAATCCTTTCATTCAAACAAGAAGATGGGAAAAGTCTCTACAAAGTATGAGAAAGGTGAAAAGGATTAATAAGAAAGTGCCCACATCATGGTTTGGACTTGAATCCAAATCCAATCTTTTATAAATGGCGTTAGCTTTGGAGCTAGACAACTCATAAACGCTTGTGCCGGTGGATCTACCGATAGTAAAACACCCCAACAAGTATATGAGTTAGTCAAACAAATTGCCATGAATAGTTATACTTGTGGGGCCCAAAACCTAGGGTAAAGATGGTGGGAATATATAATGTGAAGGTTGGCCGTCATGATTGATAAGAAGTTGAAAGACAAAACTTAGCATCTTCACCGATAGGCCCACGACAAGCAATGTTATATGATTTCTGTAATGGAGAATACCCAAATCGTGAGTGCCCTAATATGGATGCTTCTGCGGCACAAGTGGATTATATTCGACGAAACAGGCAAGGAAATAATCCATATTCTAATACTTATATCCATGGATGGTGCATCCATCCTAACTTTTCATGGAGCAATCAAGGACAACAAAGACCTCTAAATCCTCTGGGATTTTAAAATCATGGACCTATACAGCCGTTGACCTATAATGTACCTTCTCCAAATCCATCACCAAAGTGTAATCTCGAATATATGCTTATCAAATTCATGGGTGTAATTGTGGCAAGAATGCAAAATTGATGTCTCCATTCGGAAACTTAGATTGGCGTAATTCCTGAGTTGGTATCCGAAGGAGCTCAAGGAATTCTTCCGAGCAACACGGAGGTAAATCCGAGAGAACATGTAAATGCTATCTCGGTACTCTACAATGAAGACATTCATAAAAAGGAGACAATAGTGGTGACTTAAGAAACAAGCTCCAAGAAAGAAGAGATTACAACACTTAATATCCCCACGTCAAAATAATTAGCAAAAGACCAAGGAAAGATGAACAATGGGCCGGAAATTGAAGCTACATGCGCAAGATCCCATATCCAGCAGCTCTTGTTTGTTATAGAAGCAAGGATGAGATGAGGGAGTTTGTTGATATCTTGAAACAATGAAAAATTAACTTACTTCTCTATGATTTTCTTTATAGGTACCAAAATATGCGAAATATTTCAGGGAGATGCTCTCAAAGAAAAAGAAATTTGACAAAGCATCAATATACACATTGGGAGAAGAATGTTCGACATTCTTAATCGATAAAGGAAAGCAGCCTCAGAAATAAGAAGTCCTAGGGATTTTTTCTTTCTGATAGGCAGTTTATCGATTAATAAAGCATTAGACGACGTAAGAGTTAGCATAAATGTGATGTCTTACAATATGTTTAAAAAGCTAGACCTAGGAAACCTAACACACATTAGGATGTCCAAAGTTTGGTGAACAAGATTATAAGGCATTCTATGGAGTTGTTGAGAACATTTTGGTAAAAGCAAAAGACTTTGTTTTTCATGTTGACTTTGTTATCCTCGACATGAAAAAGGGCGTAGATATTCCTTTAATTTTTGGACGACCATTTTTACATACTTCTAAAGCTTTAATTGATATGAATAAAAGAAAATAATGCATGAGGGTTGAAGAGAATGAAGTAATTTTTAAATTCTTGATAACTCCAACTCCTTATTTGAATAACAATGACATGTTACTTTTCATAAATCATACTGATACATATGATTTTACAAAAGAAAATAAGCTTGAATTGATGAATATTTTATGTTAATTCTAGTCAAAAATGGGTTTAAAATGAATAAACAACTCTTTTTATACTTACTTGGATTTTTAGCCTTGAATTTAGAAGAAAGAAGAAGTTGGAGAACCAAACAACAAAGGAAAGGATGAGAATTCTTGTCTAGAGCAAACCCAGACCGAGCCAGTGCTAGATTTGGTTGAACCTTTGCCAAGTTGAAGAGAAAAACTAACCCAACAGTTTTCGATTCAAAGAACTAGCGTTAGATATGTGGTTTTGTTCAACTACGAGAAACCAATGATGGATTTAGCAAAACCGGTTCCGGATCTATTTAATCAAGAATTTGATTTCAAATTTGAAATCTACAGCGGTCAATTTTTACTCTTTGTCAATTTTTACTTCCTTTTCTTTTATTTTTTATTCTTTTTAGTAGTTTCTTTATTTGCACTTTAGTCCTTTTCTATAAGTAAACTTACTTTCTTATTAGGATTCATTTTGTGGTAGTTTCTTTTAATTCAACTTCAGATTTCTCTTCAATAAACCTCTATAAATAGAGTATTCTAGCAGTTGTTAGGGAGGCTAGTTTGAGTTTAGGTTAGAGTTTATTTGTAATAATATTTCCGAGTTTTGTAATTTTCAAGACAGAGATTTGAGTTTTCATCGTTGTGCTTTGGAGATTATTTACAACTCGAAGTATTGAAGATTTAATTAAAATAGTGATGTTCTCTTATCATATTCTTTACTTTATTACTGTTAATTATTTTCATTATGTGCTAATCCCATGATGTAGCCCATTAATTTGTTGTATTATTTCTTTTTATTTTATTATTTGAGAGTGTTATGGAATTAATGTCTTATTCCTAGTCTTAATGATTTTGATCACCATTCAACTTTAACTGTGCATCCTTCAGAAAGGACATAGTTAAATAGGTTAAGTAATCTGGCTATAAATTGCATGCAAGATAGAGATATACTTATATGGTTTGTGCGATCTTTCTAACTTCATAATCGAATGGGGTCTTATAAATTAAAATCAACATAGAGGAATAGTTGATTTTTTTTATAGGGATAGGTTTGGGTAGGCTTTGAGAAAAGTTATTGAACAATTTTGGATGTTGATCGATTAATGAATTCACTTGAAATTAATGAATCATTAGGATAATATAATGGTTAAAACTAGTGAACTCATGCACCATAGATCTTTTGAATTATAATCTTTGTTATGAAAGTTGCAACCTTTAGTTTAATTCTTTAGTTTATTTAATGAAACAAACTGAATAATTGGTTTTATTAGTTTTCTTTCACAAGTTATTTTTAGGTTCATAATTAAGGTAGTTTTAATCTTATTCTCTATAGGATGAACTTGTTTATTCTATTACTATCTAGTATACTTGCTAATGTGCTCAATTTTGGGTATCACATACTAATCATCAAGTGTCTCGTTCGTCGCAGGAAAACAAGTCCCTTCCATTCGAGAATCCTAAGAACTTAAAAGGCAAGGAGAAGAGTATTTCTTCTAGACCAAAAAAGAAAGGTTTAATGACGTGGGTGCCAATACAGCAAATGGGAAAAGGAAGAGCAAAAATGACCTCGGATTCTCACGAATTGGGAGGTGCCGATAGCACATAATAGGGAGTATTAGATCCCTTTGTGCATATAATTGTTGTAACATTAAGATTATTTTAGTTCCTATTATACTTTTACGTTAATTTTAGGTCATCTCGTTTTGTTATTTTTTTTGTTGGAGTCATTAAAGTAAGAGAGCTCTTAAAACCCCTAAAATACTTTTCTTGAGGTTTATATTCCGTGTGTTGGAAAAAAAAACAGGAGAACAGACTGAAATGGACGAAAATGGTCGAAATCGGAACTTTCCAACATGACATAGGACTTTTTGGATCCAAAAAGCAGTACGAACATTAGCAAAAATATTTCCTGAGACTATTCGGATCTAGAAAGTCTCACTGTACGAGTTCGGATATCGGAAATTCAGTGGGTATGGG
Source organism: Catharanthus roseus (assembly GCA_028651295.1). Lineage (NCBI taxonomy): Eukaryota > Viridiplantae > Streptophyta > Magnoliopsida > Gentianales > Apocynaceae > Catharanthus > Catharanthus roseus. The sequence continues at coordinate 25,762,245 of JAPQWS010000153.1, read as the reverse complement.
TCAAAATTTTCAACTTCAGGTTGGGTTAGTCGTGGCTCACCCCATTTTTCACTCCGAATTCTACTTTAATTCCACTCCAAATCCCTAATCCCTCTACTCATCTCAATTTTCAAAACCCTTACTTTCTTCTTATTCAACTCTTCTTCTTCGAGACTCCCCACTCCCTCCACCACCACTCTCAGCCTCTTCGATCATCCTATACCTCCACCCAGCACCACTGTAAACCCTCCTCCCTTTTTTCCTTTTTCCTTTTTCCTCTATCTTTTTTTTCCATTTTCACAATTGTGCAAACACAGTTTCTTTCCCCTGTCGCTTGACCATTTTTTTCCTTTCTCTTCTCTAGTAGCCACCTCTTCTTTCCTAAACTTTCCAATTCTTCTCGTTCTTTTCTTCTACTTCTCCCCCTCTTTACTTCTCCCCTCATCTTCTCATCTATCATGCGAACACCTTCTCTACCTTCCCTGCTCTTGTCACTAATTCACACAAATCTCAGTTTTTCTTCTACCAGTGGCAAGCACAGTGGAAATAGCAGTAGCAAAGAATGGAATAACAAAAATAGTGACGATTAATATTACAACATCAAAATTCTGGTGGCGGTAGTTCATTCCAACAATGAATCGGGATAAGTTTTAATTCAATTTTTTTTATTTTTCTTAGTTTTTAATTAGAATTGATTCAGTTCTATTTGCTGGTAGGCACATCATCTTTTACTTGTAGTTGTTTAATTCCTTAATTTCGATTTTCTCTTAGTTGGAAATATTGCATTATCTGTCTTATTTGTTTTGGGTACGCAACCTATTTCGTTATTGCATAAATTGTATACATCTTCACCCATAGCTAAGTTCTTACTTATTTTGTCAAGAGTTTTTGCCTTAGTATTTGTTTAAAGCTTGCGGAGTAATTTTTGGATCCTTTTCTGTTACTCTATTGGCTTTACTTGTGCCATTGTTCATTCTTGTCTCTTTCATATTTTATCGTTGCATGTGTTGTTGGTTGTGTTACATCCCTCTTTGCCTTGCCATCAGTACTTCCACTCTATCTTCACAATGCCTCGGAAAGCTGTCGCATCCTCTTCTTCTAAAATGGGCTAGAATAGCTTACCCGAACTCACTAGAAAATGACCCTCCTATTCCGCCGGTCCCAGAAAGAATAACGGATTGGTCTAATAAGGTTTAGTATGAAAAAGGAAAATATAATCGGATTCAGCCCGAAAGAACCCTAGACCCCGTTTTTTATAGTCAGTTAGAGATTTCTAACCTTTTTACCGGTCTAGGGTGGGGAAGCATGATTAGTAGGACAGGAGCCTTTTACCCCCCCTTTAGTCTATGTTTTATTCCAACATCACTCAGAAAAATAATAGAGGCCTCATTAACATTCGCACATGGTAAAAGGCGTCCCTATTAGTCTTGATCTGGCCCTCCTATCTCATATTGCCGCCATTCCAAATGAGGGCCCGACCATCACCTTTGACTCCACTTCTAGAATTATATTCAGAGATGATGATTGGAAACATGGGGATGCCTGGCATAGAATAGGAATCCGACTTCAGCCGAATACCAGGCATTCTAGAAACATTTGGAATTCAAATGATCTTAGCCCTAGGATGCGAGCCGTTTCTGGTCTGCTAGGTGGTAATCTTGTCTCTCAGTCTTGAAAGAGTTTAAATAAATTAAGGGTCATAGATATTTATCTCATGGATAGATTTCTTTCAGCATCTCCTATCAACTTAGCTTGCATTATAATGTACTGCATGCGGGACACGGTTAGCACTAACAAGTCTGAACGTGTCTTAAGCTTTCTTTTGCTGCTCACGAATATTCTTTGTCACTTTAGTATTGATCTTAAGGGTGAGCAACAGGAACATATTAACGGCTCAGATATCATATTGGTCTATCTATAGTTCGCAGCGGCTTTGAATATAATAAGAAGAAAAAGAGTTGTGTTGCAAGAGCGGGGCTTAGTCGACGGGAGGATTTTGGTGTTAAGCGTACAAGACCCGATCGACACCCCGGAAAAGCAGTAGTCATAGAGAAGAAAGAAGAAAAGGACGAAGGCAATGACGAAGGGGATGAGGAGTATGGAGCTTTTCTTCGAGTGACCATCGAGCAAATGCAAATTAGGAAAACTCAGTATTCGGATGGTTTGGCAGATATTAAAGCTGTACTCAAATGCCAAGAGTTTACGATACCAAAATATATGGACACCTATTTTCGGATGAAGGAACAAGCGGTAGGAGGTGGAGAGGGCAGATCAGCCCTCAAGGGAGTTTTCTCTCTCCCTAATCACTTTATTTTCTTTTTTCCAATATTTATTTCTTTTGTTTTTTATGAGTTTTGTGTTTCCCTTTATTTTCTCTTTTTGTTAGTTTCATAGTTTTATTCTTTTATATTGTGTGTTTTCTATCTCTTTGTTTTAGTTATTTTTACCCCCACATTGAGGACAATGTAGTTTTAAGTGTCGGGGATGTTTAGTTATTTAATTATTTTATTTCTGTTTTTTGCAAAAAGTCCAAAAAGATTGAAATTTTGAAAAACTCCAAGAACATGGGAAAATATTGAAAACTCTCAAAAAAATAGTTTTCGTTTTAAGTTAGTTTTTCTATACAGTTGGTTTTTTTATTTTTTATTTTTTTTGTCATCCTTGAAAAACCTAAAAAGATTTTCCTTTTTCTTTTTATCACTAGAAAAGCATAGAAAAGAGGTGCATTGACATGTTGAAAATTGCAATAGGCATAGTACTTGGTTTAATTGAACATCTGATGTGAATTCTCAATTTGATCACAAATTTCAATCCAACACCTTCCCAAGATCACCTCCTTCATGAAGAACTTCTATTGAAAATTTTGTAGTTCTAACACTCTACTAGAGAACCTATGAGGAACTAGGCAACATAAACCCAATAGTGAGAGGAAAAAACTCTTTCCCAACTTGATAGCAAGAACCTTAAGGAAACTATGGCTCTAAAACCCAAACTACACAAATTAGAAGACCTAGATTAATCCATTCTAGAAACTAGAGCTCCTAGAATCAATCAAAAAAGGAATTAGAAATGATCAATTGACTTCCATAGATTCACCAATCTAAGTAATCAATTTCTCACCTACTAAGGAAGCAAACCTTTAGAAGCTAACTAAGATGGGTTGAAGAACCCTAGAAACCATTAGAGAAAACTCTCAATTTCATTAATATTCATCAAAGTTCATCAAAAGTTATTTATAAGAGGAGGCATAAGTACGTATTTATAGAGAAAACCTACTCCTCTTCCTAAAAACTAATAAGTATTAAACATGCATAATTATCCTTCTAATAAAAGTTAATTACAAAGCTTGGACAAAAAAAGAAACCAAAATTAATAGCTAAATTGTCCATTTAAAAATAATAGTCTAAGACCTACCGCAGATGGTAGGGTAAACCTACCGTCGCTGGTGGTACCCTTCAAGCTTCCCCTTTTTTGTCCAGACAGCTACCACAGATGGTAAGGTGGAGCGTACCATTGATAGTAAGTTGTTTCTTCCCCTCCTTGCTTCTTTCGTCATTTACAATGGTGGGGAGCTTCTAGTTTGATTCTGTTGAGCTTCTTTAGGACTTTAATGTGTATTGGAAGTCTTGTAAACTCTTCCAAGCCTTCCAATCGAATATGGAATTCCTTAATTAAAGCCTCAACCTTGTGTTCTTCCATTCTCTAACTACCCCTATGCACATTGTTGAACAATCCTTAGCTGATTTTGTATCATACCCCCTCTTAAAAGGATTCTTCCTTGAATCTTTTCCTTCAAATATCATAAAAAGGCAGGCAACATTAGAATGGATTTCAAGAATATAAACGTTGCTAAGATGTAATCAATTAAAATCCAAATACCATCTAAACAATAAAACAAGCAAGGATTCTATAATTTCTTCAAAGGGTATATGATACTCAAAAGATGTATAAGCATATAAGTTCAAGACAAGATTGTTCAAGGAAGAATGATGTATATACCACCTTGCTTTATAAGATTTATTCCGAAAAAAACACAATTAAAACAAAGGAAAAATTGTAATTTAATCATATCAACAATATCTCCCAAAACTTCTTTAAAAGGACGATGAAACATAAAGCTCAAATCAGAAATAGATTTCAAGTTAAGCATAAGAATTTTGAAAACATTCAAGATCCAAAATAAGAAGTGTTCCTTTCAAAAGTGTTGAGTAAAAAGTTTATATTGAAGCTAGTTAGGAACCACTTCTTCGACATTCCTTCAAAGAATAGGTTGATATCGACATCTTTAAAAAGCAAATGATACAAGAAGCTTTTATCCCTTTCAAACCCAAGGAATAACTCAAGAACATCAAGAGTTTGAAACATGACCTCTTTAAAAGGATGATGGTGGTATAAGCTTAGATTCTCAACCCTTCTCAAAATTCCTCCACGGATTCTTAATAAATACATTTTCAATTTTCTAGGAACACATCGAAGAATATATAAAGTTTTGAATAAAATATTTTCAAGAACATACACAGCTTTAGCAAGAAGGTTTCTTTTGAAAATCAAAGAATTGATATGGAAAAGTTTAACATCATTTTGTACTTCATTTGCTGTACCGAATTTCAAAATAAGTCTACAAATGGAAAATGAAGATGCCGAATCCTTTCTCTTTTCCATTTTAAAGATGCTTCAAAACACTTTTTCAATTATTTGATCAAAAGCTTTAAACAATGAAATTGAAGACTAACGCTTCTAATCCACCAATAATTCTCATAAAAATCTTTAGAAGTGCTAACTTGTTCTTTCGTTAAATCATGTTTCCAAAAGATCTCCTTTGATGCAAATTCTTCCAAAAGAGCTTCAAGAAACTATTCAACAAAGAACATTCTTGATTTATCATCAGAACTTGAAGAACTTTCAAATCTCTTTGAAATTCAACTCATCCAAAAGCTCCTTGAAGGTTAGAGAATAAAGCAAAGTACCACCAAAAGGATGATTCAAAAGTTTGAGACAAGAATTTGCATTTTGAAGTAACAAGTTTCTGAAAAGACACCTTTAAAAAGATAATCAATAAATGAATTGGAATAAACAAGATTTTTCTCATCAAGATCTTTACAAGTTAGTTCAGAAACACCATTCTCAAATGTATTTTTCACAAGATCACAAGGATGAACTTTAAGCACTTTAAAACTACTGTTTCATTTTATTTCCACAAATTGGCAACCACATGAGTTCTCTGAAATAAAAATGATAAAATTCAAACCCATTAATATTTCCAAACAACAAAGCTTTCAAAAAGTTATCAACAATTAAAACCTTTTGTTCATCGTGAGGAAATTCTAATTTATGACTCACAAGGCACAAGAGTTGAATAGAAGGAATAAGAATTTTCATAGAAGTATAAAGGAAAGATGACACATAATCACAATTTCAACAAGCTTTCCTTTAAACTTAGCATGAAAATACCACATGAAGACCAAGGGAACCAACTAACTCTCTCATCATAACCGCTTTCAACAAAAGATCCAAAGAAGATATAATCTTACCCCACATAGATGGACAAGAAGATGAGAAATTAGCAACAAGAATATCAAAGAAAAGATTATCATGTAACAACTCAAGGTCATGGTAAGATAGCTTAATTCTAGCAAAACTAACCAAAAGTTATTTCGCAATATAAGCAATAGTAACCAAAAGTTTAAAGGATTAGCCATCAAATTTCAAACTAAAGTCACATAAGAGGCATTCAATTCTAAGAACAAATTTAACTCCTCAAAAGATAACTCATGGCATAAGAGAAAAGGGTTTAAAGAAACGCTTATTCATTTGTCTTTATATCCAACACTAAGTTCCTTTCCCATGCCTTCTCCTTTAGCTTTCATCCTATGATTTGGCTTTGTTCCATAAATTGTAGTTAAGGAGTACAAGAATTGAGATTGAATTCTATTACAAGAGAAAGAAAAAGAAGAACTATTAGATTCATTGACTATGAAATCAAAAGACAAGAAAGATGTAGAGAGAAGGAAGATTATGCTTTTGTAGAGCTTGTAGTCAAGACTTCCTTCATTTTAAATGTTTTGAGCTTCAAATTTATGCACACTTGGAGAAAAACAAGCAAGGAAATTGTTATTGGAATTAGTGAGAAAGTTCACCTCCTCACTAGAAAGTGAGTTTAATGGTGAACTAATGCCACAATATCTCTCTTTCATTTCCTCTCTTTTATCTCTTTTCAAAATCATTAAGCTCATCTCTTCCTTTTTTTTCTCACTCTTTTCACTTTCATCTTGTTTCTCTTCTGCTTGTCTTCTTTTAAACTCTCATGATTTTTAATCAGGCCCTCACTCTCTTTTCTTTTTCCCTCACTTTCTCTGGTGCTCACAACACTCTTCACTTTTTCCTCTCTTGATTTTTCTTCCTTTGAAAAGGTACAAGTGTTCTTCTTCTCATGGTGGATGACTCTTCTATCAAGTACATCTTGAGCTTGTGAAAGCTTATTTGCTTGTGCAGACTTTTCACCCGTTGACGAATCCATGAATTTTTCATGTGCTTAACCTTGTCTTTGTCCTCCATGGTTTTCAACTCCAAATTTGGTCCTCAATGCTTGCTTCATTAAGCTCCAAGTCTTGATTGGTTGAGCTCCCATTCTCCTTCTATTTTCACATTTTCAATCCCACCAAACATTGATCTCATACGAAACAGATTTTAACACCAATTAGAACTTTTCTCTTTTTCTTTTACACCATATGAATAGAACAATGATTCAACTTTTTGCTCCCATACTACATAATCATAAGAACCAAAAGTGTCCCACAAAAAAGGCAATTTCAAGTGCTGTAAATTAGAGGTCTTGATGTAGTTCCCAAAGCTTGAGAACTTCTTCTACAACTAGACCTTCCATAGTTATAACCATCATAGTATCCCTGATAATCACCTCCTCTTTTATTGAACCCCCCATCCATATTTACATAATTTCTTTCATTTCTAACTTTATTCCTTGGAGCTCTCTTATATGATCTATCATTATAACCATTTCTAGCTCCAAGTCTATTGTTCCCATAGCAATCATAAAATTATGCTCATAAGATCTAGCATAAGGAGAGAAGTTACCATATCCCCATTGATTATTATGATTTGGTTGTCCTCCAACACTTCTTCTATTACTTTGCTCCAAGATGGCTTCCTTTTCTCTTTTTAAGTCATTCACACCTTTTGTAAGCATGATAGTTGTTGTCCCGATCCTTCCAAAGCTTATTGCATTCATTCAGAGGAAATTTTGGGATTTCTTTGAGCCACTCGAGAGACAAGCTCGGACATTCATCGGAACTGTAGAGTCTTCAATTCTTCTCCTAAGCACCCAAAACTCTTTCTATTTCATGAATTTTGTCTATGAATTAGTAGTTTAGAAACAATTTTAACGACAAATTTTATTTGTAATGTTCGGAATAGGACTACTCTAAAATTTCACCTAGCAGGCAAATGGACCTATCAGTGTAGTACTAGAGAACCTCTCATGTTGTCGAACTCTGAGAATGGAGAAGCTATAAAAATTATCGTTTTCTAAGGTTTAATCAAAACAAAAGTTTATGAACGGAATGGTTTTAAAACTAAACGAAATCAACAAAGTCAAAAATTAAAATGATGAAATACAAGTTGGTTTAAGAGATGAAATTATAGAAAAGAATTTGAATGGTGGGATCCCCCTAAAATTGTCAACTACTCCAATTGGAAAAAAAGTGTGAAAGGAATATTTAAAAAGTATTGGTAGTGTCTCACACTTAACTCAGAGAGGCTCTATCTGATATAACCATGGATATGCATGTATTGTTGGAAGATTCAAGTCCAAGAGTTAAAGCTAGACGAATGGTCAAAATGGAGATAAACAGGAATTTCTGGACCAATTTTGGAAGAACTCTATTTTGGGGCTTTTAATGGCTTCAAATGAACAAGTAATATTCATGAAGATCTTAGAAGACTTCTTTAGGTTTCCATAGTGGTATAGTTCATGCATAGATGAGTTCATTTGGAGATCCTACGACCAGTCTTAAACCAGACATTCTATATTCAATTGCAAAGATGGCACATTCCTGTGACATGGCAATAACTTGCATTATAGGAATCCAATTGAGGAGATTCAAGATTCATTGAAAATCTCAGAGAATGCTCTACAAGTTGATTGAAGACACTAAGAATCGATTTGAACGTTTTGAATGTCAAGCAAAGCTGATAACTCAAAAGATGCAAAATCGTAACAGAAAGGCTAAAACATAGTCTACTAGTAACCGTAGGCCCCCATCCTATCTTCCCCAGTAGGTCTCTAGTTAGAACAGCCAGTTTTGAAGGTTAAATAGCCAGACCCAGCCACCTTCTCGGTCGGACCCGGCCAGATCGAGTCTACAACCTATTTTTTGTCAATTCTAATTATTTTTTGATTAATTCTTGGTTTCTTTATTTCTAAATTTGTCATTAACTTTTATTAGAAGCTTAGTTAGGTAATTTTAATACTTATTAGGATTTAGGAAGAGGAGTAGGCTTTCTCTATAAATACCTACTTATGCCTCTTCTTGAACTTTGATGGAATTTGCTGAAATTTGAGAGACATTCTCCAATTGCTTCTAGGCTTCTTTACCTTCTTAAACTAGCCTGCTAAGGGTTAATGTCCTTAGTTTTGTGAAAATTGTTTCCTTGGATTGTAGAATCTATGGAACCAATTGATCATTCAAATTTCTTTCATTAGTTGATTCATAGAGTTTCATTTCTTTGAGTCAATTGATCTTGGGTCTTCTAATTGTGTAATTAGGGTTTTGAGGCCTTTGTTTCCTGAAGGTTCTAATTACCAATCTAGGAAAGAACTTTAGCCTCTAAATATTAGGTTTATGAGTCTTACATCTTCATAGGTTTCTTATTGGAGTGTTAAATTTAAAATCCTCAATAGAGGTTCTTCAAGAAAAGGAGGTAATCCTTGGGATGGAGTAGAATCAAAACTACAATAAAAAATGGATGTGGATCTACGTCAAAGTGGTATCAGAGAAACCTCCAATTGAAGGTCAATTTATGTTGCAAATGTTTAAATTTCGCTTAAAATCAAAGAAAAAGAAGAAGTGCTTGATGATCTATAAAAATATACATGAAGATCATGCAACAGTAGTACAGAAAAATTGTTCAGAAAATCAATTAAAATTCAATTTAATTATGTGCAATTTTGTTGCTATTTTGTGATGTTGATGTTCTCCTTTGAGTTATGATTCATTTGAAATAATTTTTGCTCAATTTGGAGTTCAATTGGTTGCTCAATTTGATTGAATTGTGAAATGTGTTTCAGATTTGTGACTGCAAAAAGAAAATTGTGGATTAATTTTGGCATATCGTATGTTATATTCGAATGAAATCTGTGCTTAAATTCATCATCATTGAGTGAGGAATCTTTCTGAATTACTTGCACCTGATTTGGATTTGCAGATTCTGAGATATCTTTGTTTTAGTAAACAATTGTCATCATCCCCTGTTTTCTGAGAAAAAATTTTTCTTAGTGCTCTTTTGTTCTTTGTTTAGTCTAATTGTTCTAAATTGCTTTGTTTTTTATTTCTAGTTGTTTCCTTGTGTGTTTCTAGTCTTTTCTTTTATGATCAATCTTGTTTGTTGGCTCAATTCCATAGATTATAATCATTGAAATTCATACAACTCAAGTGTTTAATATTTGGCCTCATTGAACACTTATCTAAGTGCATTGATTGATTTACTTGCTAGGGATTGTCGCTCTTGGTTTGAGTTGGCTAAGAGGTTGAAAGATATCATAGAGGCTTGAGTGTTGAGTTCTTGGAAAAGGTAAGAAGGTGAACTTATTGTGATAAAAGCTAATAAAGAGTGCTAAAAACAAGTGAAATGAGTGAGCATCAAAGAGTGTAAACACTTAGGGAGTGATTAGGAGGTTTTTTGTTTTCTTTTCTTCGTTTAATTTGTAGGTATAAACAATAAATAAATGGAGTACAATTTTTCTAATCTATCATGGAAAAGGATGAGAGCAAAGAGAAAACAAGAGGATTATCAATCTAAGCTTGCAAGAGATATGCATAATTTCTATCATAGTGGTGGCAACGGATTCAATGCTTACGGTGGGAACAACCATGGAAATGGAAACTTCACTTCTAAAAGACATAACAGAGTTGGTAACTTCTCTCCTGTCCCGTATTTTCACGACGGCTTATGTTAAATCTTTTGAGCATACTTCTTATGATGATTATGGGGGTTATGATAGAGATAATGCTAAATATGATTATTATGAGCATAGTCCTTATGATTGTTATGAAAAGTATCATCATAGTTATGGTAGAGAAGTTTACTTTGAGAACTTATATGATAACATATCTACGGAAGGAAGAATGGAAGTAAGCATGAAGTCCATCTCAAATGTCATGTGGAAGGCAAAGTTGCTAACCTTATTGTTGATGGTAGTAGTTGTACTAATGTGGCTAGTATGTACCTTGTGGAAAAGTTGAATTTGCCTCTTCTTGAACATCCTAAGCCTTATATACGCCATTGGTCAATTGATAGTGATGAGATCAAAGTCACTGACCAAGTGTGGGTGTCTATCTCTAACAGAACATATGAAGTTGGTGTGTTATGTGATGTAGCATCCACGCAAGCGGGTCATTTACTGTTTGGAAGTCTTTAGATAAATGATAGAAAAGCTATATACAATGGGGCAAGAATTCTTACAACTTCACCAAAGATGGCAAGAGATTCATTCTATTCAATTTGTTTATTAGTTATTCGATTTTCTGCAATTTAATTCTTGGAGTTAGAGATTTGAAGACCTAATTCAAAGATTCCGAGCTCTAATTGGGGGACTCAAGAGATGAGCTCAGGAGACGTTTGGGATTTCAATTTTAACTTTGATTTTACTCCGAAGCTTTCTTTCCTTTAATTTGTCATTGAATTAATGTTTAATTTCATTTTTTATACAATGAATAGTGAGTAGTTTTTATTGTTTGGATGAGGGTTTAACCCTAGTTCTTGATTATGAAATTCTTGGTTTAATTTTGTGATTTCGATGTTTGTTTTGATGTTGTTCTCCAATTGTGCTTGTTTTCTATTTAATTGTAGCGAGATTAGATTAATCGCAAGGTTGTTCGGAATTGAAAAAGGAAGAACGATCTAGGGCAACCAATTGGGGGTTAATTGGGGCAATTGACTAGAGATACGATTTTGCACTTTTAGGTCCTTTATATCACCTAATTTTACTTCGCTCATAATTTGTTAGGGAGAAAAGAGATTTTCCTCCAAGGGTTAGTTAGTATGGTGACATTCGCCTAGAGATAGGGATTTCCCGAATTCTATTGATCACACAACTTAATTAATTCAACATCATTTTCATTGAAGTTTTCCAATTGAATTAGTTACAAAGATTAGGGGGATTCTGCCATTCAAACTCTTGTTTTATAAAGTTATTAAATCTTAATTTCATTACTTGCTTTCCTTAGCTGTTAATTTGTTTTCAACTTTTTAGTTTAATTATTTTCTAAAACCAACTCTTCTTTAGACTAAACATTAGAAACCCAATTAGTAGTTAGGCCTTTACCGTCCTTGAGAGATTCGATACTCAGGTATAACTTGTTTATTACAGTGATAGGTCCACTTGCTTGCTTCTTAGTGTAGTAGTTCATCCTGTTTTATATAATACATCAGTTCTTAAAAACTATAATTTCGTATCAGTTTGATTTTCAACCAAGGTTTTCTACTGATTAAACTTTTCAAAAAAGTTTGCTCTTCAGTTTTTAGTATGAAACCCCAAAAATTTCTTAAAAATTCATCAACAATAGATAGAAAATAAATATTTCCACCATATGTTGGTAGCTTTTTAGGACCCCACAAATCACAATGCACATACTCCAAAAAAGTAGTATATTTGTGTGTGCCAACAGAAAAACTCAGTTTATGTTGTTTTCCCAAAAGGCAATGATCACAAAGATCAAGAGAACGAATCTTGCATCCATCAAGTAGATTTTGTTTGCTTACATATTTTAAACCTTTTTTATTTATATGACCAATCCTTTTATGCCATAACATGCTATCAACATGACTAGTTACTAGTGCAACAGTTTCACAAACAGTTCTACCAATTAGAGAGTAATGACTAGATTTATTAACACTTTTAATGACAACCAAAGAACCTTTGCAAGCAGATAAATGACTATTTTTGGATTTGTAAGTATAGCCAACGTCATCAAGAGTGCCTAAGGAAATGAGTTTTCTCCTAAGACCTGGAACATACCTATCATCAGAAAATATTCTAATAACATCATCAAACATTTAATTGAAACGGATCCTATCCCATGAAAACTTTACCAATTTCTACAGGTTTTAATTCTGAAAATCAATTTTTATTAGGACACATGTGATAAGAACAACCAGAATCCAGGATCCAATCATTAGACACAGTAGAGGAGTGAGAAACAGACAAAACTTCCGAATACATAGAGCTGCCATCTTTTGGGCCTATCTTTATGACTAAAAAAGATTCTTTTTTCTCGGGTCTACCCCTAACATAAAGATTTTCACTATTTGTTTTATTTTCTTTCTTAAGTTCTAGATTTCCAGTTCTAAGAGCAGATTTAATATCAGAAAGAATAAGCTTTTTGTGACCACATTTAATTGCAATTTTAACATCAACAAAATATTCAGGCAATGAATTTAAAAGAATGAGAGCAGTATTTTATTCAGAAATATCATCACCCCATCTTGTAAATCTTGCATAATTTTGTTTAAATCATCAAAGTTATCATTAAGGGATTTTGAAGGTGACATTTTAAAAATAAACAACTGCTCTTTCAAATAAATTTTGTTTGAAATAGAATGTTTCAAAAACATGTTTTCAAGTTTAAGCCAAATATCTCGAGCTATGTTTAAACCCTTTATTTCACTTATAACATTGTCATATAAATGTAAAACTATTGTGCTTTTTGCAGAATCAAGTTCTTTCAAATTTTGATCCTTCCATGATTCAGGATAATCCTCGAGTTTTGAAATAACGGTAAAAGTTTATTTTTTACTAAAACAATGCTCATTTTTATTCCCCAAATATTGAAATTGCTTTTATCATCATATTATCAGTTTCTAATCTATCGGTGACCATTGGAACCACAAAGAACAGATAGAAACAAGAAATACAAAAGAAATATGGAGGCAAGCCAAAAAACAAAACAGCACAAAGGTTGCAAATATGGCGGCAAGCCAAAATAAAGTGCTTAAAAACAATAAAATGCTACAAGAATAATAGCACAAAAAATATATAGATAAGTAGCCGCAAGCCGACCAATCAGAATACTAATAATATCAATTAGAAATTCAATATATGTGGCGGAAAGCTGACCAACAAAAAAATTATAGCAGAATAATAAAACTACAAAAAATAGACAAAAAAAAAACAAAAAAACAACAGAATTAATAATACCAAAGGGAGCAGAAAAATATAGTAGAATATCAACCCAAAACTACGAACATAACAAAAAAATCATGAACAGAAAACAAAAGAAGAAAATAGAACAAAAAAATCGCAAAAAAAAAAAAATGGACAGAAAAAAATTGCATAAATATAAATTAACAATAATAAAAGTTACACTACAAATATCGAGTTTTAAATCTGAAAACATCGAGGCACAAATACAAAGAATCTCAATAGGATTCTTGTCAGGCTCGGGTTTTGGTTTTCGAAGTCAAGTGGCCAAAAAAAACCACAAAATAAAAAAAAATTTTGACAGTAGGTAAAAGATGAGATCTTTAGAAAGCTTCCTTGATGCAGAACTCAAGGTTCTTGCCAGAGTTCACAGATCTGAACTTAATATATCGAAAGAGAAAAGACTAATTGGGCTCTGATACCACTGTTAGGAGACAGGAACCACGAACACTAATTACTATTACAACCAATATTGAAGATAAAAATAGATATCTATTACAAAAATCGGAATAAATCCGAGATAATAAATAAGAAATATATGATCTTCAAAAAGAAGTAAATAATTAGTAGAAGGGAAGAACCCAAGAAGAAGAACAGTAAACTGTCCCATAGTGAACTGGACATGACAATCCAACGGAACCCTCTAAGAAATCTCTCAAAGAATATCACTAAAGCTTCAATTGTTCACACAAGAATAAGTCAAGGAGATTAGCCGACGAGATTCAGACAAAAAGGAGAACACTGGAGAAGCAGTAGCAATTTGGGAGGCAGAAGAGCTTTCAAGGGAGAGAGAAAGACGATCGAAAGAATGAGAGAAGAGAAGAGGAGGTAGGTTATTAGGGTTTACAGAATAGGATGAATTTATACTGGTCCCAAGAGAGAGAGAATCTCGGTAGTGGGGAGAGGAGAAGACTGGAGACACTGTCAAAATAGAGGGGAGGGGACCAAGAGAAACTAAAAGAGGTATAATAAAGAGTTAGTTGGCAACTTGAGGGTCACCAAGGGTCGGGTCAAATTTGACCCAACTCGGCATCCCAAAATAAACCAAGGCCAAAGGATAGTGAGGTTCATGGTCCAATAATCATCATTAGGAACAAAAGTAAGCATCCCACTATTGGAATTTTTCACCTTTTGAAGAAAGATTATAATCTTTCCCTTATGGAAAAATCAACAAAGGGTAGAAAACCTTTACCTATCCTTCACAACAAAGAAGACCTAATGATGTGAATCGGATTGACCAAAGCTAATGGATTGACTCATATCCAAGCACTATAGCAAGGACAAGAAGATCAAGGCATTGGATGTAATTTTGGCATGTTTTTTTCATTGGAAAAATGAAGACAAACGAGAGCTTTGAAGATGAAGGACAAGCTTCCAAGTTGCTCGTCACCTATGCTATAAACAAGGATTATTCAAGGGAGCAACTTGGATGTAAAAAATGATTAAGTTATGGGAATTCTCGGACCTACCACTAATGATAGGCCCTACCCCTACCATCGCTAGTAGGTTTCTGGACGGACAAGTTTTGAAGACCAGAACTTACAGCGAATGGTAGGTTCTACTCTACCGTCGATGGTAGGTCTTGGGAGAGAAATTGGCTTCGTAATTTTTAGCCAAGATTTTATTGTTTAAACAAACTCAATTTTCAGCTTTTAATCAAGGGCTTAAGGGGTATTTTAAGCTAATAATCAATAGAATAATTAGGTTAAGTCCTTAGTCTATAAATACCCATTTATAAGCTCATTTGTAACTAACTTGGAATTTTCCTGAAATTGTTGAGAGAGAATTCTCTTTGTCTCTAGGGTTCTTCACCCTTGTGTAGTTAGCTTGCTAAGGGTTAATGTCCTTAGTTATGAACAATTGATTGCCATAGGTGGATGAATCTATGGAATTCAATTGATCATTTTAATTTTTTTCATTGATTGAGTCTTAGAGTTCTTGTTCTTTGATTTAATTGATCTTAGGTCTTCAAGTTTATGTAGTTGGGGTTTTGAGTCCTCAGTTTCCTCAAGGTTTTTCCTATCAAATTAGGAAATATTGGGTTTATGAGGTTTAGATGCTCACAAGTTTTCCATTAGAGTATTGAAACTTCAAAATCCTCAAAATTCTCTCTCTCTAGGGTTCTTCACCTTGCTTAGTTAGCTTGCTAAGTGTTAATGCCCTTAGTTGTGAAAAATTGATTGCCTTAGGTTGATGAATCTATGGAATTAAATTCATCATTTTAATTTCTTTCATTGAATCAGTCTTAGAGTTCTTGTTCTTTGATTCAATTGATCTCAGGTCTTCTAGTCTATCTAGTTGGGGTTTTGAGGCCCTAGTTTTCTCAAGGTTCTTCCTAATCGAATTAGGAAAGAGTTTTGCCTCTCAATATTTGGTTTATAAGGTTTAGATCCTCACAGGTTTCTCTTTGGAGTGTTAAATCCTCAAAATTCTCTGTCTCTAAGGTTCTTCACCCTTGCTTAGTTAGCTTGCTAAGGGTTAATATCCTTAGTTGTGAACAGTTGATTACCTTAGGTTGATGAATCTATGGAATTCAATTCATGATTTTAATTTCTTTCATTGATTGAGTCTTAGAGGTCTTGCTCTTTGATTCAATTGATCTTAGGTCTTCTAGTTTGTGTAGTTGGGGTTTGGAGGCCTTAGTTTCCTCAAGGTTCTTCCTAGAAAATTAGGAAAGAGTTTTCCCCTCAATGTTTGGTTTATGAGGTTTAGATCCTCATAGGTTTTCTATTGGAGTGTTGAAACTATAAAATCCTCAATAGAGATCCTGCATCAAAGGAGGTGATCTTGGGAAGGTGTTGAATCAAATCTACATGCAATTGTATTTTAAGTGTTTAAAAATATCTAAAAATCAAGGAAAAAGAAGAAGTACTTGATGATCTATGAAAAAAATACATGAAGATCATACAATAGTAGTGCAGAAAAATTACAGAAAATTTGTTTTGAAAATAATTGGACTGCAGTAAAAAACATTCTCAAGTACTTAAGAAGGACTAAAGAGATGTTTTTGATCTACGGAGTTCAGGAAGGAGAGCTTGTTGTAAATGGTTACACGGAGGCTAGCTTTCAGACTTATGTAGATGAATTTAGATTGCAATCTGGATTTGTGTTTTGTTTGAATGGAGGTGCTGTGAGCTGGAAGAGTTTAAAGCAAGATACCGTGGCCGATTCTACTACAGAGGCTAAGTATGTGGCTGCTTCTGATGTAGCCAAGGAGGCAGTTTGGATAAGAAAGTTCATCACAGAACTAGGTGTGATTCCTAGCATTGTGAACCCAGTGGACCTATATTGTGATAATACAAGAGCCATTGCACAAGCTACGGAACCTAGATCTCATCAACGATCAAAACATATTCTCAGGCATTTCCATCTCATTCGAGAAATTATTGAGCGTGGAGATGTTAAAATTTGCAAAGTAGACACCAATGACAATGTCGCATATCCATCGACAAAGTCACTCTCACAACTTAAGCATGAGAGTCATATTAGGTCAATGGGTTTGGGAGTCATGTCAAATTGTTAGTAGGGTAAGTGGAAGATTGTTATTATATGCCCTAGACCAATTGACTCACATTTATGATTTATGAAGCATGTATTTTAAATTGTATTTTATGCTCTTGGTCATCAAGTACGTGACTTGATAATAAAACCCTTATAGCTAATAAAATACTATTCTTATTTGTCCCTAGTTTTATTACATCTTGTATTATTAAACTAGTGTGAAGTTGATTGATGGTCAAATTTTACTGATCATGAATATGAGATATAAAATCAATTCATAAATACATATTGAGTATATTGTATAGGACATGACCCAAAGTGAAGAAGAAATATTGCATGGGTTTAAGTTATAAATATTTCTTCTCAGTTTTATATTTGGTGTCCTTTGACCTAATGTTTCTAATGCTTCTTGCATGGGGAGAAAATATGTTTTGACATAGTCAAATGTCAATTTTAATTAGGTGATTATTATGACTATTGGTTGGCTTATTTTCTTGTCATGGCTTGAACATTGGAGATAGTGAAAGGGATTTGTCCCTCTCTTTTTAGAGAGAGATATCCATGGGCCCCTTGATAAGGAGGACTGAAAAATATGCATGGCCATGCTCAAATAAGTATTAATAAGGTGTTATTAATATTATTTGTTGGAACAGTCTGCCTGGTGATCAAGTAAATGGTTAATTAAGTTTTATAAGGATGACTCGGTCCATGCCTTATACTTAATTAGGATATCGTGTGACAAAAGGACTAATATTAAATCTGATGCTAAGTTATTATTGTTTTTACTAAACTTGGGTAAGCATAATGTCTTGCTAGAGGCCGCTTATGTTTGTGAATAAATGTCTAGGACATTTTTCATTCACTGCCAACGTTAAGTTAACCTTCAGGGTCATACGCATAGATGATCTTGTGATCATAATGTCCACGTTCAATGAATCTAGATTGTGTCCAGATTTGTTGAACACATACAAAAGGGAATTAGATTCCATATTGTATTTTCTGGTAAGTTAATAAGTAACTAATTTTATTTAATTGAATAAATGAAATTAGTTCTTTAATATTACTCATCCAACCGTTGGATGATTATAGGAATAGACGGACGAGATTAAACTGTCATTAGATGACAATTAGGGTTTTGATATTGACAGCTATAAAAGGTTATGTTAACCTTTTCTCTGTGGCCGTCTTTTTTATCTAATTAAAAGAAAAACAAAACCCTAAATCCCGAGAACGGCGATATAGTATCTAGCCTTCTCTCTCCGAAATTCCACCTATTATCAGATAGTCAGGATTAGTTCTAAACAGTTTTCAGAACACAGAAGGGGCTAGCATCCCGATGCTTGCAGAGGAGTTCGTCGCGTGGATAACAGTAGAGGGCGAAGCGTAAAAAGCAGCGCCTCCACATCAAACAGTTAAAAACATTGAGGTAATTTCTATCCAATTGGTTTTTCTAGTATGTGCAGATCTTGTTGGTGGATTTCTGTAGTTTTATTTTATTTGTTTTTGCCTACAGCATCCAACAGAAAAATCTTAACTCCAAGCACATAATTTGCTTCACCTACGTCCTTCATTTCAAAATTTGAGGATAACCACCTTTTAGTGGTGAGAATTAACTCCTTATCATTTCCAACCAACAAGATATCATGCACATATAATGATAAGATTATGAAACTTTTCTTTGAACATTTTTTATACACAGTGGTCCTCCTCAATCATCGTGAAACCATCATTTATAATGGCTTGATAAAACGTAAGGTACCATTGCGTCAAACAATATAGGGACCTATTGCGCTTGCAATCCTCTTGGCCTTGTACAATGAAGCCAACAGGTTATTGCATGTAAATCTCTTCATCCAATTTCTCCATTGATAAATACTATCTTAACGTCCATTTGATAAAGTTCTAAATCAAAATGTACGATGAGTGCCAGAATTAGGCGAATCGAGGCAAACCTAATGACAGGTAAGAAGGTTTTCTCATAATCTATACCCTCTTGTTAGGTATAGCCTTTGGCCATAAACAGAGCCTTATATCTCTCTATGGAACCGCCTGCCTGGCAATTTATTTTAAAAACCCATTTGTTCCCAATTGTCGGTTGCCCAGGCGGAAGATTAACTAAGTCCTAGACTTTATTGGTCTTCATAGATTCCATTTTATCATCCATAGCTTTAATCCATTGTGTGCTAACTTAAGAAAAGATTGCCTCTTGGTAATTTTAGGGCTCATCTTTATCACAATCAACAACCATGAAACATTCCCCTGCAATCTCAAAATAGAAACGAGGAATATTTCCGCACTTGCTTTTCTGTAGATGAAATTCTTCAGAACTCTCATTAGACTGCTTCGACCCTATTGAAGGGACATTGCTCCCACGTGCTTTAAGTTGTTGATAAATTAATTCCTCTTAAATTGGGTTGCTAAAAGCTCCAAGTTCTATGTCCTCTACCTCATGGAGTTCCAATATTTCATTGACCTCGCAATTGCTAGGGAATTTATCTTCCAAAAATTCCACATCTCTTAACTCTACTTCAGTTACACTTCCGTCTTGTTGCTCACCAATAAACACATAACCTTTAGAGTATTCAAAATATCTTATAAAGATACACTTCTTGCCTATATTTCCTAATCTATTTTAGGTTGTTCCCGAATTAGGTAGGACTTTTTATCTTGTAATGTTAGTTTAGGGACATAAGTAGGATACAAACAAAGATAAAAAGGAGACAAAAACAAATGAGATAGAGCTAATGCAACCAAAAAGATACGATAATGAAATAAAAGGAATACTTTTCAGTCGCCATTCTCACTTTTCTTACTCATCTTTGTACTTTGTACTTCATTCTTCTTTGATAACAACCTCATCTAACAACGTATTTTTCTCAAGATTTTTCAATAATAACCAAAATAAGAGAGATAGATGCTTGAATTTTTATCAATATTTTACTATAAATTAAAAACTGATCTTTTTTCTTCGTTTTTTGCCATTATTTTCATTTTTTGGCTTTTTCTTAAAAAATCCAAAAGTATTTTATTTTTTCATCACTTTAGATAGAGTTTAAAACTTAAAAGTTCCTTGGGTTTTTCAAAAAAAGGAAAATTACTTAAATACTCTGAAAACAATATTTACTAAGCTTCTTACTTGATCAATGGTTTTTATGCACTTGTGAATGTTGTTAAGTAGTAGAAGTTTAGGAATCTTGGGGTTATTAGCATTATGATAATGATTTTTGAACTTTGCCAGCAATTTCATGATCTGTCAATCTTTAAAAGCAAGGAAGTCTAGTCTAGGATGGTCCCGAAGATGATGGTCTTAGTACTTCTTTGAACGGTTTGTGCCTTTCTTATCATTTATCCTTCATGAAATCAATCTCTATTTCCCTTTTTCTGCCTTCATGCCAAGGGTTACACTCTCTTCTTTTCTTTATTCTTTTATCCTCACTCTATAGAACCTCAATTCGTGGAGGTAATAGCTAGTACAGACTTTTGGGCATTTTTAGTGAACCTCGATTCTTGAGCTATTTGTTAGTAGACTTTTGGCCGTTTTGAGTGAAATAAATGAGTAAGTGTGGGGGAAGAAGGTTGAAGAAAGAAAGAAACAAAAGCCCTATTGTATAAAAGAAAGGGCATTTTTGGGTATTTTCACTTTTTTGGCTTTTTCTCTTTTTTCAATTTGTTTCTTTTCAAGCATCAATATTTTCTTTCTTTCTCTTTCTCTTTTCAATAGTCAAAACATCGAACATATGAAAATACGCAAAAATGCGCTTTCTTTTTTATACAATAGGTCTTTTCTTTCTTTCTTTCTTCACCCCTTTTTACCCTACACTTATTCGTTTCTCTTACTCAAATTCCCATGCTGATGAGAAGAGTTGTATATATAAGCAGCACATCCCTATGGTTGAAGATTATCAATACTTGGTATTCTACTAGTCTAGAATTCATATAGGGTAGAAGGAACTGATTTTTAAGGCACTGAGTTAAGTATGTATGTAGCAATCAATATTGCATCTTCCCAAAAAGAGGTAAGTAGATTAGCTTGCACCATTATAGACCTAACCATATCGAATAAAGGACGATTCCTTCTTTACACCACACCATTTTTTTACAGACTATTAGGAATTGTTAATTGGCGGATAATTCACTTTCTTTCACACAATTCCTTGAATTGATTTTATAGATACTTGCAGCCCTAGTCTGTTCTCAACATTTTAAATTTTCTATCTAATTGATTCTCAATCTCATCAAGATATCATCTAAAGTAACTTAATGCTTCTAAGTAATGGGAGATCAAATAGACATGACCAAAGCGCGTATAGTCATCTATAAATGTGATGAAATAAGAACCACCATGCTGAGCCTTCACATTTACTTGTCTACAGATGACATAATGGATTGATTATAATGGAGAATTAGCCTTTCTAGCTTTAGAAAAAGGTTTTCTAGTTAATTTTCCTGCTAAAAAATGTTCACATGTAGACAAATCCATTTTAGTTAGTGGGCCTAAAAGGCCTTGTCTAGCTAGTCGTTTCATTCTATCTTGCCTAATATGGCTAAGTCTCATATGCCACTTTTGTGAATCATTATTTTTGCTATCGATGGAAGCAAGTAGAGAAAAGAGTTATGAAAAACATGATTATTATTAATAATGTCTAAAACCATAAAATTATTCATAACAAAACCAGAACCATAAAAGATAGTTCCAAAGTAAACATCCATATGATTGTTCTCTAAAACCATTCAAAAACCAAGCTTAAGTAAAGTATTAATTGAAAGTAAATTTTGCAGAATCTCCAGTGCATAAAGCACATCATGGAGATATCGAATGGGTCCATTTCCCATTTCTAACTTGTAAGTGCTAATGCCATGTACATATATGCTTGAGTCATTCCTCATGTATACCCTGATACTCCAATTGGAACTTGGTGAAAATTCATGAACCGTACTTTGTCCCTTGTTACATGGTCGGTTGCACCTAAGTCTGCAATCCACAAATGGAGAGATTCATCAACTAACACAGTTGATGCTTTATCAAATAAAATGAGGATTATGGTCAATATATACCTTTTGTTCTTTCTTTGGCTCAATGCATTCGCAAGCTAAGTGTCCCTTCTGAACATAGTTGTAGCAGATCATTTTGCTCTTATCTTTCTTTCCACCTTGTTTTCCTCTCTTGTGTTTGGGATTTCTCAACATAGATCCATTCTTTTCATACCTGGGTACACCTCTAGTTCTTTTATGTTTAGGTCCCTATGCTTTGTTTGAATTAGATCGTGCAACTAATACACTTCAAGGATTGGAAGCCAATAGGCACTCTTCCTCTAACTCCAAATAGCAAACAATATCCTTGAAATTTTGGATATTTACATTGTGTGTTAAATTCACTTTCATATGCTCCCAGTTGTTAGGTAGTGATCAAACCACTGATAGGATCTATTGTTCATCTGAAAGATTACCTACAACCCCTTTTAGCTCACGTGTCATGTTTGACATTACCCTTAAATGCTATTTCATCGAGTGATCAGGATGCTTCTTGCAACTGTCAAACTTGAGAGTCAAACTACGTAGCTTTGTAGCTGAGGCTTTTCCAAACTTCTGATTTAGAGCAACCCATAATGGTTTGTAGTGGTATAAGTCTTATGCTCACACATTAGATCATTTTCCATACTACTTAACAACATGATGTGAGCAGTGTTATTGTTCTTTTTCCCTGCCTTATAGGCTTGGAGATCTCGACAATATTAAGCACTCTTACCCTCTTCAGGCTGAGCCACTGACGATATTAATGCTTCTAGAATATCTTGTTCCTCAAGCATATTGGATCTTACGATGCCATATGTCAAAAATTGTCTCCATTGAACTTCTCACCCTTTTTCAAATCAGCAATGATTTCTTGGTGGAAGTTATTCTAAAAAAAACAGTGCAGAAAGAAATCTCGATAAGCACCATACATTCAAAATTACAATTTTTGCAAAAACAACTACATAAAGTAATTAAAGCGAGACCTAAAATATACAAAGGAAACTTTTCTATGCTTAGAATCACATTGCATTATAATTTTCTCAAACTCAATAATCATTTACATAATTTTGTCACCCAAAACAATTTGAGGAATAAATAAATTTACTCAACTGAATAAAACCCACATACACAAAATCATATATAGGCATGTATGCATATTTAAAGCATATAAAAAACTCCAAAAAAAAACATGTATCAACCGTATATCATACATAGGATATAGACAAGGCATAAAATGGAGAATCGAGGAAAAAAACTCCAACTAGCCAAAAAACTACATAAGTTCCAACAAGTATGCCTTGTAACAAAATGAGCATAATGACATATACAAAAGCAGTGGGAAAAAAATTTTTAAAAAAATATTGGCCTAGTGATTGGAACCTGGACCCTTAAAATTGAGGTCATTGGTTCCAATCTCTTGACCAGCATAAGTTTCCCTTCTTTTTTTGTATATAAAGAGTGTATACATATAAGGAAAAACAATTTATTCTCCTTACAAAACATGATCAATATATCTTTTTAAAAACAACCACAAATTTTGCCTTAAACTTAACAACCATTTATCATAAACCAAATATCATGTTGGTGAAAAAAATATACTATTAAAATCGTCTTGAAACAAAAAAAAAATTTGCCGAAGTTTTTAAAACAGTTAGACTTTTAGAGAAAGTCTATGACCATAGTTCTTCCTCATTTGTTTCTTTAAAAAAAATAGATATCAGGTATTAGAATAATACTATTATCCTCCTAACATCAGAGGTTAAAAAGAAAAGCATATGTTTGTCAAAAAAAAAAAAAAAAAAATGAGAACAAAAAATAGACTGCAGCATTTATCAAAAAAAAAAAAATTAAGTACAACCATAATCCTAGCCATAATCATCCTTAAGCAAAGCTCTATCCCTTTCGGTTTAAAAATGGCTTTCAGTTTGTGTTTTTTTTTTTAACCGATGCCAATAGAAAACATAACTAATATATAAGATAAAGCGCATATCAATAAGCCTATAAATTGAAAGCTAATATTCAAAGCAAACAATCCATAGTCATGTTTATCACATAGAAGCATAGAAAAAAAAGTTCACATGGCCAACAAAAAACAAACGTGGTCTCATGGAAGACAAAAAAAAAATGACCCAAAAAACTTCAAGCAATAACCAATGAAGAGGAAAAACCATGGCGATTAAAAAACATATCGGATATATACTTCATAAGAAAAAATTTAATTCGAAGACTTTTTCACCGAATACCAACATGGCTCTGATACCACTGAAGGAAAAAAAAAACATTGATACCTTCTTGATCCAGCGAAAGCGTTGATCTTCGTTCCACACAGTGGTCGAACTTGCGGTTGTTGAAGCTACCAGAGCTGCAACTTTCTTTCCACCAATCAGATGTCTCTTCCCACTGAATGAACTTTAGAAGGATCACTATATATTGAAACTCACACCCTCTCAATTGTTGCTTCAGGAAGAATCACTCAACTGGATTTTATAGAGGAGAGTCTACAAACTCAGGTGAGTTGTTGTGATATTTTGTTTCTAAAGATTTGATTGTCTGTTTGCAATAGATGTGATATCCCATTGACAAATAGATGTATCTATTTGAATTTGAATAGAAACAATTTATTCCTCCAACAACTCTCCAACAACTCCAATTAGGCCGGGTCTTCACAGGAGTATCGGACCCATTTCACAAGATCCAATTTTCACAATTTGAATCCTTTAAAAGCTTCAAAATAGAGTTCTTCCAAAATTGTTCTAGAAATTTTGTTTTGTCTCCATTTTGACCATTCTTCTAACTCTAACTCTTGGATTTGAATCTTCCAATCATTCATGCATGTCCGTGGTCATATCAGAGAGAGTGAGTGAGTGAGAGAAGAAAATGAGTGTTCTTCGGTGCTGGAAAGAGAAAATACGAAAGAGAGAAAAGGACTAGAGTCTATCATGGTGATGAGAGAGGAGAAAATGAAGAAAAAGAGGCCGGAGAAAGAATAAGGAAGAAGCTGGCAGCTGACAGATCCGCCATAGTGGCGGTTAGAGAAAAATGAAGACATAGAGAGATCCATGGAAATCTGGCCACCCAAGAAGAAATACAATGTAACGCCCTACCCCGTAAGCACCTAGCATGACTTTAGAATTAAGAACGTGATGGAAATAGAGTTTTGATATATATGGTGGAATATAGTGTTTTTGGCACTTAGTAGTATTTTGGGGATATTTAGGAATAGAAATAAAATTTTATTATCTTATTGAGGTTTTATTATTAAGGTTTATAAGTGCCTTTAAGTGGTTCTTTATTTTTAATACCTACTATATTTATTTTAGAAAGTTAAATACTTGGCATTTTCATATAGGAATTAAAAAAAAAAAAAAACAACTTAATTGTGAAGATTTCGGCCACCTCAACAACACTTGTCACCACCACCAATTTCTTCCTTTTCTTTCCCCTAACCGCCTCACAATTTCCATCTTGCTTTTTCTTTTCTTCCTAATCACCTCAAGTCACTCTATATATATAGGCATGCAAGCCATGTCTTTCTTTAGGCAAATTCCTCAATCTTGAGCATATATATATATATATATATCTATCATTTCCTTTCTTGAATAAAAAAAAAAAAAGGGCAGCCAACCTTTCTCAAGTAAGTTATATATATTTGCATGGTTGCATGTTTGCATGTTTTTCAAGTAAGTTGCAAAGTTGCATGTTTTGTTTTCTTTTTTTTTTAGTTAGTTAGTTAGGTTATATATATATATATATAGATATAGATGTATATATATAGTATATATATTTATTTATTTTCTTTAATATATAGTGAGATCTATTTCTAGTTAGTATATATATATATATATTTTTTAGGCAATTATTTATTTTAAGATTTCAATATTTTAAATGGATTTTTAGTATAAAGTATATAGTTAATTATGGTTTCTTGGGAGAGTATATTTTTTTTAGAGTATAGCATTTTTCGATCTTTTTTAAAAAAAAAATTATATAAGTATACGTATTATTATATTTATATACATCCCAAAGTCTATTTTATAAGATTTCGATATTATTTAGGGAATAGGATTATTTAATCGATACCCAGGTATTAAGTGTTTTTGTTTTACGTTATTATCTTGTAGGATCTTAGCGCTAGATCTACATCCAGGTGAGTCCATAAACTCCATTTTATTTCAAATATTTTTTTTATGTATTTACAAAATTTTGCTATTTTTCGAACAATACTTCTTAGCGTGTTTTTGGAGATGTTCTCCCTTATGTGTTACGTGTTTCGTAGAAAAATGCATAGGAGCGGTGCTCCAAATAAGTGTTTCTTTTAAAACAGATTACTATGGTTGCATAAGAAGTTTGTTGTATGCAGGTTTTTCGGAAATATTTATATATCGAAAAATGTTCTAGCTTGAAAAGTTATGTATTTTGATATACATGAATATAGATTTGGCATTGTGAAATTACATAAGCATGTGATGACTGGCGGATGAGGATTTTCTTTTGGCGTTCTGAAATATTTATGACTTGAATCTATTATTATGGCCGGGCAAATGGCCCATTTGATTTGTAAATACATACGAAAACCTCATTCCGACCAAGGTTAAAGTTTATTGATGATCAAGTGAACGGACGCGTTAGCGGATTGCACTGTACGTGGCTAGTCCCCCGTACTAGGGCCTCTTCCGATGACGTGGACGGATTTTTGACACTGAGGGTGGATCCACTTTAAGAGGGGCGTAGACTGCGGAGGGTGTGGCCCAATCGGTCTACGTGGACACCGTATCATGCTCTACGGTGGGGTTCGACCGCCTAGTGGAGAGTCGGGGAGGGGCTCGAACCGAGGTTGGTTCCGGGAGCGGACACTGGTAGGTGCCCCGGGAGTCTGTAGCCTATTTTGACCAGTGTTATGGGAGTGCGGTTGTTTGTAATCGAGCGCTCGTATGTTGTTTGGTTGGTATCTGACTACGAGATGCCGGAACTTAGTTCCGATGGCCTCGTTTCGGGGATCCGGACTTTGTCTGTGGAGCCCCACTGTTGCATTACATGTTCTTTTAAAATTGGGCATAGAGCTGCGCTGATGTGTCTTGATTCGCTCAGACTTCCCGCTGCGTTCGAAACCCTCATGTAGGTTCAAGCATCAGTTTTGTTAAAATAGTAAAAGAAATATTTTTCTTATAACATTGCATGAATTGTTTTGTAAAACGGCATCATCCTGGTTTTAAAGGAAACACTACCGCACACACACACGTGGACTCACTGAGCGTTCGCGCTCACGTTTTCCATGTCATGTTTTCTTCTCAGATTAGCTTGGAACGGTCAGGGGTTCCGCGAGCCACTGAAGTTTTAGGCCAGGAGTTTTTGGATCAAATCTCCCCGGAAGGGCATAGAATTATGTTTTATCTTTTTAGACTCGAATCGTCTGTAGAGTTTCTTTTTATGTCTATGTATGTGGTTGATGTAAAATTACTTTTGTGTTTATTATAAAACGGAAATGAGAAGTTTTCTTTTATCCTGTGATTGAGCGCACCGGTAGTATTTAATTTACTTAAGTATTCCGCGTACTTTGTGTATACCTGTTAGTATTGTTCTGGGGTTTTGTTTTAGTGTGGAACTTATAATTTAGTGCCGAGAGGCACGCAGATGCCCTACTCAGCCGCAGTTGACCTAGTGGCATGGTTGGGGGCATCACAGGTGGTATTAGAGCCTTAGGTTCGATACTAGGTTTGAAACGTTGGGTTTTAGACAAGCTATAAGAGTTAACTGTGTAAACTTTAAAGTTAACCATATGTTTTATTGGTTAGTACTGACCCTAAGATTTTGTTTTGTAGGTACTAGATGGCATATCCTTCTCATAGATGGACATACAGGGAGGGCACCCTCGTAGATGAGCCTAGCAGGACTACGTCATCATCATCCTCCTCATATTCCCTTAAGGAGATCATCCTAGAAAGGGAACCAATTCCAGTGATTGACCTTTCCGATGATGAGTCAGTAGAAGGACCAGAGATGGCACCAGTAGTGGCACCGGGAATAGGACCTGGAACATCAATAGAAGAAGACCCTAGCGAGCCCACATCGGACTCAAGAAATGACACCTGAACCAGAGCAAGGGACACCGGCAGTCACTGGGAGTATGGGTACCTCTGTAACAAATACTATGCAAGCAGCAGCATCCCCTATCACTATTCCACCCATAGCGTCTGTATCTTCTTTTCCACCATCACTACTTTGGGGTGGGGTTAGGGAGTATGATATTTGTGGTTACTGCCTGTGGCGTGAGCAACGGGCTGAAGCCGCTAGCCAGCAGGTTATAGCATTAAGAGAGGAGATCTCCCGAATGGACGCCTTATTCTATGCAGCACGCCAGGCACGGCGACAGGAGACGGCGAGGGCCGCCATGTTAGAGGAGGAGTTAGCCCAGACGCGGGCAGCTCATGCAGCTCGAGAGAGAGAGATTTTGGAGCTGATTAACGAGCGGGACTGGTTTAGACAGTTTATTGCTCAGTTCCTTAGAACTACTAGAGATTCAGTGGATAGAGCACGTGATGAGCTGGAGTCTCGTCCAGGAGGTTCTGGTAGCCAGTGTCCTTAGGCGGAGTAGTTTTGGATAAAGTACAGGTAGGTGTGCGTATTTGGTTACTTGGATAGGTATGAGTAGTATTTTTGTTGGTACTTGATGCAGTAGGCTTAGGATCATAGGTATGAGGTCCTCAGGTTTTAGATATGTATAGCAACCCGACCATATATATTTTTAGGAGGTAGGACCAAGATGATCTGATTGTATCTTGACACTACTTGTACCAAAAATCCTTATTTTGAGGTATATATATATATATGTTTGTATGTATGCATTTGATGTTTGTGCCTGAGATGCATTTATGTTTACCTGTCGTAAAGTATCTATAATCGTAGATGTTTATTAGTATTGGGACTTTTTGATTTTTAGAAACATGTCAGGTTCACAATCTCCCAACCGTACGGACGAGGTTATGTCAGAAAATTCTCAAAATAGACAGTCTGAACCTACGAGAGAGACCACTCCTCGTCCAAAACAAGCTACACACAAAGTAATCGAAAATTTTATGATCAAGATGACAGAATTATTAGAAACTTCAATGGCCACAAGAAGAAACGAACGAGTACCAGTTACTGGAGCAGATGAAGCACTAGAACGATTTCTTAAGTTTCGACCCCCAGAGTTCTATGGAGACGTTGAGCAAGAAATTAAAGCTGAACTGTTCCTTGAGCAGTTGAATGATATCTATGATACCCTTAAGTATGAGGATGCCCACGAGGGTAACGTTTGCGGCTTTTTAGACTTCGAGGAATGGCAAAGGATTGGTGTCTTAGAGCTTAGAAGCACGGACACTTAAGAATCAATTATGGACTTGGAGCGATTTTCAAGAAGAATTCAAAAAAGGAGTATATACCTCGATGGGTTCGTGAGCAACGTGAGGATGAGTTTCAGCAATTGAGACAGGGTAACCTGACAGTTGCCCAGTATACAGCAAAGTTCAATAGGTTGGCTAAGTATTGCTTAAGGTTGATAGACACTGATGAAAATAAGACGCGACAATTTGTGAAAGGATTAAGGGTTGAATTGCAACGAGCATTAGCTCCCTTGCCACCGATGGGATTCGCGGCCGCGGTTGAAGCCGCCACGCGAACGAGAGATGGGCGATCAAGCGGTTATACGAGAGGAAAACAACCATTGGTTCGGCGACGGCTCCATATAAACGTCTCGGACAAGGACCATGGAAACCTAGAGATTTCAAGAGATCCCGTGGTGAACAAAGGAGCTGGAAATGAAGGCCGACCAACCTTAACCCCCTGGAGGATCCCACGGAATATGCACATACTGTGGATGAAGTGGGCATGTGGGCTGAAATGTGTTATCGGAAGTTAAGATTATGTTTCAAGTGTGGAAAACCGGGACATACCAAGGACCAATGCCACGAGATGCAACAAGTAACCCCGGGAGATGTCCAGAAAGCGAGCCGACCCCCGGTCATGAGAGGAACAACAGAAGGAAGGAATAATAAGCCACAAGTAAAAGCTAAAGTTTATGCACTGGATGGATCGCCCGTAGATACTGAAGCAGAAGTCGTTGAAGGTATGATAAAAATCTTTTCTCAACCAGCAAGAGTACTCATTGACCCTGGAGCTACGCATTCTTTTGTGAGTTTGCATTTCATAAAACATATTCCTATACCTCCTGTTAACATGCATTATCAGTTGATAGTTAGCACTCCTATGGGCGTAAATGAGATAACTGAGGTAAAGTATCCTGATTGTGACATATGTGTCGAGAATGTGGTTTTATCTGGAGATTTAATTGCCTTACAATTGGAGGGATATGATGTGATACTTGGGATGGACTGGTTGTCTAAACATTATGCCCAAGTAGATTGTCGACGGAAGTTGGTTAAGTTTAGCCGACCGAGTATGCCAATCTTGGTGTTCCAAGGAAAGCGAACAAAACGGGAGAATCCCTTTTTTATGCGGCA
Organism: Catharanthus roseus; assembly: GCA_028651295.1. Lineage (NCBI taxonomy): Eukaryota > Viridiplantae > Streptophyta > Magnoliopsida > Gentianales > Apocynaceae > Catharanthus > Catharanthus roseus. Next base: position 25,731,819 of record JAPQWS010000153.1, on the reverse strand, counting down.
TGAAAAGCCGAAAGTTGCTATGGAAAGGATGTCAAGGGTACTTAGCATATTTGCTCAACAAACCTAAGGAGGAGGTCAAATTAGACACGATGCACTGTAGTGAAGGGAGTTTGTGGATGTTTTTCTGAGGAGTTGACGACGCTACCCCCTAGATCGAGAAGTGGAGTTTGGCATAGAATTGGTACCTGATGCTAAACCAATATCTCGAACTCCATACCGGATGGCACAGGAGGAACTAAAAGAGTTGAAAAAGCAACTACAAGAACTGTTGCAGCAAGGATATATTCGTCCAAGTACATCTCCTTGGGGTGCGCCAGTTTTGTTTGTAAAGAAAAAAGGATGGAACCACGAGGATGTGTATAGACTATAGAGGATTGAATAATGTGACAGTTAAGAACAAATACCCACTACCCCTCATTGATGAGTTATTTGACCAACTCCGAGGAGCGGGATGTTTTTCCAAATTGGACTTGAGACAAGGATATTATCAAGTCAGGATAAGAGAAAAGGATATTCCAATGACGGCATTCAACACACGATACGGACATTACGAGTTTGTGGTTATGCCATTTGGATTAACTAATGCACCTGCAACATTTATGGACTTGATGCACAGAGTCTTTAATCCTTACTTGGATAAGTTTGTAGTGATTTTTATTGATGATATTCTTGTTTATTCACCCAACCCTGAAGTTCATGAACAACATCTTCGAAAAGTGTTGCAAACCCTACGGGAGCATAAGTTATATGCTAAGTTTAGCAAATGTGAGTTCTGGATGAGTCAAGTTACTTTCCTAGGACATGTTATCACCCAGGAAGGAATCTCGGTAGATCCAGCGAAAGTAGAAGCAGTGACTTATTGGACACAACCCAAAACACCAACTGAAGTACGTATTTTCTTGGGTATGGCGGGATACTATCGGAGATTTATAAAAGACTTTTCAAGGATTGCTGGACCTCTAACCCAACTAACTAGAAAAGCAACTAAGTTTGACTGGATGGAAAAGTGTGAGAGGAGTTTTCAAGAATTGAAGAACCGACTAACGTCGGCACCAGTGTTAACATTACCCGATCCAAACAAGGAGTTTTCATTATACACAGATGCTTCAGGAGAAGGACTAGGAGCTGTGTTGATGCAAGACAGGAAAGTTGTAGCATATATTTCAAGAAAGTTGAAGGATCATGAACGGAATTATCCGACACACGATTTGGAGTTAGCAGCCATCGTGTTTGCACTTAGGAAATGGCGACACTACTTGTATAGGGCTAAGTATGATATATAGTTAATTATGGTTTCTTGGGAGAGTATATCTTTTTTTAAAAAAAAATTATATAAGTATGCGTATTATTATATTTATATACATCCCAAAGTCCATTTTATAAGATTTCGATATTATTTAGGGAATAGGATTATTTAATCGATACCCAGGTATTAAGTATTTTTCGCATTACTATTTTGTAGGATCTTAGCACCAGATCTAAATCCAAGTGAGTCCACCAACTCCATTTTTATTTCAGATATTTTTTTTATATTTACAAAATTCTTGCTATTTTTTTTTTCGAACAATATTTCTCAGCGTGTTTTTGGAGATGTTCTCCCTAATGTGTTACGTGTTTCGCAGAAAAATGCATAGGAGCGGTGCTCCAAATAGGTGTTTCTTTTAAAACAGATTATTATGGTGGTACATAAGAAGTATGCAGGTTTTTCGGAAATATTTATATAATGAAAAATGTTCTGACTTGAAAAGTTATGTATTTTTTATATACATGAGTATAGATTTGACATTGGCAGATTTAACATTGGCATAATTGTGAAATTACATAAGCATGTGATGACTGGCGGATGAGGATTTTCTTTTGTGTTCTGAAATGTTTATGACTCGAATATGTTATTATGGCCGGGCAAATGGCCCCTTTGATTTGTAAATACATACGAAACCTCATTCCGACCAAGATTAAAGGTTATTGTTGATCAAGTGAACGGACGCGTTAGCGGATTGCACTATACGTGGCTAGTCCCCCGTACTAGGGCCTCTTCCGACGACGTGGACGGATTTTTGACTATGAGGGTGGATCCACTTTAAGAGGGGCGTAGACCGCGGAGGGTGTGGCCCAATCGGTCTACGTGGACACCGTATCATGCTCTACGGTGGGGTTCGACCGCCTAGTGGAGAGTCAGGAGGGGCTCGACACTGAGGTTGGTTCCAGGGCAGACCCGGTAGGTGCCCCAGGAGTCTGTAGCCTGCTTTGACCAGTGTTATGGGAGTGCGGTTGTTTGTAATCGAGCGCTCGTATGTTGTTTGGCTGGTATCTGACTACGAGATGCTGGAACTTAGTTCCGATGGCCTCGTTTCGGGGATCCGGACTTTGTCTGTGGAGCCCCACTGTTGCATTACATGTTCTTTTAAAATTGGGCATAGAGCTGCGCTGATGTGTCTTGATTCGCTCAGACTTCCCGGCTGCGTTCGAAACTCTCATGTAGGTTCAAGCATCAGTTTTGTAAAAATAGTAAAAGAAATATTTTTCTTATAACATTGCATGAATTGTTTTGTAAAACGGCATCATCCTGGTTTTAAAGGAAACACTACCGCACACACACACGTGGACTCACTGAGCGTTCGCGCTCACGTTTTCCATGTCATGTTTTCTTCTCAGATTAGCTTGGAACGGTCAGGGGTTCCGCGTGCCACTGAAGTTTTAGGCCTGGAGTTTTTGGATCAAATCTCCCCGGAAGGGCATAGAATTATGTTTTATCTTTTTAGACTCGAATCGTCTGTAGAGTTTCTTTTTATGTCTGTGTAAGTGGTTGATGTAAGATTACTTTTGTGTTTATTATAAAACGGAAATGAGAAATTTTCTTTTATCCTGTGTTTGAGCACACCAGTAATATTTAATTTACTTAAGTATTCTGCGTACTTTGTGTATACCTGTTAGTATTATTCTAGGGTTTTGTTTTAGTGTGGAACTTATAAGTTAGTGCCGAGAGGCACGCAGATGCCCTACTCAGCCGCAGTTGACCTAGTGGACACCGTATATTTCTTAGCGTGTTTTTGGAGATGTTCTCCCTAATGTGTTACGTGTTTCGTAGAAAAATGCATAGGAGCGGTGCTCCAAATAAGTGTTTCTTTTAAAACAGATTACTATGGTTGCATAAGAAGTTTGTTGTATGCAGGTTTTTCGGAAATATTTATATATCAAAAAATGTTCTAGCTTGAAAAGTTATGTATTTTGATATACATGAATATAGATTTGGCATTGTGAAATTACATAAGCATGTGATGACTGGCGGATGAGGATTTTCTTTTGGTGTTCTGAAATATTTATGACTTGAATCTATTATTATGGCCGGGCAAATGGCCCATTTGATTTGTAAATACATATGAAAACCTCATTCCGACCAAGGTTAAAGTTTATTGATGATCAAGTGAAAAGACGCATTAGCGGATTGCACTGTACGTGGCTAGTCCCCCGTACTAGGGCCTCTTCCGATGACGTGGACGGATTTTTGACTCTGAGGGTGGATCCACTTTAAGAGGGGCGTAGACCGCGGAGGGTGTGGCCCAATCGGTCTACGTGGACACCGTATCATGCTCTACGGTGGGGTTCGACCGCCTAGTGGAGAGTCAGGAGGGGCTCGACACTGAGGTTGGTTCCAGGGCAGACCTGGTAGGTGCCCCGGGAGTCTGTAGCTTGTTTTGACCAGTGTTATGGGAGTGCGGTTGTTTGTAATCGAGCGCTCGTATGTTGTTTGGCTGGTATCTGACTACGAGATGCTGGAACTTAGTTCCGATGGCCTCGTTTCGGGGATCCGGACTTTGTCTGTGGAGCCCCACTGTTGCATTACATGTTCTTTTAAAATTGGGCATAGAGCTGCGCTGATGTGTCTTGATTCGCTCAGACTTCCCGGCTGCGTTCGAAACTCTCATGTAGGTTCAAGCATCAGTTTTGTAAAAATAGTAAAAGAAATATTTTTCTTATAACATTGCATGAATTGTTTTGTAAAACGGCATCATCCTGGTTTTAAAGGAAACACTACCGCACACACACACGTGGACTCACTGAGCGTTCGCGCTCACGTTTTCCATGTCATGTTTTCTTCTCAGATTAGCTTGGAACGGTCAGGGGTTCCGCGTGCCACTGAAGTTTTAGGCCTGGAGTTTTTGGATCAAATCTCCCCGGAAGGGCATAGAATTATGTTTTATCTTTTTAGACTCGAATCGTCTGTAGAGTTTCTTTTTATGTCTGTGTAAGTGGTTGATGTAAGATTACTTTTGTGTTTATTATAAAACGGAAATGAGAAATTTTCTTTTATCCTGTGTTTGAGCACACCAGTAATATTTAATTTACTTAAGTATTCTGCGTACTTTGTGTATACCTGTTAGTATTGTTCTGGGGTTTTGTTTTAGTGTGGAACTTATAATTTAGTGCTGAGAGGCACGCAGATGCCCTACTCAGCCGCAGTTGACCTAGTGGCAGGGTTGGGGGCATCACAGGATAGTTGATCGTTTAACAAAAGTGGCTCATTTTATTGCCATTAATATGTCATACCCTTTGGACAAGTCGGCACAGATTTATGTAGATGAGATTGTTCGACTTCATGGAGTACCTGTCGATATTGTATCCGATAGAGACCCAAGGTTTACCTCAAGGTTTTGGCCTAAGTTCCAGGTGGCTATGGGGACCAATCTAAGTTATAGCACCACAGCTCATCCCCAAACCGATGGACAGTCTGAAAGAACAATTCAAACTCTAGAGGATATGTTAAGGGCTTGTGCCTTAGACTTTGGAACTAAGTGGGTTGACAATCTTGCTTGTGCTGAGTTTGCTTATAATAATAGCTACCACTCTTCGATAGGAATGGCACCATTTGAAGCATTATATGGTAGGAGATGCAGAACACCTTTGTACTGGGATGCAGTCAGAGTTCGATCCCATTGGAGACAAAGGAACTTGATGCCAGAATTGGAAGAGATGCAGAAACAAGTTAAGATAATTCAAGACTGGCTTCAAACAGCTAAAAGTAGACAGAAGAGCTATGTCGACAATCGAAGAAGGGATCTGGAGTTTAATGTAGGAGATCGAGTTTTCTTAAAACTTACACCACATCGCGGGAAGCTGCGATATCCGAGGAGAGGAAAGTTAAGCCCCCGATATATTGGACCGTTTGAAATTATTGGCAGGATTGGTAAAGTAGCATACCGACTCGCCTTACCAAATGAACCGATAGGTATACATGATGTGTTCCATGTATCACAATTAAAGAAGTATCACCCCCGCACTCGATCATGTTCTCAATGATAACCAATTGGAATTACAAGTCGATCCGTCATATGAAGAAAAACCAATTGAGATTATAGAACGAAGCGTAAAAGAGTTACGCGGGAGACAGATTCCAATGTGTAAAGTGATATGGAAACATCATGGGATCGAAGAGGCAACTCGGGGAAACTGAGGAGTACTTGAAGAAAAAGTATCCAGAGCATATAGGTATGTAACTACTCAATTTCGAGGACGAAATTTTTTTTTTTAGGAGGGTAGAATGTAACGCCCTACCCCGTAAGAACCTAGCATGACTTTAGAATTAAGAACGTGATGAAAATAGAGTTTTGATATATATGGTGGAATATAGTGTTTTTGGCACTTAGTAGTATTTTGGGGATATTTAGGAATAGAAATAAAATTTTATTATCTTATTGAGGTTTTATTATTAAGGTTTATAAGTGCCTTTAAGTGGTTCTTTATTTTTAATACCTACTATATTTATTTTAGAAATTTAAATACTTGGCATTTTCATATAGGAATTTAAAAAAAAAAAAAAACAACTTAATTGTGAAGATTTCGGCCACCTCAACAACACTTGTCACCACCACCAATTTCTTCCTTTTCTTTCCCCTAACCGCCTCACAATTTCCATCTTGCTTTTTCTTTTCTTCCTAATCACCTCAAGTAACTCTATATATATAGGCATGCAAGCCATGTCTTTCTTTAGGCAAATTCCTCAATCTTGAGCATATATATATATATATATATCTATCATTTCCTTTCTTGAATAAAAAAAAAAAAAAAAGGGCAGCCAACCTTTCTCAAGTAAGTTATGTATATTTGCATGGTTGCATGTTTGCATGTTTTTCAAGTAAGTTGCAAAGTTGCATGTTTTGTTTTCTTTTTTTTTTAGTTAGTTAGTTAGGTTATATATATATAGATATATATGTATATATATAGTATATATATTTATTTATTCTCTTTAATATATAGTGAGATCTATTTCTAGTTAGTTTATATATATATATATATATTTTTTAGGCATTTATTTATTTATTTTAAGATTTCAATATTTTAAATGGATTTTTAGTATAAAGTATATAGTTAATTATGGTTTCTTGGGAGAGTATATTTTTTTTAGAGTATAGGATTTTTCGATCTTCTTTAAAAAAAAATTATATAAGTATACATATTATTATATTTATATACATCCCAAAGTCTATTTTATAAGATTTCGATATTATTTAGGGAATAGGATTATTTAATCGATACCCAGGTATTAAGTGTTTTTGTTTTACGTTATTATCTTGTAGGATCTTAGCGCCAGATCTACATCCAGGTGAGTCCATAAACTCCATTTTATTTCAAATATTTTTTTTATATATTTACAAAATTTTGCTATTTTTCGAACAATATTTCTTAGCGTGTTTTTGGAGATGTTCTCCCTAATGTGTTACGTGTTTCGTAGAAAAATGCATAGGAGCGGTGCTCCAAATAAGTGTTTCTTTTAAAACAGATTACTATGGTTGCATAAGAAGTTTGTTGTATGCAGGTTTTTCGGAAATATTTATATATCGAAAAATATTCTAGCTTGAAAAGTTATGTATTTTGATATACATGAATATAGATTTGGCATTGTGAAATTACATAAGCATGTGATGACTGGCGGATGAGGGTTTTCTTTTGGTGTTCTGAAATATTTATGACTTGAATCTATTATTATGGCCGGGCAAATGGCCCATTTGATTTGTAAATACATACGAAAACCTCATTCCGACCAAGGTTAAAGTTTATTGATGATCAAGTGAATGGACGCGTTAGCGGATTGCACTGTACGTGGCTAATCCCCCGTACTAGGGCCTCTTCCGATGACGTGGACAGATTTTTGACTCTGAGGGTGGATCCACTTTAAGAGGGGCGTAGACTGCGGAGGGTGTGGCCCAATCGGTCTACGTGGACACCGTATCATGCTCTACGGTGGGGTTCGACCGCCTAGTGGAGAGTCAGGAGGGGCTCGACACTGAGGTTGGTTCCGAGGCGGACACTGGTAGGTGCCCCGGGAGTCTGTAGCCTGTTTTGACCAGTGTTATGGGAGTGCGGTTGTTTGTAATCGAGCGCTCGTATGTTGTTTGGCTGGTATCTGACTACGAGATGCCGGAACTTAGTTCCGATGGCCTCGTTTCGGGGATCCGGACTTTGTCTGTGGAGCCCCACTGTTGCATTACATGTTCTTTTAAAATTGGGCATAGAGCTGCGCTGATGTGTCTTGATTCGCTCAGACTCCCGGCTGCGTTCGAAACCCTCATGTAGGTTCAAGCATCAGTTTTGTTAAAATAGTAAAAGAAATATTTTTCTTATAACATTGCATGAATTGTTTTGTAAAACGGCATCATCCTGGTTTTAAAGGAAACACTACCGCACACACACACGTGGACTCACTGAGCGTTCGCGCTCACGTTTTCCATGTCATGTTTTCTTCTCAGATTAGCTTGGAACGGTCAGGGGTTCCGCGAGCCACTGAAGTTTTAGGCCAGAGTTTTTGGATCAAATCTCCCTGGAAAGGCATAGAATTATGTTTTATCTTTTTAGACTCGAATCGTCTGTGGAGTTTCTTTTTATGTCTATGTATGTGGTTGATATAAAATTACTTTTGTGTTTATTATAAAACGGAAAATGAGAAGTTTTCTTTTATCCTGTGTTTGAGCGCACCGGTAGTATTTAATTTCTTTAAGTATTCCGCGTACTTTGTGTATACCTGTTAGTATTGTTCTGGGGTTTTGTTTTAGTGTGGAACTTATAATTTAGTGCCGAGAGGCACGCAGATGCCCTACTCAGCCGCAGTTGACCTAGTGGCAGGGTTGGGGGCATCACATACAAAGAGAGAAAAAGTTAAGATATGTTAGAAGGTAGAGAGAGAGAGAGATTTATTTGGTTCGTAGAAAAAAAAAAACAAAAAAAGTTAAGTGTGCATATAAAGAGCTCTTTTTGACCTTTGAGAGTGTGTCTACGCAATCTGACATGATTTAATGGTACTTGATCAACAAATTGGCCAAACATATGGACAAGTATATTTTATATACATAGATTTTCGTTTTAAATAACCACTAACTTTTCTAATAAAAACTTCATTTCCGTGCATAACTCGAATTTTGTTTTACTATTTGTATTTATTAAAAGTTTTGCATATATATTTTAATTCACAAACTATTATTAGATTTTTTTTTTTTTTTAAAAAAAAGCTAGTGCCATTTCATATATTTATGTATATACATATGTATATATATAGATGTATGTACAGTATATACATAAATATATATGTATATACATGTACATATACATATACATATATATACATATACATATATATACACATGTATATATATACATCCATCAATGTTTGTAAGAGTAGGATTTTTTATTGAAATTCGAGATAACTATAAAGAGATATCAAATTATAAGTTCAATACACATTCAAAAGTCATTAATTAGAGAACAACCATAACAACCACCCACTTCCATGAAATAAGTATAATCATATACTAATGTGCAGAATCATCGTACTTCAGGACCAATTGGCTCTTCAATATCTTTTTACAAAAGATCTTTATCAATATATAATGACTTAATAATTTGGAATAGCAATGATGTGGTATGTCCATGTAGAACATTTTCAGAATGTTCAATTTACGAATCAAGACAAAAGCTTGATTTCAGTACTCTTGATCATCATACTTGCCTTTGTTTATTTTTCTAGAATAACATTCACTCATACAATATCTTCTTTTAGAGGATATATATATAATCAAGAAGTATATCATGCTTTGGGTGTTATTCAAACTTATGAGATTTATGGTCCTTCTAGGACATCTAACCAAATAAGAGTAAATATTAGAAATCCTCATAAATTTGGAAAAAGTATATAAAATGCTCGATTCGCAATTATTTGCAAATGACAAAATTTTGTAAACTTCTAATTCACTTATTCTTGTTGGTAGAGTACTCATATGAAATCATTCTTCTATTGCTGATTTTCTCCTACTAATGTGGGGCACACTAGTTCCCCAAAGTTTAATTGCACAGTAAAAAAATCTTCTAATAAAATAATATATATGGCAAGTATAATTACGCTACACGAGTAAATGTTTCCTCATACATGAACATACTTGATCTTTTCATCATCATTCTCAATGATGATTCACTGAGATATAGTTACATTATATTCTTCTAGAATAATTTACTCATATGCTGCAGTCATATTAAGTCCATCAAGGACAAATGTATATTATTTTCTTGGGCGCTATTATAAAAATTAATCATATTCTCCACCAAAAATATTTTCTTTGTAAGTAATGCCAGGCTTTTACAAAGAATTTTAGAAAAATCATAGTCAATAATTATTTCATACTTCGCATATCATAAATAAATATTCATAACTATTCTTCTGGGATTAACACTTCATGTGTATAACTCCTTCTAGAATTGTGTACACTTCATGTGTACTTGTTAATTGTTCGGATAAAATTTTATACTTCTCATTCGAGCTCTATATTATTATTATTAGTCTGTAGACTTTGAATTATTCTAATTCAATACCACAATGTGCATAAGTACTCTTGTATTTTTACAATTTCATTCATTATATGTCATGATCTATTATGATGAGATCTCATAATATCACCATTTTCATGTAACTGAATTTCTTCTGGAAATACATTGGTCATGTTTGGAAAATTTTTCTTGAATTTTATTTCCTTGACTTTATTGTATGACGATATACACATTTTCTTCTTTCATATGCGAGGAGTTCATATTCATGGAATCGATTTATCTACCACGTTTCGATTGTGTCTCAAATATTTTGATGGTGGTAGGTTGTCCTTCAAGGACATCATATATATTAGGAGCGTTATTGGCTGGATGTTGGTAAGAAAACATGCTTGGCTATATGTGTTTGAACTTCTGGTTCAAAACTTATTAGAGATACAAATTAATTAATATTTTCATCTGATTACATGCTTTCTCCTCTTAATGTTGGGATATTCAATATCAACAAATTATGAATATATCTCTTTTGATATTCTTTTCCCAACATATATAATCCCATCTACTTTTGGTGGAGCAACAAAAATGAATAACGCACGCTTAATTGGTAGATGGAAATACTTGGTTTCCTACCATAAACCAATAACAAAGAGGAGTATATATAATAAATTATTGGCAAAAATATGAAGAGAGTGCTTGTAGTTGTATTTTTACCCTCTTAAGCATTATCGTTTTTATCGGTTTTTTGTTTAAATACTTATAAAATAGAAGTATTTTATCCCGTTTCTTCTTTTATTGATTATAGACTCCTTTGGATGAAGATATGTCTAAAACAAGTCAAAACGAAGAACTTTGGAGCAAAAAAAAAGAAAATGGAGAAGGACGGTAAAAAATCGAAGAAGTTGGAATATAACTACCATATGAATTATGATAGTAGCTATTCGGCTCCACATAGGTCTCAGTCAATTCAAGAAAGTTTTTCAGAAGCTTTCTGGATTCGGAAAGCTAGACCTTCTTGATCCGGGAAGTCGCATAGATGGGCTTTTATGTAATTTTTATAAGTTTTCCTTTTGTACTTTGATTATATTTCATTTTGTAATTTGATTCTAAATCTTTTTAGAAAGGATTTTAAGTACTTTTACAAAAGGATTTGGAGAATTTTCTCTTATATAAACCCCATTAAACTCATGAATTCAATAGCTAGGTTTTAGGTTCAATTCTATATTTTTGGTAAGAAGAACTAATTAGGGTGAATTTCGGACTTTATTCAAGCGAATCAGAAAACAAGCTTGGACAATCGCCATGACCGTGGATCTTCAATTTCGTCTCCTAAACTCTCTAAACTTATTCTTTTATATGAATTTTTCTTTGAATTTATGTTTTAGAATAATGTTTAGCGGCGGATCCTTTTTGTGTTTAAATATGGATAACCTAGAATTCATGGTTAATGTTTTACATAAATTTCTTGTTTTAGTTATCTAATTCTTTTTGGTCGTTATTCAATTGTGGTGTTTGTTTATCGATTTTCGCGAGATTGGTAATTTCGGAAGGTTAATTGGAATTGGAGAAAAGAAGGTTAACTGATAGGGGCTAAAATGTCATGTTTATAGCATAGAAGTAATCGTCATTTGTCATAGTTTTAATGAACTTATGACTTTTTTTTATATTGATTTTCCTTTATATGGATTAGATTACTTCTTTACTCCTCTTCTGTGTAGGTTGATTGATTTTGGTCGCTTTAGTCAATGATGATGTATATAATGAAAAGGGAGAGTCTAAGGTTTGATGGAGAGATGTTCGAGGGTCAGTTTGTCAAAGAAGAAGCATAAGAAAAAGGCCTAAGTTATGACGTTTAGTATTGTGTATCATCAAGCAAGTCTCTTCGTAAATGAGTTGAAGTCCCACAAGAAGCTTGAAGGTTCTAGACACTTTGCGTGGACACGCAAAATCTATGCAGCCACGTAAGCCCTCTACAGTTTGAAAAGTTTTTGGATACTTCACCCAGACACACAAATTTTGCACGACCGCATATAATAGGTCATAAATTATATTAGAAGACTTAAAACTTTGACTTTTACTTTTATTAATCTTCATTACATTCTTTTATTTCAAATGTTGATTAGGAGACTTAATAGGTTATTATTGTAATAGTATAGGGTGAAAAGTATTGAAGAGTCAGAGAGGATTGAGGAGCGATCGTTCTTCTCTCTCTCTATATATCTTTTTATAGTTTCTTTTCTCTCTATTCTTCTAAGAACTCTAGTTTTTAGGATTTTCAATTGAAGAACAAGAATTGATTTTTCTCATTAATTTTTGGACGATCAACCTCAGATTTTGAATTCAATTCATCAAGCAGAGTTCTTTCCTTCTCTCTCCTGTCTTTTTATTATTTTGTTTATTAATGATTTGCAAGATGAATTTGTAGATGATTGTAGTGGATTGTTCATATATGTATGAGTAATTTCTTAATCTAGGATAGGCTTAGCCCAATGAATTACTATTAGTTGATGGGTTGATTCAACTTTACTATTTTTATTATTGATCAATATTTGATGGGCTTAGCCTAATGAATTACTATTAGTTGATGGGTTGATTCAACTTTGCTATGTTCTTAATGCTTGCGATTATATTGCGCGTTATAATTGCTTGATTTTAGATAATTGGTTGAAGGACTGAAAGGTGAAATCCATTATTGGAAGAATAGGAATTAAACAGGAATTTTTTTATTACGAGAGTAGTTCTATTATTCCTGAGGAGTAAAAGAATGTCACAATTCTTAATGGGTCCTATTCGCTTTAATCACCATGAGAATAGGGGTTAGGTTGGTTAAGATACATTATTGTACTTCTAAATTAGACAATAATTATAATTGCCTTAGGATAATTTGCCTTTTTGATCACATAATTAAAGTTTAGGAGAGTTAATTCTAAATTAATAGAGTTCTTTGTGGTGAACCCATGTCTTAGATATTTTCTTCGTAATTAATTTCTAAAAGCTTTTGACTTTTTTTAATTACTTTTTTGATATTTAGCAAAAATATATGAATCATTAAATTGGGTCGGTTTAGATAATTAAAATTGAAACAATTAGTACTTAACAACTGTCTCTGTGGGATCGATGCTTATTTATTACACGATAGGCCATACACCTATAGAAAACCCTTATCATTAACCTAGGGCAGTAATTGAATAATATGAATTGGTAATTAAATAGGAATAATAATTACGGTTCTTAGGTCATTAATTGATCACTTTAATCTATAATTGGTTCATAATCGGGTTAGGTTCAAAAGGAATTCTTTTCTAAACGATTAAGTGAATCGGAGGGCCTTTGCCTAGGAATAAGGATTATCCTTCGTTTGAGTGAGATTCAACGAACGAGTGTTAGTGATTAATTTCAACCATTTTCTAAAGAAAATTAATTTAACGTTCTAGGGAGATTCTACCATTTAAACACACTTTTCCAAATTCGTTTTAAAACCTTTAATTGTTCTCCTTAAATTAATTGTCTTTTAATTGTTTCGGTATTTTATAAAAACATCCTTTCAAAATTTTATTAAATTGAACAAATGATGTAGTTAGTACTAGTGTTTGGCCGTCTAGAGAGTTCGACAATACGGGGACTTTTCATACCTTATTACACCGATAGGTACGCTTGCCTAATAGTAGAATTTATTTTAGGATAGAAACAAAACATCAAGTTTTTGGCGCCGTTTCCGAGGACAGTAACATTAAGAACGCTATTTATTTTCTAATTTAATTTTTTTATTTTTAATTATTTTTATTCCTGTATTGGATTTTGGCTTTTGTTTGGATTCTTTGCTCTTTTCTTTCTATTCTCTTAAATTCACCAATTTCGTAATTCCTCTGTTGTAGGTTCTTTTTTACTAGTTCATGCCCCGTTGCCAATAGGGTGAATTAGTTTAGCACAATCCAAAAATGTAGAAAATGCTGCGAAAAGCCCGCCGCGCTATCAATTTCAATACAACCAACAAAACGAGATTGGTAGTTATAGACAAGGCAAAAGAAGAGGACCCAAGAGATCCACTGCCACCACTGATGTAGAACGTACTATGGCAAATTATGCTAGGCCGTCCATCATTGGGATGAGGCCAAGTATAATAAGACTTGCGGTGGACGCCAATAATTTCGAGATTAAGTCCAACGTCATACAGATGATACAAAACAATGTTCAATTCGATAGGCTACAAGGCGAAGATCCCAATACACACATTGCCAATTTATTGGAGGTGTATGATACTTTCAAGATCAACGGAGCATCAGGGGATGTAATAAAACTTCTTCTATTCCCATTCCGTTTAAAGGATAAGGTAAAATCGTGGCTAAAATCATTACCTCCGGGTTCCATAACAACATGGCAGTCTTTAGTAAAAAATTTTCTTGGAAGGTACTTTTCCCCAAGCCATACCACAAAATTGAGGATTGAAATCCTCTCATTCCAACAAGCTAATGGGGAAAGTCTCTACGAAGCTTGGGAAAGGTGGAAGGAATTAATAAGGAAGTACCTTCATCATAGTTTGGATATAGGAATCCAAATCCAATCATTTGCCAATGGTTTTAGCTTTGGAGCTAAACAACTTATAGACGCTTCCGCTGGCGATTTTACCGATATCAAGACACCCCAATAAATACATGACATGATCAAACAAATAGCCTTAAATAGTTATACTTGGGGGGGCATAGACCAAGGGCAAAAATAGCGGGAGTACATAGCATAGACACACTAACACAGTTTGAGTCAAGGTTGGTACCATGATAGATAAAAAGTTCAAAAAATTGAATATGGCATCGACGAGCCTACAACAAGCAATGTTTTGTGATTTCTGCAATGGAGGACACCCTAATTATGAATGCCCAAGTATGGACTTTTTGTGGTGCAAGTTCGTTATATCCAACGAAATAGGCAAGGGAATAATCCTTATTCCAATACTAATAACCCTAGATGACGCACCCACTTGAATTTCTCCTAGAGCAATCAAGGGCAACAAAGACCTCAAAATCCTCTGGAATTTCAAAATTGTGGACCGATACAACCGTTGCCCTACACTGCACCTCCTTCAAATAAACCATAAAAGTCCAATCTCGAAGACATGCTCATCAAATTCATGAGTACAACTGAGGCAATAATACAAAACCAAGATGCCTCCATTTGGAATTTGGAAACCCAGATTGGTCAAATCGCTAAGCTAGTCTCCAAAAGACCTGAAGGAACTCTTCTAAGCAACACAAAGGTAAACCTGAGAGAGCATGTAAATGCTATCGTGGTAATCTATAATAAAGAAATTTCTAGAGAAGAAACAAAGGTGTTAACTAAATAGACAAGCTCCAAGGAAGAAGAGATGACGACACTAAATACATCCACATCCCAAGAAGACTAATTAAAGTTTACTAGGGGACCGAAAAATTGAAGCATACAAGTCCAAGATCCCTTATCCTGTGGCCCTTAA
Organism: Catharanthus roseus; assembly: GCA_028651295.1. Classification (NCBI taxonomy): domain Eukaryota; kingdom Viridiplantae; phylum Streptophyta; class Magnoliopsida; order Gentianales; family Apocynaceae; genus Catharanthus; species Catharanthus roseus. Next base: position 25,716,548 of record JAPQWS010000153.1, on the reverse strand, counting down.
TCAGGATAGAAGCATAGACGAGATGAGGAAGTTTGTTGATATTTTTAAACAATTAAAAATTAACTTACCTCTTTGTGAATTGCTTTTACAGGTGCCCAAATATGCTAAATATCTTAAGGAGATACTTTCCTAGAAAAAAAGACTAGACAAAGCATCGATATACTCTTTAGGTAAAGAATGTTCGAGAATACTAATTGACAAAGAAAAGTTACCACAAAAATTAAACAGTGATTGGAGTTTTTCTTTCCCTTGCATGATAGGCAATTTCCTTAATGATAAAAGCATTAACCGTCCTAGGAGCTAGCATAAATGTTATATCGTATAATATATATACAAAGCTAGGTCTCGGAAAACCTATACCCACTAGGATATCCATAAATCTATCGGATAAAAGTACAAGACATCCTAGAGGGGTCATCAAGTACATTTTGGTTAAAGTTAATGACCTTATTTTTCCCGTAGACTTTGTGATCCTCGAGGCAGAAGAGAATGTTGATTTCCCTTTAATTACAGGACGACCTTTCTTATATACCTCGAAAGCTTTAATCAATATGGATAAAGGGAAATTAAACATGAGGTTTGGAGAGAATAAAGTAGTTTTTAAATTCCTGTAACTCCAACTTGCTTCTCTAATAATAACAAAATAGTATTTCTTATAAATCATATCAATCATAATGTGCCTCATTCGTTGCAGCAAAACAAGTCTACTCCATCTGAAGCCCCAAGAACTTAAAAGGTGAGGAGAAGAATACTTCTCCAAAATCAAAGAAGGATTTAATGATGTGCGTGCCAATTCGGCAAAAAGGAAAAGGAAGAGCCAAAATGTCGCCGAATTCTCAGGATCCGGGAGGTTTCGGCGGCACCTAAGAGGGAGTATCAAACTCTTTTATAAATGTGTACATTTTTGTAATGTAGCTTTGTTATTGTTGTTTTATCTTTTAATTTGTCATTTTTTGTTTAAGTTGTAAAGGTGAGTAGGAGAGTTAGTTCTTAAATATATGTTTAATAAGCTTATTATTCTATGAACAGGTCAAAATATTAAAAAACCTAGATGAAGACGGCCGAAAAATAGATAATTCAGCCCAGAGCAGAACTTTCCCGAACTAGAAAGCTCCTTTCCAGAACTGGAAAGCATAACTATGGCTGAAAATGGGATGGGTTTACCTGGATCAGAATCCATATCCGAGCTAAATGGTACAGATCTAGGACAAAGATTCTACCCATTTAGCCAAATCCGAATTCAGATCCGTTTTTTAACATTAAAACAAATCCAAATCTGGGATACGCCATTCCGGATCCGTTTTACAATCTTATATATTACTAATTATATATATATGTAATTTATTTTTTTTGGAAAGGTTAAATTTTAGAGTTTTAAGGTTTAAGGTTTCATGGGGATTGCTTAATTTATTTGAGTTTAGTATTAAAGACTATTATTTTGGATTTTATGAATATTAATAATGATTATATTTGTTTAATTTTCTTTATTAAAACTTGCGTATTATTTATGGATTACCTAATTTGTGTTGAAGTTTATAATTTTTGTTCATTTAATTAATGTATTGTTATTTAAAAACTTTTTAATCAAGATGAAAAAATTATAGTGTATAAAAAAAATAGGTCTATCAAGATTCAGATCCGAATTTGCTGAGAACAGACACGTATATATTAAAATGATACTCAGCTGATCTGGATCTGGATCTGCTCTTCCCAGTACATAATCAGATATGGATCTGGGACACCTTGTTGTGGATCCATTCATGCCTAAGCATAACCAGCAACGAATAAAAATTTTCAAAAGGCTTTTTGGAACCGACAAGCTCATTTCGAGACCGAAAAGCATCAGGAGCAATCAAGCGATTTGTCCAGAAGGCTTTTGGATCCAGAAAGCATAATTTTTATACCGGTCATGGTATCTTGGATAGATCTGGGTCGGTCCGATCACGGGTCGCCTCGATTTTCATCATTTTATTTTTTCAAATTTCAACCAATTTCCTCAAATTTCATTCCCAATTCATCTCCTAAAATCCCTACTTTACTCTAAATTCCTCCCTCTCTCTCACATCGATCCTTCTTCCTCCAGTCATCCTCACCACCGTCGTTCTCTCCCATTCACCTCCACTCACTACCGTCCACCCTCCTTCTTCCTCTCCTCTGCTTTCTACCTACTTTTCTTCTTCTTCTTCTTCTCCTCACCCGTTTTTCCCCGTCTATTTTTCTTCTCTCCTTCCCCTCTCTATTATTCCCCACGCCACCACCCTTTTAGTTGTCCTTCTCCTCTCTCCTTCTCCACTCTTTTCCTCTCTTCTCTTTCTTTTCTCTATAATCACCAATACCCCCCTTACCCTCCTTATTTTTCTTCTCCCCTTTCCAGTAGTACCCAACCTCCTACCACTTCCCTACTTTCCTTTACTTTATTCCCCTCACCATTTTAGTTTCTAATAGCTCTCTTCCCGGCTCAACAACGATGGCAATAGCAAACAGGAGTAACAGTGGTGGCATTTAAAAGTATAGCTTCAAACTCTAGCGATGGTTCAATACGAACCGGGATAAGACTCTCTAAACCCTTCTCCTATTTTATTTAACTGTCAATTTTTATAATCAGAGGCGCAACTTCAGTCATCTAACTTTGCAGACTTAATCTATTTTTACACTATAATTTTACTTGTTGCTTATCTGTTTCTATATTTTTGGGGGTGCAGCCTATTTCATGTTTAAATTAACTGTCATTACACACAGGGGCTACAATATTTTGGTTTTTAATTGTTTTTTGGGGTTTGTCTTGTCCTTTCCCTTACCTTACAATGCCTCGAAAAGCCACCACTTCTTCCTCTTTCAAACGGGCACGAATAACTGAGCCTGAATATCTCAAGAACACCCCTTCTATTCCACCTTTTCCTGAGCGAATCACAAACAAGGTTTCTAAGCTTGGTACGAAAAATAGAAAAATAATAGAATCGAACTTGAACAAACCATAGAAATTTGTTACATGGCCAATTAGAGATTCTTCCTCTCTTTCATCGGTTGGGTTGGGAAACTATGATCCATAGACGCGAAATTTATTACCCCGAACTCATTAGAGAATTTTACACAAACATGACCCAAAAGACCTATAAAAATGCCATCTCTATTATCACTACTTTAAAAGAAGCTAGGATTCACTTTGATAGGGCCCTTCTCTCAGAAATTGCACATATTACGAATGCGGACCCTAGCATCACCTTCAGTTCTATATCTAGGATTAATTATGGGGATGATGAGTGGAACCATAACGCCACTTGTGAAAGGATAAGCGCTCATCACAAATCTAATTTTGGCACCACGTGTACCATTTGGAATTACATGGACCTAATACCTCATTTAAAGGCTGTGACACACCTCAATGAGTCTAATCTCACCAATAGGTCTAGAAAGAGCTTCAATGAACTCCAAGACATTGGTATTTTTATTATTTATAAATTACTCTTAGCCTCTCCCTTCTCCTTAGTATCAGTCATCGGTTATGTAATGTGTGATGTCGTCTCTACAAACAAGAGCGATCGCGTGCTTAGTTACCCTTTACTTATAACTGAAACTTTACACCATTTTGAAGTGGACTTTTCAGGGGAACAAGTGGAGCTTACGGATAATGGTGACATTATCTCCAAATCCACTCCTTCACGAGCTGGATTTGAATATGATGAAAAAGAGAAAAAATGGTTGTCAATAGCAAAGGTAAGGGAAAAGAAGGGTCCAAAGAAGACCTTCGAATTTAAAAAACAACAAAACGCGAAGGACCACCCAGCTCCTTCAACAACTGAAAAAGAGGTCATGGAAGAAGAGGATGAGCATGAGAATGAGGAAAAGCAAAGTGATGAAGAGGATAAGGAGTCCAATCTCTTTCTTCGGGAATCTATAGCTGAACTACACGCTCGGATAAACAGGATGATATGTCCCCCAACAATAACATCTGTTATAAAAAATTTACGGGCGGTTTTCTCCTAGTTAAGGCACGAGCGACAGTGAAGGTGGAGAGGGTGGATCAGCCCCCTAGGGACTTTCTCTCTCCCTATTCACTTGTTTTTACTTATTTTTAATTGCTTTGTTTTTTTTTTTTTCGTGTTTCCTTTATTTGTTAATTTTTAGATTTCATTTATCACTTTGTTAGTTTTATTCCACCCCATATTGAGGACAATGTGATTCTATGTGTAAGGGAATTTTAGTTGTTCTTTAATTTGTTTTAAGCTTATTTTACTTTGTTTATGTTTTTAAATATTTGTTTTTATAAAATTACCAAAAACATTGAAATATTCTAAAAACCTCAAAAACATTGAAAAATTTTAAAAATTCTCGAAAAAAATTGTATTGTCTTAAAGTTAGTTTTTGTATATATTCGTCTTTATCATTCTTGAAAAAACCTAAAATGATTTTTCTTTTTCTTTTTGTCACTAGAAAAGCATTAGAAGAGGTGTGAGTAACTTGTTAGGACTTTGAATAGGCATAATACGTAGTTAACTTCTCGTCCCTCTTATGCCTTGTAAATTAATGATTTTTATGCGCTATGCTTTATGTTATGAGTAGAAATATGCTTTAAGAATCTTATGAAATTGTCTTATATTATTTATTTTTCAAACAATCATTGTAGAACTTGTTTTTTCACACCTTAAACAAAGAGTCTAGTTTTTGTTAACCCCGGAGATGATGGTCATACTCATTCTTTGATCTGTTTGAGCCTTTCTTCCCTACCAGTTTAACATTAAATCCCTAGTACCCTTTTTGAAGTTTCATACCAAGGAGTTCACTCCCTTCTTTTTTTTGTCTTTAAACTCACATTTAAATATAAACCCTCAATCGATGAGCTAATGATTTTATACATTTGAGTCGGTTTGGGTGAGCTTCACAAATAAGTGTCGGGGAAAAAGTGAGAAAAGAAAATTATGAGAGAAAAGGTATTTTGGGAAACCTATGTGAGAAAGAAGTCAAACGAGGAAAAAAAAGTATCAAGGGAATAAGATGTTTAAATGAAAAAATGTTGAGAAACCCTTTTTGTGAGAAAGCTTGTTCAATTCAATCATTTGTAGAAAAAAATTGAGGAAGATAAAAAAGTCATGAAAGGAGAAAAGAGAATGAAGAGAAAGAAAGAAAGAAAAGAAAAAGAGAGAAAAAAAAAAAGAGTTTTCAAAAGAAAATATTATTAGTTTTTTTATCTCTTGATACTGTTTGTTCCCTTCATCTCATACTTCCATAAGTTTTGAATGATTAATGTGAGTATAAAGTTATGGGGTTGTAAGTGATTTGAATGAAAGGTAGAGTGTTTAGTGAGATTTGAGTAAGAACGGCTTAAAGATTATAGATAGCGTTGAATTTATTCCTCTTTTCGTTGCATTAGCTCATGTTTTCATTCTTTTTGTTTCCCTTTACCTTAGTTTGATAACCAATTATGTCTCTAGGCTAAAATTACAAGCTTGAAACTCCTACCTAATCCAAGGATGACTTTAGCTAGAACTTGGAGTAGAAGGGTGCTGGAAAAGTCAAGCATATGGAGTATAGCTTAATAAAGTAAATCATATGGTTGATTTCTTTAAATTCTCCTTGCATATTTTTGAAACTAAAGATTAAGTTTGCACACACACACCATTGATTCTCATGTGTGAAAACGTAATGTTGGATGAGTTGATTAGTTTATGAGTTGTGCCTTGATATGTTTTAGCAGTTCTTGTAACTTTTTGGTTATGTTTTGAAACTGGTGTTTCTTTGTTCTTTCATAGTTTTAGTTTTTTTAAAGTTTGTTTGTTTTATAAAGTTTTAGTGATTGTTTTCTGTGACTTTAATTGTGGGTATGTCATCTACAAACCCTTACATACCTTACTCGTTAATGGCTTGTTGCACGTGCTAAGTGCCATCATAAGTCCTATGAAAGTGGCTAGTTTGTTTTGTTTTCTTATTCTTGATTGCTTGTAACCCTTTGTTAGAGGATAATCAAAGCTTAAGTACGGGTGAGTTTGATAAGTGTATTTTGGCCCTCTTAAGCCTTATCTTTTTTTACCTAGTTTTTTTAGTTTAAATGTTCATAAAATAGAAGTATTTGATCTTGTTTCTTCTCTTATTGATTATAGGTGCCTTCAGATGAAGATATATTTAAAATAAGGCAAAACGAAGGACATTGGAGCAAACCAAATAAAACGGAGAAGGACAGACAAAAATCGAAGAAGCTAGAAATTAACTACTATTTAGATCTGGAAAGTAGCTATCCGGTTCCTGATAGTGCTCAATAAATTCAAGAATGTTTTCCATAAGCTTTCTAGATCCAAAAATCTAGACTTTCCTCATCCTAAAGTTGCACAGAGGGATTTTTATGCAATTCTTAGAAGTTTTCCTTTTGTACATTGATTTTATATCCCTTTTGTAATTTGATTCTAAATCTTTCTAGAAAGGGTGTAGTGTAATTTTAAATTAGGACTTAGAGATTTTTCTCCTATATAAGCCCCATTAAATGCATTAATTCAATAGCTTAGGTCTTAGGTTCAATTCTACATTTTTTGTAAGAACACCCAGTTCGGGTGAATTTCGGAGTTTATTAAAGCGAATCGAAAGATGATCTTGGACTATTGCCGGGACTTTGGATCTTCAATTTCTTCTCCTAAACTCCATAAAATTATTCTTTTATATGAATTTGTTTATGAATTTATCTTTTAGAATAATGTTTAGTGGCTAATTCTTTTTGTGTTTAAATGCGGATGAACCCAGAATTCTAAGTTAATTTTTATATGAATTTATTGCTTTAGTTATCTAATTCTTTTTTTGTTGTTATTCAATTGTTGTATTTGTTTGCTGATTTTCATGAGATTGGTAATTTCATAATGTTAATTGGAATTGGAAAAGGGAAGGTCAACCTAGGGCATTAATTGAATAATAGGAATTGGTAATTGAGTAAGAATAATAACTATGGTTCTTAGGTCATTAATTAATCACTATAATCTATAATTTGCTCATAATCGGATTAGGGTTAGAAGGGTTCTTCTCTGAATGGCTAAGTGAATTAGAGGGTCTTCGCCTAGGAATATGGATTATCCAACTTTTTAGTGAGATCTAACCAGTGAGTTTTAGTAATTAATTTCAAAAATTTTCTAAACAAAAATAACTTAAGGTTCTAGGGAGATTCTACCATTTAAAGACTCTTTCCAAATTCATTTTAAATCCTTTAATTATTTTCCTTAGTTTAATTTTCTTTTAATTATTATGTTATTTTATAAAAACATCTTTTCAAAATTTTATTTAATTAAATAGTAGAGACATAATTAGTACTATTGCTTCGCCGTCCCGAGAGTTCGATAATTCGAGGACTTTCCTCACCTTATTAAATCGATTAGTACACTTGCTTAAAATAGAATTTTTTAGGATAGAAACCACACAATAGTGCTACTATATTTATAGTAACTCATATTGATGCATTTATGGTCTACAAGACCGTTTAGTGTATGAACATATTCTGCAGGATGTTCAACACTAATATAAATATATACATATCACAACAAGTACGATTAGAACAAATTGTGTCTTTGGAATAATTTAAAGTATGAGCTCATTATTATGACATCCTAAACTGTAGGTTACGGTCAACAATGTATATACAACTATCTCATTGATGCATCGAATTATATTTTGTTTTTGTATTAGTCCGAAAGTAATACATTCTATCTTAAAGTGGTATTGGTGATACCAATTTAGATCGATCTTCTTCTTTATGGATAAAGGTTAGGTTATCTTTGCCAACTGTAACCGATGCCACAAAGGTTAAAAAAGGAGATTTATTGATGCCTTTACGTGAGTCAGTTTTATAAAATAATTTCCATTTCAAATTAGAAGCACATGGAATTCATATAAATAGGAAACTTCTGATTCCCTATTATTTTATGAATTCCTAAATATTATTTGTATTTGAATGATTCAGGATAGTCTTACTAGTTATGCCAATAATAAATTGTTTAAATCAATGAACTTCGGATTTACTGAGCAACTATATCTCAATTTCATATATTTGATGCCACTATAATAATGGTAGTAGTTATAGTACACATGTGTTTCATAAAGTAATAATAATGCATATAACTCATTTACTAGCTGAAGATGATGCAAAAATTACTGAGACTACTTGTACGGGAGTTTGTTGAGAATGCATTACAGTTAAATTTGTGTTTCGGATGAAGGTATTCTAACTCTTCAAGAGTCTTTACCTGACTAACTCTTCTCGGGTTTTAATTAATTAGTTCTTCCAGAACTTTATACTACAATTTATATTTGGACATCATGTCTGGTGTACCATTTATATTTATATTAGAGATTTTCCATCTCACAATTATATAATATAAAATACGAATACTAACATTTAAATATAAGAAAAACAATGAAAATAATTTGATACTTTGAAACATATCTAACAACTATAAATATGTCAAGAAATCATATGGATAATTTGGCATCATTTGCATGGGCCATTTTGATGTCATTAGCAATAGCATCAATAATATAAGTAGCATAGTGACACAAGCAACACTTTTATTTTCATTTTTAGACGATACATAATAACAATTCAAAAGTTCGTACCTCAGGTACGAATCGATTCGCTTCCATAACTATTTTTATAAATGGTTGTAATATGTCTTCTTTCTATTTCTTACTATTTTCACTTCTGGTAAAATCCAATGTATCAGTTTATCGAGTTATTATGATAACTATAAATAATATTTATACTATAGTTGTAGTTACAACCAAAATATATTTTATAAATAAATTATAAGTTCAATGCATTCACTTAAAGGAATGATATACAATAAATTGGCCAGTATCATAATTTTTCATCAATGACTCAATTTTCATTTAGCCTCACGAAGATGTGAGACTAATAAAATGTTCAAAAACATCTTTCTCGATATTGCTACTGCAAGAGCATATTTGAGATATAATAAGAATAGAATATGTTAGCCCTAAGGGCATTATTACTTATGATTTTGATTATGATTAACATATGCTTGTGTGAGTATTTTAGCTAACCTTTCATAGAACAAAAGAAGCACTTTTGACGTCTCAAGTCTACACTCTCTAAAAGCAAAAGATCTTGTTGATGAGGGCAAAATGAAGGAGAAAAGACCAAGCCATTCCAAGATCAAATCATTGGAGACATTGAAGACATTGAAGACCTTGTCTATGTTAGAGTGTAATAAGGTATTTCTTTGTAAAACTCCCTAATCTTACTCTTTGGTTATTTATCATATATGAAGCTCCTTTTACGATTTTCTCAATATAAACTTTTGTTAAAATCTAAGTATTCTTGATTGAAGTTTTGATGCTTTTGAAAGGTTCTTCTTATCTCTAAAATGATTATCAAGAATACATGTTTTTGAAACAATGAAGAAAGCTTTTGTCTTAAAAACTTGGCTGTAAAAATAAAAAATTTGGTCATCCGGTTTTAGAACCGGTCGTCCGATTTTTTCTAAATAAAAAAAAATCGGCAGTCCGTTTTTTAGATGGACAAGTCCGAATCTTTCTGTTCAAGAATCGGTCGTCCGATTTTAGGAACTGGTCGTCCAATTTTTTCTACACTTAAAAAATCGACAGTCCGATTTCTTGCTGGACAAGTCCGAATCTTTCTGTTTAAGAACCAGTCGTCCGATTTCAGGAACCGATCGTCCGATTTTCACATTTACTGTAAAAAATTATTACCGTTACACAGAGTGCAACGGTCACTTTTTTAAGAAAGTATATATAGACTTTTTGATCAGCCATAAAATAAAAAAGTTTGGTGAAATATTCATTGAGATCATTTAAAACTTTTAAAGAGCTTCAAAAAGTACATTTATTGCAAACACTTTTAATCCCAAACAAAAATCTTCTTGAGCTTCATTATTGATCATCATCAAAGAAGAAGAAAAGAGGAGCTTGTAGAAACGTTTCATTGAGTTGTACCTATTGTTTCTCAAGCTCAAATTGGTAACATTGTTCTTAAACCTATCTTTCTCTCTTATTGATATCAAAGGTTTGTGTTGAAAAACCCCTTGGGTAATCCTTTGATTTACATTGTGTTGTGAATTGAGGTTGTGTGCAAAACCCTTGTAGGGTGATCCTCATATTTGTAGTTGGTGTAATTTTGTGTTTATAGTGGATTTGGAAAATCCTTGGGTGTTAACTCAAGGTAGTGGATGTAACTCTTTGAGGGAGTGAACCACTATAAATCCTTGTGCTTTTTCTGTTTAAGCTTATTACTTATTTGTCTCAACCACAAATTTTTGTTTGATTTGGAATTTTATTAAAAGAGTTTTAGAATTCTCTTTCAAACAAAATTGGAGGTTTACCCTTTAACTAACAAAGGTTTTTCGATAATTAGCCAAAAACCTTATTCACCCCCTTCTAAGGTTTTTCAATTGGTATCAGAGCCAGGCTTATCTAAAAAAGGACTAACACCCTTGAAGCAAAAGATCTTTATTTTACTATGGCTAATATTTCTAGTTTACCATATGTAGAAGGCTCTTCTACAAATAAACCTCCTCTTTTTAATGGAACAAACTATACTTTTTGGAAATCTCGAATTAAAATATATATTTGTTCTATTAACTTTGACTTGTGGAGCATTGTAGAGAAAGGTCCTTACATTCCCAAAATTGATGGAGTAGCCAAGAAGGTTGAAGAATTTGATGAGTTCGACTCAAGGAAGATGACTCTAAACTTTCAAGCTATGAATATTATTAGTTGTGCCTTGGATGCAAGTGAATATAATAGAGTGAGCGGATGCGATTCGACTCATGAAATGTGGAAGTTACTTGAAGTAACTCACGAAGGCACCAATCAAGTAAAGGAGTCAAAGTTAGCCATGTTGGTGAGAGACTATGAGCTATTCATGATGAAACAAAATGAGAGCATTAGCGACATGTTCACAAGGTTCACCAACATCACAAACGGCTCAAAGGCATATGGGAAAGAGTACTCAAGAGGAGAAGCTAATAGAAAGATTCTTGATGCACTTCCAAAAGCATGGCAACCAAAAACACTCGCTATTGAGGAATCAAAGGATTTGAAACTACTTCCTATTGAATAACTCATAGGATCACTACTCACCTATGAAATGAAAATAAAAAGATTGAATGAAATGGAAGATGAAGAAAAAGGAAGAAAAAGCATTGCACTGAAGGCAAATGAGGATGATCAAACATACTCATCAAACAATGAAGATGAGGTTGATGATGATGAGGAAATGGCATTGATAATGAGAAAATTTAAAAGATTCTACAAGAAAGGTTTCAACAATAGAAGAAAGAAACCTCCACTCAAGAAAGGAGGACAAAGCTCATCACTCTTCAAAGCTAGGTGCTTTGAATGCAATAGCACCGATCATTTTGTAGCCGATTGTCCCAAGGCCATTGAAAAAGAAAAGGGAGCTTTAGAAGCCAAGCTTGAGGCACTAAAGAAGAAGAAGAAAGGCAAGGGCCTGATAGGAACTTGGGATCAAGACTCAAGTGAAAGTGAAGAAGAAGAAAAGGCCAATATATGCTTCATGGCACTAGAAAATGAGGTACAATCTTCACCCCCTAACTCATCCAATCTCATTGATGATATTTGTGATGATGATCCTTGTACCATGCTTATTGAAATGTATGGTGAATGCGAAAAGGTTTCCAAAAGAAACAAAGAGTTGAAAAAACAAATCTCTCCTTGAGTCTCTAGAAATCTTGAAAAATGAAAAGGAGTGTTCAAAAAATTATTTTCAAATACTTGCTTTAGAAAATAAGAGACTTTGTAAAAAAATTCACACACTTGAAAAAAGAATGGTGGACTATGATGTTTTCAAGGAAAAGGTGAGTGATCTCACCATATGTGTTGAAAAGTTCACAAAAGGGAAAGAAAACTTTGAAAATCTTCTTGGCTCTCAAAGATCACCTTTTGATAAAAATGGTATTGGATATACTCATTCCAATAATTTCTCAAAACAAACACGGTTTGTAAAGGCTTTATCATCTCACTCACACCTTTGTTACACCTATTGTGAAAAGAGTGGTCATAAAGCCACAAAGTGTTTTATAAAGAAAAAGATTGAAAGAGGAGTGAAAACCATTTGGAAGGTTAAAGAAAATCAAACTAACATCCATGGACCCAAAAAGATGTGGTTACCAAAAGTCATCTCTACTTCTTCTTTTGTAGGACCACAAATCAAGGCCATCTAAGTGGTACTTGGATAGCGGATGTTCAAGGCACATGACCGGGGACTCGTCACTTATGAGCGATCTCAAAGAAACCGAAAGTGGATTTGTCACTTTTGGAGATAAGAACAAAGGAAAAATCATTGGTATAGGCAATATTGGTAACAATTCTTCCTCTCTCATTAAGGATGTTCTTCTAATTGATGGTTTAAAATTCAATTTGCTTAGTATTAGTCAATTACGTGATAGTGGAAAAAAGGTTGTTTTTGAAAGTGATTCTTCCTCTATCATTGATAAGCATGAAAACAAAACTATTGTTGTTGCTAAAAGAGTTGGAAAGGTCTATGTCTTTCATCTTGAAGATTTTCTTTCTCAAAACTTGAAGTGTCTCTCGGTTCATGATGATGATGCATTTTTGTGGCATAGAAGACTTGGTCACGTTAGTATGGATTTATTGAACCAACTATCTTCAAAAGAACTTGTTAGAGGCCTACCAAAATCTCACTTTGAGAAAACTAAATTTTGTGATGCTTGCCAATTTGGAAAACAAATTAAGACATCTTTTAAATCAAAGAACATGATTTCAACTTCAAAACCTTTGGAACTTTTTCACATGGACTTATTTGGACCAATGAGGACCACTAGTCTCGGTGGTAAGAGGTATGCTTTTGTTATTGTGGATGATTTCTCTAGATTTACTTGGACTTTATTTTTAAGTAAAAAAGATGAAGCTTTTCATGAGTTTGTTAAACTTTTTAAAAGAGTTCAAACCTCCCTTGATTGTAAATTGATCTCTATGAGAAGTGATAATGGGAGAGAATTTAACAATCAAGATTTTACAAAACTTTGTGATGATTTTGGCATAACACAATTTTTTTGCCGCTAAAACCCCACAACAACATGGCGTTGTGGAGAAGAAAAATCGCACTTTACAAGAAATGGCAAGATCAATGCTTTGTGAAAACTCTCTTCCTAAATACTTTTGGGCCGAGGCCGTTAACACTGCATGCTACGTTATGAATCGTGTTATCTTGAGACCTTCTTTAAAGAAAACTCCCTTTGAACTCATTTTTAATAAAACCCCCTCAATTGGTTATTTTAAAGTTTTTGGATGCAAATGCTTTATTTTAAACACCAACGACAATCTTGGGAAGTTTGATCGAAAATCCGATGAGGGAATTTTTCTTGGTTATTCTTCAAACAAAAAGGCTTTTAGAATTTTCAACAAAAGAACCTTATGTGTTGAAGAGTCTATTCATGTTAATTTTGATGAAACTAACATTTTTTACAAGAAAGTTGATAATGATGACGTAGATAACACTCTTAGTAACCAACCATTGTACACTCAAGCAATGGAAGAGCATGCTACGGAGGAAGAAGAGATTGAGGAAAAACAAGGAAACGATCAAGAAACTCAAAATCTTCCTCAAGATGTGATATATCCAAAGGGACACTCCAAGGATGAAATTATTGGTGATGTATCTCAAGGGGTAAGAACAAGAAGGTATTTTATTGACAACTTTGCCCTATTATCACAAATTGAACCTAAGTTTATTGATGATGCTCTATGCGATGAGTTTTGGATTATTCCTATGCAAGGGGAGTTAAATCAATTTGAAAGAAACAAAGTTTGGACTTTAGTCCCTAGACCACGTAATCACCCCACTATTGGCACAAAATGGGTTTTTCGAAATAAACTAAATGAATCTGGAGAAGTCATTAGAAACAAATCTAGACTTGTTGCCGAAGGATTCAATCAAGAAGAGGGCATAGATTTTGACGAAACCTTTGCTCCGGTTACTAGACTTGAATCTATTAGGATGCTTTTAGCTTTTGCTTGTTTTAAAGGATTCAAGCTTTTTCAAATGGATGTTAAGAGTGCTTTCCTAAATGGTGATATTGAGGAGGAAGTTTATGTTGAACAACCTCCCGGTTTTTTACATGAAAATTTTCCAAATTATGTTTACAAACTCTCAAAAGCACTCTATGGTTTAAAACAAGCTCCAAGGGCTTGGTATGAAAAGTTAAGTGGCTTTCTTCTTTCAAATAACTTTTCAAGGGGTGTGGTGGACACTACTCTTTTTACAAAAACCTCTTGTAACAATGATCTTCTTCTTGTCCAAATATATGTTGATGACATTATTTTTTGTGCTACTAATGTCTCTTTATGTGAAGAATTTGCCTCACTTATGCAAAAAGAATTTGAAATGAGCATGATGGGAGAATTTACATACTTTCTCGGCTTACAAATCAAGCAAACGAAAGAAGGAATCTTCATTAGACGTACACCAAGGAACTTCTCAAGAGATTTGGGATGAGCAATGCAAAAGGTATTGGCACTCCTATGAGCTCGTCATTGAAGCTTGACAAAGACGAAAAAGGTAAAACTGTTGATGAAAAGACATATAGAGGTATGATCGGTAGTTTACTTTATTTAACGGCTAGTAGGCCGGATATCATGTTTACCGTATGTTTGTGTGCTAGATTCCAAGCTTGCCCCAAGGAATCTCATTTAATAGCTGTAAAACGTATTTTGAGATACTTAATTTCATCATATAATTATGGCTTGTGGTACTCTAAACAATCTTGTTTGATCTTATTGCCTACACCGATGCAGACTATGCCGGATGTAAGGTAGAAAGGAAGAGTACAAGTGGAAATTTCCAATTCTTGGGAGGATGCTTAGTATCTTGGTATAGCAAGAAACAATCGTGCGTGTCCCTATCAACCATCGAAGTGGAATACATCGTACCGATTGTTGCTGTGCTCAGGTACTTTGGATGAAACATACATTAATTGATTTGGTGTTTCTTTTAAGTGCATACCTATTATGTGTGATAACACTAGTGCCATAAACATTTCCGTAAACCCTGTGCAACATTCAAAAACAAAACGTATTGAAATCAAACATCACTTTATTAGAGATCATGTTGCTAAAGGTGATGTATTTTTAGAATATATTTGCACAGAAGATCAAATTGCCGATATTTTTACAAAACCTCTTTCGGAAGATCGCTTTTGCTATTTAAGAAAATTACTTGGTATCGGAAAATTTAATGAGTAATGTGTGTTGCTTGTATTATTTGTTTTTCCCTATTTCTGTTTCTCTTGTCTTGCTGAAATTTTTCAAAAATTCGGACGCCTCTTTTTAAAATAGGACGTCCGGTTTTAAAACCGGACTCAGAGTTTTCCCTTCAAAAAATTCTAGAGATATTCGGACGATAAAACCGGACGCCTGCACAAAAACTCGGACGTCCGATCTTTTCAAATCACCAAAATACCGGACGACCGATTTTAAAACCGGTCGACCGAGTTCTGAAAAAAAAGGTCGGGTCTGTGCTTTAAAATTAGAATTTTCTCCAACATTTCACACTTTTCTCTCAACTCTCTCTCACTCTCTCTACCGAAAACCCCCTCCCTCACAAGACCCATCCGATTTCTTGTTCCGATTTTCAATCTTCTTCTTCTTTTTCTTCAAATTCATCTCTCAACACAGCAAAGAAGCTATTTTTCTCTCTGTTTTGTTTACTACAATATACCAATCTCAAACTCTTCCTCTCCTCTAAAACCCTACCCAAGAATTTCTCCAAAATGGTTAAAACAAAGAATGCTCAAGTTGGTCAAGGCCAAAATCCTGAAGAATGAGGCACTAGTAGAGGGAAAGGAAAGGGAAAGAGGGTACCTTCTGGAACTGGGGTTTCTGCAGCTAGGGCTTAAGAGAGGTTTATTTCAGTGAAGGAGGCTGCCAGGTTTGAAGAATGGACTAGAAATCGACGGAAAATTGCTCCGGGTCATCGGATGGACTTACATGATATGCAAGGTATGGAGGCTATTCCTCATCTTTTTGAAATAATTGGTTGGATACCTCTGCTAATTGTGAATGAACTCTATTATGTGGATATGATATCTGAGTTTTATGCAAATCTCCACAAGGGAAGAATTGAAAGAGTGGATAATGTCCCACACCAATGGATTTTGACTAGAATTGGGGGAAGGGATATTGCATTTGATGATAGACTGTTAAATGAAATTTTGGATACTTCTCAAGATGGTATAAGATTTTACACCAAGAACAAAAAATGCTTTGATCCTAACTTAGACAATGTAAGACGGTTTGAGGAAATTTTCACTAGGGGAAAGGCTTTAAAAAGACATGATGATAGGAATGTTAACAAGCTTGATGCTTATGGGAGATTGCTCCATCACATGATCTCTAATATCATTATTCCAAATGTTGGGCATAAATCATCCATCACCAACATGCACGCATTTGTGATGCTAGCCTTGCATGAACATAGGATAATGAATTTTAGATATATGGCTATAGAACATATGCTAGCTACACAATCCTCCTCAACAAAATGCTTGCCGTATGGTTGCTTTATCACAAAAATCCTCCAACACTTTGTGATCAATTTGGTTGGCATTGGTGATCACATTGGACATGGCAAGATCTACACTTAACAAACCTTCAAAAGAATGGGGTTTGAGAAAGATGAAGATGGGACATTCATCGGAGGTGGACAAGATGATGATGACGATGATGAGGAAGATGATGATGAAGATCAAGAGGATATGGATATGGAAGAAGAGGACAGTGACGAAGAAACGGAGGTTGAAGTCCAAAGAAGAGAAACAAGGCGAAAGAAGCGACAAGAAAGAACAGAGGAAGGCTCATCTTCGGGGAGCATGAGTCATCTAATGGATATGATAGCCTCTCTACAAACGTCAATTAACACTCGGTTTGATGCATTTGATGGTCGCTTTGAGGTTTTGGATGGGAAAGTCTCCAACATTCAAGAAAGGCTTCATGCATTGGATAAAAAAATGACCAACACACAAAACGGGGTTAAGAGACTCGAGCAAGGAGGAGGAGATAGAGATGATTGAGATTTCTTTATAAAACCTTCTCTTTTTCCCTTGTTTTATCTATAACTCCTTTCAAACTCCTTGTGGTTTCCTTCTCTTAATGATATATTTTTTAACTTGCTATATTCTATCTTAATTTACTTTTGTTGTGCTAAGTGATCCTTTTGTTGCTCTTTTTTTGTTGTTTGGCCTCTCTTGTTATGGACTTCATGATGATAATCTATTGTTGAAAGTCATATTGCTACCTCTTCTATGATCCCTTGAAATTTCTCTCCTAAAATCCTTTTTTGATTTATGACAAAAGGGGGAGAAAATAGTGCAAGATGTAAGGGGGAGAAATCTTTGTAATATGTTGTTATATTCTTTGTTGATGCTTATGTTGTTATATGTTGATGCTTATGCCTTGTGGTGCTATGGGCTTTTTGGCTTAGTTTGATCTTGTGATATTCTTTAGCCATATTTGATATAAAGCATGTGTTTAGGGGGAGTTATCTCTCTTTTATGGTGATTGTTGTGCTTTGTTCTTATTATTGATCCTTTCGAAGCATCACCATACTTTTACTCTTGCTCTTTTATTCTTCTTGCATATGTATTTGTCATAATCAAAAAGGGGGAGATTGTTAGCCCTAAGGGCATTATTACTCATGATTTTGATTATGATTAACATATGCTTGTGTGAGTATTTTGGTGATTGTTGTGCTTTGTGATTGTTGTGCTTTGTTCTTATTATTGATATCTCTCTTTTATGGTGATTGTTGTGCTTTGTTCTTATTATTGATCCTTTCGAAGCATCACCATACTTTTACTCTTGCTCTTTTATTCTTCTTGCATATGTATTTGTCATAATCAAAAAGGGGGAGATTGTTAGCCCTAAGGGCATTATTACTCATGATTTTGATTATGATTAACATATGCTTGTGTGAGTATTTTAGCTAACCTTTCATAGAACAAAAGAAGCACTTTTGAAGTCTCAAGTCTACACTCTCTAAAAGCAAAAGATCTTGTTGATGAGGGCAAAATGAAGGAGAAAAGACCAAGCCATTCCAAGATCAAATCATTGGAGACATTGAAGACATTGAAGACCTTGTCTATGTTAGAGTGTAATAAGGTATTTCTTTGTAAAACTCCCTAATCTTACTCTTTCGTTATTGATCATATATGAAGCTCCTTTTACGATTTTCTCAATATAAACTTTTGTTAAAATCTAAGTATTCTTGATTGAAGTTTTGATGCTTTTGAAAGGTTCTTCTTATCTCTAAAATGATTATCAAGAATACACGCTTTTGAAACAATGAAGAAAGCTTTTGTCTTAAAAACTTGGCTGTAAAAATAAAAAATTCGGTCATCCGGTTTTAGAACCAATCGTCCGATTTTTTTCTAAATAAAAAAAAATTGACAGTCCGTTTTTTAGATGGACAAGTCTGAATCTTTCTGTTCAAGAACCGGTCGTCCGATTTTTTCTACACTTAAAAAATCGGCAATCCGATTTCTAGCTGGACAACAAATTATGAGGGCAGTAAATTTAGGTGATTTAAAGGACCTAAAAGTGAAAAATTGTATCTCTAGTCAATTGCCCCAATTAATTCCCAAATGGTTGCCCTAGAATACTCTTCCTTTTTCAATTCCAAGCATTCTTGCGATAAATCTAATCTCGCGACAATTAAATTGCAAACAAGTACAATTAGAGAACAACTTAATCAAAAACAAACGTAAAAAATCAATAAATCAAACAAAAATCATTGTAAACAAGAAATGGGGTTCAACCCTTATCCAAACATAAAGAATTACTCACTATTTATTATCATAAAATTGAAAGTAAACATCAAATTTAATAACAAAGTAAGGAAAAGAAAACTTAGGAGTAAAATTGAAGCCGCGATCGAAGTCCCAAGCATCTCCGGAGCTCGTCTCTCGAGTCGCCCAATTGAAGCTCGAAGTCATGAAATTAGATCTTCAAATCTTGATCTCTAAGAACTAATTTTTTGAAAATCTAATGTTTAACTAACAAATTGAATGTGAAAATTGAAGAATTGGCTAACCTAAATCTATCCCTGATTGTCTACTAACTACTCCTAATTGCTCTCCCCCACCCTATTGGCAGAATTTACTATTTATAGGGGAGAATTTACATCAAAACTTAGTTAAAATGGGACTAAAACTGCTCCAGCTGGAACATACCGCGCATGGTAGGTCAGGCCCTACCGTCCGTAGTAGGGTTCTGTCCAAAAATTTCTTCTCAACGTTGGGACCTACCGTTGATGGTAGGTGCAGCCTATTATTGCCGGTAGCTTTTTGTCTTGGAATCACTTATGGCCTTGGGATCTACCGTCAAAGGTAGGTTGACCTACCTCCGGTGGTAGGTTAGCTTCGTTGATGTCGTCAGCTTCGTTTTCGTCATTTTCGCTTCATTTTCGTCTCCTTTCATCGTTTTCATGGTTTAAAAACAACTAAGACAAGAATAAAGGGTATTAGTCCAAAATATAGATTTTCACATGTTAAAAACACCGTAAAATGATGAAATCAACATATATAAATATAGACAACTATGCACATATCAAATACCCCCACACTTATCTGTTGCTTGCCCTCAAGCAACTCAAACTAAACGGACAAACAGAGGAGTTCAACAATTTTAATAAGGAAGGACAATACAATGAAAACAGAAGGAGCCGACTTAAAACAATTAAGACCATAGAACGGCCATAACTAACGGTAGCAGAGATAATCACAAAAACAAAACAAAAACCAAAACAATAAGAACGAGCTAAGGAAAACTAAGGATACAGCCACTTAAGCAAAATACTTCACATCCCAACTCCAAAGGCAAATCAAAATAAACGAATGACAAGAATCACCAAGTTCACCACAATTGACTAAAAATCGTTACAGATCAAAGGTGTGCGTATGTGTTTTGGTCATGCTATTTTTCACAGAAGAAAAGGAATGTCAAGTAATTAACACAATGGAATACTTTAAAGGACAATGCCCAACAAACTTATATTTTTCTTTCGCTTATCCACTCTAAGCCCAATTCTAGGTTGTCCCCAGATTAGGTAGGACTTTTCGTCTTGTTATGTTAGGCTTAGGACATGTACATGGTAAAAAAAGAAGGAAAAAGGAGACAAAAACAACAGATATAGAGCTAACGCAACCGACAGAATACATAACAAAATTAAAGAACAACTTTCTGGCTGTCTTTTTCACTCTTCTCACTCACCCTTGAACAATCTACTTCGTTCTTTTGGTACACACCCTACCTAACACCATTTTTATCAAGATTTACATGAAAACCAAATGTAAGAGAGAGAGATGCTTGGTATTCTTTTTTAAGAATTTTTACTATAATAAAATAAACACTCATATTTTTCTTTGTTTTCTGCAATTTTATCATGTTTTCATTTTTTTTTTCTCTTTTTTCACATTTTTTCTTCTTTCAAGCATCAAATTCTTTTTTTCTTTCTCTCTCTTTTCAACAGCCATAAGCACCAAACAACTTGAAATACTCAAAATACCCTTTTCCAAAAGAATATTTCTTTTTTCACTCCTTTACCCCCACACCCATCTGTTTTCCTCACTCAAAGCGGCTAAAAAGAAATATATTAACCATTAGCTCCACAAGTTGAGGGTTATTTGTATTGTGAGGTTAAAACAACAAACAAAAGAAGGGATTGAAATTCTTTGCATGAAGGCACAAAAAAGGAACTAGGGGTTGATTTCATATAGGATATGCCAAGAAAGGCACAAACGGTACAAAGAAGGCCTAAGACCATCATTTCTGGGACTACCCTAGACTATAACTCTTTGCTTCTAAGGGTAGAAAAACATAAACAAGTAGGCAAAGACCTAAAAAATGAATATCATTATGCTAATTTCCTAAGATTCCTAGACGTCTATTACTCATCGATATTTACAAGTGCATAAAAACTACTGATCGTGTAAGAAAATTAATAATTATGGTTTTCAAAATGATTAAGTAATCCACCTTTTCGAAAAAGAGAAAGAGGTTCTGCAGTTATGTACTCTACTAAAAATGGAAAAACCCAAAAATCTTTTTGAATTTTTCTAAAAATAAGAAAAGGAAAGGGTTTAGAAGTTTTTGAATTTTTCAAAATTTTTATTTTTTTTGGGGATTTTTCAATTAAGGGACTAAAAGTTAAAATAAAAGCAAAAGAAATACATAAGAGTAAAAAGACATAATTACCTCCCATACTTAAAATCACATTGTCCTCAATGTAGGGTTTAGACAAACAAAAAAATCAAAAACAAATAAAATAAGTACATGGGAAGCAATCTCGCAGATATAAAGCAGTAAGCATATCGAGATGCCATCCCCACACCAAAAAAAAAAAAACAAAAAAAAAAGAAAAGGAAAAGAAAACAATTAAAGGCAAAACTAACTAATCAACAGAAAATAGAAAACATGAAATAAAGCAAGAAATTATAAAAGAAAACACAAGAATGAAAAGAAAATAGAAGAAAAACTCCCTATTGTGGACCAAAGCTTGTGCCGCCACCTCTGCTGCTATCCTGGTCGGGCATGAATCTGCTACACAAGCGGGCTAGCATCACCTCCTGGCAATCAGTAGATGCCCTCTGATGTGCCAACTCGTCTGCATATCGGCGAGTCGATTCCACTATCTCCGCTAGTTGGGCCTCGTGGATATCTTTAGTGACATGGAGGGGCTCAAAAGTAGTCTACATCTCCGTTTGGAATGCATCCATTGGGATTATGGGAGGTGTATCCTCATCTAAAAGGTCATAGGACTCATTGTCCTTGCTCTCCTCATCATTGAACTGTGAGGAGGACGCCCCAATGCCAGTTTGAGTGGTTTTCTTTATTGATCGAAAACTGGCATAGTTGCTTTCCTGCAGCATATCTTCCTCGGCCAGAGGTATTCACACTTTGTTCTTCTCATCCCAGGAATAGGCACAGTTATTAAAGGTGGTGAACTTTATGTGGTGATCCTGTTGTTGATCATCGTTCCCCTACAAAATTGACATTAAAGGTAGCAAAAAATCTAGATAAAATCACAGGGTAACGATACACGTGGGCTTTGGTGTTGTCACCCCCAGTATTACGCATAGTGTGTATAAGCAAGGAAGCGAGAGAGAAGGGGGAGCGATTGTGAAGCTTATCAAGAATATAGAGGTCAACAATGCGAACATCACTTTGCCTGCCTCCCTTTTGAAAAAGAGTGTGCCCGAAAAAATAAGCAAGGGCACGAGGAAGAAGAGTGGGGAAATCGCCACCGTGGAAGATATGCAACGATCCATCAGATGTGGCCAGAAGCGATCACAAGCCGCGTTGTAACTCCAGCCCAAGTTCTCGTCTATAGTCTTTTTGTTTGAGTCCACGGTGACTGAAGTTCCCTCATCCGGAGTTCCAAGAATAGATGCAAGACATTCCCTAGTCAAGATAATTCTAACCCCAGTCGAAATAATTATTTCGAGATCCTTGTCCATTTTGTGAAGCATATTGGCATAGAATTTACGGACAAGATCTTGGTAGAACTTGCCAGAAATGAGAAGAAAAGGTAACCAACCCAACTCCCCAAAGAGACATTGAAGTTTAAAATGTTTGATGAACGACTCATCGAACAACTTCTCAATAACTATTTTTAGCGACTCTCTGTCGGCTACCCATTTCCAGGCTGCCAGGGAGAGACGCTCTGGAAAAGGAAGAATATTCAGGGTGTTGGGGCCGGGTGAGATCCCCTCAATACGAGCCCGTTTAGATTTAGAAGAAAAGGCAACGAATTTGTTTGGTGCCATAAGTGGAGTTGAAGGAAAAGAAGGAAAAATGAAAGGAGGATGAAAAGGGAAAAACACAACAACAACACAAATAACACAACACAGAAAAGCTTAGAACATAAAAGACAGACAAAAGATAATTAAAAATTAATCGAAGCCCGTGTGTGCCAAAGTATTCTAATGTCGCCTATGTGTGATGAAGTGTTGCAAGAATACAAGAAATAAAACTAGTAAAACAGTAAATGTAACACTGAAAACCAAATTCTAAATAAACAAAAATCACGACAATGCCTACAGTAAAAGTTACAAAAACAAATGAAAGCAAACTAAAACGAAATGGAGGCAAAAGATGGAAGAAATACCCTGCATTTGTTTGTAGAAACATACTACTGCCATGAAATATGCGCTTTTCATGCCTCATATTTCCCCTAGAGTTCCACTAGTGTTGTAGTAAATTCACCAGACCGTAGCCCAAATTGGACCCTACCACACATGGTAGCTCGAGGCCTACCCTCCACGGTAGGCTTTTGTTTGTGTTGTCCGAGAAACTAGGTTGGACCTACTGTCCACAGTGGTTTCTGCCTAGAAAAGCCTATGTTTGCCTCGGCCGTCCGCGGTAGGGTTTTGCCTGGACTTCGATTTTTCTTCATTTCTGCAAATTTGAACCCCATTCAGGCCGTCTATCCTTATATCATTAATGAGACTCAATGTAGGCTTTAATGAGATCGTTCATTCTCTTCAAAAATGATCTCGCAACACAAAAACAAAGAACAATCAAAGTAAAAGATCAGATCGGAACATTCAAAATACAATTTAACAATTACAAAATTTAAGGAGATAAGAGTACTCCCCTTTTTAGGTGCTAAGCGTACCTTCCTAATCACGGAAATCAGAGTGCTTTGTTTGCTTCTCTTCCTCAAGAAGCCGCAATGGCACCCATTTCATTGAGCTAGCCTTCAATTTAGAGGCAATTTGCCTTCCGTTTCTCTATGCTTCTTTTTTTCTTTTCTTTGCCCTTCTTTATAGGGATTTCCTACACATCTAAAGATACTTTATTAGTTTTATGATTGTTAACACATAAAGTATCTTGAGTTTTACATGTAGGAGTCAGTGGCAAAGGAAACTTGAACACTATCTTTCCTCCGACCTTTAACACCAATTTCCCCTTTTCCATATCTATTAATGCCCTTGAAGTATGCAGAAAAAGGTGACCTAATATTATGGGGAAATCAATATCGTCCTCCATGTCTAGCATATAAAGTCAACAGGAAATACCAAATCCTTGACTTTGACTAACACATCCTCTATTACTCTTTTAGGATGTTTGATACTCATGTCTGCCAGCTTGATTAACATCCCCAAATATCTCGGGGTACTTACACCTAGATGCTTACACATAGAGGAAGAAATAGCATTGATACTTGCACCTAAATTCGCTAAAGCCCTATTAACAGTAACATTACCAATAGTACAAGGAAATGAAAAAATCCCTGCGGCTTCCAACTTTTGGGTTAGTATGCCTTTCTTTATCAGGAGGGTTGAACACTCTTCACCAAATATATGCATTGATGCTTCCTGAAGCTTGTCCTTCTTCGTGTGTATTTCCTTTAAATATCTTGCATACTTGGGTACCTGAAATAAGAGATCACACAAGGGTAACTTTATTTTTAATTGACCAAATATTTTGATAAACTCCCTCATCTCAGCTTAATTATGGTCTTGAACAAGGGTATCTTGGAATGGGATCTTCGGTTTATAGTTAGCATTTGTCAATTTTCTCCTGCCTTTATCTTCATCCTTTTTACCCATTTTTTCGAATCATTGCCTTTCTTTTTTAGTACAGCTTCCTTCTACCATGATCATCCCTTCTTTCTTAGTCGTCGGAATCTCTTCATTAATTGTTACAAAAATAGCATTTACATGCTCTCTCGGGTTTACTTCTGTGTTACTAGGTAGAGTTCCCGAAGTTCTTTCTGATTCTATCTTTACTAGTTGCCTAATAGTTTTCTAGGTTTCTAATAGAGGCTTCTTGATTTCTTTCAGCTGCCTCGATGGTATTCATCCTATTATCAATCGCACTCATGAATTTTACCATTAATTCTTCCAAATTTGCCTTAGCCAATGGAGGATGGTTCTATGGACCCGCTTCTTAGGGCAATGGTGGAGGAGGACCCCTATTTTGAAAACTTGGGGATTGATGTAGTCTTTGTTGTCCTTGACTACCCCAAGAGAAGTTTGGATGATTTCTCCACCCCGAATTATATGTATTTGAATAGGAGTTATTACCTGATCGATTCCCCTATACAAAATCAACTTACTCATTCGGTCCTCCCATACTGGGGCATTCATGATTCGAATGCCCATCGTTGCAAAAATCACAAAACATGACTGTTTGATTACTTTTACTTGCCGATGGAAAAGTTAAGTTCCGTATTTTCTGCTCTATAACCGCCGCTAATCTTGCCACTATAGCAGATATCGTGTCCACATTAGGTACTTCGGCTGTCTTCAGTTCCGATCGTTGCCCTCCCCAGGTATAACTATTCATGGAAATTTTCTTTATAAGATCATATACTTATTGAGGGTTCTTAGGGTCTTTAGACCCTCCAGTTGAGACGTCTATCAACTGTCTTGTCCCAAACGATACTCCAGTGTAAAAAATCTAAATTTGTATCCCCAAAAATCTAGATCATGGTGGGGACACCTCCTTACAAGCTCCTTCTATCGTTCCCATGCCTCAAAGAGGCTTTCTCCGTCTATTTGTTGGAAAGAAAGAATATCGTTCCTTAACTTCGTTGTCCACCCTGGAGAAAGTACCTCCCTAGAAACTTTTGTGCCCATGAATTCCATGAGGTTATCGATCCTGATGGTAGTGACTTTAGCCAGGACTTCGCCTCTCCCCAAGAGAGAATGGGAAGAGACAAAGCCAGATAGCGCCTTCAAAAACTCCATTTATCTTAAAGGCGTCTCACACCTCTAAGAAATTTTGAATATGAGCATTTGGATCCTCATCCGAAAATCCATCGAATTGGATGTTGCTTTGAAACATCTGTATTATGATCAACTTTATCTCAAAATTATTTACCTCTACCCTTGGCCTTGCTATACTTGACTACGTCACATAGATGGATGGACGGACATAGTCCACCATCGTTCGCTCCGCCGTTGGTGGTGGTGGAAGCAGTATGAAGAGAGTATTGTTGATTGGTGAAACTGCTAGTTTTCTTCCGTCTTTTCGACAGGCACTATTGCACTAGTGCTTGCCGTTTCAAATTGAAGGGAGCGGCGGGCACCCCACAGCATATGTTCTGGCTCTGGATCAACTAATTCACCCCTTTTCTTTTGGGGCACTAATACCACACAATCTGCACGAAAGAAAACATGATCAATTCCACAAAGATAGAGCACAATTAAAAAATATAGATAAAAAATAGCTGAATGATGCAAAGAAAAAGACCAATTGAAACAAGAAAAATAAAAACAAAAATGACTAAAGCACTAAATAAACGACTTTTCTTAAGTTTCTTTCCCCGGCAACGACGCCAAAAGTTTGATGTGTACGTTTTAAAAACAAGGGAATGACTACTAAACTAAGCAACATGCAAGTGGACCTATCACTATAGTAAACAAGTTATACCCGAGTATCGAATCTCCCGATGAACGGTAAAGGCTTAAGTACTAGTCGCATTTCTATTGTTTAGTCTAAGAAAAGTTGATTTCAAAGAAAATTAAAAACTAAAAATGGTTTAACAACTAAAAAAAAAAATACTAAAATTAAGATTTAAAAAATTATAAAAGCAAGAGTTTGGACGGTGGAATCCCCCTAATCCTTGTTACTAATTCAATTGGAAAACTTTAACGAAAATGATGTTGAATTAATTACGTTGGGTCATCACTACTAATTCGGCAATCCCTATCTCTAGGCAAAAGCCACCCTCATCACTAACCGCTAGAGAAAATTTTCTTTTCTCACTAACAAATTATGAGCGCAGTACATTTAGGTGATTTAAAGGATCTAAAAGTGCAAAATCATATCTCTAATCAATTGCCCAATTAATCCCCAAATGGTTGCCCTAGAACGCTCTTTCTTTTTCAATTCCAAGCATTCTTACGAAAAAATTAATCTCACGATAATTAAATTGCAAACAAGCACAATTGGAGAACAACTTAATTAAAAACAAACATCGAAATCAATAAGTCAAAACAAAATCATTGTAAACAAGAATGAGGGTTCAACCCTCATCCAAACATAAAGCATTACTCACTATTCATTGTCATAAAATTTGAATTAAACGTTAAATTTAGTAACAAAGGAAAAGAAAGCTTAGGAGTAAAATTGAAGCTGCGATCGAAGTCCGAACGTCTCCCGAACTCATCTCTCGAGTCGCCAAATTGAAGCTAGAATCTTGAAATTAGATCTTCAAATCTTGATCTCCAAGAACTAATTTTTTGAAAATCTAATGTTTAACTAACTAATTGAATGTGAAAATTGAAGAATTGGCTAACCTAAATCTATCCCTAATTGTCTACTAACTACTCCTAATTGCTCTCCCTACCCTAATGGCAGAATTTAGTATTTATATGGGAGAATACGTCAAAACTGAGTTAAAATTGGACTAAAACTGCTCCAGCTGGAATCTACCATATATGGTAGGTCCGACCCTACCATCTGCCGTAGGGTTATGGTACGATCTGGGGTGCACAAGAAACCATAGAGCTATTGCAAGGTCCGGTCACAAGAGCCATGCCTAGAAGAAGGGAGGAGAAGCACCGAGAAAAGATAACCATATTTTAAAAAATGATTCAAGGCTTAGCTTGGCAAGTTAAAGAAGCACAAGAAGGAGCTTTTAGAGGAACCAAGACACTCTTATTTTCCAAGCTGCATTTGGAATAAACCAAAGAAGCAAGTTCGAAAGGCTTTGAAGCTTCAACGCCAAAGGAAGTAAAAGAGACACCTACCGTCGACGGTAGGTTCACTCTACCATCACCAGTAGGGTTCTATTCGTGAGGGGAGCTTTTGACCTATCATCAATGGTAGTTCCACACTACCATTGCTGGTAGGTTTTTAAGCAAGAAAGACCAAGCATAAGCCGACCTACCACGGTAGGTCTCGGCTAGTGGAAAAATTAGGAAGTTTTCAACTTCTTTAACTCTCCAATCTGGTTGTAAACTTATTTTGACTTATACTTAAGTTGTCCAAGCACCCTTTAAACTCTTTTAAGCTAGTCTAATAACTAAGGTTGGAAACTAATGGTGAAGCACACTATAAATACTCTTGTTTGTAGCCATCTTCTGGCCAAGTTTGATATATTGAAAAATTCTAAAGAGAGAAGAACTAGGGTTCTTGAGTTTTCTTCTTCTTATTATTAGTAAATTAAGGGTTCCCATTGTATAATTCAAGGCAAGGAACTTCTTGAATATTCAATTCAAGAGTTCAAGTCTAATTTCCAAAATCCTATTACTCCCTTGAGGTGCCAACTCCATAGTTGGTGTTGCTTGGGAATATAGGTTCTTCTTGGAGTGTAGAGGATAGGTGAAGCTTTTCCAAGCCTTGTTGATTCTCCTCTTATATATAAGAATATTTATTTTTTTCTTCTTGTTTATCTTACCTGCAATTTGTGTTTGTGTTCTTCAAAATCTCTAAAACATCCATTAAAGGAATCCTCTAGAAGGGAGTTGAATGGAAGCTTAGGAGGATCACACTATGTGGTATCAGAGCAAAGCTCTCTTTGTGGTGAATTCTTTGTGTTTATTTATTGAATTTTGATTAATAAAAAAGCCAATTGATGTTATTGAAAAAGGCACAAAAATCTGGAAAAATTTCGGTAAGAAAAAGTCATGGGTAAAGGTTGAATTTAAAAGTATATCAAATGAACTTCGAATTACATGAAATTGGTCTTGATTGAAAGCTTACTCGATTATGAAGAGTTTGCAACAAATGTGAGCATATTTGGTTGAAAAATGATATGTTGAGATTACTACAACTGGTTTTCATGCTATGTTTTCTGGAACTATTTTCTAGTAATCTACATATCTTTGATTTGTGAACCAATTACCTTAGTTTTGATTTTGTCACTTCTTTGGAAATAATTATAAGTGGTTACTACAATTGGTTTTCATGCTATGTTTTTCTGGAACTGTTTT
The DNA here is from genome assembly GCA_028651295.1 of Catharanthus roseus. Taxonomy (NCBI): domain Eukaryota; kingdom Viridiplantae; phylum Streptophyta; class Magnoliopsida; order Gentianales; family Apocynaceae; genus Catharanthus; species Catharanthus roseus. Next base: position 25,687,617 of record JAPQWS010000153.1, on the reverse strand, counting down.
TTCTAGTAATCTACATATCTTTGATTTGTCAACCAATTACTGTAGTTTTGATTTTGCCACTTCTTTAGATATAATTATAAGTGTTTTTTAATCTTTTGGTGGAAATTAGACTCGTTCGTCGATTCATGCTCTTGAATTTTTCTTTGACATTCTATGCCTTCTACGTGTTTGATAAAAGTACTCTTTGAATCCTTTGTTCTTATCTTTTGAGAATTTGCTCGCTTGATTTGCTTGGGAATTTCTTATAGCTTGGGAATTTCTTATAACTTGGACGTTTTAGAAATTGTGAAGTAATTTTGTGGGTGAGGAAATGTAAAAAACGCAAGAGGGTACGCTTATAAATTTAAAAGCCTTAGAGAGTGAGAGTAAACGTGAGGGTTGAGAGTATTTACCTTGAGCGAAACACTTAGGGAGCGGCGAGATCTTTGTCTTCTATTACTTGTTTATATTTTGTAGGTGTCAATGTTATCATAATGTATGGGATGGACAACTACCAAAGAGAATATGATGAATACCATGAAGGCTATGATCATGGTGCCCATACTCATGAAGGATATAACTTTGGTGCTTACGGTAAGAATAATAGTGATGGAAGATGGAGGTATCTAAGGAGTATGAATGCCTTTCATGGGAATGGAAGCTATGGAGATGAACCAATGGTTGAAAGAAGGTTAATGGATAGTGGCGACCATGTTGGCAGAGAAATAGATAGAAAGAATGGCGATGGAGACTTGGTCTCAAAATTTGATGGATATGGAAGGACATTGGAGGTCAGGAGGAATCTTGATTCTCAAGGCCTTAGAGGAGAGCTTATTCATCAAAAGGAGATATTATTCTATATGCGATGCAATATTGCCAACAAAGCTTGTAAAACCATTATTGATGGAGAAAGTGTTGCAAATTTAGCTAGTGCCTACCTTGTAAGGAAATTGAGTTTATCCACCATGGAGCATCCTAAGCCCTATTACTTAAGATGGTTAAATGGTCAAGAAGAGGTGTGGGTTACTTGAAAAGTATGAGTATCATTTTCTATTAGAAAATACATGGATGAGATTCTTTGTGACATTATTCTAATGCAAGTGAGCCACTTAATATTTGGGCAATCATGGATAGATACAAGGCAAGCTTCCTATGATAGTGTCAAAAAGACATTCTATTGAAAGGGGTGGTCGTAAGAGTACCTTTAAATCCCCTCTCCTGGACACCTCAATTCGCCTGTAGTGTACCGGCAACAACAGGGCATCCTACCATCCTCGGTAAGGTGCTGTCAAACCTTCGTTTTGCTTCGTTTTATTCAATTTTCTAACCCAGTTCAAGCCACCTACCTTATAAACTTATCTTAACTTCTTGTAGACCTTTAAGTCATCAATGTTTCTTCTAAAATGTCCTTACAACATTAACAAATGATTAAAGCAGAAAAAACGAAAAGATGAAATAGAGAAACTTAAAAATACAATTTTACAATTTACAATTATAAAGAGTACTCCCCCTTTTTCTTAGGTGCTATTTGCACCTCCCGGATCACGGTAATCCAGATTTTTCTTTAACTCCTTCTTCCATACCGGCACCCATTCCATCTGGCCAATTTTTTGATTGGAAGCGGTTTGCCTATGTTTCTTACATTTTCTCCTTGGCTTTCTTTGGTTTCTTTTCTAGCGGGTTCTTGCATGGTTGAGAATATTTTGTTAGTTTTAGAAGCTATTATGTATGAAGTATTATTAGTTTTGGATGGGGAGGTCGGGAGCAAAGGAAATTGGAAGATAATCTCGTTTCCTTCGACCCTTAGAATTAACTTCCCTTTTTCCATATCTGTTAATTCCCTAGACGTACGTAAGAAAGGGCGACCTAAAATAACAGGGAAATCAACGTTTTCCTTTATGTCCAAAACAAAAAAGTCAATGGGGAAGACTAAATCCTTGACTTTGATTAACATATCTTCAATTACCCCTTTAGGATATCTAACACTTATATCTGCTATATTTATAGACATTTTAATAGGTTTTGGGGTACCCAAACCTAGACGCTCATGCATAGATGAAGAAATGACATTAATACTTGCTCTTAAGTCAGCTAAAGCCCTATCTGCTTTTGTACTACCAATAATGCAAGAGAAATTCCCTGTATCTTCTAACTTTTGGGGTAATGTTTCCATCTTGATTGCGAGGCTAAACTTTCTTCTTCCATGATAATCCCTTATTTATTTGGAATCTCCTCATTGGTTGAGATAGCATAGGCATGCTCTCTCGGATTTACTTCTGTATTACTTAGGAGAATTCCCGAAGTTCTTTCAGATACAGTTTTGACTAACTGCCCAATTTGCTTTTCCAAGTTTCTAATGGAGGCCTCTTGATTCTCTTGGGCTGCCTTGATGGTATTCATTCTACTTTCTGTTTTCAACCATTAATTTTACCATTAAGTCCTCCAAATTTGTCTTATTTGGTGGAGGATGATTTTGTTGACCAGATTCATAAGGTAAAGGTGGAGGACCTTTATTCTGAAAACCCGAAGGTTGATTTTGTCTTTCTTGTCCTTGACCTCTCCAAGAAAAATTGGGGTAGTTTTTCCATCCCGGATTGTATGTGTTTGAGTAGGGATTATTTGGTCTATTCCCTTGCACAAACTCTACTTGCTCTACTTGTCCTCCTATACTTGGGTACTCTTGATTGGAATACCCCCCATTACAAAAATTACAAAACATGACCACTTGACTATTCTTCTTTGTTGATGGACCGGCCAAGTTTCCTAGTTTTTGCTCAATAACTACCGTTAGTCTTGCTTCTATAGCCGATATTGAAACCACATTGTGGACCCAGGTGTTTTTAGCTTTTCTCTTTGGCCTCCCCATGTATAACCGTTCATTGCTATTTGTTCTTTTAAATCATACACTTCTTGGGGAGTTTTATTATCTATTGACTCTCCAGCTAAGGCATATATTAATTGTCTAGAATCAAAAGAAACTCCATTATAAAACTTTGAATTTATATCCCCAAATCTAACCTATGTTAGGGACACTTTCTTAATAATTCTTTCCATTGTTCTCATGCCTCATAGAGGCTTTCTCCGTCTATTTGTCGAAACGAGAGAACTTCGTTCCTTAATTGAGTTGTTCGCTTAGGAGGAAAGTACCTCCCCAAAATCTTTTCTACTAATGAGTCTCATGAAGTAATGGAACCCAATGGTAGGGACTTCAGCTAAACTTTGCCTTTCCCCTTAGAGAAAATGGGAAAAGACAGAGTTGAACTACATCCTCAGAAACTTCGTTAATTTTAAAAGTACCACATACCTCTAAGAAATTACCTATCTATGCGTTGGGATCTTCATCAGGAAGTCGGTCGAATTGAACTTGATTTTGCAACATCTGAATTATGTCCAGTTTAATCTCAAAGTTATTAGCCTCAACCTTAAGCCTTGTTATACTCGACTGCGTCCTCAAGATGGACGGTCGAGCATAATCTACTATAGTTCTCTTCGGTCCCGGTTGTGGCATCATCTGAGGTGTTGATTCAGAAAGAGGGTGTTGTCGAATGGAGGTGCTTCAGGCCTTTCTTCTGCCTTAAATTCGGGTGTTATTGCACTAGCGCCTGCCGTTCCAAACTAAAGAGCGCGACGAGCACTCCAAAGTGTACATTCGAGCTTAGGATCGAACGTTACTAACTCGACCCTTTTCTTTTGGGGCATATACCACACGATCTGCAATAACAAAAAAACGGAATTAACTCCACTAACACTAAGCACAACTCAAGAAAGGGTTTATGGGTTTGGTGTGTGCAAGTGCCAACAAAACTGTAAAAAAATGAAAATCGCACAAAATTTTGTGTATGCATACTTGGTGTAAACATGATCACATACTCCGATAAAAAAATTGCGCAAACCAAATTCTCATAGATAGGAATTCTTGAAGACTTACTGTATTGAGATAAATGAGGACTGCAATTGGGATGGAGGAAGAATAATATAAACAAGGAATTTAGAAACCCGTTGGAATCGAGAAAGTTCTGTGGAATTCATAATTGCATAAAAAGAGTCAAAGTAGTGGCTGAGGCGCGTTGAGGCACTTCTTCACCGGCCTTGCACCTCACCTCATAGTCTTTGGCGGTTTCTTATGCCTTATAATATGAACTTCTTGGTTCCCTTCGTCTAAATCCTGCTCCTGATTCAGTTTTAGGAAACTAATACCTTGTGGAAAGATATTCAATCTCATAATTTTCATTTGGTCTATCCCGTACGCTCCCCCAGCCCCTCTGGGACGACCAACTCAACTGCATTGATGGGACAAAAAAAAAGGGCGAGAGACCTACTAAGGGCTGCTCGCCCTACCGAAAAAGGCTTTCGAGGCTTACACCTCCCCTATTACACGACGCTTTCAGTAGCACCCTTAGAATCTAAGCCTTTTGAAGCGCCAGTAGTCGTAGCTGTGGCCATACCAACCCTTTTGTTCTTATCGCTCCGGATTTCCGATCTATGGGATAGCTCGGATCGTTGCTTTAGATCAAGTGCAGGCTCGTGGTTCGCCTGTTCGCTAATCTTCCTATAGCAGGAGGATGAACCAACGTAGAAGGCTTACCTTTTCGAGTACAAATTGCAGGTCGTATTGATGGAAAAGAAATTTCACGTGTCGAATGGAGTTGAGAGGGTAGGGTTTCGTCCATCAATCAGAGTAGACAAAAGGGTGCAAAGGAAAGCGTCGACTTGTACGAGCGATGTCATTCGAAAGAAGCACGGACAAACAAACCTAGAGCAAGCGCATCGAAGCGCGGTCTCAGGAATCACTTTTTTTTTTGAAGACTTCTTGAATTAGGATGAAGAAAATGATGAATCAGCCCTCTACATATAAGGGTTTGGGATGTAGAAATTAGCAACTTCCAAATTTTACAAAGATTCAAGTCTCCAAAGAAAAAAGATCCTATGAAGAAATTAACAACTTCCGAATTCTACTAAAATTGAAGTCTCCAAAAGGGTCCTATGAAGAAATTATTAACTTCCGAATCCTACAAGATTCAATCTTCCAAATCCTTGAAGGTCAAAGTCCTACGATAAGAGATGTGGGATGTGATCAAAATAATAAAATGGAATTTGGTCCTAATTACTACAATGAAAAGCAAGTGGACCTAACAAGGCAGAGATGAGTTTCAACCCAAGTGTCGAATCTCTTAGAGATGGATGAATGTTCAAGTACTAATTGTGTTTTTAATGTTTAGTTGAATGAAAAGGTGGTCATTGAGAAAACTTAAAAACAATAAAAGCAATTAAAAGAAAGAAATAATAAAAATAGTGCTTAAAAGATTAATATAAACAAGAGTTTGGTTTGGTGAAATCCACCTAACCTTTGTTACTAGCTCAATTGGAAAAGACTTTAATTAAAACGATGTTGAATTAATTAAGTTGGGTTACTACTCAAAAATTAGGCAGTCCCTATCTCTACGACAAAAGCCACCCTACTCACTAACCCTTAGAGGAAAATCTCTTTTCTCCTTGACGAATTACGAGTGCAATAAACTTAGGTGATTTAACAGACCTAAAAGTGCAATATCGTATCTTTAGTCAATTACCCAATTAACCCCCAATTGATTGTTCTTTCTTTTTCAATTCCAAATAACCTTGCAAATAATCTAATCTCGCAACAATTAAATTAACAAAAAAATGCAACTGGAAGACAACTTAAATTAAACAAGCATCGAAATCAAGAAATCAAACTAAGAACTTCATAAACAAGAATTAGGGTTCAACCCCAAATCCAAACAAGAGAAACTACTCACTCACTATTCATATTAATAAAACTAAAATTGAATTAAAGAATTCAATAACAAGAAAAAGAAAAAGAAAGCTTAGGATTTTAGTCTTGAAGCCGAAATTAAATCCTGAATGTCTTCAAAGATTGTCTCTCAAGTTGCCAAGTTGAAGATCGAAATCTTAAATCAAATTCTTCAATTCTTGAATAAGAAAAAGTAAATCTTGCACAAAACTTGAAATTCTATAGCAAAAGAAAATATAAAAGCTAAATTCAAAAGAGTGTTTATCTAATCTAATTAATCTACTCCTAATCTAAATTCTAACCTAAAACTATGTATTTAATCTATCTAAGCTACTCCAAATTATATCTAATCCTATCTTTTTTCTCCTTTTCTACAATGGCTGCATAATATAGAGGTAAAAATACAAGAAATCCAAGTTAAAGTTGGAGTAGAAATTAAGAAAACCGAGTTTGAAAAGGATTGGAACCGCCCTTGCCAGCACTATCTACCGCTGATGGTAGGGTGAGGCCTAGTGTCAGTGGTAGGTCTTGGGTTACAATTCGCCCAGCCATCCTTGGCACCTAGCGTCAATGGTAGGTTACTCTGCCACTGCGGTAGGTGCTGTCTCTTTGCTGACGGCTTCCATTTTCGCTCCGTTTTTTTTTTCCTTTTCATCGTTTCTACTTTTGGAGGGTACCTAAGACAAGAAAAGAGTTATTTAGCTAAAATATATACTTTTACATTTAAAAACACGGAAAACGATGAAATTAACATATAGAAAATAAAGACAATTATGCACTTATCAGTAAGAATGATTCAACTTCTTCAGTTTCTTTCAGAAACGTCAATCTCCCTAATTGTATTTGGGATTCAAGACTCTAATTTGATCAAGGATGCCAAAAAAAAAAAAAAAAAATCCAAGAGAATCCGTGAAAGATTTGGAAATTTGGTAAAAAAAATTTGAAATTTGATAAGGCAATTGTGATAGCTCATCAAGATGTCATTAATTGCTACAAAAAATTGAATATAAGTACTTCAAGCATTGTGTTTAAAGTTTCAACCCTACAACTTTTATCCAAGTCTTTAAGTGGGGGCATTTGTAGACAAATAAATTTTTAATTAATTTATTTAATCAAGGACTAAATAAAATAAATATTCTTAGTCTTGGTTATTTAAAATTAACTAATAAAAGAGGTATTTTGGGCCATGAAAATTGGATCATTTGAGTTGCGACATGCAAATTGGGTTAGATTTTAAATTATTTAATAATGCCTAAATCCAATTTAAATAAAGCCCAATAAATACAAGACTTATATTTTTGGGCTTAAATTAAATTGAGCCCAAAGTCATTTTAAATTAAATCAATTTTTATAATGGGTTAAATCTAAACAGGCTCATCAAATAAAGTGTTGGGCTGACCCAATCTAAAGAGCCTCATCAAATAAAGCACGGGTCGACCCAACGCCAACGATGGATTGCTTGGTGGCCAAACAACCCAAAGCTCCGTCTCCCCCTGTAAATAGGAGTCTTCCCTAAGGTTGAGAGATCATTGAGAAACACTCAAGTTCGAGACAAGTAGAAAGCTCTTTCTCCAAAAGCTATTCCCAAAAGCTCACAAAGATCTTCCTCAAAGTTCAATTTTCTGCCAGTGTTCCTCGTTGATGTGAATCTTCTTTTGCTTGTCAAATTGGATCCAAATCCTTCCCAAGATCACCTCCTCATGAAGTACCTCTATTGAGGATTTTGCAGCTCCACACTCCAACAAAAAACCTATGAGGAGCAAGCATCATAAACCTAACATTGAGAGGTTTAACTCTTTCATAGATTGATGGCGAAAAACTTAAGGGAACTATGACCTCAAAACCCCTACCACACAATATAGAGGACCTTAGAATCAATTGAATCAAGAACAAGAACTCTAGACTCAATCAATAGAAAGAATTTAAGATGATCAATTGAACTCCATAGATTCTTCAACCTAATGCAATTCAATTGCTCGCTACCAAGGACATTAACCCCTAGTAAACTTGCTAAGCAAGGGAAGAACCCTAGAGACTAAGAGTGTTTCTCTCTCAAGAATTTTAGCAAAATTCATTCAACTTCTAAAGTTGGTTACAATCTATTTATAAGCTAAGCATTAACCCCTAGCTAAACAAGTAATTAATGACTTAAATTACCTATAAACCCCTTGATAAAAGCTGAAAAAAATAACTTGAATTACAAAATCCCACCTAAAAGGGCGGGTTGAGAAATGCCAACCTAAGACCTACTGACAATGGAAGGGTAAGACCTACCGTGCGCGGTAGATTGCCATCCTCCAAGAGCAGTCTAGACAGAAGCCTATCAGCGACGGTAGGGGCAATCCTGCCGTTGGCGGTAGGGTATGTTCTTCTCAATTCTTAGCCACTTTCTTCCCCAAGTTGTTTTCTTGATTGTCCCTTGATAATTGACACATTATAAACAACTTGAGATGCTTTTTTTGATCTTCAAACTCATCAACTTTGTTCTTCAAAGCTTCCATCATGTAAACAATCATGTTGTTATCTTCAAGAACTTTGAGTTTCTTCAACATCGCACTAGTGGATAGTCTATTCAACAAATCTTTAGCTTCTTGGCTTTCCCGATTCATATCACTCGCCTTCTTCTTCCCAAAGATCGAAGAAAGCTCCATTGACTCTACCATCCATCATTCATCCTCAAGCTAACACTTGGCTGAAGAAAAGAATTGGCGGGTTTTTTACATTTTAGGAATTCCCCAGAGATTTTGCAACCGCTATCATATCATAAATTATATGAAGTTGTTTGCTATTTATTTTTTGACTGATTTTCAGACTTAATATTTTGTTGCATAAAGTGATTTTGTAGATATTCTAAAAATGGTGGGAGATTGTTGGAGATTTTCAGAATATTATGAACATGCCATATGAATTGTAAGGTTCTTGGAACCTAAATAATGGATATATCTTTATGTATTAGTTATTAATGTTCGTAATAGTTATTAGTGTTTATGAAAGTCCATTTAATAGAGATATAATTCTAACATAAAAAATTATAACCTTAAACTGGAGGTGTAAGACTATCTTTAAAATTATAAGATCTTTGTTTACTTAGTCTCACTAGCCTTTATTATATTTATGTAGTCTCTTAGTATGTTAGAAGGCTCTCATATATCTGAAGTATCAGTAATACTCTAAGGTTTAATATTATTAATGTAAGACGCAGTCAAACATAAGGCTTCATTATATCTTTGAGGAATTTCGCTAAACCCAATTACATACCAATGTATTGGGGGGAGGAGGGGGAGAGGGAGGAGGAGGTTAAATAAGCCTTAAAGAAAGCGACATTGTACGCCGTCTTTGAATCATCTTAATCCTACTTCTATTTTTGTTCTAACACTATTTACTTCTCATGAACTCCCAAAAAGAGAGATTTCTCATTTTAAAAACCAATCCAAGTTGAGCCTCCCCATATTGACGGAAGGGTAAGAAGGGTACAAGAATAAATTAACAGAAGCACTTCCAATAACAAATTCTTAAGCATTAAGGATTATATGGAAATCAACAAGAAGCACATCTTACTTTTTATTAAAAAAAAAAGTACACAAGCAGAGATGCAGGATTTTGTTGTAGCAGCTAAAGGGGGTTTTTCGTGTACTTAGCCAGTGGATGTTTTAAAGTTGTTAAACACAACCTGCTACACTAAGTCTTTACTTTTTAAAATTTTTTTGATATTTTAATATAATGACGTGGCAATTTTTATTGCGCCACCTGATTAAAGGTTTACCGTAACCGGTAAAAAAGGTCACCAGAAACAATAAGAAATAATTTACTATTTTTTAAATTTCAATAAGATTATATTATGGTAAATTTAAAGATAAATATGGTAATATTAGGATATAAAATAATAATCATAGAATCTTACCTTTAAAGTTCACAAATTTACTTTATACTCCCTCTACTTTATTTTTTTTTTTTTTACTTGTCAAATTTTAGATATCATACTATTTAAGAAAATACGAAATTTAGATGTTTTTTACTTGTGTAGACCAGAATGCCATTCAAACTTTTCTCTCTCTCTTTATTACTACTTCTACTAGTAGTTTTTATATTAGAAGAATAGAAAGAGGTTGTAATTTGTCATTAATAGGAGATATAATAGGAAAAAATTCATTAAATATTGCCTTGGAATCACAATGTGATAAGTAAAAAAAAACATGGGAATTCCCACAATGTAGCAAGTAAAAATAGAGGAAGCATATTTTTAATTTACTCATTTTTATATCAATCTTACTATTTTCTTAAATGGTAAGAATGACAATAAATCTAGTAAAATATATTTTATAAATAATAAATGTTTTGCTACTAAATGGTAAATTGGATAGCTTACCACTAAATGGCGAAACTTCAACATTGTTAATTCTAATTTTATTAATTTATCTAAAATTTGCTATTTTTCTTAAATGGCAAGTATTATAATAAAGGTAGTGAAATATGTTATATAAATAGTATGTCTATCCACTTGTAAACTTTATATATTACCATTAAATTTTTTAATTTTGCCAATTTTATTTCAAATTTACAATTTGAAAATAGAAAAATTTATAATAGATATGATAAGTTTTATTATTTAAAATAGTAAATTATATATGGTTCAATATATTTGTCCATAAACCATGGGACAAAAGGAAATAAAATATTATGAAAAGATAAATGTTTATAAAACATTTCAGATATATAATATTTCATATGATCATCAAAATTAGCTAAAAACCATTTTTTAAATGGTTCCCATCGGATTAATAAATTCAATCCGCAACCAACTTCCCAAAAAAAAAAATCACTAGGTAATCTTATCCAATGCGTCAACTAGAATAAAAAAAGCGAATGCATCTTTTCTTTTTCTTCTTTTTGTAAATAAAAGCGTCAAGTGCCAAAAAAATAAAAAGGGAAAAATGCACCAACTAATGCGTTGTATTGCAATTGGGACGAAAATAGATTTGAAAATGTTTCAAGTTACATAAAGATTTGAATATTTGGTAGGAGTCCACTATAATGAGTTTAGCTCTTGCTAAATTATGTTTCATAGTTAACAAATTCATAAAAAAAATTATTTACTAAATTTTTACCTTCTTTATAGTGAATAAGGAAAAATTTAGTAAATAATATGATGTCATATTTTATTGATCCCTTAAATTTTTTAGTTATTATTATCCTAAATCGTTTTTTATATGCCTATAATCACGTCACCACATTCTAAATAAATCTTCGTCTTAAAAATTTTAAAAATCCCCCTTAAGTTCTATTATGTTGATGGAAAATCAAGAAATTCAACGATCTTCGTATATATGATTAGTGAAAACTAAGTTATTATTTCAAATAGGTTTAAGGTAAAATTTATGCATATTTTACAATTTAGTTTTTTTTTTTCAATTTTCAATTTTTTTATTTAATGTTTTGTTATAGAATTTTGCTTCTTTGAATACTAGAGAAAACAAAATTAACGACATAATGTCATCAACAGATACAATGTGATTGATAATTGTCAACAGATTACCAGCTTATTTGAAAAGGAAAAAATGATCATATTACAACCTCACAAATGACAAAATTGAATTTGTCGGTAATATTTCATCGCTAATCAGTTATCAATTGGTCTATAGAATTATAAATAAAATAATAGTCTACTTTTAGGAAGCAGATACAATCAATAAAGAAGGAAAATGCAAAGAATCAAGAAATTATGTAAACATCTAGAATAAAAAGGGGGACTCCTTATATGCATAGGGCCTTTTTTTCTCCTATATTGTTTTATAGTGGTTTCTTCACCTTCTCTTTTGGGTAAGTTTTATGCATTGCACTTGGTATTATTTTCGTTTTATCTTTTTAATTATATTCTCCACCATGTTCCGACCCAATTAGATAACGCAAATGCATCTTTTTTTTTTTTTTTGGTAAATAAAAAACTAATGCGCCAAGTGCAAAAATCGCACCAACTAATGTCCTCTAGTGCTATTGGAACAAAAAAGGACGCACTTGATGATGTCTCAAGTCACATAAGGATTTGAATATTTGATGGGAGTCCACCATAATGAGTTTTGCTCATGGTAAATTATGTTTGATAATTAACAAATTCATAGAAAATATTATTTACTAAATTTTACCTGATTTATAATGAATAAGGAACAATTTAGTAAATAATATTAATCTCATATTTTATTGGTACTTTTAAGTTTTTTTTAGTTATTATTGTCCCAAATCGTTTTATGTGCCTATAATTTAATCACATCGCCACATTCCAACTTAATCTTCCGCTTAAAATTCTTTTTAAAAAATGTCCCTTATATGCCATTATTTTGATGGAAAATTAAAAAATTTAACGATCTTCGAATATATAATTAATAAAAATTAAGCTATTATTTTAAATAGATTTAAGGTAAAATTTTATGTATATTTTACAGTTTAGTTTTTTTCGATTTTTAATTTTTTATTTAATGTTTTGTTATAGAATTCTACTTGTTTGAATGCTAGAGAAAACCAAATTAACGACATAATGTCACCAACAGATACAATGTGATCGATAATTGTCAACAGATTGCCGACTTATTTGAAAAGGAAAAAATGATCATATTACAACCTCACAAATGACAATTGAATTTGTCAGTAATATTTCATCGGTAATCAATTGTCAAATTGTCTATATAATTAAAAACAAAATAACAGACTACTTTTAATATTCTAGCAGATACAATTAGTAAACAGGGAAAATGTAAAAGATCATGAAATTATTTAAACATCTAGAATAAAGAGAGGGACTCTTATTTGCGTAGGATAGATTTGCCTTTTTTCCCATATTGTTTTATGATGGTTTTTTCACTTTCTTTTTCTTTGTGGTAAGTTTTATGCACTGCCCTTGATATTTATTTCCGCTTTATCTTTTTAATTATATTGTCCACCACGTTCTGACGTGTTTAGCTAAAAGGGGGTGGGGGAAAGATATAGGATCACAAAAGTAAAGAGGGAAAAGAAAGAAATATAACATTTTTATTCTATAAAATATTAAAATGGAAATAGAAATAAAAATAATATATTTTTTTTTTTGGAGAAGGATTTGCTCATTTTTTAAAATATTAAATTACGTTTACTTCCCCTGAAGATTGTTCAAATTATAGATAGATCCTTGAGATTTAGTCAAACTACATTTTCCCTCTTAACTAGCAATATGTTAGCAAATTAATCACTAGTACTTCAATTTGTTATGGAATACACTCTCCTTTAGCAATACTAAGTATATTAATGTCCCAAAATGCCTTTAATTTATTGGTCATTTAAAGAATTGGCTTATAAAATTTTTTACCCAATATAAAATACAAAGAAATCGAGGAACTTAAGTGCAATTATCAATTAATAACAATCATAATTTTCTTCCAAGAGAGAAAAAAAGAAGAATTCTAATTTTAACACATGCAATAATCAAGTTCTTCAATTATTGGATTTCTCCCTTTTCTATCTATTTTATAGAAGGTTGAGTATTAGCAAATTTTCACAAAATTACACTTATAGTGAACAACATTTAATATATACAAATTAATGAAAAAATACTATTGAACTATGACTAGATAGTTAGTATTATTTGTAATTGAACTGAAGAAACATCTAAAAAGTTAGAAAATTTATTTGTTATAGGATAGTAGTTGTATTTGACAATAGAGATTCATTTGTTAGTAGTTTTTTGGTTAACAAGAAAATATTATAGTTATAACTACTACATATTTTAGTTATTGATCTTTTTTCTTAAAATAAATGAATTATTTTAAGACATAATTAAGTATTTCCTTTAAAATAAAAAATTTGCCATTTGTGTTGCATATTAGTTGCACTCAGGATCGTCTAGTACAGTCTCTAGTATACTTCTTTTCATAATAACTTTTCCTTAAGATTTGTCTTTTATAGTTTAAAATTTATTTTTTATTCTATAGGATTTATTTTCATAAAACTAATATAAAATGTGTATAGTAGAAAATGTACCGGACGATCCTTGCAACATTAGTTGGTGCCTTTTTTGTGCCAATTGTACTGTGCATATTAGTTGGTGCAATTTTTGCACTTGCCGCATTAGCTTTTTATTTGAAAAAAAGAAAAGAAAAGACTCATTTGCATTTTTTATTTCACTTGAAGCATTAGATAAGATTGCCCAGTGATTAGTTTTTTATAATTGGTTGGCTAGTAGATTTACTAATTATCAAACATAATTTACTATTTTAAATAATAAAACTTATCATATCTATTACAAATTTTTCTATTTTAAAATAGTAAAGTTGAAATTAAAAATTGAAAAAATTAAAAAATTTATCGCAATATATAAAGTTTACTTTATAATGGTACAAATTTACCATTTATATAACATATTTTATAATACCTTTATTATCATACTTACCATTCAAGAAATATAGAAAATTTAATGATGAAATTAGTAAAACGAGAATTAACAATGATAAAATTACGTCAAGTAATATTTACAATTTACCATTCAGTATAAAAAATTTATCATTTATAGATTATACTTTAATATATTTATTGCCATTCTTACAATTTAAGAAAAATAGTAAGATTGGCATAAAAACGAGTAAACTAAAAAGATATAAAGTAAACTTGTGAATTTTGAAGGTAAGATTCAATCATTACTATATTATAGCATAATCTTACCACATTTATCTTTAAATTGACCATAATCTATTTTTTTTATTTTTTAGGGTGACTTATATGACAGGTAACTGGTCAACCTTTTTCAATGAGGTGGCACAATAAAAAATCACAACGTCATAAAAGTTAAAAAAATAAAAAAAAAATAGAAACATTTTGTAGCATATTGTTTTCAATGATGTGTCAAACATCCCTTGACTAAGGTAAGCGATCAAAAAATCCCCTTTAGATACACATAACCCGGGATGCAAATCGTGATAGAACTTTACAAACCTTCTCAGCTTACTTGTTACCAAAAGGTAAAATCCCTCGCCCTCAGGGCCCTTACCATACTAACTGATGCCCAGATGGTGGATGTAAATCACGGTGACTCAGCGGCCCTACAGACTGGAGGCCAGACTCTGGTGCGCACAAGGAACTATCTCTGACATTGGAGATATTGAAATTCCCACATTAACACTACTAGGATTTGAACCTTGGTCCTTGTTACCAACTCTGCAGCCCAAGAACCAACTGAACTATGCTCATGTGGGCACCTTCTCAGCTTACTTATCACATGAGCTTTTAGCTCATCACTTACAATAAAAAAAGGGTTAATTACAAAATACCCCATCAAGTGGAGGATTTAACGCACTTTACCCCGCAAATTAAAAAAATAATAAAAATAAGCAGTTTAGCACTCAAAATATGTAAAATGTCCAAAATATCCTTTCATGTAAGTTATGGTTTGTCGCAAAAAAACCCTTCAAGTTTTAATAAAATCATTTTAGTACATATCCTAGTTTACACTTATAGTTTATTACAAAATACTTCGATAAAATTTGTGATAATATTATTTTAGTCTATATTCTTTAAAGATTGATTATTTATTTTAAAAAAAACTTGATTACTTCAGGAAAATTAGTAAGGTGATTTTAAATTTAATTCAATAAAAAAATAAATAATTGAAAGTAAAGTACTAAAATAATAGACGAAAATCTAATGTTTTTCTTTATAGTAAATACTATTACACTATTGGAGTTGGAACGTCAACCCATCTTAGTATCAATGGATAATCTCTTACTACGCTAAATTAGTGACAAATTCTAATAGTTTATTTACTTTTATAAAATAAAATATTTTTTCAATTAAATAATCATTTTATAGAATATGTACTAAAAAAATATTATTACAAAATACTTACATAAAGTTTGTGACTATATCTTTTTAGTCTATATTCTTTCAAGATTGTTTATTTAACTTTAAAAGCCTTGACAACAAGGGAAAAACAAGGCAAATTTGAATTAATAGTATTGTTCTAAAGAAAAAAAATTAGATTTTTTCCTATTATTTTAGTATTTTTACTTCGGAATATTTTATTTTTTTATTGAATTAAATAATTATGCTAATTTTCCTTAAATAATTTTTGAAGTTAAATAATTAATCTTTAATAAATATACACTACAAAGGTATTATTAGAAATTTTTTGAAAGTATTTTTAATAAATTGTAAAAGTTATAGATTAAAAACTTTTCTATTGAACTTTAAGGGGTTCTTTTGTAACAGAGCATGATTTACATAAAAGGGCATTTTAAGCATTTTATATATTTTGAGGGATAAACTATCTATTTTTCACTTCGGGAGTAGAGTGCTCATATCCTCCCACTTAAGGGGGTACTTTCCAATTAATCCTAAAAATAAAAAAAGAAAATGTCATACGAGATTCAGTTTTTAGAATCTCCAAGATATTCGTGAAATATCTAAATATATTTTCATTTTCCTCCAAAATAAAGAACCATAGATAAACATTGTTCTCTTATTGCACTGGCAATTTTGATTTTTGGTGTCACTTAGACAGTGACATTTGATAGATGTGTCGTTAAATAGTAGCATTTATGTCAAAATGTCATTTTGGGTGGCATTTAAGATTATATATCACAACATTTGTGGCATTTTTTTATAATTTCCATTTAAATCACTACAAAATTATGGCACTGTGAAACAATGTAATAAATAGTGCCACAAAATATGATACAAATATAAAATATCACAAAATCACGACATTATATGAAATTGCCACCAAAATGTGACACAAATGCAAATTTCAACAAATTATGCTATTGAAATATGGCACAAGCTCAAATGCCCCAAATAATGCCATAAAAATATGACAAAAGCTCAAATAACACTAATTTGTGACACATACACAATATATGGGCATGCGATAGTGAAATGTATAACTACATTTTACATATAGAAGAATGTTATATTAAAAAAATTTATTCATATATAAAATATAGGAAAACTTAAAGTATTATTTTATTAAATACTAATTTTTAAGAAAGATTGAAATTTACATAATTAAGAAATTTACTAAGGTTCTTACGATATTTAAAATTTATGAAAAAAAATCTAGATAAAAAAGAGGAAAATAATTTAATGATATTTTCACATTGTACGCCTTATATATTGTATAACAAATTTATAATATTTAATTTCAATTACTTGATCCCTCTCAAAATTTATGAGAAAATTGCAAATAACTTTTTAATGGTAGTTTTGTCAAAATTATTTTCTACATTTAGGAAGTATATAACATATCACTATATAATTGAAATAAAGAGAGGGAAAATGTTAATTATAAGTTATCCCAGAGATAGAAAATTTGGACATAAAAGTTGCATATATTTATTTGCAAATCTCGATAATAAAATAAAATTAGAATTTATCTAAAACGTTATTTTTTATTATTTAATAAAAGCAAGTTATTTAAATAAATACACTAATAATAAGGCTAATTCAATTTTAGCTTATTAGTATACAATATAAATAACTTTTATTAATAAGCAATCTCAAAAGTGTATATGGTCTATTGGTCAAAGCACCATTTACAAAGTGGGAGGTATGATGTGAGGGTTCATGATGGCTTTCTTGTTGGCATTCTCATTTTTTAATAAATTAAATTTATTTCATTTTATTTTATTTATGCAAATAAAATAATTTACATTTATTAAAATGTGTCACAAGAAATTTCACATTAGTAAATATACTTGGTCATTAAATAAGTGTCACATGAAGTGCCGCCGACATATTTGTGGTACTTATAAAGTGCCACAAAAAGACAACTCCACTTTTGATAGCACTTACATGAAGTGCTACAAAGATAATGTGCAAACTACAAAAGAGAGACAAAAGGATTTACAGTGGTTCACTTTCTCAATAGAGGTACATCCACTATCTTGAGACTAAACTCAAGGATTTCACAAGTTCACTAAACAAAAGTCTTTACACAATATTACAATGAGGATCACCCTTCAAGGGTTTTGCACACAAATCTTCATAAAACAAAACAATATCACAAAATATCAAAGGATCACCCAAAGGGTTTTTCACAAAACCTTTGATCATAAATTAAGATGAAAGAGTAGAGATGGAACAATATTACCAAAGAAGCTTGATAAGAGAAAGATACAACATTGTTCAATGCTTCTACAAGCTTCCTTTGCTCCTTCTTTGATGGATGATCAATAATGTAGCTCTAAGGAGGTTTTTTTTGTTAGATAAAGAAGGTTTTACATGTTATCTTTAATGCTCTTAAAATTGTTATTAAATGTTCTTCAACTACACTTTTATTGCTGATCAATAGCTCTTTTATATGTGAAGGTAAAAAACTAACCATCACTGTCAGCAATAACGATAATTTCTTGACGGTAAAAGTAAAAACCAAACGACCAGTTTCTAAAAATGGTCGTCCAATTTTCTTGAACAACAGAAAATCGGATGACTAATTTTCTTGAATAGTAAAAATGGAAGATCGATTTTTTAAGCCTAAGAAAAAATTGGATGACTGATTTTAAAATTGGATGACTATTTTCTAAAATAGGAAGATCGATTTTTAAAGGCTTAAAAAAAGTCGGATAACCGATTTTAAAATTGGATGACTAATTTTCTTTGTGAAAACAGGAAATTCGGACGTCCGATTTTCTAAGAACTAGAAAATCGGATGACCAGTTTTTAGACATAGAGCAAAAAATTACAACAAGTTTTCCTATAAAACCTAGACTTTCTTTCACTTTTAAAACATGTACTTAAGCTTTATCAAGTGCACTTAGTTTTTCAAGAATAATTTGTCAAAAGTATTTCTTCTAAGGAGCTAACATAATTGATCAAGAATCAAAGAAACAAGTTAGGGAGTTTTACATAAATACCTTATAAGTTATCCCTAACAATTCTTCTTGTCTTCAAGGTTTTTGAACTTGATCACTTCATCTTCATAAAATCTTGTAGTCTTTAGTGATCTTTTGCTTCTTTGTAGATTACCCTTGAGACTCCTTTTGAGTATCTTTACTTCTTCTTATAAAGCTATTTCTAATTATCACAAAGCACAAGTTAATCATAATCAAAACATTATAAATATGCCCTTAGGGCTTACAATCTCCCCCTTTTTTATTATGACAAACAAAGATGCAAGATGATGATTATATAGAACAAAAGAACATGGTTACGCCAAGAGAATTCTTCAAAAGATCAACATTTAGAGCTAAGTATGTATGTAAAAAAATGAGAGAGAATGAGCTCCCCCTTTCATTTTGAAAGCAAGCCAAGGCTTGAAAATAGTTTAAGGACTTTACGCTCCCCCTAAAGGCATGCTTCACAACAAGTATGGCACCAAAATATTATCAATAAAACTCAATACCATATGAGCAATAATGCGTAATGCATACAACTCAAGTCATGTTACCGACACAAAGTACCAAATCATCAAGGTAACATAACTCAAGTTATCAAGACAATCTCAACAAAGCATTATGCATTTCATATATATATATATATGTATATATCCCCTTAATGCATTATCATAATGCCACTAATGTACCAATATACAACATATCATAAAGCATCATCAACAACATATAAAGCATCATATATATAGATATATATCCCTTAGTGAATCATCATAATGCCACTAACATACCAACATATAACATATCATAAAGCATCATCAACATGTAAAGCATCATCAACATAGGGCATCTTATATTTTCTCCCCCTTCTGTCATAAGTCAAGAAGCATAAGGACTATAAGGGATCATTGAAAAAGAGCAAGGGAATTCTCATCATTAGGATCTCATCGTGGAGTTCCAAACTAAGCAAAGAAGACAAAGTTTAAAAGAAAAGACTTCATAAGCAATAGTTAATAAGTTCAAAAGTAAACATAAGGACATAAGTAACGAAAGCTATGAAATTTAAGAACTTAAGTCATAAGAAATAAAAACGTAAGATAACTAGCTTGTAACTCCCCCTTTTTTAGTCTTTCTTGATCGCCTCATTTGTCTTCTTTTCTGTCTCTTGTTTCCAACCTCATTATCCTCTCTTGAACGTCTGATATCTTTCCATCTAAGGCATCAAAATGATTGTTCATGGAGGCTTGCAAAGAGGCTATCATATCTATAATTTGAGACATACTTCCAGATGATTGGCCTTCTTCAACTCGTTCTTGCCTCTTCTTTTGTCTCATTTCTCTTCCAAAGGTCTCTTCTTCTGGTTCTTCTTCACTTTCCTCTTCATTCACGTCAATCGCTTCTTGCCCCTCATTTCCTTTATCATCTTCATTATTTTCATCATTATCATCTTGTCCTCCTCTTACAAACATACCTTCCTCTTTTTTTGAAAAACCCATTCTTGTAAAGGTATATTCGTCATAGATTTTTCCAACACCAATGTGATCACCAACTCCAACCAAATTAAGCACAAAGTATTGGAAGACTTTAGTGAGGAAACAACCATATGACAAGCATTTTGTAGAAGAAGTATCAGTGGTTAGCATGTGTTCTATAGCCATATATCCAAAAAATTCATTCTTCTATGCTCATGTAATGCTAGCAGAACAAAAGAGTGCATGTTTGTAATGGAAGACTTGTGACAAACATTAGGAATGACTATATTTGAGATAATATGGTGCAATAATCTTCCATATGCATCAAGCTTATTAACATTTCTATCATCATGCCTCTTAAGAACTTCTCATTTAGTGAATAGTTCTTCAAATCTTCTCTCACTATATAGGTTTGGATCAAAACATTTCTTGTTTTTTGTATACAACCTTATACCATTTCCAGGTGTTCCTAAGATAGTGTTTAGCATTCTATCATCAAAGGAAATATCTCTACCACCACCCTAGGGTCACCCATTGATAAGTATATTTCCTTACTTTTAAACTCTTCCTTTATGTAAATTTACTTAGTATTCGTATATTATTTCGAGATAATAGAGTTCATTTACAGTAAGCAAGGGTCCCCAACTAATATCTTCAAAAAGGTTAGGGATAATTTCTATACCTTCCATGTCAGATAAATCAATTCTGTGACCTGAAGCAATCTTTCTTCTCTTTTGTGACCATTGTTCAAAGTTAGCAGCTTATTTGACAGAGATGAATCTTTCTGGTGCCCTCACTCCAGTTGCCACCCTTTTCTCTTTTCTTTTTCCTATCCTTCCACCTCAGCTACTTCCTCCTTCTGCATAGTTTTCTTCCCTCCCAACATTAGCATTCTTTACTTTCACCATTTTCGAAGTAAGAGAGTGATGGATTTTGATAGAGGGTTTTGAAAGAGAGAGAGAGAGAGAGTCGATCGGTGAGAGATTTAGAGAAAAAGATCCAGCGGTTGAGCAGATTTTCAAGGGGAGAGAGAGAAACGGATGTTTGAAAGCCACACCATACCGGTTGATTTTGAGAGAGATGAGAGAAATGGACGGTGAGGTTGTTTTAGAGAGACAATTAGCCATTTTGTAGAGAGAGAGCGAGTAAGAAAAAAAGAGAGGGGTTTACAAATTTTCTAATAAAAAAAGCACAAATTTCGTCGAAAAAATAAAAATTTGGTCGATCGGTTTTTGAAAATGATAGTCCGATTTTGTTTTGACAAAAGAAATTGGAAGTTTGATTTTGTTAGAGCTGTCCAATTTAGTAGTCTGAAACTCTCGGCTTTTTTTGTGAAGAAAAATTCTTGAGACTCTTAAAGGAAAAATAAACGTTCGGTTTTTCGATGCACGTCTGATTTTATGGTTAAAAAATCTCAGCTTAAAAATGAAGAAAAACCTAAAACTCAAAACAAACATATCCTGGAATTTACCAATGCCAAGTAATTTCCTTAAATAACAAAAGCGATCTTCAAAAAGGACTTTTGTAAAAATGTCAGTAATTTGATCTTCTGTTCAAATATAGTCTAAAAATACATCTCCTTTTGCAACATGATCTCTTATAAAATGATGTTTAATTTCAATATGTTTAGTTTTTGAATGTTGCACAGGGTTTACAGAAAGATTTATTGCACTCGTTTTATCACATAAAATAGGTATGTTTTTAAAATCAAAACCAATGTCAAGTAAAGTATACTTCATCTAAAGTACTTGAGCACAACAACAACCAGCAGCTATATATTCCGCTTTGGCGGTCGATAAGGATACACATGATTACTTCTTGCTGTACCAAGACACTAAGCATCCCCCCAAGAATTGAGAATTTCCGCTAGTAATCTTTCTTTCTACCTTATATCTGGCATAATCTGCAACGGTGTAAGCGATAAGATCAAAACAAGATTGTTTAGAGTACCGTAAACCATAAGCATAAGGTGATATTAAAATCTCAAAATATTCTTAACAGCTATTAAATGATATTCCTTGGGGCAAGCTTAGAATCTAGCACATAAACAAACAGCAAACATAATATCTGGCCTACTAGTCCTTAAATAAATAAGCTTCCAATCATACATCTATACCATCATTCATCTACCCTTTTACCTTTTTTGTCCTTGTCAAGTTTCAAAGATGAGCTCATTCGATTTCCTATTCCTTTTGCATCGCTCATCCCAAATCTTTTGAGAAGTTCCTTTGTGTACTTCTCTTGATTGATGAAGATACCTTCTTTGGTTTGTTTAATTTGAAGTCCAAGAAAATAGGTTCCCTTGGCCCTTCCCTTCGTTGACTTCTTGATTTTAGCTTTGCAATTCTCCCATCATGCTCATTTCAAACTCCTTTTGCATTAGTGAGGCAAATTCTTCACATAAACAAATATTAGTAGCTCCAAAAATAATGTCATCTACATAAATTTGGACAAGTAGAAGATCATTGTTACAACAGGTTTTTGTAAAAAGGGTTTTGTCCACCATACCTCTTGAAAAATCGTTTGAAAGGAGAAAGCCACTTAAGTTTTCATACCAAGCTCTTGGTTCTTGTTTTAAACCATAAAGGGCTTTTGAAAGTTTATAAACATAGTTTGGAAAATTTTCATGTACAAAAACGGGAGGTTGTTCAACATAAACTTCCTCCTCAATATCACCATTTAAGAAAGCACTTTTAACATCTATTTGAAAAATCTTGAATCCTTTAAACAAGCAAAAGCTAAAATCATTCTTATGGATTCAAGTCTAGCAACAGGAGCAAAGGTTTCGTCAAAATCTATGCCCTCTTCTTGATTAAATCCTTGGGCAACAAGTCTAGTGCTGTTTCTTATCACTTCTCTGGATTCATTTAGTTTATTTCTGAAAACCCATTTTGTACCAAGTGGGGTGATCACGAGGTCTTGGGGCCAAAGTCCAAAACTTTGTTTCTTTCAAATTGATTAAGTTCCTCTTGCATAGTAATAATCCAAAACTCATCACATAAAGCATCATCTATAAACTTAGGTTTGTCAATAAAATACCTCCTTGTTCTTACCCATTGTGATACATCACCAATTATTTCATCCTTGGAATGTCCCTTTGGATATATCACATCTTGAAGAAGATTTTCAACTTCTTGATCATTCTCTTGTTTCTCCTCAATCTCTTCTTCCTCCTTTGCATGTTCCTTCATAGTTTGAGTTCGCAGTGGTTGGTTGCTCAAGGAATTATCTATGTCATCATCATCTTTCTTTCCAAAAATATAAGATTCATCGAAATTCACATGAATTGACTCTTCAACACATAAATTTCTTTTGTTATAAATCCTACAAGCCTTTTGTTTGAAGAGTAACCAAGAAAAATTCCCTCATTAGATTTTCTGTCAAACTTTTAAAGATTATCCTTGGTGTTTGAAATAAAGCATTTACATCCAAAAACTTTGAAATAGCCAATGGAGGGAGTTTTTTTTAAAAACAAAAATTAAAAGGAATTTTCTTCAAAAATGGTCTCAAGAGAACACGATTCATAACATAGCAAGCGATGTTAATAGCCTCGACCCAAAAATATTTTGGTATGTAGTTTTCACAAACCATTGATCTTGCCACTTGTAACGCCCTACCCAGTAAACACCTACCATGACCCCTAAAATTTCGAGGCTGATGAAAATAGAGTTTGGATCTAATGTAGTGAAGTATAATGTTTTTGACACTTGGTGGTAATTTTAGAGATACTTAGGAATAAAAAATAAAATTTTACTATATTTAGGTTTTATTATTAAGGTTTATAAAAGCCTTTAAATGGATTTTGTTTTTAACACCTAGTATGTTTTATTTTAGAAAAGTGCTTGGCATTTAAAAAAAAAAAAAAAAAAAAAAAAAAAAAAAACCTAACTTAATGCCGCCACCTCAACGGCACAGCCGTCACCACCACCATTTTCCTTTTCTTTTCTTTCTTTTTTTTTAGCCCCTAACCGCCATTATGCTTGTATATATATATATATCATGGGTTTTCTTTTTTTTTTTTTTCCTTAGTTTCTCGGCATCTATACATATTATACATTAGGAGTTTTGCTTTTCCTCAAGTTTGAGGCAACCATAACCATTAAGGTTAGTATATATTGTTTAAATATAGCATAAGCACATACTATTATATTTATATTATATTTATTTTAGTTATATTATATTTATTTTATTTTGGTAGTCATACTTTATACTAGTTATACTTTATGCTATTATACTTTTATTATATTTTGTTAGTTATATTATATTTATAAATATATAGTATAAGCATATATATAGTTTAGGTTGATTTAATTTAGGATTTAAAATATTTTAAATGGATTTTTAGTATATGGTATATAATTAACTATGGTTTCCTGGGAGAGAGTATATATAAATATTTTTAGGGGTATAGGATTTTCGAGCTTTTTAAAAAATTATTATAAATATATAACATGATATAGGTATATATATTTCCTAAGTTTATTTCCTAGGATTTCGAGATCAATTAGGGAGTAGGGCTATTTGATTAGTAAGTATTTTCATATTATCATTTTGTAGGATCGTAGCATCAGATCTGCATCCAGGTGAGTCCACAAACTCCATTTTATTATGTTATTTCAAATATTACAAGACGTATAAATATGTTTTTTCCGAACCATTACAAAATATTGCTATTTTTTGAATGATATCTCTCAGCGTGATTTTGGAGATGTTCTCCACAATGTGTTACGTGTTTCTTAGAAAAGATGCGTAGGAGCGGTGCTCCATATAGGTGTTTCTTTTAAAACAGACTATTACGGTGGTGTATAAGAACTTAGTTGCATGCAAGTTTTTCAGAAATATTTATATGTTGGAAAATGTTCTAGCTTGAAAAGTTACGTATTTTGACATGCATGAATATATATCTGACATTGACATAATTATGAAATTTGCATGAGCATGTGGTGGCTGATGGATGGGGATTTTTCTTAAAAATATTTATGACCAGATTCTGCTCTGACGGTCGGACAAATGGCCTTTCTGTTTACAAATACATATGAAAAAAACCCCATTTCGACCAGGGTGTCGATTCTTGTTACGATCTTGTGTTCTGAAGCGTCAGAGGATTGCACAGTACGTGGTGAGTACCCTGTACGAGGGCCTCTTCTGATGGCATAGACGATTCAGACTCGGGATAGTGGATCCACTCGAAGAGAGGCGTAGACCGGGGAGGGTGCGGCCCAATCGGTCTACGCGGACACCACATCATGCTCTGCGGTGGGGTTCGGTCGCCTACTGGAGAGTCAGGAGGGGCTCGAAACTAAGGTTTGACCTAGGGCAGACCTGGTAGGTGCCCCAAAAGTCTGTAGCCTGTTTTGACCAGTGATATGGGAGTGCAGTTGTTTGTAATTGAGCGCTCGTATGGTGTTTGGCTGGTATCAACTACGAGATGCCAGAACTTGGTTCCGATGACCTCATTTTGGGGATTCGGATTTTGTCCGTGGAGCGCCATTGTTGCATTATATGTTCTTTTAAATTTGAGGCATAGAAGCTGCGCTGATGTGTCTTGATTTACTCAGACTTCCCAACTACGCTCGAAACCCTCATGTAGGTTCAAGCATCAGTCTTGTTAAAATAATAAAAGAAAATGTTTTCTTGTAACATTGCATGAACTATTTTGTGAAACTGCATCATCATTAATTTTAAGAAATCACTACAGCACACATACACGTGGACTCACTGAGCGTTCGTGCTCACATTTTCCCATATCATGTTTTCTTCTCAGATTAACTCAGGACGGTCAGAGATACAATAAACCGCTGAAGTTTTAGGCGTGGGGTTTTGGTTCAAGTCTCTCCGGAAGAACATGTGTTTCTATTTTACTCTCATGTACTCGAGCCGTTTGTAAAGTATTTCTATCTTTGTATTGGAGTTATAATAACATAAGAAGTTTTCTTGAATCCTATATTTTGAGCGCCACTTTAGTGTTCAAATTACTTAGTTTTCTTGCTGCATATTATATATACACTTCTAAGTATTGCCCAGGGGGTTATGCTCTTATCTTTTTTTAGATTTATAGTTTAGTGCTGAGAGGCACGTAAATACCCTACTCAGCCGCAGTTTACCTAGTGGCAGGGTTGGGGGTATCACAGGTGGTATTAGAGCTCTAGGTTCGATTTGTGGTTAGAATATAGATCCTAGACGAGTACTAGAGGCCAACTGTATAGTTTTATTTTGCTTGAAAAGTTCCCTTTTCTCTTTTGTTTCGCTCATTGTGTTATTAATCTTGTGGGAACAGTGCTCCTTCGCATACGATGCCATATCTTTGGTCATAATCACAATGAGAGGACATATAGATATTTTAAGCTTTTGAATTGATGATGGTTCAAGTAACAGAGGACTAAGATTGTTTGAGTCATCAAAAGAGGTTACTTGTTCTGAGACTTGTAGCTCGGTTAAGGGATTTCGTGGGACTTAAGATATTAGGGGAAAAACTTTGATGACTTGCAGTGTATTAATTGCACAAAAAGTGAGTGTGAAGTTCTTATTAGGTACAAGACGTAATCCCTATTGATTTCTGTTATCCCCACTTCAGTGATGTCAAAGAACTCCATGTACCTTGTAAAATGGACATTCTCATTATTGTTGTCACGACAGAAAGAGCTCTCCGATCCTTGGTTTTGTAATCGATGTATATTAAGTATTACTTCACGCTGCCGATTGGTGAATGTAAAGATGGAGGTGAGCTTATTAGGATGGAGCTAATGATGAGTTCAGCTCGATAAGGAGAACAATAAGTGATGACAAGGATGGGTAGACTAGAAGCTAAGTTTCTTAAGAGTTAAAATATTGGTATATCTTGTGAATGGGAGAGATCGGTAGTCTAATATGAGAGCGGGGAACAATTGATATAGTTGTTGAAATCTTTCCGTGTCTTTGTTATGAATTTCATCCAGAGTACTTCTGATAAGCTCAGTGTTAGACCATAGTCTTTAGGAAGAAGATATACCTAAACTGGGCTGGTGTTCTTGCATTCTTTAGTTTACACTTTACATATGTGTTAAGTATAAATCTAGTTTTGTGAGCGTGATCTTTTAGTGGCTGTATATAATCTGGAAGAGCTTAGGATCGTGTTGATCGCAAATTATGATATGTATGGTACATCAATGGCAGATTTTGTATACATGTTCTACCTTGTGCACCAACAACTATTGTTATTAATAGAGAGGATGTTCCACTCTTTATTTGATATACAGTTCTGCTGTGAGGTGTTTTGTATATAACTTTTAACCTATAAGTTAAGGTTTAGGTATTTAACATTGGGTAGATGCTTTTGGAAAGAACAGTAGAAGTGCAAGGGGATAGAAACTGTTTCAATCATTTGAGAGGTCGGGGGTGATAGTAATAATGGATTGATTGACTAGATATTTGAATATATGCATTGTGTGTGAAATTTAGTTAAGTTTAATCATTCAATGTTTCTAATCTTTAGAATTACAGAAAATCAAAAAAATAGAGAATCACTTTATACGCAAAAGTAATACCAGAAACTCATGATAGAAGACTACCAAGAGTATCTAACGTACTTGTGTAATTAGTCTGGTGAGAAGTTGATTCAATGATAAGGAAGTTACTTTATATCTTTAAAAGAAACTGGCGACCGCATCTCCAGAATGGGAAGTCGAGCCTAGGATAGAATAAAAAATAGAGGATGAGCCGAAATTTCAAATCACATATTGGGTGGACTGCCCGCAGACACCAAAGAAGAAGTAGTTGAAGGTGCGATTCAAATCTTTCCTCAACCAGCAAGAATACTTATTGATCCCGGAGCTATGTATTCTTTTGTGAGTTTGCATTTCATAAAACACATTCCTATACCTTCTGTTGTCGTGTGTTATCAATTGATAGTTAGCACTCTTATAGACGTGAGTAAGATAGCTGTGGCAAAGTACCCAGATTATGATATCTATGTCGAGAATGTGATTCTATCCGGTGACTTGATTGCCTTGCCATTTGAGGGTTATGGCGTAATACTTAGGATGGACGATTGTCTAAACATTGCGCTCAAGTAGTCTGTCGACGGAAGTTGGTTAAGTTTAGCCGACCGAGTATGTCAATCCTTGTATTATAAGGGAAGCGAACAAAACAGGAGAATCTCTTTTTGACTAGCATGGAAGCCAGGAAGTTGTTATGGAAAGGATGTCAAGGTTACCTAGCATATTTACTCAACAGGCCTAAGGAAAAAGTAAAATTATAGACAGTACCCGTTGTGAAAGAGTTTATAGATGTTTTTCCCGAGGAGTTGATGACGTTGCCCCTAGATCGAGACGTGGAGTTCAGCATAGAGTTAGTATCCAGTGCTAAACCAATATCTCGAACTCCCATAGCGGATGGTACAAGAAGAGTTGAGAGAGTTGAAACCGCAACTACAAGAATTATTGCAACAAGAATATATCCATCCAAGTACATCTCCTTGGAGTGCATTAGGTTTGCTTGTAAAGGAGAAGTATGGGGCCTTAGGCCTCTGTGTGTAGACTACAGATGACTAAATAATATGACAATTAAGAACAAGTATTCACTTCCACATATTGGTGAGCTATTTGATCACTTCGAGGAGTAGAATGCTATTCCAAATTAGATATAAGACAAGGATACTATCAGGTACGAACGAAAGAAAGAGATATTCCCATGACATTTTCCAACACTCGATATAGGCATTATAAGTCTGTCTTATGCCATTTGGATTGACAAGTGCACCTACAACATTTATGGAAGTAATGCATAGGATTTTCTGTCTTTACTCGGATAAGTTTGTGGAGATTTCCATTGTTGATGTTCTTATGTATTAACCTAACCTCGAAGTACATGAACATCTTTGAAGAATGTTGTAAACCCTATAGAAGCATAAGTTGTACATCAAGTTTAGTGAATGTAGGTTTTGAATGGCGACAAGTGACTTCCTTAGTGCATGTGATTACTCTGGAAGGAGTATCAATAGACCCAGCAAAGGTGGAGCAGAAAGAATCCTAGAAAAATAGCAGTAAGAGGTATACATCTTCTTGGGTATGGAAGGGTATTATCGGAGATTCATAACAGATTTCTTTTAGAATCGTTAGATCTTTAGCACAACTTATAAGTAAGGCCAGCAAGTTTAAATGGGTAGAGAAGTGTGAGAGAAGTTTCTAAGAAGTAAAGCATCGACTAACTTTGGCCCGGGTTGTGCTACTACCCAACTCAAGTGAGGAGTTTTCCCTATAAAGGAAAGGCCTAGAGACAGTTTTGATGCAGGATAAATAAGTTGTTGATTATATTTGAATTATATTGAAAGATTATGAGCGGAACTATCTAATAAAAGATTTGGGGCTAATAACTCTAGTGCGACTAGGGAGTGGTAATTTCACTTATATGGGGAAAATATGAGATCTTTATTGATCATAGAAAATTGTAGTACTCGCTTTCCTAAAAGATTTCAATAAAAGACATTGCCGATGGATGGGGCTGCTGGAAGAATATCGATACCAAATTAACCACCATATGAGAAAAGCTAATTTGATGGTAGATTTAGTTCTGTATTCGATATATATCTTACTTTAACATCTATATTGCAACAAAAATTACAAGCGCCCAACGAATGGCATGAGATGTTATTATATGCCCTAAGACCAATTGACTCACATTTATGATTTATGAAGCATGTATTTTTGAATTGTATTTTATGCTCTTGGTCATCAAGTATGTGATTTGATAGTAAAACGCTTATAGCTAATAAAATACTATTCTTATTTGTCCCTAGTTTATTACATCTTGTAAAGTAGTGTGAAGTTGATTGATG
This sequence comes from Catharanthus roseus, assembly GCA_028651295.1. Classification (NCBI taxonomy): domain Eukaryota; kingdom Viridiplantae; phylum Streptophyta; class Magnoliopsida; order Gentianales; family Apocynaceae; genus Catharanthus; species Catharanthus roseus. Next base: position 25,657,740 of record JAPQWS010000153.1, on the reverse strand, counting down.
GTCAAGTTTTACTGATCATGAATATGAGATATAAAATCAATTCATAAATACATATTGAGAATATTGTATTGGACATGACCCAAAATGAAGAAGAAATATTGCATGGGTTTAAGTTATAAGTATTTCTTCTCAGTTTTATATTTGGTATCCTTTGACCTAATGTTTCTTGCATGGGGAGAAAATATGTTTTGACATAGTCAAACATCACTTTTAATTAGGTGTTTATTATGACTATTGGTTGGCTTATTTTCTTGTCATGGCTTGAATATTGGAGATAGTGAAAGGGATTTGCCTCTCTCTTTTTAGAGAGAGATATCCATGGGCCCATTGATAAGGAAGACTGGAAAATATGCATGGCCATGCTCAAATAAGTATTAATAAGGTGTTATTAATATTATTTGTTGGAACAGTCTACCTGGTGATCAAGTAAATGGTTAATTAAGTTTTATAAGGATGACTTGGTCCATGCCTTATACTTAATTAGGATATCGTGTGACAAAAGGAATAAATATTAAATCTGATGCTAGGTTATTATTGCATTTACTTAACTTGGGTAAGCATAATGTCTTGCTAGAGGCCGCTTATGTTTTGTGAATAAATGGCTAGGACATTTTTCATTCACTGCCAACGTTAAGTGAACCTACAGGGTCACACGCATAGATGATCTTGTGAGCATAATGTCCACGTTCAATGAATCTAGATTGTGTCCAGATTCGTTGAACGTATACAAAAGGGGAATCATATTCCATATTATATTTTCCAGTAAGTTAATAAGTAATTAATTTTATTTAATCGAATAAATAAAATTAATTACTTAATATTACTTATCCAACCGTTGGATGATTATAGGAATAGACGGACGAGATTAAACTGTCATTAGATGACAGTTAGGGTTTTGATATTGACAACTATAAAAGGTTATGTTAACCTTTTCTTGGCGGCCATCTTTTATCTGATAAAAAGAAATACAAAACCCTAAACCCTAGAACGGCGATATAGTATCTTGCCTCCTCTCTCCGAAATACGAAAAATTACTAGATAGTCAGGATTAGTTCTAAACAGTTTTCAAAACACAGAAGGGGCTAGCATCCCGATCACTTGCAGAGGAGTTCGTCGCGTGGATACCAGTAGAGGGCGAAGTGTAAACTGCAGTGCCTCCACAACGAACAATCAAAACATTGAGGTAATTTCTATCCAATCGGTTTTTTTAGTATGTGCAGATCCTGTTGGTGGATTTCCGTAGTTTTATTTTATTTTGTTTTTGCCTACGATTTCCAACATGAGATTCCAAGAATTTAAGAACCAAGTGAAAGCTAAAAATTAGACAGATTTTCAGACATTAGAAACCGATAGGAGCTTGTGCTTTCATAATCGGTTGCATATTCCTGACGAAACCGAACTTAAGGACAAAATACTAGAAGGAGCACACAGAAGTAAGTATTCACTGCACCCTATAGAGAATGAGGTGTATAAAGATTTAAAGTAAAACTTTTGGTGGAATGGACTGAAGAGAGAGATTGTGAAATATGTGATAGCTTGTCTTAGGCGCCAAAGGGTTAAAGTAGAGTATCAAAAGTCAGTAGGATTATTATAATCGCTACCTATTCCTGAATGGAAATGGAATCTTGTGACAAAGGATTTTGTTATAAGATTACCCGATCTAAGGGATATAAGGATGTTATCCAGGTGATCGTTAACCGATTAACAAAAGTGGCACATTTCATTGCCATTAATATGACATACCCTTTGGACAAGTTAGCACAGATCTATATAGACGAGATTGTACGACTTCATGGAGTACCCATTGATATTGTATCCGACAGAAACCCAAGGTTTACCTCAAGATTTTGGCCTAAGTTCCAGGCAGCTATGGGAACCAACCTAAACTACAATACTACAGCACAACCACAAAACTGATGGACAGTCCGAAAGAACAGTTCAACCTTAGAAGATATGCTGTCTTAGACTTTGGGAACAAGTGGGATTGACAAACTTGCTTGTGTTGAGTTTGCTTGTAAAAAAAAAGTAGCTACCACTCTTTACTAGGAATGACATCATTTGAAGCATTATATGGGAGAAGATGCAGAACACCCCTGTACTGGGATGAAGTCGGAGTTCGATCCTATTGGAGACAAAGAAACTTGATGCCAGAGTTGGAGGAGATGCAGAAACAAGTTAGGATAATTCAAGATCGGCTCCGGACAGCTAAAAGTAGACAGAAGAACTATGCCGATAATCGAAGAAGGGATCTGGAGTTTAATGTGGAGGAATCGAGTTTCTTAAAACTTACGCCCTGTGGCAAAAATTTTAGATATCCGAAGGAAGGAAAAATTAAGCCCTCAATATATCGAACTATTTGAATTAATGATAGGATAGGTGAAGTAGCGCATCGGCTAGCCTTGCCAAGTGAACTGATGAGTATACATGACGTATTTCATGTATCACAATTGAAGAAATACTATTTTGTACCTGATCATATTCTTAACGATGGCAAATTGGAGTTACGAACCGACCTATCATACGAAGAAGAATAAACTGAGATTATAGAGCAAAGCGCAAGAGAATTATGCGGAAGACAGATTTGAATGTGTAAAGTTATGTGGAGGCAACCTAGGAGACTAAGGAATACCTAAAGAAAAAGTATCCAGAACGTATAGGCACGAGACTATTAAATTTCGAGGATATCTTTTAAGGAGGGTAGAATGTAACGCCCTGCCCAGTAAGCACCTACCATGACCCCTAAACTTTTGGGGCTGATGAAAATAGAGTTTGGATCTAATGTAGTGAAGTATAGTGTTTTTTGACACTTGGTGGTAATTTTGGAGATACTTAGGAATAAGAATAAAATTTTACTACATTAAGGTTTTATTATTAAGGTTTATAAAAGCCTTTAAATGGATTTTGTTTTTAACACCTAGTATGTTTATTTTAGAAATTTAAGTGCTTGACATTTTCCCAAAAAGAAAAAAAAAAAAAAAACTTAACTTAATGTCGCCACCTCAACGGCACAGCCGTCACCACCACCATTTTCCTTTTCTTTTCTTTCTTTTTTTTTTCAGCCCCTAATCGCCATTATGCTTGTATATATATATATATATATCATGGGTTTTCTTTTTTTCCTTAGTTTCTCGGCATCTATACATATTATACATTAGGAGTTTTGCTTTTACTCAAGTTTGAGGCAACCATAACCATTAAGGTTAGTATATATTATTTAAATATAGCATAAGCACATACTATTATACTTATATTATATTTATTTTAGTTATATTATATTTATTTTATTTTGGTAGTCATACTTTATACTAGTTATACTTTATGCTATTATACTTCTATTTTATTTTGTTAGTTATATTATATTTATAAATATATAGTATAAGCATATATATATATATAGTTTAGGTTGATTTAATTTAGGATTTAAATATTTTAAATGGATTTTTAGTATATGGTATATAATTAACTATGGTTTCTTGGGAGAGAGTATATATAAATATTTTTAGGGGCACAGGATTTTCGATCTTTTTAAAAAATTATTATAAATATATATAACATGATATAGGTATATATATTTCCTAAGTTTATTTCGTAGGATTTTGATATCAATTAGGGAATAGGGTTATTTGATTAGTACCCGGGTATTAAGTATTTTCATATTATCATTTTGTAGGATCGTAGCGTCAGATCTGCATCCAGCTGAGTCCACAAACTCCATTTTATTATGTTATTTCAAATATTACAAGACGTATAAATATGTTTTTTCCGAACCATTACAAAATATTGCTATTTTTGGAATGATATCTCTCAGCATGATTTTGGAGATGTTCTCCACAATGTGTTATGTGTTTCCTAGAAAAAATGCATAGGAATGGTGCTCCATATAGGTGTTTCTTTTAAAACAGACTATTATGGTGGTGCATAAGAAGTTGGTTACATGCGGGTTTTTTGGAAATATTTATATGTTGGAAAATGTTCTAGCTTGAAAAGTTACGTATTTTGATATGCATGAATATAGATCTGGCATTGGCATAATTATGAAATTTGCATGAGCATGTGGTGACTGACGGATGGGGATTTTTGTTAAAAATATTTATGATTGGATTCTGTTCTGACAGCCGGACAAATGGCCTTCCTGTTTACAAATACATATGAAAAAGACCCCATTCCGACCAGGGTGTCAATTCTGGTTACGATCTTGTGTTAGGAAGCGTCAGAGGATCGTACAGTACTTGACTAGTCCCCCGTACGAGGGCCTCTTCCGATGGCGTGGAGGATTTAGACTCGGGAGAGTGGATCCACTCGAAGAGAGACGTAGACTGCGGAGGGTGCGGCCCAATCGGTCTACGTGGACACCACATCATGCTCTGCGGTGGGGTTCGGTCGCCTACAGGAGAGTCAGGAGGGGCTCGAAACTGAGGTTTGACCTAGGGTAGACCTGGTAGGTGCCCCAAGAGTCTGTAGCCTGTTTTGACCAGTGATATAGGAGTGCGGTTGTTTGTAATTGAGTGCTCGTATGGTGTTTGGCTGGTATCAACTACGAGATGCCGGAACTTGGTTCCAATGACCTCGTTTTGGGGATCCGGATTTTGTCCGTAGAGCCTCATTATTACATTACATGTTCTTTTAAATTTGGGTCGTAGAAGCTGCGCTGATGTGTATTGATTTACTCAGACTTCCCAACTGTGCTCGAAACCCTCATGTAGGTTCAAGTATCAGTCTTGTTAAAATAATAAAAGAAAATGTTTTCTTGTAACATTGCATGAACTGTTTTGTGAAACTGCATCAACATTGTTTTAAAGAAATCACCACAGCGCACACACACGTGGACTCACTGAGCTTTCGCGCTAACATTTTCCCATGTCATGTTTTCTTCTCAGATTAATTCAGGACAGTCAGAGATACGATAAACCGCTGAAGTTTTAGGCATGGAGTTTTGGTTCAAGTCTCTCCGGAAGGTTATGTGTTTCTATTTTACTCTCTTGTACTTGACCCGTTTGTAAAGTATTTCTATCTTTGTATCAGAGTTATCATAAGATAAGAAGTTTTCTTGAATCCTATATTTTGAGCGCCACTTTAGCGTTCAAATTACTTAATTTTCTCGTTCCATATTATATATATATATATTTCTAAGTGTTGCAAGGGGGTTATGCTCTTTTTTTTTTTTTTTAGATTTATAGTTTAGTGCCGAGAGGCACGCATATACCCTACTTAGCCATAGTTGACCTAGTGGCAGAGTTGGGGGTATCACACTATTTCTTGTAAAGTGCGGTTTTTTCTGTCCACAACACCATTTTGTTGTGGGGTTTTAGAAGCCAAAAAATTATGTGTAATACCAAAATCATAACATAGTTTTGTAAAATCTTGATTGTTAAATTCTCTTCCACTATCACTTCTCATAGAGATTAATTTACAATCAAAGGAGGTTTGAACTCTTTTGAAAAGTTTGACAAATTCTTGAAATGCCTTATCCTTTTGGCTTAAAAACAATGTCCAAGTGAATCTTGAAAAATCATCTACTATAACAGAAGCATACCTCTTACCACCAAGACTAGTGGTCCTCATTGGTCCAAATAAATCAATGTGAATGAGTTTTAAAAGTTTTGAAGTTGAAATAATCTTCTTTGGTTTAAAAGAGGTCTTAACTTGTTTTCCAAATTGGCTAGCATCACAAAGTTTAGATTTCTCAAAATGTAATTTTTGTAATCCTCTAACAAGCTCTTTTGAAGAAAGTTGGTTTAGTAAATCCATGCTAACATAGCCAAGCCTTCTATGCCACAAAAATGCGTCATTATCATGAACCGAGAGACACTTTAACTTTTGAGAAATAAGATCTTCAAGATGAAAAACATAAACATTTCCAACTCTTTTTGCAACAAAAATTGTTTTGTTTTCATGCTTATCAATGATAGAAGAAGAATCACTTTCAAAGACAACTTTGTAATCATTATCACATAGTTGACTAATACTAAGGAAATTGAATTTTAATCCATCAATTAAGAGAACTTCCTTAGTTAAAGAAGAAGAGCTATTACCAATGTTACCTATACCAATGATTTTTCCTTTCTTCTTATCTCCAAAGATGAAGAAGCCACTTTCGATTTCCTTAAGCTCACTCATAAGAGATGCGTTTCCGGTCATGTCTCTTGAGCATCCACTATTCGAGTACCATTTAGCTAAGCTTGGTTTGTGTTCCTACAGTAGAAAAAATAGAGATGACTTTTGGTACCTATATCCTTTTAGGTCCATGAATGTTAGCTGGTTTTTCTTTTACTTTCCCAATGGTTTTTACTACCTTTTCAATTTTTCTTTTTATAAAACGTTTTGTGGACCATTCTTTTCACAATAAGTGCAACAAAGATGTGATAAGGATGAAGAAGCTTTTACAGAGTGTGTTTGGTTTGAAAAAGTATTGGAGTGATTTTATCCAATACCATTTTTGTCAAACGGTAATCTTTGAGAACTAAGAAGTTTTTCAAAATTTTCTTTTCCTTTTGTAAATTTTTCAATACACATGGTAAGATCACTCATCTTTTTCTTCAAATCATTAAAATCAACCATGCATTTCTCAAGAGAAAGAACTTTTTCACAAATATTTTTGTTCTCTATAACAAGTTTTTGAAATTCCAAGTCTGAGGAGTCCTTATCCTTTCTTAAAACTTCTAAAGATTCAAGAAGAGTTTTTTTTCACAAACAAGTTTTGAATTTTCATTTAGTAAATTATCAATCTTATTTTCAACTCCTTGTTCTTTTTGGAAATCTTTTTTAATTCATCATACATTTCAATAAGCATGGAATTTGGATCATCATTATCATCAACAAAATTAAGTAATTTTGAAGGTGAATATTATATCTCACTTTCTAATGCCATGAAGCACATACTGGCTTTTTCTTCTCCTTCACTCTCACTTGAGTCTTGATCCCAAGCTCCTATTAGGCCCTTGCCTCTCTTCTTTTTCTTATTGCCTCAAGGTTTGCCTCTAGTGCTCCTTTTTCCTTTTCTATGGCTCTTGGGCAATAGGCTACAAGATGATCGGTGCTATTGCATTCAAAGCACCTAGCCTAGAAGAGTAACTTTCTCCTCCTTTCTTGAATGTAGGTTTCTTCCCTCTTTTGTTGAAGCCTTTCTTGTAGAACTTTTTGAATTTTTGAACCACCAAAGCTATATCCTTATTTTCATCATTTTCATCTTCATTGTTGGATGAACTTGCTTGCTCTTCCTCATTTACTTTGAGCACCACACCTTTTCTTCCATTGTCTTTTCTTCCATTTCATTTAATCTCTTTATCTTCATCTCATAGGTAAGAAGGGATCCTATGAGCTCTTCCATGGGAAGAAGTCTCAAATCTTTGGATTCTTCTATGGAAAGAGTTTTTGGTTACCATGTGTTTGGAAGTGCATCTAGAACTTTTCTATTTACCTCTCCCCTTGTGTATTCTTTCCCATATGTCTTTGGCCCATTTGTGATGTCGGTGAATCTTTTTAACATGTCACTAATGCTTTCGTTTTGCTTCATCATGAATAACTCATAGTCTCTCACCAACATGGCCAATTTTGATTCCTTTACTTGATTTGTGCCTTCACGAGTGACTTGTAGCAATTTCCATATTTCATGAGTAGAATCTCATCCGCTCACTAAATTGTACTCATTTTCATCTAAGGCACAACTTAATATATTCATGGCTTGAAAATTTAGAGTAATCTTTCTTGAGTCAAATTCGTCGAATTTTCCAGCCTTCTTGACTCTTCCATCCTTTTGGGGAACAAAAGGTCTTTTTTCTACAATACTCCAAAGATCAAAGTTAATAGGCAAATATAGATTTTAATCATTGACTTCAAAAATGTATAATTAGTGCCATTAAAAAGAGGAGGTCTATCAGTAGAAGAGCGTTCTACATAAGGTAGGTTTGAAATACTAGCCATTTTATAAAAGATCTTTTGCTTCTTAGGATGTTAAGCCTTTGAAAGAAGACCTGCTCTGATACCAATTCAAAAGCCTTACAAGGGGGGAGGGGGAGTGAATAAGGTTTTTGGCTAGTTAAAAACTTTTTGTACAATTATAAATAAAACCTCCCATTTTGTTTGAAGAAGAATATAATAACTCTTTTTAATAAAATTCATTGCCAAACAAAATCTGTTTTATGAACAAGGATTAAACAATAAATATAAAGATAATGTGCAAACTACAAAAGGGAGACAAAGGATTTACAGTGGTTCACTTTCTCAATAGAGCTACATCCACTACCTTGAGACTCAACTCAAGGATTTCACAAGTTCACTAAACACAAGTCTTTACACAATATCACAATGAGGATCACCCTTCAAGGGTTTTGCACACAAATCTCAAAGTTTATAAAACAAAAGAATATAACAAAATATCAAAGGATCACCCAAAGAGTTTTCAAAACCTTTTATCACAAATTAAGATGAAAGAGTAGAGATGGAATAATATTACCAAAGAAGCTTGATAAGAGAAAGATACAACATTGTTCAATGTTTCTACAAGCTTCCTTTGCTCCTTTTTTGATAGATGATCAATAAATGCAGCTCTAAGGAGTTTTTTTTTTTTTATGTAAGATAAAGAAGGTTTAACATGTTCTCTTTAATACTCTTAAAATTGTTATTAAGTGTTCTTCAACTACTTCACTTTTATTACTGATCAATAGCCCTTTTATATGTGCAGGTAAAAAACTAGCTTTTACTGTCAAAGCAACGGTCATTTTTTGACAGCAAAAGTAAAAACCAGATGACCAGTTTCTAAAATTAGACGCTCGATTTTTTCGAACAACAGAAAATCAGATGACCGATTTTCTTGAATAGTAAAAATGGAAGACTGATTTTTTAAGCCTAAGGAAAAATTGGATGACCGTTTTTTGAAAATAGGAGGATCGATTTTTAAAGGCTTGAAAAAAATCGGATGACCAAATTTGTTTGTGGAAATTTGAAATTCGAACGTCCGATTTTCTAAGAAGTAGAAAATTGCACGACCTGTTTTTAGACATTGAACAAAAACTTGGACAATTGGTTCTCCACTAAAACATAGATTTTCCTTCACTTTTAAAACATGTATCTAAGCTTTATCAAGAGCACTTAGTATTTCAAGGATAATTAGTCAAAGATATTTATTCCTAGGAGATAACATAATTGATCAAGAATCAAAGAAACAAGTTAGAGAGTTTTACATAAATATCTTATAAGCACTCCCTAACCATTCTTCTTGTCTTTAAGGTTTTTAACTTGATCACTTCATCTTCATAAACTCTTGTACTCTTGAGTGATTTTTTTGTTTCTTTGTAGATTACCCTTGGGACTCCTTTTTTTGTGCATCTTTTGCTCTTCTTATAAACCTATTTCTATTCATCACAAAGCACAAGTTAATCATAATCAAAACATTATAAATATGCCCTTAGGGCTTACACAAATAAGATAAATCGGTGCTCTGTGGAACACTATATATAGATGGGTAAATGCTTAGTAAGTTCGAAACTTGTTTTGATAAGTTTGAAGTATACCTATCATTGGCAAGATTCCCATGTGTCCTATCTGAATTCAAGAGGTGTTTTAAACGTGGCAAGATAATTTGGAATAAACTTATGAGATGCTCCACATGCCAAATGAAAGCCATCTCTTTCAAAAGATATCTTTCTCTCTCTTATCAAATCTGCCTTCAAATCCATATATTTCTGATTTTCAAAAGAAAGAAAGGAAATGAGCAAAAAGATAAGTGGTAATGTGGACATTTTGTATTTTTTACTGAAAGTTTCATTTGTTCCACAATTATATCTTAAGTTCTAGTTTTCATAATAAAGTTTGTCAAGCACAGAATTAAGGAGCAAAGCTGAATGTTCGTATTATGTGTTAGTCCATATATATCAAACTAATAATTACAAATTCCTACAAATAAGGAATCTTCCTAATCATAATCAACTAGCCAACTATACAAGATATGAAAGATGGAATATGCAAGATATGCGAGATATCATAGATATTCCCATATCTGGGATATTTCCAGCTCCCCCTTAAGTATGTGCAACTTGCCCAACAAATTATGGAATTGTGATGAACCAAAGAGAGGAACTCGAAGATCTTTAAGTAGACTAATTTTATGCTTTTATCTTTCCTAATTGGTCTTGGAAAGAGTAAAGCCATTTCAATTCACAACAAGTGATTGCCATGAAACGATACTTGGCCTCAACAGATAATCGAGAGACCGTATTTGTTTCTTTCATTTCCAGGAAATTTGGTAATGACAAAGAGAAATCAAATAACCCGTTAAAAAATGTTGAGTGATTGGACAACTAGCCCAGTCCGTATCACAATAAGCCCAAAGAGTTAGATCGGTGTTGGATCGAAAGAAAAGACATTTACTGGAGAGCGTTTCAAATAACTAAGTACTCTGATGGCCACATCCCAATGTTCCCGCTGAGGCATGTGCATAAATTAAGCGAGACTCAAACTAACAGGCGATATCAGGTCGAGTGATTGTAAGATAAATTAACACCCCATAAGTCGCTGATAAGAATCTGGTGAAGTCAGATAGTCACCGTTAGCTTTGCCCAATTGGTGATTCTATTCCAAGGGAAAATTAGACAGTTTACATCAAAGTAATCCTGTACCAGAGAAAATGTCTAGGACATATTTTCGTTGACATAAATACATGCCTTGACTTTTCCTTGCTACTTCAATCCCAAAGAAATACTTCAAATGTCCCAAATTCTTCATGTGAAAATATGCATGTAAATGATTCTTAAAACTCTGAATGGCTACGGGATGAGAGACTGTAATAATGAGATCAACTACATGGATGACCACACAAAGAAAAATATTAGAGTGAGAATAAATAAATAAAGAATAATCTGAATGAGATTGGCGAAATCCACTGTCTTTTAGTGCAGATGCTAGTTTGGTAACGAACATCGAGAAGCCTGTTCCAGGCCATAGAAAGACTTCCAAAGTCGACAAACCTTCTTTTATAACTAGTCTCCATGCAAAAACGTATTGGGTTCATCCATCTGATACACTTTCTAATTTCTGGCATTGGCAACGGGTAGCAAGGTATAGACTGTGACCATTTTTGCAACAGGAGTAAATGTATCGTTAAAATGTTAGCCTTCCACCTAGGTGTTGCCTAGAATTACAAGACAGGCCTTGTATTATTCAATACTCCCATCGATTTTCTGGTTGATTTTGAAGACCCACTTACAACCCAAAGCCTTTTTTTAGGAGGGAGTATGGTTAGAACACATGTGTTATTTTGTTCCAATGAGAATGAGCCATTGCTTCAGAGAACCAGGAGGGTTCAACAGTCACATGTAAGGCAGCAAGAAAATCCTTATATCTAGAAGAAAATTTGTGATTTAAAACATAATTAGAAATGGGATAAGAACTTGTACCTGAATTAGATGATTAATGCAGAGCAGGGATAGAGCTGAAATAATCACTTTTAATAGTCTCACAAAGAAAATCTTTGAACTTAGACAGTGGGCTGCAAATACGAGTGTTGCATCCCAGATGCTTGGGGGAAAGATGAAAATGAGAATTAGAGGAATTAAGGACAAGGAATTGGTGATGAATTTGAAGAATTACCCCTAGAGGTCACTACTCGGCTGACCAAGAGGAATTGGAGAGTGGGTCGTCGATTGGGAAGTTAGGGAAAAAGAAGAAGGTGGACCGAGAGGAGGCCTAGTGTAAGAAGGCCCAAAAAGATGCATGGGAGTTGGCTCTAGAATGGAGAAGGAATTTAAGGTATTCTTGGCTAGATTAAGGAGAGGCAGCCCATTTGTACAGGAAATTTGTGAGGAAAAAAATTGGATGGGGTTTGTGGAAAATGCCCATAGCCGATGGTAATTGGAAAAAATCCAAAGAAGCATGATTATCTGCAGTATAGAAATTATGGCCATTTTCTAATGACAGGATGGTGGAAGATTTATACGGGGAATATTATTTGAATAACACATCATGAGAGAACATAAATATTTTCATGTGTAAATCAAATACCTTCTATCCTTTATTCCATTTTGATAACCCACAAAAATGCATGGATTACTCTTAGTATTAAATTTGTCACTTGTAGAGTGATGAACAAAGCACAAGAAACAAAAAATACAGAGATGAGAATAAGAAGGGGGTTTATTGAAAAGTATTTCATATGGGTTTTTTCCATTTAAAATTTCTGAAGGTGTATGATTAATTAGATAAGCTGCGGTTTGTACACATTCCCCACAAAAACATATAGGCAAAGAAGCTTGAAAAAGAAGGGTCCGTGCCACATTTAGAATATGTCTATATTTCTCACAGCTCTACTATTTTGTTGTGGAGTTGAGACAAGAAAAGTTTGATGAATAATCTATGTTTAAGAAAGAAAGGTTTTAAACAGACAAATTTAGTCCCATTATCTGAGCGAATATTAATGGTTTTTCTAAATTGAGTTTGAGTGCGAGCATAAAAATGTTCAAAGAACGTAGAGACTTCATTTTTTTAAAAAGCAAATAAACTAACATAGCACGAGAAAAATCATCTACAATAGTAAGGAAAGAAAAAGAGCCACAATAAGTAGGATATTTTTAGGGTCCCCATAAATCACAATGAATTAAATCAAACAAGTCTTTAGCGGAAGTACTATTTGGAAAAGAATTACAAGTTTGTTTAGCCCTAATACAAATAAAACAAGACTTAAATAAATTAAAAGACATAGAAGAAATTCTAGGAATATAGTTCACTGTGGAAAACGAAGGATGTCCAAGACGTTGATCAAGTGGATGTGGAGTGATCGTAGTAGTGTGAAGGACATGTGGGGACTTTCCATCATGAGAGTGTTGAAAGTAATGGACTCCATTATGCAACCTACCCGCTCCAATCATTGTCATCGAAGTAAGGTCCTGTATCACACAAACATTCTTAGTTATCACCATAAAATAAACAAAGTAAGAATGTAACAATAGGAAAATTGAAATTAAACTACAAGTGAGATTTGGAACATATAACACATGAGTGAGAAGAAACTTTGGACAAAACAATACACATACTTCTATTGTAACAACAGTTTGAGCGCCATTTGGAAGACTAATATAACATGGAGAGATAGATAGAATATTAAACAAACAATTCCTTTGACCTGCCATATGCAAAGAAGCTCCAGAATCAAGTATCCAAGAAATATTACCAGATAACTTGTTTGTAGAGGGAGAAGAATTTCTCATCTTGCCAGTAAGGTCATTCCACTTTTGGGGAGTGACTAATGGAGGCAGTGTGTTTGGTGGAGGTAAGCCCAAAATGCTTAGGGATTGTTAGACCGCCCTAGCAAAGGCACCAACCCAACCTTCTTGGCCGCCATTAATTGAAGTTGTTGAAGAGGGTTGCAACGATGCCGACACTAGAGATGGGCACCACGGAGGGGTCAAAGCAAAAGCAAGCTAAGTTCCACAAAAAGCTCCAACTGGTGATACGATCTGCATCCATGGCGAAGTAGAAGACCACGCCTACGACTGGAACACCAGAGATGATGACTGGAAGGATTGTGTGTGTTTGTGGGAGGCCACTGAAGTCTCGATGGTTGCATGAACTACAACTGAGCTACGACTATAGAGCTTTTCGAATCTATCGCTGCCAATTCTCATTTTTTGTGTCCACATCTACTGGTGCTGGTACGATTCTAGGACTTTTACCCTACCACTCCGGGAAGCCCATCACTTCATAAAAATCAGCCGCAACATGTCCAATTTTGATGCAGATATCAAAATTGAGATGATTTCTCAATTGTGCGAGCAACAAAGGCAACCTCCGCACGAGTCTATTTATGTTGAGCCACAATCTGACGTCTCTCTTCCATAACAATCATGGCATATGCATTACTATTAACATGCAAAGGGTCCATGTTCAAGATTTGAGAGGTGACCGTATTAAACACTGCATCATCCAAGCACAAAATAATTTGGTGCAATTTTTCTTCATTTTGTTGACTCTTAGTATCTATCGTACAATCACATGAATGATCACAACAACAATCAGCAAATTTTTGATAGTTTGCAAGCTCATCCCACAAACGTTTAAGTTTTCCATAATAGTTAAATACATTATCCCCATTCTATCGGCAATTTGAAATAGCCGCCTTTAATTCCTGAACCCGTGGTCCATTGCACGTAAAGCTCCGCGATTTTTGATTATCCCAGAGATCTTTTGCACTGTCCATTTATGAGACTTGTAGTGCAAGAGATGGTTCAATCATGTTGAAAATCTAACTTTGAATCAAACTATTCATTTTTAGTGAATCTCGCAATTCTGCGGATCCTTCATGACGCTCAATAGTTCCATCAATGAAGCATTCTTTACATTTCCCTTTCACAGCATTAAGAAAAGATCTAGTCCACTGCTCATAATTATCTTCAATGAGTTTGATATTTGTAAGAGGTTGAGAAGAAGTATCACTAGAAATAGTGGTATGACTCGGGATGCACAAGAAATAGTGGATGAAAGAAGAACACAAGGGAAAGCTACCCTTATTTGAGAAGATGTTCCAAAACCTTACTTGGAATGTGCTAGAGGAAAAAGGAGAAGACTTAGATGATCCAAAACACTCCTATTGTCTAAGGTACAAGTAGAGAAATCCAAAGATAAAAGTTTAGAAGGCTTTGTAGCTTCAAAATCAAAGGGAGAAAAAGATTTAGACCATACTACAAGCAATAAGGTACACCCTACTGTCCATGGTAGGGATCTGCCTGTGAAAGAGAAAAGCTCGCAAGACCTACCACCGACGGTAGGTGGTAGGAATCTCCAATGGCTTGAATGAGATCTAATTTGCTCCCAAGATTCAACTCTCTATAAGAGGCTCCTTTCAACACTAGTGATGAGAAATTTGGTAACCCAAGAACAAAATGCAGGAAAATAAGCAAAGGAATAACATGAAAAACTTCCTACCTTTGAAGGAGAATAAAAAATGCCTAAAGAAACTCACCTATTCTCCACACACAAGGAAGACCTCACTCCAAGCAACACTAGCTTGAGATAAGCTACCACCTCAGGGAAGAAAAGGATTTGGGAGAACAAAAACTCTTGAATTGGATTCAAGAATCACTTGCCTATGATTGTACAATGGATATAAATCCGTAATTTACAAGAAAGTTGGAGAAACCCAAAAAACCATAGGTTCTTCTCTCATGTTTCTATTTCAAATATATTCAATATTCAATGTTATGTTTTGGTGGAAAAATACATATATTTAGTGTTCCACATGATTAACTCTCAACCCTAATTGTTAATCTAGCTTATGATAAGTAGATGGACACTTTAGCCACTTAATTACAAATCAAAATAAACTTAACACTCAAATTTATAGATCAAGGGAGTTAAAAACTCCCAATTCTTTAACCATCTAAGACCTACCGTTGATTGTAGGCCTCGCCCTATTGTGGACACTTGGTAAAACCTTCAAAACAATTATTTGGCCAGAACCCTATTGGCGACGGTAGGGGAACCTACCGTCGGCGGTAGATATTGTTTCCTCCTTCCTTGCCATGACCCTACGTGGACAGTAGTGTACCTCACCGCTTGCGGTAGGTTTCATTCCTTCTTCTCCATTCGATATTAGGTCTTCAAGATCTTCCAAACTTTTTCCTTTAGCTTTCTCTCCTTGCATTATAGATAATAGGAATGTTTTGGAGCTTCGTTGATCTTTATTTTCTCCTTTCCAATGCCTTCCACGTATAATCTTAAAGTTTCTTCAGAGCAAAGCCACCATTTCTTCATTCTCCTCTTCTAGCTTCCTTGCTCTCGACCTTGTAGTCGATCCTTGGAAGATCTTCATATTCTCATGCTTATCTCGGGTCATACCAGCAGGTCCATCCTACCGTCGCTAATAGGGTTCTGTCCGTGAAAAAGGATAAAAAGACCTATTGCTGACAGTAGGTCAACCCTACCGGCGCCGGTAGGATTTTAGACAAGAAGTTATTTGTTGCTGACCTACTGCGCACGATAGGATGAGGCCTACCATCGACGGTAGGTCTTGGCTAGTAGGAAGTTAAGAAATTTTAACTGCCTTGACCCTTTATTTTGGTTGTTAAACTTCTTTTGACTTGTAATTAAGTGGCATAAGTGCCCATCAACTTCTTTTAAATTAGTTTAATAGCTAGGGTTAGAAGTTCATTATGTAATACACTATAAATACTCCTTGCAGCCAATTTTGATGAAATAAAGATTGATGAAAAATTGAGAGAAGAACCTAGGATTTTATGGTTTCTACCACTTCTTTATAGATTAGAGATTTCTATTGTATAATTCTAGGCAAGGAATTCTTTAATCTTCAATTCAAGAATTCTTGTTCTAATTCCCAAATCTTATTCTTCCTTAAGGTGCTAACTTTCTACAGTTAGTATTGCTTGGAAACCAAGTCTTCCTTGTGTAGAGAGTAGGTGAGGTTTTCTTAAACCTTGTTGTTCTTCCCCAAAGATAGGAACATTTTATTTGTTTCTTTTTCTTTGTTTAATTTCTTGTCATTTTTCCTTGTTTTATCGTCTATCTCAACAGAAAGCTTCAAAAGTATCATCTTGAAGAGAGTTGAATCTTGGGAGCAAATGAACTTCACTACAAGCTTGAGGGGACTCATACCATGTGGTATCAGAGCAAAGCTATCTATGAGGTAAAAATTATGTGTTTCTTGATGAATTTCATTTATGTAAAAGCCAATTGATAATGATTGAAAAACGCAAGAAAATCTGGAATTTTTCGCATAGAAATAATGCAGTAGAAAGATTGATTTGAACAGTATAGAAAATAAACTCTGAATTGCATGAAAGTTGTCTCGTTTGAAAGCTTGTTGGTGGTTCTACTGCAAAAAATTTGGGATGATTTCGTTCAAAAATAACTGAGGTAGATTAAATTAATACAGTTGAATCTATGCTCTATGTTCCTAAGATTGAACTTTGTACTCTTATTGTCTTTGATTGTGTTAGCCAAATGTTTTTGTTTTGAAATTGCAACCTCTTTTGAACCTATTCTTAAGTGTTTTGCTCATTTCTTTGTGTGGAATTGAACTTATCCTTGACTCATACTCTTGAATTTGTCTCTGAACTCTTTTTGCTCTACTTGTTCGATAAAATTCCTCTTAGACTTTGTCTTACTTATCTATTGAGAATTTCTTACTTGAATTTCTCTTAGGAATACTGTTATAATTGGATGTTCTAGAAATCACTAAGCAACTCTATTAGGTGAGGAATAGTAAGAGGCAAGAGGGTGAGATCATTGTCATAAAAGTGTTTGAGAGTGAGTGTGAACACTAGGGTTGAGCGTTACCCAGTTTGAGCAATACATTTAGGGAGAGGCATGGCCCTTTATTTCCTATTACTTGTATTCTATTTTTGTAGGTATTCACTTTCATCGAATTCTAAGGATGTCACGAAATGAAGAACTAAACCGTAACAACAACGAGGGACCTAATGACCCAATTATGCAAGAAGTTGTTGGTGCCTTAAGATCCTTGCAATAATGGGAAACATTGAAAGAAATGTTGGAGCACTATCCGCTCGGAGCAATAGACAAGAATCAATGCTGGGTCAAAGACAGTGACTCCACAACCTCGACAATCTTACCCCCAGATGAACGATGAGAGAAGATGAGAATTTTTCTCCCTATGCCAACTATAGAGTTAGGGATGATGTATCCCAAAACTTTCAAGAGAGTTTCCAACCCTAAGAAACTCAAGGAGGTGGAAGGTTTAGGGAAGGAGCAGGAGGAAGAAATAGAAGGGAAATGGGTAGAAGATTTGAGAGGGAGTTCGTGAAAATACCAAGAGATCAAGAAAGATACTATGGGAGCCAAGAGAGATATGAAAGAGAGCTCGATAGGGATGAAGAATGATACTATGAAAAGAGGAAATTTGGTAAAATTAAGTTGAAGATCCCTTCATTCAAAGGGAAAAGTGATCTGGAGTCTTGAATGGGAAAAAAAAAGTTGAGCTTGTCTTTGATTGTTACAATTATTCAAAGCTTATAAAGATGAGGTTGGCGATGGTAGAATTTATCGATTATGCCCTCATATGGTGGGATTAATTGGTGACGAATTGAAGGAGGAACTTGGAGAGACCGGTGGAGACTTGGGAGGAATTGAGGACTTTGATGAGAAAAAGATTTATACCTCCTCACTACCGTCGAGATCTCTACAACAAGCTTAAAAACCTTAAGCAAGGAAATAAAAGTCTGGAAGATTATTATAAGAATATGGAAGTAGGCATGATAAGAGCCAATATTGTTAAAGATAGAGAGGATACAAGGACTAGATTCATGAGCGGATTGAACCGAGACATAACTCATACCTTGGAGCATCAAGCTTATATGGAGTTAGAAGAAATGGTTCACAAGGCCATGAAGATAGAGAAGCAATTGAAAAACATAGCACCTTACAAGACTCCATTCACTTTGTCTAAACCGGTGTCAACTTCCTTTAAGGCTAATCCCTTGAGAAGAGATGATACTAGTAAGGTAGCTTTCAAGGATGGATTGAAAGGAAAAGAAGAAGTCAAGGACAAGAGTAAAGTGGATGCAGCATCTAGTAGAGATAGAGTTGTTTAATGCTTCAAGTGCAAAAGGTATGGACATTACTCCACAAATTGCCCAACCAAGAAAGTCACAATCATTAGGCCTAGTGGGGAAGTTATTTATGAAGATGAGGGTGGAGAGGAGCTAGAGGATGGAGAGTCCAATGTGGAGTCTCCATATGAAGGGGAGATCTTGGTGGTCTTGTGAGCCTTAGTTCGCAAGCTTTTGAAGATGGATCAAGCCAACAAAGAGAGAATATATTCCACACGAGGTGCAAATTCGACAACAAGGCTTGCTACATTATTATTGATAGTGGGAGTTGCACCATTGTGGCAAGTACATATTTGGTAGAAAAGCTGAGTTTGCCAACCATCAAACACCCTAAGCCTTACTGATTGCAATGGTTAAATGATAGTAGGGAGGTGCGGGTTAACAAGAAAGTGATGGTATCTTTTGCCATTGGGAGATACAAGGATGAGATCTTTGTGATGTGATTCCTATGAAAGGCGTACATTTCTTATTTGGTAGGCCATGGCAATTTGATAGGAAAGCCATTTGTGATGGGTTTAAGAATACCTATTTGTTTGAAAAAGATGAAAGCAAAATTTCACTGAAACCTCTCTCTCCTTTTCAAGCGTGCCAAGATTAAGTGAAGATGAGAGGAAATAAATGAGTTAGAGAATAAAAAGAAGAGCATAAGAGAAGGGAAGAGAGTAGAGGAAAAAGAAAAGAGAGGAGAGTTTCAAGAGAGAACAAAGAAGAAGGGAGTGGTAATAAACTAAAGAAAAGAGGAGACTAGAATAAGTTTCCTTGTCAAAGAGAGTGAGATTTGTGAGGCGATAGATGCTAAACAAACCATCCTACTCCTTATATACAAAGGAGCTTATTTGTCTTCTAATGAAGTTGTTTCTTCTTTGTCCCAAGCTATTTTAGGTATTATAAAGGATTTCGAAGACGTCTTTTCGGAGGAAGTACCCAGAGTATTACTACCGTTGAGAGGAATAGAACACTAAATCGACTTTGTTGTCTGAGCTGCGCTACCAAATCGCGCTACTTATGAAGCTCACCCGAAGAGACCAAGGAACTTCAAAGGCAAGTGGAGGACTACTTGCTAAAGGGCACATCCGAGAGAGCCTTAGGCCATATTGGTACCGGTACTTCTAGTCCCTAAAAAGAATGGTAGCTGGGGTATGTGCGTATATTGTAGAGCTATCAACAGTATTACCATTAAGTATTGTTATCCCATTCCTAGGCCAGATTCTCGATGAATTGCTTAGTTCCATGATTTTCTCTAAAGTTGATTTGAAATCGGGTGATCACCAAATCTGAATAAAAGAAGTAGACGAGTGGAAAATCTCTTTCAAAACTAAGTTTGGTCTTTATGAGTAGTTTTTCATGCCTTTTGGTCTCACCTACACCTAGCACCTTTATGAGATTGATGCATCATGTTTTGCCTGACTTCATTAGGAAATTTGTTGTTATGTACTTTGATGACATTTTGATTTATAGCAAGACTTATGAAGATCATTTGCATCATATTAGGCAAGTTTGTTTTGTGCTCAAGAGAGAATAACTATATGCCAATTTGGAAAAATGTGAATTTTGTTTAGAAAAGATAATGTTTCTTGGCTATGTTGTTAGTTCTAAAGGATTGCAAGTAGATCTTGACAAGGTGAAAGTGATAGAGGAATGACCAATGCCAAAGAGTGCTACCGAAAGTTCAAATTTTTCATGGGTTGGCAAGTTTCTATCGGCAGTTTATCAAGGACTTTAGCACCATCGCTAGTCCTTTCACCAAGTCATGAAGAAGACTAATGGGTTTACATGGGGAGAAGCTCAAGAGGTAGCTTTCAAGGTATTGAAAGAAAAGTTATGCAACGCTCCCCTCCTCACTTTGCCTAACTTTTAAGGATGTTTGAGATTGAGTATGATGCGTCCGGAGTGGGAATCGGAGGAGTTTTAATGCAAGAAAAGAAGCCATAGCTTATTTTAGTGAAAAATTGTCGGGAGCTACTTTGAACTACGCCACTTGACAAAGAATTGTACGTATTGGTCAAGACCTTTAAGCATTGCACCATTATTTGTGGCCCAAGAAGTTTGTCATCCACACTGACCATGAATCCTTGAAGTACTTGAAGGGTCAACAAAAACTTAACAAAGACATAGAATTCAAAGATACATTTCCCTACGCTATTCACTACAAGAAGACGAAAGAAAATGTCATGGTAGATGCTCTCTCGAAAAGGTTTACGCTGTCCTTTTCCTTTTCGAGATGCTAAAGACTTATATGCTTATGATGATGATTTTGGAGGTGTTTTCGATTCTTGCTTGATTACTCCATATGATAGGTTTTATGTGAAAGATGGTTATCTTTTTAGGGAAGGTAAACTTTGCATTCTTTGTGGATCTATTAGAAGTTTTCTAGTTAAGAAAGCTCATGGGGATAGTCTTATGGGGCAATTTAGCATAGCTAAAATTCATGATATCTTGCATGAGCATTTCTTTTGGCCTAAGATGAAAAGGGATGCTGAGAAGTTTGTAGACAATTTTTTAGATTGTAAACATGCTAAATCTTATTCCTTACCTCATGGTTTGTACACACCTTTATTGGTTTCTAATGCGCTTTGGGAGGATGTTTCCATGGACTTCATTCTAGGACTCCCTAGGATTTCTTTCGGAAAGGATTTAACATTTAGATCTCTTCTTAAAAATGTCTCACTTTATTGCTAGTACCAAAACGGACGATGCATTTCATATTGCTAGCTTGTCCTTTAGAGAGGCTGTGAGGTTGCATTGCATGCTTAGAACAATAGTTTGAGATTGTCAAACAAAGTTTTTAGTCATTTTTTGGAAAGTGTTATGGAAGAAACTTGGAACTAACTTACTTTACTCCACTTCTTTGTCATCCTCAAAAGTATGGTCAAACCAAGGTTGTTAATAAAACTATAGGGCAACTTCTTAGGGGTATTATTAAGAAGCACATAAGTAAGTGGGAAGAATGTCTGTTATTCATTGAATTTGCTTACAATAGGGCTTGTCATTCTACTATTGGTTTTTCTGCATTTGCAGTTGTCTGTGGTTTTATTGCACTAACCCCTATGGATTTGATTTCATTGCCAATTGATCATCAATTGAGTTTGGATGGAAAAAAAATGCCAAATTTGTTAAATCTATCCATGCCAAAGTCTGTGAAAAAAATTGAAAAGAAGACCGAAATGGTGGCTTTTAGGAAGAATAAAGGATGCAAGAAGGTAACTTTTGAGCCCTAAGATTGGGATTTGGTGCATTTAATGAAGGAACTATTTCCCAACCTCCGCAAAAAAAAGCCTGATGCTCGAGGTGATGGACCATTAAAAGTCCTTGAAAAGATCAACGACAATGCCTATAAGATTGATCTATCGAGTGAGTATTATGTTAGCGCAACGTTCAATGTTTCTGACTTTTCTCTTTTGATGCAGATACGGATTCGCGGATGAATTCTTTCAAGGGAGGGGCGGATGGTATGACCCAGGATGCGTAATAAACATTGGAGTTATTGCAAGGCTCGGTCACAAGAGCAATGGCTAAGAGGATGAAAGAAGAACACAAGGGAAAGGTAGCCTTATTTGAGAAGATGTTCCAAACCATTACTTGGCATGTTCTAGGGGAACAAAGAGAAGACTTTAGAGAATCTAAAACACTCCTATTGTCTAAGGTGCAACTGGAGGAATTCAAAGAAATAAGTTTGGAAGGCTTTGTAAGTTCAAAATCAAAGGGAGAAGAAGATTTAGACACCACTGCAAGCGGTAGGGTATACCCTATCGTCCATGGTACAGTTCTGCCAGTGGAAGAGAAAAGATCACAAAACCTATTGCCGTTGGTAGGTCCATCCTACCGTGGCCGGTAGGGTTCTGTCTGTAAAAAAAGAGCACGAGACCTACTGCCGATGGTAGGTCAACCCTACCGTCGCCGGTAGGGTTATGAAAAAGAAATTATTTGTTGGTTGATCTAATACGCACGGTATGCCGAGCCCTACCATCGATGGTAGGTCTCAGCTGGTAGGAAGTTAGGAAGTTTTTAACTTCCTTACCCCTTCATTTTATTTATTAAATGTCTTTTAACTTATAATCAAGTGGTCTAACTGCCCATCAACTCCTTTTAAGCTAGTTTAATAGTTAGGATTGAAAGTTAATTATGTAATACACTATAAATACTGCTCTCTGTGGCCAATTTGAATGAAATGAAAATTGATGAAAATTTGAGAGAAGAACCTAGGGTTCTATAGTTTCTACAATTTCCTTATAAACAGGGATTTCTATTGTACAATTTTAGCCAAGTAATTCTTTAATCTTCAATTCAAGAGTTCTTGTTCTAATTCCCACATCATATTCTTCCTTGAGGTGCTAACTCTCTATAGTTAGTGTTGCTTGGAAACTAGGTCTTCCTTGTGTGTGGATAGCATTTTCTCAAGCCTTGTTTATTCTCCCCAAAGATAGGAAAGTTTTATTTTTTTCTTTTTCTTAATTTAATTTCCTGCAACTATAAAAGATATGAAAGATGGAATATACATAATTATCAAACATATTCCCATATCTTGGATATCTCCAAAAAAGTTTCTTAAAAAGAAATAATAACTCGCCAACATTTTGAAGTAAACGAACAATTAGCAAATCTCAAAACAGGAGAGAGAGAGAGAGAGAGAGAGAGAGAGAGAGAGAGAGAGAGAGAGAGAGAGAGAGAGAGAGAGAGAGAGAGAGAGAGAGAGAGAGAGAGAGAGAGAGAGAGAGAGAGAGAGAGAGAGAGAGAGATGATGATGTATCCTGAAACTCCAATGGCAAGTTCTCCCTCCTACACTCCATGCGGATGAAAAACAATTAGGACTTTTCTTGCCTTCCTAGGACTTTCTACAAGCTTTGATGCAAGCCAAACACAACTCGATCACAGTTACCAGCTGAGAGTCAAAAGAATCAGCAAATTTCACGTAAAGCAGTGGAAACACAATCAGCTTGCCTAGATAGCTATACTCATATAAGTACAACTGGAATGAGAATGAGACTGAATAGTGAGGCACCCCTCACAGTGAACTTGGCAAATGATTTTTTATAATTAAAGCGGTGGAAGATAACTTGACCAGTTCCCATGACAGCTTGAGGTCTGAAAAAATGACATTCAGGAAACACCAAACGCAAGTGCAACAGTTGTACACTGGTTGTACATAAAAATGATTCAAAGGATACAATCTAAGAAAAATGCCGCGCTTTTGAATGAGATCACAACCATAGATTCTGAGGGTAGTTTCTGTATCTTTGTCAATCCCATCTTTCCTTGATGGTGAATTTCCTAGCTGTTCTTCCGTCACGTAAAATGTGTATATGGATGTCTAAATCATTCTGAAAATAGCTTATTCAGGAAGCTTCAGTTACCTGCCAATTAAAAAGAACCAAACCCTAAGTTACTCTCACATAGTTCAAAGTCTCGAGTGTCATTCAACGCTGGGCCAGTCACCACCACACTGAAAGGAGTTATCGGCGCCCCACTTTACGGAGAGGGTGATTAAGGCACCGGAAACTCAAGAAAACTTGGGGAGAATCATCTCAATTTGGTGATTGAATCGCCAGCTAGCCAATTAAATCCACTAAAAGAAGAAATCTGATGATGGTAAAGCAAAGAACACGACTTTGATAAGATTTTCACAAAATTACAAGAAAGAATAATGAAAAAATTGCATATTTCCCCACATGTAGCTATAACAACAATATCTTAAGTTAAAAAATTGCACAAAGATAAGTAAAAAATAAAGTGATTTGATTTATGTATAGTAGCGGTTACAAAATATTTGGAGAATTCTTAATTTGTAGAAGAACCCTCCGATTCTTCTCTTTGGCAAAGTCTTAACTTAAGGGCTTGGAAGTTTCTTGTCAAATGGAAATGACTTTGAGGATGAATGATGGATCAGAGAGCAGCTGGATCTTTTTCGATATTTTGGAGGAATAAGACGAGGAACACTGTGAGAAAATGCTTTAATTTTGAGAAAGACTTTTATTGGGGAGAGCTCTTTGGAAGAGAGCTTCTGGAGGAGGAGCTTTTCAATTAGCATGGGAGCCGAATTGCTCCAATTCGTATGGAGATTAAATCGTCCAATTTCCGAATATTTCATAAGATGTGATTTATTTTTTCGACACCCACTTGAAATCTTTAACTCCAATCAAATTAGGAAGTTGAACTAATAAAGAAATTGAATTCTTTTCGGTCTAAAACTTTGACCACATAGAATATGAAAGCTTATGTTGAAGTAACAAGGAAATTGAATTCTTTTCACTCTAAGACTTTGACTTTATAGAATCTGGAAGCTTAAATCTTCATAGAATGTTTGGGAGACTTGAGTCCTTGTAAACTTTGGAAGTTGAATTATAAAATTTTAATTAGTCTTTATAGGATTAGAAAATCAATTTCTACTTCTCAAACCCCTATATAAATGTCTATATAGAGGGAGCTCATTCCACTATTTTTTTCATCCCAATTCAAGAAGTCATCAAAAATTATTTCCTCCTTCATTCTAATTTAAGAATTTCTATTTTCGAGCCGGAGTGCTCCCTATGGAAAATTCGATTTGTTCAAATTTTTTGTTTTAAAATTTGAGTATTTGATCATGTATACACCGACAACATGCACACACAATTTCGCGCGAAATTTTTTTTTTTCGTCATAAAATCAAGGATGAACTTTCCAATTTAGTCTACACGTAATTCCCTATAAAACCTTCCTGAAACTGGACTTTGAAACTTTGGAAGTTTTGATCCTTGCACAACATGCATCAATTCGCGCAAAAAGATTTCTTTCCGTTGCAAAGTTCTGATTTTGACTTTTTTTTTTTCTTTTGTTTTTAAAGTGAGGTGGTGTTGTATATAGAATTTGATCTGGGCTGCGCCTTGCGATTCTTTGTCTTGTTATTCAGATGTCTCTTGTGCTGTATTCAGAGTTACCTTTTTTCTTTTTACTATTCAAGAACCTAATATTCCATGCATCAGAAATTAGAATTGATCAGCCGAAAGTGCCGCAGAAATTTTTTTTTTTTTTTTTTTATCTCAGATTTAGGAAGATCCGACCATCCAAATTGAAAAAAAGGGTTAGTTCTTCAATCTATTCTCTTTTATTTACAATATTACCGTTTTAGATCGTTGAAATATATGTTAAAAGAGGAAAGAAATCAAAATTATTTTTTAAAAAAAATTCTGGTGACACTTTCGGCCGTCGCCGGCGAAAATGCCGGAAAAGTGCCGCCATATTTTTTTTTCTTTTTTTATTTTTTATTTTTTTAAATTTTTTTATTTTTTTAAATTTTTTTAATTTTTATTTTTTTAAATTTTTTTATTTTTTTTATTTTTTTAATTTTTTTGTTAATTTATTTTAATTTATTATAATTTTTTTTAATTTTTAAAATCTTTTTTTAGGGTTTAGATGTTTTAATTATTTGTTCATAGTATATTTGATTATTTAATTAATTTTGTATATGTAATTTAATTGTTTGTGACTAGTTGTTTGCATATGTAGAATGTGTGTGACTAGTTGTTTAACATATTTTATGTGATAGCCATTTTTAATTGTTAATGTGAATATAGATTTGTGAACATTATGAAATGAAAAAAATAACAGAAATGAAATAGGATAATAATCGATAAAGTGAACAATACTGAAGTAATAATAAATATCTCTGATAATGTTATATAATTTTGTCCACTTAGAGTAATGGAACTAGTTTAAAATTGTTTGCTTCATAATTATGGGTTTAATAATAAAATGTGTAATGTAATTGCTAAACTGTTTGTATTTTAATTTGAAATTATTGTTATGTTATTCTTGGCCTTAGTTTTAGGATATAATTCGAAGGTTGTATAATTTACAAATTAGTAACTATTACTAAAGAAGAATATTAGTGATGAATAATAATTGAACGAAAGAAATAGTAGCCCCGTGAAATAATATATACCAATAATTCTTAAGATAAAATAAGATAAGATGAAATGAATATTTGATTATTTAATTTATAATTTTTTGTTCACAATAGCATATTTGATTATTTAAGTAATTTTGTATATGTAGAATGGATCCTTCTCAAGAATCTCTGCAAGAAAATATTGGTTTTGAGGTAAGAAATCAAGATTTGTTTCTCACATTTTCGGACACACTTTCGCCTAGATTGAGCAAAAGTCACTGTGAGGACAGGCTAAATCTAGGCGAAAGTGTGTCCGATAATGTGAAAAAAATATTTTTTTTGTGTTTTTTATTTTTTTAGGTTTTTATTTTTGTAATATTAACTTTTCATTATAGATTAACAGGGTGATGAAGATCCAAGTACCTTTGAAGAATTTCTAGATCCGGAAGAATATATCGATCTTGGACATTTATTTGCAACAGACCGAATATTTAGTTCGAAAGATGAGTTGGTGGAGTGGGCAAAACAAATTGCAATGAGTGCGAAGACATTTTTAATTATAACTCGGTATCAGAGAGCAAGAACATTTGATCGTCGACCGTATGTTGCATTGGCTTGCGAACGCGGAGGTTCAGTAAGAAAATATAAAAAACCATTAGTCGATATGAGGAAGAAGAAATACCGAAAAAAAAAAAAGCAGCGACCGTATAGGACGAAAAAATGTGGTTGTCCATTTAAGCTAAAGGGAGAGCAAATGGCAACAAGTGAAAATTGGCAATTGTTCGTACACAACGGGAGACACAACCACAAAATAGCTGTTTATTGTCATGGTCATGCTCAAGCTGCAAGACTTACGGAGGAGCAGTTGCTGTTAGTATATGCCCTAAGACCACTTCACTCATATTTATGATTTATGAAGCATGTATTTTTTGAATTGTGTTTTATGCTCTTGGTCATCAAGTATGTGACTTGATAGTAAAACCCTTATAGCTAATAAAATACTATTCTTATTTGTCCCTAGTTCATTACATCTTGTAAACTAGTGTAAAGTTGATTGATGGTCAGGTTTTACTGATCATGAATATGAGATATAAAATCAATTCATAAATACATATTGAGAATATTGTATTGGACATGACCCAAAGTGAAGAAGAAATATTGCATGGGTTTAAGTTATAAGTATTTCTTCTCAGTTTTATATTTGGTGTCCTCTGACCTAATGTTTCTAATGTTTCTTGCATGGGGAGAAAATATGTTTTGACATAGTCAAACATCACTTTTAATTAGGTGATCATTATGACTATTGGGTGGCTTATTTTCTTGTCATGGCTTGAATATTGGAGATAGTGAAAGGGATTTGTCCCTCTCTTTTTAGAGAGAGATATCCATAGGCCCCTTGATAAAGAAGACTGGAAAATATGCATGGCCATGCTCAAATAAGTATTAATAAGGTGTTATTAATATTATTTGTTGGAACAGTCTGTCTGGTGATCAAGTAAATGGTTAATTAAGTTTTATAAGGATGACTTGGTCCATGCCTTATACTTAATTAGGATATCGTGTGACAAAATGACTAAATATTAAATCTGATGCTAGGTTATTATCACGTTACTTAACTTGGGTAAGCATAATGTCTTGCTAGAGGCCACTTATGTTTTGTGAATAAATGTCAATGACATTTTTCATTCACTTCCAACGTTAAGTGAACCTACAGGGTCACACGCATAGACGATCTTGTGAGCATAATGTCCACGTTCAATGAATCTAGATTGTGTCCAGATTCATTGAACGTATACAAAAGGGGAATCATATTCCATATTGTATTTTCTGATAAGTTAATAAGTAATTAATTTTATTTAATCGAATAAATGAAATTAATTACTTAATATTACTCATCCAACCGTTGGATGATTATAGGAATAGACGGACGAGATTAAACTGTCATTAGATGACAGTTAGGGTTTTGATATTGACAACTATAAAAGGTTATGTTAACCTTTTTTTGGTGGCCGTCCTTTATCTGATTAAAGAAAAACAAAACCCTAAACCCTAGAACGGCGATATAGTATCTAGCCTCCTCTCTCCAAAATACGACCGATTACCAGATAGTCAGGATCAGTTCTAAACAGTTTTCAGAACACAGAAGGGGCTAGCATCCCGATCGCTTGCAGAGGAGTTCGTCGCGTGGATACTAGTAGAGGGCGAAGTGTACAAAGCAGCGCCTCCACAACGAACAATCAAAACATTGAGGTAATTTCTATCTAATGGGTTTTTCTAGTATGTACAGATCCTGTTGGTAGATTTTCGTAGTTTTATTTTATTTTGTTTTTGCCTACGGAGTCCAACAGTTGCAATAGACTGAGCAGTTCAAAAAGTGTCATATTCCACAGCGCAATATATTACGATTTTTCCAAGAACAAGACGTTGGTTCTGCAGTCAGGTAAGTTATAAGGGAATTATTAGGTTATTTTTAATACTTTATTTATATATTTTAGAGTTGTTTTTAGGGTTTAGGAATATAATATTAAATTTTGCATGTATGTAGTTCCCAGAAAATTTACAATGTTGTTGTCAAGATTAAGAGGGACCGGATGCAGGGAAGAAATACAGTAGAGGAACTTCTCCACTTAAGTACAGAAAATGGGCTATACCGTTTTCTATAGAAATGGTGAGGACAGCAACGTACTCAGTGATATTGTCGTTGCACACCCGACATCGATTGCAATGCTTAGAACGTGGCCATATGTGCTGATAATGGATACGGCGTACAAAACGAACAAGTAAGTACTATAGTGGATTAATTGTACTATTAGCTATCTTTATTAATTTTATTGGCACGAACATTTAAAAAAAAATTTTTTTAGTAAATAGTTAATAATTTTTTTAAGTCCGTGAAAATGATTAGCCAATTCATAATAATTAAATTTATCGCTTCTTTTTTAAGGTACAACATGCCACTATTAGAATGTGTAGGAATGATTCCAACAGGCAAGAACTTCACAGTGGCAACAGCTTTTATGTGCAACGAACAGGCAACGACATACAGATGGGTTCTTCACCAAATCAAGGACTTATATTTTACATCTGCTATGTCGGATGGTCAGGGTTCGGCTATCAATGAAGGAGAGCCTGTAGTTGTTCTTACGGATAGGGAAAGTGGACTAATGCCAGTAATCGATGATGTGTTTAGCAATTCTTATCATATGTTATGTAGAAGATACATCGATCAGAATATGTTGGCAAAGTTGACTGAGATGGTGAAAGATGAAGAGGTGGCTCAACGGTTCGTGAATGGCTCTTGGAGGAAATTAATTAATGAACTTGATGAGGTGGAATTTCAAAGAAAGTTGGAAGTGTTAAAGACTAGGTGGCGAACCAGGCCCGACTTTCTACATTACCTGTTCAGCACATGGTTGAATCTATTTGCACATAAATTTTGCCGGATTTGGACCTCTCAAGTGATGTATTTCGGGGTGGAGACAACGAACCATGCTGAGAGTGAACATTCAGTATTGAATCTGTGGCTATCAACGTGTCACGTTGATTTGGACACCGTATTTTTGAATATCGACTCTCTCATCCAAGCTCAAGTCGCAGAATTAAATACTCTTTAGAAATTTCAAGACTTAAAGAGAAATATGGCGCCAAGAGTAATCCTATCCTAAAGAATTTATGTAATAAAATTAGACATTTGCGATTGAAGAAGTTAATGGATGAGTTAAAGAAGGCACGTCAATTGGTAGAAGAATCGAATAGTAATTGTCTGCATTACTTAAAGAAGTCGCACGGTCTACCTTGTGCATGTGGACTTATTAATCGGTGCCAACATTTATTGCCAATCCAAGAGGGAGAAGTTGTCATATTCTGGAAAAAACTAGAAATTGGTTCTAATATTCCTGAAGAACACCATAAAGATATAGGATTAGAAATGCGTGATCTCACTTCACTGTTACATGAAATTAGTACTGGGCCAATTTCTAATGTCCGGGAAGTGAGGCGACTCATCAAAGGTGTTATACATCTGGTGTTGCCTGATGATCCTTCTCAGCCGTTGTCAAACCCCCCAGAGACCACAGTCACGAAGGGACGACAAAAGACGAATTCCACCAAAAGGGATAAGTCTTACTGGGAATACGTCTCCATCGCCCATAGGAAGATAGGAAAGTCAAGAGGTTCAGGTTCTGGGTCTGGTAGCGGTTCAGGTTCTGGGTCTAATCCTAGCCCTCGTGGAAGGGGTAGGCCACCTCGTAGCGGGAGGAGTAGGGGCAGAGGACGTAGCAGTGGTAGATCGAGTTTATCAACCGTTGTAAGTCCCGATTCACCTCCAGTGCCATTCCCTTTCAAAAATGCATTTCCCGGGTTTACGTATCAATTTATACAAAATTGGAAGAATGTGGCCGGAGATGGTAACTGTGGTTTCAGGGTTGTATCAAATTCCTTGTTCGGAGACGAAAATCATTGGATTGAAATTCGAAGAAGAATGATATTTGATCTACGGTACCATATGAGGGTATATGAGCAATTGTTCGGGTCAGTTGAACGTGTGACAGAGTTGATAATGCAGACAAATTGGGAAGATGGTTCGACGCCACGAGACCATTGGATGAATACACCTGATCATCTTTATGTAATTGCTAACACATTCAACCTATGCGTTGTATTTCTTGCACGATCACAGTTAACCACTATCATCTTGTTTCTAATATGGACGGACATTCGGGAACGATATTCGTCGGACTCATAGCGGAATTGCAGCATTTCATACAGGTATTTATAATTCATAACTTTTTATTATTATTAATATTAATTGAATTATTGTTAGACCAATATTATATTAATTGTATTAATTCGCAAATTTTTTTTTCCAGTAACAGTTGATAGATGGATGCCCTTTGCCCCCCATTACATGTGCAATGGGAATATCATCGAGATATGCGCGTTAGTGGATGGGCGACCCCATGTCGCAATCGGATGGCAGATTGGGTTACGAAATATAATGAAATGTATTCGCCATAGAGACATTTTATGTAATAATGTTGCAACTTGTAATTTATAACGTAGTTTATTTTTTAAAAGTGTTAATAATATTTCGTAAGTTTCTCATTCAGAATTTTATTTATTTACCCATTCTCTGTATTAACTATATTAATCTGCAAATTAATTATTTTATGTATATGCAATAACAAACCAGTCCATACATGCATGAGGGAATAAATATAATGAATATAACAAAAGCTCAATAATACACAACCAACAGAAATAAAAAACAAATACACAATAAGTATCTGAATACATAAAGATCAACTAAAGAGCATTGTAATGAACATGTAGTAAATCTCGAACCCTATGGTGAAACTCTTCACTTGAAATATCTTGTCTGTGACACTCAAGTTCAATCATATCTAACAGTGCCTGTGGTGGCATGGCAGGAGCTACCGGGACATTATAGCCAATGGGAATATTTCCGGAATTCTGTATCCTCGGGTGCATGCGAGGGAGGTACCAGTCCAAATAATCACCTGTACATGAACTGGCTGGAATGGCCGGGACACTAGTCCATGTCTCTGTCAGTAAATGCGAAGGTGCCTCGAGCAAGAGTGCCTCCACGAAAGTGTTCCGCAAGACATACATCCTATTGTTAGGCGGTCGGCATGCCTCTCGGGACTG
The DNA here is from genome assembly GCA_028651295.1 of Catharanthus roseus. Classification (NCBI taxonomy): domain Eukaryota; kingdom Viridiplantae; phylum Streptophyta; class Magnoliopsida; order Gentianales; family Apocynaceae; genus Catharanthus; species Catharanthus roseus. Next base: position 25,625,640 of record JAPQWS010000153.1, on the reverse strand, counting down.
AATGGGATGGACGGGAATACACTGTCTAAACTCAAACTGCCTCAGAACCCAGTCGGGCATGTACGGCTCCATGCAGTCGAAATATGCAATGAAACCGTGCCATGTTGACACCCAGCACTCACGAACATCCTGAGTCCGATACGGCATCCACCGGACCTCATCAGCTGACATCAAATCCAGCCTCAGGCGAATATCCAGGAGTTTACGCTCACTCTTATAGCCGATCTGCGGAAACATCTGCATGTACGGCTTGCATCTTTCGGGAGATTGTCTAAACGGGAGAGCGAACATGGGAAAATATAAATATATCCACACCTAAAATATAAAACATAAATATAATAAGAATATAAAAAAATGAAATAAAAATGAAATATTAAATAAATAAACCCTAAACCCTAAACCGTTTAAATATAAATAATGACATGATTAACGTTAATTTTCAAACACATATCTCCAATAGTGACCAGCAACCTACAAGCTCTTTCGCATCAGCCCTGGGAGCCTGACCCAGATTCCGGTATAGAAATGCAAGATAGGCAGCACCCTATGAAACCTCCCAACACGACTCACATCCCGCAGAAGTGGCCACAATCTCGTGGGTACAATGTTGCCACTCTTGTCATTGAAGATTGAGCTACCCAAAATGTACTGTAGGTAATATGCAGTGTAACAGTCATCTCACCATAGGGCATGTGGAAGCTGTTCGTGTCCGACTCCACCTCTCAACAAATGTGACAACAACGCAGCATTGGCGTGCTGAAACATGCACGATCATAGATGCGTCAGACCGGACCCAGACACCAGAGGCCCAGCCTGCGAATCAGTAAGCTCCCAACCAGTGAGCGCCATATAACGAGATCGGCACTTCAATAAACCGCGATCCTGAAGATAAAACAGATAAATTTATACAATGATATAATAATATATTTATTCCACTATTATTTTTTCTATTTATCATAATGAATAATATTTGACATTATAAAGAATAATAACAATAATAACAACATGTCAATTTAACATAAAGATAAATACCTGTCACGCCATATCCGACCCGCCACATGTCCACCGTATGATGGGATGAGCTCCAAGTCAACAGGACCTCCCTCTGTTGCCTCTCTCTGCTCCCAATCGGAAGGCTTCACTTTCTTCCTCTTCTGCGTCGGTGCCGGAACATCACGAATCACGTCAGGTCTTTTGTTGTGAGACCTGTAAACTTACTCATCACTGACATAAGGCTACCGGTCAAACCCTTCATTTTCTCGTGACGAGGACGCCCATCCAATACAATTGTTCAATTTTCCGCAATTTTCTCCATCCCTCGGTGTAAATAACCCAATATCGGTTCACAGTCAATAACATCTTCACCATCTAGAGTAACGATGAGTCGAAGAACAGCATGCATCGATGGGTGGTGAGGACCCATATTGACTATCATGAGGTCTTTTCTTGTAGCTGGTACAGTCATAAGTTTTTTACCCATTCATTCTTCCATGAATTGCTGAAAGTGAAAAGAATATCCAAATTGAAAGGACTAAAAAAAATCAAATTAAGTATTTAAAATTATTCTTCCAATTAACGAGTTTTCGTCTCTCGAATATTCAAGTGACCAATTAATTCTTTATAATGTACTCTATTTTTTTTTTTTTTGCTAAATAAGCCAACAACCGTTGACGTTTTCCAAAAAACCTCTCTGAGATAAATAGTCTTTTTTGTGCACTTCCAAATGTGAAGTAAGTCTCCGTATCTTATTGGATCCACTAGCTGGTGCCATAGGTGCAATATATACAGGCTTCTCCTCATCATCACTATCATCGTGATCATCATCACCACCGTCACCATCACCATCACCACCCTCACCATCACCACCATCACCATCACCACCCTCACCATCACCACCATCACCACCCTCACCATCACCACCCTCACCATCACCACCATCATCATCACCTCTCTCATCAGCTTCTTCCTGAATATGTAGAGATCGGACTCTTTCTTGCTCCTTTCCAAAAACCCTATCACCCTCAGAAACCCTATCTGCAGGCCCAGGTACATAATGATCAGAAGATGAAACACCATACTCAACATGAGAATACCCGTGTGTGCTGCAAGAAGAATCCTGACGGGCGGCTCTAAGCATGTGATCAATAAACTCAACCCCTGTCTGCCTCGCTTGAGACCTATCAATATAGGCTCCTATAAAGCAGATAGATACGGTATGCGAGGTCGCACAATGGTAGGAGCCTGTAGGTATGGATCATATACTGTGTCTGTGTGGTGTGAAGGTGGATGTGCAGATCTATATGGCTCATAGGGTACAGGTGTGTGTGATAAATGGGGATGAAGGGGAGGTCGAGATCTAAAAGGTACAGTAGGTGGTTGGGTAGAAGACCCAGCTTCACCTGTACCATGATGGAAACCAGGTGCAAAAGGGGTAGGAGTAACAGGGATGTCAGAAATACTATGTCGCCCCCTCACACCTCTAGACAAAGCTGTCACAGGGTGCCCTTCAACTCAACATGTCCTATCCGTGACAGGACCAAGATTAGCATCTCCTCTACGGCCGCTAGGTCAAACCATCTGTTAGTCATTCAAGCTCGTTAATAATTGTTTATCATATATTTCATTATTTACTTTATCCATTATTTCATCCCAAGAATAACGTAACAATGATTTCAAATTAAAATACAAACAGTTAAGCAATTACGTTACACATTTTCTTATTAAACCCATAATCATAAAGCAAATAATCTTAAGCTAGTTATATTACTCTAAGTGGACAAAATTATATAACATTATCAGAGATATTTATTATTACTTTAGTATTGTTCACTTCTTCTCATTTTATTTTATCTTAAAAATTATCGGTATCTATTATTTCACGGGGCTACTATTTCTTTCGTTCAATTATTATTCATCACTAATATTCTTCTTTAGTAATAGTTATTAATTTGTAAACTATACAACCTTAGAATTATATTCTAAAACTAAGGTCAAGAATAACATAACAATGATTTCAAATTAAAATACAAACAGTTTATCAATTACATTACACATTTTCTTATTAAACCCATAATCATGAAGCAAACAATTTTAAGCTAGTTACATTACTCTAAGTGGACAAAATTATATAACATTATTAGAGATATTTATTATTACTTTAGTATTGTTCACTTTATCGATTATTATCTTATTTCATTTCCGTTATTTTTTTTCATTTCATAATGTTCACAAATCTATATTCACATTAACAATTAAAAATGGGTATCACATAAAATATGTTAAAAGCTAGTAACACAAATTCTACATATACAAACTAGTCACAAACAATTAAATTACATATATAAAATTAATTAAATAATCAAATATACTATGAACAAAAAATTAAAACATCTAAACCCTAAAAAAAGATGTTAAAAATTAAAAAAATTTAAAAAATTATAATAAATTAAAATAAATTAACAAAAAAATTTAAAAAATTAAAAAAAATTAAAAAAATTTTAAAAAAATAAAAAAATATCTGGCGGCACTTTCGGCTGTAGCCGGCGAAAGTGCCGGAGAACTTTCGGTCACCGGCACCGGAAGTTCTCCAGCATTTTCGCCGGTGACGGCCGAAAGTGCCGCCAGAATTTTTTTTTAAAAAAATTTTGATTTTTTCACAGCTATTTCAACGATCTAAAACGGTAACATTGTAAATAAAAGAGAATAGATTGAAAAACTAACTTTTTTTTTTCAATTTGGACGGTCGGATCTTCCTAGATCTGAGATTAAAAATAAAAAAAATTCGGCGGCACTTTCAGCCGTCGCCGGCGAAAGTGCCGGAGAACTTCTGGCGCCCAGCCAGAATTTTTTTAAAAAAAAAAATTTGATTTTTTCCTTTTTTAACAGATATTTCAACGATCTAAAATAGTAACATTGTAAATAAAAGAGAATAGATTGAAGAACTAACCTTTTTTTTCAATTTGGACGATCGGATCTTCCAAGATCTGAGATTGAAGTTTGTAATCTTAGAGAGATGTTAGAGAGAATGAGTGTAGTGAGAGAAAGTGAGTGGAGAGAAAATGAAAATTTTGAAATTTTTCGAGTTATCCTTATAGATTCCCGAGTTGCCTTTATCGGCCCCCTTTGCGATTTTCGATTCCGCCATCTTGATTGATACATGCCTGCCGAATCCTTTCTTTTTTCTTTTCTTTCTTTATTTTTTATTTTTTCTTTTGAGGATATATAAGAGAAATCTAAAGCCCTTGTGCCATTCCTGTCTTATTAGTTCCAAAGAAAGATTGTATATGGCCTATGTGTGTAGATTGTAGAGCCATTAATAATATAACTATCATGTATAGGCATCCTATTCATAGATTAGAGGATTTTCTTGATGAGTTGTGTGGTTCTCAAATATTTTCAAAGATTGATTTATAATCGGGTTAGAATCAAATTAGAATGAGGTAAGGGAATGAGTGGAAAAAGGCTTTCAAAACTAATTTTGGCCTTTATGAGTGGCTAGTCATGCCTTTTGGTTTAACTAATGCTCCTAGTACATTCATGAGACTTATGCATCATGTGTTGAGGAAATTTATTGGTAAGTTTGTTGTTTTCAGTTTTGATGATATCTTGATTTATAGCAAAACTTATGAATATTATTTGCATCATCTTAAACATGTTTTGTTAGTTTTAAGAAGTGAGAAGTTATATGCTAACCTTGGAAAATGTGAGTTCTGTTTAGAAAAAGTGACTTTCCTAGGTTATGTGGTAAGTTCTCAAGGCCTTCATATGGATCAAGAGAAGGTGAAAGCATTCCAAGAATGGCCTACCCTCAAGAATACATCCGAAGTGAGGAGCTTCCATGGATTAGCAATTTTCTATAGAAGATCCATTAAGGATTTTAGCACCATTGTTAGTCCTTTCACAGATGTTATAAAGAAGATGAATGGATTTAAATGGGAGGAGAGTCAAGAGAAGGCATTCGAGCTTCTAAAGGAGAGGTTGAGTAGTGCACATCTACTTGCACTAACTAACTTTGAAAAGATGTTTGAGATAGAATGTGATGCCTCAGGTGTTGGCACTGGTGTAGTATTGATGCAAGACAAAAGTCCCTTCACATACTTTAGTGAAAATTTTACCGGTACGGCGTTGAATTATGCAACATATAGTAGGAGCTCTATGCACTTGTGTAGATGTCGAAGCATTGGCAACGTTATTTGTGGCGAAAGGAGTTTGTGGTGCATACCGATCATGAGTCCTTGAAATTTCTCAAAGGACAAAAAATATTGAACAAGAGACATGCAAGATAGATGGAGTTCATTAAGACATTTCCATGCATCATTCGGTATAAGAAAGGTAAACAAAACATTGTAGCTAATGCATTGTCTAGAAGGTACACTCTTATCTCTATTTTGCAAAGCTCAAATTCTTGGTTTTGAGATGCTTAAAGAATTGTATGCTAGTGATCAAGATTTTAAGGATATATTTGAGAATTGCTTTCTTGTACGTAGTGATAAGTATCTTATTCATGATGGTTTTCTTTATTGTTAAGGAAAATTGTGCATTCCATCTTGTTCTACTAGATTGTTATTGGTTAAAGAGGCTCATTGTGGTAGCTTAATGGGACATTTTGGCATAACTAAAACTTATGATATCTTGTTGAGCATTTCTATGGGTCTCATATGAGAAAAGATGTCGAAAAGTTTTGTCGAAATTGTTTGGATTGTAAAAGGGCTAAATCTACTTCTTTGTCTCATGTCTTTATACTCCATTAAATGTGCCTAAAGTTCTTTGGGTTGATATTTCGATTGATTTTATTCTTGGTTTGCCTAAATCTCCTAAGGGAATGGGTTCTATCTTTGTTGTGGTAGATAGGTTTTCTGAGATGGTTCATTTTATACATCGCAAGAAAACCAATGATGCTAGCCATGTAGCAAACTTATTCTTTAATTGGGTAGTGCGGTTCCATGGAATTCCAAGAACCATTGTTTCACACCATGATACTAAATTTCTTAGTCATTTTTGGTGTGTTTTGTGGAGGAAACTTGGTACTAATTTCTTTTATTCTATAGCTTACCATCCATAAACTGATGGCCGAATAGAGGTGGTCAATAGGACCATTGGGCAACTTCTTAGGGCCATCCTTAAGAAGAATTTGCACCAATGGGAAGAAGGTATTCCTCATATTGAGTTTGCTTACAATAGGGCTAAACATTCTACTACTTCCTTCTCTCCTTTTGAGATTGTTTATGGTTTTAATCTATTGAAATTTTTCCTTCTCAACGCAAGGGCAAGCTTGATTCCTATGGCGATGGACCACTTCAAGTCCTTGAGCTTTTAATGATAATGCCTAGAGAATTGATCTTCTGGGTGACTATAATTTTAGTGCCACCTTTAATGTTTCTGATTTAACTCTTTTTGATGTAGGTGATGATTCGAGGATGAATCTTTTCATAGCCAAGGCAGATGATATGAACCGAACGAGTCAATCACCTTTGGATTTGAAGTTTTGTCCGATCACTAGAGCTCAAAGGAAGAAACTCAAGCTTCAAGAAGACAATGACATGATTGCTTACATAGAGGATGCTTTTAAGAGCAAGATTAAAGAGTTTGATGGTCAAGGAAAGCCTCCCAAGTTGTTCACAATGTGTTCAATTTTCAAGGAGCAATCAAGGAAAAAACATGGGGTGAAAATTGGCTAAGTATTTGAAAGAAGTCACCTTATCGCTAATGGTTTGGTTGTCCTTACCATTGCCGGTAGGATTCTGCGGGATTGCTCTTGGAAGTTGACAACCTACCGTGCACGTTAGGTCTTACCCTACTATCGCTGGTAGGTCTCGGGTTGGAACTTTCTTAACCTCCCTTTTGGGCGGGATTTCGTAATTCAAGTGATTTTTCCATCTTTTATTCAAGGGGTTTATGGGTAATTCAAATCATTAATCACTTGTTTAGCTAAGGTTAATGCTTAGTCTATAAATACCTCATTATACTTTCATTATAACTAATCTTGGATAAATTTTACTAGAATTGTTGAGAGAGAATTCTCTTGGTCTCTAGGGTTCTTCACCCTTGCTTAGTTAGCTTGCTAAGGGTTATGTCCTTAGTTGTGAGCAATTCAATACCTTAGGATGATGAATCTATGGAATTCAATTAATCATCTTAATTCCTTCTATGGATTGAGTATAGAGTTCTTATTCTTGATTCAATTGATTCTAGGTCTTCTAGATTGTGTAGTAGGAGTTTTGAGGTCTTAGTTCCCTCAAGGTTCTTCCTATCAATTTAGGAAACAGTTTTTCCTATCAACGTTGGGCTTATGAGGCATGATCCTCATAGGTTTCCAATTGGAGTGATGAAGCTACAAAATCCTCAATAGAGGTTCTTCAATCAAAGGAGGTGATCTTGGGAAGGATTTTGGTCCAATCCTACAATCAAAGGAGGATTCACATTATAAATAAACAATCAAGTGCTCCATCACATCAAAGAACCTGGGAGGAAAAATCCTTTCTAGCTTGCACATCAAAATTGGGATGCTCTATTTCAATTGATGTATGTGTCTCTCGCTTATCTTCGAGCCACATAACTTTTTGTAAAAAAGACTAAGTTTAGCCAAGACAGTACAAACTTTTTTCTGGTAGGATCTCTCTAAAGGCGATGTATATTAATCGTTCCATAAAAACGTGACAATCATGGCATTTCATCCCAAGCATCTTTATTTCTTCCAAATCCACACACCTAGAACCATACTCATCCGGTAATTTTAACTCCTTTACCTACTCAAGGACACGCTTTCGTTGCTCGTTTGTTAAAGTGTAATATTCCTTCAGTTTTGAACACTTACCCGGGGCTCCTCCACTGATTTTCAAATCTAATCGATTGTAGTATCGACCAACGTCTTCTCTATCCTTGAGATTATCCTTTGTCTTCCCTTTGATGTCAATTATAGTGTTAAACACATTATCAAAAACATTCTTCTCATTGTGCATTACGTCAATATTATGATGAACTAGAAGGGTACGCCAATATGTAAGATTCTAAAATATGCTTGATATGTGTAAAATCATAGCAATAAAAACGGGATTTGATCATAATTACTATAATGCAAGGAAAGTGGACCTCAATAAAGTAGAGATGAGTTTCAACTTGAGTATCGAATCTCTCAGGCAGCAGATGAAGATTCAAGTACTAATTGCGTTTCTAGGGTCTAGTCAAAAAAAGAAAGATGATGTCGCTAAGAAAAATAAAAACTTAAAAGAAAATAAAATAAAAATAAAAAGATTTTAAAAGATTAATAAAAACAAGAGTTTGGGTTAGTGAAATCTCCCTAATCCTTGTTACTAGCTCAATTTGAAAAGGCTTTAATGAAAACAATGTTTACATTAATTAAGTTGGGTCATCACTCAAAAATTGGGCAATCTCTATCTCTAGGATGAAAACCACCCTACTCACTAACCCTTAGAGGAAAATCTCTTTTCCCCCTAACAAATTATGAGTGCAATAAACTTAGGTGATTTAAAAGACCTAAAAATGCAAAATTATATCTCTAGTCAATTGCCCCAATTAACCCCCACTTGGTTGCCCTAGATTGTCTTTCCTTTTTAATTCCAAACAACCTTTCAAATAATTTAAGCTCGCGACAATTATCCAAGGGTTCTAATTTGATCATAATTCCAAGGTTAGTATATAATTTCTCACTTATCAAAACAAACAAAACTTGTTTAAGATGATGCAAATGATCTTCATATGTTTTGCTATAAATCAAGATGTCATCAAAATGAACAATAACTAATTTTCCGACAAAATCCCTCAAAACATGATGCATGAGTCATATGAATGTACTAGGTGCATTAGTTAAAACCAAAAGGCATGACCAGCTATTCATAAAGACCAAAATTAGTTTTGAAAGTTGTTTTCCGTTTATTTCCTTCGTTCATGCGAATTTGATGGTAACCCGATTTTGAATCTATCTTTGAAAAGAATTGAGAACCATGAAACTCATGAAGCAAATAATATAATATAGGAACGGAATGCTTATACTTGATGGCAATGTTATTAATGGCTCTACATTCTATGCACATATGCCATGTACCACTTTTCTTAGGAACTAACAAAACAGGAATGGCACAAGGTCCAAGCTTTCTCTTACATAGCCTTTGGAGAGCAATTCTTCCATTTGTCTTCTCATTTCCTTGGTCTCTTCGGGAGGGCTCCTATAAGCCAGCCTATTTGGCAACATCGTACCGGGCACCAAATCAATTTGGTCTACAATGCCTCTTAAAGGAGAGTCCACGAAGCATCTCATCGAGAAAGACATCTTGGAATTCTTCAATCACCTTCACAATAGCACTAGATAAAGAAGATAAATGATCATTAGTAGAAACAAATGCTTACTTGCAATATAAGAGTGACACAAACTCTTTTTTTTTCAATAGCTTCTATAATCTCACTCTCTTTTGCATAGAAATATCTCTTTTCTTTTGTAACACTCTCTTTCTTTTGATCACTTATTTTCTTATCATTCTCAACTTTTACCTCTTTTGCTTTTCAATACTCATTTCTTTTCTTCAACCCTTTTTCCTTCCTTCATGATTTTTCTCTCATTTTTCTTCTGTTCTCCTCTAACTTGAGAAAGTGTAAGAGGATTCATGGTATAGGATTTGCCATCCTTTATAAAAGTGTAAGTATTTTTCTCCTCATGATGAATGGCTTTCCTATCAGACTGCCAAGGCCCAAGAATAAGTGGCAAGCTTGCATAGGCACTATATCACATACCACTTCATCATTGTATGTTCCCAAAGTAATAGCTTTCAGTGGCCTCCACACTCTAACTTCCCCACTATCACTCAACTAATGCAACTTATAAGGATTAAGATGTTTAACGATAGTCAAATTCAATTTCTCATTAGTGCAACTACCACTATCTATGATGAGGTTAGCAAGTCTATGTTCTACCTTGCATTTAGTATGAAAGAGATTCTCCCTTTGAATTCTTGAGTCATCTTCAACCATTTGAGTAGTCAAAGACCTTATAGTCACCAAACTGAAAGCATCTTTCTCGCTATTTAGAGAAGTATCTGTAATGGTTCTATCTTCATGACTATTCCCATCATCAACAATGTTCTCAAGACTTTCTTCATCATATTTCTCCATCCAACTATTCAAGTCTTTACGAAAGATAAAAGTCCTCTCGGTAGGACAATTGATAGATATATGTCCCAAACAATTGCATTTAAAGCTCCTAGTTGGGTTAGTGATGAATCTACCTCTCCACCTTAGGCTTAGAATTATCTTTGAAAGCCATCTCAGGTGTTTCATCCTTCTTTGGCCAATCTTTGAAAGTAGAGTCTTGAGACTTAGACTCCACATTTCTTGAAGAAGGAAGAGTAGTTTTAGAGAAACCACTTTTTTTTCCTTTGAGTTTCAATCTTGGTTGCTAAATGGCGCATATCTTTATAAATGGTGTAAGGGCACATATCTAATTGATTAGCAATGTCCCTATTGAGACCACTTAGAAATCTAGCAATAGAAGCATCCTTGTCCTCCTCCAAGGGCGATGAAACTTCTCTAATGTTGTCCCCAACTCTTTGTTCTATTATGGCACTTCTCTCGCCCTTCTTTAACTCTAACCACACCTTGGAATTGTCTTGCTAAACCCTCAATAGGTTGCTGCAAATTGCAAGGTTTCATTCAAGTTCATCCTTGTAGGATCACTAGTGCCTTCTTGATGAGACGGGGTAGGTAAATGACCATCCATTGATGTTGTAATCTGCAAATTAGACAACAAAAATAAGAAATAGGACCTCACAAATACTCCCTAAATGTATGCTCTCTTGTAATGATCACTCGATTTCCTAGTGTTTGGCTCTCGGTTTTTATAATAATAGGCCCACCCTCTTGCCTTTTTCCCAAACTCTTACCTCACAAGAGTTCTTTGAGTCTTCAAACTTTCTCCCCAAAAACCACCAAAGGCAATCAATCAAAGATACGCTTCACTTAAAACTTAGTTGAGGTAGTAAGAGAAGTTCAAAGAATAATTTCAACAAACGCTTAACGTGCAAGAGTTTCAAAGATTATCTAAGAGCAACAAGAGCCAACAATATCAATTTATCTCCAAACAGAAGTATAAACACAGAAAGGAAGCAATTAGAGTCCAAAAAAACTAAGCAAAACAAAACTATGCTAATCAAAGAAGTAAGAGTACTAAACAAAATTTTCACAAGAAAAAGGGGTTAGTTACACACTGTTATTAAAATGACGATAACTCACAAAATGCAACTCCAAATCGAGTAAGACTAGTATAGAAAGAAGCAAAACTCCAAGAGGATGAACTTAATAACAAATTGCGATTGAATTGGTTACGTATAACATAAGATATGATCATATTAATTCGCACTTTCAAAAAAGATCTGATTTCTTGATACTTTCTAACTTTTGATCGAATTGATCTGTCAAATCAAGTCCAAATTAAGTGAAACCAATTTCAACTTAACAGTAACTCATAGAGATTGAGATCTAAATCAAATTTTAGCACAAACAACATATTTCCACTTTGAATCAAGCCAAAGTTATGGAATCAAATTTTTTGTCCGAGAATTGCATGTACTTCATTATTTTGTGTTGATCATCACATATCACATGCATTGTTTTAACAAATTTTCTCATCAAATAACACATAAAATGAGCTCATATTAAGGTTCTCTAACACCAAATGATATGAAGTTGTTGTGTAAGGATCAAAATATTCAATTAAGGCTCCGAACAATCTTTGCCTTCGATAGGACTTGATCTTCTTTAACAACATCCACCCATAATTCAACCCAAACTATAAAGAAATGAATATGAAGAGGATCTTTTCCTCAATCGCTAAAAGAACAATGGAGCTGGTTACCCACTACCCAATTAAATCAATTGAAGAAGACCTAAGCTCTAGAACAAATCACAAGGACGTGATTATCATAGAATTAGGAATTATGATCAAATTAGAACCCTTGGATAAATCCAATGCAAGTATTCAATAAAATCAATCTAAGGAATAATCAAACCGTAGATGAAGCTCATAGAGAAAGCCTCAAAACTTAAGAACGCTAAGAGAATACTCTCAAATTTCATATATCACTAAAGTTGATTAGAATGTACGCTATAAATGCATGTTTATAGTGTTAGGGCTAAAACAAACATTGACTATTGACTAAAGACTCTAAAAGTCCAATTAGACCCTTAACTAAACGGAAGAGTTTAAAAATTAAAAACTTTCCAAAACAATGCATTGTTCAAAACCAAGACCCTACTGTTGATAGTAGGATATATCCTACTGCAAGCGTTAGGTGTTCAATAACAAGCCCAATTTTTGACAGAAGCCTACATAAGGACGGTAGGTACAGGGCCTACCGTCGATGGAAGCTCTGTTTTTGCCTCTTCTTGATATTCCTCTTCAAAATTGCTCCATTGATTGTGTTGAGTTTAGGTATTGAACCATGAGCAACTCAGGAAGATTCCATCATCTTCCAAGCCTCCATTCTTGATTTTTAGGCCTTCTTTCATAGTTTCTTCAATGGCTATCATAAATCCATGAGCAATTTGATCATCATTCTCTTTAATTCTCTTTGCTCTTGCTCTTGTGATAGGTCCTTGAAGCTTTTCATCTCCTTGACCATCTTGGTTCATATAAATTAAGATTAAAAAAACAAAACAAAATCTTCCTATCTTGAAGGAGAATTAACAAGAACTATTGGGAGCCTCACCTATTCTCTATTCACAAGGAAGGACCTAATTCCAAGAAACACTAGCTAGAAAGCTAGTACCTCAAGGAAATATTTGAATTTGAGGAAGAACAAGAGCTCTTGAATAGAAATGCAAGAATACCTTGCCTTCATTCTACAAGAAGAATCCACTAGTTTATAAGGAATAACAAGGAACCATGGAATAACAAGAAACCATAGAACCCTAGGTTTTCTGTCAAACCTTCATATCTCTTAATTCATTGTTGAGAAAAGCTAGAAAAAATATATCTCTTAATTCTCTTAATCCAAATGATTAACACCAAACCCTGGAAAAAATGTAATTTACAAGAGGTCGACAGGCACTTAGGCCACTTAATTACAAGTCTAAGGACTTAAGAAATCGAAATGAGGGATAAAAAAAGAGATTAAAAGCCTTCAATTCTCTACCCAGCAAGCGGTAGGTCCCAACAAGCGGTAGGTCTCGCTTCGATTTCTACTCTGTGTCCATAACCTTATTGCAAATGGTAGGGGTACCTACCATTGACGATAGGTCTCACTTCAATTTCTCCTCTGTGTCTAGAAACTTATTGCAGGCGGTAGGGATAGCCCTACCTCCGATGGTAGGTCCAAGAATTTCCCCCTTACTCACGAAACTAACTATGTTTTTGTTGATGATTCTTTATGTATGTACGACTCGTGCAATTGACTCGAGGAGAACAATGAGGAGATGGTAAGACCCTTCCAAGCTTCGCTTGTAGATCATTTACTCCCAAGATGGACTCCCTTCCAGAGACTCCTTTTTTATGGATGTTTTTAGAGGAACTGAAGAACACAAACATATAATTGCAGGAATAAAAAAAAGGAGAAAATAAATAAACCTTCTTATATGGAGGGGACAATCAACAAGGCTTGAATAAAGCTCACCTATCCTCCAGACTCTAAGAAGCTCCCAAGACCCAAGCAACACCAACTAGAAAGTTGGCACCTCAAGGGATTAATGGGATTTGAAATTAGACGTGAACTCTTGAATTTGAAGATTCATGAAGTTTCTTCTCAAAAAATTATACAATAAAAATGCTTAATATATATGGAAGAAGAAGAAATCTCAATGACCCTAGTTTTCTCTCTTAGAAAATTTCATTGTATCAAGCTTGGCAAAAATAGCTGCCCAATGACAGTATTTATAGTGTATCTCACAATTAATTTCCAGACCTAGATATTAGACTAGCTTAAGAGAGTTTAAAGGGTACTTGGACTACTTAAATACAAGTCAAAACAAGTTTGCAAACAAAATGAATAGTTAAGAAAGTTAAAAACTTCCCAATTCCTCCTCAAGCCGAGACCTACCGCGACCTACCGTTGGCGGTAGGTCAATTTTCTTCCGTCCCTTCTTGGCTAGAACCTTACTGTCAATGGTAGGATCCAAATAATTCTCCTCTTTTCATTTTAAGCCTCCAAACTTACCAAGCTTGCTTCCTTGGATTCTTCCACTTGCACACTTGACAATAGGAAGGTTTTTGATCTTCTAAAGTCCTGTTCTTGAGCTCCTATCACTTGCCAAGCCAAGTCTTTGATCATCCTTTTAAATATGGCTATCATTCCTTGGCGCTCCTCCTCCATTCTTCTAGCAATGGCTCTTGTGACCAGACCTTGCAATAGCTCTATGATTCCTTGTGCATCCCGGGTCATACCATCTATCCCTCTTTTGAAAGGATTCGTCCTCGAATCCGTACCTTCAAATAATCATAAGAGATGGGCAACATTAGAAATGATATTAACCAAAAAAGGAATACTATGATCAATTTCAAGGAGAAATTGGCAAGTAAAATCAAATGATCATCTAGAACACAAGGACAATAAGCTTTGGAACCCTTCCTTAAAAGGTTTATAAAATGTAAAAGTGGCATAGACAAAGAAGTTCAAGGACGAATTGTCCATGAAATAAACACACAAGTGCCATCGAAGCATAACAAGACTTCTTTCAATAGGGAGACAATTAAAATCAAAGGAATCTTGTAGTTTGGGCCACAATAGTTTTACATGATTTCTTTCAAGATAGGCACAAAGATGAATAGGGAAATCGTGTAGATGCATCCATGCAAAAACATCAATTCTCAAAACTTCTTTAAATGGAATATGACAGTAGAAACTTAGATCTTGGAAGGATTTAAGAGTTAAGAACAAGAAGTTAGAGAAAGTTTCAAAATTCCGAACAATGAAAGTTTCATCAAGAATTTGAGGAAAGAGGTTTAAGAAACAACTTCTAAAGAACACACTTGTTAAGAATGTTTCGAAGCAAGTTTAAAACCACAATCCTTAAATGGAATACGGAATTGAAAACTTCATCCTTTTCAAATCCTAAAACACATCCATTAATTCCCATGATATAACTCTTCATCTCTCTAAAAGGAACATGGTTCAAACTTTCATTTTCCACGTCTCTTAAGAGAAATTCATGGATATCAACATAATGAAACCTCATCCAATCGAAATTCCCCTTAAAAACTCCATGAACTTTTCAATTCACAAGGACTCATAACAACAAAGAAAGTTCAAGAATGCTAACCCCCATAAAGGCCAAGAATCGAATTGAAAGTAAATAAGTTATCCAAGACCAAATTCGCAAGAACTTTCTCCCATGAGAACTTTGACATGAAATCCAAGAATGCATCAAAGAAAGTATAAGATTGTTTATTTTTAGAATACCAAGACTTTCCAAATTCCTATTCACATACAAATTTCTTCAAAAACTCTTTGAAAGGTAAGTGGTACAACAAAGTACCACTAAATTCATGTTTCATAGAAATAAACAATGAGTTCTTGTTTGGAACTAACATTCCATCTAGAAAAACATCTTTCCACCGAATTTCAATGAAAGTTTTAAAACAACAATGATGTTTCTCAACAAAATTCTTCAAAAGTAGTTCCAAAAAGTCTTTTCTCAAGATTGTTTCCACAAAAGTTCTAAGACAAACTTTAAGTACTCCAAAACCATCTTTCTTCTTGTTTTCAAAAATTAACAAAAACATAGACTCCTTGAAATGCAAATGGTAGGATTGAAAACTAAGAATATTTTCAATCAAGAAAGCTTTTAAAACTTCCAATCCATTTAGGAACTTTTGGTTGTCACAAGGATCTTCAAGTTGAACCTTCACGTTCAAGAAATGGTTTTCGAAAAAACCAATTCCTTTAAGGGCAATCACAAAAGTTTCAAGGGAGGATATCATATAAGAATAAGTTTTAACAATTCTCCTTATAGACTTATCAAGAAGATCTTCAATCAAAGAACAAATACCGTTCAACTTTCTTAACAAGAAATTTCCCATCAAACGGATCAAGAAAGTTAGGAATCATGCCCCCCACATAGGTGTCCAAGAAGGAAATGAATCGACAACAAACAAAATAATATCAAGAATATCATGTCAACACTTAAGATCAAAACAAGATTGTTCAAGTTTATTATCTCTAGTCAACAATTGATTCCGTAAAGAGTCATGAAAAGATAAACAAATGGACAAGTGAACATTAATATGGCATAGATCACAAGTTCGAAAGATAGCACATAAAGTTCCCACTATGATCTCATGGAAAGCATAAGCATTTAAGAATAACTTCAACTCCTTAAAATAAAATTCAAGGTAAGAAGGAGATGAGTTTATAAAAAAGCTTATTGAAGAGTTCGCTTGGCTTAGAAGTACTCATTTTCCAGCTCTCTTTCTTTGGTCTTCCATTCCTAGCACAAAAGAAACTTCATTAGATTCCGAAAACTCACAAATATTAGTGTCACTAATTCTAAAACAAGATCTAATTCGGTCTTCAAACTTCTTCCACACCAAGAACTCCTTATAATGCAAATGAAAGAATTTGAAAGCAAAAGCCCTTTCAAACAAAGTTTTAAAAGTTATCTCCACAGGGAGAAAATTAAGCCCATGCGACAAATTCTCAAGTAATCCCTTTTCAACCAATAAAAGGTTGTTCACAAGAATTTGCCAACAAGATTATTCACATAAGTATAAGAGAAGTCAACACATATTGAGAATGTTCAACTACTTCCTCTTGAAACTTAACAAAATGATCACCAAGTAAAGAAAATAAGGAACCATCAAATCTATAAGATTTGTTTTCAAGAAAACCGAAGTTTTGATGGTTAGCAACCCCTAAAGAATCACAATTATTCCATAAATCAGCATCATGTGAAATAAAAACAAGAATAGCATGAAACAAGTCTTGAACCACTAAGAAATGATTTCTATCAAGATTAATAGCTTGATGTAGCAC
This sequence comes from Catharanthus roseus, assembly GCA_028651295.1. Lineage (NCBI taxonomy): Eukaryota > Viridiplantae > Streptophyta > Magnoliopsida > Gentianales > Apocynaceae > Catharanthus > Catharanthus roseus. The sequence continues at coordinate 25,608,670 of JAPQWS010000153.1, read as the reverse complement.
ATTAACAAATAAAGCATGATCCCTTTGTCCCATGACACCATAAAAGAGAAGCTTATCTACCGCATAGCAAGATAAGAAATATAACAAGAATAGGAGGTAGAATGCCAAAGATTAAACTAAGAAAAAGATACCCATCTAAGAAAAATTTCAACTCTTTAAAGGAAAACACACGGTAAAAGAGAAATAGATTTGAAGAAAAACTCATTGACGAATCTTCATAGCATAAGAATAGTTTTCCTCCAACACTTTCGCCTTGGCCTTCGAACTCCATGGTATGTCTCTTTCTTCTCATTAATGTTATGATGCAATCATGTCGGAGAGAATTCCTTTCATTTTCCATATTTTGCCTCCAAAATTTCTGCACACATAAAGAATATTTTTAACAAGAAAAGAGTTAATTTCGTTAGTAAGAAAATGTACTTCCTCACTCTTTTCAATGGCAACTATCTCTTTTTCTTGTCGCTCTTGTTATATCTCTCTTGATTTTCCATAAAACTCTCATTTTTCCTTTCTTGCTCACTTTTCTCAATCTTACTCTCTTTTTCTTTTGGAGCGCTCATCTCTCTCACTTTCTCTTGAAAGATTAGAATTAGAATCAAGAATACTTAATCTCTCAACTATTCTCTCTTCTTTTTCCACTCTTTCTTCTTCTTTAATCTCCATGCCCTCCATTCATTCAATGTTCTTCTCATTCTCAAATATCCTTAACCTCTCCTTCAACTTCTTTTGTTCTTCATATACTTGGTGAGGTGCCAAGGACTTAATGGTGATTCTCTTGCCATTCTTAGTGATGTTGATAGTATTCTTGCCTCCATCATGTTTAGTTCTTCTATCAGACATCCAAGGTTGTCCCAATAATAAGTGTCGCTTGCATGGGTGTTACATCGCATAAAACTTCATCTTTAAGCAGCCCCAGGAGATAGGCACCCATACTTGCTTGTTAACTTTAACTTCTACTCTACCATCTAACCATTTATATTCATAAAGTCTAGGATGATCAAGAAGGGGCAAACTTAGCTTCTCTACTAGATAAGTACTAGCCACATTTACTTGACTACCACTATCTATAGCAAGAATTACCATCTTCTCTAGTACCTTGCAATTGGTATGGAATAATTGCCTTTTTTGGCACCTACTCACATAGTCATTTTCATCATAGCCTTCATCCTTGTAACACTTAGACCTTGCTCTTGCAAGCTTGGAATAAGCTATCTATTGTCTTCCTATTGATTCAATCCCTTGCCATGAAGAGTTAATCCAAGTATACCCATTTAATGGCTTATTAAACCTGCACAAAACATTAGAAAAGAAGGAGGAAGGACCTTGCCATTCCTTTAGTGTTTCACTCAAGAAGAATGCACTCAACTCTCGTGTTTACTCTCACTCTCTATGGCTTTTATATCAATATGCTCATGCTCTTACCTTTTACTTTTTCCTCACCACTAGAGCTACTTGGTGATTTCTAAAGATTCCAAGTTATAAGAAATCTCCAAAGCAAAATTCAAGCAAGAAATTCTTGATAGATAAGAACAAAGAATTCAAAGAGAAATTTCATAGAGCATGTGGAAGGCATAGAATGTCAAAGGAAAATTCAAGAGTATGAGTCGAAGAATGAGTCTAATTTCCATAACACACTTATAATTATATCCCAAAGAAGTTGCAAATTCAAAACAAAGACAATTGAAAGCTTAATTCAAAGCTTTCATGAGTACTAGGAAAAACTTCTAGAAAACAGGGCAGCAAGACAATTCATCACAAAAATCGCAATAACTCAGTGATGCTAACTCCCACTCAAGTCGAATCAATTTATAAAGATGCAAAACTCAAAGATGATAAATTTAGGCACAAATTTCGTTCAATATGAAGGAGTATAACACAAGATATAGACAGTTTAATCCATATGTTCTTAGCAGTCGCGGTTTCTGCACAGTTTGTAAGTTTTCATTCAATTGACCAAACAAATCAAATCGAAATCAGGTCAAATTTGTTTCTAAAGAACCATAACTCAACAAGGATTCATACTGGAAAATTTCACGCAATTATAACCTCATTTGGTATGCTTTCCATCACATTCTTTGCACATGTAATTTTCTGTCCGAAAATTTTCCAGATTGCTTGCCTTTTCTCAAATACTTTCAATGGCTTTTTCTTAAACTGAAAATAAAAAAATAAACACATAAAACCTCACCCCTTTGCTCTGATACCACATGGTACGATCCTTCCAAGCTTTCCTTGAAGATCATTTACTCCCAAGATGGACTCCCTTCTATCGACTCCTTTTTTATGGACGTTTTTAGAGGAACTGAGGAACACAAACACACAATTGCAGGAATCAACAAAGAAGAAAATAAATAAACCTTCTTATATGAAGGGGAGGATCAACAAGGCTAGAATAAACCTCAACTATCCTCCACACTCTAAGAAGCACCTAAGACCCAAGCAACACCAACTAGAAAGTTGGCACCTCAAGGGGTTAATGGGATTTGAAATTAGACTTGAACTCTTGAGTTTGAAGATCCAAGAAGTTTCTTGTCAAGAAATTATACAATAGAAATGCTTAATATACATGGAAGAACAAGAAATCTCAATAACCCTAGTTTTCTCTCTTAGAATTTTTCATCGTATCAAGCATGGCAAAAATGGCTGCAAAATGAGAGTATTTATAGAGTGTCACACAATTAGTTTCCAACCCTAGACACTAGACTACCTTAGGAGAGTTTAAAGGGTACTTGGACCACTTAAATACAAGTCAAAACAAGTTTACAAACAAAATGAATAGTTAAGGAAGTTATAAACTTCCCAATTCCTCCTCCAGCCGAGACCTACCGTCGATGGTAGGTCTCAACCTACCGTACATGGTAAGTCAATTATCTTCCTTCCCTTCTTTGTCGGAACCCTACTATCAATGGTAGGGTGGACCTACCATCGACGGTAGGGTCTAGAAAATTCTTCCTCTTTTGATTTTAAGCCTCCAAACTTCCTAAGCTTACTTCCTTGGATTCCTCTACTTGCACATTTGACAGTAGAAAGGTTTTTGGATCTTCTAAAGTCCTCTTCTTGAGCTCCTATCACTTGCCAAGTCAAGTCTTTGATCATCCTTTTAAATATGGCTATCTTTCGTAGGTGCTTCTCCTCCATTCTTCTAACAATGGCTCTTGTGACCAGACCTTGCAATAGCTCTACGATTCCTTGTGCATCCCAAGTCATACCAGGAGAAGAAACCTCTTATTGAGTTCAAACGAAATCTCGAGAACGCTGAAAGAGAATAATCCTTATGTTATGAAAAAGCGCAAATAAGTTTTTATTCGACCATAACTCTCATTCATCTTCTATTTTCCTTTAAAGAGTTGAAATTGTCTGAATTTTATAACATCTTTCTCAAACTCGATTTCAAAATTCTGATTTACCGTCTTACATGGGGTTTCAAATTCTTTCACTTCAATTGCAAGGAGTTTCTTTTTCTTTTCCTTCTTTTATGCTCTGTCTTCTTATTTTCTTTCTTTTCTATTTATGCTTTCTTGTTTTATTTCATGTTATATTTCTACCCTGTATTTGTTTTTTTATTTTTCTTTTATTTGTTTTATTTTATGTGGGAATGGCTTCCCGATATACTTTATCGCTTACATCTGCGCGATTGCTTCCCATGTAGGTGTTTGTTTTCGTTTTTCCTTTAGTCTAAGCCCCACATTGAGGACAATGTGATTATAAATAGGGGGGAGGGGGGGAGGGGGGAAGGGTATTTTCTTTCTTTTAAGTTTTGTTTATGCTAGTCTCTTTTATTCCTTTTCTTTATTTAATTTTTTTCTGTTAGTCTCTTTTTCTTTTTCGTTCTTTTAAAGTTTTTCTGTTAGTCTCTTATTCGAAAAATTCCAACAAAAATCAAAAAATTTAAAATTTTCAAAAGCATTGTTTTCCTTTTCTTTTTGCTTTGCTTATAAAAATCAAAAAATATTTTATTTTCATAACTTTTGGTAGAGTTTAAAACTGAAAAATTCCTTACGTCTTTCAAAAAAGGCAAATTACTTAATTATTTTGAAAACCATACTTGCTAAGTTTCTTACATGATCAATGGCTTTTGTGCACTTGTGAATGTTCTTTAAGTAATAGAACTTTAGAAATCTTAAGTTATTAGCATAATGATAATAATTTTTTAACATTGCCTACAATTTCATAATTTTTTTATCTTTAAAAACAAAGAAGTCTAGTCTAGGATGGTCTCGGAAATGATGGTCTTAGGTCTTCTTTGAACCGATTGTGCCGTCCTCATCATATATCCTTTATGAAATTAATCCCTAGTTCCCTATTTGTGCCTTCATGCCAAGGGTTATACTTGTTAGTATATGCCCTAAGACCAATTGACTCACATTTATGATTTATGAAGCATGTATTTTTTAATTGTATTTTATGCTCTTGGTCATCAAGTATGTGACTTGATAGTAAAACCCTTATAGCTAATAAAATACTATTCTTATTTGTCCCTAGTTTATTACATCTTGTAAACTAGTGTGAAGTTGATTGATGGTCAAGTTTTACTGATCATGAATATGAGATATAAAATCAATTCATAAATACATATTGAGAATATTGTATTGGACATGACCCAAAGTGAAGAAGAAATATTGCATGGGTTTAAGTTATAAGTATTTCTTCTCAGTTTTATATTTGGTGTCCTTCGACCTAATGTTTCTAATGTTTCTTGCATGGGGAGAAAAATATGTTTTGACATAGTCAAACATCACTTTTAATTAGGTGATCATTATGATTATTGGTTGGCTTATTTTCTCGTCATGGCTTGAATATTGGAGATAGTGAAAGGGATTTGTCCCTCTCCCTTTTAGAGAGAGATATCCATGGGCCCCTTGATAAGGAAGACTGGAAAATATGCATGGCCATGCTCAAATAAGTATTAATAAGGTGTTATTAATATTATTTGTTGGAACAGATCTGCTCGGTGATCAAGTAAATGGTTAATTAAGTTTTATAAGGATGACTTGATCCATGCCTTATACTTAATTAGGATATCGTGTGACAAAGGACTAAATATTAAATCCGATGCTAGGTTATTATTACATTTACTTAACTTGGGTAAGCATAATGTCTTGCTAGAGGCCGCTTATGTTTTGTGAATAAATGTCTAGGACATTTTTTTTTATTCATCGCCAACGTTAAGTGAACCCTACAGTGGTCACACGCATAGACGATCTTGTGAGCATAATGTCCACGTTCAATGAATCTAGATTGTGTCAGATTCGTTGAACGTATACAAAAGGGGAATCGGATTCCATATTGTATTTTTACGGTAGGTTAATAAGTAATTAATTTTATTTAATCGAATAAATGAAATTAATTACTTAATATTACTCATCTAACCGTTGGATGATTATAGGAATAGACGGACGAGATTGAGCTGTCATTAGATGACGAGTTAGGGTTTTGATATTGATGACTATAAAGGTTATGTTAACCTTTTCTTGTTGGCCAGTCCTTTATCTCATTAAAGAAAAACAAAACCCTAAACCCTAGAACGGCGATATAGTATCTAGCCTCCTCTCTCCGAAAAACGACCGATTACCGGATAGTCGGGGATCGGTTACGAGCGGTTTTGAACACGAAGGGGGCTAGCATCCCGATCGCTTGCAGAGGAGTTCGTCGCGTGGATACCAGTAGAGGGCGAAGCATACAAAGCAGCGCCTCCACAACGAACAATAAAAAACATTGAGGTAATTTCTATCCAATCGGTTTTTCTAGTATGTGCAGATCCTGTTGGTGGATTTCCGTAGTTTTATTTTACTTTGTTTTTGCCTACGGATTCCAACAATACTCCCTTCTTTTCTTTGTTCTTTTAACCTCACTAAATAGAACCGGAATTCATGGAGCTAATATTAGTGTAGACTTTCGGCCGTTTTCAGTGAACCTCGATTCGTGAGCTATTGGTTAGTATAGACTTTTGACCATTTTAAGCGAAAAAAACAAATAAGTGTGGGGGAAAAAGGGATGAAGAAAGAAAGAAAAAAGCCCTATTTTATAGAGAAAAAGGGTATTTTTGGATATTTTCATGTATTCGGTGTTTTGGCTATTAAAAGAGAGAAAGAAAGAAAAATATTGATGCTTGAAAAGAAAAAAAATGAAAAAAAGAGAAAAAGCCAAAAAATTGAGAAAACATGGCCAAAAAAAAGGAGAAGGAGAAAAAAAATATACCTTTATTTTTAATAAAAAAAATCTTGAAAGAAAATATTCAAGCATCATCTCTCTCTTAATTTGGTTTTATTGAAAAATCTTGAGAAAAATATGTTGTTAGATGGGGTTGTTATCAAAGAAGAACGAAGTAACTTGTACAAGGGTGAATGAAAGAGTGAAAACGGCGGCTAGAAAGTGTGCTTTTTAAAGTTGTTATCTTTCCTCTTTCGGTTGTGTTAGCTCTATTTCGTTTGTTTTTATCTCCTTTTACCTTCGTTTGTAACCTACTTATGTCCCAAGCCTAACATTACAAGCCAAAAAGCCCTACCTAATTCGAGAACGACCTAAAATAGACTTTAATGTGGCTAACTGATAGAAAAAGTATGAATTGTGTGCATTGTCTTTGAAAATATTTCTTATTTCTAATCACTTAACATTCCTCTTTTTCTGTAAGAAATGGCATGAGCAAAATCACCACACACCCTTTGATCGTTATCGATTTTTAGTAACTTATGGTGGTCTTAGTGATTTTGTAGTTGTCTATTTTTTAGTTATCTTTGAAGTTGGTCGGTGAATCACTCTATTGAAGTGATTTTGTCTTTTATTATTTTCCTAAATTTTGTTTCTATTAAGTTTTACTTTTTTATTTTTGTTTTAATGAGTTTCTTTTGGTTATTTTGAGCTACCTATGCCTATAATCGTTTTAAGGTTTTAACTGTTTATAATCAAGCTTCTTTCATTTTTCATGTTTTATCTTTGTTTTATTAAAGTTTTATCCTTCGTTTATCTGTTTACTTTGTGTTTCTTGAGGGCAAGCAAAAGATAAGTGTGGGGGTATTTGATGAATGCATAGTTGTCTATATTTTCTATACGTTAATTTCATCGTGTTCGGTGTTTTTAATATATATATATAAGTATATATTTTAGCTAAATATCTCTTATTCTTGTATAAGGTACCCTTTGAAAGTAGAAACAACGGAAAGGAAATGAAATGGACGAAAATGGAGCGGAAACGACAAAAATAGTTGTCGATAAAAATACAACAAGTACTGAGCGAGGTAGGTTGACCTACCGTTGCCAGTAGGTGCTAAGGATGGCAGGCATTGACAAGACAGAGACCTACCGCAGACGGTAGGCCTCGCGCTACCATCACCGGTAGGTAGTGCTTGCAAGGGCGGTTCAAGTCCGATTCAAACTCGATTTTCTTGTTTTCTACTTCAATTTTGATTTGGTTTTCTTGTATTTTTCACCTTTATATAAGGGGGTTTATTTGCAGCTATTGTAACAAGCTTAGAATAGATTAGTTTAGCTTTAGATTAGGAGTAGATTAATTAGGTTAGATTAGTTAAACATTCTTTAAAATTTCAATTTTTATATTCTCTTTAGTTATAGAATTTCAAGATTTGTGCAAGATTTATTTTATTGAATTCAAGAATTGAAGACTTTAATTAAAGATTTCGATCTTCGACTTGGTGACTAGAGAGACGATCTTAGAAGACGTTCGAGATTTAATTGCGGCTTCAAAACTTAATCATAAGCTTCCTTTTACTTTCTTATTATTGAATTCTTATATTATTTTCAGTTTTATTATTTTTAGTTTTCACAAGAAAGGACCTAATTCTAAGCAACACTAGCTAGAAAGCTAGCACCTCAAGGAAATATTTGAATCTAGGGAAGAACAAGATCTCTTGAATGGAAATTCAAGAATACCTTGCCTTCATTCTACAAGAAGAATTCACTAGTTCATAAGGAATAACAAGAAACCATAGAACCCTAGGTTTTTCTCAACTCTTCATATATTTTCATTCGTTGTTGAGAAAAGCTGGAAAAAAGTATATATAGGTCTCCAAATGATTAACACCAAACCCTAGCTATTAATTTAAAGAGATCGATAGGCATTTAGACACTTAATTACAAGTCTAAGGAGTTAAAAAACCAAAATGAGGCGTCAAAAAAGGGATTAAAAGCCTCAATTCTTCACCCATTCGACAGTAGGTCTTGCTTCAATTTCTACTCTGTGTCTAGAATCCTACTACGAACTCTGTGTCTAGAACCTTAGCGCGGACGGTAGGGATAGCTCTACTGCCGATGGTAGGTCCAAGAATTTCCTCCACCTTGATGTTCGAGGTTTCAAACTCTTCCACACTTGTTTTTTTCTATTCCTTCAAGTGCACCATGGACAATAGATGTGTTTTGGAACCTCTAAGGTCTTTTTCTTGCCTTTCTAACACATTCCAAGCAAGATCTTGAAACTTCTTCTCAAACAGAGCCATCTTTCCTTTGAGTTCTTCCTCATCTTTCTAACCATTGCTCGCGTGGCCGGTCCTTGCAACATTTCCACCGTCTCTTGCGCTCGCCGAGTCATGTATCTTGTTAAGCTTTTGTTGATCCCTCAAGTACTTCAAAGATTCTTGGTTAGTGTAGATGATGAACTCCTTTTGCCACAAGTAATGTTGCCAATGCTTCAATGTCCTTACCAAAGCGTACAACTCCTAATCATGGTGGCATTATTCAAGGTAGCTCCAAACAATTTTTCACTAAAATAGGCTATGCTTCTTGTTGATAAGCGCATTGTTGTCTATATTTTCTATATATTAATTTCATTATTTTCGGTGTTTTTAATATGTAAAAATATATATTTTAGCTAAATATCTCTTATTCTTGTCTTAGGTACCTTCTGGAAGTAGAAATGAAGAAAAGTAAACGAAAATGGATGAAAACGGCGAAAACGGAAGTCGTCAGCAGAAATACAGCACGTACCACGCGAGGTAGGCTGACCTACCGTCACCAGTAGGTGCCGAGGATGGCAGGCATTTGCAAGACAGAGACCTACTGGGGACTATAGGCCTTGCCCTACCGTCGGCGGTAGGTAGTGCTTGCAAGGGTAGTTCATGTCCGATTCAAACTCTATTTTCTTATTTTTTTTCTTTAATTTTGATTTCATTCTCTAGTACTTTTCACCTCTATATTAGGGGATTTATTTGCAGCTATTGTACCAAGCTAGAATAGATTTATATAATTTAGTTTTATATAGATTAGTGTAGCTTTATATTAGGAGTAGATTAATTAGATTAGATTAGTTAAACATTCTTTAAACTTTCAGTTTTTATATTCTCTTTAGTTATAGAATTACAAGATTTGTGCAAGATTTATTTTCTTGGATTCAAGAATTGAACACTTTAATTAAAGATTTCGTTCTTCGACTTGGTGACTCGAGAGACGATCTTAGAAGTAGTTCGAGATTCAATTACGGCTTCAAGATTTAATCCTAAGCTTTCTTTTACTTTTCTTGTTATTGAATTCTTTTATTATTTTTAGTTTTGTTAATATGAATAGTGATTAGTTTTTATTGTTTGGTTTAGGGTTGAACCCTAATTCTTGATTATGAAGTTCTTGATTTGATTTCTTGATTTCAATGATTGTTTTAACCTAAGTTATCTTCTAATTGCGTTTGTTTGTAATCTAATTGTCGTGAGATTAGATTATTCGCAAGGTATTTTGGAATTGAAAAAGGAAGAACAATCTAGGGCAACCAATTGGCGGTTAAGTGGGGCAATTAACTAGAGATTCAATTTTGCACTTTTTGGTCTTTCTAATCACCTAAGTTTATAGTACTCACCATTTGTTAGGGAGAAAAGATATTTTCCTATAAGGGTTAGTGAGTAGGGTGGCTTTCGTCCTAGAGATAAGGATCGCTCGATTTTGAGTGATGACCCAACTTAATTAATTGAACATCTTTTTCATTAAAGTTTTTCCAATTGAATTAGTAACAAGGATTAGGGGGATTCCACCAACCCAAACTCTTGTCTTTATAATTCTTTTAAAATCATTTTTCATTTGCTTTCTTTTAATTGAGTTACGTGTTTTTATTTCTCTTTTTCAATGACATCATCTTTCTTTTCCGACTAGACGTTAGAAACACGATTAGTACTTTACCCTTTGTCCGTTCCTTGAGAGATTCGCTACTCGGGTTGAAACTCATCTCTACTTTGTCAAGTCCACTTGCTTTGCTTGTAGTAATTAGGATCACATCCCATTTCTACTGCTTTGATTTTATAACACATTACTTGTCTTGCATAAAAAATCCTCCTATTCCTACTCCCAATGCATCACACTCAATCTCAAACATCTTTTTTAAATTAGGCAAGGTAAGAAGTAGAGCATTTCATAACTTCTTTTTCAATGCTTTGAATGCCATCTTCTCAGCTTCTCCCCATGTAAACCCAATTGTCTTCTTAATGACTTCGGTGGAGAGACCAACAATAGTGCTAAAGCTAAATTCTTTGGCACCTCACGAAATTTATGAAGAGCAAAAGAAGTTGAAAGAAAGGGTAAGAATATTTTATCAAGAGAAATAGGCAAAGAGCATTATAACGGCTAAAAGGTGTGAAGAAAAATAACTTTCTATACCATCTCAAAGAGTTGCAAAGGTTGAAATCATGAAACCGTCAATAATTGAAGAATTTTTAGAAGTGAATGAGCTTCAACAAGCTACAATTGAAGTTGAAGGAAGTGTTGTACTACATGTTAAGGAAGAGGTAACTAATGTGGAATATTGTGAACTAATGAGAGATAATAGCCTTGAAAAGGTGAAGAGTGTTGTGAGTACAAAAGAAAGTGAGGGAAAAAGAAAAGAGAATTGAAAATTATCAGAGTTTAAAAGAAGATCAAGTGAAAGAAAAACAAGATGAGATTGAAAAGAGTGAGGAAACAAAGGAAGAGATGAGCTTAATGACTTTGAGGGAGATAAAAGAGAAGAAATGAAATAGATTGTTGTGAGATTAGTTCATCATTAAACTCACTTTCTAGTGAGGAGGTGAACTTGTTTACTAGTTCCAATAACCATTTCCTTGCTTGTTTTCTCATTGTTTGCAAAAATTTGAAGCTCAAAACATGGAACATGAAGGAATTCTTGGCTACAAGATCTAAAAAATCATAAGCTTCCTTCCTTCCTTCTACATCTTTCTTGTCTTTTGATTTCATTATCAAAAAATCTAATAGCTGTTCTTTTTCTTTCTTTTGTGATAGAATTCAACCTCAATTCTTGAACTTCTTAACTACAACTTGTGGAACAAATTCAAATCATAGGATGAAAACTAAAGAAGAAGGCATGGGAAAGAAGCTTAGCATTGGCTTTGAAGACACATCACTAAGCCTTCCTTTAAACCCTTTTCTTTTATACCATGAGTTCTCTTTAAGGAGTTAAAGTTGTTCTTTGAGTTGTATGCCTCTTATGTGACTTTGGTTGGAAATGTGATGAATAATCCTTTCACTTGTGATCTAGCTTTATATATTAACCGTATACTTAAATGCTCTTCTCCATGTGCTTATCTTGAGAAACAACTCTTGGTTAGTTTTGCTAGAATTAAACCATATACAATGATCTTGAGTTGTTACATGATAATCTCTTCTTGGATCTTCTTGTTGCTAATTTCTCATCGTCTTGTGCATTTATGTGGAGTAAGATTCATATCTTTTTTGGATCCTTTATTAAAAGTGGTTATGACGAGAGAGTTAGTTGATTCCCTTGGTCTTTACGTAGTTATTTCTTGCTAAGTTTAAAGGAGAGCTTTGTTGAGCATTGTGATTATGAATAATCTTTCCTTTATGCTTCTATGAAAACTCTTGATGGGTTTATTCCTTCCATTAATTTTTTTGCCTTGTGCATCATAAATTTGAATTTCCTCATGATGAACAAAATGTTTTAATTACTGATGGATTTTGGAAGCTTTGTTGTTAGGAAACTTCCATGGGTTTCAATTTTATAATTTTCATTTCAAAGAATTCGTGTTGTTGCTATTTTGTGGAAAGGAAATGAATGGTAGTTTAAGGTGCTTAAAGTTCATCCTTGCGATCTTGTGATAACTACCTTTGAAAATGGTGTTTATGAACTAACTTTGAAAATTCTTGATGAGAAACTTGTCTACCCTATTTCGTTTATTGATTATCTTTTGAAACATGACATTTTAAAAGACTTCTTAGTGCAAAACATAGTCAATCTTTTGAATCAATCCATTGGTGGTATTCTGCTTTATTCTCTAACCTTCAAGGAGTTTTTGAACGAGTTCATTTTACTTCTCTATTGCAATGAGGAACTCGGTGGACTATTTCTATTGAAAGAAATGGAACATGAAATTGAATGGGTGACCAGAGCGACACATAACCCTCATTAATCTTCTATTTTCCATTAAAGAGTTGAAATTGTTTGAATTTATAAAACCTTTCTCAAACTCGATTTTAAAATTTTGAATTCTCATCTTACATGGGGTTTTAAATTCTTTCACTTCTATTACAAGGAGTTTTGTTTTTCTTCTTTTATTTTCTATCTTCTTATTTCTTCTTTTCTGTTTATGCTTTCTTGTTTTATTTCATGTTTTATTTATTGCTCTTTATTTGTTTTTCATTTTCTTTTCCTTTTATCTGTTTTATTTTATGTGGGGTGGCTTCTCGATATACTTTATCGCTTTATATATCTGCGGGATTGCTTTCTATGTATGTGTTTCTTTTTGTGTTTCTTTTAGTATAACCCCCACATTAAGGACAATGTGATTTTAAGTATGGGGGCTATTTTCATTCTTTCAAGTTTTTTTTTTCTCTTAGTCTCTTTCATTCTTTTTCTTTATTTAAAGTTTTTCTGTTTCAAAAAATCAGAAAATTTAAAAATTTTTCCAAAATATACTTTTTCCATTTCCTTTTACCTTATTTAAAAATCCAAAAATATTTTATTTTTATCACTTTTGGTAGAGTATTAAATTATAAAAATCTTTAAATTCTTCGAAAAAGGTATACTACTTAATTACTTTGAAACCATATTTACTAAATATCATACATGATCAATGGTTTTTATGCACTTGTGAAAGTTGTTGAGTAATAGAAATTTAAGAATCTTGAGTAATTAGGATTGTGATAGTAATTTTTGAGCTTTGCCTGCAATTTCATGATTTGTCTATCTTTAAAAGAAAAGAAGTCTAGTCTAGGATGGTCCTGGAGATGATGGCCTTAGGCCTTCTTTGAACTGTTTGTGCCTTTCTTATCAATTATCAATTATAAAATCAATCCCCAGTTCCCTTTTTTGTGCCTTCATGCCAAGGGTTATACTCCCTTCTTTTCTTTGTTTTTTTAACCTCCCTATATATAGAACCTCAATTCGTGAGCTAATGGTTAGTATAGACTTTTGGCCGTTTTGAGTGAACCTTGATTCCTGAGCTATTGGTTAGTATATACTTTTGGCAGTCTTGAGTGAAATAAACGATTAAGTGTGGGGGAAAAGTGGTGAAGAAAGAAAGAAAGAAAAGCTTTATTGTATAAAGAAAAAGGATATTTTTAGGTATTTTCATGTATTCAGTAATTTTGGCTTGAAAAGAGAGAAAGAAAGAAATATATATATAAATATAAATATTGATGCTTGAAAGGAAAAAAATTGAGAGAAAAGTGAAAAAGCCAAAAAGATAAAAAAATTTGCAAAAAACGCAGAAAAAATATATGTGCTCTATTTATAGAAAAATCTTGAAAAACTCAAGCATCATCTCTCTCTAAATTACGTTCATTATTATTGAAAATTTTGTGAATGTTATGTTGTTAGATGGGGTTGTTATCAAAGAAGAATGAAGAAAGTATACAAAGATGAGTGAGAAAAGTGAAACCGGAGGCTGAAAGATGCTTCTTTTATTTCATTATCTTATCCTTTCGGTTGCGATTCGCACTATCTCGTTTGTTTTTGTCTCCTTTTACCTTCATTTGTAACCCATTTAACTCCCTAGGCTAACATTACAAGCCAAAAAGTCCTATCGGATTCATGAACGACCTAAATAGACTTTAATGTGGCTGAGTGATAGAAAAAGTATGAATTGTGTGCATTGTCTTTGAAAATATTTCTTATTGCTAATCACTTCATTCCTCTTTTTCTGTGAAAGATGGCATGAACAAAATCACACACACACACACCCTTTGATTGGTAATGATTTTTAGTAATTTATGGTGGTCTTAGTGATTTTGTAGTCCTCTATTTTTGGATTATCTTTGGAGTTGGGCGGTGAATTACTCTATTGAAATAATTTTGTTTTTTATTATTTTTCTAAGTTTTTTTTTTATTTTGATAAGTTTTTGTGTTTATTTTTGTTTTTGTTGGGTTTGTTTTGGTTTCTTCTTTGAGCTACCAATGCCTATAATCGTTTTTAAGGTTTTAACTGTTTATATTCAAACTTCTGTCATTTTTATATTTTGTCTTTCTTTTATTAAAATTTTTATCCTCCGTTTGTCTGTTTAGTTTGAGTTTCCTGAGGCAAGTAACAGACAAGTGTGGGGGTATTGATAAGTGCATGATTGTGTATATTTTCTATAAGTTAATTTTATAGTTTTTAGTGTTTTTAATATGTAAAAGTATATATTTGAGCTAAATACTTATTATTCTTGTCAAGATACCCTCCAAAAGTAGAAACGGTGAAAAGAACACGAAATGGAAATCATCGGCAAGTAGGGCAACTTACCATCGCCGGTAGGCACCGAGAATGGCCAGGCAGCTTAAATCCAAGACCTACTGCGGACGGTAGGCCTCACCTTACCGTCAACAGTAGGTAGGCTGGAAAGGATGGTTCCAATCCTTTTCCAACTCAGTTTTGTTGTTTTATACTCTAATTCAAGCTTGGATTTCTTGTATTTTTACCTCTATATATAGGGCTCTTATGCAACCATTGTAAGAGACAATTTAGATACAATTTTATAGAGTTCAATAGACAATTACTTTAGATTAAAATAGATTAGATTTAGGTTATATTAGATTTTACATTAGGAGTAGATTAGTTAGGTTAGACTAGTTAAGCACTCTTTAAAGTTCAAGCTTTTATATGTTTTTTAGTTATAGAATTTCAAGTTTTGTGCAAGATTTACTTTCTTGGATTCAAGAATTGAAGACTTTGATTCAAGATTTCGATCTTCGACGTGGTGACTTGAAGGACGACCTTAGAAGACGTTTTGAGATTCAACTTTGGCTTCAAGACTAAAATCCTAATCTTTCTTTTCTTTTTCTTGTTATTGAATTCTTTTAATTTCATTTCAGTTTTTAAAAATATGAACAGTGAGTAGCTTTTTTTTTGGATTTCGGGGTTGAATCTTAGTCCTTGTTTATGAAGTTGTTGGTTTGATTTTCTTGATTTCGATGCTTGTTTTAATTTAAGTTGTCTTCCAATTGCGTTTGTTTGTTAATTTAATTGTCGCGAGATTAGATTATTCGCAAGGTTGTTTGGAATTGAGAAAGGAAGAACAATCTAGGGCAACAAATTAGGGGTTAATTGGGGCAATTGACTAGAGATACGATTTGCACTTTTTGGTCCTTCTAAATCACCTAAGTTTATTTTGCTAATATTTGTTAGAGACAAAAGAGATTTTCCTCTAAAGGTTAGTGAGTAGGGTGGCTTTTCGTCCTAGAGATAGAGATTGCCAAACTTTTTAGTGATAACCTAACTTAATTAATTCCAACTTTGTTTTCATTGATGTTTTTCCAATTGAGCTAGTAATAAGGATTAGGGGGATTTCACCAAACCAAACTCTTTCTTTTATTAATCTTTTTAAATCGTTTTATTATTGCTTTCTTTTAATTGCTTTTATTGTTTATAAGTTATTCTCTATGACAACCTTTTTATTCGGCTAAACATTATAGATATGAGTAGTTCTTGAACCTTCGTCCGTCCATGAGAGATTCGACACTCAGGTTGAACTCACCTCTACTTTGTTAGGTCCACTTCTCTAACATTGTAGTGATTCTAATTCCCCTTTTTTATTGCTTGTTTCTACACACATCAATAACTAACTAATTTTCTCAACATAACCATTTTCTACAAAAGATCCAAGGATGATATGAATCTTACTCTGCATAGATGCACAAGAAGATAAGACATTAGCAACAATAAGATCAATGAAAAGATTATCATGTAACAACTCAAGGTCATGGTGAGATAGTTTACTTCTAGCAACACTATCCGAAAGTTGTTTCTCAAGATAAGCACATGGAGAAGAGCACTTAAACTTATGAACAACATCAAGAGCTAATTTAAAAGTGAAAGGATTAACCAAAAAATCTCCAACGGAAGTCAAATAAGAGGCATACAATTCTAAGAAAAACTTTTAACTCCTTAAAAGATAACTCATGGCATAAGAGAAAACGGTTTAAAGGAAGGCTTATTGATGTGTCTTCATAGCCAATGCTAAGCTTTTTTCCTATGCCTTCTTCTTTAGCTTTCATTCCATGGTTTGCAGTTAAGATATTGAAGAATTTAAAATGAATATTATCACAAAAGAGAGAAAAAGAACAACTATTAGATTAATTGATTATGAGATCAAAAGACACGAAAGATGTAGAAGGAAGCTTATGGCTTCGTAGAGCTTGTAGCCAAGACTTCCTTCATTTTTCCTATTTTGAGCTTCAAATTTCTGCACACTTGGAGAAAAACAATCAAGGAAATGGTTAATGGAATTAGTAAACAAGTTCTCCTCCTCACTAGAAATTGAGTTTAATGGTGAACTTATGTCACAACAACTCTCTCTCATTTCCTCTCTTTTATCTCCCTAAAAAATAATTGAGCCCCTCTTTTCCTTTGTTTCCACACTCTTTTCAATCTCATCTTTCTTTTCTTCCACTTGTTCTTCTTTAAACTCATGATTTCAAGCACTTAATCTCTTTTGTTTTTTCCTCAGTATTTTTTTTTTTTTGGGTGATAACAACACTTTTCTTACATTCACACTCTTCCAATAAAGTAGAAATGGATTCAATAACATTTTGTTTCTCATTGAAACTCCCTTGTTCCACTCTTCTTTTCTCTTCCATAGCATGTAATTTAAGACTCTTTTCGACCATTGATGACTCCATGAACTTAAACTTTGGTTGACCTTGTCCTTGTCCTTCATGGTTTTCAACTCTACGTCTAATCCTCAATGCTTGCTTTATTAGCTCCAAGTCTTGATTGGTTTTAATCATATTCTTATTCTATATTCACAATTACAATCCCACCAATCATTGATCACATAAGAGAGATTTTAACACCAACTGGAACTTCTCCTCTTCTCTTACACCATAGGAATAGAAAAATGATTCTACTTCTTGCTCCCATGCTTCATAATCATAAGAACCAAAAGTTCTACAATAAAGAGGTTGTTTAATATTATTGTAATTAAGAGGTCTTGATTAAGTTCCCGTCTCTAATGTTTAATCTAAAGAAAAGTTTATTTTAGGGAATAATTAAACTAAAGAAAAAACTGAAAACGAATTAACAGCTAATGAAAGCAAGTAAGAAAAGGCATAGAAACTTTATAAAACAAGAGTTTTGATGGTGGAATCCCCCTAATCCTTGTTACTAATTCAATTGGAAAACTTCAATGAAAACGATATTGAAAAAGCCACCCTACTCAATAACCCTTAGAGGAAAATTTATTTTCTCCCTGAAAAATTATGAGTGCAGTAAAATTAGGTGATTTAAAGGGCTAAAATTGCAATATCGTATATCTCAATCAATTGGCCCAATTAACCCCCAATTGGTTGCCCTAAATCTTTCTTTCTTTCTCAATTCCGAACAATCTTGTGATTAATCTAATCTCACGACAATTAAATTGCAAACAAACACAATTGGAGAACAACTTAATCAAAACAAACATCAAAATCAAGAAATTAAACCAAGAATTTCATAATCAAGAACTAGGGTTCAACCCTCATCCAAACAATAAGAACTACTCACTATTCATTCTGAAATTAAACATTAATTCAGTAACAAATAAAAGAAAGAAAGCTTGGGAGTAAAATCAAAGCCAAAATTGAATTCCCAAACGTCTCCCGATCTCGTCTCTCGAGTCCCCCAATTAAAGCTCGAAATCTTTGTATTAGGTCTTCAAATCTTGTTCTCTAAGAATTAAATTGCAGAGAATCTAATAACTAATTAACTAATTTATGTAAAATTGAAGACTTAACCAACCTAACTCTATCCCTAATTATCTACTATCTACTCCTAATTGCCACCCTCTTAATCTGCAGAGTAACCTCTTAAATAGATGAAAAATTACAGCAAAATAGATTTTGAAAAAAATTAAATCTGTCCATCAGCTAGGACCTACTGCCGATAGTAGGTTGGCCTACCATCACCGGTAAGGTTCTGCCTTGGTTGCTCTTGTGATTCCCGGACCTACCGTCGAAAGTAAGTTAGCCTACCTCAGGCAGTTGGTCTTCTTTATTGATATCGTCAGCTCCGTTTTTGTCATTTTCGCTCTATTTTTGTCCATTTTCATTTTCTTTCATCGTTTTCTCTTTTAGAAGGCACCTAGGATAAGAACAATGGGTGTTAATCTAAAATATGTGTTTTTACATATTAAAAACATCGGGAAATGATGAAAATAAAACATAGAAATAAAGACAATTAAGCACATATCACACTCTCTATATAGCTTTTATCAAAATAAGCTCACCGTCTTGCCTTCAAACTCCTTCAACTGAACCTACCGAGGTAATCAACCAAAGAATAGATCTCAATCAAAACACTTAGCTGAGGTATGAATTCAAAGAAAAATTTCAACAAACACTCGAAGTGCAAGAGTTTCAAAGAAATCAAAGAACATTTAGAACTGATAAAGGCAGTTGATCATCACAAAAGGAATAAAAAATGCTGAAGAAAGCAATTATAATTAAAAAAATGAAACTAAACAAATGAAAGCTAAACAAAATTTTCATAGAAAACAGGGAACAATGATACCCTGTGACCAAAACTGTAATAACTCCGCACGTCTAGATCCAAATTGAGTCAAGAAATTTTAGATAGATTCCTCACTTGAAGAAAATGAGTTTAAGAATAAATTTTGCTTGAATTGGATTAGTATAACACAAGATCTAATTTATTTAATTCACGTTTTTCATGCAATCGAGATCTCAAAACATCTTTCAGTTTCTCAATCTAATTGATCAAGAAAATGAACTCCAAATAGAGTTAAATTAGTTTCAATATAAGCCAAAATCATTGACGATTAAGTTAGGCCCAAATTTCGTCCAATTTGAACCAGTATAACGTGAGATATCTTCAAATTAATCCACCACTCAATAGATTCAATTTCTTAACTGATCGAAATTTTAATCTAATTGACCATCAAAATCATATCCAAATTTAATTGAATTAATCTCAAACGATCCCTAACTCACAGTAGATGAGATCTATAAAAACATATCACACAAAATGAACAATTAAGCTTCGAATTCAAGCAACTTTTCTAGCATCATTTTTCTGTCCGAATTTTGCATGATCTATATGAATTTTTTCTTAGATCATCGTATATCCTTTTTAAAAAAGAAAAAAAAAAGAACTCTGCAGAAATTAAACATAAACTTAGCTTATCTAAAGTAGCTTTGGTACCAACTGATTTGGAATTTGACAAAACCTTTCACACTCTCGACACTAAATCCCTTTGGTTTTTTTCCTATGTCATACTTCTTCTTCTCACCACGACTTTCAAGTCTTGGCTTGTTAACAACTCTCCTATCTCAAGTTTAACCTTTGTATCTACCCAGAGGTCTTGATGTCTCGCTAGTTTTATGAAGAAACTTTCCAAAGTTCCTTGTGAGCATTATTATCTCATCTTCAGAATAAGGGGTAGCGTTAGGTGTGCTTACCTCGACCTTCAAGGCTATGCTTTGTCCTTTGACTAGCTCTCCAAATTCATCTCATAGGTTTGTAGAGAACCTAAGAAATCATCCAGTGCTAGCTTAGTCATGTCTTTTACCTCCTCAATGGCAACCACCTTTGGATGGAATCTTGTATGTAATGATCTCAAAGCTTTGCATACAAGTTTTTCTTCTGGATACTCCTCTCCGAGTTGAAAGGCCTTATTCACAATATCCCTCAGTTTTCAATTGAAGACATCAATAGTGTAATTTTCTTGCATTCTCAATTCGTCGAATTTTGTAGTTAGCCTCTGCAATTTAGACATTCTCACTGAGCTAGTACCTTCACGCACAGTTTGTAATATGTCCCAAGCCTTCTTAGCAGAGGTACACATAAATATTTGCTTGAATTGCTCCTTATCCACACCATTGAATATGGTGTTTAGTGCCTTGCCATTTGATTTTGCCAACTTTCTCTCAACATCACTCTATTCAATCCTTGGTTTCATAACCTCCTTAGCTATCTTTTTTATGGCATCCTCTACCATTTTTGTTGGTTCCTTCTATTCAGTTTCAACAGTATCCCAAACAATTTCATCTAAGGATTGCATAAAAATCCTTGTCTTCATTTTCCAGTAGGCATAATTCAGGCCCTCAAACAATCAAGGATATGTTACCGAGCCACCTTCCTTAGTTTACATGATTTCATAACTACCAACTTCCCACAATCTTACCTGCTAAGTAAATAGCACAACAAATTGGTACCTTGCTCTGATACCAATTGTAAGTTAGTACTTAGGTCTACCGTGCAGTGTGATCTGTTTTTAGTGTGGATGTTATGTTAGTACTTAGGTCTACCGTGTAGTGTGATCTGCTTTTAGTGTGGATGTTGTGTGAAATAATTAGTGTGACAATATAAATAAACACAAGACACAAAACAGAGCAAATTGGTGACGCAGTTCAACCTAAGCCTATGTTTGCAGGGCCACGTCCAGAAAAGAAATCCATTAAAAAATGGTAGCACGGCATAAGAAACATCTAGCTCTTTAATACATCTAGTTTTTTCCTGGTGGATCTAATGCAAACTCTCTTTACACACTGCATAAGTGAACTCCCTTCAACTCTTCAAGGCTCTTCCTTGGTATGTGTTGGCTTTGGCTTTAACTTCCTTCAATCCTTCAACACCGTTGAAACACAGCACAACTTCTTCCCCGAGAAACAAGGTTGTCTTCAAAGAAAAACTCCAATGCTTGATACTGATAAAACAACACTCAACAATAGAGGAGTGTCATAGTCGTCAACAAGTATGGATGTATAGACTTGAATACTATGAATTGCCATTTGTAAACTTGAATAATGCAACTGGAATTATGAACGACTAACCTTTACTTGTAAGAGAATAAGTCTTTAAGTACTTAGGGTCTTTTCATTCATTAAGGAATCATAAATCCATTCCACAATTAGATTTTTTGATACACACGGATTTAGCTTCCTTGTTTAAAAGTACCTCCTTAACTAATTAGACACTCAAGATTTTGTGTCCTTATTCAACATGCAATACTTAAGGAAGTAGGAGTCTTGAAATCTTTATATGATACACAGCGGATATTCCATATCTCTAAGACCTCTAAAACAATGCCAATACAATCTTCAAGTGGTCCCATGTGAGTGTTGTTGTGTTGGCATCAGTTCACATTCAATCGACTCATACAACACGACCATGTAACTATGCACCTAGTGTGACAATGTTCTACACTGTCCAAAGTTGTTCAATAACTTTTCTTAAAGCTTACCAAACTTATCCATATAAAAAAATAAACTACATCTCTATGTTGATTTTAATATATAAGAATCTATTCGATTATGACATCACAAAGATCGCACAAACTATACAAGTATATCTCCATCTTTCAAGCAATTTATGGCCAAATTACTCAACCTATTTAACTGTATCCTTTCTCAAGGATGCACAATTAAAGTTAATTCAATTTGAATGGTGATCGAGCACATAAGAGCAGTAAGAATAGTTATAAGACATTAATTCCATAACACTCTCAAAAAATGAAATCAAAAGAAATAATATGACAAATTAACTAGCTACATCAAGGCCTTAGAAAAATAAATTAGCAAATCACAAAAATAATTAAAAACAATAAAGTAAAGATGATGGTAATAGAAAACATCAATGTTTTAATTAAATCTTCAATACTTCAAGTCATAAATAATCTCCAAATCGCAACAATGAAAGCTTGAATCTTTCTCTGGAAAATTTACAAAACTCGAATTATATGAGTAAACCCTAACCTAAGCTCAACTAAACTAAGAGTAGGTTCCCTAATGCCTACTAGAATCTCTATTTATAAAGGTTTATTAAAGAGAAACTAAAAGATTACTTAGAAGAAAATACTTAAAAACTAATCCTAATTCTAAAGAAAGTTTAATTGAAGAAAAGGATTAAAGTACAATTATAGAAATTAATATGAAAACAAAAGTCAAAATTTGAATTAAAGTAATTTGAATTAAAGTAAAAAATCCCGGTTACTGTTGGCATTAATTCTTTGCCAAAATGGATTCGGGGGCTATATCTTCTCGTTGAACTATTAAAGACGTAACCGAGTTCAGTTTCTTGAACTGGAAACTCTCTGAGGATAGATTTCTTCTTACAATTTTCACAAATCCTTGCCAGTTCGGTCTGGGTTTGCGGCTCAACCAAATTTCTTCATATTTCTTTACTTTTTGGTCTCGAACTTTATTTTTTCCTCTAATTTCATCTATACAAATTTAAATAAGTATAAAAGGAGTTATTTATTAATTTTAAACATAATTTTCACTAGAATTAACATAAAATACTCATTAATTAGAGCTTATTTTCTAGTGTAAAATCATATATATCGTGGCCACTAACTCTTTCTCTTCTAATATCTTCTAATATCCTATTTTCCTTTATTTTCTTTCCCTCTCTCTTCTTTTTGGGTAAAGTTTTAAGTCTACAAATCTGTAGCTCTTCCTGGACTTTCCCTCTCTAATCTCCTCGGTTTTTTTATTTTCTTCCATTATTCTTCTTCTAATCATTGCCTTTTCAATTTTTGTCAATTTATTGATATTATATATAGTTTTGATTAGTTAATTTTGTGAAATTATAATGCATGGTTTCTGATGACAAGAAAGTAAGAGAATGAAAGTTTACGAAGAAGGTGATGATAAAAACTTTTTTAAAAAATACTAAAAATGAAGGGGTCGATATAGGTAACTCGGGAATCTATAAGGATAACTCGAAAAATTTTTAAAAATTCATTTTCCTTCCTCTCACTTTCTCTCTCTACACACTTTCTCCCTAACATCTCTCTAGGATTACAAACTTCAATCTCAGATCTTGGAAGATCCGACCGTCCAAATTGAAAAAAAAGGTTAGTTCTTCAATCTATTCTCTTTTATTTACAATGTTACCGTTTTTAGATCGTTGAAATATCTGTTAAAAAAGGAAAAAATGGATTTTTTTTTTAAAAAAATTCTGCCCGAAAATTGGGCACTTTCGTCGGCGATCTGTTAAAAAAGGAAAAAAATGGATTTTTTTTTTGAAAAAATTCTGCCCGAAAATTGGGCACTTTCGTCCGTCGCCGGCGAAAGTGCCGGAGAACTTTCGGCGCCGGCGACCGGAAGTTCTCTGGAACTTTCACCGGCGATGGACGAAAGTGCAATTTTTTTCATTTTTTTTAAATTTTTAATTCTTTTTTAATTTTTTAATTTTTTTTATTTTTTTATTTTTTTTAATTTTTTTAATTTTTAAAATTTTAATTTTTTGTTCATAGTATATTTGATTATTTAATTAATATTGTATATGTAATTTTGTATTTGTAGAATGTGTGTGACTAGTTGTTTAACATATTTTATGTGATAATTTTTAATTGTTAATGTGATTATGGATTTGTGAACATTATGAAATGAAAAAAATAACGGAAATGAAATAGGATAATAATCGATAAAGTGAACTATACTAAAGTAATAATAAATATCTTGGATAATGTTATATAATTTTGTCCACTTAGAGTAATGTAACTAGCTTAAAATTGTTTGCTTTATGATTATGGGTTTAATAAGAAAATGTGTAATGTAATTGCTAAACTGTTTGTATTTTAATTTGAAATCATTGTTATGTTATTCTTGGCCTTAGTTTTAGAATATAATTCTAAGATTGTATAATTTACAAATTAATAACTATTACTAAAGAAGAATATTACTGATGAATAATAATTGAACAAAAGAAATAGTAGCCCTGTGAAATAATAGATACCGATAATTCTTAAGATAAAATAAGAATCAATAAAGTGAACAATACAAAAGTAATAATAAATATCTATGATAATGTTATATAATTTTGTCCACTTAGAGTAATGTAACTAGCTTAAGATTGTTTGCTTATGATTATGTGTTTAATAAGAAAATATGTAATGTAATTGCTGAACTGTTAGTATTTTAATTTGAAATCATTGTTATGTTATTCTTGGGATGAAATAATCGATAAAGTAAATAATTAAATATATGATAAACAATTATTAACGAGTTTGAATAACTAATAGATGGTTCGACCTAGCAGCCGTAGAGGAGATGCCGATCTTGGTCCTGTCATGGATGGGACAAGTCGAGTTGAGGGGCGCCCTGTGACAACTTCATCTAGAGGTGTGAGGGGGTGACATAGTACTTCTGACATCCCTGTTACTCCTACCCCTCTTGCACCTGGTTTCTATCATAGTATAGGTGAAGCCAGGTCTTCTACCCAACCACCTGTTATACCTTTTAGATCTCGACCTCCCCTTTATCCCCATCAGTCACATACACCTGTGCCCTATGAGCCATATAGATCTACACATCCACCTTCACACAATATATGATCCATACCTACAGGCTCCTACCGTTGTGCGACCTCGCATACCGTATCTATCTGCCTTCCAGGAGCCTATATTGTACGATGGGTCTCAGGCGAGGCAGATAGGGATTGAGTTTTTTTATCAGATGCTTGGAGCCGCCCGTCAGGATTCTTCTTGCAGCACACACGAGTATTCTCATGCTGAGTATAGTGTTTCATCTTCTGATCATTATGTACCTGGTCCTACAGATAAGGTTCCTGAGGTGATAGGGTTTTTTGGGGAGGAGCAAGAAAGAGTCCGAACCCTACATATTCAGGGAGAATCGGATGAGAGAGGTGATGATAATGGTGGTGATGGTGATGGTGATGGTGGTGATGGTGATGGTAAGGGCGGTGATGGTGATGGTGATGGTGACGATGGTGATGATGATCACGATGATGGTGATGATGATGGAGATGAGGAGCAGCCCGTATATGTTGCACCTGTGGCACCAGCTAGTGGATCGGATGGGCGTCCTCATCACGGGAAAGGGAAGGGTTTGACTGGCAGCCTTATGTCGGTGATGAGTAACTTTGCAGGGTCTCGTAACAAAAGACCCGACGTGGTTCGTGATGTTCCGGCACCGACGCAGAAGAGGAAGAAAGTGAAGCCTTCCGATTAGGAGCAGACAGAGGCAGCAGAGGAAGGTCCTGTTGACCCGGATCTCATCCCATCACACGGTGGACATGTGGCGGGTCGGATATGGCGTGGACAGGTATTTATCTTTATGTTAAATTGACATGTTATTATTGTTATTATTCTTTATAATGTCAAATATTATTCATTATGATAAATAGAAAAAATAATAATGGAAGAAACGTATTATTATATAATTATATAAATTTATCTGTTTTATCTTCAAGATCGTGGTTTATTGAAGTGCCGATCTCATCATATGGCACTCACTGGTTGGGAGCTCACCGATTCGCAGGCTGGGCCTCTGGCGTCCGGGTCCGGTCTGATGCACCTACGATCGTGCATGTTTCAGCACGCCAATGCTGCTTTGTTGTCGGCATTTATTGAGAGGTGGCAGCCCGACACGAACAGCTTACACATGCCCTGGGTGAGATGACTGTTACGCTGCACGATGTGGAGCTTATTCTCGGGGTGCCTGCTTATGGTGCGGTAGCGGATCACAGTTTATCGAGGGCGTAGTTGAAACGGGCTGTTCAGCAGGATCTGGGTTTAGGTCTAACTGGGGGTTTAGGGTTTAATGCACTGGAGCTCCATGCCGTTGCTACTAGCAGACAGACCTCACAGTCACATCAGGTCAGAGTTGCATGTTACCTACAGTATATTTTAGGTAGCTCACTATTCAGTGAAAAGAGTGGCAACATTGTACCCGCGAGACTGTGGCCACTTCTGCGGGATGTGAGTCGTGTTGGGAGGTTCGCATGGGGTGTTGCCTGTCTTGCATTCCTATACCGGAATCTGGGCCAGGCTTCTAAGGCTGATGCGAAGGAGCTTGCAGGTTCCTGGTCACTATTGGAGGTATGTGTTTTACAATTAACGTTAGTTATCTCATTATTTATATTTAAACAGTTTAGGGTTTAGGGTTTATTTATTTAATATTTCATTTATATTTAATTTTTTATATTTTTATTGAATTTATGTTTTATATTTTAGGCGTGGATATATTTGTATTTTCCCATGCTCGCTCCCCCGTTTAGACATTCTCCCGAAGGTCGCAAGTCCTACATGCAGATGTTTCCGTAGATCGGTTATAAGAGTGAGAGTAAACTGCTGGATATTCGCTTGAGGCTGTATATGATGACAGCTGATGAGGTTCGATGGATGCCGTACAGGACTTGGGATGTTCGTGATTGTTGGGTTTCAACATGGCACGACTTCATTGCATATTTTGACTGCGTGGAGCCGTACATGCCTGACCGGGTTCTGCGGCAGTTCTGTTTTAGAGTGTATTCCCGCCCACCCCATCCAACCTTGGGAGGCACGCCGACCGCCGAACAACAGGATGTATGTCTTGAGGAACACTTTCATGGAGGCACTCTGGCTCGAGGCACCTTCGAACTTACTGATAGAGACATGGACTAGTGTCCCAGCCATTCCTGCTAGTTCATGTACCGATGATTATTTGGACTGGTACCTCCCCCGTACTCACCTGAGGATTTAGAATCCCGGGAATATTCCCAGTGGCTATAATATCCCGGTAGCTCCCGCCATGCGACCAAAGACACTCTTAGATATGATTGCACGTGAGTGTCACAGACAGGATATCACCGATGACGAGTTAGGACGCAGGGTTCGAGATTTAGTAAGGGTTCATTACAATGCTATTTTGTAGATCTTTATGTATTCGGATACTTATTTATTATGTTGTGTATTTTTTTTATTTCTGTTGGTTGTGTATTACTGAGTTTTGTTATATTCATTATATTTATTCCCTCATGCATGCATGGACTGGTTTATTATTGCATATTAATAAGCCCTACATGATAGGTGTAATTAAGAAAATTCTGAATGACAAATTTACGAAATATTATTAACACTTTTAAAAAATAAACTACGTTATAAATTACACGAGCAAAACATTATTACATAAAATGTCTCCGTGGCGGATACATTTCACTGTATCTCGTACTGCAATCTGCCATCTGATCGCGATATGGGGCCGCCCATCCACTAACTCGCATATCTCGATGATATCCCCATTGCACATGTAATGGGGGCAAAGGGCATCCATCTACCAACTGTAACTGGAAAAAAATTTAATACATACAATTAATAAAATATGGGTCTGCAATAATTCAATTAATATTAATAATAATAAAAAGTTATGAATAATAAATACGTGTATAAAATGCTGCAATTCCTCTATGAGTCCGACGAATATCGTTCCCGAAGGCCCGTCCATATTAGAAACAAGAGGCAGGATAGTGGTTGACTGTGACCGTGCAAGAAATACAACGCATAGGTTGAATGTGTTAGCAATTACATAAAGATGATCAGGTGTATTCATCCAATGGTCTCGTGGCGCCGAACCATCTTCCCAATTTGTCTGCATTATCAACTCTGTCACACGTTCAACTGACCCGAACAATTGCTCATATACCCGCATATGGTCCCGTAGATCAAATATCATTCTTCTTCGAATTTCAATCCAATGATTTTCGTCTCCGAACAAGAAATTTGATACAACCCTGAAACCACAATTACCATCTCCGGCCACGTTCTTCCAGTTTTGTATAAATTGATACGTAAACCAGGAAATGCATTTTTGAAAGGGAATGGCACTAGAGGTGAATCGGGACTTACAACGGTTGATAAACTCGACCTACCACTGCTACATCCTCTACCCCTACTCCTATCGCTACGAGGCGGCCTACCTCTTCCACGAGGGCTAGGATTAGACCCTAAACCTGAATCGCTACAAGACTCAGAACCTGAACCGCTGGACTTTCCTATCTTCCTATAGGCGATGGAGACGTATTCCCAGTGAGACTTATCCCTTTTGGTGGAATTCGTCCTCTGTCGTCCCTTCGTGACTGCGGTCTCTGGGGGGGTTTGACAACGGCTGAGAAGGATCATCAGGCAACACCGGATGTATAACACCTTTGATGAGTCTCCTAACTTCCCGGACATTAGAAATTGGACCAGTACTAATTTCTGTAACAGTGAAGTGTGATCACTTATTTCTGATTCCATATCTCTATGGTGTTCCTCAGGAATATCAGAACCAATTTCTAGTTTTTTCCAGAACATGACAACATCTCCCTCTTGGATTGGCATTAAATATTGGCATCAATTAATAAGTTCACATGCACAAGATAGACCGTGCGACTTCCTTAAATAATGCAGACAATTACTGCCCGGTTTTTCTACTATTTGACGTGCCTTCTTTAACTCATAATCTCTTCAATCCCAAATGACTAATTTTATTACATAAACTCTTCAGGATGGGATTACTCTTGGCGCCATATTTCTCTTTAAGTCTTGAAATTTCCAAAGAGTATTTAATTTCTGCGACTTGAGCTTGGATGAGAGAGTTGATATTCAAAAATACGGTGTCCAAATCACCGTGACACGTTAATAGCAACAACTTCAACACTGAATGTTCACTCTCAGCACGGTTCGTTATCTCCACCACAAAATGCAACACTTCAGAGGTCCAAATCCTGCAAAATTTATGTGCAAATGGATTCAACCATGTGCAGAACAGGTAATGTAGAAAGTCGGGCCTGGTTCGCCACCTAGTCTTTAACACTTCCAACTTTCTTTGATATTCCACCTCATCAAGTTCATTAATTAATTTCCTCCAAGAGCCATTCACAAACCGTTGAGCCACCTCTTCATCTTTCACAATCTCAATCAATTTTGCCAAAACATTTTGATCAATGTATCTTCTACATAACATATGATAAGAACTGCTAAACACATCATCAATCACCGGCATTAGTGCACTTTCCCTATCCGTAAAAACAACTATAGGCTCTCCTTCATTGATAGCTGAACCCTGACCATTCGACATAGCAGATGTAAAATTAAGTGCTTGATTTGTTGAAGAACCCATCTGTATGTAGTTGCCTGTTCGTTGCACATAAAAACTGTTGCCACTGTGAAGTTCTTGCCTGTTGGAGTCATCCCTACACATTCTAATAGTGGCATACTGTACCTTAAAAAATACGCGATAAATTTAATTATTATGAATTGGCTAATCATTTTTCACGGACTTAAAAATATTATTAACTATTTACTAAAAAAAATTTTTTAAATGTTTGTACGAATAAAATTAATAAAGATATCTAATAATACAATTAATCCACTATAGTACTCACTTGTTCGTTTTGTACGTCGTGTCCATTATCAGCACATATGGCCACGTTCTATGCATTACAATCGATGTCGGGTGTGCAACGACAATATCACTGAATACGTTGCAGTCCTCACCATTTCTATAGAAAATGGTGTAGCCCCTTTCCGCACTTAAGCGGAGAACTTTCTCTACCGTATTTCTTCCCTGCATCCGGTCCCTCTTAATCTTGGCAACAACATTGTAAATTTTCTGGGAACTACATACATCAAAATTTTATATTTATTAATGGAATAAAAGCAACTCTAAAATATTTGAATAAAGTATTAAAAATAATCTAATAATTCCCTTATAACTTACCTGACTGCACAACCAACATCTTGTTCTTGGAAAAATCATAATATATTGCGTGGTGGAACATGACTCTTCCTGAACTGCTCGGTCAGTTGCAACTGCTCCTCCGTAAGTCTTGCAGCTTGAGCATGACCGTGACTATAAACAACTATTTTGTGGTTGTGCCTCCCGTTGTGTACGAACAATTGCCAATTTTTACTTGTTGCCATCTGCTCTCCCTTTAGCTTAAATGGACGACTAGATTTTTTCGTCCCATACGGTCCACGCTTTTTTTTCGGTATTTCCTCTTCCTCATCGTCGACTAATGGTTTTTTATATTTTCTTACTGAACCTCCGCGTTCGCAAGCCAATGTGACATACGGTCGACGGTCAAATGTTCTGGCTCTCTGATACTGAGTTATGATTAAAAATGTTTTCACATTCATTGCAATATGTTTTGCCCACTCCACCAACTCATCTTTCGAACTAAATATTCGGTCTGTTGTAAATAAATGTCCAAGATCGATATATTCTTCCGGATCTAGAAATTCTTCAAAGGTACTTGGATCTTTATCACCTTGTTAATGTATAATGAATTCTTCAAAGGTACTTGGATCTTTATCACCTTGTTAATGTATAATGAAAAGTTAATATTACCAAAAAAAAAAAACCTAAAAAAAAATCACATTATTGGGCACACTTTCGCCCAAATTGAGCTTGTCCTCACAGTGACTTTTGCTCAATCTGGGCAAAAGTGTGCCCGAAATTGTGAAAAAAAATCCTAATTTCTTACTTCAAAACCAATATTTTCTTGCAAAGATTCTTCAAAAGGATCAATTCTACATATACAAAATTACTTAAATAATCAAATATACTATTGTGAACAAAATATTATAAATTAAATAATCATATATTCACTTTATCGATTCCTTCTTATTTTATCTTAAGAATTATCGGTATCTATTATTTTACGGGGCTACTATTTCTTTCGTTCAATTATTATTCATCACTACTATTCTTCTTTAGTAATAGTTATTAATTTGTAAATTATACAATCTTAGAATTATAACCTAAAACTAAGGCCAAGGATAACATAACAATGATTTCAAATTAAAATTCAAACAGTTTAGCAATTACATTACACATTTTCTTATTAAGCCCATAATCATAAAGCAAACAATTTTAAACCAGTTACATCACTCTAAGTGGACAAAATTATATAACATTATCAAATATATTTATTATTACTTTAGTATTGTTCACTTTATCGATTTTTATCCTATTTCATTTCCGTTATTTTTTTCATTTCATAATGTTCACAAATCCATAATCACATTAACAATTAAAAATTATCACATAAAATATGTTAAACAACTAGTCACACACATTCTACATATACAAAATTACATATACAAAATTAATTAAATAATCAAATATACTATGAACAAAAAATTAAAACATTTAAATATTTAAAAAAAAATTTTAAAATTAATAAAAATTAAAAAATAAAAAAATTTTAAAAATTAAAAAAAAATAAAAATTTTTAAAAAAATTTTAAAAAGAAATTGCACTTTCGTCCGTCACCGGCGAAAGTGCTGGAGAACTTCCGGTGCCCAATTTCCGGGCAAAAATTTTGATTTTTTCCTTTTTTTAACAAATATTTCAACGATCTAAAACGGTAACATTATAAATAAAAGAGAATAGATTGAAGAACTAACCTTTTTTTTTCAATTTGGACGGTCGGATTTTCCAAGATTTGAGATTGAAGTTTGTAATCCTTGAGAGATGTTAGGAAAAAAAAGTTTTAAAAAAAATTGCACTTTCGTCCGTCGCCGGCGAAAGTGCCGGAGAACTTCCGATCGCCGGTGCCGAAAGTTCTCCGGCACTTTCACCGGCGACGGACGAAAGTGCCCAATTCCCGAGCAGAATTTTTTTAAAAAAATTTTTGATTTTTTCCTTTTTTAACAGATATTTCAACGATCTAAAACGGTAACATTGTAAATAAAAAAGAATAGATTGAAGAACTAACCTTTTTTTTCAATTTGGACGGTCGGATCTCCAAGATGTGAGACTAAAGTTTGTAAACCTAGAGAGATGTTAGAGAAAAAGTGTGTAGAGAGAGAAAGTGAGAGGAAGGAAAATGAATTTTTTGAAATTTTTCGAGTTATCCTTATAGATTCCCGAGTTAAGAAGGGTAAAGAAAGTACAAAGACTATTTGCTTGGAATTCCTCAAGCACATTAACTTACGGATCAGCTCAGGAATTCTTTTTACTACCTCTTAGTCGGTAACATAATTCAATGTCTTGACCAGAGGTAGTATATTGTTAATTGAACAATACAACAATGTTTAGACACTCTCAGGAAAATGTGAGCAATTTGCTTTTCTTCTCCAATAGTATTTACATACATATTCATATGCTGTTAACTCCTCTTTGTACTGCAAAAGTTTTACATGGATATAAAATATAAAATGTACGATTCTTTTCATTTCAATGGTAAATAGGAGGATACAAGAGAATTTTCATACACCTCGATTTTCTCTCTATTATGATGCAATCATATGAAAGTATGAGCTTTATCCTAACTAACTAAGCTACCTAACTAATTTCAAAATATCCTAATAGGAGCTCTAAAAATATTTTTATAAATCACAAAATTTATTTTAGACATATTTAGTGAATTGTAATAAATCTTTTAATGTTCAAATACTATGACAGAAAGATGTTTTTAAAAAATATTTGATTTTTAAAAGCTTGTAATACAACATGAAGGAATTTACATTTTCTAATACTTTATCATGAGTTTAAAGTTTTTAATAATTTATTAAAAGGTATGATTTTTAAAATTTATATTTGGGAATACCTTGAAACTCGGACACGTACTAGTTTAAAAGAATATTTTACAAGAATATTTTACAGTCGATCCTAAAAAATTAAAGAGAGGAGAAGAAATTCGGGCACATACTAGTTTAAAAGAATATTTTAAAATTGATCCTAAAAAATAAAGAGAGGAGAAAAATGGACAAATCTACTTTACTTTTATTTCACTGAAGACTTAGTTTCAAAAACACTCTTTCAGTAACTTCAAAAAAAAAAAAACTCTCTAAAAGATCCTAAAGAACGATTCTGAATGACTTAAAATTTTATTTAAACAATAAGTTGTTTTAAATTGTTATTATTACCACTTATTAATATGCTTAAAGCTTAAAGATATAGGGGAGCCCTACATTTGCCGATGGGTGAGGAGAAATGAAGGCATGGTGTTGTGAGTCGTTAGAATATTGTAGGAAAGAGGAGTGGATGGCAGGACCTGGCGGACTTCAGTTGCTTCTCCAGATTTGCACTAATCTTCGTTTTTTATTTTACAATTTTAAGATTTTTAGTTTATGTTTTGTGTCCCTTTTTTGTTTGTAGGTTTATGTTGTATATATGTCTTATGTGTTTTTCTTTTCTTGTGGTTATGCTGATCGACGGTGCGGAGGCTGGGGCTGGTTGGCCTACTCTTACGCGGAGCCCTTTTTCTTGTGTTGTGCTTTAGAGTTCGTGGATTAGAATTACAAAAAAAAAAATTCATTTACTTTTTTGTATCTTTTTATTTTAACCTTAACCATAGTGTAAATATAGTTTCTTCTCTTTCAGTGGGAAAACAATCTATTATTTTCTGTCTCATTAATGTAAAATAGTATACATTATATAGATTGTCCATGTGACAAATCTTAAACAGATCATGACTAGGTAACCTAACCAAATACAACTAAGCAACTAAAATATAATTATACATAGTCTAGGATTTATAAGAATAATAATTCTATTTTAATTATTCATACTAATCCTTAACACTACCCATCAAGTTGGAGCATGAAGGTCAGAAATGCCCAACTTGGAGGCTGAACGATAAAAATGTGTGGGATGAAGAGCTTTAGTGAGAATATCGGCAGGCTGAAACTCACTGCGAATGTAG
Source organism: Catharanthus roseus (assembly GCA_028651295.1). Classification (NCBI taxonomy): domain Eukaryota; kingdom Viridiplantae; phylum Streptophyta; class Magnoliopsida; order Gentianales; family Apocynaceae; genus Catharanthus; species Catharanthus roseus. The sequence continues at coordinate 25,574,897 of JAPQWS010000153.1, read as the reverse complement.
GGGGAAAATAAAACCATCTTAGAAAGCATCGCGGACAAAATGACAATCAATTTCAATATGTTTAGTACGTTCATAGAAAATAGGATTTTCGGCGATGTGAAGAGCAACTTGATTATCACAATGTAATGGAATGGGACGAGTGATAGGGACATGAAGATCACGCAATAGAATGGATAACCATTTCAATTCACATAAGGTCATTGCCATAGAGCAATATTCAGCTTCAGTAGATGAACGATAAATAATATGTTATTTCTTTGTCTTCCAGGAAATAGGGGATCCACCAAGAGAAATAAAGTAGCCAGTGATAGACCGCCGAGTGATCGACCAGGTAGCCCAATCTAAGTCACAATATGCAGTCAATAAAAGTAGAGAATTAGATTGAAGAAGAATGCCACGGCCTAGACTCCCTTTAAGATATCGAACAATGCGAATAGCTGCATCCCAATGAGCATGGCGAGGGGCGTACATAAACTGATCAAGTTTATTAACTGCATATGCGAGCTCGGGGCAAGTAAGAGTAAGATAAATTAGTTTACCAATGAGTCTGCGATAGCAGTTTGGTTTATCGAAATAAGATCCAGAAGCTTTGACCAACTGGTGATTTGGTTCAATAGGAGTAGAGGCTGGTTTGGCCCGTAACAAACCAGTTTCAGAGAGAATTTCTAGAATGTATTTTCGTGACATAAAAATAAACCCGAATGATTTCTTGCAATTTCGAAACCCAAAAAAATATTTTAGAGGTCCCAAGTCCTTCATGTGGAAGCACTTATTCAAGGAATCTTTGAAATTATTTAGAGTAGGAAGTGAATTTCCAGTAAGTAATAAATCATCCACATAAATGAGAAAGCATAAAAAAATATTTTTTCGGGAGTATGTGAAGAGAGAATAATTTGCATAAGACTGAGAAAATCCACACTTACAAAGGGCAGTAGTAAGTTTGGAAAATCAACATCGTGGAGCCTGACGAAGACCATACAAAGATTTTCTCAACAGACAATCCTGTCCTTGGAAAGATGGGCAAAAACCAGGTGGGGGCAAATCTCCATGAAGGAAAGCATTGTGAACATCCATATGATGTATATACCAATTTCGAGCAGTAGCAACAGAGAGTAAGGTTCGAACTGTAACTATTTTAGCAACAGGAGCAAAGGTGTTTGTATAATCAATACCTGTTATTTGTGCGTTGCTTAAAACCACTAAGCGGGCTTTATAGCACTGAATGGTGCCGTGTCTGCTTTATACTTGATCCGAAAAACTCATTTACTTCCAAGAGCACGTTTTCCAGGAGGCAAGGATGTCAAGGACCATGTGCCATTTTTTTCAAGTGCATGAATTTCTTGTTGCATGGCATCTCTCCATTTAGGATCAGAAACAGCTTCAGAGTAGGTGGTAGGTTCTGAGTTGGTGGTAACTGATACTAAAAAACGCTTGTGTGAAGGAGAAAATTTGCTATAGTTCACAAATTATGTTATAGGATAAATGGACGTACCTGAGAGGTCCGAAGAGGATGAGAAAGTAGAGTTAGAATGGGATATAGAAGACTTCCTGTTAGTATATGCCCTAAGACCAATTGACTCACATTTATGATTTATGAAGCATGTATTTTTTAATTGTATTTTATGCTCTTGGTCATCAAGTATGTGACTTGATAGTAAAACCCTTATAGTTAATAAAATACTATTCATATTTGTTTCTAGTTTATTACATCTTGTAAACTAGTGTGAAGTTGATTGTGTTGGAATCCGTAGGCAAAAACAAAGTAAAATAAAACTACGGAAATCCACCAACAGGATCTGCACATACTAGAAAAACCGATTTGATAGAAATTACCTCAATGTTTTGATTGTTCGTTGTGGAGGCGCTGCTTTGTATGCTTCGTCCTCTACTGGTATCCACGTGACGAACTCCTCTGCAAGCGATCGGGATGCTAGCCCCTTCGGTGTTCTGAAAACTGTTCAGAACTGATCCTGACTATCTGGTAATTGGTCATATTTCGAAGAGAGGAGGCTAGATACTATATCGCCGTTCTAGCGTTTAGGGTTTTGTTTTTCTTGAATCAGATAAAGGATGGCCACCAAGAAAAGGTTAACATAACATTTTATAGCTGTCAATATCAAAACCCTAACTGTCATCTAATGACAGTTTAATCTCGTCCGTCTATTCCTATAATCATCCAACGGTTGGATGAGTAATATTAAGTAATTAATTTCATTTATTCGATTAAATAAAATTAATTACTTATTAACTTACCAAAAAATACAATATGGAATCTAATTCCCCTTTTGTATACGTTCAACGAATCTGGACACAATCTAGATTCATTGAACGTGGACATTATACTCACAAGATCGTCTATGCGTGTAACCCTGTAGGTTCACTTAATGTTGGCAATGAATGAAAAATGTCCTAGACATTTATTCACAAAACATAAGCGGCCTCTAGCAAGACATTATGCTTACCCAAGTTAAGTAAATGTAATAATAACTTAGCATCATATTTAATATTTAGTCCTTTTGTCACACGATATCCTAATTAAGTATAAGGCATGGATCAAGTCATCCTTATAAAACTTAATTAACCATTTACTTGATCACCAGGCAGACTGTTCCAACAAATAATATTAATAACACCTTATTAATACTTATTTGAGCATAGCCATGCATATTTTCCAGTCTTCCTTATCAAGGGGCCCATGGATATCTCTCTCTAAAAAGAGAGGGACAAATCCCTTTCACTATCTCCAATATTCAAGCCATGACGAGAAAATAAGCCAACCGATAGTCATAATGATAACCTAATTAAAAGTGATGTTTGACTATGTCAAAACATATTTTCTTCCCATGCAAGAAACATTAGAAACATTAGGTCAAAGGACACCAAATATAAAACTGAGAAGAAATACTTATAACTTAAACCCATGCAATATTTCTTCTTCACTTTGGGTCATGTCCAATACAATATTCTTAATATGTATTTATGAATTGATTTTATATCTCATATTCATGACCAGTAAAACTTGACCATCAATCAACTTCACACTAGTTTACAAGATGTAATAAACTAGGGACAAATAAGAATAGTATTTTATTAGCTATAAGGGTTTTACTATCAAGTCACATACTTGATGACCAAGAGTATAAAATACAATTCAAAATTACATGCTTCATAAATCATAAATGTGAGTCAATTGGTCTTAGGGCATATACTAACAATCTCCCACTTGCCCTACCACCAATTTGACATGACTCTCAAACCCATTGACCTAGTATAACTCTCATGCTTAAGTTGTGGGAGTGGCTTTGTCAATGGATCTGCGACATTGTCATTGGTGTCTACTTTGCAAATTTTAACATCTCCACGCTCAATAATTTCTCAAATGAGATGGAAACGTCTGAGAATATTTTTGGATTGTTGATGAGATCTAGGTTCCTTAGCTTGTGCAATGGCTCCTGTATTATCACAATATAGGTCCACAGGGTTCACAATGCTAGGAATTACACCTAGTTTTGTGATGAACTTTCTGATCCAAACTGCCTCTTTAGCTGCATCAGAAGAAGCCACATATTCAGCCTCTGTAGTAGAATCGGCCAAGGTATCTTGCTTTGAACTCTTCCAGCTCACAGCACCTCCATTCAAACAAAACACAAATCCAGATTGCGATCTAAAATCATCTACATCAGTCTGAAAGCTAGCATCCGTGTAACCATTTACAACAAGCTCTCTTTCCTGACCTCCGTAGATCAAAAACATCTCTTTAGTCCTTCTTAAGTACTTGAGAATGTTTTTTACTGCAGTCCAATGCGGTTCACCAGGATTTGACTGGAATCTGCTAGTCATGCTTAATGCATACGAGACATCTGGGCGAGTGCATAACATGGCGTACATGATAGATCCAATTGCGGAAGCGTAAGGAATCTTACTCATGCATTCTGTATCCTCCCTTGTGGTAGGACTTTGAGACTTAGTTTAACGCCAAGTGACATTGGCAAGAATCCTCTCTTAGAATCTTGCATACTGAACCTTTTCAGTACCTTGTCAATATATCCACTCTGACTTAGGCCAATAAGGTTTTAGATCTATCTCGATAGATCCTAATGCCTAGAATATAGGCTGCTTCGCCTAAATCTTTCATTGAAAAACACTTCCCCAACCAAGTTTTTACACTTTGGAAAGTGGGGATGTCATTCCCAATTAACAAGATGTCATCGACATAGAGTACTAAGAAGACTACTGCATTTTCTGTAACCCTTTTGCAGACACAAGGTTCATCATCATTCTTGATGAAATTGAATTCTTTAATTGCTTCATCAAAACGAAGATTCCAACTTCGAGATGCTTGCTTCAAGCCATAAATGGATCTTTGAAGTTTACACACTTTACTAGAATTCGAAGGATGAATAAAACCTTCAGGTTGTGTCATATACACATCCTCCAGTAGATTTCCATTAAGAAAAGCAGTTTTAACATCCATTTTCCATATTTCATAATCATAATATGCTGCAATGGCAAGTAGAATTCTAATTGACTTAAGCATTACAACTGGAGAAAAGGTTTCATCATAGTCTATACCATGAGTTTGTCTATACCCTTTTTGCTACCAATCGTGCTTTGTAAGTGTGCACATTGCCATCCATGTCGGTTTTTCTTTTTTGAAAACCCATTTACACCATATGGTCTTGCAACCTTCAAGTGGATCAATCAAAGTCCAAACTTGATTATCATGCATGGATTGCATTTCTGATTTCATAGCCTCTAGCCATTTGCTAGATTCAGGACTATGAATAGCATCTTGGTAGGAATTAGGTTCACCTTGATCAATAAGATCAATATTATGATCCTCAGTCACAAGAAATCCATATCTCTGTGGTATCTGAGAAATCCTACTAGACCTTCTTGGCCCTTGTGTCAAAGGTTCGAGCTCGGTATGAATACGTGAGTCTAACGAGTATCTATACTCGGTTCCAAAATGGTCTGCTTGTCCTTGAGCTTCTTCAAGATGGATTCTACTCCCACTAACTCTTTTGGAAACGAATTCCCTTTCAAGGAAAATTCCGTTCCGAGCAACAAACACTTTGTTTTCAGATGGAAAATAAAAGTAGTATCCTTTAGTTTCCTTAGGATATCCCACAAACAGACACTTATCAGATTTGGGTGCTAGTTTTTCAGATAATGATCGTTTCACATAAGCATCACATCCCCAAATTTTGAGAAATGCTAAACTAGGTTGTTTCCCGGTCCATATCTCATATGGTGTCTTCTGGACAGCTTTAGATGCAACTCTATTTAATATGAATGCAGCAGTTTCTAGAGCATAACCCCAAAAAGAAATTGGAAGATCTGTTTGACTCATCATAGATCGAACCATATCCAATAGAGTTCGATTTCTGCGTTCAGACACACCATTCCATTGTGGTGTTCCTGGTAGAGTTAATTGTGATAATATCCCACAATTTTTTAGATGTTTGTCAAACTCTTGGCCTAAGTATTCACCACCTCGATCTGATCGAAGTAATTTGATACTCCTTCCAAGTTGATTCTGTACTTCATTTTGAAATTCCTTAAACTTTTGAAAGGAATCAGATTTATGTTTTATTAGATAGACATAACCATATCTATCGAAATCATCCCGTGAATGTAATGAAATACTGAAAACCTCCTCTCGGCTTGTGTGTTCATTGGCCCACATACATCAGTATGTATAAGTTCCAATAAATCGGTAGCCCTTTCACTTTGCCCTGTAAATGGACTTTTAGTCATTTTTCCCAATAAACAAGAATCACATTTTTCATAAGACTCAAGGTCGAATGAAGATAAAAGTCCATCTTGATGGAGTTTTGATATGCGTTTCTCATTTATATGGCCCAAACGACAATGCCAGATGTAAGTTTGATTTAAATCATTAGATTTAAATTTCTTTGTATTTATGTTATAGATGGGCTTACTAATGGAATCATGTAGGTTAAGAATGTAAAGTCCATTACATAAAAAGGCATCCCCATAGAAAATATCATTTTTATAAATAGAACTTTTACCATTCTTAGTATTAAACTCAAAACCATCAATATCCAAACAAGAAACTGAAATGATGTTCCTACTCATAGCAGAAACATAATAACAATCATTAAGTTCAATTATAAGCCCAGTAGGCAAAAGTAAATCAAATGTCCCTACAGCTACAGTTGCAGCTTTTGCTCCATTTACAACTCGTAGGTCCACTTCTCCCTTTGCCAAAGATCTACTCCTTTTGGGTCCCTGCACATTTACACAAATGTGAGCTCTACATCCGGTATCTAATACCCATGAAGTAGGAGTAGACATATTAATTTCTATAACGAAAATACCTGAAGCGGCAGTCTCACTGGCCTTTTGCTTCTTCTTTTCTTCCAAGTAGAGTTTGCAATTCCTCTTCCAATGACCAGGTTCATTGCGGTGGAAGCAAGTCCCTTTCTTTGGTGGTTTAACCTTGGGCTTGGGCTTCTGCTTGCCTTTACCCTTTTTGGCAATATCCTTTCCCTTTCCCTTTCCCTTATTCTTCTTGAACTGCCCCTTCTGAACCATCAGAACATTAGGAGTAGACTTCCTAATGTTTTGTTCAGCCTGCTTGAGCATCCCGTGCAATTCATTTATGGACTTTTTCATATTATGCATATTGAAGTTCATGACAAACTGATCATAGTCAGAGGTCAAAGAGGCCAAGATCATATCAGTAGCCAAGTCATGACTTACAGGTGCTCCAAGTTTTTCAAGCTGATCAAAATACCTTTTCATCTTAAGGACATGAGCACTAACTGAAATGCAAGGGGTCATTTTGCAGCTATTCAACGCCTTAGTGGTACGATATCTCTCTTGACGTACCTGCTCTTGGAACATTTCCTTGAGCTGTTTTATCATCTCATAAGCCTCAACTTCCTCGAATTGCTTTTGCAACTCAGATTCCATCGTAGCCAACATGAGATATGTCACATCGTTAGAATCATCCTTGTGCTTACTATAAGCATCCTTTTCGACTCTAGGGGCATTGTTAGTTGGTTGATTAGGGATAGGGTTCTCAAGTACATATAGCTTTTTTTTTTGTTTAAGGACAATTCTTAAATTTCGTGCCCAATCAAGAAAGTTAGTCCCACTAAACTTATTCTTTTCAAGCACAGATCGCAACGATGTGTTTGAATTGTTTGAGGCCATTATCTACATAGAATTTGCAAAGTAAAATTAAATAAATGAAGCATTAAATTTTCCCTGAAATATTCAACACTTGATATAAATCATGGGTATAAAAATTCATTTTATTCTAATCATAAGTAAGCTTTGGCTTAACACCCATAATTAGAGAAAAATGTATTAATGTGATTTACATCTACATGTACCGGCAAAATCCCATATGATGTCCTAGGCTCAAAACCGTTTTGATAGCCTAGTTAAGCAAAACCATTCAAAGCATATAGAAATCACCATTGTCCATCTTCCCCTACTTAGGTAACCATTTATCTCTTGCTTTGACAATGAGACAAAATGATGATCCAAGCATGGAGAAGTGCTTATGATCATGGAAGGCATTTTACGACTTTATTTTCTTTTTTTTTTACATGATTTCAAAAAACCTTCTTCCTTTTTATTTGTATATTATATCACAAAATATATATAAAAAATAAAAAGAAATAAACTAAACATCACATGCATAATATATATACATCAAATAAAACGTGTCATAGCATGGCCCCAATCCTATATTGACTTCCACGAGCCTCATGGAAGTTAAAGGTCAATCTAGGTAAGTCTTTATCTCCATGAGCTTGCCTCCAATGTCTTGGCCTTCTAATCTTGTTACACAGGACAGAAAACATACATAGGAATAGGAAATAAATTTAACCTATTCTAGTAAAGATTGATAATGTTACATCAACGAAAACAACGACACGCATGCCGTATTTAAAAACATACAACCCATTAACAAAATAAGCCAATCAATCACAAGAGATAAAGGGCCATACTATGCATCATGCATCTAAAGATAGGAAGAAACATGCAAAAAACAACAAGGGGGTTCCGAGGGCGAAGCCATTACAATAGGATAAAAGTAGTGGTTGATAGATCTTTGTTTGATCCCGTAGTGGTTGATAGATCTTCGTTTGATCCCGTATTGTTGGTTGCAGCGCTCCTCGGTGGCGGCACTCGTTGAAGTTTAGTGCTGCCCTAGCCCTTTCTGGTGATATAGCTTGAGCTTCTTACTTTAGGCCTGCTGCACTTCGTATTGGATTGGGATTGGGTTTTAGTTGGTTGGACCTTTTTAAGTCTGTGTGGTTTTAAGCCCTTCTTGAATAGTATATTGTTTGTGTTAAGTTGGGCTTTATTTATCTTTGCTTTTTGGTTAGAAAGTTTAATAGTTTAAAATAAATGGACTCTCTAGTATATAATCTATAGTCTGACTATCATGGGATTATATTTTGAATAAAATTGCTCCGACTTGATATAAAAAAGATGCTTAAAGCTTGAGAAATAACTACGAACTAAGCTAAGCTAATGGAGGAATCTAAAAGTTTAGCTGAAAAGTTCATTTTTTATGTTTATTTTTCTTTCTTTACCTTTATTTGTCTTTACCTTTTCTTTAAAAAAAATATCTTCAACAAAAAATATGTTCAATTTTTTATTTTGAAAGTCGTAAACAAATAAAAAAAAAAACACAATGAGTTTTTTCAGGAGAAATTCTTAGCTGGAAAAACTCCTTGAAGAATTTATCCTAATTGGGAGAAACTCTTTTTTGTTTTTGTTTTAAAAAAAAAAAATCCAAAATCACCCGATCTAGGTTTAATGAAAATCAGTCAAGAATTTCGCTTGCTTGGGAATTTCACCCGACTACTCTTTGCAAAAGTTCCCCAATTTTGTTGTTTTTGATCAATTGAGAGTGATTTTTATAGTTTGAAGAGAGAAATTAAAAATAAAATTAAGTGAAGGTAAAATATGAATTTTTTTTACTAAACTTCTATCCTATAACTATTTATTTATTTTTAACTTGGTCCTATTTTATTTTGTTCATTTTACATCTCGTGATCCTATATATTTTTATTTATCCATTTTAATCCAATAACTATTTATTTTTAATTTTTTAATCTAAAATATATTTAATAAATTTTAAATTGATCCCTTAAAATATGAAAATGCCTCAATTAAAAAACTTTAATTATAAAACATATCAATCAAATTTCTCGCTAAATCTATAATGAAAACCTTTCAAATTAATAGTTGCAGTGAATTATTAGACAATTCTCGGGCTAATTACTATTTTAAAGGGTAAAAGTACTCTAAGAAATTCTTAACAAAAACAAAACTACAGAACTCGATTAATACAATTTTTACTGTTTAAAAGATTTTGAATATATTTCAATCTCATACCTCATATCTCAAAGTTAGGATATGTCGCAATTGAGTATGTCAAAGTTGAAAAGAATCTATTCCAATCTGATCTTCCCGCTTAACTCCTGTCGCTCTTTTAACCCTAAATGAACTTGATAGAAAATGAATACTAAAATTACTTGGAGCATTTTTTATAATCTATTTTTCTTCTTTCCTTCTTCCTCCACTCTGCCGGCCCCTTCATTCCGGACTAGCCGACACAACGCTCCTCCCTCCCCTACTTCTTGCTCTCCCCTCTTCTCCTAATCCTTCGTCTTCTTACCACATTAAAACCAAAAATAAGCATCAGTTACATTAAAAGAAAAATAATGACACACTGGTAATACACAAAAATTAGACATGGGATCAGACACGCAGGTGAGCAAATGCAAAAAATAGCCCAATAAAGATTGTAAAAGCCATAGAAATTCTATCTTTGGACAATAAATTAAGGAAAGAAAAACTTGAGTTTGCACCAAATTTTAGCAAGCAAAAAAAATCTATTTGAGCAATATCAAGAAATTGAAGCTTCAGCATAATTTCAAAGATGGAAACGGGTTCCTCTTTCATGGACAACGATGTTTCCAAGTATTACTATCTGTTCCATAAGCCAATAGAGGGAAACAAACAAACCAGCAACCCACCTCTCCACCAAATTTCTTCACCCCAAGATTCTTGGGTTTTGAGTCCCGTTCCCGCCCATTCTTTGTTGATCCTGCTGTCTTTTGGTAGCCCAACGCCTGAACACCAAGTTTAATCCGGAGAAGGGGAGAAGTGAAGAAGCACAAGAAGAATAAGAAGAAGGGTGCGCAGCCGGAAAGTTAGGGGAAGAAGTGGGAAGAAGAAAAAGAATTAAGAAAGTGCTCCAAACTAATTTTAGTATTTATTTTCAGCCCCCAAAAATTCATTTACTGGCAAACAATTGTTGGTGTCGGGAGAAAGACTTGATTGAAACAAATTTCCTAATTTAAGATTATTTATAAACTTTTTAATTTTGAGATACTCAATGGAGACAACTTCCAACTGTGAGGTATGAGGTTAACCTTCAAAATGGAGAATCGGACGTACTCCCAGAAAAATTGTAATTCCATACCACATAATACAACTCATTGGGCCCGTATTTTCCATAATACCAATCGTGTAATCTTTTAAAGGTTAATTCCAAAAGTACCATTATACTTATATTTAAGTATCAATTAAAAACACCAATTATCTAAAATATACCTTAAATATATTACATTCTACTTCTATAGGTATAAGAAACCTTGTAAATTTATCATGTCTAATTTATAAAAAAAAAAAAAAGTAAAATTAACAATTATTAATGAAAATAGGTTATTAAGAATGAATATTTTGAAAAATAAATTCATTCATTTTGAGAAATAGATTCATCTACTCAAATTAAACACAAACAGGTGATTAGTTATCATAATTTTTCTAACAAAGAGTTAAAATAAATAAATACCCAATCTTTAATAACGCTTTAAACTCTCTGTAACACTTTCTAGATCCTAGAGATAAATAATTATGGAACTAAAAATAAGTGTAGAATTAAAATGACTATATATATATATATATGACCAAATGAAGATATGTTACCAAATTTACACATTACTCTGAAGGACAATCTTAATTCACTATGTAGTATCATTTACTATCAAAACAATTCTTCTTTTTTCAAGGACAAGAAGTACTCCTACCACAATTTTGGAAAAAAAAAATTAAATATTAGTTAATCCTCAAAAAAGGAATTTCCACATTGTTTACCAAATTTTTTTTCTTTTTGAAAGGGTGACTAAAGATTTTTTTTGAAAAGATGCTACTGAATAAATAATCCAATAATTAAAAAGGAAAAAGTTGTTAATAGAGGAATTGTAAGGTTCAAAGTTAAAAAACTAAAATTATTATTATAAATTCTAATCCAAATGCAACCTTAGTTTTGAAATTTAAAAAAAAAAAAAAATCATGAAATTTAAATTATTTCTGAAAAAAGATATACCGAACAAAATAAGAAATTTTGCCGTGAAACCCAATCAAAATTAATTCAGTAACAATTTAATTCCCAGATCCATTGGCGCAGAATGAACCGCCAGCCGCTCCCTCGCCACCCCGGCGGCGGAGAAGAAAAACTATGTAACGTTTTCAATTCAACGGAAAAAACCGAAACTGAGGCTCAGATCTGTCATTAGGGGGACAAAGGGAAGACCGAACCGCCATGGCTGCAATCCATCGGTTGCTTGTAAAAGCAACGCACACCATTACGGATTGCCCCGCCAAGATACAGATCGGGCTTTTCTCTAATGTCCCAAATAGCTCAGAAAGAATTGAGAGAATTATCATCATAGCCTCTTATTTTGGGGAAAATAGCTTTCATTGTTACTAAAATCCTTAGAACCAAACACAGCCTTAGAATCAATGATTTACAGAGATCAGAGCGAGAACATCGAAAACTGCAAAAACCAATCCAAATAGACCCTAAGTATGTCATCACTCTGCTCAAATCCGAAGCAATAATCCACACAATCATCATCATCTTCCTCTTCATCGTCAACAACAACATCAACAACACAGAGGGGAAAAAAGAAAACAAGAAAAAGACTATATATATACATATATATACATATACTTGAGGGCTGTTGGTTGTTTTGGGTAATTGAAGAAATCATGGGTAGTAAGAGAGGGGCAACCACCCTCGGAGAACTCCCAGTCTCTCTCCTGCCTCATTCCTCTTTCTGAGCTGCCATGGACTGGTTTCTCAATCTTTTTTATTTATAGCGGCTTTCTCCTTTCCACCCCTTCTTGGGCCATTTGGGCTTGGGAATTAAAGGTTATAAGTTTTCCTAAATACAAGAGATGTGTTATCTTATACGAAGACTATGGCCATTCGGATTACATCTATTATTAATCCAATTATTACCTTCCTTTATTAGCTGATATTTAATATATTTTTTTTTCAAAATATTTATTACTCAATAAAATTTAAAAAATATTAATAATATCTTTTTTATATATATAACTATTTTTTTAGAATTAAAATGTATCTAGAAATTTTCATTAAAATATGAATAAATTTCAAAAAGTAAATTAATTCATTTATTTTTTAATATAAGCAACTCAATTATTCCTTAATTTATAATAGCCTAAAGTCCCATGCTATATACGAAAGACTTTGTTAAAAAAAAAAACAAGTTTGTCAGTATTTAAAAGAATATCAAATAAGATAATTGAAAACTATCACAAAATTAAAATGTAATAAAAAATTTAATAAAAAAATCTAAGACTAATGATAAGAAAGGGGAATAAAAGCACATATTCCATTACCTTTTTCCCTTTTTTTTTTTTTGTTTTTGTGAAATTGGGAAACTTTGTTCATACTCAATAACAGAAACAAAAACTGCAAACATCAGATGGCAATATCGCCATTAGAAAGCATAAGCCTGCTGAGGACCGTCATAATTATTAACGTATTCAAATAAATCCATGTAAATCCATATTATAGATACATTAAACTTAGAAAAAAAATGAGGAATTGACACCTATACAAGATTAAGAAGAATTGATTCTCAATCCTCGATGTGTCAAAAATGATTGGATTTGTCTTTTTAATAGTCCAATTAACTAATATCATAATGTTTAATTCTATATAATATGTAGTTATATGCATGTATAGTTGTAAACAATGTAGTTATAATATAGGTTATAATTCATTATAATATGCATTTAATTACCCTAAAGATATGGAAAATATTTTATGCCAGAAATAATATAGAAATAATAATAATTCAAGAAAAATAGATATAAATAAGATCGATAATATATAAAAATATTAAAACTTAAAAAAATTGTTGAGGCCTCTATAAACAATTGAGAAATTCATCTAAAATGTCAAACTATTTACTTAAGTTGCACAACTGCCCTCAACTCATATTCTATTTTTTTATATCCCTAAATAAAAATCGCGTGTCATAAATTGACCTGTCATCCTAAACTGCAACGGTAATGCCTCTCGGATTTAAAAAAAAAAAAAATCAAATCCCAGCAATAGCACAGCTGCGATTTAGGGTGGCATGCCACTTTATAATACATAAGTTTAGTTTAGGGATATAAAAAAATAAAATATAAGTTAAAGGAAATTGTGCAACTTAAGTAAATAGTTGAAGAGCATGTTAAGGAAATTTCCCTTTGGACGACTAATTAAATTAATATGTTCTTACCTTGCAAGTCATTAATTATATATTTTGTTAGTCTAATTACCTTCATATATAAATGATACAAATGTAATTCGATGTATCTCGTGAATAAATGTAATTGAAAGTTGCAAAGCATAAGAACTCTAATAATAAACTCATCAATTTCATATATTCATCAGTTAGTCTTACAATTAGGTTATAAATGGGGTATTTATAGAGTTTATGCTAAACCCTAATCAAAACATAGTCTTAGATCAACCCAAGACCTATTAGAGACTTAATTAAAAGTTGTATATTGAATTAAATAGTAATTCCCGCCTTAAACAACACATTGGCTCAAAATAGTACCCCACCGTCTGCAGTAAGTCTACAGCTTACCAAAGGAAATTTGGCCAGAAGCATACTATGGAAGGTAGGTACAGGGTGTACCACCTGCGGTAAGTTCTGTTCTTCACTCTTCTTGGCTTCTTCCTCTTACAACTTGTTCCTTCGGTTGCTCCATGTTTAAAAAATAAACCATGAGCAACTTAGGGGGATTTTCATCATCTTCCAAACATTCCTTCTTGAACTTTAGACCTTCCTTCATAGTTTCTTCAATTGAAATCATCAATCCATGAGCAACTCTATCATCATTTTCATTAATTCTCCTTGCTCATGCTCTTGTAATTGGCTCTTGAAGCTCTTCATGTCCTTGATCATCCCAGTCCTTATCATTTGCCCTTCCTTTAAAAAGATTCATCCTCGAATCTTCATCTACATCAAACAAAGATAAATCAGAAACATTTAAGGTAGTACTAACATTATATTCTCCCAGAAGATCAATTTCAAGTGCATTATCACTAATATGCTTAAGAATTTGAAATGGACCATTGCCTCAAACATCCAACTTAGTTTTCCTTTGAGAAGGAAAACGTTCTATGCGAAGATGTACCCAAATCCAATCAGCAGGTTCAAAGACTACATGTTTTCTTCCAAAATTCCTTCTAGCAATAAGTTTCTTATCGTTAGCGTCAATAGCATCATGGACCTTGGAGTGAATAGTTTTCACAAATTCCACATTTTTCTCCTATCCAAGCTCAAAGCATGATCTAGAGGTAAAGGCACTAAATCAAAAGAAGTTAGAGGTTTGAATCCATAGACAATCTCAAAAGGAGAGTAAGAAGTAGTAGAGTGACGAATTCTACTGTAGGCAAACTCAATATGAGGTAAACAAGCTTCCATTGACGCAAATTCTTCTTAAAGATGGCCATAATTAGAAGTTGGCAAATGCTTTTATTCACTATCTCCGTTTGTCCATCGGTTTGTGGATGGCAAGCTGAAGCATATAATAAGTTAGTTCTAAGTTTCCTCCACAAAACACGCCAAAAATGACTAAGAAACTTAGTGTCATGATCTGAAACAATAGTCTTAAGTATACCATGGAAGCGCACCATCTAAGTAAAGAACAATTCCGCAACATGACTAGCATCATCAGTTTTCTTATAAGGTATGAAATGAGCTATTTTAGAAAACTGGTCTAGCACAGCAAATATAGAATCCATACCTTTATGGGACCTAGGTAGTCCAAGAATAAAGTACATAGAAATGTCTACCCAAGGTTCTCTAGTCACATTCAAAGGAGTATAAATCCATGTGGTAAAGATATAGATTTAGCCCTTTTACATTCTAAGCAATTATCAACAAAACTCTCTACATCTCTTTTCATGCAAGGCCAAAAGAAATGCTCATGCAAAATGTCATAAGTTTTGGCAATACCAAAATGACCCATCAAACCACCACAATGAGCTTCATTAACTTGCAACAATCTAGTGGAACAACAAGGAGTGCACAATTTACCCTCATGGTAAAGAAAGCCATCATGTATAAGGTACCTTTCTTTCAACAATTTAAAAGCCTTTTCTTGTTTTTCCTCCCATTTAAATCCAGTCATCTTCTTGATTGCATCCGTCAAGGGCTAGCAATGGTGCTAAAGTCATTGATGAATCCTATAAAAGCTTTCTAGACAATGGAACTTCTCACTTCAAATGCACTCTTTGGAGTAGGTCAATATTTGATTGCTTTCACCTTGTCTTAAATCCACTTGAAGACCTTGAAAACTCACCACATAACCTAGGAAAGATAACTTTTCCAAGAAAAAGTCACATTTTCCAAGATTAGCATATAACTTCTCGCTTCTCAAAACCAGCAAACTTGTTTAAGATGATGGAAATGATATTTATAAGATTTGCTATAAATCAAGCTGTAATCAAAGTAAACCACAAAAAATTTCCCAATGAAATCCCTTAAAACATGATGCATGAGTCTCATAAATGTGCTAGGTGCATAGTTAAAACAAAAGGAATGACCAAACATTCATAAAGACCAAAAATTAGTTTTGAAAGCCATTTTCCATTCATCACCTTCTTTCATGCGAATTTGATGGTAACCTGATTTTAAATCTATGTTTGAAAATATTTGAGAACCATACAACTCATGAAGCAAATCATATAACCTAGGGATATGATGCCTATATTTGATGGTGATGTTGTTAATGGCTCTACAATCTACATACATGCGTCATGTACCATCTTTCTTAGGAACTAGTAAAACGGGAACGACATAAGGACTTTAGCTATTTATTACATAGCCTTTGGAGAGCAAATCTTCCACTTGTCTCTCAACTCCTTGGTCTCTTCGAAAGGGCTCCTATAAGCTGGCTTATTTGGTAACACCACACCAGGTACCAAATCAATTTGATGTTTAATGCCTCTCAAAGGAGGGAGTCCACCGGGCATGTCTTCGGGAAAGACATTTTTGAATTCAATCACTCATAATGGCACTAGACAAAGAAAAATAACGTTCATTAGTAGAAAAAATGCTTCTTTGTAATATAAGAGTAATACCAATTCTTCTTTCTCAATAGCTTCTATGATATCACTCTGATATGTGAATAATTATCTATATTTTCTATATGTTAATTTCATTATTTTTGATGTTTTTATATGTAAATGTATATATTTTAGTTTAATATCTCTTATTCTTATCTTAGGTGCCCTCCAAAAGTGAAAATAATGAAGGAAAAAGAAAATGGGCGAAAACGACCGAAAATGGAGCTGTCAGCTACAAACCAGCCAACCTAACGTGCGAAGTAGGCTAACCTATCATCGCTAGTATGTTTCGTGGCACAAAGGGCATTGGAAAACAGAGACTTACTAGGGACAGTATGTCTCGCCCTACCGTCAGTGGTAGGGTAGGCTAGCAAGGGCGGTTGAGTCCAAAACAAACTTGGTTTTCTTGTATTTTTCACCTCTATATAAAAGATCTTTTTGCAGCCATTAGGAAGAGGCTGAGATATAATTAGATAGATAGATATACAATTTAGGATCTATAATAGATTAGTTAGGTTAGAATTAGATTAGTTACGTTGGATTAGATTAAACACTCTTTAAATTTCAGCTTCTATAAATTCAATTAGTTAGTAAAAAGTTTCATTCTGCAGTTTAGTTTCTTAGATTCAAGAATTGAAGACTTTGATTCATGCTTTTGATCTTCAACTTGGCGACTCGAAAGACGAACTTGAAAGACGTCGGGATTTCAATTGCGGCTTCGATTTCAGTCATAAGCTTTCTTTCCCTTTTCTTGTTATTGAATTTTATGTTAAATTATAGTTTTGTTATAATGAATAGTGAGTAGTTCTTTATTATTTGGATTGGGATTGAACCCTTTCTCGATTATGAAGTTCCTAGTTTAAATTCTTGATTTCGATGTTTGTTTTAGTTTAAGTTGCCTTCCAATTGCGTTTGTTTGCAATTTAACTGTCGCGAGTGTAGACTAGTAGCAAGGTTTGTTCAGAATTGAAAAAGGAAGAATGATCTAGGGCAACCAATTGGGGGTTATTTGGGACAATTAATTAGAGATATGATTTTGTACTTTAGGTCTTTTAAATCACCTAAGTTTATTGTACTCAAGATTTGTTAGGGAGAAAAGAGATTTTCCTCTAAGGGTTGAGTAGGGTGGCTTTCTCCTAGAGATAGGGAGTGATAACCTAACTTAATTAATTCAATATCGGTTTCATTAAAGTTTTTCCAATTGAATTAGTAACAAGGATTTGGGGGATTCGACCATCCAAACTCTTGTGTTTATTAATCTTTTAAAAACCGTTTTCATTATTTTCTTTCTTTAACTATTTCAATTTTAAGTTTTTATTTCTCAATGACATCATCTTTTTATTAGACTATACATTAGCACCACGAATAGTACTTGAACCTTATTCCGTCCTCGAGAGATTCGACACTCAGGTTGAGCTCACCTCTACTTCGTTCAGGTGTAAGAGGATTCATGGTATAGGATTTTTCATCCTTTACAAAGGTGTAAGTATTCTTCTCCCCATAATGAATGGCTTTCCTGTCAAATTACCAAAGGTGTCCAAACAATAAGTGCCAAGTTTGCATAGGCACTACATTACATACCACTTCATCATTGTATGTTCCCATAGTAATAGGCACTTTTACTTGCCTCTGCACTGTAACTTCACCAGTATCATTCAACCAATGCAACTTGTAGGATTAGGATGCTTAAAAAGGTAGACAAATTCAATTTTTCTACAAGATAAGTAATAACTACATTAGTGCAACTACCACTACCTATGATGAGATTGGCTAGTCTACCTTCCACCTTGTATTTGGTATGAAAAATATTCTCCCTTTGAATGCTTGAATCATCTTCAATAGTGTGGGTAGTCAAGTCCCTTATAGTTATCATACTCAAAGCATCTTTCTCGGCATCTAGAGAAGCCTCTCCAATGGTTCCATCTTCATGGCTGTTCCCATCATCAACATTGTTCTCAAGACATTCTTCATCGTCTTTCTCAATCCTACCATTCAAGTCTTTACGAAAAATTGAAGTCCTCTTGGTAGTATAATTTGTAGCTATATGTCCTAAACCATTGAATTTAAAGCACCTAGTTAGATTGGTAATCAACCTACCTTTCTCCTCCACCTTATGCTTAGAATTATCTTTAAAAGCAACCTTAGGTGTTTTATCCTTCTTTAGCTACCCTTCGAAAGTAGAAGCTTGAGGCTCAGACACTACATTTCTTGAAGAAGGAAGAGTAGTTCTAGAGAACCCACTCCTCTTCTTTTGATTCTCATTCTTGGTAGCTAAATGGCACATGTCTTCATAAGTGGTGTAAACATACAATTCTAGTTCATTAGCAATGTTCCTATTGAGACCAATTAAAAATCTAGCAAAAGTAGCATCCTTGTCATCCTCTAAGCTCAACCTCAAAGTGTATAACTTCATTTCTTGCCTATATTTTTCAACACTTTTACTATATTGCCTAAAGATAATCAATTTGTAGTGAAGCTCCCTATAATAATGCTCTGACACAAATATTTCTTCCATAAGAGTCTTCAATTTGGTCCAAGTTTCAACTGGTCCTTTTCCATTTCTAACCTTTTGAGTTCAATCTTTTCCTACCAAAGTGCATAACCCAAAAATTCGGCAATGACTAACATAGCCTTGACATTGTCACTGTAATTTCTCACCATGAAAAGATTCTCCACTTGACGTTCCCAATCAAAGAATACATTTGGATCACTTCCTCCCTTGACACTAGGCACCTTCTACTTGATATTGTCTAACGCTTTATCCCCTTGTTGTCCTCCTTGAAACCGACCAAAGAATTCTTGGCCAATATTAGGATTCTCCCCATAGTCATCAAACAAGTTATCTTCATGCCATGCCTCATCTTAGGATCTCTTCTTGTGGTCTATTGTTTCCTGTACCTCCTAGACCCCCTCTTCTTCCACCTCTAGTGGCTTATCTCCCTTGGTAACCACTTTTATGAAATAGATAGGAACTTTGAGCCAGCATAACATAGTAGCCATACGGAGGTGCATTGTCATAGGCCCTTTGAATGTTAGTGAGAAAACTCCTCCAAGATTATCCTCAACTCTTTGCTCTATCGTGGCACTTCCTTTGTCTATAGCCACTCCTTAGATCTTGCGAAGCCTTCAATACCATTGAATAGTTCACAAGGTTTAATTCACACTCATCTTTGTAGGATCACTAGTGCCTTCATGATAAGGTGGAGAAGGCAAATGACCTCCGCTGACATTGTAAAACTTGCAAATAATCAAAGAAACAAGAAATAGGACCTCACAATCACTCCTGAAGTGTTTTCCCTCCTTTTGATAATCACTTAGTTCTCTCGTGTTTAACTCTTTTATTCGCTTTTATAATAATAGGCTCACCCTCTTGCCTTTTTTTCCAAACTCTTACCTCACAAGCATACTTTCAGCCTTCAAACTTCCTCCACCACAACCACCAAGGGTAATCAACCACTTAGTTGTGGGAGTAAAAGAAGTTCAAAGAGAAATTTCAACAAACACTTAGTGTGCTAGAGTTTTCAAAAATTATCCAAGAGCAATGAGAGCCAACTGATAAATCATAGATTTATCTGTGTTTTATACACTTTTATACTTGACTTTGTGAAAAAAATTGATTTATGTATGTTTTAGAGCATAACTTGTATAAAAGACTCATTATAATGTTATTTTGATGTTAGGTGTATAATGGACATTTTATCCGATAAAAAGAGCAAAACAATGCATCAAGACTAAAAAGAAGATCAGCACTGGACATGCAGAAGATCAGTGCGGGACTTTGAGCGTTTAATGAAGAAAAGTGAAACAGAGAAAGACCAGCGCTGGAAATTGCAAAAGACCGGTGCTAGACTTCATTTTAAAGGGCTAAATCGAGGAGAATTCTCCAAGTATTTTCCTTTTTTTGTTTGGATTTTGTCTGATTTTATGCCTCCTAAATTGATTTCCTGTCCTATTAAACTTCTAATTTCATATTTTAGTGATCTCTAACTCTACTAAGGTTAGAGACTAAATAATGCTTTTCCTGGCCATTAGAATCAGTTTTTTAGAGAGTTTAGTAAGTCACTAAATTAGAGAATCATGTAATTCTCTAGTTACTTTTATTTAGAGTTATAAGACGGCAAAGAAGGAGATCGAAGACAAAGGATTCAAGTTCTCTCCTTAAGGCTTGTTTTACTTTATTTACGATTTTTCTTTGTAAACCTTTTTATTTCTAAAATTTTTGTTTCTTTTCATGGATCTTTTTGGTTAAATTCTTTAACTAGGGCTTATGTGAAGATTATGTGTTTTTATTAATGTTTATGTGTTGATGAATTCTCTTTACCATATTCTTCATGATTACTCCTTATTACTTGATCATAATGCTTGTGATTGATTGGCCATCTCTCGCACAATCTAATACTTGCTTTTGAGACCTAGAGGAGATAAATCAAGTAGGAACTAAGTAATGAGAACATCTAGTAAAATTGGCAAGGGATTGTAGCAATTTCTAAGTGCAGTTCACGTGAGTAATCAATTTAGGAAAATTGTGAAAACTGGGAATTCCACAGATCTTAATGCGTTTTTAGTTAACTAATCTACAAAGAGAGATAGTAGGTTTTAATTAAAGAGAGGGTCTTTGTACCGAGAGATTGGCTTAGTTCTAATTAAGGAAATTCCGTTGTTAATCAATGAAGGTAAAACTTGGTTTAGTAAAAAAGACCACACATAAACATTGATAATTCTCTAATTGGGTCGTTAGCCTTAGTTAAGTTTTTTTTGATTAATTTCCTTTGTCGTCTTCCATTGGTTTTAATTAATCATTCAGTAAAGTTTAGTCAGTTTGAATTAAGTTAAATAACATTAATTGGTAATTGGAATACAAATCCTTGTGGGATCGACCTTGATTACACTGTAATTAAACTAGTGCACTTGCTAGGTTAGTTTTATCGACATCAAGTTTTTGGCACCGTTGCTGGGGATTTGTTTTATTCAACATCATATAGTTGCTATTTGATTTGAGATTAAGCCATTAAAAAAGATTTACTTCATTAAATT
This sequence comes from Catharanthus roseus, assembly GCA_028651295.1. NCBI lineage: Eukaryota > Viridiplantae > Streptophyta > Magnoliopsida > Gentianales > Apocynaceae > Catharanthus > Catharanthus roseus. Next base: position 25,553,416 of record JAPQWS010000153.1, on the reverse strand, counting down.
TTTATTCATTTTAGTTGTTTTTCTTAGTTGTCTATTTCTTTATTTATTTAAAAAAATACAAAAATATTTTTATTTTATTTTCATTTTTTATCTTTTATTTCTTTAGCACTTTATTTCTTTTGGTTATAATCCTTTTCTGGCCTTGAGCAAGACTTCTTGATGGAGGCAATTTTGCAAAGTCATTTGTCACCGCTTGTGGCATTGAATGAGAAATATAGTAGATTGGGCTTTTCGACACCTCAAAATCAAGGATCCTTATATGTCAATGGAGGTAATGTCTCTTACCCTCCATTGGAGTTTTTTATACTAACAATCATATTAATTATGTAGGTCAAAATCATGGCAAAATAATCTTTATTCACCTACTTACAATATAGATTGTTGGGAAAATCATCCAACTTATTCTTGGAATCAATGTGAAGAACAAAGAGCATCACATGAATTTTCTCAAGGGCAGAAGTCAAATTTGGAGGCCCTCATAGAAAAGTTTTTCTGCAACATCGATAAATAGATTTCTACCTTTGAGAATCACTTCAAAGTAAAGAAAATCACTTCTGAAATATAGAAAAATACTTTGAAAGTATTGAAGCAAGAATTAGGAATGTGGAAATCCAGTTTGGTAACATTGCTATTTGATTTCTACTGAATTTAAAGACTCTTTGCATAGTGAGACAAAGAGAAATCCAAGAGAATGTAAGGTGATTATGGAGGATGTGAAGAAGAATGAGACGATCCAAATATCAATGAAGAGCCAAACTCAAAAGGACACACGGTGGTTACAAATATTCAAGGCATGGATGAAGAGGGCTCCCCATTTGAAAAAGGTAAAGAGAAAGATAAGTATAACTGTAATAATTTTCATATTGACCTTTCTTCTTTTCCTTATTCGCAAGCTGTTAATTCTGTGGAGAATAATACTTTTCCACTTAAAAAGTTTCTTGAAATTTTTAAGAAACTCGATATTAACCTCCCTTTTGCAGAATTAAGTGCTAAATCACCCAAGTACTTGGAGTTATTGAAGGATATAACTGCCAAAAATAAGGGTGATGATCATGACGCATATATGAAGTAGTTACGATGCCACAATGATGTTCATTAGGGGCTTGGTTCCCTACTCTCCAGATGCACAAGTGGGCTTAACGGAAAAAGGGAGTACATCTTTCCTTTCTCTTTTAATTTTGTACATCATTAGGACAATGATGAATTTTAAAGTGGGGAGTAGGATATTTGTGTTTCTTTTATTTCTAATTTTTTTTCAATCCTTTTATACATTATATCTCTAGTTCCTTTTTTGAAGCTTAATGAGAAGAATGGTTGAAACCATCATTCGTTATTTTCTTTCTTGTAAGACTCAATTACCTACCTTTTAACTAAAAGATGTTTTATCCTTTCCCTTTCAAGAGAGTGAAGTGCACAAACATCTTTTTTTGGAGTTGGTTTTATCTTGATGTAGAAGTATGGTAATGAGTTTTCAAAGGGGGTGAAAAGAGTAATGTTTGCTGAAAATTGTCAGAAAAAAAAGCTCGAAAAATGCTTTAAAAGAGAAAAGATGAGCTGAAATAGAAAAAGAAAAAGAAGAATGAAAAAAAAATTTGAAAAAATATGAAAAACAAGCTCATGAAAGAAAGGTTATGGAATGGTTGTTTTTGCATACATATTTCCCCCATAAATTAAGTGGGAGGTTGTTGTATGTTTGAGGTAAATAATTAAAAAGGATGGAGTTATATCCAAGGGTGGAATGAGGAAGTAAGGTTATGCATTTTTTACTTTACCCTCTTGATTTTTGCTTAAATCCTTTCCCTTCATTTGGCAGCCATGTCCTTAGCCTAACATTACAAGCTTATAAAGTCCTTTTTGACCCAAGTTGATTTGCTAAGCCTCATTAGTGGAGAGAATGCTTGGTTTCAAGCTTATGGTTGTGTTTCTCTTGCTTAATTTTCTTTAAAAAGGATACTTAGTTTGCTTAATCTCTTTTTAGTGTGGTTTGAGTTACTTTGCCGAATAAGAAGTTCGTTTGATAGAGCTTCTTGAAATCTCTTTGGTTAAAAAACAAGCATTTTGAGAATTAACTTTGAATATGTTTGGATTTCTTTTCTTGATAGACGTATCAAATTAGTTACGATTCTTTGTGGTCTTGAGATTGGTTAAGGGTAGATATGTTTTCATGATAGTGTTTCTTTGAGTTTTGCTTGAGGACGTGCAAAGTTTAAGTGGGGGTAGTTGATAAATCATAGATTTATCTATGTTTTATATACTTTTATACTTGACTTTCTGAAGAAAATAGATATATATATATATTTTAGAGCATAAACTTGTATAAAAGACTCACTATGATGTTATTTTGATGTTAGGGATATAATGGACTTTTTATCCAGCAAAAAGAGCAAAACAACACATCAAGACTGAAAAGAAGAAGATCGGTGCTGGACATGCAAAAGACTAGTGTCGAACTTTGAGTGTTTAATGAAGAAAAGTGAAAAAGAGAAAGACCGGCTGTGGACATTGCAAAAGACTGATGTCGTACTTTATTTTAAAGGGCAAAATCTAAGAGATTCTCCATGGATCTTTTCCTTATTTTCTTTTGGATTTTGTTTGATTTTATGCCTCCTAAATTGATTTCTTGTCCTATTAAACTTCTACTTTCATAATTTAATGATCTCCTAATTCTCCTAGGGTTAGAGACTCTATAAATAAGGCTTTTTCTAGCCATCAGAATCAGGTTTTTAGAGAGTTTAGTTTGTAATTAAATTAGAGAATCATGTAATTCTCTAGTTAGTTTTAGTTAGGGTTTTAGCCATTAGGGCTAAAACCTCGGTTCTTATTTTCTTTAACTCCTTGGAGATCAAGACCGCGAAGAACGAGATGAAAGACAATGGATTCAAGTTCTCTCTTTAAGGCTTGTTTTCTTTATTTACGATTTTTCTTTGTAAACCTTTTTATTTCTAAAGAATATGTTTTTTTTTTTCTTTCATGGATCTTTTTGGGTAAATTCTTTAACTAGGGCTTATGTAAAGATTATGTGTTTTTATTAATGTCTGTGTGTTGATTAATTCTCTTTACAATATTTTTCATGATTAATCTTTATTACTTGATCATAATGCTTGTGATTGATTGGCCATCTCTCGCACGATCTAATGCTTGGTTTTGAGACCTAGCAGAGATAAATCGAGTAGAAACTAAGTAATAAGAACTTCTAGCAAAATTGGAAGAGATTGTAGCAATATCTAGGTGCGGTTCATTAAGTAATAAATTTAGGAAAATTGTAAAAACTTTGAATTCCACAGATCTTAATGCATTTTTAGTTAACTAATCTACATAAGATATAGTAGGTTATTAATTAAAGATAGGGTGTTTGTGCCGAGATATTGGGCTTAGTTCTAATTAAGGGAATTCCGCCGTTAACCAATGAAGGTAAAATTTGATTTAGTAAGAAAGACGGCACATTTACATTGATAATTCACTAAATCTATTATTAGCCTTCGTTAAGTTTTTTCTTATTAATTTTCTTTGTCGTCTTCTAATGGTTTTAATTAATCATTCACTAAAGTTTGGTCAGTTTGAATTAAGTTAAATAGTAATAATTGGTAATTGGTACAAATTCTTGTGGGATCAACCTTGATTATACTATAATTGAACTAGTGCACTTGCTAGGTTAGTTTTAGCGACATCACCAACAATAACAATTGATCACCACATAGAATGGAAAACATTGAAAGAAGCAATGAGAATTAAAAGAAAATAAATGAAAATAAAGTTAAGCTAAACAAGTAGAAAGATTGCTAAACAAACTAGAAAACAGAGGCCACTGATACCCTATTACGAAAATCACGATAACTAAAATATTATAATTCCAAATCTAGTCATATTAATCTAGAAAGAAGTATAGCTCGATGAGGATGAATTTAAGTACAAGTTTCACCCAATTTGAACTGGTATAACCCAATATATGATCTGATTAATCAACACTTTTCAAACAGATTCGGTTTCTGTACACTTCGAAATTCTGATGGAATTTATCCATCCATTTAAGTCCAAATGAAGTGGAACCAATTGAAATCGATCACTAACTCATAGTAGGTGAAATCAATATCAAGGTTTTGCCAAAAAAAAATTTCAATATAACTTGGGATCAAGCCAATCTTCTGACATTAATTTTTTTGTTCGAGATTTTGCATGATCTTCATGTATTTTTCATAGATCATCATATACTTTTACTTTTTTCGTTAACGAATTTTCAAAAAAAAAAAAAAAACATAAAATTGAGCTTACTTTGAAGGTAGCTCTGATACAAATTGATATGATTTAGGATTTTCAATGAAACTAAATCTTCATATCCATCACCCAAGAACCTTGCCTTCAATAGGACTTGCTCTTCTTCAACAACACCCACCCATAATTCAATAGAAACTAAGAGTAAAATGCATATGAAGAGGATCTTTACCTCAATTTCTAATCAAGCAAAGGGATTGGATACCCTCTACCCAATTAGATCAATTGAAGAAGACCTAAGCTCTAGAAAAAATTACAAGCATGTGATCATCATAGAATTAGAAATTGTGATCAAATTGTGAACTCTTGGATAAACCCAATCCAAATGTTAAAGTAAAATCAATCTAAAGAATGATCAAACCCTAGATAAAGTTTAGGAGAAAGCTTCAAAGCTTAAGAACCCTAACAATAAACTCATCAATTTCATATATATTCATAAATTAGTCTTACAATTAGGCTATAATGGGGTATTTACGGAGTTTAGGCTAAACCATAATCAAAACATAGTTTTAGGTCAATCCAAGACCCATTAGAGACTGAATTAAAAGTGAAAATTGAATTAAAATAGCAATTCCCTCCTTAAACAATGCTATTGGCTCAAAATAATACCCTACCGTCTGCAGTAGTTCTTCAGCTGATATGAATCGAGATGACCAAAAAGCAAGAGCAAGAAGATCAAAGCATATGATGATAGCTTGGCCAACGGGATGGAGATTTTCATTGAAGAAACCAAGACAAATAGAATGAAAAATAAGAATAAAGGTTTTGATGATGAAGGACAAGCTTTCAAGTTGCTCATAATATGTACCATAAGTAAGGATTATTCAAGCGAGCAATTTGGATGTGAAAAAGACCAAGTATTGTCGAGCATTGGACTTACCGTCGATGGTAGCCCTATATCTATCGTCCGCAATAGGTTTCTAGATGGTTTGGACTTTGAAGACAACACCTTATCGCGTCTGGTAGGGTACACCTTACTGTCGCGGGGGAGTCCTGGTGTTTAGAAGCAACACGATGTTTAGACGGGATTTTAATGTTTGAACTTCATTTCTAGCTAATAATTAAGGGTCTAATGGGTAATTTATAGCCCTTAGTCAATAGTGAATATAGGTCTAAGCCTTGCCTATAAATACTCATTTATAGGCTTATTTGTGAACAACAGTGATGAATTTTGCTGAAAATTGAGAGAGGATTCTCCATTGGTTTCTAGGGTTCTTCAACCCATCTTAGTTGGCTTCTAAGGGTTTACTTCCTTATGTTTGTGAACAATTGATTGCTTAGATCGTAGAATCTATGGAAATCAATTGATCATTCCAATTCATTCTTTGATTGATTCTAAGAGTTCTTGTTCTTGGAATTGATTAAACCTAGGTCTTCTAGTTTGTGTAGTTTTGGTTTTGAGGCCATAGTTTCCACAAGGTTCTTTCTATCAAATTGGGAAAGAGTTTTACCTCTCAATATTGGGTTTATGAGGCTTAGATCCTCATATATTTTCTATTGAAGTGCTAGAACTTTAAAATCCTCAATAGAGGTTCTTCATGAAATAAGGTGATCTTGGGAAGGTGTTGAATCAAATCTACAATCAATTGAAGACTAACATCAAAGTGCTATCAAAGCAACCTCCAATTGAAGGTCAAATTATATTGTGTTTTTTAAATTTGCTGAAAAAAAAAAAGATGTACTTGATGTTGAAACAAAATTCCATGAAGATCATGCAATATTAGTATAGAAAAATCAATCCGAAAAATCCATTGAAAAAATCGAATGAATAATTGAGAATTTGTTTGGTATTTTTTGCGTTAGATCTGTTCTCCTTTGAGTTAGGGGTTCAATTGAAATAATATTTACTCAATTTGGAGATCATTTAATTGAAACTTGAAAAGTTATTTGGTATCTCAGTTGAAGAAAAAGCGTGAATTAATCCGAGCTTATCTTGTGTCATATTCACTCAATTCCAATGAAATTTACGCTTAAATTCATCCATTTGAGTGAGGAATCTTCCTAACTTAGTTTCACTTTATTTATATTCGTATTTATAGAGTTATCGTCGTTTTAGTGATAGGGTGTTATCATCCCCTGTTTTATGGGAAAATTTTCTTAGTTCTCTTGTTTTTTTGTTTATTCTATTTGTTTTGAATTGATTTGATTTTGAATTCTAATTGTTTTCTTGTGTGTTTATAATATTTTTTGATAATCAATTAAGTTTTTTGACTCTTTTCCATAGATTGAATTCTTTGAAATTCTTACACCTCAAGTGTTCAAGATATTGACTCTTTGGAAACTTATTGACTCTTTGGAAACTTATATCCAACTAAGTGCATTGATTATTTTGCTTGCTTGGGTTGTTGTTCTTAGTTGAGTTGTTTAAGAGGTTTGAAGAATCTTGTAGAGACTTGAGAGGTGAGTGTTTGGAAAAAGACAAGAGGGGTGAGCCTATTGTGATAAAAGCCGACAAGAAAGCTAAACATGAGTAAATTAAGTGAACATCAAAGAGAGTAAACACTTATGGAGTGATTGGTAGGTCCTTTTATTTTGTTTTCCTTGTTTAATTTGTAGGTTTATAATGTCAACGAATGGTCATTTACCTACTCAATCTCATCAAGAAGGCACTGGTGATCCTACAAGGATGAACTTAAATGAAACCTTGTGATTTATGCAACAATCTATTGAGAGATTGTCAAGGAAATTCCAAGGTGTTGCTAGGGATATTAAAGAGTTAAAAAATGGCAAGGGAAGCGCCGTAATAGAGCAAAGAATTGGAGACAATCTTGGAGGAGTTCATTCACCTCACTGTCAAAGACCTTATAATAATGTACCTCCTTATGGATACCATGACATGACAGTCCAAAATTCTTATCCATTTTATGAAGGTAGATACCGAGGAAGACGACCTATTAGAGTGGAAGAAGAGGGGGTCTAGGAGAAAGAGGATATAATAGACCATAATAAGAGGTTCCAAGACATTAAGCATGGCATGATGACAAGTTGTTTGAAGAATATGGAGAGAATCCTAATGTTGGTCAAGCATATTATTGTGGTTACTATGGTGGACGACAAGGGGATAAAGCATTAGAAAAGATCAAGTGGAAGGTGCCAAGCTTCAAGGGTGAAAGTGATCCAAATGTGTTCCTCGATTGGGAGCGTCAAGTGCAAAACCTATTCATGGTGAGAAATTATAATGACATTGTCAAGGTTAAGCTAGTTATTGTCGAATTTTCCAGTTATGCACTTCACGGGTGGGAAAAAATTGTCACTCAAAGGATGAGAAATAGAAGGCAACCGATTGAAACTTGGGCCGAATTAAAGACTCTCATGAAAGGAAGATCTGTGCCAGAACATTATTATAGGGAGCTTTACTACAAGTTGATGACTCTTAGGCAAGGCAACAAAAGTGTTGAAGAATATAGACAAAAGAAGGAGTTATACACTTTGAGATTGAACTTGGAGGAAGACAAATATGTCTTTATTGCTACATATCGAAGTGGTCTCAATAGGGACATTGCTAATTAACTAGAACTGTAACCTTATACCACTTATGAAGACATGTGTCATTTGGCAACTAAGATTGAAAAAACCAAAGGAAGATGATTGGTTTCTCTAAAACTAATCTTCCTTCTTCAAGAAGCATGGTGCCTAAACCTCAAGCATCTATCTGCAAGAGTTGGCCAAAGAAAGATGAAACACCTAAGGTGGCTTTCAAAGATAATTCTAAGCCTAAGGTGGAAGAGAAAAGTAGAGTGATTACCAATCCAATGAGTTGCTTCAAGTGCAATGGTGTTAGACATATAGCTATTAATTGTCCTACCAATAGGACTTTGGTCTTTAGTGAAGATTTGAATGGTTGGATTGAAAAGGATGAAGATGATTTCCAAGAGGGCATTATTGAAAAAGAAGAAGAAAGTAGTGAAGAAGTGCAAGGAATTTCCTCTTTTGAAACCGATGAAGAATGCATGAGTTTGGTGACTATTAGAGCTTTGTTTACTCAAGTCCTTGAAAAAGAATCTAGCATTCAAAGGGAAAACATCTTTCACACTAAATGCTTAGTGGGACGTAAAGTTGCTAACCTTATTATGGATTGTGGCAGTTGCACTAATGTAGCTAGTACCTATTTAATTGAAAAGTTGAACTTACCTCTCCTCAAGCATCCTAAACCTCATAAGCTTCATAGTTGAATGATGGTGGGGAAGGTAAAGTTAACAAACAAGTTCTAGTTTCTCTTATTAAGGGGCCATACGTTGATGAAATTCTTTGTGATGTGGCTCCTATGTAAGTGGGGCATTTGTTGTTGGGATGTCCTTGGCAATATAATAGAAGAGCTATTCATGATGGTGTGAAGAACACTTACAGTTTTGAAAAGGATGGCAAGAAGTTAATGTTGAATCTTTTTACTCGTAGTCAAGTCTTTGAAGAACAAAAGAAAATAAGGGAAAAAGAAAGACTTGAAAGTGATAAAAAGAGAAAGAGTATTGAAGAGGGAAAAAGAATTGAGGGAAAAGAAATGAGTGGAAAAACCTAGAGAGGAAAAATTGAAGAAAGACAAGAAAATAAGTGATCCAAAGAGTGATAGTTGCAAGAGAGAAAAGAGATGTTTCTATGCAAAAGAAAGTGAAATCATAGAAGCTATTGAAAAAGAAGAGTTGGTTTTACTTCTTTATTGCAAAGGTACATTTTTTTCTACCAATGATCACTTGTCTTTTATGTCTAATGCTATAGTAAAGATCATTGAAGAGTTCAAGGTTGTTTCCCCAAAGAGAAGCCCTATGGACTTCATCATTTGAGAGAAATTGAACATCAAAGTGATTTGGTAACCGGTGTAGCATTGAATTGTTCTATGTATGACAAGGAGCTCTATGCATTGTTTCTCAATGGACAAAAAAATCTCCATTCATTGTTTCTAAATAGACAACAAAAACTCAACAAGAGGCAAGAAAAATGGATGGAATTCATAGAGATATTTTCATATGTCATTTGGTACAAGAAAGGTAAAGAAAATGTTGTAGCCAATGCTTTGTCAAAAAGGTACACTCTAACCCTTACTTTACAAGCTCAAATGCTTGGTTTGAAATGTTTAAGGGGTTGTACGCTAGTGAGAGTGATTTCAAGAACATATTTGATGCTTTTTTAGTTGTGCATAATGACAAGTACCTTTTGTATGATGGATTTCTTTACCGTGATGGTAAATTGTGCATTCATTCTTGTTTCTCTAAATTGTTGTGAGTTAAAGAAGCTCATTGTGGTGATTTAATGGGTCATTTTGGTATTTTCAAAACTTATGACATTTTACGTGAGCATTTCTTCGGGCCTTGCATGAAAAGAGATGTAGAAAGGTTTATTGATAATTTCTTAGAGTATAAAAGAGCTACATCTACATCTTTGCCACATGGACTTTACATTTCCTTGAATGTGCCTAGAGAATCTTGTGTAGACATATCTATGGAGTTTATATTCGGACTACTTAGGTTTCCTAAAGACATAGATTCTGTATTTGTTGTGGCCTATTTGGATGACATCTTGATTGATAGCAAAACTTGTGAAGATCATTTGCATCATCTTAATCAAGTTTTGTTTGTTTTTAAAAATGAGAACTTATATGCTAACCTTGGAAAATGTGAGACTTGTTTGGAAAAGGGTACTTTCTTAGGATTTGTGGTGAGTTCTCAAGGTCTCAAAGTGGATAGTGGTATGAATCTCCAAAGGTTGAATGAGATCCACTTTCCCTCCCAAGATGCAACTCTCTACAAGTGGTCCCTTGACTTGATTGTGATGAGAAATGTGAGATTCCAAGAACAAATTTCAGCAAAAATTAAACAAAGAAAACCAAAGAAAACTTCCTATCTTGAGGGAGAATCAACAAATCCTAAAGAGACTTCACATATTCTCCTCACACAAGGAAGACCTCCCTCTAAGCAACACTAGCTATACAAAAGCTATGACTTCAAAGAAGAAATGGATTTGAGAATAGAACAAGAAACTCTTGAATTGGATTCAAGAATCACATGTCTAATTGTGCAATGGATATAAATCCCTAATTTAAAAGGAAGTTGGAGAAACCTCAAGAACCCTAGGTTCTTCTATCAAGTTTTTCTTTCAAATATATCATCAATATTATGTTCAGTGGCTGAAAAATACATATGTTCCATATTATTAACTCTCAACCCTAATTGTTAATCTAGCTTATGATAAGTAGATGAGAACTTAGGCCACTTAATTACAAGTCAAAATAAACTTAACACTCAAATTGATGGATCAAGGGAGTTAAAAACTCCAATTCTTCAGCCATGGGAGATCTATTGTCGACAACAGACCTCGTCCTACCATGGATGGTAGGTCAAACCTTCAAAACAATCATTTGCCAAGAACCCTACCGGCGATGGTAGGGTGAACCTACCATTGTCAGTTGGTATCGTTTCCTCCTCGCTTGCCATGACCCTACTGCAGTAGGGTCCATTCCTTCTTCTCCATTTGATGTTGAATCTTCAAGATCTTCAAAACTTGTTTCTTTGGCTTTCTCTACTTGCATTATGGACATTATGAATGTTTTGGAGCTTCTTTGATCTTCATTTTCTCCTTTCTAATGCCTTCTATGTATAATCTTAAGGTCCTTCTGAGCAAAGCCACCATTTCTTCGTTCTCCTCTTCTAGCTTCCTTGCCCTCGGCCTTGTAGTTGGTCCTTGGAAGATCTTCATATTCTCATGCTTATCGTGGGTCATACCATACCCCTTCTCTTTAACAGGATTCATCCTCAAATCCATTCCTTTAAATAAGAACAAGAGGTGGGCAACATTAGACATGGAAGCATTAAAATAAGCAATATTATGAACATTACAAAAGCTCTCAAGAATTAGAAGAGAGTAAGAAAATAATGCATTAAGTTTGTCAATCATCTTCTCAACACCAAAAGAATTACACAAGTGCCATACATCCTTAAATGGTCTATGAAAAGCAAAAGTAGTATGGGTATAAAGATTTAAAACAAAACCAATAATGGAAGTATTAAAAACACACTACCTAAACGACACAAGATTTCTTAGAACAAGAACAAGGGTAGAAATATAGATATCTTGCAAATCACTCACAAAAACAAAGGTTTCTCTCACTTCTTTGAAAAGACAATGAAATGTGATGCTTAGAGTTTGAAAAGAGTTCAAGGTGAAGCTTAAGAATTTTTCTGGAAACTTGGGTTTCTAATTAAAAATTGCTCTTTCAAATGTTAGAGTAAGGAATTGGAAAAGAAAGTTTCGTAAGTGCATCATCCTTGACAAACTTTCAAAAAGAGAGTTGACTACATGATCTTTAAATAGAGAATGGATAAAGAAACTCTCATCCTTGTTAAATGATAGAAACAATGCATAAGATTCAAAAGCTTCGTAATGCTCTTCTTCGAAAACATGATGATAATGAAAATGTTGATTCCAACAAAGACCAAGAGCATTTGAAAATGATGAATAAGCTTTATGCTTCCACAACTCCATTACTTCACACTCAAAGGAAGAAGAAGTAGTCACAAGGTTTTCAAAATCATTAAATCCTGTACACTCCTTCAAGAAAGTATATTCACTAACATCTTTAGGAAGTAAGTGAAAGTAGAAACTTCCATCATTTCCGAACTCTAAGAATAACGCAAGAAAACCACAAGTTTGGAAAACTTCTCTGCCAAGAAGATAGTAGTAAGCAAAAATGACTTTCCATGGGAACTCCAAAGCATTTGGACATGAAGGGTAAACCTTGTATTTTACTAAAGTCAGAACTTGAAAATTGAGGTGAGTGGAAATAGATACAAAATGGTCAAAGCTCCAAGATCTTCTACCTCCCTCTTTAAATCTCATTTTCTTTAAGAACTCTTTAAAAAGTGGATGATAAAACACCCCATCATTTCTAAATTTCAAAAATATGGACCAAGAGTTCTCCCCAAAACAAACAAGTGTAATGGACAACTTTGAAAACAACTCCTTGAAAGGGAAATGGTAGTAAAGATTTCTTCCCACCAATCCCGTCTAAATGGGTTTTAAAACATGGCTTGCCACATTAGTTTCCACAAGTTCACAAAAATTAGTTTTTCTCATTTTAAAACAAGATCACCCATTTGGTTTTTTAAATCTGTTGACAATAAGAAACCCTTATAATGCAAATGAAAGAATTTGAAACCAAAAAGCCTTTTCAAATAAAATTTTAAAAGATATCCCACAATGAGAAATTTAAGGTTTTGACTAGATTTTACAATTAAACCATTCACAAGCAACAAAGGTTTTTCCACAAGATTATGTTCAACAAAACCAATCATATAGGGATCAAGAGAAGTCAACAGAACTCGCAAATGTTCAACTACTTTCCCTTGAAACTTAACACAATGATCACTAAGTAAAGAAAACAAGGAACCATCAAAACCATAAGAGTTTTTTTCAAGGAAATCGAAGGTGCATTGATTAGTATCTCCTAAGGAATCACAAATATTCCATGGCTTAACATCCTGTGCAATAAAAACAAGAATAGCATGAGAAAAGTCTTGAACCACTAAGATATGACTTCTACCTTGATTAATAACTTGATGGAGCATATTAACGAATAAAAAATGATCCCTTTGTCCTATGACATCACAAAAGGGAAACTTAAATATCTCATAGCAAGAATAAGAAAAGTAATGACAATAGAAGGTAGAACCTGTAAGATTAAACTCAAGAAAGACATACTCATGTAAGAAAATTTTCAACTCTTTAAAGAAAAACACAAGGTAAAAGAGAATAGGTTTGAAGAAAACTCATTGACGAATCTCCATAGCATAAAAATAGTTTTTCTCCAATGTTTTCGCCTTGGCCTTCAAACTCCATGGTATGTCTACTTCTGTGCATTAATGTTGCGCAAGCATGTTGGAGAGAATTTCTATCAAGATCAAGTACAAAAGAGCAAGATTTAGTCTCTTTACAAAAATGAGAAAACATGGGTGTGAAGGTGGAGGAGGAAAGCTTATCATATCGTAGGAGTAATAGTCCATCTTCTCTTCATTCTCCATGTTTTGCCTAAAAAATTTCCGCACACATAAAGAATCTTTAACAAGAAAAGAGTTAATTTCGTTAGTAAGAGAAATTTTCAATTCCTCACTCTTTTCGATTGCTACTCTCTCTTTTTCTTGTTGCTCTTCTTTATAACTCTCTTGATTTTCCATAAGACTCTCGTTTTCCTTTTCTTGCTCACTTTTCTTAAACTCACTCTCTTTTTCGTTTGAGCGCTCATCTCTCTCATTTTCTCTTGAAAGATAAGAATTAGAATCAAGAATACATAATCGACAACTATTCTCTCTTCTTTTTTCGCTCTTTCTTTTTCTTTAATTTCCGTGCCTTTCTCTCATTCAATGTTCTTCTCATTCTCAAATATCCTTGACCTCTCCTTGAACTTCTTTTTCTCTTCATATACTCGGTGTGGTGCCAAAGACTTGAGAGTGATTCTCTTGCCATTCCTAGTGATGTTGATGGCATTCTTGTCTTCATCATGTTTCACTCTTCTATCATACATCCAAGGTTATCCCAACAATAGGTGGCTCGCACGAGTGCTACATCACATAACATTTCGTCTTTAAGAAACCCCAAGGAGATAGGCACACATACTTGCTTATTAACTTTAACTTCAATACCACCATCTAACCATTGACATGCATAAGGTTTAGGATGATCAAGAAGGGGCAAATTCAAATTTTCTACTAGGTAAGTACTAGCCACATTAACTTTACTATCACTATCTATAGCAAGAATTACAATCTTGTCTAGCACCTTGAACTTGGTATAGAAAAATTTCTCTTTTTGACATCCACTCACATAGTCATTTTCACCAATCAATCCTTCATGGTGAACTTCTCTACCAAAACTTTGATCACTATATTCATGACTACTACGATACCCTTTATGAACATCATAAGGACTATTCTCACAACAATCATCATAAGGGATATGATCAAAAGTTTTAGCATGAGAAAAGAAATTACTAGTACCCATTTGACTCCTATGGGTGTAGTATCCATCTCTATATGGCTTTCTCCGTATGCATTCCCATCATAGTCTCCATCTTTGTAACAATTAGACCTTGCTTTTGCAAGCTTGGAATAAGCCATCTCTTCTTCCTATTGCTTCCATTCTTTGCCAGAAGAGTTAGTCCAAGTATACCCTACTTAATAGCTTGTTAAACCTACACAAAACATTAGAAAACAAGAAGGAAGGACCTCGCCACTCCCTAAGTGTTTCATTCAAGAAGAATGCACTCAACTCTTGTGTTTACTCTCACTCTCTACGGCTTTTATAACAATAATCCCACCCTCTTGCCTTTTTACTATTACTATCCCACTAGAGTTTGATGTAGATCCACGTTGATTGTAACTTTGGACTCTACTCCTTTCTAAGGATCACAACCTTCTTTGAAGAACCTCTATTGAGGATTTTAAACTCAACAATCCAATAAGAAACCTATGAGGATCTAAGCCTTATAAACCTAATATTAAGAGGTTAAAGTTCTTTCCTATATTGATAATTAGAGCCTTAAGGAAACAAAGGCCTCAAAACCCCAATTACACAATTAGAAGACCCAACAACAATTGATTCAAAGAAAGGAAACTCTATGAATCAACTAATGAAAGAAATCTAAATGATCAATTGATCCCATACATTCTACAGTCTAAGGCAACAATCGTTCACAGCACTAAGGACATTAACTCTTTGCAAGCTAGTCTAAGAAGGGTGAAGAATCCAAGAAGCATTGGAGAAACTCTCTCAATTTTCAGCAAAATTCATCATTGTTGTTTGCGTTGAGTTAAAATAGGGTATTTATAGACTAAACTTAGCCCTAGCTAACCTATGGTTATATGACTCAAAATACCCATTAAACCTTGATTAAAAACTGAAAAGATAAGCCAAATAACAAAAACTACTCAATTAAAACGCATTAAGTATTCCTTTAGCAGAACCCTACCGTCGATTGTAGGGAACCTACTATTTGCGGTATGTATGAGAATCACAATGGCTCTGCCAGTAGAAGCCTATCAGCGACAGTAGGGGCAGGGCTTCTTCCGGCAGTAGGGTGTCCTTCTCCAACACTTGGCCAATTTTCTCCCTCAAGTTGTTTCCTTGAATGATCCTTGCTTAATAAACATATTGAAAACCACTTGAAACCCATTCCTTGATCTCCAAACTCTTCAAACTTGTCCTTCTTCGGCCTTGCCCTAATGTATAGTCCAATCAATAAATCTTTAGCTTTTTCACTTTCCCGATCTACATCATCTGCTCCTTCTTTGAAAAGATGTGTCCTTGAATCTTAACCTATAATATACAACGACATATCAAAATACGGAAGGTAGCACGAAATGAAAGTCAACCAAAAAGTCAACTATAGAAGCACTAAAGCATTCAGGAATGTGCAAAGGCAGTCCGGCATAGGCATTGATATGTGCATAATTGTGTATATTTTCTATATTTTAGTTTCATTAATTTTCAATGTTTTAATATGTAAAAGTATATATTTTAGTTTAATATCCCTTATTCTTGTCTTAGGTGCCCTCCGGAAGAGAAAACAAGGAAAGGAAATGAAAACGGAGCAAAAACGACAAAAACAGAGCTATTGACAACAAAGAAGCTGACCTACCACGTGAGGTAGGCTAACATATCATCAGCGCTAGGTCCTTGGCTCACAAGCATCGGCAAGACAGAACCCTACCGCGAAGGTAGGGCTCGACCTACTGTCGGCTGTAGGTCTTGGCTGGCAAGGCGATTGAATCCAATTCAAACTCTGTATTCTTCTAATTTTCTCCTCTGTATAAAGGTCTTTCTATAGCTATTTGAGATATACAGATTAGGGTTTAGAATAGGATTAGTTAGGTCTTAGAGTAGATAATTAGGTTTAGATTAGATTAAACAATTCTTAAATTTCATTTTACATACATTCAATTAGTTAAACACTCTTTAGATTTCTGCAGTTTTATTTCCTGGATTTCAAGAATTAAGAACCAATTTCAAGATTTCGATCTTCGACTTGGTGACTCAAAAGACGAGCTTCAACTTGGAGATGTTTGGGACGACGATTGCAGCTTCAATTTCAACTGTAAGGTTTCTTTAACTTGTTATTAGATTTTTATTGTTGAATTTTAGTTTTATAATAATGAATAACAAGTAGTTCTTTATGTTTGGATGATGGTTGAACCGTAATTCTTGATTATGAAGTTATTGGTTTAATTTATTGAATTTGATGTTTGTTTTGATTTAAGTTGTCTTCCAATTGTGCTTGTTTGCAATTAATTGTCATGAGATTAGATTAATTGCAAGATTGTTCGGAATTGAAAAAGGAAGAACGATCTAGGACAACCAATTGAGGGGTAATTGGGGCAATTGACTAGAGATACGATATTGCACTTTTAGGTCCTTTAAATCACCTAATTTTATTGCGATCATAATTTGTTAGGGAGAAAAGAGATTTTCCTCTAAGGGTTAGTGAGTAGGGAGGCTTTTGCCTAGAGATAGGGATTGCCCGATTTGAGTGATGACCCAACTTAATTAATTCAATATCATTTCATAAAAGTTTTTCCAATTGAATTAGTAACAAGGACTAGGGGGATTCCACTATCTAAACCTCTTACTTTATTATTTTTAAAATCTTAAGTTTTTCATTGATGTCTTAGTTGGTTAATTATTTTCAATTTTCTTTTATTATTTCATTCTCAACGACCATCTTTTCTTAGACTAAACATTAGAGCGATTAGTACTTTCACCTTCACTGTCCTCGAGAGATTCAACACTCTGGTTGGACTCACCTCTACATTGTTAGGTCCACTTACCTTGCATTGTAATGATTAGGAAATTCGTTTTATTTTTTAACATCTACATCAGGCATTAAGCGTAGGTTTGTGTTGGAAAGAACATCATCCGAATCCAAGGGATCCCAACGCAATCCCGGGACCAAAGACGAATCGTTTCATTCTAAACTTCTTATTGTTGACATGAATAACATCATGATTCTTAGAATGGATATACTTGATTAGTTTCATATTCGTCTGTGCATCCAAGCGCAAGACATGAAAAATTTTCCACGGAAATCCGGTCTTCTTCTTGAATACATCCATCTAAAGACTAGCTAGCATGCCAAGTTCCTAGTTGAAGCTCTTATAAAAGCTCGTTAAATTAGAAAGCTTTCCTCCTCAAAGGCACTCTTGAAAATAAGCCAATCTTGAATTGCTTACACCATATGTGCACCAATTTAGAAACCTTGAAAATTCACTATATAACCAAGGAAAGTACCAATTTTCACACAAGGCACATATTTCACAAGGTTAGCATATGATTTCTCATTTCTCAAAGCAAACAAAACTTGTTCAAGATGATACAAATGATCTTCAAAAGTCTTACTATCAATCAAGATCTCATCAATATAAGCCACAACAAATATATAGAATCTATGCCTTTAGATAACCAAAGTAGTCGAAATATAAACTACATAGATATGTCTACACAAGGTTCTCTAGGCATATTCAGAAGAATATGAAGTCCATGTGACAAAGATGTAGAGTTAGCTCTCTTATACTCTAGGCAATTAACAATAAACCTTTCTTCATCTCTTTTAATGCCAAGCCAGAACAAATGCTCATGTAAATTGTCATAAGTATTGGAAATACCAAATGATCCATCAAAACACCACATTGAGCTTCTTTAACTATCAACAATCTAGAAAAACAAGAAGGAATGCACAACTTACCAATATGGTAAAGAACATCATCATGTATAAGGTACTCATCATTATGCACAACCAAACAAGCATCAAATTTGTCCTTGAATTCATTATCTCTAAAATGTAGTTCCTTAAGCATCTCAAAACTAAGTAATTAAGCTTGTAAGTAAAGAGTAGAATGTAAGTTTTTGACAAAGCATTAGCTATAACATTGTCTTTACCTCTTTCACACCACATTTAGAAATGCCTCTATGAATTCGATCCATGTTGTATACCTCTTGTTGAACTTTTGTTGTCCATTGACAAACAATGCATAGAGCTCCTTCCAAGTAAACACAAAGGTATTTAGAATGAAAGAATAGCATTGATGAGTCTCATATTTCTTTTTGAAATCTATTTTATCAAAGAACTCTTTAAAAAGTAGATGATAAAACAATGATGCTTTAAATTCAAGTTTCAAAATGAAAGCACAAGAGTTCTTTTTGAAAGCTAGAACATAAAGTGAACAACTTTAAAAACCAATCCTTGAAAGGTTTGTAGTAATAAAGAGGCTCAACAACAAAATATTTGCAAATTTGTTCAAAGGCTTCTTTCTCAAAATAAAATTTTCAAATGCCCAAGGATTAGCTTTGAACAACTCATGATTAACTCCCATTCGGTTTTAAAAAATCTTTCAATAAGAATTCCTTGAAATGCAAATGATAAAATTGGAAACCAAACGTATTTTCAAATAAAGTGTTCAAGGAGTTAATGACATTTGAAAGCTTTTGTTTATTGCAAGAAAACTCAACTTGACCAATCACAAAGGACATAAGTTGATTCAAGGAAACAAAATAATTATGATTCTCCATAAAAATATCAAGGAAAGAGGAAACATAGCCAACATTCTCAACAAACTTTCCTAAACACTTATCATGTTGGATATCAAATAAAGCACCATCTAATCCAAAACCAATAACTATAGACTCAATAGAAGCATTATTTAAAACTCCAAAATCATGGCAAGAAAGACCTAATATAGAACCACTATGCAACAATGAATCCTCAAGAAAAGCATGAGAAGAAAGACATTTAGACACATAAGGCACAACAAGAAAGAGACCACCACCAAAAGAAATAGCACAAAGATCTCCATATATGCTCACCTGAGAAAGATAAGACTGTAAAAACAATTCTAGTTTCATTAATGAAACTTATAACACATGAGAGAAGGGTTAAACGATAAGCTTATTGGTAATTCTTCAAGAATAAACCCAAGCTCTCTCTCCATGTCCCTTCCTTTGTCTTCAACTCCTAGCATACAAGAAGCATAATTAGCAATATGAAATGGTATTCTTCAACTCTAGGAATTGCACAAGAATTGGGATTAAACTCTATGAAATGTTTCTTTTGTAGTAAAGTTCCAAGAGTTTTGAGAAAATAAAATATGTTAGCCCTCAGGGCGTTATTACATATGATTTTGATTATGATTAACATATGTTTGTGTGATGATTATTAAACTTAGTTTCTATAGAACAAAAGAAGCATCTTTGGAGTCTCAAGGCTACACTATATAGAGGTAAAAGATTTTGGTGATCAAGGATAATGAAGAAGAAAAGATCAAGCTATTCCAAGATCAAGGCATAATGAAGAAGAAAAGATCAAGCCATTAAAGACCTTGAAGACTTATGTCTTAGTTAGGGATATGATAATGTACTTTGTAAAACTCCCTAACTTTTATCCTTGGTTTTTGATCCAGTATAGAAGCTCCTTGAATGAAATATTTTACAAACTATTCTTGAAAAACCTAAGTATTCTTGATGGAGTTTTTGATGCTTTTGAATGTTTACTTATCTTTAAAGAGTATCAAGAATACATGTTTTTTGAAATGTGAAGGAAAGCTCTTTTTGTTAAGGAAAATTGGTTGTCAAATCTTTCTAAAAAAAGGGTCATCCGATTTTAAAACCAGTCATCCGATTGCTCCAAAGGAAAAGAAAAATCGGTCGTCCTGTTTTAAAATCGGTAGTCCGATTTTTCTAGCTGTAGAAATATCGGTCATCCGTTTTTTAAAAGGGATCATTCGATTCTTTCTGTGAAACAAAAACTAGTCTTCCTATTTCAAAATGGACTAATCCGATTTTCCTTTTACAAGGAAATCGAACGTCCGTTTTTAGAAACCGGTCATTCAGTTTTTCATTTTTTTACTGTTAAATGTTACCGTTACACAGATAGTAACGATCGTTTTTTTTCTTTCTTCTATAAATAGAGGATTTGATCTGAAGTAAATTTCAAGTAGCTAAAAACAAAATTGAGATCATTTAAGAACATTTAAAGAGCTTTAAGATTCATTCTTCAAACATTTTTATCTGACAAAAAAACTAACAGAAAAATCTTCTTGGAGCTTCATTATTGATCATCCATCTAAGAAGAAGAAAGAGGAGCTTGAAGCATTCAATTGGGTTGTATCTTTTCCTTCTCAAGCTCATTTGGTAACATTGTTCCTTACTCATCTTTTTTTCTATTAATATCAGAGGTTTGTATTGAAAACCCCTTGGGTTATCCTTTGATTGTAATTGTGTTGTGGATTGAGGTTACTTACAAAACCCTTGGTGAGTGATCCTCAAACTTATGATTGTTATAGAATTTAATTATAGTGGATTTGGAAAATCCTTGGGTGATGACTCAAGGTAGTGGATGTAGCTCTTTGAGAGAGTGAACCACTATAAATTTACTGTGCTTCTTTATTCTTTAATTCTATGCTTATTGCTTGATTGTCATATACTATAATTTTATTAAAAAGAGTTTAGAATTATTTCTTAAACAAAATTGGATGTTTAACTTTTAATCACACAAAAGATTTCTTAAAAAAAATTAGCCAAAAACCTTATTCATCCCCCCTCTAAGTTTTTTCAATTGGTATCAGAGCCGATCTTCTTTTTAAGGTTTAGCATCCTAAAAAGCAAAAGATCCTTTTTAAAATGTCTAGTATTTCAAACATACCCTATGTAGAAAGGTCTTCTATAAATAGGCCTTCTCTTTTTAATGGAACTAACTACACTTTTGGAAGTCAAGAATTAGAATTTATATTTGCTCTATTAACTTTGATCTTTGGAGCATTGTAGAGAAATGACCTTATGTTGCTCAAAAGGATGGAAAAGTCAAGAAGGTTGAAGAATTTGATGAGCTTGACTCAAGGAAGAGGACTCTAAGATTTCAAGCTATGAACATATTAAGTTGTGCCTTGGATGCTAATGAATACAATAGAGTGAGTGGATGTGATTTGACTCATGAAATGTGGAAGTTACTTGAAGTAACTAACGAAGGCACCAATCAAGTGAAGGAATCAAAATTGGCTATGTTGGTGAGAGATTATGAGCTATTCATGATGAAACAAAATGAAAGCATTAGTGACATGTTCACAAGATTCACAAAATCACTAATGGCCCAAAGGCATATGGGAAAGAGTACACAAGGGGAGAAGTAAATAGAAAGATTCTTGATGCTCTCCCAAAGGCATGTAAACCAAAAACTCTTGCTATTGAGGAATCAAAGGATTTGAGACTACTTCCTATTGAAGAATTCATAGGATCTCTCCTTACCTATGAGATGAAAACAAAAATATTAAATGAAATGGAAGATGAAGACAAAGGAAGAAAAAGCATTGCACTCAAAGTGAATGAGGATGATCAAACATGCTCATCAAACAATGAAGATGAGATTGATGAAGATGAGGACATGGCCTTGGTAATAAGGAAATTTAAAAGATTCTATAAGAAAAGCTTCAAGAAAAGAGGAAAGAAACCTCCATTCAAGAAAGGAGATCAAAGTTATTCTTCAAGGCTAGGTACTTTGAATGTAATGGCACCGACCATCTTGTAGCCGATTGTCCCAAAGCCATCGAAAAAGAAAAAGGAGCTTTAGAAGCAAAGCTTGAGGCATTAAAGAAAAAGAAGAAAGGCAAGGGCCTAATAGGAGCTTGGGATCAGGACTCAAGCGAAAGTAAAGGAGAAGAAAAGGCCAACCTATGCTTTATGGCATTAGAAGATGAGGTACAATCTTCACCCTCAAATATATCTAATCTTGTTGATGATGATGATGATCTTAATTCTTTGCTCATTGAAATATATCATGAATTGGAAAAGATCACCAAAAAGAACAAGGAGTTAAAGAATAAGATTGATAACCCATCAAATGAAAATTCAACTTGTTTGTGAAAACAAAACTCTCTTTGAATCTCTAGAAGTTTTGAAAAAGGAAAAGGACTTCTCAAAGTTAGAATTTTGAAAACTAATTTTAGGAAACAAAAATCTTTGTGAAGAAGTTCTCTCTCTTGAGAAATGCATGGTGGATTATAATGATTTAAAGAAAAAGGTGAGTGATCTCACCCTATGTATTGAAAAGTTTACAAAAGGAAAAGAAAATTTTGAAAAGCTTCTTGGTTCTCAAAGATCAACCTTTGACAAAAGTGGAATTGGATATAATCATACTAATACTTCTTCTAAATAAATACTTTTTGTAAAAACTTCCTCATCCCTCTCATACCCTTGTTACACTTATTGTGAAAGAGTGGTCATAAAGCCACAAAATGTTTTATAAAAAGAAAAATTGAAAGGGGAGTAAAAACCGTTTGGAAAATAAAAGAAAATTCAACTAACGTTCATGGACCCAAAAATATATGGGTACCAAAAGTCATTTATGCTTCTTATTTTGTAGAAACAAAAATCAAGCTCATCTAAGTGGTATTTGGATAGCGGTTGCTCAAGGCATGTGACTGGGAACGCATCTCTTATTAGTAAGCTTAAAAAAATCCAAAGTGGCTTCGTCATCTTCGGAGATATGAAGAAGTGAAGAATCATTGGTGTACGTAACATTGGTAACGATTCTTCTTCTTTTATTAGGGATGTTCTTTTAATTGATGGTTTAAAATTCAATTTTCTTAGTGTTAATCAATTGTGTGATAATGGGAAAAAAGTTATTTTCGAAAGTGATTCTTCTTCTATCATTGATAAGCATGAAAATAAAACTATTTTTGTTGCTAAAAGAGTTGGAAATGTATATGTTTTTCATCTTGAAGATCTTATTTCTCAAAACTTAAAGTGTCTCTCAGTTCATATGATGATGCATTTTTTTTTTGCTGTTTTTAAAGAACACTCCTTTTGAACTCATTTTTAACAAACCCCCTCAATTGGCTATTTCAAAGTTTTTGGATGCAAATGCTTTATTTTAAACACCAAGAACAATCTTGGGAAGTTTGATAGAAAATTCATGAGGGAGTTTTTCGTGGTTTCTCTTCAACAAAAAGGCCTATAGAATTTATAACAAAAGAACCTTGTGAGTTGAAGAGACTATTCATGTAAATTTTGATGAAACTAACATTTTTGACAACAAAGATGATGATGACATAGATAACTCTTTAAGTTACCAACCAGTGTACACTCAAGCAATGGAAGAACATGCTAAGGAGGAAGAAGAGATTGAGGAAAAACAAGAAATTGATCAAGAAGCTCAAAGTCTTCCTCAAGATGTGATATACCCAAAGGGAAACTTCAAGGATGAAATCATTGGTGATTTATCACAAGGGGTAAGGACAAGAATGTACTTTATTGATAACTTTTCCCTATTATCTCAAATTGAGCCTAAGTTTATTGATGTTTGCCTTGTGTAATGAGTTTTGGATTATTGCTATTCAAGAGGAATTAAATCAATTTGAAAGAAACAAAGTTTGGATTTTAGTCCCAAGACCTTGCGATCACCCCGCCATTGGCACAAAATGGGTTTTTCAAAATAAACTAAATGAATCCGGAGATGTCATTAGAAACAAAGCTAGACTAGTTGCCCCATGATTCAATCAAGAAGAGGTCATAGATTTTGATGAAACTTTTGCTCCAGTTGCTAGACTTAAATCCATTAGGATACTTTTAGCTTTTGCTTGTTTTAAAGGATTCAAGCTTTTTCAAATGGATATTAAGAGTGCTTTTCTAAATGGTGATATTGAGGAGGAAGTTTATGTTGAACAACCTCCCGGTTTTGTGCATGAAAAATTTCCAAACTATGTTTACAAACTTTAAAAAGCACTCTATGGTTTGAAATAAGCGCCAAGAGCTTGGTATGAAAAATTAAGTGGTTTTCTTCTATCAAACAATTTTTCAAGAGGTGTGGTGGATAATACTCTTTTTACAAAAACCTCTTGTAACAATGATTTTCTTCTTGTCCAAATTTATATTGATGATATTATTTTTGATGCTACTAATGTTTCTTTATGTGAAGAATTTACCTCTCTTATGCAAAAAGAGTTTGAAATGAGCATGATAGGAGAATTGACCTACTTTCTTGGACTACAAATCAAGGAAACCAAAGAAGCCATCTTCATCAATCAAGAGAAGTACACTAAGGAACTTCTCAAGAGATTCGAGATGAGCGATGCAAAAGGTATTGGCACTCCAATGAGCTCATCATTAAAGCTTGACAAGGATGACAAAGGTAAAAAGGTTGATGAAAAAAGGTATAGAGGTATGATTGGTAGCATGCTTTACTTAATGACTAGTAGGCCGGATATTATGTTTGCAGTATGTTTGTGTGCTAGATTCCATGCTTGCCCCAAAGAATCCCATTTAATAGCTGTTAAATGTATTTTTGAGATATTTGATTCATCATATGATTATGGCTTATGGTACTCTAAACAATTTTGTTTTGATCTTATTGCCTATATCGATACGGATTATGCCAGACGTAAGGTAGAAAGGAAGAGTACAAGTTGATTGCCAATTCTTGGGAGGATGCTTAGTATCCTGGTATAGCAAGAAGCAATTGTGCGTATCCTTATCAACCGTCGAAGTGGAATATTGCAGTTGGTTGTTGTTGTGCACAAGTACTTTAGATGAAACACACTTTGATTGATTTTGGTTTTCCTTTAAAAACATACCTATTTTGTGTGATAATACTAGTGCTATAAATCTTTCCATAAACCCTGTGCAACATTAAAAAAAAAACATATTGAAATTAAGCATTACTTCATTAGAGATCATGTTGCTAAAGGTGATGTATTTTTAGAGTATATTTGCAGAGAGGATCAAATTGCCGATATTTTTTACAAAACCTCTTTCTGAAGAACGCTTTTGTTATTTGATAAAATTGCTTGGTATTGGTAAATTTCATGACTAATATGTGTTCTTTGAGTTTTCAGATTTCATCTTCTTCTTTATTCTTAAGCCTAGAAAATCAAACTACAAAATCGGACAACAATTTAAAAAACCATATGTCCGCTTTTCGTTTGAAAATGTGAAAAACTTTTCTTCACAAAAAGCCGAGAGATTCGGACGACCATTTGAAAAATTGGATGTTCTTTTCTTGCTAGAAAATTTCAAATTTTTTCTTCACAAAAAAAAAAAAAATCCGAGACATTCGGTTGACCAATTTCTTATTTTAAGACAACCGGACGATCGTTTTCAGAAATCTGTCGACCGATTCTTGTTAAAATGTTGGGTTCTGCGTATTTAAAACAAGAAATTCCTCAATCTTTCATTTTATTCTTACAACTCTCTCTCACTCTCTCGTCCGAAAATCCCTCTCTAACAAAGCCCGACCATTTTCAAAGTCCGATTCTCACTTTTCTTCTCAAAATCTTTCAAATCAATCTCTTCCTCAAGCAAGAAAAACGCTCAGTTTTCTATCACTCTCTCTAATCTCTCTATTTGAAACCTTCAATTTCTACCTTCAAACCCTAAGTTGAATATCCCCAGAATGGTGAAAACGAAGAATGCAAATACTGGTAGAGATAAGAATGTTGAAGAAGGAGGAAGCAGCAGAGAAAGAGGAAAAGGAAAAAGGGTGCCATCTGGAGTTAGGGCTCCAGACAGATTCATCTCTGTGAGAGAAGCAACAAACTTTGAAGAAAGGACAAGGAAAAGAAGAAAGATTGCTCCAGGCCACAGAGTGGACTTAAATGATATGGAAGGTATAGAAATTATTCCAAATCTTTTCAATAATATTGGTTGGGTATCTCTGCTCACTGTTGATAAACTATATTACGCTGAAATGATCTATTTGTTTTATGCAAATCTTCATAAGGGTAGAGCTGAGAAAGTTGGAAATATAACCCATCAATGGGTGCTTTCTAGAATTGGAGGAATGGACATTGCCTTTGATAATAGGTTGTTGAATAATATATTAGAAACTCCTCAAGATGGGATAAGATTTTACACTAAGAATAAGAAATGTTTTGACCCTAATCTATATAATGAAAGAAGATTTGAGGAGATATTTACTAACGGAGAAGTTCTCAAAAGGCATGATGATAGGAATATGAACAAACTTGATGCCTATGGAAGATTACTTCATCATATGATTACAAACATCATCATTCCCAATGTTGGACATAAGTCATCCATCACGAATATGCATTCGTTTATTATGCTAGCACTTCACGAGCATAGGAGAATGAATTTTGGTTTTATGGCCATAGAGCATATGCTAGCTACAAAATCTTCATCCACCAAATGTTTGCTGTATGGTTGCTTCATTACCAAGATCGTTCATCATTTTGTGCTCAACTTGATTGGAACTGGTGATCACATTGGCCCTGGAAAGATATATAACACGTATACATTTACGAGAATGGGTTTTGAGAAAAATGATGAAGGGAAATTCGTAAAAGGTGGTCAAGATGACAGTGATGAAGACGATGATGATGATGAAGAAAATGAGGAACATGAGGGAATAAATATGGATGAATAAGAAAGTGACACAGAGCTAGAGGTAGAAACTCATAGAATAGAAATAAGATAAAAGAAGAGGCAAGAAAAACCGAAAGAAAGTTCATCTTCAGTGGACATGGCTCAAATCATGGCTAGGCTCATCACAATGCAATCACAACTCAATGGCCAACTTGACGATATAGATGACGATATAGATGGAAATCTCCAAAACTGACTTGATGACATCGATGAAAGATTATTTCAAGACCGGGTAATGAGATTGGAGCGAGGAGCAAGAGATGAAGATGATTGAGGCTTTTTCTCTAAACGTCTTTTCTTTCCTTTGTTTTCTTTGTTTTCTATCAAACTTGATTTTGGTCTTCTTGTGCTATTTTCTTTGATCATTATTGTTTATTTGGACCTCATGTTTTGATATATGCTATGTTATGTTTTTCTTTGGTATTAATCTCTCCATATATTATCTTGATGATGTGCTGTCTCCTTTAACATGGACTTAATGATGATTCGTTAATGTTGAAAGTCCAATTGTAGTTTCCTTTTCTATGATCCCTTAAACAGAAAGCACTACTCGATGTCTTTTTGATTTATGATAAAAGGGGGAGAAATATATGCAAGGAATAACAGGAGAAAATGTTGATAAGTGCAAGTTATGTGGTTATAGATTGTATGTTGTTGCTTTATATGATTATGGCAAGCTATGTGATTAATAAGTATGATATGCATTATGCTTTAGATAAGTTGATATGGTGTTTTGGTGCCTTATATGTTTTAGAAGGTTTGATGTTGCTTTATAAGGTTTTATGCATCATATCTTATGGGCTATACGGCTTGGAGTTGCGTTGATAATTTTTTATGCCATATTTGTTGTGAAGCATGTTTTTAGGGGGAGCTTATCTTTCTAAACTATCTTCCAAACCCTTGGCATGTTTTCAAACTTATATAGGGAGTTATCACCATGTTTTTAAGCTTGCTCTTTTGTTCTTTTGGTTATCCTCTTGCATATGTGTTTGTCATAATAAAAAAGGGGGTGATTGTTAGCCCTAAGGGCATTATTGCATATGATTTTGATTATGATTAACATATGTTTGTGTGATGATTATTAAGCTTAGTTTCTATAGAACAAAAGAAGCATCTTTGGAGTCTCAAGGCTATACTACATAGAAGCAAAAGATCTTGGTGATCAAGGCATAATGAAGAAGAAAAAATCAAGCCATTCCAAGATCAAGGCATAATGAAGAAGAAAAGATCAAGCCATTGAAAATCTTGAAGACTTATGTCTTAGTTAGGGATATGCTAAGGTACTTTATAAAACTCCCTAACTTTTATCCTTGGTTTTTGATCAAGTACGGAAGCTCCTTGAATGAAATATTTTACAAACTATTCTTGAAAAACCTAAGTATTCTTGATGGAGTTTTTGATGCTTTTGAATGTTTATTTGTCTTTAAAGAGTATCAAGAATACATGTTATTGAAATGTGAAGGAAAGCTCTTTTTGTTAAGGAAAATTGGTTGTCAAATCTTTCTCAAAAAAGGATCATCCAATTTTAAAATCGGTCATCCGATTTTTCCAAAGAAAAAGAAAATCGTTCGTCCTATTTTAAAATCTGTTGTCCAATTTTTCTAGCTATAGAAATATCAGTCATCCATTTCTTAAAAGGGATCATCCGATTCTTTCTGTGAAACAAAAACTGGTCTTCCTATTTTAAAAAGGGCTCATCCGATTTTCCTTTTACAAGGAAATCGGACGTCCATTTTTAGAAACCGGTAGTCCGGTTTTCCATTTTTTTACTGTTAAAATGTTACCGTTACACAGACAGTAACCGTCGTGTTTTTTCTTTCTTCTAAAAATAGAGGATTTGATCTGAAGTAAATTTCAAGTTGCCGAAAACAAATTTGATATCATTTAAGAACATTTAAAGAGCTTTAAGGTTCATTCTTCAGACATTTTT
Organism: Catharanthus roseus; assembly: GCA_028651295.1. Lineage (NCBI taxonomy): Eukaryota > Viridiplantae > Streptophyta > Magnoliopsida > Gentianales > Apocynaceae > Catharanthus > Catharanthus roseus. Next base: position 25,524,813 of record JAPQWS010000153.1, on the reverse strand, counting down.
TTATCTCATAAAAAAACTAAAATAAAAATCTTTTTGGAGCTTCATTGATCATCCATCTAAGAAGAAGAAAAGAGGAGCTTGAAGCATTCAATTGTGTTGTATCTTTTCCTTCTCAAACTCATTTGGTAACATTGTTTCTTACTCATCTCTTTTTCTATTAATGCCAAAGGTTTGTGTTGAAAAACCTCTTGGGTTATCCTTTGATTGTAATTGTGTTGTGGATTGAGGTTGTTTGGAAAACCCTTGGTGGGTGATCCTCAAACTTGTGATTGTTGTCGACTTTAATTATAGTGGATTTGGAGAATCCTTGGGTGTTGACTCAAGGTAGTAGATGTAGCTCTTTGAGAGAGTGAACCACTATAAATTTGTTGTGCTTCTTTATTCTTTAATTCTATAATTATTGCTTGATTGTCATAAACTACAAGACTTTGTTTGGTTTGGAATTTTTATTAAAAAGAGTTTTAGAATTCTTTCTCAAACAAAATTAGAGGTTTAAATTTTAATCATACAAAATATTTCTTAAAAAAATTAGCCAAAAACCTTATTCACCCCCCTCCTTCCCCCCCAAGGTTTTTCAAAATTAATATCAATTTTCCACGAAGACAAGTGAGAACAACTTAATTTCCTTAAAATAAATCTCAAAGCACAAGTAGGAATTAGGGGGAAAGAAGTTTATGGTCTTAATTGGCTTGTAAGCAAGCTTTCATCCTTCATCCTTGCTTGAATCTTCAAAATTCTGTACACACAAGGAATCACTAGCAAAGAAAGAGTCCGTGTCATTAGCATAAAAATTCACTTCCTCACTCTTTTCAAGTACAACTATCTCTTTTAATCTTTTTCACTCTCTTGTTTATTAATGAAACACTCATTTTCTTTTACTCTCTCTCTCTCTCTCTCTTCTCAAGCTCATTTTCTTTCTCTTTTGAACACTCTACATGTTCACTCTCTTTTGAAAAGATAGAGATGGAATCAAAGATACACGATCTCTCAACTAATCTCTCTTTGTTTTCCACTCTTTCTTTTTCTTTATTTTCAATACTCTTTCCACTCATGATACAACAAGGTTCCTCTTTGGATGTTCCACAACATAGTTTTTAAGACTTTCTTCAATTTTAGCTTGTGAAAACTCTTTAATCTTTGGAGACTCTTCAACCGTTAATGACTCCATGAATTTAACCTTTGATTGAATTTGTCTTTGTTCTTCATGGTTTCTAACTCCAAATCTATTCCTCAATGATTGCTTCATTAAGCCCCAAGTCTTGATTGGTTGAGCTCCCAACCTCCTTCTATTTTCACATTTACTATCCCACCAAACATTGACCTCATAAGAAAGAGATAATAACACCAATGGGAACTTTTCTTCTTATCTTACATAATGGAATAGAACAATGATTCTGCTTTTTACTCCCATGCTTCATAATCATAAGGACAAAAAGTTCCACACAAAAGAGGTAATTTCAAATTGATGTAACTAAGAGATCTTGATGTAATTCCCATAGTTTGAGAATTTCTTCTATAACCATATCCACCATAGTTATAACTATCATAATAGCCCCCATAATCATCTCTTCTTTTATGGAACCTTTCATCCATATTCTCATACTTTCCTCAATTTCTAACGTCATTTCTTGGAACTCCTTTAAAAGATGTATCATTATAACAATCTCTAGCTCCTAGTCTATTTCTCTCATAGCAATCATAAGAATTATGCTCATAAGATCTAGCATGAGAAGAAAAGTTACCAAATCCCCATTGATTATTATGCATTAGATGTCCACCAAGGTTTCTTCTATTACTTTGTTCATAATTGGCTTCCTCTTCCTTTTTTAAGTCCTTCAAACTTTTTCTAGGCACAATAATTGTTGTTCCAATCCTTTCAAGACTTGTTGCATTCGTTGCACATAATGAACTCATCTTCCATGTTGAAATATCTTAAAACCTGCAATTAAACAGAGAAAACAAAACAAAAGGACCTCCAAATCACTCCTTAAGTGTTTACTCTCTGTGATGATCACTCCAATTATTCGTGTTTAACTCCCTTAATCGGCTTTTATCAATATAAGCTCACCCTCTTGTCTTTTTTTCAGACACTCAACACTCAAGTTTCTATGATATCCTTCAACCTCTCATTCAACTCAAACCAAGAGTAACAATCCCAAGCAAGTAAATCAATCAATGCACTTGGTTAAGTGTTCAATGAGGCAAAATATCAAACACTTGAGATGTAGGAGTTTCAAAGAATGTAATATAGGGAATTCAGCCAACAAACAAGATTGATCATCAACAAAAGACTAGAAACACACAAGGAAACAAAGCAATTCAAAACAATTAGACTAAACAAAGAACAAAAGAGTACTAAGAAAATTTTTTTCTAGAAAACAGGGAATGACGACAACCTTTTACAAAAACGATGATATCTCAATATCTTCGAATCCAATCAGATGAAACCAATTCCAAAACATTCTTAACATGATGAGGATGAATTTAAACACAAATTTTATTCAAATTGAATTAGTATAACATAAGATATGCGAAATTAATCCACACTTTTTCTGCAGTCACGAATTCGAAACACATTTCACAAATCAATCCAATTGACCAATCAATTGTTCTCCAAATTGAATGAAACTTATTTAAAAATGAATCCTAACTCCAAGGAGCACATCTTCAACAGAAATAATCAACAAATTCGCATGTAATTTAGGCCAGTTTGCAATTGATTTTCGTATCATTTTCTGCACTTAGTTTTTGCATGACCTTCATAGGAATTTCATAAATCATCAAGTATTTCTTCTTTTCTTTTGATTTTCAACAAATTTAAGCAACTTAAAACAGAAATTGACCTTCAATTGGAGGTTTCTATGATACCAATTTGATGTAGATCCACTTTATTTGTAACTTTGGACTCTACTCCTTTCCAAGGATCACCTCCTTCTTTAAAGAACCTCTATTGAGGATTTTAAACTCCACACTCCAATAAGAAACCTATGAGGATCTAAGCCTCATAAACCTAATATTGGGAGGCTAAAGTTCTTTCCTAGATTGATAATTGAATGATTAATTGATTCCATACATTCTACAATCTAAGGCAAAAATTGTTCACAACCCTAAGGACATTAACCTTTAGCAAGGTAGTTTAAGAAGGGTGAAGAATCCAAGAAGCCTGGGAGAAACTCCCTCAATTTCCAGCAAAATTCATCATTGTTGTTTATAGTGAGTTATAGTTGGGTATTTATAGACTAAACTCTAGCCCTAACTAACCTATGGTTATATGGCTCAAAATACCCATTTAACCCTTGATTAAAAACTGAAAAGTCAAGCCAAATAAAAAAATCTACTCAATTAAAATGCATTAAGTATTCCTTCAACAGACCCTACCGTCTACAGTAGGAGAACTACTGTTTGCAGTAGGTATGAGAATTAGAAAGGCTCTGCCGACAGAAGCCTACCGGCGACGGTAGAGGCAGGGCTACCATCGGCAGTAGGTGTCCTTCTCCAACAATTAACCAATTTTCTCCCTCAACTTGATTCCTTGAATAATCCTTGCTTAATGAACATATTGAAAACAACTTGAAAGCCATTCCTTGATCTCCAAACTCTTCAAACTTGTTCTTCTTCAGCCTTGCACTAGTGAATGGTCCAATTAATAAATCTTTAACTTCTTGGCTTTTCTGATCTACATTAGAGTTGCTTAGTGATTTCTAGAACTTCCAAGTTATAAGAAAATTCTCCAAAGAAATTCAAGCAAGAAATTCTCAAAAGATAAGAAAAATGAAGTCAAAGAGGAATTTTATCGAACACGTAAAATGCAAAGAGTTCCAAGACATATTCAAGAGTATGAGTCAAACAAAGTTCAATTCCCCACAAAGAGATAAACAAAATACTTAATCAATGTGTTCAAAAGAAGTTGCAAATTCAAAACAAAGACAATTGAAAGCTCAATTCAAAGAATTCATGAATACTAGGCAAAAATTCCAGAAAATAGAGCATAATGACCCTTTGTCTCTAAATTTGCAATAACTCAGTGAATATAGCTCCAAATCAGGTCAAACCAATTTAGAAAGATGCACAACTCTATGAGGATGAATTTAAGCACATGTTTTGATACCTTTTTGAGATAGATATGGGCAAATTAATCCACATGTTTTCAACAATCGCAATTTCTGGACACTTCCAAAGTTTTGAACAAATTGACCAACCAAATCAAGTCCAAATCAGGTCAAATTTGTTTCTAAAGAACCGCAACTAAACAAAGATTCAAACTGGACACATTCACATAATTTGGGTTTCATTTGGTACACTTTTCATCTCAATATGTTAATATGTAATTTCCTGTCCAAGAATTCCAGAATACTTTGCCTTTTATTCAATTTCTTCAATTGGCTTTTATATAAATGAAATTCAACAATCAAAACACATAAATCTTCACCTAAAAGCGAGCTTTGCTCTAATACCAAATTTTATGAATCTCCAAAGGTTGAATGAGATCCACTTTCCCTCCCAAGATGCAACTCTCTATAAAAGGTCCCTTGACTTGCTTGTGATGAGAAATGTGAGATTCCAAAAACAAAATTTCAGCATAAGTTAAACAAATAAAACTAAGAAAAACAAAGAAAACTTCCTATCTTGAGGGAGAATCAATAAAGCCTAAAGAGACTTCACCTATTCTCCACAGAAGGAAGACCTCCCTCCAACCAACTCTCAAGTTTTTCTTTCAAATACATCTTCAATGTTGTGTTCAATGGTTGAAAAATACATATATATATATATATAGTGTCCCACATCATTAACTCTCAACCCTAATTGCTAATCTTGCTTATGATAAATAGATGGGCACTTAGGTCACTTAATTATAAGAAAAAGTAAACTTAACACTCAAATTAATAGATCAAGGAAGTTAAAAACTCTGAATTCTTCAGCCATCCGAGGCCTACTATTGACGGTAGGGGCTCGCCCTACCGTGGAGGGAAGGTCGAACCTTCAAAACAATTATTTGGTCAAAATCCTACCGGCAACGGTAGGGTGGCGGTAGGTATTGTTTCCTCCTCCCTTGCCATGACCCTACAATGGACGATAGGTGTACCCTACCGCCTAGGATAGGGTTCATTCCTTCTTCTCCATTTGATGCTGAATCTTCAAGATCTTCTAAAGTTGTTCCTTTGGCTTTCTCTACTTGCATTATGGACACTAAAATTCTTCGAGCTTCTTTGATCTTCATTTCCCTCTTTCCAATGCTTTGCACGTATAATGTTAAAGGTCCTTCCAAGCAAAGCCACCATTTCTTCTTTCTCCTTTTCTCGCTTCATTGCCCTCGACCTTGTAGCTGGTCTTTGGATGATCTACTTATTCTCATGCTTATCTCGGGTCATACCAGATGGTGATAAAGTGGAAACAATCATCGATTGGTCTACACCCAAGAATGCATCCCAAGTGAGGAGCTTCCACGGTCTAGCGAGCCATTATGGAGATTTAACAAGGACTTTAGCACCATGGCTAGTATCTTGATGGAAGTAACCAAGAAGATGACCGCATTGAAATTTGTTCACCTCATCTTGAGTTTGCTCATCATTCTACTACTCCTTACTCTCCTTTTGAAATTGACTATGGTTTTTGTAAGCCCTAAGGTCATATTTGTTTAAATGTTTTGATTATGATTAACTTTTGCTTTGTGATAATAGAAGTAGTTTTGTAAGAAGAACAAAAGATGCAGTAAAGGAGTCTCAAGGATAATCTACAAAGAAGAAAAAGATCACTCAAGACTACAAGACTTTATGAAGATGAAGTGATCAAGTTAAAGACCTTGAAGACAAGAAGAATGGTTAGGGATAGCTTTATAAGGTATTTATGTAAAACTCCCAAACTAATTTCTTTGATTTTTTATCAATTATTAGCACCTTAGAAGAAATATTTTTTGAGAATTATCCTTGATAAAGCTTTGATGTTTTAAAGTTGTTACATGTTTTATAAGCTCTTGCATCAAGAACACATTTTTTTAAAGTGAACGAAAATCTATGTTGTACAACTTTTCACAAAAAAAAGGGAAACCCGGTCGTTCGAAAGTTTTCAAGTATAAAAATCGGTCATCCAATTTTTTATTCTTTAGAAAATCGAATGTACTAATTTTTTGGACTCTCATAAAAAATCGGTCACCCGATTTTTAAATCGGACGTCCGAAAACTTTTAAGCATACAAAAAAATCGATCTTCCTATTTTTTCTCTTTAAGAAAATCAGTCATCCGACTTTTTGTTCTTTAACAAAATCGGAAATCAACTTTCAAAACAAGTTGTCTGGTTTCTATTTTTACTGACAAAAAAATGACCGTTGCTGCTGACAGTAACGGATAGTTTTTTACCTTCACATATAAAAGGGCTATTGATCAGCCATAAATGAGTAGTAGTTGAAAGAGTTTAGAACACATTTAAGAGCATTAAAAGGTATTTTCAATCATCATTATATTATTCAAAAGAAAAACTACTTGGAGCTATATTGTTCGATCATTTTTTTTCAAAGAGGAAGTAAAGAAACTTGCAGAAGCACTTCAAAAAGTTATATTCTATTTATCTCAACCTTTATTGGTAATATTGTTCCAAATCTTCTCTCCCATCTAATTTATGATCAAAGGTTTTGTGAAAATCTTTTGGGTGATCCTTTGATATTTTGATTATCTTGTATTGTTTTGTGAACTTTGAGGTTTATGTGCAAAGCACTGTAAGGATGATCCTCATTGTGGTATTTTTGTAAAGACTTGTGACTAGTGGAATTTGTAAAATCCTTGAGTTAAATCTCAAGATAGTGGATGTAGCTCTATTGAGAGAGTGAACCACTATAAATTCTTTGTCTCTCTCTTTTGGGATTTGCTTATTATCTCTATTTTTATTATTTGCTTATAAAAGGTATTTTGTTTGGTTAGGAATTTTATTAAAAAGAGTTATTAAATTCTTCTTCAAACAAAATTGGAGGCTCTATATTTTAATTGTGCAAAAGTTTTTAATTAGCCAAAAACCTTATTCACCCCCTCCTAAGGTTTTCAATTGGTGTTAGAGCGGGTCTTCTTTCAGAAGGCTTAACATCCTAAAAAGCAAAAGATATTATATAAAATGGTTAGTATTTCAAACTTACCTTATATAGAAGGCTCTTTTACAAATAGACCTCCTCTTTTTAATGGCACTGATTATACTTCTTGGAAGTCAAGGATTAAAATCTATATATGGTCTGTTAACTTTGATCTTTGGAGTATTGTAGAAAAAGGACCCTTTTTCCTCCAAAAGGATGGAAGAGTCAAGAAGGTTGAAGAATTCGACGAATTTGACTCAAGAAAGATAATTCTCAATTTTCAAGCCATGAATATATTACGTTGTGCTTTGGATGCAAATGAGTAACAATAGAGTGAGCGGATGCAATTTGACTCATGAAATATGGAAATTGTTAGAAGTCACTCATGAAGGTACAAATCAAGTAAAAGAATCAAAATTGGCCATGTTGGTGAGAGGCTATGAACTATTCTTGATGAAGCAAAATGAAAGCATTAGTGACATGTTCACAAGATTCATAGACATCACAAATGGGCTAAAGACATATGGAAAAGAATACACAAGGGGAGAAGTAGATAGAAAAGTTCTTGATACACTTCCAAAGGCATGAGAACCAAAAGCTCTTGCCATAGAAGAATCCAAAGATTTGAGACTTCTTCCCATTGAAGAGCTCATAGGATCCCTTCTCACCTATGAGATGAAGATAAAGAGATTAAATGAAATGGAAGAAGAAGACAAGGGAAGAAAAAGTGTGGTACTCAAAGTAAATGAGGAAGGGCAAGCAAGTTCATCCAACAATGAGAATGAAAATGATGAAGATGAAGATATGGCTTTAGTGGTTTGAAAGTTCAAAAAATTCTACAAGAAAGGTTTCAACAAAAGAGGGAAGAAAACCTTCATTCAAGAAAGGAGGACAAAGTTCCTCACTCTTCAAGGCTAGGTATTTGGAATGGAATAGCACCGATAATCTTATAACTGATTGGCCCAAAGCCATAGAAAAGGAAAAAGGAGCATTAGAAGCAAAACTTAAAGCAATAAAGATAGAGAAGAAAGGTAAAGGCCTAATAGGAGCTTGGGATCAAGACTCAAGTGAAAGCGAAGAAGAAGAAAAAGAAACATGTGCTTCATGGCATTAGAAAGTGAGGTACAATCTTCACTTTCTAACTTTTCTAGTCTTATTGATGATGATGATGATTATCCTAATTCTATGCTTATTGAAATGTATGATGAACTCGAAAAGATTTCCAAAAGAAACAAGGAGTTGAAAACAAGATTGATGATTTATTAAATGAAAATTCAAAACTTGTTTGTGAAAACAAAAAACTTCTTGAATCTTCAGAAGTTTTGAAAAATGAAAAGGAGTTCTCAAACAAAGAATTTCAAAAACCTGTTATAGAGAACAAAAATCTTTGTGAAAAAGTTCTTTCTATTGAGAAATGCATGGTCGATTACAATGATTGAAGAAAAAGGTGAATGATCTTACCATGTGTATTGAAAAATTTTCAAAAGGAAAAGAAAACTTTGAAAAACTTCTTGGTTCTCGAAGATCACTATTTGACAAAAACGGTATTGGATATAATCACTCCAATACTTTTTCAAACTAAACACGTTTTATAAAAGCTTTTTCACTTTTCTCACATCTTTGTAGCACATATTGTGAAAAGAATGGTCATAAGGCCACAAAATGTTTTATAAAAAAAATATTGAAATGGGAATAAAACTATTTGGAAAGTAAAAGAAAAGGCAACTAACATTCATGGACCCAAAAGAATATGGGTACCAAAAGTCATCTCTACTTCTTCTATTGTAGGAACACAAACTAAGCTCAACTAAATGGTACTTAGATAGTGGATGCTCAAGACACATGACCAGCAACGCATCTCTTATGAGTGAGCTTAAGGAAACAGAAAGCGGCTTTGTCACTTTTGGAGATAAGAAGAAAGGAAAAATTATTGGTATAGGTAACATCAGTAACGACTCTTCTTCTTTAATTAAGAAAGTTCTCTTAATTGATAGATTAAAGTTCAATTTTCTTAGTATTAGTCAATTATGAGATAATGGTTGCAAAGTTGTCATTAACAGTGATTCTTCTTTCATCATTGATAAGCTTGAAAACAAAATAATTTTTGTTGCAAAAAGAGTTAGAAATGTCTATGTTTTCCATCTTGAAGATCTTATTTCTCAAAACTTAAAGTGTCTCTCGGTTCATGATAATGATGCATTTTTGTGGCATAGAAGGCTTGGCCATGTTAGCATGGATTTACTAAACCATCTTTCTTCAAAAGAACTCATTCACATGGATTTATTTGCACCAATGAGGACCACTAGTCTTGGTGGTAAGAGGTATGCTTTTGTTATAGTGGATGAATTTTCAAGATTCATGTGGACATTGTTTTTAAGTCAAAAGGATGAGGCATTTCAAGAGTTTTCAAAACTTTTTAAAAGAGTTCAAACCTCCCTTGATTGTAAATTGATCTCTATGAGAAGTGATCATGGGAGAGAATTTAACAATCAAGATTTTACAAAACTATGTGATGATTTTGGTATTACACACAATTTTTCGGCCGCTAAAACCCCACAACAAAATGGTGTTGTAGAGAGGAAACACCGCACTTTACAAGAAATATCAAGATCAATACTTTGTGAAAACTTCCTACCAAAATATTTTTGGGTTGAGGCCGTTAACACCGCTTGCTACATAATGAATAGTGTTCTCTTGAGACCATTTTTGAAGAAAACTCCTTTTGAACTTATTTTTAACAGAACTCTCTCAACTGGCTATTTCAAAGTTTTCGGATGTAAATGTTTTATTTTAAACACCAAGGAAAATCTTAGAAAGTTTGATAGAAAATTCAATGAGGGAATTTTTCTTGGTTAGTCTTCAAACAAGAAAGCCTATAGGATTTACAACAAAAGAAATTTATCTGTTGAAGAGTCGATTCATGTGAACTTTGATGAATCTAACATTTTTGAAAAGAAAGATGATGATGATGATGATGACATAGATAATTCCTTAAGCAACAAGCCATTGCATACTTAAGCTATGGAGGAACATACAAAGGAGGAAGAGGAGATTGAGAAGAAAGAGAATGATCAAGAAGTTCAAAATCTTCCTCAAGATGTGTTACATCCAAAGGGACACTCCAAGGGTGAAATCATTGGTGATGTATCACAAGAGGTAAGAACAAGGAGGTATTTCATTGATAACTTTGCTATATTATCTCAAATTGATCCTAAGTTTATGGATGATGCTTTCTGTGATGAGTTTTGGATTATTGCAATGCAAGAGGAACTTAATCTATTTGAAAGAAACAAAGTTTGGTCTTTGGTCCCAAGACCTCGTGATCACCCCACTATTGGTACAAAATGGGTTTTTAGAAATAAACTAAATGAATCTGGAGAAGTTATAAGAAACAAAGCTAGACTTGTTGCCCAAGGATTCAATCAAGAAGAGGGCATAGATTTTGATGAAACGTTTGCTCCGGCTGCTAGACTTGAATCCATAAGAATGCTTTTAGATTTTGCTTGTTTTAAGGGATTCAAACTTTTTCAAATGGAAGTTGAAAGTGCAATTTTTAAATGATGATATTGAGGAGGAAGTTTGTGTTGAACGACCTCTCGATTTTGTACATGAAAAATTTCCAAACTATGTTTATAAACTTTCAAAAGCTCAATATGGTTTTAAAAAAGCTCTAAGAGCTTGGTATGAAAAACTAAGTGGCTTTCTCCTTTCAAAGAATTTTTCAAGAGGTGTGGTGGACACAATCCTTTTTACAAAAACCTCTTGTAACAATGATCTTCTACTTGTCCAAATTTATGTGGATGATATTATTTTTGGAGCTACTAATGTTTGTTTGTGTGAAGAGTTTGCCTCAGTAATGCAAAAGGAGTTTGAGATGAGTATGATGGGAGAATTAACCTATTTTCTTGGACTTCAAATTAAACAAACCGAAGAAGGAATCTTCATCAATCAAGAAAAGTACACAAAGGAACTTCTCAAAAGGTTTGGGATGAGTGATGCAAAAAGAATAGGAACTCCAATGAGCTCATCGTTAAAACTCAACATAGACGAAAAAGGTAAAAAGGTGGATGAAAAACACTATAGAGGTATGATATGAAGCTTGCTTTATTTAACAGCTAGTAGGCCGGATATTATGTTTGTCATTTGTTCGTGTGCTAAATTCCAAGCTTCCCCAAGGAATCTTATTTAATAGTTGTTAAGCGTATTTTAACATATTTAATATCTTCTTATGATTACGTTCTATGGTACTCTAAACAATCTTGCTTTGATCTTATTGCTTACAACGATACGGATTATGCCGGATGCAAGGTAGAAAGAAAGAGTACTGGAAGAAATTGCCAATTTTTAGGGAGATGTTTAGTGTCTTAGTACAATAAGAAGCAATCATGCGTGTCCCTATCAATTGCCAAAGCGAAATACATACTAGCAGGTTGTTGTTGTGCTCAAGTACTTTGGATGAAGCATACTTTACTTGATTTTGGTTTTAATTTCAAAAAACATACATATTTTATGTGATAACACAAGTGTAATAAATCTTTCTGTAAACCCTGTGCAACATTAAAAAACAAAACATATTGAAATAAAACATCATTTTATAAGAGATCATGTTGCAAAAAGAGTATTTTTAGAATATATTTGCACAGAGGATCAAATTGCTGATATTTTTAAAAACCCCTTTCTGAAGATCGTTTTTGTTATTTAAGGAAATTAATTGGCATTGATAAAAATTCCATGACTAATGTGTGTTTTGAGTTTCGAATTTTTCTTCCTTTCTTAAGCCGAGATTTTTGGACTACAAAATCAAACGAGTCTTAAAAAAACTGGACGTTCGCTTTTCCTTAAAAGTTTCAAGTGTTTTTTTTCTTCACAAAAAAAAGCTGAGAGTTTCGGACTACAAAACCGAACGCATTCGAAAAAATTGGACATCCGATTTCCTTTGATTTAAAAAATTTTGACAACTGTTTTCAAAAACCGGTCAACCAGTTTTTTCTATTTTTCCGGTGACTGTCATTTATATAACAAAAAGGGGAGAATATCTCTCATATTTTTTACTGCTCTCTCTCTGAAAACACTCTCCATCCGTTATCTCTCTCTCTCTCTCTCTAAAAACTCTCATCGTCCGTTTCTCTCTCTCTATCCCTTCCAAAACTGTGGCAAGTGAAGTGAGGCTACCAGAAAGGTTCATTTCGGTCAAAGAAGCTACAAACTTTGAAGAATGGACAAGAAAAAAGGAGAAAGATTGCTCCAGGTCACAGAGTTGCTTTATCTGATATGGAAGGTATGGAGATCATTCCTAATTTTTTGAAGATATTAGTTGGGGACCTTTGTTTACAGTAAATGAACTATACTATCATGAGATGATTTATGAATTTTATGCTAATTTAGACAAAGAAAGAGTTCAAAAATAAGGAAATATTACTTATCAATGGGTCAGGTGGGTGGTAGAGCTATTTCTTTTTATGATAGAATGTTAAACACTATCCTAGGAATACCTGAGAATGGTATTAGATTTTATACCGAAAACAAAAAATGCTTTGACCCCAACCTTTACAGTGAGAGAACATTTGAAGAATTATTTACTAAAGGAGAAGTTCTAAAAAGGCATGATGGTAGAAATGTTAATAAACTTGATGCTTATGAAAGATTATTACACCACATGATTTCCAACATAATTACTCCTAATATGGGTCACAAATCTTCTATCACAAACATGCACTCTTTTGTTATGCTAGCTTTACATGAGCATAGACGGATGAATTGTGGATTTATGGCCATTGAACATATGCTCGCTACTCAGACCTCCTCTACAAAATGTTTTCCATATGGTTGTTTTCTTAGTTAAGTTTTCCAATACTTTGTGCTAAATTTAGTTGGAGTTGGTGATCATATTGGTATTTGGAAAATCTATAACAAACATACCTTCAAAACAATGGGATTTTATAGAAATGAGGAAGGTATGTTGTTGAGAGGATGAAAAGAAAGTTATGAGGAAGAAGAAGAAGAAGAAGAAGATGAGAGGCAAGATGCTATGAATGTGGATGAAGAGGTTAGTGAAGAAGAACTGGAAGAGGAAACTTTTAAAAGAGAAATGAGATAGAAAAAGAGGCAAGAAAGGGTTGAAGAAGGACAATCATCCGGGGGTATGTCTCAACTTATGGTGATGATAGCCTCCATGCAAGCCTTAATGAATAGTCGGTTTGATGCCCTAGATAGAAAAATATCGTATATTCAAGAAAGAGTGATAAGGTTAGAGGCAAGAGGAAGAGAAGAAGACAAATGAGGCAATGTGAATCTCAAAGAAATGAAGAAAGAAAAAAAAAATGGAGTTTGAAGCTTATTAAGCTTATATTTCATTTCTTATGTCTTAAAGTTCTTAAGTTTCATAGTTTATGTTTCTTTTTGGTTAGTGGCTTTTTTTGAATTCACTTCTCATTGGTTTTGCTTTATCTATGAAGATCTATTTTATCTGTGCATATTGTCTTATTTTTGGAACTTGATACTGAAATCTTAATGATGAGAGTTCCCTTGTTCTATTTCAATGATCCCTTAATAATTTATGCTTTTTGACTTACGACAAAGTGGGAGAAATATCAGGTGATGTTTTAAGGGGCAAAAATATAAGATAAGATGCATATTGTTGATGATGTGCATATTATTGCATATTATTGGATTAATATTCTGTTAATATTATCATGACTTGAGTTGTGTTGCCTTGATGTTTTGATTATGTTGACAACATACTTTGAGTTGTATAAAGCTTTATGCATTATGCCAAGTTTCTTATATGGATTTGATTTTGATTGATGATGTTTTGGTACCATATTTCTTGTATATAGCATTTCTTAAAGGGGAGCTTTCAGTCTTCTAACAATTTTTTCAAACCTTTGGCATGTTTTCAAAATAACAGGGGGAGTTCTCTCTCTCTCTCTCTCTCTCTCTCTCTCTCTCTCTCTCTCTCTCTCTCTCACTCTCTCATGTTTTTGATATGCTTTGAACTTAATGTTGATCTTTCGAAGCACTCTCTTGGCTTAACTGTGTTCTTTTGTTCTATGTAATCATCATCTTGCATCTTTGTTTGTCATAATAAAAAAGGGGGAGATTGTAAGCCCTAAGGGCATATTTGTTTAAATGTTTTGATTATGATTAACTTTTGCTTTGTGATAATAGAAGTAGTTTTGTAAGAAGAACAAAAGATGCACAAAAGGAGTCTCAAGGATAATCTACAAAGAAGAAAAAGATCACTCAAGACTAAAAGACTTTATGAAGATGAAGTGATCAAGTTAAAGACCTTGAAGACAAGAAGAATGGTTAGGGATAGCTTTATAAGGTATTTATGTAAAAGTCCCTAACTTGTTTCTTTGATTTGATCAATTATGTTAGCTCCTTAGAAGAAATATTTTGGAGAAATTATCCTTGAAAAACTAAATGCTCTTGATAAAGCTTTGATGTTTTAAAGTTGTTACATGTTTTATAAGCTCTTGCATCAAGAATGCATGTTTTGAAAGTGAAGAAAAAGCTATGTTTTACAACTTTTCACAAAAAAAGGAAAAACCGGTCGTCCGAAATTTTTTAAGTAGAAAAATTGGTCATTCGATTTTTATTTAAGAAAATGGGATGACCAATTTTCTATTCTTTAGAAAATCAGACGTCCTAATTTTTTGGACTCACATAAAAAACCGGTCATCTGATTTTTAAATTAGACGTCCGAAAACTTTTAAGCATACAAAAAAATAGGTCTTCCTATTTTTGCTTTTTAAGAAAATCAGTCATCCGATTTTCTATTCTTTAAGAAAATCGGACGTCCACTTTCAAAACCGGTCGTCTGATTTCTATTTTTATTGCAAAATAAATGACCGTTACTGTTGACGGTAACGGGTAGTTTTTTACCTTCACATATAAAAGGGCTATTGATTAGTCATAAATGAGTAGTAGTTGAAGGGGTTTTTAGAACACATTTAAGATCATTATATTGTTCAAAAAGAAAAACTTCTTTGAGCTATATTGTTTGATCATTTTTTTCAAAGAGGAAGTAGGGAAGCTTGCAAAAGCACTTCAAATAGTTGTATTCTATTTATCTCAAGCTTTTTTGGTAATATTGTTCCAACTCTTCTCTCACATCTAATTTATGATCAAAGGTTTTGAGAAAACCCTTTGGGGGATCCTATTATATTTTGATTATCTTGTATTATTTTGTGAACTTTGAGGTTTATTTGCAAAACCCTGGAAGGGTGATCCTTATTGTTGTATTTTTTTTAAAGACTTGTGACTAGTAGAATTTGTGAAATCCTTGAGTTAAGTCTCAAGGTAGTGGATATAGCTCTATTGGGAGAGTGAACCACTATAAATTCTTTATCTCTCTCCTTTTTGATTTGCTAATTATCTCTATGTTTATTGTTTGATCATTCTTTATAAAAGAGATTTTGTTTGGTTAGGAATTTTATCAAAAAGAGTTATTCAATTCTTCTTTAAACAAAATTGGAGGCTCTATATTTTAACTGTGCAAAAGTTTTTAACTAGCCAAAAACCTTATTCAATCCCCTAAGGCTTTTCAGTTTTAATCTTCTAATTCCTTTTGATTTGATTCCTGTATCTATAGATCATGCTTTGAGTTTGGATCGAAAAAAGAAACGGAGTTTGTCAAGTTTATCCATTCCACGAATCATGATGCTATTGACGTCAACAAAAAGAAGTTTGGAATGAAACGATTAGTCTTTGATCCTGGAGGTTGGGGTTGGGATCACCTTGGATTTGAACGATGTACTTTTCAATAAAAGTCTAAGTTTGATGTCGTGATGATGGCCTTTCAATTCTTGAAAGCTTTAGTGACACTGCTTATATAATTCATCGTCCGGTTGAATATAATTTTAGTGCTACCTTCAACGATTGTGACATGTCTTTGTTTAATGTAGGTGAGGATTCGAGGATGAATCTTTTCAAAACAGGGGTGGATGATATGAACCGGGACGAACAAGAAGCTCAGGAGTTGATCCATGGACTAATCACTAGAGCAAGAGCAAGAAAATCAAAGCATATAATGATAGCTTAGCCAAGGGGATGGACGTTTTTCTTGAAGAAACCAAGACAAACAGAATGAAGAACAAGAATGAAGGCTTTGTTAATGAAGGACAAGCTTCCAATTTGCTAATAATCCATACCATAAGCATGGATTATTCCAGGGAGCAATTTGGATGTGAAAAAGACCAAGTATTGTGAAGCATTGGACCTATTGCCAACGGTAGGCTCTGCACCTACCGTCCGCAGTAGGTTTCTGGACGGTTTGGACTTTGAAGACAACATCCTACCGTGTCCGGTAGGGTACACCTTACTTTCGCCGGTCGGTCTTGGTGTTTAGGCGATGGTTAGGCGAGATTTTATTTTTTCAACTTCATTTCCAGTCAAGATAGGTTTAAGCCTTGCACTATAAATACTCATTTATAGGCTTATTTGTAAACAATGATGATGAATGTCGCTGAAAATTGGGAAAAGATTCTCTATTGGATTTTAGGATTCTTCAATCCATCTTAGTTAGCTTCTAAGGGTTTACTTCCTTAGGTTTGTGAACAATTGATTGCTTAAATTGTGGAATCTATGGAAATCAATTGATTATTCTAATTCCTTCTTTGATTGATTCCAACAGTTCTTGTTCTTGGAATTGATTAAACCTAAGTCTTCTAGTTTGTTTAGCTTGGGTTTTGAGGTTATAGTTTCCTCAAATTGGGAAAGAGTTTTACCTCTCAATATTGGGTTTATGGGGCTTAGATCCTCATAAGTTTTCTATTGGAGTACAAGAACCTCAAAATCTTCAATAGATGTTCTTTCATCAAAGGAGGTGATCTTGAGAAGGTGTTGAATCAAATCTACAATCAATTGAAGATTCACATCATCAGCTCACCAAAGGAAATTCGGCCAGAAGCTTACCGTGGAAGGTAGGTATAGGGCTTACCGCCTATAGTAGGTTCTGTTCTTCATTTTTCTTGGTTTCTTCTACTTCCAACTTGTTCCTTTGGTTGCTCCATGCTTTCGTAATGAACCATGAGCAACTTAGGGGGATTTCCATCATCTTCCAAACCTTCCTTCTTGAACTCAGACCTTCCTTCATAGTTTCTTCAATTGAAATCATTAATCAATGAGCAACTCTATCATCATTCTTCTTAATTCTCCTTGCTCTTGCTCTTGTAATCGGCCCTGGAAGTTATTCATCTCCATGATCATCCCAGTTCATAGAAAATACCTAATCTGTCTCAGTATTAGAAAACGAATACATTCCTCTCTAATTTAGAATCATAGTTTTGTCTCTAATCCCTTTCTAATGGCCGACGTAATAAAACTTTTAACTTAATAATAATCCCATCATTAATCCCATGAAAGTTACTAAGTACTAGTATTACTAATAGGATAACCAAACGACCCTATTAATGTGATTAATTAATTCAAATTCTAGTTTGATAAAGAGAAAAAAGATACTAGTAGAAATGAATACATTCCATCTCTAATTTAGGAACAATGTTTCATCTCTAATCCATCACTAAATAGAGATGATTTATGAGATAACATTAGATATTCATCCATCTCTACTTTAGAGATAAATATATAGACGAATTATCCCTATCCATTTTAGAGACAAATGTTTCGTCTATAATCCGTTGCTAGTTTAGATCTTTCTAAAGACGATACTTCGTTCCAAAACTGTCTCTATTTCGACTTTAAATTTTAGCGACAATTTGTCTTCACTACATCCCTATTATTATATTTCTTCTATTCCCTATTTTAGTAAAAATTGAAGATCACCCTTAACATTAAAGGCACACGAAATTCAAATGAAAAATTAGAGCAACTTATATTAAATATTTAATTATTCAAATTAACAAATCATAATATTTATCTTAGGTGTTATCTAAGGGGAATAATTTTGAACATAGTTTTTTAAGAATTTGCAAAATAAAAGAAAATGATATGAATCCTACTCTCTTCACTCGAACCAATATCGTCATCATCAGCACTATCATCATTGTCAGAAGCTTGATGCTTCATACGGACACCTCCACTAGCACAGACACCTCTACTAGTGCTTTGAATCTGCATAGGCTTAACTCGTAATCTCTATATAACTCACAATATTGTGCTTGTTGAATTCTTCCCGTTTTCTCCATTTGAGTTTGTTGTTGCTTCATTAGCTCATCCAACCAAGAGTGGAATTAGTTGAGCCGTTTTAATAAACTGAAATGGTAACAATGAAAACCCCCAAGATTATCAAATATCAAATTTCTATGATAATGCACTACTACTTTAAAACTTTTAAGATAGCAATAAGAGAACACACATGATATTCTAAATTACTACTACTTTCAAACTTCTAAGATAGCTGTAGGTTTTCTGGGTCAATTTTCTCCCAATATTTTCATTTTTCCAGCCCAATTTATTTTTGAAACCCAATGATGAATCCATGGGCCTCAAACCAAGATAGGTGACTGAAGTTTGAATGGATAAGAGATGCCGGGCCGGTCCGGGCTGCCCGTTGTAACTCTTGATCTATTTATGTCTCTCCCATCCTCTGTTCCAGTGTCATTCCAGTCTCTTCCTTCTCTTCTCTTTTTCTGCTACTCCCTCTCGGCCTTTTCGAGAGCTGTCTCTGTCTCTTCTTCTTCTCCCCTTCTTTACCGCAGCTTACCGCATCCATTGCGCTACTTTGGTGACCTCCGTGGTCTTCTGTGACGCCGTCTCTGAAAGCGGTCGTCTTGTGGTGTTCTTGTTCGATCGTTTCTGGTCTTTTTGTGAGCAGGGCCGTAAGGGTGAGAGAGAGGGTGAAAACCAGTGATCTTTTTCTATTTGAGGCCTTGATCTGAGGGTGTTAATTTTAACATTAAAAGATGATACCTTTTCTGCCGGTGCCTCGACGCGGTCGTCATTCCACGCTGCTGCTCTGCGCCGTCCATTCTCGGTGTACCGCTAGCGATTTTGACACTGCCACGACATGTAAATTCCTTTACTGTTTATGGTTTCAGTTTTGTTGCTAATGGTTGTGTTGGAGTGATTTAGTCTTGCCGATCGACTTGAACCCATGGCAAAAAAGAAGAGAAAGAAGAGTATTTTTGTAATAGTGTAGGCTATTTATTTCCGCTGCATTTTTCATTCTTTTTACTTATTGTAAGAGTAATTAGAGTGTGTAATTGCAATTAGGTCCTAACAAGTGGTATCAGAGCCGGGTTTTTGATTCTCGATGGCACCGGCAACCAGAAAAAAAAACTAGATCTGAGGGAACTGTTGAGTTCCTCAGAACCGGCCAGTGAAGTATAGCTAAACCCTCTCCTTTTTTTTTCGAGTTTTTTTTCTTTTGCCTCTGATTTTTGCTTTCTGTTTCGGCATGCTGCAATTTTTGTTACTTCTGGTTTTTGTTTTCTATTTCGACTTGCCGCCGTTTGTGGATTGGTTTATTGTTACTGTTCTGCTTCTTTTTAGAACCGCGTTACAGTTCGGTTTCTCGCCTTACTATTGTTCTTGTTCATTTGTGTGTTATTCCCGCTTCTGTTGTTCTATTATTTTTCTGGTGTTACACTGCAATTACTGTTTCCAGTGATATAGCGTTATCGTTGGTTTCGGTTTTTTTGGATTTTCAATTTGTGTTGCTGTTTTTCTTCTGTTTTGGAAATTACACAAAACCCAAGCCTAGCTTCTGTGAGATTTCAAGTAGCTGTGTCTTGGCGTGTTTTTCAGTTTTTGAAAACTTTTGCAACATTCTTTTACTTTGTCTTTTTCTGCTCCTGCTGATAAGCTGCCGGGCAGCTCATATATGTATTTTGCATTGTTTGGGTTTACTGCTACACTATCTTCTTTTTTTTTGTGATATTCGTGCTATCCACAGTTCTTTATTTCGCGTTGTTCCTATTGTTTTTCAAAGCAAATATCCGGGTATTTTATTTGGGTGATTTTTTTAAGAAAAAAAACTTTCATTTTTCTAGCCAATAAAATTACTCCTATTTACCATTTTTAACATGTCAATTCCAAAAATTGAAACCGTCAAGTTTGATGGCAAATCCAATTTTGTAATGTGGCGAAGAAAAATAAAAGCGGTTTTAGTCCAAAATAAAATCGTACCTACAATTCGTAGCCCCAAAGAGTATCCGGAATCTTGGATGGACAAAGTTCTTGCTGAAAAATTGGGTGACGCACACAGCTACCTCACCCTGTATTTAACAAACAATGTTTTATGAGAAATTGACGAAAAAGACAACGCTTTTGAAATTTAGACCAAACTGGAAAAAACTATTTTTAGGAAAATCTTTGTCAAACAAGATTTATTTAAAAGAACAACTTTTTGGTTTCAAAATGAGTGGGTCAAAAACACTTTCAGAAAACATGGATGATTTGAACAAAATTGTTTTGGAACTTCAAAACATTAGAGAGAAAATCTCTGATGAAAACATTGCAGTTATTTTGTTGAATGCCTTGCCTTACTCTTATAATGATGTGAAATCTGCCATTAAATATGGTAGAGTTGTTTTGTCTTTATCTGATGTTAAAAACACTTTAAATTCAAAAGATTTGGATTTGAGAAAAGAAAATAAACTAAGCGGAGAAAACCTTTACGTGCGAGGGAGAGATGACTGGAAGGAACCTCTTAGTCATAGGTCTAAAAGTAAAGGGAGATCCAAATCACGAGACAAGAATAGAATGAAGTGTTTTTATTATGGCAAGGAGGGTCATATGAAAAATAAGTGTTTTAAAAGGATCAAAGATAAAAAACAACGTAAATTTGGTAAAGGGAGTGATAAAAATAACAAAACCCATGTTTTTTATACAGATGGTAATTCTATGTACTTTGAGGTTTTGTGTGTGTCCCCTACCCTTTCTAATGTTGTTAATGACTGGATCCTTGACTCTGGTTGCACTTTTCACATGACACCTTACAAGCACTGGTTTTCCGATTTCAAACCCCTTGATCAGGGAAAAGTTTTCATGGGCAACAAACAAATTTGTGACATTAAAGGCATTGGTAAAGTTTTCATAAAATCTCATGATGGCATGACTAAGAAACTCACTGAGGTGAGATATGTGCTCGACCTCCATCGGAACCTTATCTCCTTGGTTATTTAGATTCAAATAGTTTTTCTTACAAATCAAAAAAGGGAGTTTTAAGGGTTTGCAAAGGCAATCTGGTCATGCTAAAAGGTTTTAAAAGAGAGTTTATACATTCTCATTGGAAAAACTATTTGCAATGCCTCTGCACATATTTCAAAAACAGTTCCTGAAAAGACTTTGTTGTGGCATCGGCGGATTGGCCACATTAGTGAGAAGGGACTGCATCATTTACAAAATCAAAAACTTTTATGTGGTGACAAAATTTACTCTTTGGATTTCTGTGATCATTGTGTTTTGGGAAAACAGCACAAAATTAGTTTTTTAACTAGCACACACAAGTCCACTGCAGTACTTGATTATGTGCATTGTGATCTATGGGGTCCTAAAAAGTCCCAACCTATGGTAGTAATATTTATTTCCTATCTGTTGTTGATGATTTTTCCAGGCATGTTTGGGTTTTTCTTTGAAAAACAAAGGATCGAAGTTTTGAAAAGTTTTGTGAGCGGAAACGCCTTGTCGAAAATCAAACCGGAAATAAATTAAGAACCATTAGGATAGATAACGGTCTTGAGTTTCGTAACCGTAAGTTTTCTGATTTATGTGCATCTCATGGCATCTTGCATCATATAACGGTTAGGCACAACCCCCAGCAAAATGGTGTAGCTGAGAGGATGAACCGTACTACAATAGATAAAGTTAGGTGCCTTATGATTTCTTCTAGTGTCCCAAAACCTTTCTGGGGTGAAGCTGTTAGCATAGTTGTATACCTCATTAATCGATCCCTTTCAACAGCCATAAACTTTAGAACCCCTGTAGAGTTATGGTTTGGTAAACCTCCAAACTTTTCAAACCTTAGAATTTTAGGGTGTGCCGCTTTTGCACACCAGAAAGATTGTAAGTTAGATCTTAGGTCTAGGAAAGGTGTTTTTATAGGTTACCCTAGTAGAATGAAGGGTTATAGAATTTGGCTCAAGAGTGAGCTAGGTGTGAGGATACTAATGAACAGGGATATAGTTTTCAATGAGCAAGAGATGCCTTATCTTAAGGATAAACCTGAGCCTGTTAGTACATCCTATATCCCCACTATAGATAGTATTCCAATAGAGGTGGAGTCTTATCCCGAACCCCCTCAGGAACCACCTCCTAAGCCTGAAACCGAAGAAGAACCTGCTGTACCATCTAGTGTCCCCGATACCAATGAGCCTAAGTTAGAGGGTTCTGATGAGGAGGAAGAACACCCTGAGGCACAAGCACAAGCCCTTAGAGATTATCAGCTAACTAGAGATAGGGTTAGAAGAGTGCCCAATAAACACACTAGATATGGTTATTCATATATTGTCTTATATGCATTTGCTGTTGCATCTTATGTGGAAGAAAAAAAACCATTATATTTTTCTGATGTTTTAAAGAGCCCCAATAGCTCTTTATGGTTGCGTGCTATGGATGCAGAAATGTCTTCTCTTGACAAAAACAAAACCTGGGTTCTTGTTCCAAAACCCTCAACTCAAAAATTAGTTGATTGCGAATGGATTTTTAAAATTAAAGAGCCTGAGTCTCCTGAAGAACCGCCAAGGTTTAAGGCCAGGTTGGTTATGAAAGGTTTTTCACCATTTGAGGGCATTGATTTTAATGAAATCTTTTCTCCTGTCATTAAATACAAAATGATCAGAATTATGCTTACTCTTGTTGCTTTCTATGATCTTCATCTTGAACAACTCGATATAAAAACCGCTTTCTTGCATGGTGATCTCTAGGAGACCATATATATGCGTCAACCTCCAGGTTTGGAGGTTAAGGGTAAGGAACATATGGCATCCCTATTGAAAAAGTCCTTGTACGGACTTAAACAATCTCCGAGACAATGGTACAAGAGGTCTGATTCTTTTATGTTAAAAGTTGGTTTCTTGAAGAGCAATTATGATAGTTGACTTTATTTTTCTGGAAATAACGTTGATAGTACTATTTATTTATTGCTTTATGTAGATGATATGTTAATTGCTTGCAAACATAAAGCCAAAATTGATGATTTGAAATCACAGCTTAAGTCTGAATTCGACATGAAGGACTTGGGGTTTGCATCCAGGATTCTCGGGATGAGTATTACTAGAGATAGAACTGATCATTCCCTTTTCTTATCTCAAAAGCCCTTCCTTCAGAAAATTGTTTCTAAATTTTCCATGCATCCTTGTAAACTCATCATTACCCCACTTGCTAGCTATTTCAAGCTTTCTGACAAGACTTGTCCTAAAATCGAGAGTGAGAAAAGAGATATTGCAAATAATCCCTATAGAATGGCCATAAGCTCGGTTATGTATTCGATGATATCCACCCAACCAGACATTGCTTTTCCATAAACCTTCTTAGTAGATTTATGTCTAACCCGGGGAGGGATCACTGGGCTGCTCTCAAGTGGTTACTACATTACCTTACCTTTACAAATAGGGGTTTACACTACCGTAATTAGTCTAATGCTTTTAATCTAATTGGGTATGTCGATTCTGACTTTGCAGGTAACAAGGATGGTAGAAAATCAACCTCGTCCTATTTCTTTACCTTTGCGGGTAATTGCGTCTCGTGAAAATCCCAACTACAGCCCGTAGTTGCATTATTAACTACCGAAGCTGAGTACATTGTTGCTACGGAAGCTATCAAGGAAGCCATTTGGCTTCAAGGGTTATTGAATGAATTACATGTTTTACATTCTAATGCTATTATTTATACTGAAAATCAGAGTTGTTTACATTTATGTAAAAATCCTGTCTATCACGAGAGGACAAAACATATAGATGTCAAATATCATTTCATTAGGGAAAAAGTCTCTAGTGGCTTAGTTGACATAGATAAGATTAGTACTGATAATAATCCTACAGATTTCGGTACTAAAATCGTAAACACTGACAAGTTCATATTTTGCAGAGATTTCATTCACTTCGATGCAGGTTGACTCTAATTGAGTCATTTGAGGGATAGGAGAATATTGTTCAAGCTGGAGATTGTAGGCCTTTTAGGCTAATTTTCTCCCAATATTTTTATTTTTCTAGCCCAATTTATTTTTAAAACCCAATGATGAATCCATGGGCCTCAAACTAAGATAGGTGGCGGAAGTTTGAAAGGATTAGAGATGCCGGGCCGGGCTGTCCGTTGTGACTCTTGATCTATTTATGTCTTTCCCCTCCTCGGTTCCAATGTCATTCCAGACTCTTCCTTCTCCTCTCTTTTTCTGCTACTCCCTCTCGGCCTTCTTGAGAGCCGTCTCTGTCTCTTCTTCTTCTCCTCTTCTTTACCGCAGTTTACCACGTCTATTGCTCTTCTCTGGTGACCTCCGTGGTCTTCAGTGACACCATCTCTGAAAGCGATCGTCTTGTGGTATTCTTGTTCGATCGTTTCTGGTCTTTTTGTGAGGAGAGCCGTAAGGGTGAGAGAGAGGGTGAATGCCGGTGATCTTTTCTGCTTGAGGCCTTGATCTGAGGGTGTTATTTTTACCGTTAAAAGTTGATACACGGTCGTCATTCCACGCTACTACTTGGCGCCGTCCATTCTCAGTGTACCGCTAGCGGTTCCGACACCGCCACGACAGGTAAATTCCCTTACTGGTTATGGTTTCAGTTTTGTTGCTAACGGTTGTGTTGCAGTGATTCAGTCTTGCCGATCGGCTTGAACCGACGACAAAAAGGAAGAGAAAGAAGAGTATATTTGTAATATTATAGGCTATTTATTTCCACTGCATTTTTCATTCTTTTTACTAATTGTAATAGTAATTAGAGTGTGTAATAGTAATTAGGTCCTAACAATAGCAATAATAGAGCACATGCACACATAATATTTTAAAGCACTACCATGTAGGCATTAGTGATTACGTTACTTAATCGCCTTGAATAATTTGTAATTTAAAGGGGAAAACTAGGACCATTTGTAAAGACAAATTTAATTCTACAGTTGATTAATTTTGTGCCCTTCTACTATACTAGTTCCATTTAACTTAATACAGGTATGGAGATTAATGAATACTATCACATTCGACATAATTTCTCTCCATTATACTTTCGATGGATACATCAATATTGTAAAATTGTAAGAAGCAAAGAATTGCAGAATGGGTAAATATAATACCCCCCAAATCCGATTATGTCTTGCACGATAACGATGATAATATAATGTAGATGATCCAAGCTATACTAGGAAAAGGAACCATACAAGGAAGATTACTATTCAAGAGGACTAGAACAAATAGGACACTACCTAATGAAAGACTACCTCATTAATTAGAATTAGGATTGTAGACATAAATTTTATGGTATCTATAAAAGTGGTGTAATATTCACATTTTCTTCATTACAATTGAGAGAATATATACAACAACATATGCTAGAAAATAAGTGCTAAAATGGTGCCTATCTACCATAAATGGCTATTTACACTTCTATAAAAAGGATTAGCTAAAAATAAGAGATTGATTAATCACATCCGGATATCATGGAGAGGATTGATTCTGCAATCCTTGATTAATTCTGCAATCCTTGATTGATTCTGCAATCTTTAACACTCCCCCTCAAGTTTGGAATGTATGGTAATAATTCCTAACTTGCTTAGTAGTTTTGAGAATTCAGAAGAATTTAGTGGTTTTGTGAAAACATCTGCTTGTTGCTCTAAAGTGGACAAGTGAGTCAACTTTATCATTCCTTCTTGAACTTTCTCCCGTATGAGATGACAATCAATCTCTATGTGCTTTGTTCGCTCATGGTAAATCGGGTTTGAGGCGATGTGAAGGGCTGCTTGGTTATCACAAAATAGATTGACAGGTTGTGAATGCATGATCCCCCAATCCTGCAAAATTTTTCTTAGCAAAGTAACTTCGCACCAAGTAGTGGCCATGGATCGATATTCTACTTCTGCACTAGAAAGCGATATTGTGGTCTACTTTTTAGTTTTCCAAGAAATTAATGAACTTCCAAGGAAGATATAATGCCCAGTCACTAATCTTGAGTGTCACGACACCTGGCCCAATCCGCATCACAAACAGCATTTAGTTGGATTGAGCTTTCTGTAGAGAGAAAAATTCCTTGTCCTGCTGTTTGAGACCATATAATGATTTGTGAAGCTTACAAACTCGGGTCTCCCCCTTTCGTCCGAGACCAGGAGGTAGAGATATATATACATCTTCATTAAGATCCCCATGTAAGAAAGCATTATTGACATCTAATTGATGGAGATGCCATTGCTTAGTGGAAGCTAACGCAAGGAGGGGGCGAATTGTCACAAGCTTTGCTGCTGGGGCAAAGGTTTCCCAGTAATTAAGCCCTTTTACTTGATTATATCCTTTCGCCAGTAATTTGGACTTGTAGCGTTCAACTGTCCCATCTGCACGAAGTTTGATTTTGTATACCCGTTTGCATCCAATCGGCCTTTTGCCTGGCGGTAATGGTACAAGGGACCATCTGCCATTGTCTTTGAGTGCACCAAGTTCATCTTGCATAGCAACATGCCACTTTGGATCACGAGCAGCTACGGCAAAAGTGCTTGGCTCCTTTTCAATTGAAAGAATAGTGGTGAAAGCATGATGTATAGGTGACAATATATCATATGACAGGATGTTAGTTAAGGGATAAGAGATACCTGTGGTTTTGGCCAACACCGAGTTCGATGTAGGGGCGTGTCATGAGGGAAGAGAAATACCAACATGATACTCACGCAAATAGCTAGGTGCTATTGTTGCTCTCACTAGTCGTGGTAATGAAGTTGGAATAGGCGTAGGTTATACGGAGGACGGAGTTGCAGGTAAAGGGGTTTTTTAAGAAGGGATTTTGGTATTTGGAGAAGAGAGAATATCTTCCTGAGGTGACTCATCAAATGAAGGCATGTCAGTGTGGATGGAGAAGTGTGGGATTAAACCTTTATTGGTAGTGCGGGAAGAGAGAGGAAAAATGTGTTCATGAAAAATGATATCTCGTGACACAAACACTTTGCCAGTTGAAGATTGTAGACTCTATAGCCCTTTTGAGCATACGATAGCCCAAGAAAAAACATCGAACGACTTTGGGATCAAACTTGGATGGTCTCTGATGACGTGTTGAAGCAAAACAAAGTCAACCGAACACGCGCAAATGATCATATGCAGGTTATTTTTGGAAGAGCATTTCGAAAGGGGTTTTTCCTTGGAGAAGGGGTGTTGGTGTTCGGTCAATGAGGTAGGTGGCAGTCAGGATTGCATCTCCCTAAAATTGTTTGGGTAAATTAGCTTGAAATAATGAGGCTCGGGCTATGTTAAGTAGATGACGGTGTTTTCTTTCGGCTTCTCCATTTTGTTGCAGAGTGGAGACACAATTGGATTGGTGAATGATCTCTTTGTTGCGATAAAAATTTCTCAATGTGAATTCAGGGCCATTATCACTATGAACGAGTTTGACTTTCAGACTGAATTGTGTTTCAACAAGATTGATAAATTTGATAATGTTTGAATGTGTATCTGATTTGTGGTTCATCAAATAAGTCCATGTGCATCGAATATAATCATCAATAATTGTAAGAAAATACCGTGCTCCTGTGATTGAAGGAACACTGTATCCTTCCCAAATATCAACATGAATTAATTCAAAAGGGGTTGTGCAGTGAATGGTACTTAGTTGAAAGGATGAACGAGTTTTCTTAGCTAATGGGAAAATTAAACAATCAGAAATAGTGCAAAATTTCTTGTTTGTAATTGAGAAGAAAAACAAATTGGAAACTTTATTTGATAGGTGGCATAGACATTGATGCCAGAGATTTAAAAGACGTGGGGCTGGTGATGAGGCAACATTGCACTTGCTCTTTTGTGGAGTATCAAGGTGGTAGAGTCCTTCTCTCTCAGCTCCCATCCCAATCATCTTCCCTGATTGTTGGTCCTGTAGTACACGAGTGTGGTCATCAAAAAATGGCAAAGCATTGTGAATCAAGCACAAGTTTGCGAATGGAAATCAAATTTAATTTGAAGGAAGGAACACATAGAACATTTAGTAGAACGAAGTTGGAAAAACGGATGCAGCCTATATGGGTGACATTACAGTACCTCCGTTAGGCAAATGAACTTTTCGATTGGTTACACTGGATTTTGTAGTCAGTAGGTTGGCTGAGTATACCATGTGATCCGTGGCTCCTGTGTCAAGAATCCAGCATGCTTCTTTGTCAAAAACAGAGGCACAAAATGTTTTACCTGAGGTATCACTCATGGCTGATGTATAGCCGACATGATTAGCCATTGATTAGATTTGTTTTCCAGAAGTAGTCACATGAGACTTTGATATTGTTCGGTTGTAAGAGTGAATGGTGCAAAACTCTTTGATTTGTCGGCATCCACATGGTTAGCTTTGGAAGTGAAAATTTTCTTTTTAGGTTTGTTGCTCGCTAGATTGGCCCTTTGCAGTTTCCTACAGGCATCAATGGGGTGGCCCTGCCATTCACAATAATCGCATTTGAGATGTGCTCGCATGTGTCTAAGGTATGCCCAATTTTGTCACATTTTCCGCACTTCAGATGAGGATTTTTAGGTGTGAAAAGCCTCTCTAGTTTCCACATGTTATTCTTCACGGTAAAAGCTGAAGCTTCCGACTGCGACACACATCCATTGTTCATTCCGCGCTGCTTTTCCTCTATGAGTATGAGAGAATGTGTCTTGCTGACATTGGGAAGAGGATCCATGAGTAAAATCTGCCCTCTTATACAGTGTACATTTCATTAAGCCCCATGAGGAATTTCATGGTTCTCTAGCTTTGTTGACACTGTATCACTTCCTTCATGGTACCACATGTGCATTTGGGAATGTTATGGAGGTTGTCATGTTCATCCCATAGGCCTTTGAGCTTGGCGTAATAAGCTCCAACTGTCATATCGCCTTGTTTGCAATTGGGATGGCTTCTTCGACATGGAAAATGTGAAAGCTGTTGGTGTGGGAAAAACACTCCGTCAAGTGGAGCCAGATTTCATGGGCACTTTCGTTGTATATTATGCTTGCTCCAATGTCTTCTACAATTGAATTAAACAACCATGCCTTGACAAGATTGTTGCAGTGCCTCCATTGTTGGAGTTCTATGCTGGACGTCTGTGGTGGTTCCTTGACGGTGCCGTTAACAAAACCTTATTTATTCTTGATTTTTAGAGCCATCAACATGGCACGGCTCCAGGTATTGTAGTTTTCTCCATTTAGTCGTTGTGTGACGAGCACGAGACAAGGTTGATCAGAATAGTGAAGATAAAAAGGATTATTCGGATTATCAAATTTGCTAGTTTCGAGCTTGGCTGCATTTTGAGTTTTGTCTGCCATGTGTTAATTCAACTTAGAGAGAAGAGGGGATGGTTTCTTGGTAAGTCTTAGAATCAAATTGCTCTAATACCATGTAAAAGTGGTGCAATATTCGCAGTTTCTTCATTACAATGGAGAGAATATATACAACAACATATGCTGGAACATGAGTGCTAAAATGGTGCCTATCTACCATAAATGGCTATTTACATTTCTATAAAAAGATTAGCTAAAAATAAGAGATTGATTAATCACATCCAGATATCATGGAGAGGATTGATTCTGCAATCCTTGATTGAGTCTGCAATCTTTTGATTCTGCAATCTTTAACAATATCAATTTGGACCACAAAATGCGATCAATCTCTAACAAATAATTGTAAATTTTTACTAATTAATTAAACTCAGATATTTTTACCTAATAAAGATTATATTATGATTTTAATACAATAAAGATTATATTCTAATTAAAATAATTAATTGAAGAATTCAGTTTTGGTCGTTAGTTAATTAAACATAAATTCCACCCAAGGAAAAGCTCAAGTTAGGGGTTGAATATATATGCAATTCCAAGAACATGTACTATAAATCACTTTTTCCATAAAATTAATAATCCATATATAAGGCACCACACCTCTATTGTCGGTTGAGAATGTTTTGGGCCTACAACCATGTTTTTTTTGTCAAAGAGTTGAAAAGTTACATATCCTAATGGGACGGTTGAGAAAGCAACCATTTTGGAAGAAACAAATGTCTTTCTTGATGACTGTTTTCATGACCTTTTTTATTTGTTCAATCTCAAGCCTAAGGTTGTGTTCTCTATTGCACAAAAATGCGAAACAGTAATATATTTCTTAAAAGCATCTATCAACTCTTCTTTGAGTTAAACTTAGTTCTCCTGAACATAAATTATTTTCAATAAATTTCTAAAGTTTGTTCGACAATTTTGTCCACAATTAATCCAGAGACAACGTTTCCTTTGCTAACTATCTCCTACTTCTGTTGAATGTGATGAGTTTTTTAAGTTCAATCTTCTAGTAAGCACCAAATTGCTTTTATTATTATCAAGAATGGAGGTGCATCTTGAATTGACAAAAAAAACTTTCAATCTCATTAGGCCAACAACAGAAAGCTATCATTTTCTTATCAAAAAGCTTACAATCTCCTTAGACCAATAAAAATGGGATAACTGCGAAGAAAGATGGGAAATTATTGAGCAAATCCCAGTATATAGAATCACTTGATATCGTTTTAATGATATTGTCAAAAAAAGCAACTACAACAGAGAATACATGGTTTTTGGCCATTATTTGAAGTGTTGATTGATCCTCTTCAATACTTTCCTCATCATTCCCCCTCAAGATGGAGGCGGAGTGAGAATGAAGTCTCTTTTTGCTCCGAAGATGCAAAAAAAGAAGACCGTGGAAGTGTCTTGGTGAGGATGTTGGCTATTTACTGAGAGGAAGGCACAAACCGTGTAATAAGGTGCCCTATGGCTATTTTCTCACGAACAAAATAATAGTCAAGTTCGATATGTTTGGTTCGTGTGTGGAAGACAAGATTAATAGATATATGGAGTGCACTAAGATTATCATGGAAAAGTTGAGGAGGATAAGCAAGATGAATCCTAATATCATGCAACAAGAATGTGAGCCAAGTGTGTTCAACAATGGTGGATACCATACACCGATATTCTGCTTCAAAACTAAACCGAGCAACTGTGAGTTGCTTCAGAGCTCCAAGAAATATATTTTTCTCCCAAAAGACACAAAAACCAGTAGTACTTCGGCGTGTTAAGGAATATCCTGCCCAATCAGCATTTGAGAAGGCATATAAGGAAAGTGGACTGCGAGAGATGAATCATAATGTATAATCCGGACCTTTGAGATACCGAACAATTCGCTTAACTACCTGAAAATGCTCTTCTGTAGGTTGGCTAAAGGATTGGTAGACCTCGCTAACAGCCTGTTGAATTTTTGGACGAATGAATGTGAGATATTAAAGAGCTCTAACAATGCTTCGATAATATGTAGCATCAACCAAATCATCTGAAACAAACATCTTCTCTTTAAGTACCATACATGTTGTAGTTGGAGCACAATTGTACATGCCAGATCGATGAAATAGGTCCTTAAGATACTTTCTTTTTGAGAGAACAATACCACGATCAAACTCTTTAATTTCAACACCTAAAAAATAATGAAGAGAGCCAAGATCCTTGATAGAAAATTTGGAACTCAATGGATGAATTAAGTTTGAAATAAATGATACATTGCTACCAGTAACCAAAATATCATCGACATAGAATGAGTAGCAAAATGATAATAGCATTGTAATGATATACAAATAGAGGAGGGTAAGCCTTTCTACAATAAAAACCAAGATGAAGAAGGAACCTAGACAATCGATCAGATCAAGCACGCGGTGCTTATTTCAACCCATAAGAGATTTGTGAAGGAGATACATATGATTAGGTTTACTTGAATCTACAAAGCCATGCGGCAGCATCATATATACCAACTCCTTAAGCTCTCCGTGCAAAAATGCATTTTTCACATCAAGCTATCATCAACACCAATTTAGAGAGGTCGAGATAGGAAGAACCAGTTGAATGGTGGTGTGACGAATGACTCGATTGTATGTCTCATCAAAGTCAATGCCAGAGAATTGACCGAAACATTAAGCAACCAAACGAGACTTCAATCTATCGAGAGAGCTATCTTCCTTTTGTTTCACTTGAAACACCCTGGTGTGAAAATTTGATTTGCAAATTGATCAAATGCTTCAAATCTTCAAGCCCATGGACTTTTTTGCCTTCAAGAAGAGCTTAATTAGATCCAATCTCAAGCAACCATAGGTATGCTAAACCTATAACCTCTTGAATTCATGAAACTAATCTTTCCCCCACATTCTAATTCAACAATGGGTATACTAAACCCAAAACCTAATAAGCTTATGTAGAAAAGACCCTATCTAGATAACTACAAGGATGTAGAAATCTTAGAGAAAGAGTTGTGATTAATTGGAGAAACCCTTGGATCTTCCCAATCCAAGTGCCTTAAGTAAAATCAATCTAATGGAGATAAACCACAAGCTAGAAGTTAGGAGAAAGCCTAAAAGTCTAAGAACCCTAAGAGAAAACTCATCAATTTCAAATATTCATCATTTAGTTACAAATGAAGCATAATAGGATATTTATAGAGAAAAGCCTAACTATTCTCCTATACATAATGAGTAAATTAAAGAGCTAATTGTCTTTTTAATAAAGTTAATTACAAAGCTTAGACAAAAAGAAACAAAAATTAACCAAAAATAGCTAAATTGTCTATTTGGTGATGCTAGTCAGAGACCTATCAGGAACGGTAGGGTAGAAGCCTACCATTGCTGGTAGATAGTCTTAAAAACTCCCCTTTCAACCCGAGAGATATTGGGGATGATAGGAGGGAGCCTATCCTCATTGGGTAGACTCTTCTTTCTTGAATTGCTTGCTTCTTTTGTCTTCTATGATGGCCGGAAGCTTCTAATTTGATTCTATTGAGCTTCTTATGACTTTAATGAGTCTTTGAAGTCTTGTAAACTCTTCCAAGCCTTCTAATTTAATCTGAGATTCCTCAATTGAAGCTTCAAATATGCTTTCTTTAACTCTCTTGTTACTCATATGCAAATTGTTGCATAATCCTTCGTCGATCATATCACACCCATTTTGAACCAACAACATTAGTGGTAGTAGGTTGCGAAACTAAAGACCATGTTCTGTTTGAATGAAGAGCTTCTAATTCTTCTTTTGTTGCTTCCACCCAACGTGGGACCTTGAGTGCTTGACAATGGTGTCGCGGTGTGATAGGTAAAGTATCCTCTGCAAAATTACAGTCATAATCCTACAAATATTTTGGGGGTTAACGAGTACGCTACAGAACCTCTAGGTGTAACCTTTCGCTGACTACTATGAAAAAGAAGACATAAAAAGTTTAAATGCATGGGATGGGGGACAGTGAGGAATGAATAGAGGCTTCTTGAACGGCCTCAACCGAGGAATTCCAGCTTTACCTTTAGAGAAGGATTTTTCCTATATTATTTATTCATTCAGTCAAATGAATCGGTCGATCCAAAGTGGACCGAGAAGAAAGAAGGAAGACTTCATCTGCTCCAAGCCCCTAAAATAAATGGAAAGAGTTGAATCCGATTTTGACCATTATTTTCATATCGATTTTGATAATTCAAATACAAATAATAGGATTGTGCTCTTCCCCGCAGGAGATTACAAACCAAGCCTGACCTCGATGCGGGAAATGCTCGTTGATAGACCGGAAATGGACTCATCTCAATCTTTAAGGAAGAGATCGACGATCATAGGCAAGATGTTCACTTAATGGCTCTTGTAAGCTCGCAGTGGAGTTAGGCAGTAAGAGTAACATAAAGTACGGTGATGATGCTGAGTACCTTTTGTACTGTCCACGTCGATACTGAGAGAAGCAGCATCGATAGTAAGGTCACTGCTGTTGACAGTAACCGCAGCATCAGTAGAACGAGTAATATTATCAACAGTAGGAGCATTGTCAGTATCGACAGTAATGCCATCCTCATTGACAGTATAAGCAGTATCTGGAGAAAAAGTGCTTGTGCCAGTAGGAGCATAATTGACTACAGGGGTGTTACTATTGACAGAAGGAGTAATATCATCCACTGTGAAGATAGCAGTTGTAGATGCTACTTTTGTATCGATCCTTGTCGGTGAAGGTGATATAGTATCATCTGCAGTGGACTTGTGAAACTATTCATCAAGACTAGGGAATTCAAAAATTCTTAGAGATAGAAAAAATTACCTCTTGAAAAGATGATAAAAGAATTTTCTTTCATCAAAGACAACATGTCGTGATATATATACCCGGTTCGTAGAAGGATTATAGCATCGATATCTTTTTTGCAGTGGACGATATCCAATAAACACACAAGGATAAGTTTTTTTCGACAAATTTATTTCCCCATTGATGACGTAGAGAAGGAAACACAAACATCCAAAAACTCACAAGCTGTTATGTTCAGGATTTCTGTAAAACAACTTGGAATATTGTGATGTATTTTGAATGACTCCAGAAGGCATTCGGTTGATGAGATAAGAGGCTGTAAGAAGTGCCTCAATCCATAAAAATAGAGGTAAGTTGGCATCAAACAACATGGGTAAGCCAGTTTTCACAATATGTCTGTGTTTTCATTCTGCAACACCATTTTATTCTGGTGTTCTTGGACATGAAATCTATGACTGAATACCATAGATATTGATATGATTAAGAAACTGATTTAAGTTAAATTCTCTGTCCCCATCACATTGAAAATTTTTAATTTTTCTGTTAAATTGATTTTCAACCAACTTTGAAATTAGATAAAGTATGAGAAGAAATCTGACTTTTTCCTTAAGAGGTACAACCAGTTGAAACGGGAATGATCATCAATGAAAAGAGCATAAAAACAAAATCTTTGGTTAGAAGTAACAGGAGTGGGTCCCTAGAGATCATAGTGTATCCACACTGAAAATTTTTTATTTTTCTGTCAAATTGATTTTCAACCAATCGTTGAAATTAGATAAAGCATGAGAAGAAATCCGAGTTTTTCCTTAAGGGGTATAACCAGTTAAAACGGGAATAATCATAAATGAAAAGAGCATAAAACGAAATCTTTGGTTAGAAGTAATAGGAGCAGGTCTCGAAAGATCACAATGTATTTTTTTGCAAAGGGAAGTCATAAATTTTATTATCTAGACTAAAAGGAAGGTTTAAACTTTTTCCAAATTGACAACCGGTACAAATGGAAGGTTTAAATTGCCAAGTAAATACATCAATTATTTTCCTTCCCTTCAATAGTTGCATAATCTATTGATTAGGGTGTCCCAGTCGATGATGACACATAGCAGATGGTTGATGCTTTTACTACTGTCAACGCCGCATGAAAGTTTTAATTTAAAGTGTACAGTTTATTTTTTATCATGCCTCTTCCCTATTGTTCTCTTGCTTTGATCCTTAATGACAAAATTAGAAGTCGTAAATTTAACAGTACATGAGTTATGAACAATAATTTTACATACAGAAACCAGATTCTTTTTAGTTTGGAAAACAAGAACATCTCGCAAATTTAATTTTCCCATACAAGTTTCACTAGTATGTGTTATGGTAAGTTTATTACCATTCCCAACATAAATACCATCATTAACTTTGTAAAGTTTCAAATCATATAACATAACTGCATCATTTGTCATGTGCAACGTAGCTTCTAAATCCGTATAAAGAGAAAGATCATTGTTGCTTAAATTGAGAGCTACTAAGGCTTGTGGAAATGTCTGACTGATGTGAATAATCAAATCTATGCCAGCATTCAAGAGCAACATGATTCCTTTTACTAGAAATTTGGCAAGTGGGTTTGTTATCTGCTCCTTTTTTATTTCCGTCGATGGTACTTGTGCTGGTGTCGAGAGTGTTGTAGCTACCAGCAAGAGTAAAACCTTTGCCCCTAGAACTAAAGCCGCCTCATACTTGACTACCTGCTCTACTGCTTCTGCCACAATCATTTTGACTGAAGAAGGCTATATTGTGTTCAATATAGCTCTTCTCCTCTTCTTTTTATGCAGTAAAAGTCAACTCGTATTGTTGAAGAGCAAGCACGAACTAATTAAAAGTATGATAAGGTGGTTTAGTTACCATGGCTAGTCTGAAGCCTTCATATTTTACTCTTAATCCATGAGCAATTTGAAAAACTTTGTCAATATCGGACAGTGGTTTCTTGATGGCAACAAGATTGTCACATACTTACTTGAATTTCTTCAAATAATCATCTAAGGATCGTGACCCTTTTTGATAGTCATCACCATGTTTTTAAGAAGACCTTCCTTCTCTACCGTAGTTAGTAGTAGTTATTCTTCTAGAGAATTCCACAGATCATACGCCGTGTCTTCTTCTGCAATGGATGGTTGAGCTTTTGCCTTGATGCTTCCGAGGAGCAATGAAATAAGAAGTCCATCATTTGTCTGCCATTTGATGAGGTGGGTTATTTTGTTTTATCATCTAGAGATTCCTCGGGTTTTCACCATTTTTATCAAGATGATGAAGAACTCCAAGATTTCAACATAAAGGGAGTATCTGTGATCTCCACATAAAAGGTAGTTGTTCGTACCAAGTTTGGTTGATATCAAACCAGCACATTGATGAAAGGATTGAATTGTAAGTGTAGGTTCTTCCATGATTGAATAAGAGGAAGATGTCTACCTGATACCATGAAAAATTTTTCAGTTGGGAAAATACTTTGAAAATTTGGCTGAATTTTTATCAGAGACAGAAGTCTTAACTGTATGAATTACATAAGCATATATTTATACATAGAAGACTAGTAAGGAAAAAACTAACTATGAAAAAAGACTTAATTAGGGAAGTTTGAGAATTTTTGTAAGTATGAAATGATTCTCCTCAATTTCTTCCCTAATTTTTATATTTAAAATCTTAATTGGGGTCTTGATTGATCCTCTCAATACTTTCCTAACGAAAATCATCTCTATGGCTGCCATTGCTTTGAAAGTAAAGGTAGTAATTTGTTAGTATATGCCCTAAGACCAATTGACTCACATTTATGATTTATGAAGCATGTATTTTTTTAATTGTATTTTATGCTCTTGGTCATCAAGTATGTGACTTGATAGTAAAACCCTTATAGCTAATAAAATACTATTCTTATTTGTCCCTAGTTTATTACATCTTGTAAACTAGTATGAAGTTCATTGATAGTCAAGTTTTACTGATCATGAATATGAGATATAAAATCAATTCATAAATACATATTGAGAATATTGTATTGGACATGACCCAAAGTGAAGAAGAAATATTGCATGGGTTTAAGTTATAAGTATTTCTTCTCAGTTTTATATTTGGTGTCCTTTGACCTAATGTTTCTAATGTTTCTTGCATGGGAAGAAAATATGTTTTGACATAGTCAAACATCACTTTTAATTAGGTGATCATTATGACTATTGGTTGGCTTATTTTCTTGTCATGGCTTGAATATTGGAGTTAGTGAAAGGGATTTGTCCCTCTCGTTTTAGAGAGAGATATCCATGGGCCCCTTGATAAGGAAGACTGGAAAATATGCATGGCTAGGCTCAAATAAGTATTAATAAGGTGTTATTAATATTATTTGTTGAAACAGTTTGCCTGGTGATCAAGTAAATGGTTAATTAAGTTTTATAAGGATGACTTGGTCCATGCCTTATACTTAATTAGGATATCGTGTGACAAAAGGACTAAGTGTTAAATCTGATGCTAGGTTATTATTACATTTACATAACATGGGTAAGCATAATGTCTTGCTAGAGGCCGCTTATGTTTTGTAAATAAATGTCTAGGACATTTTTCATTCACTGCCAATGTTAAGTGAACCTACAGGGTCACACGCATAGACGATCTTGTGAGCATAATGTCCACATTTAATGAATCTAGATTGTGTCCAGATTCGTTGAATGTATACAAAAGGGGAATCAGATTCCATATTGTATTTTCTGGTAAGTTAATAAGTAATTAATTTTATTTAATTGAATAAATGAAATTAATTACTTAATATTACTCATCCAACCGTTGGATGATTATAGGAATAGACAGACGAGATTAAACTGTCATTAGATGACGGTTAGGGTTTTGATATTGACAGCTATAAAAGGTTATGTTAACCTTTTCTTGGTGGCCGTCCTTTATCTGATCAAAGAAAACAAAACCCTAAACCCTAGAACGGCGATATAGTATCTAGCCTCCTCTCTCCAAAATACGACCGATTACCAGATAGTCAGGATCAGTTCTGAACAGTTTTCAGAACACAGAAGGGGCTAGCATCCCGATCGCTTGCAGAGGAGTTCGTCGCGTGGATACCAGTAGAGGGCGAAGCGTACAAAGCAGCGCCTCCACAACGAATAATCAAAATATTGAGGTAATTTCCATCGAATCTGTTTTTCTAGTATGTGCAGATCCTGTTGGTGGATTTCCGTAAGTTTTATTTTTATTTTGTTTTTGCCTACGGAATCCAACAGTGGTATCAGGGCCTTGTACATACTAGTTTTACTGATTTTCTCTGTTACCGCTTTGATTACATGTGTTGTTTTCAATTGGCCTTATAGTAAGGTTTCTGATTAGTGTAATAATCGGAGTAAATTGAACTATAGGATTTGCATATATCATATTCTGTTTTACTTATTAATGCGATTAATTAAACAGAATGTTGTTATTGCCGAATTGTTTGGCGTAAAGTATGTAGTCTGTGCAATTTAATTGTTAAACTAATATGCAGAATCACATAATTTAATGTTTAACTGTTAAACAAAATTTCTGGCGGCATGATATTAGGGTTTATGACGGCAGTAACTCATTCAATGAGTTAGAAAGGAAAAATCGGTTTTCTTTCCGGGGGCACTGCCCCCTCAAACCCTCGCAAGGGCGCTGCCCCTTGACCTCGCCCGCTGGACCACCGTTTTCTTCCAGGGACTTCGCCCCCGGAACCCCTTTGTTGTTTTTGGCGTGTTTCTTTCTATCTTTAGATGCACGGTGCGTAGCATGGCCCTTTACCTCTTGTGATTGAATGGCTTGTTTTGTTAATGGGTTGTATGTTTTTAAATACGGCCTGCGTGTCGTTTTTTCATTGATGTAATATTATGAAGCTTTACTAGAATAGGTTAATTCTATTTCCTATTCCTATGTATGTTTTCTGTCCTATGTAACAAGATTAGAAGGCCAAGACATTGGAGGCAAGCTCATGGAGATGAAGACTTACCTAGATTGACCTTTGACTTTCATGAGGCTCGTGGAAGTCAATATAGGATTGGGGCCATTCTATGACACGTTTTATTTGATGTATATATTATGCATGTGATGTTTAGTTTATTTCCTTTTATTTTTGGATATATGTTTTGTGAAATAATATACAAATAAAAGGAAGAAGGTTTTTTGAAGCCAGGTAAAAATTAAGTCGTAAAATGCCTTCCATGATCATGAGCACTTCTCCATGCTTCGATCATGATTTTGTCTGATTGCCAAAGCAAGAGATAAATGGTTACCTAAGTAGGGGAAGATGAAAAATGGTGATTTCCATATGCTTGGAATGGTTTGGCTTAACTAGGCTATCAAAACGGTTTTGAGCCTAGGACATCATATGGGATTTTGCCGGTATATATAGATGTAAATTCCATTAATATATTTTTCTCTAATTATGGGTGTTAAGCCAAAGCTTACTTATGATTAGAATAAAATGAATTTTTATACCCCTGATTTATATCAAGTGTTGAATATTTCAGGGAAAATTTAATGCTTCATTTATTTAATTTTACTTTGCAAATTCTATGTAGATAATGGCCTCAAACAATTCAAACACCTCGTTGCGATCCGTGCTTGAAAAGAATAAGCTTAGTGGGACTAACTTTCTTGATTGGACACGAAATTTAAGGATTGTCCTTAAACAAGAAAAAAAGCTATATGTACTTGAGAACCCTATCCCTAATCAACAAGCTAACAACACCTCTAGAGTCGAAAAGGGTGCTTATAGTAAGCACAATGATGATTCTAACGATGTGACATGTCTTATGTTGGCTACAATGGAATCTGAATTGCAAAAGCAATTCGAGGAAGTTGAGGCTTATGAGATGATAAAACAGCTCAAGGAAATGTTCCAAGAGCAGGTACGTCAAGAGAGATATCTTACCACTAAGGCGTTGAATAGCTGCAAAATGACCCCTAGCACTTCAGTTAGTGCTCATGTCCTTAAGATGAAAGGGTATTTTGATAAGCTTGAAAAACTTGGAGCACTTGTAAGTCATGACTTGGCTACTGATATGATCTTGGCCTCTTTGACCTCTGACTATGATCAGTTTGTCATGAACTTCAATATGCATAATATGGAAAAGTCCATAAATAAATTGCACGGGATGCTCAAGCAGGCTGAACAAAACATTAGAAAGTGTACTCCTAATGTTCTGATGGTTCAGAAGGGGCAGTTCAAGAAGAACAAGGGAAAGGGAAAGGGAAAGGGAAAGGATATGGCCAAAAAGGGTAAAGGCAAGCAGAAGCCCAAGCCAAAGGTTAAACCACCAAAGGAAGGGACTTGCTTCCACTGCAATGAACCTGGTCATTGGAAGAGGAATTGCAAGCTCTACTTGGAAGAAAAGAAGAAGCAAAAGGCTAGTGAGACTGCCGCTTCAGGTATTTTCGTTATAGAAATTAATATGTCTACTCCTACTTTATGGGTATTAGATACTGGATGTGGAGCTCACATTTGTGTAAATGTGCAGGGACTCAAAAGGAGTAGATCTTCGGGAAAGGGAGAGGTGGACCTAGGAGTTGCAAATGGAGCAAAAGTTGCTGCTGTAACTGTAGGGACATTTGATTTACTTTTTTCTACTGGGCTTATAATTGAACTTAAAGATTGTTATTATGTTCCTGCTATGAGTAGGAACATCATTTCAGTTTCTTGTTTGGATATTGATGGTTTTGAGTTTAATACTAAGAATGGTAAAAGTTCTATTTATAAAAATGGTATTTTCTATGGGGATGCCTCTTTATGTAATGGACTTTACATTCTTAACCTACATGATTCCATTAGTAAGCCCATCTATAACATAAATACAAAGAAATTTAAATCTAGTGATTTAAATCAAACTTACTTCTGGAATTGTCGTTTGGGCCATATAAATGAGAAACGCATATAAATGGACTTTTATCTTCATTCGACCTTGAGTCTTATGAAAAATGTGATTCTTGTTTATTGGGCAAAATGACTAAAAGTCCATTTACAGGGCAAAGTGAAAGGGCTACTGATTTATTGGAACTTATACATACTGATGTATGTGGACCAATGAACACACAAGCCAGAGGAGGTTTTCAGTATTTCATTACATTCACAGATGATTTCAGTAGATATGGTTATGTCTATCTAATGAAACATAAATCTGATTCCTTTCAAAAGTTTAAGGAATTTCAAAATGAAGTACAGAATCAACTTGGAAGGAGTATCAAATTACTTCGATCAGATCGAGGTGGTGAATACATAGGCCAAGAGTTTGACGAACATCTAAAAAATTGTGGGATATTATCACAATTAACTCCACCAAGAACACCACAATGGAATGGTGTGTCTGAATGCAGAAATCGAACTCTATTGGATATAGTTCGATCTATGATGAGTCAAACAGATCTTCCAATTTCTTTTTGGGGTTATGCTCTAGAAACTGCTGCATTCATATTAAATAGAGTTCCATCTAAAGCTGTTCAGAAGACACCATATGAGATATGGACCGGGAAACAACCTAGTTTAGCATTTCTCAAAATTTGGGATGTGATGCTTATGTGAAGCGATCATTATCTGAAAAACTAGCACCCAAATCTGATAAGTGTCTGTTTGTGGGATATTCTAAGGAAACTAAAGGATACTACTTTTATCTTCCATCTGAAAACAAAGTGCTTGTTGCTCGAAACGGAATTTTCCTTGAAAGGGAATTCGTTTCCAAAAGAATTAGTGGGAGTAGAATCTATCTTGAAGAAGCTCAAGGACAGCAGACCATTTCTGAACCGAGTATGGATACTCAGTTAGACTTATGTATTCATACTGAGCCTGAAACTTTGACACAAGGACCAAGAAGGTCTGGTAGGATTTCTCAGATACCACAGAGATATGGATTTCTTGTGAGTGAGGATCATAATATTGATCTTATTGATCAAGGTGAACCTAATTCCTACCAAGATGCTATTCATAGTCCTGAATCTAGCAAATGGCTAGAGGCTATGAAATCAGAAATGCAATCCATGCATGATAATCAAGTTTGGACTTTTATTGATCCACCTGAAGGTTGTAAGACCATAGGGTGTAAATGGGTTTTCAAAAAGAAAACTGACATGGATGGCAATGTGCACACTTACAAAACACGATTGGTAGCAAAAGGGTATAGACAAACTCATGGTATAGACTATGATGAAACATTTTCTCCAGTTGTAATGATTAAGTCAATTAGAATTCTACTTGCCATTGCAGCATATTATGATTATGAAATATGGCAAATGGATGTTAAAATTACTTTTCTTAATGGAAATCTATTGGAAGATGTGTATATGACATAACCTGAAGGTTTTATTCATCCTTCGAATTCTAGTAAAGTGTGTAAACTTCAAAGATCCATTTATGGCTTGAAGCAAGCATCTTGAAGTTGGAATCTTCGTTTTGATGAAGCAATTAAAGAATTCAATTTCATCAAGAATGATGATGAACCTTGTGTCTACAAAAGGGTTACAGAAAATGCAGTAGTCTTCTTAGTACTCTATGTCGATGACATCTTGTGAATTGGGAATGACATCCCCACTTTGCAAAGTGTAAAAACTTGGTTGGGGAAATGTTTTTCAATGAAAGATTTAGGCGAAGCAGCCTATATTTTAGACATTAGGATCTATCGAGATAGATCTAAAAACCTTATTGGCCTAAGTCAGAGTGGATATATTGACAAGGTACTGAAAAGGTTCAGTATGCAAGATTCTAAGAGAGGATTCTTGCCAATGTCACATGGCGTTAAACTCAGTAAGTCTCAAAGTCCTGCCACAAGGGACGATACAGAACGCATGAGTAAGATTCCTTACGCTTCCGCAATTGGATCTATCATGTACGCCATATTATGCACTCGCCCAGATGTCTCGTATGGATTAAGCATGACTAGTAGATTCCAGTCAAATCCTGGTGAACCGCATTGGACTACAATAAAAAATATTCTCAAGCACTTAAGAAGGACTAAAGAGATGCTACGGAGGTCAGGAAGGAGAGCTTGTTGTAAATGGTTACAAGGATGCTAGCTTTCAGACTGATGTAGATGATTTTAGATCACAATCTGGATTTATGTTTTGTTTGAATGGAGGTGCTGTGAGCTGGAAGAGTTCAAAGCAAGATACTGTGGCAATTCTACTACAGAGGCTGAGTATGTGGCTGCTTCTAATGCAGACAAGGAGGCAGCTTGGATCAGAAAGTTCATCACAGAACTAGGTGTAATTCCTAGCATTGTGAACCCAGTGGACCTATATTGTGATAATACAGGAGCCATTGCACAAGCTAAGGAACCTAGATCTCATCAACGATCCAAACATATTCTCAGACGTTTCCATCTCATTCGAGAAATTATTGAGCGCGGAGATGTTAAAATTTGCAAAGTAGACACCAATGACAATGTCGCAAATCCATTGACAAAGCCACTCCCACAACTTAAGCATGAGAGTCATACTAGGTCAATGGGTTTGAGAGTCATGTCAAATTGGTGGTAAGGCAAGTAGGAGATTGTTAGTATTCCCTAAGACCAATTAACTCACATTTATGATTTATGAAGCATGTATTTTTTGAATTGTATTTTATGCTCTTGGTCATCAAGTATGTGACTTGATAGTAAAACCCTTATAGCTAATAAAATACTATTCTTATTTGTCCCTAGTTTATTACATCTTGTAAACTAGTGTGAAGTTGATTGATGGTCAAGTTTTACTGATCATGAATATGAGATATAAAATCAATTCATAAATACATATTGAGAATATGGTATTGGACATGACCCAAAGTGAAGAAGAAATATTGCATGGGTTTAAGTTATAAGTATTTCTTCTCAGTTTTATATTTGGTGTCCTTTGACCTAATGTTTCTAATGTTTCTTGCATGGGGAGAAAATATGTTTTGACATAGTCAAACATCACTTTGAATTAGGTGATCATTATGACTATTGGTTGGCTTATTTTCTTGTCATGGCTTGAATATTGGAGATAGTGAAAGGGATTTGTCCCTCTCTTTTTAGAGAGAGATATCCATGGGCCCCTTAATAAGGAAGACTGGAAAATATGCATGGCAATGCTCAAATAAGTATTAATAAGGTGTTATTAATATTATTTGTTGAAACAGTCTGCCTGGTGATCAAGTAAATGGTTAATTAAGTTTTATAAGGATGATTTGGTCCATGCCTTATACTTAATTAGGATATCGTGTGACAAAAGGACTAAGTATTAAATCTGATGCTAGGTTATTATTACATTTGCTTAACTTGGGTAAGCATAATGTCTTGCTAGAGGCCGCTTATGTTTTGTGAATAAATGTCTAGGACATTTTCCATTCACTCCAATGTTAAGTGAACCTACGGGGTCACACGCATGGACGATCTTGTGAGCATAATGTCCACATTCAATGAATCTAGATTGTGTCCAGATTCGTTGAACGTATACAAAAGGGGAATCAGATTCCATATTGTATTTTCTGGTAAGTTAATAAGTAATTAATTTTATTTAATCGA
Organism: Catharanthus roseus; assembly: GCA_028651295.1. Taxonomy (NCBI): domain Eukaryota; kingdom Viridiplantae; phylum Streptophyta; class Magnoliopsida; order Gentianales; family Apocynaceae; genus Catharanthus; species Catharanthus roseus. The sequence goes on along the minus strand of JAPQWS010000153.1, from coordinate 25,480,099 downwards.
CTAAATGAAATTAATTACTTAATATTACTCATCCAACCGTTGGATGATTATAGGAATAGACGGACAAGATTAAACTGTATTAGATGACAGTTAGGGTTTTGATATTGACAGTTATAAAAGGTTATGTTAACCTTTTCTTGGTGGCCGTCCTTTATCTGATCAAAGAAAACAAAACCCTAATCCCTAGAATGGCGATATAGTATCTAGCCTCCTCTCTCCGAAATACGACCGATTACCAGATAGTCAGGATCAGTTCTGAACAGTTTTCAGAACACAGAAGGGGCTAGCATCCCGATCGCTTGCAGAGGAGTTCGTCATGTGGATACCAGTAGAGGGCGAAGCGTACAAAGCAGCGCCTCCACAACGAACAATCAAAACATTGAGGTAATTTCCATCCAATCAGTTTTTCTAGTATGTGCAGATCCTGTTGGTGGATTTCTGTAAGTTTTATTTTATTTTGTGTTTGCCTACGGAATCCAACGTAATTAACTCACGATCTAAGAAGTTTGTTAGGTGGAAAAATCGGTTTCAAGTAGAAATCTTGAGTTGTTAGAGGGAAAAAATCGATTTGCACACTATCATATTCTATCTCCATAGAGGAGGCTGAAAATGTAGGAGCTTCTTCTTAATAATAGGATTGAAGAGAGAACCATGGACGCCTAAAGAAACGATCACTACTTTTTTGGCAAGAGCTGCTTGTTTCAATTGATGTTTCCCAGCATCCTTAATTTCTAATATTTATTTTCTGTTAATTGCATAACTCAATGAAGAAAAGAAACTCTAATAAGATAAATAACTACTCTTGGCAGTAGGCGTTGTCATGTTGGGCCGTAAATAGGGCAGGATACAATGATAGTCAGACTCGTATACCCGTATATCTGTTATAATAAAATAATAATATATATTTATATATATTATATTATTTTTATATTTTGTTATTAATGCAAAAGTTGTACATGTATGATATTGAGTGGTTTATTTTCTTAGTTTAGAGAAGAGAAGAGAAATTTTCTTCATAGTTTAGAGAAGAAAAATTTTCTTCAAGATTTCTTAGGGCCTCATAGTTTAGAGAAGAGAAATTCTCATAACGCCTCATAGTTTAAAGAAGATAAATTTTCTTCAAGATTTCTTTTTCTTCAAGACATCAGTACAACTATTTTCTCCATTGGATGTTTCTTGTGGACTTGTTTCTCTCCTTCTAAATTTTATACCAGTGGTTGTTTGTTCCAAAGGTGAATAACAGAGGCATGCTTTTTTAAGGTTAGATTTTCTGAAAAAATTTTTATATATATTTTTGTTTAACAAGGAAAAAGAGAAAAATGTCATACGGGTACGTATATACCCAAACCTTACCCTAGACCCTGGAGGGTCGGGTCTGGGTCCATAAATTTTATACCCAAAAGGTCTAAGTCTGGGTTTGGGTCCATGTTTTACTATAAGGATCTGAGTCTGGGTCTGGATCCTTGTTTCACTATAAGGGTTTGGTCGTCTGCATTTGGGAGTACCCAGAGGGTTTGGACCCATTTACACCCTTATTACCATGGATAAAGAGAAGAGAGAAAAATTTTTTTTAAAATAAAGAAAAAGTAGAAACCCAACACTCCCATGGCTAGGGGTGTAAATGGGTCCAGATCCTGTGGGTACTCCCAGACCCATACTCATACCCTTATAGTGAAACTTGGACCCAGACTTTCCAGGTATAAAATTTATGGACCCACACCCGACCCTCCAGTGTCCAGGGTAGGGTCTGATTATATTCGTACCTGTATGACATTTTATCTATTTTTTTCCCTATTAAACAAAAATATATATAAAACAATGTATAATCCTAAAATTTAAATTTTAACAAGATTAACATAATTTCCTCAACATTTCTTTCAACAAATACAACCATTTAACATCTCTAGTTCAAATGATTAAAAGTTCAAGAACACACAAAATCTTCACAGTACATTAATCCAATAAAAATAAAAAGTTCTAATTCAATACAATATAGTAATCAGAGTATTTGGAGACCGCTTGCTCCTATTTGTCTACTACAAAAGAAATATAGAAGTGAGTATATATTACAAGTATATATTTCTGAAGCAAAATTTTGATTACAATATTCCTAAGGCAATATTCCTAAGTAAGAAAACAAGAAGTTCACAGTCACAGCTTATATTTGTTCTTAAGTAAAGGAACAAATATATTGTCATTTTTTGCACTGTTAAATTATACCAGCTGACTGATATAAATACAAAATACCATCTTGATGATCAGAAACTCATGGAGCAAAATATCGACATTTTCATACTATATGAAGAATAGCACCTTTACATAACGCCCTAAACAATTCACTAATTTAAAAAAAAAAAAACCATATTTGTCACTAGCATAGGCTATCCAACTAAAACATCTAGTTTAAGATTGATCAAGCTATTTCATGAATATAGTGACGCAGCGTAAAACGTTCAACAAGGAATTCAAATGTGAATTCTTAAATTGGAAACAAAAGGTCTATAATTGAATGAAAACTATAATAGTCCTCTCAACAATGAAAAGGTGGCTATTTATAATTTAGCCAAAGCCCTAATGACCAAAATAAGTAAAAGACAAAAATGCCCACAACTAATAAAATAAATAAATAGTTAAAAGCTGAAAAAATTAAATAAAAATGCCCGAAACAGAAGAGAACACGATCAGTGACACGTTCGCAGTGACCGTGTTACTGATCATGTTGCTGCCCCGTGTTCCTCACTCTTTCTTCATTCTTCTTTTCTTCTTCTCCCAATTCGTCAAAAATTCTTCTGTAACAACTTCTACATCATTCTTTCCCACCTGGGAAAAACTCGTCCGCGAGTTTTCTAGATATAGAGGCTCATCATCGGGATAAAAGGGAAAAATATCTGCCACATTAAATGTCTTGGATATCCCCATAATATCTGGCAAACTAACAACATAGGCATTATCATTAATCTTCTTCACAATCGAATATGGTCCATATTTCTTGGATTGCAACTTGCTATACTGGCCAACTGAAAATCTCTCCCTTCGCAAGAACATCATAACCTGATCACCAACAGCAAAAAGCTTCTCCTTGCGATGCTTGTTAGCTGCTTGTTTGTATCGTGCATTGGACTCTTCAATTTTCTTACGAACAGCTTCTGTAGTAGATTGCCAATTCTCTGCCATACGCTTAGCTACTACACTATTATCTTGCACCTTAGGCATCTTAAGCAGATCCACAGCATGTGCAGGTTCTTTCCGATACACTACAGAAAAAGGCATCACACCAATAGTACGATAGACAGAATTGTTGTAAGCAAACTCAGCCTGCGCCAAAGTAGTATCCCACTTCCTTGGTTGATCACCAACAATGCTGCGAATCAAATTGCCTAATGATCTGTTGGTAACCTTTGTCTGTCCATCAGTCTGTGGATGAGCTGTACTGCTGTAATTCAAAGAAGAATCAAATCTATGCCAAAGTGATCTCCAGAAATGATTGAGAAACTTGCTCTCACGATCTGATGTAATAGACTTGGGCACCCCATGCAAACGAACCACTTGTTCAAAATACAGCTTGGTAATACTCTGGGCATCATTAACTTTCCTGCAAGGAATAAAATGGACCATTTTTGAAAAACGGTCAACAACAACAAAAATGGAATCCAAACCCCGCTGAGTATGAGGTAAGCCAAGAACAAAATCCATCGACACATCCTCCCAAATGTCCTGTGGCACTGATAAAGGTGTGTATAGACCAGTATTCTGCGAATGTCCTTAGCTGTCTGACAGATGTAACATCTCTGCACAATCTTGTTCATATCCCTACGTAAATGTGGCCAATAAAAACGATCCATCACAGCAGCAATAGTTTTATCTCTGCCCAAATGACCAGCTAATCCTCCCCCATGCAAATCATGAATCACCTTCTCCCTCGAAGAAGAAACAGGGATACAAAGCTGATTACCCTTCATAAAAAATCCATCATGAATATGAAAATCATCACAAGGCTGCCTTTCATTACACTTCTCCCAAATCTGTCCAAAATCTACATCGCCAGAGTACAACTCTTTTAAACACTCGAAACCCACAATCTCATTACTCAAAGTCATCAGTAAAGTAACCCTTCTACTTAAAGCATCAGCTACTTTATTCTGAATTCCCGCCTTATGCTTTAACTTAAAAAGAAACTTCTGCAAAAATTGAATCCACCTAGTATGCATATCTTTACTAATTCGACTCTGACTATTCATATGTCTTAGTGCATCACAATCAGAATACACAACAAATTCCTGCCAACCAGATAATGTTTCCAAGTCCGTAAAGCACGCACAACAGAATAGAATTCTTTGTCATAAGTACTCCACTTAAGTCTAGCATCACTAAGCTTCTCACTAAAGAACGCTACTGGTCGTTTTTCCTATGAAAAAACTGCACCAATTCCAACTCCACTCGCATCACAATCCACCTCAAACAGCCTAGTAAAATCTAGCAAAGCTAAAACAGGGGTTGTACATAACTTCTCTTTCAACAGAGCAAATGCCGACTTAGTTTTGTCACTCCACTCAAACTTGCCCTTCTTCAAACACTCAGTTAAAGGGGCTGCAATACTACTGAAGTGCTTAATGAATCGCCTATAGAAACTAGCCAAACCCAAGAAACTCCTCAACTCAGATATTATTCTTGGGGCTAGCCATTCTCTAATTACCCGAACTTTCTCATCATCTACCCGAATACCATCTGCACTAACGACAAACCCAAGAAACAACAACTTCCTAGCCATAAAACTACACTTCTTCAGGTTCACATACAATTTATTTTCATGCAGGGCAGTCAACACACTCCTTAAATGATTTATATGCTCTTCTTCTGAACTACTATAAATCAGAATATCATCAAAATAAACAACCACAAATTTACCACTGAATGGCTCAAGTACCTGATTCATAAGTCGCATAAAAGTGCTTGGGGCATTAGATAATCCGAAAGGCATTACCAGCCACTCATAAAGGCCATCCTTCGTCTTGTAAGCTCTTTTCCATTCATCTCCCATCCTAATACGAATTTGGTGGTATCCACTCCGCAAATCGATCGTTGTGAATACTTTAGCCCCACTGAGTCTATCCAGTATATAACGAGGAATGGGAAATTTGTACCTAATTGTAATCCTGTTGATTGCTCTACTATCAACACACATCCTGTAGCTTCCATCCTTCTTAGGCGTCAATAAAGCAGGAACAGCACATGGACTCATGCTCTCCCTAGTATACCCTTTCCCCAGCAACTCCTGCACCTTCTCCTGCAAAATCTCACTCTCTTTCGGACTCATCCTGTAATATGGAAGGTTTGGCAAGCTAGTTCCAGGGATCATATCAATATGATGTTGAATGTCTCTCATAGGAGGTAATTCAGCAGGAAGCTCCTCTGGCATAATCTCAACAAATTCCTCCAGTAATGGTTTGACCTGTTCTGGTACTTCATCAATCTACTTTTACTCATCAGCTGCAAAGAGTTGCCTTACCACCAAAGCATGCACCACCTGTGACTCCTTAACAGTCTCCTCTATTTCACGCTTAGATTGTGTAATTGTTAGGAAAAATTGTTCCTCCACTTTAGAAGCTTTGGCATGGTGACTCGCCTTCATGGGAAGTAGATTAATCTTCACCCCATCTTTTTCTAGCCTGTATACATTATCTCTACCCGTATACTGTGCGTTAACATCAAACTGTCAAGGTCGCCCAAACAACAAATGACACGCATCCATATCAACAACATCACACCCGACCATTGATAGTACACCTGGTCCGAAATAACTTGTATCTCTGACTTCCATCTTCTATTTTAGGAGTTCTGTGTATCACAAAATTCTGCTCTTCCTCTTCTGCATATGCCTCATAATCATCATCTTCTCCATCAAGACCACAAAGCACCTCTTCTTCGTCCCGTTCAACTACATTAATAGGTTTTCTAGTAGGACATTCATTTGATTTGTGACCGGGTTGTCCACAATGATAACACTTGCCTAGAATAGGTTTTGCATAAGGATTAGTGGCTGTCTTTTGCCCCTCCTTTAATTCGGCAACCTTCTTCCTAGGCCCCTTATCTTCTTTCCGTTCAGTAACCTGATTCCATCCCTGTGCAGCTTTATTCCTACCTGCAAAACTCCTCGATGTCTCTTCACCACTACTCCTCTAAAAATTATCGTTGCCATACGTTCGCCTATTACCTTCAATCCTACCTCTACCTCTATCTCGGAGCATTAACTTGGCTTTAATCGCTAAGTTTTTCGCCTCTGTCACACTCTTTACAACCTGTACCCCAATTCTATCTCGAATCCGCATCTTCAGACCATCCAGGGAACGACTGACCTGATGCACCTCACTCTCCCGCAAATCATTCCTCTCCGCCAACCTCATAAAATCTGCTGTATATTCCTGTACAGATCTCTGATTCTGCTGACAGTATTGATACTGCTGAAATAGGATCTATTCATAGTCTGGAGGTAGAAATTCACTCTGCAGCAACTGTTTCATTCTTAACCATGTCCGAACAGGCTGTTTACCCTCTCTCTGTCGTCTATGTAGCAGCCTCTCCCACCAGGCAGACGCTCCACCCTTCAATCTACATGCCATTAGCTTCACTCTCTTCTCTTGTGGAATATCCATATATTCAAAAAAATGATCAATTTCGGCAATCCAGTCGACAAAGTCCTCTATGCCTAGATTAGCATAAAAACTAGGAATATCCACCTTCAATCTAAAATCACCACCATAATAGTCATTATTATTTTGAATATTATAATTATTATTCCTGCCACCGCCTCTCCTAGCAGGTCTGTTTTGATCTTCAGCCAAAATTAGATCCTCCTCCTCGTTGCTGGAATTATATTCTCCTAAATTCATTGATTAAACCAGGTATTCAACCAACACTTACAACAATTCAACTGGGGATGATAGGATTTCATATTAAATTGTGATAGCAATAAATATAATGAAAATGTAGTTGTACCAAAAACTCAAATAATCGAGATAGCTACAATTATTTAGCTTTGTCTTGTTGATTTCCATATTTAGGCTAATTATGCATATCAAAATGTCTCACTAATATACATAATCATCCTAAATGCTACATAATACCGAGAGTTCCTGACAATTACGGATCACAGAACTAATGGCAGAACTAGAAAGAAAACCATTTAATTAATTTGTCTGATTAATCAAACATCTACTTTCATAAAAATAATACAATAAACCAACAATTACTTGAATTAAACGTAAGAAAATAATTATAAGCTCATAGCCTCACCAAAATATAAATGAAATAAAATCCCTTAAATCAGAATAAGAATAACTTAGCCACTCATGATGACAAACATGACTTTGAAAAAATAATTTGAGCTAACTAATCTAATGGAAGACTTCTTTCTTCTTTCTTCTTCTTCTACCACCAATTTATAATACTCTTCTAAATAAAATTGAAAATGAGAGAATAAAATTACTTGATTCTCTCCTAACCTAACAACATAAAGTAAAATAAAATCCACAATAAAATATACCTAAAAAAATTAACTTTATTTAAACTCCTAATAATCAGATAAAACTCTGCACTGCTGATGCCTTTCAGTGTACCGGGGTAGATGTGACTTGGTCTTTTTAAGCAATTACTTTGGTAAAATCCAGATTTTACCCAGTAAATATTTTCATTCTTTGCGGTAAATCCCTCTTCTCTAAAAATATTCTAAAACAACCCTTTGTAACTCAAATTAATCAAATCCCAAAATTATTCCTAGCACAAAATAGCAGCAAAATTCTTTAATTTCCTTAAATAATAAAGAAATTATAACCAAAGCAATATAATAAAAGTGGACTTTTATTACTATCAAATTCCACCACACCAAAACCATGCTTGCCCTCAAGCAACTATTCAAAATATCAACAATTCTCTCATTTGTCCCTTTCCTCCTTCAATTCATCCACAAAACAAGTCCAAATCAACACACATTAGTAAGCTTAAATCAAAATAGCAGTAAAGAGAACAAGTGCTCATAGCAATAACTTATTTTGAAAGAACAATTCGAGCACCTCATGAATCTCACGATCTCATGAACTATAGATGTAACAAGATTCAATACCCCTGACAGTTTCACTCTAATCACTCAAAGTGTTTAGGGACATAAGAAGCTCTGAAGTCAAAACATAGCATATCATTACCATAGGCTTGCTCATATTTCAAATCTCCACCATTAAAACATGAATTCAAAAAAACCCTAAAACTGCTAAAAGTAAGGAACGTTGATTTGACCAATTGTAAAACTAAAAATTTGAGAACGATACTGCTTTACCTGGTTGCACGGTTACATGTTTCTTCAGAATTCTCCTCTCATTTTCTTCAACACTTGAATCAGTGGACTAAGGCCATCTCCAGGAGCGACCAAATCACCAACATCTTTCAACCAATGAGTCGCCGCCGTGGCTAACGAACCGGTCTCTTAGTGTGAGTGGCAGCAGAAGGGTGAGGAAGTGCACGGAGTCACCAAATCACCAATATCTTCCATCGAAGGACTTGCCAGCTTAGCTAGGAATCGGTCTTTTAGTTTGAGTGGTGGCTATAGTGTGGGGAAGTGCACGATTGAGGAGAGTTGTGGGTTTAAATTCGGATTCAAATTAGGGCAAGTTGGAGTCGGCAGATCCACTGAAATTAGGGTAAATTGGAGTTGGCAGAGGCATTTCTCTGATGGTAGTGTTTCTTGAAGCTTTAGTGCTTTAGATGACTTTTTAGGTGTGGCGTTCTGTTGATTGTTTTTTCAGACTATTTGGAGTTTCTTTCAGCGGCGTTTGGTATATGGTTTTCTATATGAACATTTCTTGTATCAGTTTGTATAAGTTTATGTGTATGCAGATGTGATTGTCTTAGTTGGGTAGAGTAATTTTAAATTAGCTTGACTGTGAAGTTTATGCCTTAAGGGTTCATCGAAATTTTTTTCAGTGAAAACATATGGATGTTCATTCAGACTGATCTTTGATAAGCAATTTGTGCTTCATATAGTAGCAATTCTTTAAAGGGAAAGCAAGTAGGAACTTTGGTTTTGCGCTTAAAGTTCTTATCTTCGAGAATGTATTGATTTAGTATAGAAATTGAATTTTTGGAAGATTTAAAAAGTAACTGATGCAGTGTGTTGGTGTGCACATTAATAATCCCTTGATAACTTGAAATTGAAACTATACTTCAAATTCGAAATGACTGTAATAGGGAAGTGGTATCTTGTATGCATGTAATCTGCAATTTTAATTTTCTATTTTCATAGAAATGATGGGATTTTGAAAAAGATACTGATTTAGTATGTGGAGGAAACTGATTTATTTTACTTGTTCATTGTAAACTAAAAATTAACTATTTTTTTGTTAAATGTTCTCAGTGTGAAATATAATAAATAATGGAACTGCAGACTAAAGGGGGTAGCAGAGCACATGCATGTACTCAAACATCCAATCTTGAAGAAGTCTGTCCTCTAGAAATTCCAAATGAGGAACATTACAAAGAAGGTGAAGTGTTCATGTGAATTCCCAATTTGATTGCAAATTGAGTCCATCACCATCCCAAGATCACCTCCTTGTTGAAGAACTTCTATTGAAAATTTTTGTAATTCAAACACTCCACTAGAGAACCTATGAACAACTAAGCAACATAAACCCAATAGTGAGAGGAAGAAATCTTTCCTAACTTGATAACAAGAACCTTAGGGAAACTATGGCCCAAAAAGCTGAACTACACAAATTAGAGGACCTAGATTAATCAACTCTAGAAAAAAGAACCCTAGAATCAATCAAAGAAAGAATTGAAAGATGATCAATTACAATCCCTAGAACTTCAATCTAAGAACAACAATTAATAACCTACTAAGGAATAGAACCTTTAGGAACTAGCTAAAGAGGTTGAAGAGCCCCAAGAGCACTATACATAACTCTCTCAAGTCAATTCATCATATTTCATTCAATAATTACAAAGGAGGCATAATAGGATATTTATTGAAAAAATCTACTCCTCTTCCAAAACCTAATTAATGTTTTAAAGACATAATTAACCTTTAATAAAGTTAATAACTCTCCTAACGTTAGTTAATGTTTAAAATGCCTAATCAATCCTTAATAAAGTCAATTACAAGACTAGGAAATAAGGAAACCAAAAATTAGTATAAAAATAAAAAATTGACCAATTGATAGTATTGCTACCAATTTTGGGCAGAGAGCTACCGTGAATAGTAGGTCACCCTACCTTCTAGATGGTAGGCTTTGTTTAGTAGCCCACACTTGTGCAATTTTGCTTCTCCTCGGTTGTTGGCCTTGTTTGACCTTCAAAACCTTCAAAACCTTCAAAATGGTTCTTGGTGTGTTCAATAAAGTTGTAGAGCCTTCTCCTATATTTCCAAAATCTTGAAAAATGTTTATCTAGAAAAGCTTTCCAAGATTTTCCAAAGGACACTGTTTTCAATTTAGCTAAGAGCTCATAAAGATTAATTCATGCTCTTACTTGATATTTGAAATCCTTTGTAAATAAGAATTCCTTAAAATGCAAGTGATAGAATTTGAAATGAAATATGTTTTCATACAAGGTGTTTGAAAATTCAACCATATTTAGAAGCTCTTGTTTATGGCAACGAAAATCCATTTGATCACTCAAAAGGGAGGTTTGTTTTAAGGAAATAGTTCCAACAAAGTCCTTCATAAAAATCTCATAGAAAGATAAGAAATCACTATAATACTCAACAAACTTTCCTTGAAATTTAGCATGAAGAACATCAAATAAAATACAATCTAAAACCCAGACCAACGACCTTAGATTCAACAAAGGAAGCACTATCTAAATTTCCAAGATTATTGTAAGAATGATGAAATTTAGCACCATTAGACTTCAATGGATCCTCAAGAGAAGCATGGGAAGAAATGATTTAGAAGTACAAGGCACAACAAGAAAGAAACCACCCTATCTCTATGCGAAAGCTACTGAATTTACTATAACTCTTAGAAGAGAATCTCTTCTCTCCCTAATAAGTTACAAATGCAATAAAAACAGGTGATTAGGGACCTAAAATTGCATTAATCTATCTCTAGTTTAATGCCCCAATTAATCTCCAAATTGAAAGCCCTAGGGTGTTCTTCCTTTTTCAAGTTCAAGCACCATTGCGATTAATTCAAGCTCATGACATTTAAATTGCAGAGAATTAAACAATTGAAGAACAATTCTATTAAATGGCAACATTCAATTTCATCAAATTCCAATCAACTTCATAAATAATAATATTAGGGTTCAACCCTTAATCTAAATAATTAACTACTTACCATTCATAGCCTAAAACTGAAACTAAACCAATTTAAAACTACTAGAGATGGAAAAGAAAGGCTTAGGAGTGAATTTGAAGGCAGAATTCTGATCCCAAACTATGCCCGAGCTCATCTCTCGAGTTCCTCCACCAAAGCCCAAATTCATTGTTTCGATCCTTGATTCCTCTTGTAATCCTTCCAATCTTGTTCTCTAATTTAAATCCTAGCTAATTGAAGCGAGAATTGGAGAAAATTGTCATAGAAAATCTCCCGAATTTGCCTCCTAAAGCCCTATTGGCGTAGTCTAAAAATTGGAAGAAAAAAAAAAAAAGAGAGTATTGAATGTCCCTCCAAACTGCCCAAAAATTGCCTAAGTAATGCTGAAATCGGGACCTACCGTTGATGGTAGGTCGGGATCTATCGTCGGTGGTAGGTCCCTGTGTTCAATGTCGATGGTAGGGAGAGTCTGCCGTCAGCGGCAGCCTTGTGCCTAGGCTTTCTTTGTTGCCAATGTGCCTACCGCTAGCGGTAGGGTGGCCTATCATCAGCAGTAGGCTCTCTTGTGGTCACGTTTGGCATCATTTTATGTGTTTTTCGCTCCATTTCAAGCCAGTTTTGTGTGTTCCTTATTTTACTCCCTTCGGCAAAAACCTAAGACAAGAATGAGAGATATTAGACTCAAATATAACTTTATACCTTAAAACCACCGAAAAATGATGAAATTAATATATAAAATACTAGACAAGTTAACGCCTATCAAATACCCACACACTTATCTGTTGCTTGCCCTTAAGCAACAGAACTAAACAGATGGAACAAAAAGGGTTTGATGATTCTTGTTCATATAAGAAGTTCACAGGAAAACAGAAGATAAACCGGTCTTAAGCAATTAAACCCGTGGAAGACCAAAGACATCAACAACAACAATACTAAAGACAAAAAAAACCAAACTAAGTAAAGGAAAAACACAACTAAAATGATGCCACCTCAATAGAGTACTTAACCACTAAACCCTCAAGATAAAACGAAAAAACAAGCACAAGATACACTCAATTCACCACACTAGAAATGAGCATTACATACCAATGGTGTGTGTGTTTGTTTTGTTCGTGCCGTTTTCATAGAAATTAAGGAATGCTAAGTAATTAATGAAGTGAAATCCTTCAAACTACAACGCACAACAAGCTCATGCTTTTCTAGTTCTTATCCATTCCAAGTCTTAGTCTAAGTCGTTCCAGGATTAGGTAGGACTTTTTTGCTTGTAATGTCGGGCTTGGGACATAGAAGATATCAAACGAAGGTAAATGGAGACAAGAACAAACAAGATAGAGCCAACACAACCGAAAGGAAAAATAGCAGAATTAGAGAATGGAATCCTAGTCGTCTTTCGCTCTTCTCACTCACCCTTGAATAACATCCTTCATTTCTTTGCACACCTCACCCAACACATTTACCATTTTTAGACCTTATGAAGAGAGAAAACTAGTGCTTTTATTTTCTCGACACGTCATGCACAAGAAAGAGTAATGATAAGAGCATGGTTGTGTATATTTTCTATATGTTAATTTCATCATTTTTGGTGTTTTTAATATGTAAAAGTGTACATTTTAGTTAAATACCTCTTATTCTTGTCTTAGGTACCCTCTGGATATAGAAACAATGAAAAGGAAACGAAAATAAAGCAAAAACAACAAAAAACATAAGCCATCGGCAAAAATACAACACCTAATGCGTGAGGTAGAGTGACCTATCATCGGCGTTAGGTGCCGAGAATCACAAGTGTTGGCAAGACAGAGTCCTATCGTGGACAGTAGGCCTCGTCCTACCATCGGTGGCAGGTAATGCTGGCAAGGGCGGTTCAAGTCCAATTCAAACTTGATTTTCTTGTTTTCTTCTCCAATTTTGATTTGGTTTTCTTGTAATTTTCACCTCTATATAAGGGGATTTAATTGTAGCTATTGTAACAAGTTGTAGACATAATTAGGTTAGATTAGATTAGTTTAGAATAGGAGTAGATTAATTAGGTTAAATTAGTTAAACGCTATTTAAACTTCCAGCTTTTTTATTATCTTTAGTTTATAGAATTTTAAGATTTTTGCAAGACTTACTTTCTTGGATTCAAGATTTTCTGCAATAGTTCAATCTTTGACTTGGTGACTCGAGAGACGATTTTAGAAAACGTTCAGGATTCAATTACGGCTTCGATTTTTAATCCTAATCTTTCTTTTACTTTTCTTGTTATTGAATTCTTTTATTAATTTTCAGTTTTATAAATATGAATAGTGGGTAGTTTTCATTCTTTGGTTTGGGTTGAACCCTAATTCTTGATTATGAAGTTCTTGGTTTAATTTCTTGATTTCGTTGTTTGTTTAAATTTAAGTTGTTCTCCAATTAAGTTTGTTTGTAATTTAATTGTCACGACATTAGATTATTTTCAAGGTTGTTTGGAATTGATAAAGGAAGAAATGAAAAACCTTAGAGGAGGGGTGAATAAGGTTTTTGGCTAATTTTAAAAACTTTTGCACAGTTGAAATATAGAACCTCTGATTTTGTTTGAAGAAGAATTTAATAAATCTTTTTAATAAAATTCCTAATAAAACAAAATCTCTTTTATAAAAATGTTCAAACAATAAACATATAGATAACAAACAAATCACAAAAAGAGAGACAAAGAATTTGTAGTGGTTCACTCTCTCAATAGAGCTACATCCATTATCATTAGACTTAACTCAAAGATTTCACAAATTCCACTAGTCACAAGTCTTTACAAAACACCACAATGAGGATCATCATTCAAGGGTTTTGCACATAAACCTCAAAGATCACAAAACAATACAAGATAATCAAAATATCAAAGGATCACCCAAAGGGTTTTCACAAAACCTTTGATTACAAAATAAGATGTGAGAGTAGAGTTGGAACAATATTACCAACGAAGCTTGAGATAAATAGAGTACAACTTTTTAAAGTGCTTCTACAAGCTTCCCTTCTTCCTCTTTGAAAAATGATCAAACAATATAGCTCCAATAAGTTTTTCTTTTGAATAACATAATGATGATTGAAAATTATTCTAATGCTCTTAAATGTGTTCTTAAAACTCCTTCAATAACTCTAAATTTATGGCTGATCAAAAACCCTTTTATAAGTGAAGGTAGAAAACTAATCGTTACAATAGCAACAGTCACATTTTTACAGAGAAAACAGAAACTGGATGCCAGTTTTGAAAGTGGACGTCCGATTTTTTTAAAGAACAGAAAATCAGATGACTGATTTTTTTCTGTGAAACGTAAAATTTTCGGATGTCCTATTTTTAAAATAGGTCATCCGATTTTTTGGAAACAAAAAATAGGATGACCGATTTTTGTAAAGGACAAAAATAGGAGGACCGATTTCTTTAAAAGGTGTTAGAAATTCGATCGTCCAATTTTTCAAATCGGATGACCGATTTTATGAGTCTACAAAAACAATTTGGACGACTGTTTTTGAGAATTAGATGACCTATTTTCTATTTTCCAGACTTAGTGAAATGTTTGTAAAACACAAATTTTTCTTCACTTTTAAAACATGTATTCTTGATGCAAAGTCTTATATAAAGAAATAACAACACTAAATCCTCAAAGCTTTATCAAGAACACTTAGTTTTTTAAAGATAATTTTCCAAAAATGTTTCTTCTAAGGAGCTAACATAAATGATCAATAACTCAAAGAAACAAGTTAGGGAATTTTACATATATACCTTATAAAGCTTATCCCTAATCATTCTTCTTGTCTTCAAGGTCTTTTACTCGACCACTTCATCTTCATAAAGTCTTGCAATCTTGAGTGATCTTTTGCTTCTTTGTAGATCATACTTGAGACTCTTTTTCTGCATCTTTTGTTCTTCTTACAAAACTACATCTATTATCACAAACACATAAGCAAATATGCCCTTAGGGCTTACAAGAACAATCTAGGGCAACCAATTGGGGTTAATTGGGGCAATTGACTAGATATACGATTTTGCACTTTTAGGTCTTTTTAATCACCCAAGTTTATGGCACTCATAATTTGTTAGGGAGAAAGAGATTTTCCTCTAAGGATTAGTGAGTAGGGTGGCTTTCGTCCTAGAAATAGAGACTGCCCGATTTGAGTGATGACCCAACTTAATTAATTCAACATAGTTTTCATTAATGTTTTTTCCAATTGAATTAGTAACAACGATTAGGGGGATTCCACCAACCCAAACTCTTGTCTTTATAATTCTTTTTTAAAATAGCTTTTTTATTTGTTTTCTTTGAATTGATTACTTGTTTTTATTTCATTTTTCTCAATGACATTTATTTTCTTTTCTCAATGACATCATCTTTTTCCAGCTAGACATTAGAACCACGATTAGTACTTGAACTTTTGTTCATCCCTGAGAGATTCGACACTCGGGTTGAAACTCATCTCTACTTTGTTAGGCCCACTTGCCTTGCATTATAGTAATTAGGATCATGTCCCATTTTAGGATTTTAAACACCAAGTTTTTGGTGTCATTGCCGAGAATGACAAGTTTAAGGAGTATCGCTTATTTAGTGCTTTAGTCATCATTTTTGTTATTTTTCTTTGTTCCATTCTATTGTTGCGCTTGGGTGTTTGTGGTATGGATATTCTGCATTTGGCTTCATACTTCTAAAATTTGTATCGATTGCTCATCCAATTGTTTGTTTCAGGTTTGGAGAGTAAGAAACAGATGCCAATTATGCTATGGAGTACTGTTGCGCAACAACGCTAGAACAAAGAGAGGAGAATATGGCCTTTGAATCTCAATATACACACTCTCAGACAGCCACGTTCCAAGAAAACTGGCCGAGGTACGATATGTATTCTAGCCAATATAGTTTGGAATAGAGGACACAGTCAAATGTTCATTGGGAAGGTGATAGTCAATATTCAAATACAATACTCTACTGGTACACACATCACCCCCACAACCTAATCTCAAAGATCTTGTTTCAAAGTATGTCAATTCGACAAACACTGGGGGTGAAAAACATGGAAGCAGTCCAGAGAAGCCAAGCGACTTCCCTCCACAACATGGAAAATTGAATCAAATTACTAGCAAAGATGATCGTTGAAGGACCATTTAGTAATATACCTAGTAATACAGTCACTTTGTGGGATGTAGAAGAACAATAGATGACGTTTTCTATGTTTATGGATGACGAGGATAACACTGCTCAAGAACCAGAGGAGTCCCCTTCCTAAGGATTTCAAGAACCTCTACCAAATGCAAGTGAAGTGGAAGAAAGTAAGAAAGATGAGTGCTTACTAGAGAATAAAGACGAGTTTGAGGAAGGTGAGAAAAAAAAGAAAAATGAGAAATTTGTGGAAAATCATGAGGGTCATAAAGAAGGGTGACAAGAAACGGAGATAGACGATATTGGAAAGAGTGAGGGAGTAAACCTACTCACTCACGATACTAACTTTATTCTTGTTGATGATTTTATATGTATCCAGGAATCGTGCACACGACTTGAGTAGAATGATGAAGAGAGGAGACCTCTCATGGAGTTCAAAGGATATTTCGAGAACGCTAAAAGAGGACAATCCTTAGGTTATGAAAAAGCTTGAATGAGTTTTTCTTCGACCTTAACCATCATTAATATTCTATTTTTCTTTAAAGAGCTGAAATTATTTGCATTTTATAACGTCTGTCTCAAACTCGAATTTGAAACTTTGATCTCTCATCTTACATGGGGTTTTAAATTCTTTCACTTCCATTACAAGGGGATCCTAAACATGTTTTTCTTTTTCTTTTTCCTTTTTTTATTTTTGGTTCTTTTTACTTTCTTTCTTTTCCTTTTATGCTTTCTTGTGTTATTTCATGTTTTATATGCATCTCTTTATGTGTTTATCGTTTTTCTTTATTTTATATTTTTTGTAGGGATGGCTTCCCGACATGCTTTATCGCTTTATACCTATGAGATTGCTTCTCATGTATGTGTTTGTTTTCTTGTTTCTTTTAGTATAACCCCCACATTGAGGATAATATGATTTTAAGTGTGTGTGTATATGTGTGTTGGGGAGGGGGGGAGGGAGGGGGTATTTTTGTTCTTTCAAGTTTTTCTTTTTTGTTAGTCTGTTTTATTCTTTTTCTTTGTTTAAGTCTTTTTTTATGTTAGTCTCTTTTTCATTTTTGCTCTTTTTAAAATTTTTTTTTCTGTTAGTCTCTTATTCTAAATATTCCAAAAAAATCCAACAAAATATTTTATTTTCATCACTTTTGATAAAGTTTAAAACGGAATTACTTAATCTCTTTCAAAACCATATTTACGAAGTTTCTTAATGATCAATGGTTTTTATGCACTTGTGAATGTTGTTTAAGTAATAGAAGTTTAGGAATCTTGGGTTATTAGCAATATGATGATAATTTTTTAACTTTTCCTGCAATTTCATGATTTGTCTATCTTTTAAAGCAAAGAAGTCTAGTCTAGGATGGTCCCAGAGATGATGGTTATAAGCCTTCTTTGAACTGTTTGTGTCTTTCTTATCATATATCCCTTATGAAATCAATCCCTAGTTCCCTTTTTGTACTTTTATGCCAAGGGTTTTACTCACTTCTTTTCTTTGTTCTTTTAACCTCATTATATAGAAGCTCAATTCGTGGAGCCATTAGTTAGTATAGACTTTTGGCCATTTAGAGTGAATCTCAATTCGTGAGCTATTGGTTAGTATAGACTTTTGGCCGTTTTGAGTGAAAAAATGAATAAGTGTGCGAAAAAAGGGGTGAAGAAAGAAAGAAAGGAAAGCCCTATTGTATAAAAAGGAAGGGTGTTTTGAGGAATTTCATATATTCGGTGATTTTGGCTTGAAAAGAGAGAAAGAAAGAAAGAAGAATATTGATGCTTGAAAAGAAAAAAATTGAAAGAAAGAGAAAAAGCCAAAAAAATGAAAAAATGGCAGAAAACAAAAGAAAAAAATGCATTTTTATTTTATAGTAAAATCTTGAGAAAAATTCAAGCATCTATCTCTCTTACTTTGGTTATTATTGAAAAATCTTGAGAAAAATATGTTGTTAGATGGGGTTGTTATTAAAGAAGAATGAAGTATGTTGAACAAAGATGAATGAAAGAGTGAAAATGGCAGCTGAAAAGTGTTCCTTTTATTTCATTATCTTATCCTTTCGTTTGCATTAGCTCTATCTCGTTTGTTTTAGTCTCTTTTTACCTTTATTTGTAACCTACTTATGTCCCTAGCCTAACATTAGAAGCCAGAAAGTCCTACCTAATCCGAGAACGACCTAAAATAGACTTTAATGTGGCTAAGTGATAGAAAAAGTATGAATTGTGGTGCATTATCTTTGAAAATATTTCTCATTGCTAATTACTTAACATTCCTCTTTTTCTGTGAAAGATGGCATGAGCAAAATCACACACACACCCTTTGATCAGTAATGCTTTCTAGTAACTTATGGCAGCCTTAGTGATTTTGTATTTGTCTATTTTTGGATTATCTTTGGAGTTGGACTGTGACTATTGAAGTGGTTTTATCTTCCACTAATTTTCTAAGTTTTGTTTTTATGTTGATAAGTTTTAGTTTTTAATTTTCGTTTTTGTTGAGTTTGTTTTGGTTATTTTGAGCTACCAATGCTATAATCGTTTTTAAGGTTTTAACTGTTCATTATTTTTCTAAGTTTTGTTTTCATGTTGATAAGTTTTAGTTTTTTATTTTTGTTTTTGTTGAGTTTGTTTTGGTTATTTTGAGCTACCAATGTCTGTAATCGTCTTTAAGGTTTTAACTATTAATATTTAGGCTTATGTCATTTTCATGTTTTGTCTTTCTATAATAAAAGTTTTTATCCTCCCTTTGTCTGTTTAGCTTTTGTTGCTTGAGGGCAAGCAACAGATAAGTATAGGGGTATTTGATAAGTGCGTACTTGTCTATATTTTCTATATATTAATTTCATCATTTTCGATGTTTTTAATATGTAAATATATATATATATATATATTTTAGCTAAATAACTCTTATTCTTGTCTTAGGTATCCTTCGGAAGTAGAAATAATGAAAAGGAACCGAAAACAGAGTGAAAACGACAAATGACGGAAGCCGTTGGCAAAAATACAGAACCTACTGCGCGAGGTAGGGTGACCTACCATCACTAGTAGGTACAGAGAATCATAGGTGTCGGCAAGATAGAGACCTACCGTGGACGATAGCGCAGCGGTAAGTAGTGCTAGCATGGGCGGTTCAAGTTCGATTCAAACTCGATTTTCTTGTTTTTTCTCCAATATCGATTTGGTTTTTTTGTATTTTTCACCTCTATATAAGGGGGTTTAACTGCAGCTATTGTAACAAGTTGTATACATAATTAGGTTAGATTAGATTAGTTTAGATTAGGAGTAGATTAATTAGGTTGGATTAGTTAAACACTCTTTAAACTTCAAGCTTTTATATTTTCTTTAGTTTATAGAATTTCAAGATTTCTGCAAGACTTAGTTTCTTGGATTCAATAATTGAAGACTTCGATTCATGATTTCGATCTTCAACTTGGTGACTCGAGAGACGATCTTAGAAGACTTTCGGGATTCGATTGCGGCTTCGACTTTTAATCCTAAGCTTTCTTTCACTTTTCTTGTTATTGAATTCTTTTATTAGTTTACCATTTTATGAATATGAATAGTGAGTAGTTTTTATTGTGTGTTTTGGGGTTGAACCCTAATTCTTGATTATGAAGTTCTTGGTTTAAATTCTTGATTTCGATATTTGTTTTAATTTAAGTTGTTCTCCAATTGCGTTTATTTGTAATTTAATTGTCGCGAGATTAGATTATTCGCAAGGTTGTTTGGAAGTGAAGAAGGAACAACAATCTAGGCAACTAATTGGGGGTTAGTTGCGGCAATTGACTAGAGATACGATTTTGCACTTTTAGGTCTTTTTAATTACCTATATTTATGGCAATCATAATTGTTAGGGAGAAAAGAGATTTTTTCCTCTAAGGGTTAGTGAGTAGGGTGGCTTTCGTCCTAGAGATAGGGATTGCCCGATTTGAGTGATGACCCAACTTAATTAATTCAACATAGTGTTCATTAAATTTCTTTTCAATTGAATTAGTAACAAGGATTAGGGGGATTCCACCAATCCAAACCCTTGTTTTTATAATTCTTTTTAAAATCGGTTTTTTTTGCTTTCTTTTAATTGATTTACTTATCTTTATTTTTTTTAATGACATCATTTTTTACAACTAGACATTAGAACCACAATTAGTATTTGAACCTTCATCATTCCCTGAGAGATTCGACACTCGGGTTGAAGCTCATCTCCACTTTGTTAGCTCCACTTGACTTGCACTATAGTAATTAGGATCATATCCCGTTTTTAGATTTTAAACATCAAGTAAGTATACGGTTCTTTTTTTTTCTCTTTTTTTCTTTTTTTTCTTTTCTGTTTCTTTCTTTTTTTCAAAAGCAAAACAACTCAACTTCTTTCTCTTGTGGTCTTTCCATTGGCTATTTGAACCAATTGTGAAATACCCGAACTACCCCTCTTTTTACAACATTTTTCTTTTCTTCACTCCTTCACCCCCACACTTATTTTTTCCTCTCACTCAAGATGACTAAGTATGTTATTCTAACATTGGCTCCACGAAATGAGACTTACAGTGAATTTTAAAGGACGAAGAATAGAAGGGATTAAAACCTTTGGCATGAAGGCACAAATAAGGGAGCTAGGGGTTAATTTTGTATACGGGTTGGCTCATGAAAGCTCAAACAGTATGATGAAGCTTGAGATCATCATTTCTAAGTTTAACTCAAACTAAGGCTTTTCACTTCAAAGAACAAAAAAACACAGGAATGCCGGCATGACTTTTGAAGGATTTTCACTAGACTAATTTCCTAAAATAACTAGGTTTCTCTTGCTAATGACACTCACAGGTGCGTGAAAACTATCAAACATGTATGATCATTAAGTGAATGCGGTATTCAAAATGACCAATTGCTACACCCTTTTGCGACTAAGTATTCTAACGAAAGTGGCACAAAGGAAAATCTTTTTGGGTTTTTCAAATAAAAAGATGAAAAATACCAAAGACAAATTTTTAGATTTTCACACTACTTTTTTTGGGTTTATCATAAGGAAAACAAAAAAAATAAGAGTATATACAGAAATATCTCCCAATACTTAAAACTGCATTGTCCTCAATGCGCGGGCCAGACTAAAAGGAAAAAACAACTAACATATACATGGGAGGAACTCCCGCAGCTATAAAGCAGTAATGCACGAGGGAAGCCATCCCTACACAAAACGTAATAAAACAAAGCAAAACATAAGAAAATAAACAGTGAAAATAAGAAACAGAAAACATAAAACAGCAAAAGAAAAACAAATAAGCACAGAAATACAATAAAGGAAAATAAAAGAAAGGAAGGAATAGAAAACTCCCTATAGCGAACCAAAGTCTGCTCTGGCGCCACCACTACTGCCCTCTTCGGGCATGAACTTCTTGCACAGGTGGGCCATCATCACCTCCTACCGGTCGATGGATGCCCTCGATGGGCCAACTAGTTCCCATACTGGTGAGTAAACTCCATAATCTATGCAACTGGGCCCCATGGATGTTCTGAGTGACACGGAGCTGCTCAAAGACAGTCTGCATCTTGGTCTGAAAAGGCCTCCATGGGTGCAGTGGAGGGCTCATCCTCACCAGAGAGGTCATAGGGCTCATTGTCTTCACTCTCCTAGTTATCAAGCTATGCGGAGGACTCTCCTATGCTAGTCTGAGTGGTTTTCTTTATGGATCAAAAACCAGTGTAGTTACGCTCCCTCAGCCTATCCTTCTCGGCTGGAGGAATCAAAACTTTCTTCTTTTCATCCTAGGAGTAGTTGCAGTTGATAAATGTGGTAAATGTGATAATCTGCGGCAACCCTATGGACAATTTCCTTTCCCCTGCAACATTAACACAGCAAGCATCAAAATCTTTAGAAAGAATAACAGGGTAACGATAACACACGTTTTTAGTAGTGTCGCAACCTGTGTTGCGCATCATGTGTATCATAAGGGAAACAATTGAAAAAGGAGACTTATTATGGATTTTATCAACCATGTACATATCAATAATAAGGACTTTACTCTGTCTGCCCCCATTTTGAACTAGGGTGTGCCCGAAAAAGTAAGCGAGGGCACGAGGGAGAGGGGTATGAAAGTCACCCCCATGGAGTATATGACGGTGGTCCAATGGATGTTGCCATATACCAAAACGCGAACAACTCGCTTCAAAACTCCAACCGGGGTCCTCATCAATAGTCTTTTTATTAGAGTCCACGATGACCGTGTTCCCCTCGTCCTGAATCCAGAGAATGGCCGCAAGATACTCCCTAGTCAGAATAATCCTAGTCCCTTTAATAGTAGAAATACTAGTTTGGAGATCGTCGTCCATTTTGTGTGTCATATTTTGCATAAAACTCTCGGACAAGGTTGGGGTAATAGTCGCAAGAAATACAAAGAAGGGGAACCCAACCCAAACCCCAAAAAGTTGTTCAAGTTTAAAATGTTCAATGACGTCCTCATCGAACAATTTCTCAATATAATCTTAAGCAACGACCTATCGGTTACCCATTTACTGGCAGCCATGGAAAGATGCTCAGGAAAATGTAAAATCTCTGGAGTGTTTGGGTCGGGCGAGGTCTCCTCAGCGTAAGCCCGTTTTGATTTTGAAAAAGAAGCAACTGTTTTTTTAGGGGCCATTTGAAAAGGGGAGTGAAAGAGAAAATGTAGAACGAAGGTAAAACGGGAAATGGAAAAGAAAACATAACAACACACACAAACTTCACACAAGGAAAAAATCAACAACACCAACAAAGGAAATACTATAGAACACAGAAAATGTACAAAGAGAATAGATTCTATCTTAGCCTGTGTGTGCTAGAGTGTGAACTAACATTTCCTGTGGGTGCTAAAATAGGTACAAGTAATAAAAATAATAACACTCAAAATGAGAATTAAAATAAAATAGCAAAACCAAACACAAAATCACACCAAAATTAGCTTAAATAACAAAAATAAACTAAAACTAATAAGAGGCACAAGGATCAAGAGATTGCCTGGGGTTGTTTAAGCAAACAACCCATTGCCCCTAATAGAATCAGTGCCTTTTTTGTGCCCTCAAATGACATCTCACCGGAGTTCACCGAAATGTGGCCTGAAGTCCACCAGAAAGCTGACCAGAAAATCTTCTTGCAAAAATTCCTGCAATTTATTGTTAGAGAACACAAGTTGATAAAAATTATAATTTAGTATATCATCCTTTACAACTAAATTGAGAAAACAGTGGAAAAGAAAAGTAACGGAAAAGAGGAAAAGATGAAGACTTTTTTTTCTTTTTTCTTCTTAAATGAGTAAAAATTGCTGTTAATGGGTGAATGGGGAAGTTGGGTTAAAGTGGTTAGTAAAGGGAAAAGGATAATAGAAGAATGGAGAAAGGAAAAGAAAAGTAACGGTTGTAGGAAGAGGAGAAATTAGGAGAGGGAAGACAAAGAAGAACAAACGAGAAGAAGAGAGAGAAAAAGAACAAACCACAAGGAGGAGGTTGGCCACCGAAGTGCTCTCCGGTGGGGAGGAAGTTCCCAGAAAGTTTGAAGGAGTGAGAGAGATGTTGAGAGAGGTACAGGAGCTAAAGAGGAGAGAGGGAATGGGCAATCAAATTGGGGATTTTGGTAGAGAGAGAAAGAGGGAAATTGCAGAAAAACAAAAGCTGGAATTGAAGCCAAATGAGTCGACCCGACCTATTCCTTTTGGAAAAACCTGATCTGCAGCCACATATGGACTCTACCATCGACAGTAGGTCAGGACCTACCGTCTGCGGTAGGTCTCTGCCTTGAAGTTCCGAGTATTGCCACCAGCACCTACCGTCGGTAAGGTTCTGCCCAGCTACCGATTTTGTTCTCCTATGCATATTTTGCCTCGCTTCTTCGCCCGTTAGTCTTGACTACTCATTCTCCATTAAACAAGGTTTTCACCAGGCAATCGGCTCCTAAAATACCTTACAGCAAGATAATGAAGTCGATTAAGATATAATAACACAAATATATCAAGAAATAAACTTACAACATAAAATATAAGGAATACTCCCTATTTAGGTGCTAAGAGCACCTCCTCAAACACAATCATTTGGGTGCTTCTGGCGTTTGCCTCTTTAGCGTGCCGAACTGGCACCCATTTCATGAATCTTACCCTTTACTTTAGAAGACAATTGCCTTCCTTTCTGATCGTCCTTCGGTCGTTCCTTTCCCTTCCCTGGTATATTTTCTTGCACATTCACATACACTTCATTATCTTCATGACTTATAACACGTACTTTCCTACACTTTGGATGAGGTACTCAGAAGTAAGAGGAATTTAAACACTTTCTCATTTCCCTCGACGCTAAGCACTAATTTTCCCTTCCCATGTAAATTAGCACCCTTGAAGTACGAAGAAAAGGGCGACCCAAAATAATGGGAAAATCCACATCCTCATCTATATCTAATACTACGAAGTCCACAGGAAAAACCAAATCCTTGACTTTTACCAAAACATCTTCGGTTACCCCTTTCGGATATTTGACACTCCTATCTACCATATTAATTGACATCCTAACCGGTCTTGGGGTACCTAGACCTAGACGTTCACACAAAGTAGAACAAAATGACATTTATACTGGCATCTAAGCCTGCTAGAGCCCTATCAACATGTAAGCTACCAATAGTACAAGAAAAAAGAGAAACTCCCTGCATCTTCAAGCTTCTGTGGTAGCATGGATTTCTTCGTTAGAAGGGTCGAACACTCTTCTCCAAGTATATGCATGGAAGCTTCACGAAGCTTGTCCTTATTCATGATCATATCCCTCAAACGCCTTAAATACTTGGGAAGGTAATAGAAAATCATAAAGCGTTAAGTTTAATTTTAATTGAGAAATTTTTTTTTATAAACTCCCTCATCTCATCATGTTTTCGGCCTCACACAAGTGCATTTGGAAATGGAACTTTCAGTTTACACAGAGCAGTTGCTAACTTTTTCTTTTCAATATCTTCTACTGCACCTACATCTTCTTCATCACTTTCACCAGATAATCGCCTTTTCTCTTCGGTACAACTTTCTCCTTGAACAATCACCCCTTTTTCTTTGGTTGATTTTCCTCTACTTTCACCGAGAAAGCATTTACATGCTCCCTCAGATTCACCTCAGTGTTGCTAGGTAAAGCTTCCGGAGTCATTTCTAATACCAGCTTCACCAACTGCCCTGCTTCTCCAAATTTGGAATAGAAACTTCCTGGTTCCTTTGGGCAGCTTCGATAGTATTCATTCTATTGTCTGTTGCACTCATGAATACCATCAACTTTTCTAAATTCACCTTGATCGGTGGGGGTTGATGTTGTGGGCCTGCTTCATAGGGCAACGGTGGAGTAAGACCTCTGTTCTAAAATCCTGGGGGATTTGTGGTCTCTATTGCCCCTGACCACCCCAAGAAAAGTTGGGATGGTTCCTCCATCCCATATTATACATGTTGGAATAAGGGTTGTTCCCAAGTCTGTTCCCCTGGACGAAATCAACTTGCTCGGGTAGACCTCATATATTCAGGCATTTATGATTAGGATGCCCACCCAGTTGTAGAAATCATAGACCATGACCATCTGAGTAGATTTATTTGAAGATCCAATAGTCAAATTCCCTAGCTTTAGCTCGATCAGAGCCATCAGTCTAGCTTCTATGAACAATGTAGTTTCTATATTATGCACTCCACTTGCCTTCGGCTTCACCCTCTGACCTCCCCAGGTATAACTGTTCATCACAATTTGATCAATGAGGTTGTATAGCTGTTGAGGAGTCTTGTTATCTATAGATCCTCTAGCTGAGGCATCTATCAGCTGTCTTGCCCCAAAGATCACTCTGTTATAAAAACTCTAGATTTGTATCCCTTGATCCAGCCTGTGATGAGGACCTTTTTTTAGCAGTTCTTTCTACCGCTCTATGCTTCATATAAGCTTTCACCGTCAATTTGTTGGAATGATAATATCTCGTCCCTCAGCTTTGCCGTCCGTCTTGGAGGAAAATACCTCCCCAAAAATTTCTCTACCAGCGAATCCCAAGATGTAATAGATCCGGATGGCAATGACTTCAGCCAAAACTTCTCCTTCCCCTTTAAAGAAAACGGAAAGAGGCGAAGCCGAATAGCGTCTTCCGAGACCCCGTTGATCTTGAAGGTGTCGCACACCTCTAAGAAATTCCCTATGTGTATGTCGGGATCCTCTTCCAGAAAACTGTCAAACTGGATCTTATGTTGCAACATCTGTATAATATTCGGTTCGATTTCAAAATTGTTGGCTTCGACTATTGGCCATGCTATGCTCGATTGCGTTCCAGAGATGGATAGTAAGGTATAGTCGGCCATCATTAGCTCCACCATTGGTGATCGTAGATGTTGTAGATATGGCTCAAATAGTGGAATCTTGATCGGTGGAACTTGAGGTCCCCCTTGCACCTCCTCTTCTATGGGTGCTACTGCACTTTCTGTTGTCTTGTCGAACCGAAGGGCGCGACAGGCACCCCGCAGTGTTTGTTCAGTTATAGATCAAACAGTACTAGTTCTCCCTGCTTTTTCGAGCCATAAAATAGCACCACTGAACCTGCAACAAAAGAAAGCAACGTGCTTAGTTCCAGTTGATGAATACCCTTAATTAATGAAACCACAATAACTAAATATTGCTAGCTAACGACCAATTCAACTTACAAAAGCACTTCACAAAATAAACAAAAGCAATAATAAAATGAAGAAAATAGAAAAGTGACTAAATCACCAAACAACGATATTTCCTTAAACTTACCGTGTCCACAACAACAACGCCAAAAACATGATGTTTGTGAAAAGAAACGGGAATTCCTAACGCTACAGTGTAAGGCAAGTGGACCTAACGCCAGAGAAATGAGTTCACCTCGAGTGTCGATTCTCTCGAGGATAGGCAAGGTTCAGCCACTCTACCATTATTTTAATGTTTAGCCTTAAAAGTATTGTCGAAAAGATTATGAACTAACAGAACTATAATCAGAAAACCAATTAACAAATATTGAAAGAAATATATAAAACATAAGTTTGGATCTTTGGATCCCCTTAATCTTGTTACTACTTCAATTAACTGAAATTAATGGAAAGTATTGTTGCATTCACGAATTTGATCATCACACTTATAGTTGGGCAGTCTCTATCTTTAGGCGAAACCCACTCTATTCACTATAACTCGTAGATGAGAATCTCTTCTCTCCCTAACAAGTTATGAAAGCAGTAAATGCAGCTGATTAGGGACCTAAAAATGTATTAACCTATCTCTAGTTCAGTGCCCCAACTAATCCCCAAATTGAAAGCCCTAAGGTGCTCTTCCTTTTTCAATTTCTAGCACCTTTGCGATTAATTCAAGCTCATGACACTTAAATTGTATAGGATTAAACAATTGAAGAACAATTCAATTAATGGCAATATACAATTTCATCAAATTCCAATCAATTTCATAAATAACAAAATTAGGGTTCAACCCTTAATCCAAACAATTAACTACTCACTATTCATAGCATAAAACTGAAATTAAGCTAATTTAAAACTACTAGAGAAGGAAAAGAAAGGCTTAGGAGCGAATTCGAAGGCCAAATTTCAATCCCGAACTGTGCCTGAGCTCATCTCTCGTCCACTGAAGCCGGAATTTGTTGTTTCGATCCTTGATTCCTCTTGTAATCCTCCAATCTTGTTCTCTAATCTAAATACTAGCTAATTAAGGTTAGAATTAGGGAAAATTGTCACAGAAAATCACCCTAATTCGCCTCCCAAAGCCCTATTGGCGTAGTCTAAAAACTGGAAAAAAGAAGAGTATTGAATGTCCCTCTGAACTGTCCAAAAATTGCTTAAGCAATACTGAAATTGGGACCTACAACTGGCGGTAGACCTTGGTCTTCAATGTGTATTGATGCCCTGAACATACCGTCGGTGGTAGGGGGAGCCTACTACCATTGGTAGGCTTCAGCCTGGGCTTCCTTTGTTGCCAATGTGCCTACCGCTGGCAGTAGGGTGGTCTACCGTTGGCGACAGGCTCTCTTGTGATCACCATTTGGCGTCATTTTTTGTCGTTTTTGCTCCATTTCAAGCTGTTTCTGTCCGTTCTTCGTTGTACTCATTTCGA
Source organism: Catharanthus roseus (assembly GCA_028651295.1). Classification (NCBI taxonomy): domain Eukaryota; kingdom Viridiplantae; phylum Streptophyta; class Magnoliopsida; order Gentianales; family Apocynaceae; genus Catharanthus; species Catharanthus roseus. The sequence goes on along the minus strand of JAPQWS010000153.1, from coordinate 25,451,631 downwards.
CAAATACCTAAGACAAGAATGAGAGATATTTGACTCAAATGTATACTTTGTACGTTAAAACCACCAAAAAAATGATGAAAAACATATAAAATACTAGACAAAATGACGACTATCAACTATTTCTGTCAATCTTTAACAAATGCAAAGGGAATATAAGGAAATTTGCAAACAATTCACTTTAACAACAATGCCCATTAACTCGACTTCCCACTACCTATGAACTAGTTGCTTCAATTAAAGTCGTCCCCAAATTAGGCAGGACTTTTAAGCTTGTAATGTTAGGCTAGGGATATAAAAGGATACCAAATGAAGGGAAAGGAAAAACGAAAGTAAAGAGAAGAGAGCTTAATGCAATTGAAAGGAAAACAACATTGATGTATAATCTTAAACATTTAAGTCGCTTTTCACACTCTTGTAACCGTTACCTCTAAACACTTTATCTCTCATTTTTTTAACTATTTCCAATAAATCACATCTCACCTAATGGTATGAACCTTCTCAAGCTTGTAATGAAGTTTAATCACTCCCAAGATTCAACTCTCTTCAAGAGGACACTTTTCAAGCTTTGTGATTAGAGAAACGATAACCCAAGAACAATTTATAGGAATTAAACTAAGAAAAGAAAACAAATAAACCTTCCTATGTTTGAGAGAGAATAGAAAAGGTTCAAGAAAACCTCACCTAGTCTCCACACACAAGGAAGACCTCAAGGAAGAATAGGATTTGAGAATTAGAACAAGAACTCTTGAATTGAAGATTTAATAACTCTTTGCTTAGAATTGTACAATGGAAATCCTTGATTTATAAGGAAGTAGTATAAACCATAGAACCCTAGGTTCTTCTCGCAATTGTCATTCTATCCTTGAAAATGTCTGCAAGAGAAGAATTTATAGTGTATTACATGATTAACTTCCAACCTAGCTATTAAACTAACTTAAAAGGAGTTGGTGGGCACTTAGGCCACTTAATTACAAGTCAAATAAAGCTTAACAACCAAAATAAAGGATCAAAGAACTTAAAAACTCCTAAACTCTCAACCATCCGAGACCTACTGTTGATGGTAGGCCTCGCCCTACCGTGCATGGTAGGTTAGCCATCTAAGAGTCTTCTTGTCCAGAAGCGTACTGGTGACGCTAGGGTAAACCTACCGTCAGCGGTAGGTCTTGTTCCATTTTCTCCTCCATGAGCTGAAACCTACCGTGGACGGTAGGGTAAACCTTATAGCATGTAGTAGGGGTCAAATCTTCTTCCTCCTTTGAGTTTGTAGCTTCAAAGTCTTCCAAACTTGTTTCTTTGGTTTGCTCTACTTGCACCTTGGACAAGAGGAGCGTTTTGGCTCCTCTAAGGACTTTTCTTTGTTCTTCTAACACATGCCAAGCGAAGTCCTGGACATATCCCCATATAAAGCAATATTTCCTTTGTGTAGTTCCCCCATCCTCCTAGCCTTGCCCTTGTGACCGACCCTTGCAACAACTCACTATCTCTTGGCATCTCGGGTCACACCATCTGCCTCTCCTTTGAAAGGATTCGTCCTCGAATCTGTACCTTCATAAACCCATAGAAGACGCAACATTAGAAGTGATATTAACAATGAAAAGAGTAATGCTATGAATATGTTCATTTAAGCACTCAAGAGTTTGACAAGAATGCAAATTAATGCATCAAGTTTATTCGCCAAACTTTCAATAAAAAATAAATCATCAAATCTTCATTGAAAGGTCTATGAAACTCAAAATCAATATCCCCCAAAACTTATTTAAAAGGATGATGAAATGGGAAGCTCAAGTTTTGAGTAGATATCAAAGATAAGAAGAAAAAGTTTTGTAGAAGTGTTCTCTCAAAAAGTTGAGCAAAGAAGTTTAAAATGACGTCTCTTGGGAACATCCTTGTAGTGTGTTCAAAGTGAGTACCAACACCCAAAACCTTGAAAGATAAATAGTGAAAGAAACTCTTAACTTTGACAAATATTTGAAGCAATGCATTAAATTCAAGAATTTTGAAGTGCTCCTCTTTAAAAGGATAATGATAATAAAAATGGATATTCCAAATGATAACAAGAGCATCTATAATTGAAGAATGAATTTTATGCTTCTCGAATTCCACAACATCAAGATTGAGATGAGGAGATGTAGATAAAAAGCTCTCAAAGAGTCCAAAATTTTTTAAATTCCTCCTCAAAAACTTTTTTCTCCAAGAACTCTTTGAAACGAAGATGATACAACAAAGTAGCTCCAAATTCATATTTCATAAATAAAGCACAAGAATTCTTCCAAGACAAAGCAAGTGAAATTCCATTCTTCCAAAATCAACTCCTTGAAAGGTTTGTGGTAAAATAAGGAGCTATCAATTTCATGATTCATAGACAAAGCACAAGAGTCCTTTTGGAAACAGACAAATCAATGTCCAACTTCCAACACCAACCTTGAAAGGTATGTGGTAGTAAGGATGTTTGTCAACAAAATCTTTACCAATTTGTTCAAAAGACTTTTTCCAAGATAGTGTTCACCAATGCACAAGGACTGGCTTTAAGCTTTTCAAAACCGACTCTCATTTTGTTTTTAAAAGCATTCTTCAAGATAAATTTCTTGATGTGTGAATGATGGAATTGATAGCTCATGTTCATCCAAAGGAAATTCAATTTGTTCACTTAAAAAGGATGCAAGTTGGTTAGGAGTAGCAAACCAATGAAATCTTTCATGAAAACCTTAAAGAGAGATAAGACATGTTTAATGGAAAGAAATTCAATTTGCTCACTCAAAGGGGAAAAAGTTTTGTTAGAAAGGATAAATCCATCAAAATTCTTCATGAAAGTAGCAAAGAAGGTTAATGCATAATCATTCTTCTCAATAGGCTTTCCCTCAATCCTAGCATGAAGAACATCAAATATAGCAGAAGCTAACCAACTTTCAACCACTTTAGGTTTCATGAAGTAGTCATCATGTAAATTCTCATGTTCAAAGAGAAGACGATCAATTTTAGCTTTGCTAGGTGAAAAGTGATTCACAAAAGAAGCATGAGAAGAAAGATACTTAAGCACATTAGGCACAAGTTGATTTTCAAGAGAAACACAAGGAGTTAAACACTTAAGCATGCAAAGCACAAGGAGAAATAAATTTCCATAAAAAGATATAGCACATAATTCTCCAAATATGCTTATATGAGAGGTATAAGCAACTAACAGCATCTCTAACTCCCCTAAAGAAAATTCATCACATAAAGAAAAAGGGTTAAGAAATAAGCTTATTTGTTTGTCTCCATAGAAGTTTCTAAGCTCTTTCTCCATTCTCCTTCCTTTGTTTTCAATTCCTATCACAAGAAAACGTCATTAGCAACATTGGAATGACAGTTAACCACTCTATGAATTTCACAATATAAGGGATTAAACTCAATGTATTTTCTCTTTTCTAATAAGTTTCCAAGAAAATAAACTTGATTTCCATTTTCCCTGAAACAAGTGAAAAGAACTGAATTTCCTTAAAATAAATCTCAAAGCACAAGCAGGAATTAGAAGGAAAGAAGCTTATGGTCTTGATGAGTTTGTGGACGTGTTTTCCTCTTTTATCCTTGCTTGACACTCCAAAATTCTAAATCACATATCAAATCACTAAAAAGGAAAGAGTTAGTGTGATTAGTAAGAAAGTTTCTCTTCCTCACTCTTTACAATTGCAACTCTCTCTTTTTCTTGTTGTTCTTCCTTTTCACTCTCTTAGTTTCCAATGAAGCACTTATTTTCTTTTACTTCCTCACCTTTTACATGATCACTCTCTTTCTCTTTTGAACACTCAAAATGTTCACTCTCTCTTAATAGAATAGAGATGGAATCAAAGACATACAGTTCTTCAGCTAATCTCTCTTTTTCTTCCGCTCTTTGTTTTTCTTTAATTTCAATGTACTCCTTTCTTTCAATGTGTTTCACACTCATGAAATCACAAGGATCCTCTTTGGATATCTCTTCCCCAACATGTATTTCAACACTCATCAATTTCAATTCTATATTGTAGAAGTTCATTGAACATTGAAGACTTCTCCAACAATGATGGTTTCATGGACTCTTCCTTTTCATTCCCTTGAGATGAAATGTATATTTCTTGCTTCCCTTTAGAGTTTCCCATTGCTTGAGTCCATTCTAGCCTTTCAAATTGACCAACTCCAAATTTATCGCTCAAGCACCCTTTAACTCACTCCAAGTATTGAACCCTACTCCTTTCCTCCTTCTATAAGCAAGTATGTATTCCAAAATTAAAGTAGAGAAGGAACAAGAAGCTAAGATAGCCTTGTTATCTTCATCTATATTATAGGCATCGAAAAAGTGTTCCACTTGACTCTCCTATTCTAGAAAGTAAGTTGGAACAAACTTCCCATACAAAGTAGGCAAGGACTCCAAGTTATGATTGCACAATCTAGGAGCTTGTTTCAAGCTTTGTGAACTCTTTCCACAACTTCTTGTATGGAACCTCTCATCCATATTCACATAATTTTTCTCATTTCTGGTTTCTTTCCTTGGAACCCTTTCAAAAGGCCAATAAGCAATACAATTTCCTGCATCAATTCTATTTCCCTGATAGAAATGATAAGAAGCACGCTCAAAGGATCTAGCACAAGGAGAAAATTTACCAACTCCATCTTTTCTTCTTGGAGTGAAGTTGCTACCACTATGGTTGATTCCACTGTAAGCATTTCCTCTTTGATTCTTAGCATTGTAGTTACAGCTTTCATGATATTTCACACACTGTCCTTGGTTGCTTTTCCATCCACATGTGATTAGAACATTTAAAACCTACAAAAATAGAAAACAAGTAATAGAAAAACAAGGACCTCGCCTCTCCCTAAGTGTATCGCTCAAAGTGGATAATACTCAACCCTCATGCTTACACTCACTCTCAAAGGCTTTTACGACAATGATCTAACCTTCTTGCCTCTTTCTATTTCTCACTTACTAGAGTTGCCAAGTTATAAGAAAATTCCCAAAAGCAATTCAAGTAAAATAAACGTTGCCTGTGTAAATTGTGTTTTTGCTAGTGTGTGACTTATGTGAAAACCGAAACAATAATTCCAGAAAATTAGTAATTGTCACCCATAAATTATCACAAGTATGAAAAGTTAATTCCACTAGATTCAACCAATAGAAAGCTAAGGTTGAAATCAATGAATATTCAATTTTTTTTTTTTTGAAAAGTAACTCAAACTGCAGGAAGATTATCAACCAACAACATAGAAAATTGAAGAACTCAGAGAAAAACTTGAACAAAGAAATAAAAAACTTTGTCTCCGTTTCCATTGTTGTTCGTTGTTGCAGAAGCATAATGCTGCGGGTGGCTGTTGGAAAGTTCCAATCCGTTGCTACTGCTGTCCAGAGAGGAGTTTGTTACTGCTCTTTTCCAATAAATCTCGAAGATAAACATGTATTATTTTCGGTATTGTTGCTACATCGAGGGAAGGGAGGTTGCAGTAAAGTGGTGTGAACTGAGAGGAAGGATACAAGGAATATAGAAGAAAGAGGGAGAAGGAAAAACATAAGAAAAAAAAGGAAGGGTAGATGTGACAGTCAAGAGGGAGGTGAACCGTGACGGTGAGGAGGAGAAGTAGTGGAAGAGGGAAATCAAAGAAAAAACAAAAGGAAGAAAAGGGAGAGGAATAAGGAGGGCATAGTGTAAATCAAGAGGAGGAAGAAGGATAGTGGCAGGGACAGGTCAGTTGCAAAGAAGAAAACCTGAGAGGGAGAAGGAGAGAGAATGAAGAAGAAGAAAAGAGAAGGAAGGAGAGAAGGGGAGAGGTAGTGGCTATGAACTGTGAGGAAAGGTGGTGTTATGTAGGAGATAGAGAGGTGTGGTGGCATGCGGTGGTGCTCGAAGTCACAGTGGAGAAGAAAAGGAAGAATGCAGGGAGGAAGAATGTGATGGGTATTGTAGAGAGAGAGAGAGAGAGAGAGAGAGAGAATCGTTGGTTGAAGGGAGGAAGAAACCGAGAGGGGAAAAGGAAGAAAGGAAGAATTAGGGACTTGGGGGAGTTTGTGAGAATTTTTTTTAACAACAACCTACCGCACCCTGGAAACCCCCTTTTTCGTCCCCGGTACCTCTCCGGGAAAAATTTTTTTTGCACTCAAATTGGTCCAGCCTTAAAAAAAATTGAATTTTTGCATTTTTTTTCTCCACTGTATGTTCCATTTTTCCTCGTGCAATATGCATACATGATATAAAACATATTTAGGCCACATAAATTTCACCATAACCTCCCAAGTTACCCTTAGAACTTAAACAAAATGTAAAAACGAATTAAACAAAGAGAAAAACACTCACAAAATCAAGTAACAAACTAGAAAAAATAAAGCATGGAATACTCAAAATTGACAAGTTAAACCCAATCATGCACTAATGATACAATAAGTTCATATAAGAGTATGAAATACTCCCTTTCTAGGTGCCAAAAGCACCTCCCAATCAATGAGAATCTGAGCTTTTCTTGATCTTTCCCTTCTTTAAGCATTGTACGGGCACCCAATTCATCAAATCCACTTTCAACTTGGGGGAAAACGTCTTCCTCTTTCTCTTTGATTTATTCAGGCTATCCTTCTATGATGACTAAGTTTTCTGCAAAGGTAAAGATGTATCATGAGTTTTATGATTAATATAAAATATTATGTCTTGACTATTAGAAGAGAGGATTAGAGTTAAAGGAAATTTAAACACTACTTCATTCTCCCTATGCCTCAAAAGTAGCTTCTCTTTCTCCATATCTATTAAGGCCTTAAAAGTGCGAAAAAATGGGCGCCCTAAAATTAGAGGAAAGTCTACATCCTCTTCAATGTTGAGGATAATATTTTATAGGGAAAACAAGTTCCTTGACCTTAATTAAGACATCTTCCACAATTCCCTTAGGATGTATAACACTTTTATCTCCTAGGGTAATAGACGTCCTAACAGGTTTTGGGTACCCTATGCCTAGTTTCTTACACATAACATAAGACATAACATTGATACTAATGCCTAGATCGGCTAATGTCCTATCAACTAGAAAACTACCAATAATATAGGGAAAAGAGAAACTCCCTGGATCTTCTAACTTCTATGGCAACTTCTCCGTGTTGATAAGGATTGCTGAGCATTGTTCACCTAAGATGTGTATTGATGCATTGTCAATTCTCTTCCTCTTTGTAAGCATCTCTTTAATGTATTTGGCATACTTGGGTACTTGAAAGAGCAAATCACATGAGATAAGTTTATTTTAAGCTGTTTAAAAGTCTTTATGAATTTTTACATCTCATCTTAGTTGCAATCACGAACAAGAACTGTTGGATAGGGAATTTAGGCTTGTATACTTCAACCGTCGGCTTCTTTTTCTTTCCCTCTTGACCTGACTACACTTCTTTAGGTTCAAGAGGGGTGGATATCTTCCTTTCCTTTTTATTATAGCTCTTCTCTTGGACGACTACTGCCTTCTCTTCTTTGGGAATCTCTTATCAAATCTTATCAATATGGCATTTACATGCTCTCTCGGATTCACTTTAGTGTTACTCGAGAGAGTTCTGAGGGTCCTTTCAGATACCAATGTTACTAGTTGCCTAATCTACTTCTCTAAATTACGAATAGATGCCTCTTGGTTTTGTTGGACAGCTTCTATGTCATTTATTCTAGCATCTATTGCACTCATGATTTGATCATCAGACCTTCCAAATTGGCCTTCATGGGTGGAGGATTCGGGGGGGGTGCATGTCCTCTATTCTGAAAATCTAGAGGGTTCTGAGGTCACTGTTGGCCTTGGTTACCCCATGAGAAGTCGGGGTGATTTCTCCATCAAGGGTTTGGGTGTTAGAGTATGGATAGTTACTCTGCCTATTTCCCTGGACGAAATCCACTTGCTCCACCATAGTACCCATAATAGGGCACACATGGTTGCAATGCCCTCAACTGCGGAAATCGCAGTACATGTCTTGTTGAGGATTTATATATGAAGGAGTCAAGTTCATGTTCCCTATATTCTGCTCAATCATCGATGCAAGCCCAGACTCTATAGCAGTGAGTGCATCTACGTTGTGGACCCCGGCAGACTTAGGCTATTCCTTGCAATTTGCTTTATCAGATCAAATACTTGTTGAGGAGTTTTGTCATCTATTGACCAACTAGCAGAAGCATCAATCAATTATCTAACCCCAAAAGAAACTCCATTGTAGAATGATTGAAGTTGGATACACAAATCCAACCCATGGTGTGGACACTTCCTACGTAACTCCTTCTATCTCTCCCAGGCTTTATATAGACTTTCCTCATTAATATGTTGAAATGATAGTATCTCGTTTCTAAGCCTAGCAATGCAACCAGGAACAAAGTATCTTCTCAGGAACTTCTCATCTAAGAATTCCAAGATGCGATAGAGTCGAAAGGAAGTAACTTCAGCCAAGATTTTTCCTTGCTTCTCAGAGAGAATGGGAAAAGGCAAAAACGGATGGCATCGTCCGAGACTCTATTGAATTTGAATGTGTCGCATACCTCCAAAAAGTTAGCGATGTGCGCACTTGGATCTCCCTCTTCAAGCCTGTAAAACTGTACAATGTTCAGTACCATCTGGATCACGCTTTGCTTTTTCTCGAAGTTGTGGGCTTGCACAGACGGTCTAGTAATGCTCGATTGGGCCCCAATGATGGACGGTGAAGTGTAGTCCGTCATTGTTCTCTCTGCTATTAGAGGTGGTGGAGGTGGAATAACTGGAGGAATGAGTAGTGATGGATCTTGATGTTCTTGCTCTATCTTGTCAATAGGGATGATGGTGTGATTGTTCACTGTTTTGAACCGTAGAGCACAACGGACACTCTTCAGCATACGCTCGATCTCTTGATCGTAATCAACTAATTCATCCTGTTGAATTTGGGGCATAAACTAGTTGGGAGGAGTTTGTTGAATAAAACTTGAAAATGATAAAACACAAGTCAAAATCCACGAATATCAATAGCTAAACTTCCAAAAAACAAGCCATGAATGAATTACCAAACGATGCAAGAACAAAGCATAAATCAAAATAAAACACAAAACAAGAAATAAAAACGACTATAGCAATAGATTAATAACATTCTTAAAGTCACCATTCTTCAGTAACGGTGCCAAAAGCTTTTTATAAAACAAGACTACCCTAAATTAATACTAATAGGTAAGTGAACCAATCGATGTAATACTATAGAACCTCCGGGTTGTTGAACTCAGGGAACGAAGAAGTAAATTAATAATCGTCTCGCTAAGGTTTAATCAAATCAAAAGTTGTAGAATAGTTTAAAACTAAAAGGAATAGTAAAATACTTTAAAAACAATCTAAACGTAGTTTGAAATCAAGTTTGAGAAGAATGTTTGAATGGTAGAATCCCCCTAAATTTTCATCTACCCCATCTAAGAACTTTTAGAAAAAAAATGTTGAAAGCATTGGTTAGGTCTCACTCACGAAAATTAGGAAATCACTATCTCTAGGTGAAGTCCACTCTATTCACTTATCCGTTAAAGAAGAATCTCTTCTCTCCCTAACTGATTATGAATGCCTTACAATTAAGAGTGAATGAATGACCTAAAATTGTAAGTAGTATCTTTACTTAATTACCAACTTGAATTGTTTAATTAGGTGCCTAGATTAATCTTCCTTTTTCAATTTCAATTAATCTTGCGAATTAAACAATACCATGAAAATCGAATAAACAATTAAGCAATTAAACAATAAATAATTGCAAAATAACATTCAATTCATAAATTCCCCATATTAGGAAAAGTAGAATCCAAACTAGGTTTTATCCCTATTCAAACAAAATAAACCTAGCCACTAATCATTGTTAACAAACATAAGTTGATTATCAAATTCATGAAATGACAAGAGAAAAGAAAGTTTAGGGAGATTATTGAAGGTTCCATGGTGCCGAAGTTTGCCCGAAATATTCTCTCAAAATTGCCTGAAGAAACTCCAACAAAGGCCTTCAATTCAACTCTTAAAACTTGAAATCCTAAACTAACTATTGATCAAAGTGGAATTAATGGAAGTTTTGGGGAAGGATTTTCTCTCGAAAATCGCCTCTCTCAGCGCCCAAAAAAACCCTAAACGAAGATGTAATACAATCAAAGACTATTGAAAAAGAGACTGAAACACACTTGGGCAGCCGGTTCCAACCGGGTCTTGGTGAAACACATTGCTAGAATTTTTATGTCTTTTCTTCTTTTTTTCTGTTCTTGCTCAGTATGCTCCCGTTGCACTTCAATCTTTTTTCTAACTCATCGGGGACATACCTAAAAACAAAAGAGAAAAAATGGAGAATAAATATACCCCTTTATCAATAAAAATACTTCGAAAACCAAAGATTAAACATTGTAAAAATATATAAAATAGACGTATCAGTTATCTGAGAGTTTGTAAAATTTTTTTGTCTCTTTTAGTCTTGAGCTTTCTTCTCTTATATACAAACTTCTTTGAGTATACCTGATTGATGGGTTTTAGAACATGTTAGGTGGGTTGTACGTAATACAAACAAAGTAATGTGTTTGGGGGTAAATGGCAAGTGAGCGAAAGAGGTTAGAAGATTTTTTGATAATCTTTGATTTATATTCCTTTTGGTTGCATTAGCTCTACTTCTATTTTCTTTGCTTTTCCTTTCCCTTTGTTTGATAACCTTTATATCCCGAGCCTAATATTGCAAGCTAGAAAATTCTACCTAATCCGGGAACAACTTAGGATAGAACTTAGAACAGATAAGTGTTGGAAAGGATAAGTTGTTTTGTGTATTAGAAACTAAAAGTAGATCATTGTGTTAATCACTTGATTTTCCTTGTTTTCTTTGAAAGATGACACAAGCAAATCATACACACACATACACACTGTTGATTCCTAAGTTTATAAGTGAGATATCTGTGAAATGTTTGACTCTTGTAATTCATCATTTGAGAGTTTTTTATGTGGTTAAGTGATAATATCCCTATCGAAAGTGACATTTTATTTGTTCTTATTCTTAGTTGTTCTGGTTTATTAGAGTCTGTAGTCTTTATGTTTTTCCATTCGTCGCGTCATTCTTTGTTGAGTCTAGTTGTTGCATGATTCTCGATTTTTTAGATATGTTAGTTTGTGTTGCTAGACGACAAGCAACATTCAAGTATGGTGGAATTCGATATGTGCTTAGTTGCCTTTATTTTTATTTTTTAATTATGTGTTTTCAATGTTTTTAGTATATAAAACATATAACTTACTTCATTTTCTTCTCCTTTTCACTTAGGTGCTTCCAGATGAGGACTTTAATGAATATAAGATAAAGCGGGAAAATTGGGCGAAAATATAGCGAAAGTAGAGAAGACGAGAAGTTGGTAACTTTGTAGACAGTAGCTTACCACGGAAGGCAAGCTACCCCTACCGTAGGAGGTAGATTAAGAGCACAAAAGAAGGAATAGGCATAAGCTTATCGGCACGGTGGGCTAACCCTACCGTAGACGACAAGCTCTAAGGATTTTGGACAAGTTTTAGATAGAGACCTGCCATGGAGAATAGGCCTCAACCTATCGCGCGTGGTAGGTCCCGGTATTAGCAACAACTTAATACATTTTTGGGTTCTTTAAATGTAATTTTCACCTTTTTTGGGACATTCTCAATTTTAGGTTTAGAGAAAGAGTTTAGGGGAGAAAATACACATAAAAACTCTTCCCGATTCCTCTTCAATAAGTTGGAATTCTTTGATTAGATAGGAAATTGAGTGTTTAGAGAAGGGTTTGAAGATTATCCAAGGAGCAATTTCGAAGTTCTTCGGATGGATCGAGAGATGAGCTCAAAGCCGACGTGGAACGGTGGAATCAACTTTCTTAACCGTAAGGTTTTATTTCTCTTGTCTATTATTACATTGAGTTTAGTGAAGATATTTAGTAGTTAATTTCATTTTGTTTAAATGAGGGTTGAACCCTAAATTTTGGATGAAATGACATTTAATTGGGTTTTGTAAAATTGATGTTTGTTTTATGCTGGGTTGTTGTTGAAATGTGTATTTGTGTTATTTTATTTGCACGGGAATCAATAAATTTGCAGAATTTATTGCAATTGAAAATGGAAAATAAATTTAAGGCAATTAATTGAACATTAGGCGTTGGCAATTGAATAGAGATATTAATTGCCCTTTAGGTCCCTTAATCATTATTCTTAAAGTATTCATAATCGGTTGGAGAGAAAAGAGATTCTTCTGTAAAAGTTAGTGAAAAGAGTGGTTCTCGCCTAGAGATAGGGATTACTCGAGTTAAGTGTGATGACCCAACCTTATTCTTTTAAACATTCGTTTTATTCTTTTTCCAACTAAAGTAGTTGACAAAGTCTAGGAGGATTCTACCTTTCAAACTTTCTTCCCATAGTTTCATCTCTTAAACCAAGTTTTACTCATTATCTTTTCTTATTACTTTAATTTAATCCATTCCTTAAAATATCATATTTTTTATCAGACCATAGAAAGATGGTTAGTATTTTAGCTTTTCTATTCCTTGAGTTCGATAACCTGGGAAATTCTCTAGTGCTACATCGATAGGTTCACTTGCCTGTTAATGTTAATTTAGAGTAGTTCCATATTTAAACAATATAAGTTAAATTATCAAGTAGTGTCTCTCGAGACTTTGTATTTGAGAGTGTGAGTGACGTCGATACCACGCCATGTAATGTGGAGTGCAAGTGCTCGGGGGAATAACAATCATCCTAACAATATAACATCAACAAATGGCTGATAACTTGTTCTCGTTGGGCACTACAAAGGTATGCATCACAACATAACTCTTACCTGTAGCCATGCGATAAGAATTAATCGGCCTAATGATTGCTCATTGGAACATCTTGCCGCTGCCTGAACTGTTGTAGAACTCTCTTGGGTATATGGGGCTCTACAATATCTAAGAAGTGTAAAAAGTCGTGGTAGGAGCTAAACTGTACACCAATGTGTCTTCTAAGGCCGATACGTTGTTCAACATGCCTTAGAAGCAGATATGACATCCAACCATATTCGATAGTCCAGCAATGAAACACCACAAACTCTGGACCAATCATATCAAACATCCGGATATACAGTCTGTGGGCAACTGCTCCAGTCTCAATATTGGGGCAAACATGGGAACATATAACTATCATGCTGTAGATTGACTAGTCTAGATGGTCATTAAAACTAGGCCGAGTAGAATATGAGGATGGTTGGTATGAATGAAGGTGTGAAGATGAACATGGGTAATATGGTAATGGTGTGTAAGGGTCATGAGGCATACGAATCCTAGTAGGAATCGAAGGAGGCTGGATAAAAGACCCCGGTGCATCATGATACATCCCAAGACCAATAGAGGCAGGAGTGGTAGGTATATCAGAAGTGCTATACCCATCCCTCACTACCCAGCATGAAGCTGTCACCCTACAGCCGTGAAGACGACCGCTCACATCAATAACAGGACCTAAATCACCGTCTCTCCCAAATGGCTGCTGCTTAGGATCCATCTAAATGAATTTAAAATAACCATAAATAACTACGCATATATCTGCCTAATTATTTAATTATTAAATTATTATTATTAATAACTATATATTTAATCTCTAATTATTAATTAACTTTAATTATTCTGTGATCTCGATTTTTAATAATTGAAGGTCTAAATGTTTAATTATTATTTACTCTCTAAATTTTATTTAATCTCTATTTTTAAGAATTGTTTGATCTCTAAATTGTATTTAATCTTTATTTTTAGTAATTTAAATGTCTAAGTGTTTAATTATTATTTACTCTCAATGTTAATTAATACTTTAAATCATTAGTTAAACATTAACTGTAATAACATAATAATAATACTTAACAATATGCTTAAATTAAATAATTCATAATTATTATAAATATTAACATTGTAAATTATTATATCAATTAAATGTTAATATATACACATGTATACATAAATAAACTCACATCATAATATGAAATTAACAAAAAGTAACATTATTGTATAAAATCTATTAAAACAATTAAAAAAAATTAACATATAACATAAATAACATTTAAAAAAAAATGAGTTTTTGGGGCAAAAGCTAAGGTTGGCGCCGAACCAGCCTGTTCCTCGCCAGCCTAGCTGCAGTCCTTTGAGGGCCTGCGCCAACCTTAGCTATTGCCCCAAAAACTCGTTTTTCCAAATGTAAATAAATGATTATAAATTAGTGTACTAACCTTCTTTTTAAATTCTAATGTTTGGATTTGAGCAGATCTGCGTTTGAAACCAGTTGAAGGTACAGGCGAAGTGAGAAAGAATAAAGATAGAGAGAGAAAGATTTTAGTTTGAAATGAAATTTTTCGTGCCTTTCTTTTTTTTTTTTTTACCTCGTGCCCTTTATTAACCCCCTTAAAAGATGCCACTAAAATCGCCAATTTTTATTTTCATTAATTAATTTATTTATTTGTTTTTGATTTGGCCATAATGCAAACTTGTTGTCTTATCTACATAAGTGATAGCTACACTATACTTAAACTGAAATTTGTTAGAGATATAATATGATTCTACATAGCTTTGGTAGTCCAAATTGGCTAATGACTATTTGTATTTATGTCAAAGTTTTTTTCTTGTTGTACAATTCTTAGTTGGCAAGACATCTTATATAGACCTTTTCCTATTCTGGTTAGGATTTTAGTACATACATATATTCACGGCAAAGGGTCGATGATGAATGGAAAATATTGGAATATTGGCCAAAATTATCCAAAGGAAGATAACTCAGGATATAAGAGAAAAGGGTTTAATGGAAGGCTTAATTATGTGTCTTCATAGCCAATGCTAACCTCCTTTCCCATGCCTTCTGCTTTAGCTATCATTCCATGGTTTAACTTTGTTCCACAAGTTGTAGTTAAGAAGTTCAAGAATTGAGATTGAATTCTATCACAAAAGATAGAAAAAGAACAACTATTAGATTCATTGATTATGAAATCAAAGAACAAGAAAGATGTGGAAGAAATGAAGCTTATGGTTTTGTAGAGCTTGTAGCCAAGACTTCCTTTATTTTCCATGTTTTAAGCTTTAAATTTCTGCACACTTGGAGAAAAACAAGCACGGAAATGGTTAATGGAATTAGTAAATAAGTTCACCTCCACACTGGAAAGTAAGTTTAATGGTGAGCTAGTGTCACAATGACTCTCTCTTAAGTCCTCTATTTTATCTCCCTTAAAAAGAATTGAGATCATCTCTTCCTTGTTTTCCTCACTCTTTCAATCTCATCTTTCTTTTCTTCCACTTGTTCTTCTTTAAAACTCTCATGATTTTCAATCAAGCACTCATTCTCTTTTGTTTTTCCATCACTTTCGTTTTTGTTTTTCCCTCACTTTCTTTTGTGCTCATAGCACTCTTGTTACATTCACACTTGAAAAACCTTGGGGGGGGGGGGAATAAGGTTTTTGGCTAATTATCGAAAATTCTTTGTTAATTAAAAAGTAAACCTCCAATTTTGTTTGAAAGAGAATTCTAAAACTCTTTTAATAAAATTCCAAACCAAACAAAATTTTGTGGTTGAGACAAGTAAGAAGCTTAAAGAAGAACACAAGGAGTTATAGTGGTTCACTCCCTCAAAGAGTTACATCCACTACCTTGAGTCAACACCCAAGGATTTTTCAAATCCACTATAAACACAAAGTTACACCAACTACAAATATGAGGATCACCCTACAAGGGTTTTGCACACAACCTCAAATCACAACACAATGTAAATCAAAGGATTACCCAAAGGGTTTTTCAACACGAACCTTTGATATCAATAAAAGAGAAAGATAAGTTTAAGAACAATGTTACCACTTTTGAGCTTGAGAAATAATGGGTACAACTCAATGAAATGTTCTACAAGCTCCTCCTTTCTTCTTCATTGATGATGATCAATTATGAAGCTCAAGAAGATTTTTGTTTGGGATTGAAAGTGTTGCAATAAATGTGCTTTTGAAGCTCTTTAAAGGTTTCAAATGTTCTCAATGAATGTTTCACCAAACTTGTCTCATTTATGGCTGATCAAAAGTCTATATATACTGTCTTAAAAAAAGTGACCGTTGCACACTGTGTAACGGTAATATTTTTTACAGTAAATGTGAAAATCGGACGACCGGTTCTTTAAACAGAAAGTTTCGGACTTGTCCAGCTAGAAAACGGACTGCCGGTTTTTTGATTCAGAGAAAATCGGACGACCGGTTCTAAAACCGGATGACCGAATTTTTGGACAGAAAGATTCGGACTTGTCCATCTGAAAAACGGACTGCCGATTTTTTTTTTTTTTTTTGATTTAGGAAAAATCGGACGGCCGGTTCTAAAACCGGATGACGAAATTTTTGTTTCTTCAGCCAAGTTTCTTTTTAAGACACAAACTTTCTTCATTGTTTCAAAAACATGTATTCTTGACAATCATTTTAAAGAGAAGAAAAACCTTCCAAAAGCATCACAACTTCAGTCAAGAATACTTAGATTTTAACAAAATTTTATATTTGAGAAAATCGTAAGGAGCTTCATATATGATCAATAATCAAAGAGTAAGACTAGGGAGTTTTACAAGGGAGTACCTAATTCCACTCTAACATAGACAATGCCTTCAATGTCTTCAATGTCTCCAATGACTTGATCCTTGAATGGCTTGGTCTCTTCTTCTCCATTTTGCCCTCATCAACAAGATCTTTTGCTTGTAGACTTTGAGACTTCACAGGTGCTTCTTTTGTTCTATGAAAGGTTAGCTAAAATACTCACACAAGCATATGTTAATCATAATCAAAATCATAAGTATTAATGCCCTTAGGGCTAACAACACTCTTCCAATGAAGTAGAAATGGATTCAATAACACTTTTTCCTTCGTTGAAACTCCCTTGTCCCACTATTCTTTTCTCTTCCATAGTATGTAATTTAAGAATCTCTTCAACCATTGATGACTCCATGAATTTAACCTTTGCTTGTCCTTGTCCTAGTCTTTCATGGTTTTCAACTCCATATTTGGTCCTCCATGCTTGCTTCAGTAAGCCCCAAGTCTTGATTGGTTGCAATCCAATTCTCCTTCTATTTTCACAATTAAAATCCCACGAAACATTGACCTCATAAGAGAGAGATTTTAGAACCAATCGAAACTTCTCTTCTTCTCTTACACCATAGGTATACAATAAGAATTCCACTTCTTGCTCTCATGCTTCATAATCATAAGGACCAAAAGTTCCACACAAAAAATGTAATTTCAAATTGTTGTAACTAAGAGGTCTTGATGTAGTTCCCAAACTTTGAATACTTCTTCTACGATTATACCCTCCATAGCTATAACTATCATTATGCTAATTATACATGTTCTTACCACCATAGTTATGCTCATAATGATCATAAATATCAGGGTACCTTTCAACATCTCCCCTTCTTTTATGGAACCTCTCATCCATTTTTACATAATTCCTTCCATTTCTACTTCATTCCCTGGAACTTTCTTATAAGATTTATCATTATAACCGTTTCTAACTCAACGTCTATTACCCTCATAGCATAATGAGAATTATGCTCAAAAGTTCTAGCATGAGGAGAGAAATTACCATATCCTCATTGAGTATGAGAAGTTACATGCCCTCCAATGTTGCTTTAGTCTCGATGCTCCATAGAAAGATTAGTAATGTTCTCTCTCATTTGCTTCATGTTCTTTCTCATTAGTTGAAGCTCATAGATGATAACCTTCATTGAATCAAAATTAGAATGAGGACTTTTACTAGTTCCTTCATGGTGAGAAGTTTCCACAGACATAGTTAAACCTGCAAATTAACAACAAAGTAACAAAAGAAGAACCGCACAATCAATTCCTAAGTATATACACTCTTTTGATGATCACTCAATTTACTCTTGTATGCTCTCTTTAAGACTTTTGATAAAATAAGCTCACCCTCTTGCCTTTTTCCAAACTCTCACCTCACAAGACTTCTTTGAGCCTTAAAAATTCCTTTACCACAATCACCAAAGGCAATCAACAAAAGATAGACTTCAATTGAACACTTAGTTGAGGTAGCAGAAGAAGTTCAAAGAGAAATTTCATCAAACACTTAATGTGCAAGGGTTTCAAAGATTATCCAAGAGCAATTAGAGTCAACAATATCAATTTGATCACCACAAATAATATGAAAACACTAAAGAAGCAATTATAATCCAAAAACAATGAAACAAAACAAAGCTAAGCTAAAGAAGAAAGAGTACTAAACAAAAATTCCCAGAAAATAGGGGTCACTGACACCCTGTTACAAAAATCACGATCACTCAAACATTATAATTCCAAATTGAGGCCCATTAATCCAAAAAGAAGCTCAGCTCAATGAGGATGAATTAAAACTCATTTTAATTACTATTATGGAGATTTAAGCATACTTAAATAACTATCTCGAAACTTTCATATATTATCTTTATACAAAATCTTATTGTACTCATTTGATCCACATTGATCAATTCCATATGAAAAGATAATTAATGTGCATATAAAAATGTTTTTTGAATGTGCATATTGTTGCCTAGAGGACAAGTAAAGTGCTTGAGTTTTGATGATTAAAAAAATAGGTTTTCTATGTAATTTTAGTTTTTTTCTTAATGCAAATGTTATGAGTTGAGCTAATAAGTTCTTCGGATGAATGTCGTTTTTAAGATGATTTGTGGGGACCAAGGAATATCCTCGATGAGTGTGAGGAGTTGTTAACTTTACAAATTTCAAGTGTAGAGAGGATCAAAATGGTTTCTTCTCCTCCGAGAAGCAGCCACTTGTCCATTTAGTTTTTGTTCCCCTTCCTTTGGTTTTGTTTTATTCTTCTTCTGGGTAAACAAAATATTCGTTAATAGAAATGTGATTCTCTAGTTGTAGGAAACGAGTTACTAATTCTTATAGGATGTTTCGATGGTAGTAGGCAGCATGTGGGAGAGTAGATAGAAATTGGATGAGGTGGCAATCCTCCTTAGAAGCGTATTAAAAGGAAAAACAAAGAGAAGAGTTGTGGGCATTCTTCCAGAGAAATCATCCGCAACGGAAGAAGAGTTTGTGAAGTACAATGCACCACTATAAAGAGAGTTTTCATCATCAAATAAAATAGAATTCATCAAAAAATAAAGAAATATTTCAAAAAAATATCTGAGGGAATGAAAAGATCTGGAATAGAGTGTTTATTAGTGTGCTGAGAAATTCATGTGTTTAAATTGTTCTTAGGTACTTAAAGCTCAAAAGTATGCTGCGCAAGAAGTCCCAAGGGGAATTCTTTTGTTTCTGTTAAGTTTCATTTATATTGGCCTTCAGAAGCCTTAATTAGGGGCCATAATTTAATTTTTCACCAACTTGCACACCCTTTGCATTGTGCATCATGCAGGAAAGACATAACTATAGAAGTTTTGCACAGCTTGCACATAGTGTGCAACATCCTTTCATAATCTGCACCACTTCTTCACATTTTTTGCATCGTTTAAGCTACAAATCTGCTCATTTTTATTTCAAGCACTTGAAAACATCAAACTATATAAAATGAATAGATTCGTCAACCGATATGATAAAACTTGCATTAAAAGACTACTTATAAATGTGTAAGACATAACATTTTGAAACTTAACAACAGACATCATATTGTTTCGGGGGATAAATTGGATTTATCACATCATGTCTCATCTATTTTATTTTCATTCGGTTGTCTATTATTTCTCAACTTTCTCTTTTAGTAACAGTAACCTTCACTTTGTTCTACATAATATTTCTGTCTCTACTATACAAACCCTTATTTTCCATTGCCTTGAATTTTTCATTTTATTATGGATGATAAAGTGAAAAAAAAAAAAGGTCTTATGGATTATTATAAATGTTTGGATGTAGATGGAAACTTTGACCTTGATAGCTTTCTAGATGAACTTATGGTACTTTACGGTAAGAAAAACTCATGGCCACTGATACTTCAAAAAAAGATGACTCCGAAGGTATAGTAGAGGAACTCACGGAAAACTGAAGATGAAGAAAAGCCCGCTGATGCTCAACTTATAAAAAATGAAACAAAAGATGAATTTGATGTTATGTTAGAAAAATTATTGGGCACTGATGATGAATTTAATGGGGAAGCAGGAAGCTCAAGGCGCGTTTTCAATCTTTCTCTAACATTTATGTGGATTTACCTTCGAGACTTCTTACATCATTTTGTTTAGTGCTATTTACAGAAATTTATATGAAGTTCTCTACATGAACATGACTTTAGCATTTCAATATGGATATATTAAGGTAAAATAAGCTAGGTTGATTCATGAGTGCATTTTTTGTGGCTAATCATATCTCTCATGTATCTTGTCGGTGATTTGCAATTGTTTGTTTGATTTTCATGCGGTACACTTTTCTTCATTGTTGTTGGTGCACGCTAATCTTTTTTATTAGTCACTACCAATTAGCATTAAATAATTTTCCTATTCATTTTAATCTTTAGTAAACTAAAAATATTTTTTCATTTGTGTTTCTTGTAATTATAAAATATCAACGCTCTTTTTTATTTCCATAGAATTGTTGAGGTATGCGTTTCTTTAATAAATATGGTAAATGATATCATATTTCGAAATAGCACGAGTCGTAGTCATTGAATAAGTAATTAAGTAAATACGTATAATATTTAAGAGCTACAAAGTTTGTAATAATTATTTTTAATCAAGGATATGTTATTATTCTTTTTATGATTTTAATAATATTGAAAATTATTTTTCAGTTAAATTTTTTCCTTTTATCTTAAATATTCAATTCTTGCACAAAAGTTATATTTTTCCATTCAAAAAATAAGAAACAGCAAATTGTAATCTATCTATCCCCAATTCATACTATTATAATACTATGTACGTAATCAGTAATATAATTTTAAAATATCTAATATTCTTTTTTCTGCTATGCTATCGCGATTCTTTATTAGATATCTATTGGCATTCTTACAAATTTCCAAATATGATTTTTTGTACTCCCTCAAGAGAAAGCTCATGCAAAGTTCAATTGCCTTATGACGTACACCTGACGTGTCCTACAGAAATTTCACGTCAAACATGCCATTTAGCTATTCCTAGGAAATTTCCAACCGGGAATATGAGTATCTCTTTTCCACATGCTCTCTAATAAGATGATGTCGTTTCTCAATGTGTTTAGTTCTTGAATGCCAAACTGGATTCTTCGTCAAATTTATTGCACTGGTATTGTTACAATAAATAGGAGTTTTGGTATAGCTCAATCCATAGTCACACAGTTGATGTGTAATCCACAATAATTGAGCTAAATAACTCCCTACTGAGATGTATTCAGCTTCAATTGTAGATAAGCTGACTAATGCCTGTTTCTTGTTATACCATGATACAAGATATTCTCCCAAGAATTGACATGTACTAGAAGTACTCTTTCTATCCATTCGACTTCAAGTAAGTCTGTATTAGTATATCCTTTTAGCTTAAATGCACCATTCTTTGGATACCAGAGAACTAGCTCCATTGTCCCTACAAGATATCTAAAAGTTCTCTTTACTGCAGTGAGATGTGATTTTCTAGGTTAGCTTGAAACGTTGCACAGAGACGTACACTAAACTAAATATCAGGTCTGCTAGTAGTAAGATATAGAAGAGATGCAGTCATACCTCATATTCTTTCTGATTATTAGCTTCACATTTTTCATCCTTGTTTAGCGTCTCTAGAAGTACTTAGGGGTGTCCTACTATGTTTAGCTCCACTACTTCCATATTTTCTCATAAACTCCTTTATGTACTTAGCCTGACTGATAGCTATTCCTTCATTTGTTTGTTTGATCTGAAGTCCTAGAAAAAAATTTAGCTCACCCATCATACTCATCTCAAATTCTCCTTGTGTTAACTTAGAAAAATCTTGACGCAAGCTAATGTCAATAACTACAAAACTAATATTATCCACATATACTTGAACGATCAAAATGTGTTGTCAAAATACTTTTGTAAATAGAGTTTTGTCTACACCACCTCTTGAAAAACCATTTTGCAATAAAAACTTGCTCAGTTTTTCGTACCAAGCTCGTGGATCTTGTTTAGGACCATACAAGGGTTTTATTAGTTTAAAAACATGGTTTTGTTTTCAAAACATTAAAAATCGGGTGATTGCTCCCCATAGGCTTCTTTCTTTAAAAGACCATTTAAAAAAGTGCTTTTTACATCCATTTGAAAAGGACCAAAACCTTTATAACAAGCAAAAGCATAAAGCATGTGGATAGACTCTAATCGAGCTACTAGGGCAAAAGTCTCATCAAAATATATTCCTTCTTCCTGATTGTATCATTGAGCCACCAGTCTAGCTTTATTCCTTATGATGTTTCCTTGCTCATCCAACTTATTTCTAAACACCCATTTAGTTCCAATGACTGACTGTTACTAGTCTAGGTACAAGTTTCCAATCATTGTTCCTTTTCAAATTAATTTAGCTCTCTTGTATTGCCAACATCAAGTTTTCATCATCCTGAGCCACTTCAAAAACTTAGGCTCAACCTGTGACACAAAAACTACGATTCCAATCATCTTCCTCAATCCACTTTTTTTTACCATGCCTTCAGATGGATCTGTCAACATGACTTCCTTGGAGTAATTTATTTGATACCTGCATTCTCTGGGCAAATCACTCTTAGTATATGGATTTCTTTGAGTAGCTCTATTGTCTGATTCCACATTAGCTTCATTCACCTCTTTAGTTTGTATCTCATTAGTACCTGAGTCTACTTGACTTGTGCTCTCTTCTTAGCATCTTCCCAACTAGTCTTGTCTTCTTTATTCTCATCAAACACCACATGAATAGACTCTTTAACAGTTTGACTCCTTTTATTGAACACATGGTATACTTTGCTAACTTCCAAGTATCCTAGGAAGATAGCTTCATCTGATTTTCCATCAAACTTTCCCAAATGTTCTTTGTTAGTCAAAATGAAACATTTACACCTAAATATTTCAAAGTGTTCTTTGTTTGGATTTCTTTCTCTCCAAAGTTCATATGGAGTCTACTTAAGAATTCACTCTGTTCAAAATATAGCTTGAAGTAATATACTAATAGATTCAGCCCATAAATACTTGGGAAGCTTTTTTTCAGCAATCATAGTTCGAGCCATTTCTTGAAGAGTTTTATTCTTTCTTTCAACAACTCCATTTTGTTGTGGAGTTCTTGGAGCAAAGAAATTGTGCTCTTCCATTCTCTTCATAATATACTTGAGAATGTCTATTTTCAAATTCTTTTCCATGGTCACTTCTTATAGCTCTAATAGTATATCCCTTTGCATTCCATACCCTTTTACAGAATATCAAGAACCTTACATACACTTCATCTTTTGAGCCAAGAACACTGTCCATGTAAACCTTGAATAGTTATCCATAAGTACAAAACAATAAGTTTTTCCTCCTAAACTCTGTGGACTCAAAATGAATTAATTCAAGTGGTCTTCTAGTTGAGAACTATTCCTTTTGCTTTGAATCATTTTTTGGTTTGCTTTCCCTCTTGACAAGCTTCACATATACCATTCTTTTCAAACCTCAAACCTGGTAGTCCATCCACTAGCTTCTTTCTATTCAGTTTATCCAAGAATCCTATGGTAGCATCTCCTAATCTTTCGTGCCACAACCAGCCTTCACTAATTACAGAAGCTAAACAGACATTACTAGCTCCACTCAGTTTATTAGTCTCCGAGATATACACATTCTCAACTCTTTCATTTTAAAATCACTTCCTCATCTCTTATAATCTTGCATTCTTTTCTTCTAAAATTTACATCCATTCCTTTATCACATAATTGACTGACACTAATCAAATTAAATTTCAATCCTCTCACAAGTGATACATCATCTATTCTAGGATTAGTTCCAACTGAATCTCTCCAAAGAATCTTTCCTTTATTATTATCACCAAAGCTCACTTCTCCAAAATTCTTTTCTTCAACCTTGGTGAACAAATTTTTGTCACCAGTCATGTGTTTAAAGCAACTACTATCTATATACCACCAGTTTTCTATATATTTGCTCCTAAGACACACCTACAAAACAAAATCAATTTCTTTTAGGTGCCCAAACTAAGCTGGCTCATTGATGGTAAAGTTTCCAACCAGTGTAATTTTTTTCAATATAACCTCTTCTCACATTTTGAAAATTCTGGTTGCAGTTTCTGGCAAAATGACCATATTTAAAACAAGTATAAAATCTAGGTTCAAATCTTCTTTTTTTGATAAAACTTGTTTTCATATCTGTGAAATCTTGTTTTGTAATCTATTGTTTTGGAAATTTTGGTTTAAAAGTATTGTTAAAATTTGAAAATGTAGTTTCCTATTTTTCTAAAACCTTTGATACTATCCTTTTCTTTGAAACACATTATTGAATTACTAATCTAATTCATGACTGAACCATTTCCAATTTGAAGAATATTTTTCAAAACTTTTTCCATACACTGAACAAAAATTTCAACTTTCCATTTTTTAGAAAATGATTTTTTTTGTTTTACTTTTAAAACTATTGTTTCCTTCAAAGCCAAAACCAGTTTTGTCAATAGAAGATCTTTGATTTCCAAGAAGCTTATCTGAGTTTTCTTTCCCTTGTAAACTTGGACAAATCTGATGAGAGTACTTGAACTTCATTTTTTAACATGACGTTTTCTCTCATCAGAACAACATTCTTTTCCTCACTGGACTTTAGTGTAGTTTTAAAATTTTCAGTTCAAAGCTAGCCATAGTGTTTGAGAAACATGTTTGCTAAATATAGCAAACTCAACTTTCTTTTGTTGTATTTCATATTTTTCAGCAAGACTCTTATATTCAAGGAGTAAATCTTAAAAAGCATTATGCAATTCTTATAAGAGTTATCAATAATAACTACCTCAGTGGATTCCTCTTTGCTTGGTTTATCATCTTTGATATCATCAGTAGCCATGATACATATCAATGCTTTTGTTGTTTCTTCTTCATTTTCCTTGTTATTTCCTTTTCTTCTTTATCGTCACTTGAGTTAAAATCTAAATCACTCAAAGTCCCCATTGTTATTGCCTTACCCTCCTTCTTCTTGCTCAGCTTAGGACATTGAGTTCTAATATGTCCAGGCTCTCTGCATTCATAGCAAACAACTTCATTTCCTTCTCTCTTCTTAGATTCATCTCTTGTTTGAGAATCCTTTTTGTACTTTGTAAAATTTTTATAGAATCTCCTCATTTTTCTGGCAATCAGATTCATCTCTTCCTCCAAATTCTTTTCACATCCTTTAGCTTTCAAAGCAATACTCTTCTTCTTATCTTGTGTGCTATTGTCTCCAGTATCCATCATTCGTTCATGGGGGATTAGGTTCTACCCATCCCCAACCCGCCCCATCCCTACCTATTCTCATTATATATAATCATATATATGTAAATTTTGTAACTAAAATATTAATTCTTATTGGAAGAAGAATGTTACACTAAACATCGTATTCAGTCAATCTATAGTCTAGTCTTTGCATATTAAAGGAAATATATGTAATCCCCACTCAAATCTCCAATTCCCCAGTGGGTTTGGCGAGAATGGGGGATGGGGATGGGATTGAAAACTAGAATGCTGGGTTGGGGATGGGAATGAATTTCAAACTAAAAAACAAGGATGGGTTAGGGATGGAGAGAAAGTAGAGAGATGGGGATGGTGTCTCTGCCCCCACCCACCCCCATTGCCATCCTACTGTGGAATGGCCTATGCAATTCAATAGAAAAAACACCTTATTGTCCTTTTTAGCTTAAATATTCAATTCTTGCACAAAAGTTATATTTGTCCATTCCAAAGTAGGAAATACCAAAGTGTAATCTATTTGACCTCTTTCATAATATTATAATGCTATGTGCGTAGTCAGTATATAATTTGAAAATATTTGTTCTTTTTTCTGTTATGCAGTCCCGATTCTTTTTGAGATCTAGTGACATTCTTACAAATTTCAAAAGCTGGTTTTTTCCAACTCCATCAAGGGCAAACTCATGCAAAATTCAATTGCCTTATGAAGTACATCAAACGTATCTAACAAAAAATAGACATCGGAGATGCCATTTAGCTATTCCCAGGAAATTTCTTATTAGGAATATGAATATATCTTTGCCTAGGACTATAATTGCTCAATGCTTGGTCATCTAAAACTAGATATTCAATTACAATTGGGGAGATTTGAGCCTGTTTATATAAATATCTTGAGACTTTAATATATTATCTTTATACTAAATATTATATACTCGTTCGATTCAAATTGATCAATTCCATAAGAAAGGATAATTAAATGCGCGTATAAAATGATTTTCTTTTCTGCTTTTTAGTTGCGCATATTGTTGGCTAAAAGGAATAGTAAAATGTTTGAGTTTTCATGATTAATAAAATAAGTTTTGTGTGTTCTAATTTAATTTTTTTCTTAAGACAGATGTTATACGTTGAGCTAAGCCATACTTGTATTACCTAAGCTAATCACCTCAGTAGAAATAAGAGTCTTTTTAAGAAGACTAATGTCATATACGTGCATTCGCATGTAATAAATTTTGGTAAAATTAAAATTATTATTTATTTTAATAAGTAACGAGTAATATAATTCATTATTTTTATTTTTATTTTGTTATTTATTTTAAAAAATAATAAAATAAAATAATTTATTCGTTTTTTGAATTAATTTTTTTGGAGAAATAGAATTAGTTATATAAGCTAGTTTTATTTTTCTAGTTGTAGTCATGAACTTTTATTTTAGCTATTTATAGACATGAATTTTTTTTATCTTTCTTTAGCCATGAACGTTTTTTAATACTGTAAGTTTATAACAATTTCATGATTTCATAGTAACATTCAATACAAACTTTATTGCACAATTTTATAACATAACTTGAAGGATTTAGTCACTTTTTACCATTATATTGGATCAATGTGTCGAAATGTATTGAATTTCATCATGAAATCTTTAAGTTGTTATACATGAAATGTTGAAATATAGTTCGTGCCTATAAAAAGATAAAATAAAAGTCCATGGCTATAAAGTAAAAAGTAAAATTAGTTTAATGGTATATATAACCAATTTCTCTTATTTTTTTAATGGTTTATTTTCTAATATATAGTTGTATTTATTTTATCAAGAATTTTTACTTTTCACTTTCATTTTTGGAATGTTTTTTACTGTTAACTCCTTCATCTCTTTAATATTTCAAATTCTCCTTTTTTAAACTTATTTATTTATCTATTTAATACTTGGAGTTGTCTCATTTTTATACACCATGTCAAATATGATGTCTTCATACTTAAATGATTGTCATGGCCATTATATATGAAGAGACATATTAAAACTATTAATCACTATAATATGTTATTAGAAGCCTTCTTACTTGTCTGATTTTTAATACTTAGTATATTTTTAGTGATGGTATGTACTTAAAACTTTAATGTAATGAATATATACTCATTCTTTTAGGCTCAGTTCTCCATTGCTTATGTTTTTTTAAGCAATTAAAAATAAGTGCTTATAAAGAGTTGTTTTAAATAAATTCATATAACAATTTTATTATTAATAATATTAATCATCGAAGAAGTTCTAAATAGCATATCCATAGTAGATTCTCAAAAATAGCTTTTTTTACTTTTTTAAGCTAAAAGCAGATATAATAAGAAGTCTAGAACATCTTCAAAAATAGCTTATAACTTATAATAAGTTAAATGCTATTGATTTTAGGTATTGGAGAACAGAGCCTTAATATTTGGAAGTTACAAACTTTTTTATTACTCATTCTTTTAATATTTTGTGGTTACGAACGTTT
The DNA here is from genome assembly GCA_028651295.1 of Catharanthus roseus. Lineage (NCBI taxonomy): Eukaryota > Viridiplantae > Streptophyta > Magnoliopsida > Gentianales > Apocynaceae > Catharanthus > Catharanthus roseus. The sequence continues at coordinate 25,423,893 of JAPQWS010000153.1, read as the reverse complement.
TTCCTCTCTTATTTGAGAATTATTATTTTTATTAATATTATGTGATATTTGTTAGTTACAATTTTTTTCTCTTCTTATTAAACCATGTGAGGTTTATTATTTTTATTAATATTATGGCTAAAATAATTATGAAAAGAGATAATGAATTTATCTTTTTATCCTCTTTATTCTCCTTATTTAATTTCACTACCAAGTTTCAGTAGTATGTTAATAGAAGTTTTCTTACCTATCAAATTCTTAATACTTAGTATATTTTTAGTCACGATTTGTACTTAATACTTAAATATAATGAATATATACTCATTCTTTTAATATTTGGAATTTACAAAATTTTTATTACTCATTCTTTTAATATTTGGTAGTTATAAATGAATTATGTGGCAAATAATTATTGAAGAGATAATGAATTTACCTCTTTATCCTTTATTGTTATTATTCAATTTTACTATTAAGGCTAAATTCGTCCATTTAGAAAAGGAAGAAACAAAAAAGTGTAAGTCATTATTATCCCTTACCAAACATTTATAATAGTACTCTCGTTAGCCAATTTTACTACCACACTTTTGTAATAGTACTCACTATTTAATTTTACTACCACACTTTTATGATAGTACTCTCATTATTCAATTTTACTTCCAAGATTCACTAATATACTTTTAGAAGCCTTCTTACATATAAAACTCTTAATACTTAGTATATTTTTAATGATGGTTTGTACTAATAATTAAATGTAATGAATACTAGTTCTTTTAATATTTAGAAGTTACCAACTTTTAATTACTACTCATTCTTTGATATTGGGAAGTGACAAATCTTTTAATTACTCAGTCTTTTAATATTTGGTAGTTACAACTTTTTTTCTCTTCTTATTAAAGCATGTGAGGATTAGTGTTTTTATTAATATTATGTGCCAAAATAATTGACAGTGATAATGAGTTACAAAATATATTAGCATTTTGTAGATAAATGGAGTTGTAACTTACAAAGTGTAAATTCTTTTTGTGATTACATTTTTTGGAATTAAATGGTTTAAATTGAATTTAATGCTAATAAATTAAAGAGTTATTATGTATGATGGTGAAGGAAAATAATTTGTTGTTGATATTTAATTCCTTTTGGTAATTCTTGTACAATGAAATTTATTTAAAATGACCAAAGGTAATTCATTTAAAATTGTCAAAGGAACCAAAGGAATAATTCATTAAAATTGGCAAAGGGAATATTATGTAAACAAAAAAGGAAGAAAGCTCAAATGTGTAAATCACATGAACCTTCTAGAGCCTTTTATATTAGTAGAGATTTGTGGGGACCGAGGAATATCGCTGATGAGTGTGGCGAGCTGTTAACTTTACACACGTCAAGTGTCGAGAGGATCAAAAGTTTTTCTTCTCCTCCAAGAACCAACCGCTTCTCCCTTTAATTTGAGGTACCTTTCATTTAGTTTTGTTTCATTTTTCTTTTGGCTAAACAAAATATCATCTAGCAGATAGGTGCTTTTCTTGTTGTATAAAATGAGTTATGAATTATTATAGGAAGTTTCATTAGTAGTAGGCAGTATGTCAGAAAGTACAATAGAATATGGATGAGGTGGCAATCCTCCTTAGAAGAGTATTTAAGGGACAAACAAATAGGAGAGTTGTGTGCATTCTTCGAGAGAAATCATCTGCAATTGAAGAAGAGTTTTGTAAACTAGAGTACTCCACTGTAAAGACAGTTTTCTTCATTAACTAAAGAGAGAATCCATCAACAATTAGAGAAATATCTCAGAAAAATATCTAAGGGAATGAAAGGATTTGGAATAGAATGTTTATGACTGTGCTGAGAAGTTGATGTTCTAAAACTGTTCTTTGCTGCTAAAAGCTGTAAAGTACGGTGCCAAGACGTCCCAAGGTGATTTCTTATATTTTTCTTAAATTTCCTTTAAATAGGCCTTCAGAAGCCCTAATTTGAGACCAAAATTTAATTTTCCACCAACTTGCACACCTTGTTGCAAAGGGTGTGAAATATCTTGTGTATCATGCAAGAAAAATACAATTGTAATAATTTTGAACTGCTTGCACATGGTGTGCTACATTCTTTAAAATCTACACAACTTCTTCATATTTTTGCATCTTTTAAGTTAAAAAATCTACTCATTTTAATTTCAAGTACCTAAAAACATCAAAAAATATCAAATAAGTAGATTCCTTATCAATATGACCAAAAAAATACGTTAAAGGCTAAATATAAATGTGTAAAACATAATATTTTGAAACTTAACAACGAATATCATTATTTTTTGGGAGATAAGTTTGATTTATCACATCATATCTCATCCATTTTTTTAGTCTTTTTTTCATTTTGTTGTGCCTATTCTTTCTCAACATCATCTTTTATGAACATTAATCTTTAATTTGTTCTTATAAACATTTCTTTATTTATGCTATACAAACCCTTATTTGATTTTCCATTGCTTCGAATTTTGTATTCTAAAATGGATTATAAAGTGAAAATAAAAAACTTATAGATTATTATGAATGTCTGGATGTGGATGGAAACTTTGACTTTGATGGCTTTCTAGACGAACTTATGGTACTTTATGGTAAGAAGACAATTCAAAACTCATGGCCATTAATGGTTTAGCAAAAGATGACTCTGAAGGTATGATAGAGGAACTCATAGCCACTGAGGATGAAGAAAAAGTCATTGATGCCCAACTTATGAAAATGAAATAAAAGATAAATTTTATATTATGTTAGAAAAATAGACATAGATGATGAATTCACTAGGGAAGCAAGATCTCAAGGCTAATTTTTAATCTTTCTCTAACATTTATCTGTGGATTTACCTTATAGACTTCTTATATCATTTTGTTTAGTGATATTTGATGAAATTTATATGAAGTTTTCTACATGAAAGTGATTTTAGCATATGAATGTAAATGCATTAACGTAAAATAAGTTTGGTTGATTCATGAGTGCATTTTTTCTAGCAAATTAATTCTCACGTATCCTGTTGGAGATTTGCAATTGTTTGATTTTGATTCGCTACACTTTTCTTCGTTGTTGTTGGCGTACACTAACCTTTTTTATTAGTCACTACCAATTAGCATTAAGTAATTTTCCTATTCATTTTAATTTAGTGAAGTAATTTTTTTTTTTTTGTTTCTTGTAATTATAAAATATCAATGCTCTTTTTTATTTTCATAGAATTGTTGAGTTATGTATTTCTTAATTAAATATATTAAATAATGTCATATTTTGAAATAGTCGAGTTGTAATCATTGAATAACTAATTAAATAAATACATATAATATTTGATAGTTATAAAATTTGTAATAATTATGTTTAATAGAGGATATGTTATTATTTTTTATGATTTCATTAATATTGAGAAATATTATTAAATTACATTATTATCCTTTTTAGTTTAAATATTCAATTCTTGCAAAAAAGTTATATTTGTCCATTCAAAAAGTAAGAAATAGCAAAGTATAATGTATCTTACCACTATTAATACTAATATAATACTATTGGTGTAGGCAGTAATATAATTTTAAAATATTTGATGTTCTATTTTCTGTTATGTAGTCCTGATTCTTTTTGAGAGATCTAGGGGTATTTTTACAGATTTTAAAAGTTGATTTTTTTCTACTCCCTCAAGAGGAAGCTAATGCAATGTTCAATTGCCTTATGATGTACACTTGACGTATTCAATAGAAAATTGACATCGAAGATTGTATTTAGCTAATCGCAAAAAATTTATAATTCGGAATATGATTTTCTCGTTGCCTAGGGCTATACTTACTTAATGTCTGGTCATCCAAAAGCATATATTTAAGTATATTTATATAACTATCTCAAAACTTTAATATATTATATTTATACAAAATCTTATTGTACAACTTTCATCCACATTGATCAATTCCATATGAAATGATAATGAAACATGCATATAAAATGATTATATTTTATGTTTTTCAAATGCACATATTGTTGCCTCGAGAACAAGCAAAATGCTTGATTTTTGATGATTAAATAAAAGGGTTTTGTGTATTCTAATTTTAGTTTTTTCTTAAAGTAAATGTTATTAGTTGAGCTAATCAGCTAAGCAGAAATAAGGTCTTCAGAGGAATGTCATTTTTAAGATGATTTGTGGGAACCAAGGAATATCCTTGATGAGTGTGAGGAGTTGTTAACTTTACACGTGTCAAGTGTTGAGAGGATCAAAAGGGTTTCTTCTTTTCCGAGAACCAACCATTTGTCCCTTTAGTTTGTGGTCACTTACCCATGGTTTTGTTTTATTCTTCTTTTGGCTAAACAAAATACTATTTTATAGAAATGTGATTTTCTTGTTGTAGAAAATGAGTTGCTAATTCTTACAATGGTAGCAGGAAGCATGTGGAAGAGTAAATAGAAATTGGATGAGGTGGCAATCCTCCTTAGAAGCGTAGTAAATGGAAAAACAAATAGGAGAGTTGCGTGTATTCTTCGAGAGAAATCATCTACAAGTGAAGAAAAGTTTGTGAAGTACAATGCACAACTATAAAGAGAGTTTTCATCATCAAATAAAAGAATAATTCATCAGTAAATAGAGAAATATTTCAGAAAAGTATCTGAGGGAATGAAGGGATCTGGAATAAAGTGTTTATCAGTGTGCTGAGAAATTCATGTGATTAAAATTTTCTATGGTACCGAAAGCTCAAAATTATGGTGCCCAAGATGTCCAAGGGTGATTTCTTATGTTTATCTAAAGTTTATTTAAATAGGCAACCAGAAGCCCTAATTCGCGCAGGAAAAACACAACTATAGAAGTTCTTCACAGCTTGCACATGGTGTGTCTACATCCTTTGATGATCTGCACTGCTTCCTTATATTTTTGCATCGTTTAAGCTAAAAGATCAGCTCTTTTAATTTCAAGCCCCTAAAAAAATAAATTATATAAAATGTGTAGATTCCACACCAATGTGACCAAAAATGCATTAGAAGACTACATATAAATGTGTAAGACATAACGTTTTGAAACCTAACAACGGACATCATATTTTGTTGGGAGATAAATTGGATTTATCACATCTTGTCTCTTTTATTTTTTTCATTTTTTTTTTCTTTTGCTCATCTATTCTTTCTCAACTTCCTCTTTTATAAACAATGACCTTGAACTTGTTCTAACATTTCTTTGTCTCTGCTATACAAACCATTATTTGATTTTCAATTGCTTTGAATTTTTCATTTTATTATGGATGATAAATTGAGAAAAAAATGCTTAAGGATTATTATAGTTGTCTACATGTGGATGGAAACGTTGACTTTGAAGGCTTTCTAGATGAACTTATGGTACTTTACGGTAAAAAGACGATTAAAAACTCATGGCAACTAATACTTCAACAAAAGATGACTCTGAAGATATGATAGCGGAACTCGTGGCTATTGAGGATGAAGAAAAGCCCATTGATGCTCAACTTATAATAATGAAATAAAAGATGAATTTGATGTTATGTTAGAAAAATTATTGGGCACTGATGATGAATTCATTAGGGAAGCAGGAAGCTAAAGGCGAATTTTTAATCTTTATCTAACATTTATATGTGGATTTACCTTAGAGACTTCTTACATAATTTTGTTTAGCTCTATTTTTCTGAAATTTATATGAAGTTTTAAGCATGAAAGTGCATTTAGCATAGGAATATGGATGTAGTAAAGTAAAATAAGCTTTGTTGATTCATGAGTGTATTTTTTTTTTTGCTAATAATTTTTCACGTATCATATTGGTGATTTGCAATTGTTTGTTTGATTTTTATTCGGTACACTTTTCTTCATTGTTGTTGGCGCACGCTAATCCTTTTTTTTACTCACTACCAATTAGCATTAAATAATTTTCCTATTCATTTTAATCTTTAGTAAAGTAAAAATATCTTTTTCATTTGTGTTTCTTGTTATTATAAAATATCAATGCGCTTTTTTATTTTCATAGAATTGTTCAGGTACGCATTTCTTAATTAAATATGTTAAATGATATCATGTTTTTAAATAGCACGAGTCGTAATTATTGAATAAGTAATTAAATAAATGCATATAATATTTTAGAGTTACAAAATTTTTAATAATTATTTTAAAATAAAGGATATGTTATTATTTTTGTTAATGATTTTTTAATATTGAGAAATATTTTTAATTTACATTCTTTGCTTTTTTAACATAAATATTCAAATTTTACATGAAAGTTATGTTTGTCTATTCAAAAAGTAAGAAATACCAAAGTGTAATCTATCTGTCCCCAATTCATACTATTATAATACCATGTGCATAGTCAATAATATAATTTAAAAATATCTAATACTCTTATTTTTGTTATGCTATACCGATTCTTTTTTAGTGATCTAGTAGCATTCTTCCAGATTTCCAAAGATGATTTTTTTGTACTCCCTCAAGAGGAAGCTCATGCAACTTTCAATTGCCTTCTGCAGTACACGTGACGTATCCAATAGAAATTTCACATCAAACATGTCATTTAAGAGGATTTTAGAGAGAAACGAAGAGATTTGTGCATTTTTTGATATAAATCATCTGAAATTGAAGAAGAGTTTGTGAACTGGAGTGCACCACTATAAAGAGAGTTTTTATCATCAAATAATGAGGGAATTAATCAATGAATAGAGAAATAATTTAGAAAAGCACATGAGGGAATGAAAGGATCTGGAATAGAGTATTTTTGGGTTTGTTGAGACATGCATGTATTGAAACTGTTCTTTGGTGCTAAAGCTCTAAACTACGGTGTTCAAGACGTCCCAAGGGGATTTCCTATGTTTCTCTTAAGTTTCCTATAAATAGGTCTTCAAAAGCCCTAATTCACGATCGGAATATAATTTTTCACCAATAGGGTGTGCAACATAATGTGCATTATGTAGAAAAAACACAACATCTTTACATGGTGTGCAACATCGACTGAAAATCTGCACAGCTTCTTCACATATTTGCTTCTTTTAAGCAAAAAAATCCACTCATTTTGAAATTTATATGAAGTTTTCTACATGAAAGTGACTTTAGTATATAAATATGTATGCATTAAAGTAAAATAAGGCTTGATTGATTCATGAGTGCATTTTTTGTGCAGAATTAATTCTCACGTATCCAGATGGAGATTTGCAATTCTTTGTTTGATTTTCATTCGCCACACTTTTCTTCATTGTTACTGGTACACACTAATGTTTTTTATTAGTCACTACCAATTAGCATTAAATAATTTTCCTATTCATCTTAATTTTTAGTAATGTAAAAAAAAAATTCATTTGTGTTTCTTGTAATTATAAAACATCAATGCCCTTTTTTATTTTCATAGAATTGTTGAGGTATGCATTTCTTAATTAAATATGTTAAATGATATAATATTTTGAAATACTAGGATTTCTAATCGTTGAATAACTAATAATTAGATAGATACATATAATATTTAATAGTGTACGGAGTTGTTAACGTTTACACATTAAAATCAAGTGTTTAGAGGATCAAAGTGTTTCTTCTCCTATGAGAACTAGCCACTTGTCCCTTTAATTTGTGGTTCCCTTCCCTTGGTTTTTTTTATTCTTCTTTTAGATAAAAAAAATATAATTTGACACAAATGTGCTTTGCTTCTTGTAGAAAATGAGTTGTGATTTGTAACAAAAGTTTCGTTGGTAGCAGGCAGTATCTAAGAGAGTAAAACAGAAATTAGATGAGGTCGCAATCCTCTTTAGGAGAGTATTTAATGAAGAAACAAAGAGCAGAGTTTGTGCATTCTTCGAGATAAATCCTCTGCAATTTAAGAAGAGGTGGTGAAGTTGAGTGCAACATTATAAAGAGAGTTTTCATCATCAAATATAGAGAAGACTAATCAGTAAAAAGAGAAACATTTCAAAAACATATCTTAGGAAATGGTAGGATTTGGAATAGAGTGTTTATGAGTGTGCTGAGACATTCATGTGATGAAAATTTTCTTATGCTGAAAGCTCTAAAGTACAGTGCCTAAGAAGTCCCAATGCGATTTCTTATGTTTCTTTTAAGTTTCCTTTAAATATGTGTTTGGAAGCCTAATTTGTTACTAGAATTTAATTTTTCACCGACTTACACAACATGCTGCACAAGGTGTGTAACATACTATGCATCGCGCAAGAAAAACACAATTGTATAAGTTCTTTGAAGATCGCACTTTGCAATATCTTATGAAAATCTACTCAGCTTCTTAACATTTTTGCATCTTTTAAGTTAAAAAATCCACTTATTTTAATTTTAAGTATTTAAAAATATCAAATAATAAAAAATGAGAAGTTTCCCCACCAATATGGCAAAAAAAAATGCATTAAAAGACTAAATATAAAGGTGTAAAACATAACATTTTAAAACATAACAACAAACATCATTTTGGTTTTGGTGCATTAGTTAGATTTATCGCATCACATCTCATTCATTTCTTTTTAGTCTTTTTTTAATTAGCTTGTGAGTGGAAACTTTGACTTTGATGGCTTTCTAGAAGAACTTATGGCACTTAATGGTAAAAGATAATTAAAAATTCATGGCCACTAATGCTTGAAAAAAAAGATGACTCTCAAGGTATGATCGAGGATCTTATGGCTATTTAACTCTTACATAAATTTACTATTTATGGGAAGCTAAAATATGGGATTTATTGTGTAGAAATTTTAAAGAGACATCCATTAAATCTTTTGATATCAACAATTCTCTCTAGTAGGTAGTTTGTTTTATGTATATGTTTAGTTTTTAAAAGAGAATTTAGCAAATTTGTCTTGACCAAAACATTGAAACTTCCTGCATTATATAATTGCTTTGGCTAGTAAAGAAATATAAGAATACTTTTCTGGCTTTTGAAATTTTATATAATTATTTCTCTCTAAATCATGCATGAGAAATGCACATTTCGATTCCCAAACTATAAATAAATATAGTTGAATTATTTATAACCTAGACCATTAAAAAAACAAACAATCTATTCACTTTCATTAGCAGATTTTGGGACTCGTCCTCGCTTTTTCATCATGAAGCAGCAGTCATTGTAGACATTGCAAGCTGGGTTACAATTACTGTATCAGAAACATCTCTCCATTAGCCACAAAGACTGGATCAAATACGATTGAGACTCTCACATGGCTAGTTTATGAGCTTGGGTAATTCTCCCCTCTTGAAGTACCTTTCGGGATAAGTTAGGCCCAAGCCCAAATTTTAATATGGTATTATAGTAAGTTGTTGGGCTACTCGTGTAGAGCCACCAACGCAGATGTCCAATCTTGTAAACTTCACACTCGTGATGTCCGGTCTTGAGCGTGAGGGAGTGTGTTGAGAATCCATATGGAGGTACCTTTTGGCGTAAATTAGGCCCATGTCCAAACTTTAACAAATACTTCACCAACCATGCCCGAAGTTGCCACATTCTAAAGGGGGCTGACCAGAAGGCTTTTTCGTACTACCAACATTATTCGACGGCTTGCCTCTAGCATGCGCAACTCTAGAGGTGAGATCACTATTGCTAGCCATATTTTTTGAGTGGCAGATTAGGCTTTTCTTCACCATGGCTAGGTTTTGCTAATGATCATAACCACAAGTGTAATCCTTCTGGACATTCAAAGGATCCCTTAGTTGCTAAAACATGGCCAAAAACCATTGCTGGTTTGGCTGAAGACTACCACGGCTAGGTTTCTCTAGTGACCCAATAAAAAATACAAGCAATTACCGATGGTCGATGTTGTCGGTGTCCCGTTGATACAAAATTGTTAACGGCTACATACTTACAGAGAACTGAAGGTCGGCCCTTGAAATCGATAACAACTGATATTGATGTAAGCCAGTTATTACCTCCTATTATTGACGAAGTTACCCATGGAATTTTATTTTTCCGTAGCATGTCAAGAGTCGATGCCAATCTTCCGTCGAAAACATATACCAAGGGCATTTCTGGTGACACAAGATTTTCAGTTGCTAAGATTTACGGACGACAATGAAAGTTTCCTTTCAGTCGATTAGGCTGACGAATTTTATCGATATAATTTTCGGTCAGTTACTAGTTCTTTAAAACTTGTTTGCTATAGTCTTGCTATTGGTCTCCTATTGCGATATATAATAATTTGTAAAACAGACCCGAAACTCCCTGAAATGCAAAAAGACAATAGCAATAGTATATATATTCATAAAACTCATCTATAAACAGTATGCATTCATAAACATCAAACTCATAAAATATTCATAAAGTAAAACATCTATAAAACATAAAATATACAAGTATCAAAGATTCTCAACATCCCTAACATGACTAGAGCGATCCTAAAATAAGTTGCAACTTCTATTTCAAAATATAACATCATTTAATATAATTGATAGAAAGGCATTTATACTCCAAGTACTAATAAAGGGACTTTTCCAACTCTAACTCGGGGCTTTCAATGAAAGATTTCATTCTACTCAAAAAATATTTATATTTCATTCTACTCATTTCAATGAAAGATTTCATTCTACTCAAAAAATATTTATATTTCATTCTGCTCATTTCAATGAATGATTTCATTCTACTCAAAACAGAATAGCAACAAAATATTTGAAATCAAAAAAGCATTAAGGCACACCTACTTGAAGTCTCACGGACTCAAGCCAAGCTTGGGTTTTGTGTATTTTTTTTTTAAAAAATAGAAAAAAAACACCAGATAACCCAAAAACAGTAATAACAAAACTGGAATGGCCCAAAAGAATCAGTATCGGTAGAACGGGCGAAAAACAGCAATAATATGAAAAAGAAGTACAAACACAGCGAACCGTAATGCGGTTCTGATCAAAGAGAGTAAACTGGGACACCAACAGGATAGCCAATAATGAAACCGAGCAACAAGAAAAATAATAACCGAAAAAAAAAATAGAGGAAGTCAAGCAATATTTCACTGGCAGGATTTGAGGAACTCAACAATTCTTCAGATCTGGAAATTCTGAGAGGTCGTTGGCGCCACTGAAGAGCACCTGAAAGTTGGATCTATTTACTATTACAAATATAGAAAACAAAGCGGAATAAAAAGAAAAATAGCCCTAAACTATTATAGAAAATGAATCTTCTTTGATCCTTGTTCCGGATCCACACCACAAGCCGGAAATGGCAAATCTGAAATAATAGTTAGAAGAAAACAGAAAAATGGTGGAATACCTAACACTTACCTACCGCCGTGGTGTGGGAACGGCAGCGGTGATCGTTCTCTCGAGTTCAGCGTCTATGGTTTCCGAGCATCGGCGTGAGCCGCTGTGAGGCACCGATACTGTCAGGTGGTCGACAAATGGGTCCCCCAGTCTTGGGGGCCTCAAGGAACAAGAAGACTCTTTCTCTTTCTCTTACCCTCTCAGTTCTCTCTATCATTCTTTCACCTACCCAGACCGACGACGACAACCAGAGTGATGCACCGAAGCAACAGAGACGGGAAGGTAACGGCCGAAAATTAACGGAGATGAAAAAGAAGGAAATAGAACAGACATGCTACACGAAAAAGAGAGGCAGAAAAATAAGAAAGAGGAGACTCAAGAAGGATATCAAAAAGAGGCAGCCAAAAGGACGTACAAACTAAGGAGAGAAAAGGAGATATATGTAGTAGTCCCAAGTTACCTGGGCAGGACGGGTAAGCCCGGACCGGCCCGGCATCTATCTGACCAAGTCTAACAGCCCAATCTTCTTATGAGGCCCACCAGTTTAATATCGTTGGGAGGTGGATATGGGCTGAAAAAATGGGAAAAATATTGGGAAGAAATATGCCCAAGAGGCCTACATTCAGGTAATATTCTTTTGTGCTAAACTACTTATACCTTATTAATATAAACCCATAAGTCATTTAGGACTTTTTCTTTCATTGATTATTACATTTACTTATAGCTTTAAAAAGATTGGAAAAATTTTAATTTTGAAAGTCTACTTTGGGATAACTTTCAAAACTAATTTTTTATTGTTGATATGGTTAAAGTAATAATATTATATCAATTTTCAATAGAGAAATTATACCAATTGAAGACTAATTTTTTCATTAACATTTATGCATATTTTAATATTTATGCATAGTAAAAAAAATGCCTTAATACGGAGAAAGTTGGTGTCTGATAGCGGAGAAAGTTGCTAATTTCGTTCTCCATGCTTTCAAATAATAGATGGTAAATTCAAGGTGAAATTTGATACAGTTGACACTCAGAACAAGATTTGCAAGTTCACAATAATTGAAGGAGAATATCAAGGTAACAAAATGAATAAATCAATCATAGTTGAGGAGAAATTTGAACCTTCAAACAACCGAGGATGTGTTATCAAGACCAAGATCAAGACCAAAGGTTTTAAGAAAAATGGCTTGTTTACTTTGCTTCGAAAAACCGTTTGTGAATCATCTGTATTATTTACAAAAACTATTTCCGAAAATTCCACATTGTGGCATCGAAGGATAGCGCACATCAGTGAAAAGGGTTTGCATTATTTGAATAAACAAAATCTTTTGAATGGTGATAACATTGATTATTTATATTTTTGTAATCATTGTGTTCTTGGCAAAAAACACAAACTTAGTTTCTCCATTGGCACACACAAGTCCATCGCTATTCTTGATTATGTGCATTGTGATTTATGGGATCCTGAAAAGGAACCCACCTATGATGGCTATGTTTATTTCCTTTCTATTGTGGATGATTTTTCTCGGCATGTTTCGGTTTTTCTGTTGAAAACTAAAGACCAAACTTTTGAAAAATTTAATGAATGGAAACGTTTTGCCAAAAATCAAATCGGTAATAAACTTAAGGTTATAAGAATGGACAATGGTTTGGATTTTTGTAATAAGAAGTTCAATGACTTGTGTGCTTTGCATGGTATTGTGCATCACAAGACCGTTAGTTATAACCCTCAGCAAACGGTATTGCTAAGGGATGAATAGGACCATAATTGATAAGGTTATATATCTCATGTTATCATCTGGTAATCCTAAGCCTTTTTGGGGAGAAGCTGTAAGTACAGAAGTATACTTGATAAATAGGTCTCCATCCATTGCCATTAATTTCAAAACTCCAATCAAGTTGTGGTCCGGTAAACCACCAAACCTATCTAACCTAAAAGTGTTTGGGTGTGCTACCATTGCACTTCAAAAGGAAGGGAAGCATGACCCTTGGTAAAAGAAGGGAGTGTTTACAGGTTATCCTAGTGGGGTTAAGGGTTACAAGGTATGGCTTAAAGGTGAACTGGGTGTGAGGGTAGTCATTAGTAGGGATGTGGTCTTTAATGAGCTAGACATGCCATGTCTTAAAGCTGATACCATTAGTACTTCCAATATTCCCACAGTTAGGAACATTCCATTCGAGGTGGAGGACACCTCCAGACCCTCACTAGAGCACAAACAAGACCTCAAAACCAATGAAGAGCCAAATAACTTGGGTAGTGTACCTTAAACCGATGTGCTTGAGTCAGAAAATTTTGAGGATGATGAAGATCATCATGAGGCACAAGCACAAGCCCTTAGTGACTACCAATTTACTAGGGATAGGGCTGGGAGAGTGTCTAGGGAACCTGTTAGGTATTGTTATTCATACACTGCGTCTTATGCATTTGTTGCTGCATCTTTTGTAGATGAAAATGAACCTATATGTTTTTCTGATGTTATGAAGAGTCTAAATTACTCTTTGTGGATGCAAGCTATGAATGACGAGTTGTCTTCCTTGCATAAGAATGAAACTTGGGTGCTTATTCCTAGACAACATAAACAAAAGTTAATTGACTATGATAGATTTTCAAAATTAAAGAACCTGAATCTGATAATGAACCTCCACAGTTCAAGGCTAGATTAGTTGCAAAAGGTTTTTCTCAAGTTGAAGTTATCAATTTTAATGAAATCTTTTCTCTTATCGTTAAGTGCAAAACGGTTAGGATTATGCTTGCAATTGTTGCCTTCTTTGATCTTGAGCTTGAACAATTATATGTAAAAGCTGCCTTTTTGCATGGTGAACTTGATGAAACCATTTACATACATTAACCTCCCGGTTTAGAGGTGAAAAGAAAGGAGAATATGGCTTGTCTTTTGAAAAAGTTCTTGTATAGGCTTAAGCAATCACCACAATGCCATTTATTTGTTGCTTTATATTGATGACGTGTTGATTGCATGTAAACATAAAGAAAAGATTATAAAATTGAAATCTTTGTTGAAATCAGAATTCGAAATGAAAGATTTAGGCTCTGCCTCTAGAATTCTTGGCATGAACATTAATAGGGTAGAGTTGACCACTCTTTGTTTATATCCCTGAAATCGTTCTTGAAGAAAATTGTTTTGAAATTTTCTTTGCATTTGTGTAAGCCTGTTTTACCCCTCTTGCGAGCCATTTTCAGCTTTCTTCAAAAACCTATGCCAAAACTAAAAATGAAAAGAAAGATGTGACCAACATCCCTTATAGAATGGCTATAAGATCCGTCATGTATTCTATGATTTCTACACGTCCTGACTTAGCTTATTCCAAAAGCCTTTTGAGCCATTTTATGTCTAACCCCGGAAGCGATCATTGGGCCCTGGAATGGGACAATCGATAGAGGTGTACATTATCATAATTGCACTGAAAAGTTTGATTTTGTTAGTTATGTGGATTCTGATTTTGCTGGTGATAAAGATTTTAGAAAGTCAACTACATCTTATTTCATTACTCTTGCTAGTAATTGCATTTTATGGAAATCACAACTTCAGCCTGTAGTTGCTCTTTCTACTATGGAGGCTTAGTATATTACTGCCACTTAGGTAATCAAGGAAGCCATTTTGCTTCAAGGACTTTTATCTGAATTGCATCTTCTACATTCCAAAGCAACCATCTTTACTAATAGTTAAAGTTGTCTGCATTTGTGTAAAAATCCTATCTATCATGAAAAGTAGTAAACACATAGATGTTAAGTATCATTTCATTAAAGAAAGGGTTACAACTGATTTAGTTAATGTTGTTAAAATTATTACTACAGATAATCCTTCTTATTTCGATACTAAGGTTGTGACAACTGACAAGTTTGCTTTGTGCAGGGATCTCCTTCATATTAATAAAGGTTGACTCATTTGAGTCTGTCTTGGCTGAAAAATTTACTAAAACTGTGTTCAAGGTAGTGTTTGTAGGCCATTTTGGCCCATTTTCACACATTTTTCTTATTTCTTTTCAGCTCATTTTCCCCCTATGATGATATTGGATTGGGCCTCACACTAGAGTAGATTTGGTTTTATTTTCTTGGCCCAAGATGCCAGGTGGGCCGGGTTGAACCCGACCCATTCCAAGTGACTTGAGGCTCTATATGAACTCTCTTTCTCCTCACTTGCTGCCTTCATTTTGGAGCAGCCTCCTCTTCTCACTTCTGTCTCTATAGCCGCCTCCTGCATTGCTATTCTCTGGAACTTCTCTTGCACCACTTGCGGGGTGTTCTCCAGCACCTTGTCGACTCTTATCTAATGGTGTGAGTGGTTTAGCTGAGAAGTAGAGAACCTAGAGTGAGAGTTTACTCTTTGTGTGTGAGGTTTGTCCTAAATTCTGAGGGACTCTTTCTGCTTGACATAGAAATCGAACGACCGATTTATGAGGAACCTTCTGATTCGGTCATCCAATTTCTTTAGAGACCTTCTTTTATTATATAATCAGTTGTCCAGTTTTCTCCTAGTCGTCCGAGTTGTTCATCCGTTTTCTAAGGAGCCTTCATCACGTTCGATTTGGTCATCCGATTTCTCTGAGGTTTCCTCTTCATCGTCCGATTTTTATGTAATAGAATAGATCTATCTTTTATTCTATTTCTGCTGGCTTGGTAATAGTAAATAGGAAATTTGTAATAGTAAATAGTTGTGTGGTCACCAGATCTATGTAACACTTATCTTAGATATTTGGTTCAATCAATATTTATAGAGGGGAGAAATTGAGACTTACGCGAGTTGTTGGGCTAGTACGTTTTAACAGATGGGATGGTCTGTTAAAACAAACATAATATGCTCCAACAACTCTGAGAATGGAGTAGAGTCAGTAGGTTCATGCTTTTCATTAACAACTCATTATTTTGTTCAACCACAAGTAGACATGAAATTAAATCAGAATACTTCTTAAAACATTTTTCTTTATATTGCTGCATAAGCATATTTGAGGCATGAAAAGTAATTATGAACACGATTAAATTATATTCACTAATGGATGTAAAGTTTTGAAGTCACAAATGTAGCCAATCATACCATACCTTCAGAACAATAATCATCTTCAAGTGGTCATATCTTTCCTTTAAATTATTTAGCAAAATAAGTGGATTTTTCACAATGAAATATTCTACCTTCAAATCTTTTTGGAGATAATGGCAGAGAAATGTATAGCCTTTGGCACGATCTTGATTCGATGCTTTATTATCCAAATGGATTTCTACATCAAATGTCCATAAAAGATAATTTTTTCAAAAATATCAAGGCAATAAATTCAAACTTAGTAATATTAGCCATGAAAATAAAATTTACCTTTATCTTTAAACATCCATAATAGTATATGACCTTGTGAGAATCCTTATAAGGATTATACGGGAGAGAAGAGAAAGATTTTAAACTTTTCAAAATGGCCAAAAATAGAGCTTCAGGCTCATAACATGTTGTAAATTTGATGTCAATTTTTTAGTAAAATAAAAATAAATTAGAAAATAAGGAGATAATAAAAGAGAATATATAAAGTAATAATTCTTCTTCTTTATTCTTCTTTTTCATGTTGTTTTCTCTCCCGATGCCCTTTGATATAGGCAAAGCATCAATTAAAACATTCTGTGTACATTAGGAATGATGAACTTTAACTCTTACATAATTAACTATTAATGGGGAGATAAAATATGGGATTTATTGTGTAGAAATATTAAAGAGTCATCCAATAAATCTTTTGATATCCAACAATTCTCTCTATTAGGTAATTTATTTTATCTTTTTTTTTAAGATTTAGCATAATTTTATTGACCAAAACATTGTATCTTCGTGCATCATACAGTTGCTTAGGCTAGTAAAGAAATATAAGAATACTTTTCTGGTTTTTTGAATTTTACATAATTATTTCTCTCTAAATCACGCACGAAAATTGCACATTTGGATTCCTAAACAATACATAAAAATGTTTTAATTATTTATCAACTAGACCATTAAAACACAAACAATCTATTTAGTTTACTTAGCAGCTTTTGGGACCCGTCCTCGCTTTTTCAGCATGGAACTGCAGTTGTTGTAGGCATTGAAAGCCGGGTAACAATTACCGTAATAGAAACATCTCCCCATTAGCCCCAAAGACTGGATCAAATATAGTTGAAAATCTCACATGGCTAGTTTATGAGTAAGAATTACTCCTTGTAGAGCTTGGGCAATTCTCCCCTCTTGAAGTACCTTTCGGAGTAAGAATCCCATATGGAAGTACCCTTTGCATTGAATTAGGCCCAAGTCCAAATTTTAACAAATACTTCACAAACCATGCCTGAAGTTGCCACATTCTCAAGGGGCCTGGGCCTGAAGGCTTTCTTGTACTACAAACATTACTCGGCAGCTTGCCTCTGCATAACTCTAGAGGTGAGATCAGTATTGCTAGCCACAAGTTTTGCCCAATGTGAGCCGATACAACACAAGATATCATCAGTTTAATCCACACTTTTTGAATAGATCCGATTTCTGAAAACTTTCAAGAATATGATTGAATTGATTTATCAAATCAAGTCCAAATTTAGTGAAACCAATTGCAATCAATCACTAACTAATAATAGTTTAGATCTATATCAATCTTATAAAAAACAAAGCAATAGAACTTCAGATCAAGCCAATGTTATGGCATCATTTTCTGTGCATGATTTGCATAATCTTCATTTATTTTTCTATAGATCATCATATACTTCTAATTTTTTTACGAATTTTCCAGAAAAATAATATAAAATTTAGATTACTTAAAAGGTAGCTTTGATACCAAATGATATGATTTAGGATCTTCAATGAAACCAAATCTTTATATCCATCTCCCAAGGACTAAGACTTGATCTTCTTCAACAACACCCACTCATAATTTAACCCAAACGAGGAATTAAATGTATATAAAGAGGATCTTTCTCTCAATTGCTAATCAAACAATGGGCCTGATTAGCCACTACCTAATTAGATCAATTAAAGAAGACTTTAGCTCTAGAACAAATAAAAAGGATGTGAGCATCATAGAATTATGAATTGTGATCAAATTAAGAACCCTTGGATCAACCCAATTAAAGTATTCAAATAAAATAAATTTACAGAATGATCAAACCCTAGATGAAATTCAAGAAGAAAGCCTCAAAACTTAAGAACCCTAAGAGAAAACTCACAAATTTCAAATATCATCAAAGTTAGTCTTAAAATTATGCTATAAAGAGGTATTTATAGGTTTTAACCTAAACCCTAATATAAACATGCCAAAGACCCATTAGGAACTTAATTAAAACCTGTAAATTAGCAATTTCTGCCCTTAACAATGCATTACACCAATTAAGTGACGTACCACGGATGGTAGGGTAACGGTAGGTTTTTTATCCTTCAACCAAGCTTCTTCTAGAATCCTACCGTAGATAGTAGGTACAAGGCCTTAACACCTAAAATATAAGCAACTTCACCCAAGTCTTTCATGGAGAAATAATGTCCCAACCACATCTTCACATACTCTAGTATAAAGATATCATTTCCCATCAATAGTATGTCATCTAAATACAATATCAAAAAAGTAATCTCTTTCCCATTAATCTTCTTGTAAATACAATGATCATCTTCATTTCTAATGAATCCAAATTCTTGGACGGCATCATTAAAATGAAGATTCCAACTTCTAGAAACTTGTTTTAGTCCATATATGGATCGTTGTAGCTTGCATATTTTACTCGCTTTTTTCTGGTGTGACAAAACCTTCAGGTTGTATCATATACATATTCTCATGAAGATATCCATTGAGGATGCTGTTTTGACATCCATTTACTATATTCTATAATCATAGTATGCAGCTATGGCAAGCAAGATCTAAATGGATTTGAACATAACTACTGGCTAGAATGTTTATAGCATATTCTATACTTTTGGCGACCAATTATTTGAGGCCTTTAGCGCCCAATCGCCCTTTGTAGGTATGTACACTACCATCCATGTTAGTTTTACCCCTTCAGGTGGGTCAACTAAGGTCCAAACCTTGTTGACAAACATAGATTCCATTTTAGATCTCATGGAATCAAGCTATTTTTCATAATCAGGTCCTGTTACTACTTCTTGATAGGTGGTAGGTGCATCTTGATCCATGATAAATCACCATGTTGTGTAATCCATCTCTCTCTAGAACATGGCGAATTCTATCAGATCTTTGTAGTACTTGTCTTTGAGGAACAAATTATTGTGCTACATCTTCATGTAGACTCTGTTTAGGTTCCATCTGATGTTCAGTGCTATTTGGGAGGTTATAACTTCCTCAAGTTCTATTTGACTCCCACTGTTCTTTCTAGAAATAAATTCTCTTTTTAGAAAAACTTTTGAGCAAGCAAAATCGCTTTGTTCTCTATAGGGTTATGAAAGTAATATCATTTTGTTTGTTTAGGATATACAATACATAATCACTTATCATATTTGGGTTTGAGCTTGTCAGAAACTTGGCATTTCACAAAAGCCTCGCAACCCCAAATTTTTATAAAAGGCATACTAGGACATATCATAGTCCATATCTCATATGGCGTCTTTTAACTCATAGTCTATACCATGAATTTGTGTGAATCCTTTGGCGACTAATCGAACTTTGTAGCTATGTACATTACCATCCATGTAAATTTTTCTTCTTAGAAACCTACTTGCACCCTATGGGTTTTACCCCTTGATTTGGGTCAGGTGCAGTCCATACCTTTTTGACAGACATAGATTCCATTTCAAATCTCATGGCACCAAGCCATTTTCATTATCAGGTCATGCTACTGCTTCATGATAGGTAGTAGGCTCATCTTGATCCGTGAGTAATACATTACCATGCTGTGTAAGGAGAGATCCTTATCTCTCTGGAATATGACGAATTCTATCAGATCTTTGCAGTGTTTGTGTTTGGGGAATATATTCTTATGCTACATCTTCATGTAGACTCTGTTCATGTTCCATCTTATGTTCAATGCTATCTTGGGAGGTTAGAACTTCTTCAAATTCTATTTGACTCCTACTATTCTTTCTAGAAATAAACTCACATTCTAGAAAAACTCCTGAGTGAGCAACAATCACTTTGTTCTCTACAAGTTTATAAAAGTAATATCCTTTAGTTTGTTTAGGATATCCATTAAATAATCACTTATAAAATTTAGTTCTAAGCTTGTCAAAAGCTTGGCGTTTTACATAAGCCTTGCAACCCAAAATTTTTATAAAAGACATACTAGGACATTTGAAAGTCCATATCTCATATGGTATCTTTTCAACTTATTTAGATGGAACATGATTTAATATAAAAGCAGTTGTTTCAAGTACATGTCCCCAGAAGGATTTAGGAAGATTTGCCTGACTTATAATTGATCAAACCATGTCCAATAATGTTTGATTTCTCCTTCTTAATACACCATTCCATTGTGATGTAGTTAGAGGAGTAAGTTGTGAAACTATTTCACAGCTTCTTAGATAGTCATGGAATTCTTGACTTAGGTATTAAACTATTTTACAACTTCTTAGATAGTCATGGAATTCTTGACTTAGGTATTCTCCTCCTCAATCAGATACAAGTATTTTAATGCTTTTGTATAGTTGGTTTTTATCATTTTTAAATTTATTGAACTTTTCAAATGCCTCAGATTTGTGTTTCATAAGATAAACATATTCATATCTATTGAAATCATCAATAAATGTAATGAAATATTGGAAACCTCCATGGCTATGTATTAAACCTAATAAATCATTAGCCCTTTCAGTATGTCTAGTAAAAGAATTTTGTGTCATCTTGCCCAATAACCAAGACTCGCATTTCTCAAATGATTCGAAATCAAATGAGTCCAAGAATCCATCTTTATGGAGTTTTGAGATATGATTCTCATTTATGTGGCGTAAGCAACAATACCAGAGGTACGTTGGATTTAAATAATTTGATTTAATCCGTTTAGTATTGACAATATAGACGGGTATATCAAGATCCAAAATATGTATACCATTAAGTGTGCACAATCATAATAAATATTGTTGAAATGAATGGAAGAACATTTGTCCTTTATTTCAAAACTAAAACCTTTCTTGTCCAAACAAGATATAGAAATAATGTTTTTAGTAATGGTAGGACATAGAAACAACTTTCTAATTCTAAAAAAAGCCTAGTAGGTAAAGTTAAACTATAAATCATTAGCCCTTTCAGTATTTCTAGTAAACGAATTTTGTGTCATCTTGCCCAATAACCAAGGCTCACATTTCTCAAATGATTCAAAATCAAATGTGTCCAACAATCCATCTTTATGGAGTTTTGAGATACGATTCTCATTTATGTGGTATAAGCGACAGTGCCAGAAGTACGTTGGATTTGAATAATTTGATTTAATCCGTTTGGTATTGACAATATAGATGGGCATATTAAGATCCAAAATATGTAGATCACTAAGTGTGCACAATCATAATAAATATTGTTGAAATGAATGGAACAACATTTGTCCTTTATTTCAAAACTAAAACCTTTCTTGTCGAAACAAGATATAGAAATAATGTTTTTAGTAATGGTAAGACACATAGAAACAACTTTCTAATTCTAAAACAAGCCCTACAGGTAAAGTTAAACTATAACTCCCTATAGCTAATGGAACAATACGTGCTCCATTTCCAACACTTATGTCCACTTCGCCTTTAGCCAATGATCTATTGTATAGGAGTCCCTGTACATTTATACAAAAGTGAGAACCACGACCATCTAATACCCAAGGTGTAGAAGTAGACAAATTAACTTCTATAACAAAAGTACTTGAGGCAGAATTCCTCACTCCGTTGCTCTTTCCTTCCTTTTTGTTTTTCTTTTCCTCAAGGTAAATTTTTCAATTTTATTTCCAATGTCCTTTTTCTCTACAATGGTAACATTCACAGTCCTTAGCTACCCTACCTTTGGGTTTCGATGCAGCATTATGATGCTTGGGTTCAGCTTGACTCTTGGCTTACCTATCACCTTTCCCTTACCCTTTTGGACCATCAAAATAGTGTTGGGCTTCGACTTGCTAATATCTTTTCCAGCAGTCCTAATCATGCTTAGAAATTATTGTGGGGCTTGTCAATTTCATTCATATTGTAGTTCATAATGAATTGATTATAGTTTTCCAACAACGATTACAGAATCAAATTAGTGGCCAACTCTTGGTTCATTGGGGCACCCAATTTTGATAGGTTCTTAATATATCCTATCATTTCGAGGACATGTGTTCCCACTGGTGTACCTTATGCCATTTTGCATTAAAAGAAGGCTTGGAAACATCAAACTTTTCATGTCTTGCGTAACCTTGATAGAGTTGCTTAAGATGTTCAATCATGTCATACGCTCCCATCTCCTCATGTTGCTTTTGGAGATCATAATTCATAGTGGCAAGCATTAGGCATGACACATCGAGAGCATCATCCTGATACTTCTTGTCAGCATCCTGTTAGCTCTAGGAGTGTTTGCTGGGGATTGTTCAGGAAGAAGTTGTTTAAAGACATACACAACTTTTTCTCATGTTTGAGTACAATCCTCAAAATTCCTGTACCAATCAATAAAGTTGACTCCAATCAACTTGTCCTTCTCAAGGACAGATCGCAATGAGAGGGGATTTGAATTATTAGTTGCCATCTGATTCTACAACAAGAAATATCCAAAGTAAGTATCTTTTCGAAAGCATTTAATCAGGAGTTTTAAATAAATGATACTCCCACTATTTTTTACAAATTAATAATCCTCACTCTTAATTTGGAAAATCATAAAATTTCTAGTGGGTCGAGATCTGTATTTCATCGTATCCTAGCTCAGTTTGGCTGAACACCATAGAATAAGTTATTTAGGTTGGCAACTTTTGCTGATTACATCAATATGCAACTCTCGAATAGCTGGGTAAACAACATTTGTTCTAGTCCATCCATGAGGACCCCTCAACTTCAATGCCTCTAGCTACCAAATCCCATAAGGATGACCTAGTTAAGTCGAAAACAATAGTTAGCCATTTAGATATCACATGTATCCTATCGCCTCTAACCAAGATAAATACATGCATTTTACTTTGGCAAATACACACATAATCAATCAAGATTTTAACGAGGCCAAAAAATTTTGAAGGCTTTATTTGACGTCAAATTTAAGATTTTGAGGTGTTTTTAAATTAAATGATCTCACGAATATTAGTTTTTCTTCTTTATGGTTTGAGAAGAAAAAACAATAAAAAAACCAAACATCATATGTAAAAGAAACCGTGACATAGAAATAGCCCATCCTATTCTGATTGTTCCAGGCCAAGAAGAATCAGTGGTCAATCTAAGGTGAAGAAAGGTAAAAACAATCTTCATGATCACCTCCTTGGTTGAACTTGGCTTGCCAACACTAATCCTATACTATAAATTACATAATGTGGAAGAAACCTCGAGTTACATTCGAGGGGGATTTAGATGAGAAGAGAATGTAAAACCAGAAAATTATAGAAAGGACACGACATAAAGGTCGTATTTGAAAAAAAAACGACGAACCAAAACGTCAAAGGGCTACTGTGCACCATGCTCAAAACAATCATGTTATAGCGAAGAGCACAGAAATGTAAAAAAAAAACATGTTAAACGATAAACATAAAATGATAGGTTGCGGGGTCAAGGGGTAGCGCCCCTCGCGGCGGCCTTGCAAATAAAAAATATATCATATACGTAAATAAAACATATAACGGAAAACATTCAAATATAATATGAATACAAAAGAACACATATAAACGTTGAAACAACACATATAAACGTTGAAACACTATGGTTTTAGGGTTTTCTAAGAAAATAAGAAGAGAGAGAGAGAGAGAGAGAGAGAGAGAGAGAGAGAGAGAGAGAGAGAGAGAGAGAGAGAGAGAGAGAGAGAGAGAGAGAGAGAGAGAGAGAGAGAGAGAGAACTAAAAGTATCAGCCTTTTTCTCTCGCTTTTAATCCTTTTAACGAAACCACAAATCCAAGAATCTCTAGCGAATCAAATTCCAGATTGAATCTGGTTTGGTTATAATTTGAATTTTTAAATCAAATCGAATTCGATTCGTAAATTAAATCTGAATTCTATTAAAAGAAATAATAAGATTGGTATAAAACCAATCTCCTTATCTTATTTAGTTTTGAATTGATATCACCCAATCGATCACCCAATCAAATACCCAAATAAACCTTTAAACAACAGCCCAGTGCTCTTTGAGTGCAACCCAATAGGTTTCTTGCAATGTAGGTCGTGATTAGGGGTACAAATAGGTCCAAACGGGTATGGTACTACCTGTACCAGACCCAGACCCTTATAGTAAAACATGGATCCAGACACAAACCCCAACTCTTTGGGTATAAAATTTGTGGACCCATACCCGATCTTCCAAGGTCTCGGGTGGGTCTTGGTATACCCGTACCCGTATGCTATTTTTCTATTTTTTTTCCTGTTAAACAAAAATATATATAAAACAATGAATAACCTTAAAATAAAAATTATAACATGATTAACATAATTTCTTCAACATCTCTTCCAACAAATACAATCCTTTAACATCTCTAATTCAAATGATTAAAAGTTCAATTACACACAAATAGGATAAATGTATAATTCATGTATTAACAAAATTAAATGAAAATAATATATATTATTTTATTATAACGGGTATATGGGTAAACAGGTCTGGGTATCATCATACCCCGCCCAGACCCATTTAATAAAATCTATACAGGTACAAGTACGGGTCTGGGTCCGCGGGTATAAATTTTAACCTTACTCACTATAAACAGGTATAGACCCGTCGGGTACAGGAAAGACCCGCCCCGTTTACAGCCCTAGTCGTGATACATTATCATGAATAATCAATAGTGTCTAGCAACACATCATTATTCCAAAATTACAAGAATTTAATTATTCAGATTAATCATACAAGTGATCATTAACTTGATCTTTTTGTTTGTGATACCCAAAATGAATATAAGCCATGGAATGTGTCATGCTTGCAACATTGAATCATATCATTTCTCGACTCATGAGTAAACTAATTAAAATGGCATTGATATCCTAGTGTCAATTCATTTGTACATGGCCATGTTCAGTGTTACTCCATCAAGAGGCCCTAGATATTACTCCTACTATATAGGAGGGGGGCCGATAAAGGCAACTCGGGAATTTATAAGGATAACTTGAAAATTTTCAAAAAAATTCATTTTCACCTAAACACTTTCTCTCTCTTCACCTAAACACTCTCTAGGAATACAAACTTCAATCTCAAATCTTGGAAGATCCAACCGTCCAAATTGAAAAAAAAAAGGTTAGTTCTTCAATTTATTCTCTTTTATTTACGATGTTACCGTTTTAGATCGTTGAAATCTCTGTTAAAAAAGGAAAAAATCGAATTTTTTCAAAAAAAAAAAAAAAATCTAGCCGAAAAGGTGTGCTTTCGTCCCGGAGTTCTTTCATTGCCGGTGACCGGAAGAACTCCGGCACTTTCGCCGGCGACGTGCGAAAGTGTCAAAAAAACATATTTTTTTTATAAATTTTTTTAAACATTTTCGTTCGTTACTGGCGAAAGTGCCGGAGTTCTTTGCCGGCGGTGAACGAAAAGACTCCGGCACTTTCGCCGGTGACGTGCGAAAGTGCCTTTTCTTTTTAAATTTTTTTTTAAAAATTTTTAAATTTTTTTTAAATATTTAAATGTTTTAATTTTTTGTTCATAGTATATTTGATTACTTAATTAATCTTGTATATGTAAAATGTGTGTGACTAGTTGTTTAACATATTTTATGTGATAATTTTTAATTGTTAATATGATTATGGATTTGTGAACATTATGAAATGAAAAAAATAACGGAAATGAAATAGGATAAAAATCGATAAAGTGAACAATAAAGTAATAATAAATATCTCTGATAATTTTATTTAATTTTGTCTACTTAGAGTAATGTAACTAGCTTAAAATTATTTGCTTATGATTATGTGTTTAATAAGAAAATGTATAATGTAATTGCTAAACTATTTGTATTTTAATTTGAAATAATTGTTATTCTTGGTCTTAGTTTTAGGATATAATTCAGAGATTGAATAACTTATAAATTAATAACTATTACTAAAGAAGAATATTAGTGATGAATAATAATTGAACGAAAGAAATAGTAGAAATGAAATAATAGATACGTATAATTCTTAAAATAAAATAATTATCGATAAAGTAAATATTGAAGTAATAATAAATATCTCTGATAATGTTATTTAATTTTGTCTACTTAGAGTAATGTAACTAGCTTAAAATTGTTTGCTTATGATTATGTGTTTAGGATTGAAAATGTGTACTGTAATTGCTAAACTATTTGTATTTTATTTTGAAATCATCGATAAAGTAAATATCGAAGTATATGATAAACAAGTATTAACGAGTTTGAATAACTAATAGATGGTTCGACCTAGCGGTGATAGAGGAGATGCTGATCTTGGTCCTGTCACAGAGAGGATAGGTCGAGTTGAAGGGCGCCCTGTGACAGCTTCGTCTAGAGGTCTGAGGGGGTGACATAGTACTTCTGACATCCCTGTTACTCCTACCCCTCTTGCACTTGGTTTCCATCATGGTACAGGTGAAGCCGGGTCTTCTACCCAACCACCTGCCGTACCTTTTAGATCTCGACCTCTCTTTCATACCCATCTGTCACACACACCTGTGCCCTATGAGCCATATGGATCTGCACATCCACCATCACACCACACAGACACAGTATATGATACATACTTACAGGCTCCTACCATTGTGCGACCTTGCATACCGTATAGATCTGCCATCCAGGAGCCTATATTGTACGATGGGTCTCAGCCGAGGTAGATAGGGGTTGAGTCTTTTTATCAGGTGCTTGGAGCCGCCCGTCAGGATTCTTCTTGCAGCACACATGGGTATACTCATACTGAGTATGGTGTTTCATCTTCTGATCCTTATGTACCTAGGCCTGCAGATAGGGTTTCTGAGAGTGAGAGGGTTCTTAGGGAGGAGCAAGAAAGACTCCGATCCCTACATATTCAGGGGGAGGCGGATGAGAGAGGTGATGATGATGGTGATGGTGGTGATGGTGATAGTGGTGATGATGATGGTAACGGTGGTGATGATGATCACGATGACGATGATGATGATGATGATGATGGAGATGAGGAGCAGCCCGTATATGTTGTACCTGTGGCACTAGCTAGTAGATCGGACGGGCGTCCTCGTCACGGGAAAGGGAACGGTTTGACTGGCAGCCTTATGTCGGTGATGAGTAAGTTTGCAGGGTCTCGTAACAAAAGACCTGACGTGGTTCATGATGTTCCGGCACCGACGCAGAAGAGGAAGAAAGTGAAGCCTTCCGATTGGGAGCAGACAGAGGCAACAGAGGGAGGTCCTGTTGACCCGAAACTCATCCCATCATATGATGGACATGTCGTGGGTCGGATATGGCGTGGACAGGTATTTATCTTTATGTTAAAGTGACATATTATTATTATTGTTGTTATTCTTTAATTTGTCAAATATTATTTATTATGATAAATATAAAAAATAATAATGGAATAAATATATTATTATATAACTGTATAAATTTATGTATTTTATCTTCAGGATCGTGGTTTATTGAAGTGCCGATCTCGTTATATGGCGCTAACTGGTTGGGAGCTTACCGATTCGCAGGCTGGGCCCCAGGCATACGGGTTCGGTCTGACGCACCTACGATCGTGCATGTTTCAACACACCAATGCTGCATTGTTGTCGGCATTTGTTGAGATGTGGCAGCCCGACACGAACAGCTTCCACATGCCCTGGGGTGAGATGACTGTTACAATGCACGATGTGGAGCTTATTCTTGGGGTGCCTGCTTATGGTGCGGTAGTGGATCACAGATTATCGAGGGAGCAGTTGATACGGACTGTTCAGCAGGACCTAGGTTTAGGTCTCACTGGGGGTTTAGGGTTTAATGTACTGGAGCTTCACGCCGTTGCTACTAGCAGACAGACCTCACAGTCACATCAGGTCAGAGTTGCATGCTACCTACAGTACATTTTTGGTAGCTCACTGTTCAGTGATAAGAATGGCAACATTGTACCCACGAAACTGTGGCCACTTCTGCGAGATGTGAGTCATGTTGGGAGGTTTGCATGGGGTGCTACCTGTCTTGCATATCTATACCGGAATCTGGGTCAGGCTTCCAGGGCTGATGCGAAGGAGCTTGCAAGTTGCTGGTCACTATTAGAAGTATGTGTTTTAAAATTAACGTTAATTATTATATTTAAACGGTTTAGTGTATAGGGTTATTTATTTAATATTTCAATTATATTTCTTTTTTTATATTTTTTATTGTATTTATATTTTATATTTTAGGCGTGGATATATTTGTATTTTACCATGTTCGCTCCCCGTTTAGACATTCTCCCGAAGGATGCAAGCCCTACATGCAGATGTTTTCGACGATCGGTTATAAGAGTGAGAGTAAACTGCTGGATATTCGCTTGAGGCTGGATATGATGACAACTGATGAGGTTCGGTGGATGCCGTACAGGACTCAGGATGTTCGTGATTGTCGGGTTTCAACATGGCACGGCTTCATAGCATATTTTGACTGCGTGGAGCCATACATGCCTGACCTGGTTCTGAGGCAGTTCGGTTTTAGACAGTGTATTCCCACCCACCCTATCCAATCTCTTTAGTAAATCTTTATGTACTCGGATATTTATTTATTATATTGTGTATTTCTTTTTTTTTATTCATGTTCGTTGTGTATTATTTATGTTCGTTGTGATATTCATTATATTTATTCCCTCATGTGTATTCGGGTTTATTATTGCATATTAATATAATTACATGAAAGGTGTAAATACAAAAACCCCGAACGACAAATTGTACGAAATATTATTACACTTTTAAAAAATAAACTACATTATAAATTACAAATTGCAACATTATTATATAAAATGTCTCTGTGGCGGATACATTTCACTGTATCTCGTAACCCAATCTGCCATCCGATTACGATATGGGGCTGCCCATCCACTAACTCGCATATCTCGATGATATTCTCATTGCACATGTAATGGGGGAAAAGGGCATCCATCTACCAACTGTAACTGGAAAAAAAATATTAACACATACACTTAATAAAATATCAGCCTGTAATAATTCAATTAATATTAATAATAATAAAAAGTTATCAATAATAAATACCTGTATAAAATGCTACAATTCCTCTATGAGTCCGATGAATATCGTCCCCGAAGGCCCATCCATATTAGAAACGAGAGGCAAGACAGTGGTTGACTGTGACCGTGCAAGAAATACAACGCATAGATTGAATGTGTTAGCAATGACATAAAGGTGATCAGGTATATTCATCCAATACTCTCGTGGTGCCGAACTCTCTTCCCAATTTGTCTGCATTATCAACTCTGTCACACGTTCAACTAAGCCGAACAATTGCTCATATACGTGCATACGGTGCCGTAAATCATAGCTCATTCTTCTAAAAATTTCAACCCAATGATTTTCATGTCCGAACAAGAAATTTGATACAACCCTGAAACCACAATTACCATCTCTAACAACGTTCTTCCAATTTTGTATAAATTGATACATAAACAATGGAAATGCATTTTTGAAAGGGAATGGCGCTGGCGGTAATCGGGACTTACAACGGTTGATAAACTCGACATACCACTGCTACGTCCTCTGCCCCTACTCCTACCGCTACGAGGCGGTCTACCTCTTCCACGAGAGCTAGGATTAGACTCGGAACCTGAAATGCTACCGACCCAGAACCTGAATTGCTGGACTTTCCTATCTTCCTATGGGCGACGGAGATGTATTCCTAGTGAGACTTATCCCTTTTTGTGGAATTCGTCTTCCGTCGTCCCTTCATGACTCCGGTCTCTGGAGGGGTTGACAACGGTTGACAAGGATCATCAGGCAACACCGGGTGTATAACACCTTTGATAAGTCGCCTAACTTCCCGGACATTAGAAATTGGACAAGTACTAATTTCCTATAGCAGTGAAGTGACATCACGCATTTCTGATTCCATATCTCTATGGTGTTCTTCACGAATATCAGAACCAATTTCTAGTTTTCTCCAAAAGATGACAACATCTTCCTCTTGGATTAGCATTAAATGTTGGCACCGATTAACAAGTTCACATACACATGGTAGACCGTGCGACTTCCTTAAATAATGCAGACAATTACTGCCCGGTTCTTCTACCATTTGACGTGCCTTCTTTAACTCATCTATTATCTTCTTCAATGCCAAATGACTAATTTTATTACATAAATTCTTCACGATGAGATTACTCTTGGCGTCGTATTTCTCTTTAAGTCTTGAAGTTTCCAAAGAGTATTTAATTTTTGCAACTTGAGCTTGGATGAGAGAGTCGATATTCAGAAATACGGTGTCCAAATCACTGTGATACGTTGATAGCCACAGCTTCAACACTGAATGTTCACTCTCAGCACGGTTCGTTGTCTCCACCCCAAAATGCAACACTTGAGAGGTCCAAACCCTACAAAATTTATGTACAAATAGATTCAACCATGTGCTGAACAAGTAATGTAGAAAGTCCGGCCTGGTTCGCCACCTAGTCTTCAACACTTCGAACTTTCTTTGATATTCCACCTCATCAAGTTCATTAATTAATTTCCTCCAAGAGCCATTCACGAACCGTTGAGCCACCTCTTCATCTTTTACCATCTCAGTCAACTTTGCCAACACATTTTGATCGATGTGTCTTCTACATAACATATGATAAGAATTGCTAAACACCTCATCAATCACCGGTATTAGTCCACTTTCCCTATCGGTAAGAACAACTATAGGCTCTCCTTCATTGATAGCCGAACCCTGACCATTCGACATAGCAGATGTAAAATATAAGTGCTTGATTTGTTGAAAAACCAATCTGTATGTCGTTGCCTGTTTGTTGCACATAAAAGTTGTTGCCACTGTGAAGTTCTTTCCTGTTGGAGTCATCCCTACACATTTTAATAGTGGCATGTTGTATCTTAAAAAATAAGCGGGAAATTTAATTATTAACATTCACTAATCATTTTTCACGGATTTAAAAATATTATTAACTATTTACTAAAAAAATAAAAATTTAAATGTTTGTGCGAATAAATTAATAAAGATATCTAATAATACAATTAATCCACTATAGTACTTACTTGTTCGTTTCGTACGTCATATCCATTATCAGCACATATGGTCACGTTCTAATCATTGTAATCGATGTCGGGTGTGCAACGACAATACCACTGAGTACGTTGTTGTCCTCACCATTTCTATAGAAAACGGTGTACCCCCTTTCTACACTTAAGCGAAGAACTTCCTCTACCGTATTTCTTCCTTGCATCCGGTCCCTCTTAATCTTGGCAACAACATTGTAAATTTTCTGGGAACTACATACATCAAAATTTTATATTTATTAATGGAATAAAAACAACTCTAAAATATTTAAATAAAGTATTAAAAATAATCTAATAATTCCCTTATAACTTAACTAACTACACAACCAACGTCTTGTTCTCGGAAAAATCGTAATATATTGCACGGTAGAACATGACTCTTCCTGAACTGCTCGGTCTGTTGCAACTGCTCCTCCATAAGCTTGCAGACTGAGCATGACCATGACTGTAAACAGCTATTTTATGGTTGTGCCTTCCGTTGTGTACGAACAATTGTCAATTTTCATTTGTTGCCATTTGCTCTCCCTTTAGCTTAAATGGACAACCACATTTTTTCGTCTCATACGGTCCATGCTTTTTTTTGGTATTTCTTATTCCTCATCGTCGACTATTGGTTTTTTATATTTTCTTACTGAACCTCCGAGTTCGCAAGCCAATGTCACATACGGTAGACGGTCAAATGTTCTGGCTCTCTGATACCGAGTTATGATTAAATATTTCTTCGCATTTATTGCAATTTGTTTTGCCCACTCCACCAACTCATCTTTTGAACTAAATATTCGGTCCGTTGTAAATAAATGTCCAAGATCGATGTATTCTTCCGGATCTAGAAATTCTTCAAAGGTATTTGGATCTTCATCACCCTGTTAATTTATAATGAAAAGTTAATATTACAAAAAGAAAACCCAAAAAACAGAAAAAAAAAAATTTCACATTTTCGACACACTTTCGCCCAGATTGAGCAAAAGTCACTGTGACTTTCACCAAATCTAGACGAAAGCTCAACAAGACTTTCGTCCAGATTAGGCGAAAGTCACAATGACTTTTGCTCAATCTGGGCGAAAGTGTGCCCGAAAATGTGAAAAAAAAAATTTTGATTCCTTACCCCAAAACCAATATTTTCTTGTAGAGATTCTTCAAAAGGATCCATATTATCTTCTAATTTCGTTTGGTAATGTTCAAAGTTGGGAGTTTTTTTAGAGAGAGGTTAGAGAGAAAGTATGTAGAGAGAGAAAGTGAGAGAAAGGAAAATGAATTTTTTGAAATTTTTCGAGTTATCCTTATAGATTCTCAAGTTGCCTTTAGCGGCCCCCTATAGGAGGGACAAATCCTATCTTGATCGCATTCATCTCAACCCATAATTCAAAATATAACCAATTAGCAATTTTATAGTTCATCCTGTCACAGATAGCTTTTTGCACTATCAAAATATATTTGTTTCTCATGTGAGAAGTCTTGTGTATCTCAAATCAAAGGATCTCATTCATCATAAACACTATGTGAATCACTTATGACACTCATATAATGATCCATGTAGTATTCTCATAAATTCTCTAATCATGTAATTATGTGTTTATTAAATACAATACACGCTGGTCACACATTGATACCATCCCAATCCATAACAATGTTTTGACTAGGAACAATTTGAGAACAATTCTGGAGACAATATTATGTACAATCCTACAACGCCAAAATAGATAAACATACCAATGAAATACCTTTTATTGAATAAACAATGATACAATTATTTTAGACCCACAAAAAGATTGGTATTAATATATACTCCAACACATAGTTCCCAACAAAATCTCACTTGCACAACAAATTGGTGAAAGCATTGAGACTCAGTCTTCAAATAATATTGACCCCATCCCAACTCTAACTTGTGATACTGATGGAGCGTAAG
This sequence comes from Catharanthus roseus, assembly GCA_028651295.1. NCBI lineage: Eukaryota > Viridiplantae > Streptophyta > Magnoliopsida > Gentianales > Apocynaceae > Catharanthus > Catharanthus roseus. The sequence continues at coordinate 25,390,623 of JAPQWS010000153.1, read as the reverse complement.
TTTTATTGGAGTTTTTATTTATTTTATTCAGTATTCTAGAGGTCGCTGGATGTTTTACTTCGTTAATTAATTTATTTCATATGTAAGATTGTGTATTATTTTGGTCAGTGTTCAAGGGACTTCCTGCATTTTTAAAAAAAAACTTTGTCATTGTAAATCAAAATCTAATGAACATTTCTAAAGATTTGCATAACTAATTGATTTCATCCTTATGCCATTAATTGGATTTGTTCAAGTAAATGATAATATTCAAATAACTATTGAAGCACCAAGTTCTTGGAAGTCAGAGTATGATAACGCCTACATAACATGGAAAAAAATGCCGAAGCCAATGAGAGATTTCGGTGTTTAAGCAATTTTGAGTCAGTTTTATACATTGTAATGCTGCATATTCTCGTTCTTGCATGCTTCAGTAGTTTATATTAATAAAAACTGCTTATCTTTGTTAAGTACTTATAAATTTTCATTCATTTTCTAGTTTGTTTGATTATAAAAATTCTTTAAGCTTTCGTTAATAAACAGATATGAATGAGAAAATATGTTAAGTTAATGAGTTATATAGTGGTTATATACTTAGTTTAAGATCAATTTCTTTAAAGTTATTGTTTGCTCGGTGTTTAAGAACCTATAGCTACTTGAATTTGAAGAAACGGTTGAAATGCCACAAAACATCATCAAATTGCTCATTCATGATGCACATAGAGATTGATACTTCTAGTTTCCCTTTTCATGGCTAACGTCTGTTTTGTAAGCTATTATGAAATATTTAACATGAAGTTTCAGGTTGTTACAGAAAATGTTCAAATGGGCACCACAACTAGAAAGTGCAGTAAGGTGATCATTTGAAACAATTGCACCTAGAAGTATGATCAATATATCTATCACAAAGCAAAAGCTGACGGGAAGTAGCTAGACTTAATAAATGATGGGCGTTTATCAAAATGCACGAACAAAAAAAGCATTAGGCATCATAGGACAATTAAGGATTATCTCAGATCAATAAGAATAATCATTCCAATGAATGATCAGACTTTGTCCCTCAAGTCATTATGGTGGGTCAAGGTCCACCGCCAAACGTATGAGACATCTTGTAATGTCTGTTTTCTTTTCTTTTAATATTTGTTATGACATGTTAATCGCTTCAACTTCATCTCTTACCTAACTGAAAATTTGTATTGTGAAAGTAATTAGTATGTTTTTTTGCCGTATACATGGTAATTTTAGGGCATGAATTGTTTAAAGGAAAAAAAAAACATTAATCTGAAATTTTTATTATTTTGATCATCTAAAGATTTTGATATGAAATGGTCCTTATTCATGCTAACTAAACTTTATCGAAGGCTATCATTTCATGCTATCATGAATGAAACTTTTTTAAATTCTTTTTAATACTTGTTAGGAAAATCAATTGGGTCGAAAATCGAACATTACTAAATATGTTGGGATGGGAAGGATTTAAAAAAAAAAGGAAAATTTTATTAACAAGAATTCTGAGTAGCTTAGGTAAGTTAGAGTTACTTTTATAAAAAATATAACATGTCTATGCATTCTTTCTACTTATGAACATATAAACATTTATTGTTTATGGGAAGTGTTGGATGAAAAATAACAAAGTATTATCATCTTTTTATTTATGTTCTTGTACTTATTTTTGTTTAGACATAAGTGATGGCTGCAAATTAGCCTTTGTATAGTCATATAAGGTAGGACATGGATAGGAATGTAATTGAAACCTTGAAAAAAAAGATAAGATTTAGACAAGAGTTTTTTTTAAACAATTTTATAAGTGACATCAAACCGAATATATATATATATAGAAGTGACAATTTTATATGTGACATGATGAAAAACTATTTTAGACCCTTTATTTAGTGTCAATATGTTTTCATGATTGATGATTTTTTAAGATTTTAGTGTGATTAGCTATTTCCATGCATTGAATAAAACTAGCGTCAACATAGTGCCATGAATGAGAAATGTCAAATTTCAATGTGGAATGCTTGGATCAAATAAAGATTGTCGATTCCTGATTTTCTTGTGGTCATTTTCTTACTCTTTTAGCTCCAGGAAATTGATACTTGTTCTATTAGTGTTACATCAAATCACATTGTTTTCTTAGTGGATCTTTGACTTGCACAAAAGTCTAGATTCACGCAATTGAATGATAAGTGAATAGTCATGGACAAAGACTTTCCTAATTTGCACATCTAGATAAAGAGTTTACAGCTTATCTACTAAACTTAACAACTTTTATGTAAAATGCTATGAAAAATGATAAAATTACTTTCTTTGTTAGGATTGTTTCGTTGAAAAAGTCCATAATTAGATCAAGGATTCTCAATAAATCAAGAGGAAAATAAAGCTGAATTAATTACCTCGGATCTTGGTGATTATGATGACCTTTGGGCAGATGTCTTGGAAGAAGTACAGCACAACCGAGTTTATGGTTTAGGTCCTGATGGTAAGAAATTGCTTAATATAGGTAATAAGTTTATGGTTTAGGTCCAAATGGTAATATAGGTAAAAATACTTCAGTTCTACCTAGTACAGTATATGCAAATGCTATTTTCCAATGCTAATCATTCTAAGAAGCTCTTTCCCAAGTTCAACAAGTGCATGGTCAACATGAACAACAAATCATAGAGAAGAAAGAGAACCAACAAGTCTGGGAAGAAAATGAAAGACTAAGGGCAGAAAGAATGAGGTCAAAGAGATGTTTCAATCCTAAATGGCTAATTTGATGAGGGAGTAACGACTTTGCTTAGATGAAATGAATCTTGTGATCAAGCAGAGTACCAAAAGCTTTGCTTCAGGTTGGCAGTTACTCCTCTTCATCTTGTTAACCAAGACATTGATGGTGAGAATGAGACATATTAGGAGAAAGATGGTTAAGTTGCTTACATATTGAATGACTATCCTACTTCTTTTTTTTTTACTTTTGTTGGATGAATATCAAAACTCTTTTCTCCATTTGTTAGATTTTGGATTAATGTGTTAATTACTTTTTTGTCGCTTTGAGCAAGCTGATGATTATGTAGCCAATACATATTGAATGGCTATTTTGTTTTGCTAGATATGAATATTGAAGCTTATCCTACGTCTTGTTCACCTTTTGAACATTGGCAAGTACTTGTATGTGGATATTTACATGCTAATTCGGTAGAAATCTAATATGTTGTAAGTGGTTATATTTTTGGGTATGTTTATAGTTATGTATTATTTGATGTAAGTGATCTCTCTTTTCTGTAAATTTCGAAAAAGTAAATGCAAGAAGAATATAATAGAGTTGGATTAGAGACAAATCATTCATCTCTTAATTTTAATAATGCAGTCAAAAATGGTCTCTAAATAGAGAGGAATGACTTCAATCTCCATATTTTGTGTCCAAGAAGAAATGACCAAATATTGTTTCATCACAAATTTGCCTCTAAATCATGAGAAATGACATGTCTCAAATTTTGTCTCCAACAATTTATCTCTAAATTGTCTCTAAAATTCGTGCCTATATTTTGGCTTCGAAATAGAGACGATTAAAAATTTACGTATATTTCGAAATTCGTCTTTACATTAGAGACAAAATCGAGGTAATTATATTTGAGAGAGTTTGGAGATAAAAGTTTCATCTCGAATCAGTAAGTAATTCTTTATTTTGGCCTTCATATTAGAGACAAAATATTACTTTTCATTCTAAATTTAGAGACAAAATTTATAATTCATTTACAAGTTCGGAGTCGAGGGTTACAATGGCCAAATTTTTTCATCTCCAATTCGTCTCTAAATTCGATTAGAGACGAAATTTTTCCCTCTCTAAATGCCTGTTTTCCTATAGTAAAATTAGAGACACGATGTATTATGCCTATTTTTGTGTTCATGATGTATTATAGTTTATAGTTATGTTTATACTTTGTACTTTATAAATAGTAGACCATAATACAAAAGAATAGAAGCATTCAATATCATCTTTTCTCTGCGTGAAGTCCTAAATTTCTTAACAGCATGCACATACAAAGCTATAAATTATTGCTGATGAAGAGGTTCTGCCTTGCTCAATGGTAGTTTGATCACCCTAGGATTGTCTGCCACATTTCTTATACTGTCTTCTATCCCATCTCCTTTTATAATATATTTTTTTTAAATTTATCTTTTTCTTTTAAAATTTATTTTTTATTTGTTAGATTTTATTAATAAATATTGGATAGAGGATGGTATGGGATGTAAGAGAAGATGTGAGGCTTGATTTGATAGGCTTAAGGAAGATACCCATGGTGGGTCATGATTTTTTCCTTTGAAAGAAAAAACTTTATACTAAGAAGGCAAATCTACTAAAATTGCAGAGGAGATACAGTCAGACATAAAGCCATCCAACCAAAACATTGACATACCTAGCGAAGAATCAAAACTAGCTAATTGATCAGCAACACTATTCTAGCTCTGAAGAGCTCTTGAGAATCCAGCAAACTGAAAGTCTTGTACCCCTTGTTGAAAATTCTTGTCAGAGTTCCCCATAAGGATAAATCAGTTCCTTGAAAAGACAACCTAGAAATAGCATTGGTACTATCACATTCCACAGAAAAAACACCCAGACCATACCGTTTTGCCAACCCAATACCCAACAGTACTGCAAGCATCTCTGCATGATCTAGGTCTTGAACATTACATAATTTCAATGTTGCCGTATCAAGAAATTTGCAATGGCAGTCCCTAATGACTGCTCCAGCTCCCCCTCCCCCGCCACCAGCTCCATTTGCCTTCGGCTAGAACGCCACATCTGTTGATTTTCACTACCCTGGTATCTACCACTGCCCACCTTGACGAGCCATTCCCGTCTACTCAGCGCCACTTCCAACAACAACAACCTGCTCATACTCCTCTAACAGACTTGCAACACCAAGAACCACTTCTGCAACACCACGTCCTTAACCCTCAAAAGCTTGGCAACACCTTTCTTTCCAAATTCTCCATAGCAGCATCACAGCTAAAGGAAATACCTCAGCAGACTTCTCATACAGCCACGTTACCCATCCAAGCCAGGAAATAGCTTGTTTCTAAGAATTAACAAACCTAACACTACTCCTTTCCCATATTTGCACAACAAACTCACATTCAACAAACATGTGGAAACCAGTTTCCACTGCACCCATGCACATTGGGCAGAGCTCCGAATCCAGAGCCAACCACCTTCCCAAATTAGCTCGAGTAGACAGAGTTGAACTGCACAAACGATAAATAAATTGCCTCACCTGAGGGGGGGGGGAGGAGAAAGGAGCTTGCAATTCCTAAAATCTTGTATGCCTTGTAAGTCATGATTACAATGGAATAGAATTGGACGTGTAAAAGAGAATTAGAAATTAACTTGGAAACAAATCTTATCAAGGATTTGGAGTTTCTTATGGAAAAGAAGTTGCTCTCAAATTAAATTTGTTGGTTTTATCGAATACAATGATAGTTAACCCAAAAACAAACATTGTTTTCAAAAAAAATTAAAAATCAAAAGAAAATATTGATATTTTAGGTTTGTCCTACATAAGCTAGAATCCGAAATCATCCTCTAAGTTATCATATGGTGTAGGGAGTTCGCAAATTAAATAATTAGCTTCCTTGAATTATAACTATTGTGAACAATCCTCTCGGGATCATTTACGTTAGGTGGAGATTCATAATTGGGTCATCAAATTGAGTTTATTAGTTGGGCCAAGACAATTAAAGAAGAGATTGGTACTTGTCCAATCAACATATATCCTTAAGCCCAAATCTGTGAACAAGCTCTACGATATGTAACATGGAAAATTTACAAAATAAATTCCTAAGATTTCTTTAAATTTCTTTTTAATCATATTTTTTTTTACCAATCAAAATTGTACAAGTGTCAATATTTGAAGACTCCAGCAAATCTAAATTCTAGAAAGATCAATAAAATTATGTCATGTCAATTGTGAAAAAGCATTTATCCAATCAAATAATTTTCATTCATACATACTTTTCTCTTAAATATTAGAGATAAATTACTTGCATTTCAAAATGTAATCTTTTATATATATATATATATATATCAAGTTATGCCTACAAATAGAGGCGAAGGCATGGGGAGGATATGAAAAAAAATTCATTTGGGAAAAGTGTTTCTTCGAGTTCTTCCTCAAACAAGTAATGAGGAAGCTTACCGACAAATCCAAGATTAAACTGTTAAGCTCTTGGAACAAATCCAAAAAGAAGAATAAATGGAATTTATTCTCAAATTGAAAATTATTCAAAGATTGTAACTACTCTCTAAATTTTTATAACTATTATTTGTTAATTACTAGATTTGTGTTTGTTTTAAAATTTTACAGACGAGAATTATTTGTAAACAGACACTTTTAGACTTTATTTTTTTATTATTATTATTATTATTGTTGTTGTTGTTATTATTATTATTATTAATTATTTAAATATTTTTCATTTATTTAATGTTTAAAATATTTTTCCCTAGTAACTCATTTATTTCTTTAATATCTGGAACTCTTCTTCTACTAACTCATTTGTCTATCTAATATTTGGAGTTCATTGATGACTTATACACAGTTTTTCAAATGAAAATTTTTCTACATGTTGAAATCTATTTTAAAAATAATTATTTCAAAATAATTATTTATCTATGTAATTCTGTATGTAACTTGCAAATAAAATATTTTCTTTCTTCTCTTACAACTTATTATTGTCTTTATGAAATTATTTTTTTGGGGAAAAAACATTTAAATCAGATCAGTCTAAATGACAGAAGAGATTACAAAAGGGACCCCCTCTATCCAATTGTTGGAGGGGTAAGTATAAATAGCCTCCTGAGCAAGCATGTGTGCAAGAACATTATTAGTCCTCTTAACCTATGATATAGAGCTACGAAGTTTAGCTAAGAACCTCTACTTTCTCAGCATATGTGTCATAACATGATGAGATGTGAATTATAGGATAACAAACTATCAACTACACTTTTACAATCACTTTCCAGAATAAGCCCATAGTAGTTGAACCGGTCTGCTAGCTTATGACTTTCAAGGATGCCCAATGTTTTGCATGTTCTGCCAAAGTAGAGTTTGAGAGCTGTTTAGTGAAAGTCAAAATGATCTTTCCTTTATGGTTTCGCAATAGGCCTCCTATCCTAGCAACTTCTTTTTTCCAGACAACATCAACATTAAACGTTATTTGTCTTTCAACTGGTAGGTACCATCCTGTGTCATCAGTGTCTGCTGAGGGGCATCTTGGATGTGTTTATTGGATTCTTTGGTAGTCATATTGCTCAAGGCGTCTCCTTGCACCTGCTTTCATTTATGGACCTACAAAGTAGGTGGGAAAGTAGAGGTGCATTAAAATCTATTGTAGAACTCGTAAATCGGTATGAAATTTGCAACTTCATACTCTTACAAGATTCGTCTTGCGGTTTCAAGAACCTCATTAGGAGATTTACTAGTTTCTAGGAACAAAAGAAATTCCTACTATTCCATAACTCCCAGAGAATGTGAGCAAAAACGCAACTCTCGGAAGAAGGTAGAGACTCAATCTTTTATAGGATAGATTATAAATTGAGAGATTCTAGGCGTTAAAATCCCAAATAAGGTGGAGAAAGGGAGAAAGGTTCCAGACTTCGAAATCAAAAAGCTTGATAAGAGAGTATGCCTTGTATCTTCCTCCACTTTTTAGCATAGTGAGCAAATAGCCAAGATGGGCACTCCTCTAGAGAAAAGCTTCCTGCAAGTTGGCAAAATATTTTGACTGAATCGCCACAGAAATACCTAATCTTTGAGAGGACTTGAATTCGCTAGATATTGTCCTAAAACTTTCTTATGAAAGAGTTTGACGAGGATTGGTTTATCAAAAGAATCAACTCTGGAGTTTAGGATGAGGTTATACGCTTGGCAAATAGAAAAGATGCCCTTTTTTGCTATAATCCAAAGCTTAAACATGAAAGCATGATAAAGGATCGATTTAGAAGTGAATTTAGAGCATAACTTTTTGATTTTTTGCTCCCTTTTGACACCCCAAAAATAAGAAACAAAAACTACTTTTCAAGACCCTAAAGAACCCCTATGAAACTAGCTAAAGAACCCCAAAAAGGATAGCAAGAAAAGTCTTCTTCAATGAATAAATTAAAACCCTAGACCAACAAGGAATCTAGTATACCCAAAACCCATTCATCAAAGGCTCCATCTTCAAACCAAATAAAAACCATAGAATAAATAAGAAACTAGGAACCCTAAATGAGTTTAAAGGATGAAATTGATCCACTAGAATCCCTTGAACAAGAACTCTAGATTAAGATGCCTAAGACGCCACAAGGGTGAATCACTCCCTTGATAAGTCCATTTAGAGATGACAAAGAGAGGGTTTCTCTCAAGCTCTCAAGAAGAAGAAGAGTTTTCTAATTTGGATATATGATGATGGTTAGGGTTTTTAGCCCCAACAAGAAGTATATGCACATCTCAAGCCTAGCTCAATTAGTCCTACTAGCATTAGGACTCTTAGACATTTATAAAATTTCCATAAAAACTCATAAAAGAGTTTAGAAGCAAGAAACATAATATGGCAAAGTTTAGGGGCCAAAGTGTCAAATCTAGAAAAATTGGCTAAAGGACGCATATTGATCAGGGACCAAATTGTAATTCTAGAAATGTCTAGGAAGAAGGTATGAATTTGAATTTGTGGCCAGTTTTTTGGGCCAGAAGCTCTCAGCTTAGCTCTGCTTTTGGTTTCATGTAGAAATCGTTTAGAATTCGGTCTGGATTGAACCTTTCCTCTATTTTCTTGCCTTTTTTGGGTCTATAATTCCTCTAATCTCTTCCCTTGGCTCTCCACTTGTATATTAATCAAATTGAGCTATCTTACGCCTTCATTAAGTTCCCTTTTGCATTCCCCTTTTCTTTAGCTCGATTCATCCTCGAATCAATACCTTCAAGGTCAAAATAAAAGTTCAAGAGATCATAGGTACCACAAGCATCAAGATAGTCATCACATTTATGGCAAGGAAGGTATATTTGGTTCAAGCAAGCTTTCCAAAGATAGAACTAAGAAGACATTATGGAAACATCAGTCGTGCAATCTCACGGGAATTTAAAGAATTTCCATCGAAAGTTCAGGAACTGAAAGATATCCTTGCTTCTAAACCTTTTAATGGGCTCAAACAATATGTGACATTTAAAGCATAAGATCTCATGGGCAAAAGGAAACTTTCACCACAAATCCAAGAGCAAGCAAATGAAGCGTCACTAGAATTAGAAAGGAAGGTAGATAACTCATGCAGGAAAACTCTAGTTCTAGCAATGCCAAACTCGCTTTCGGAAATTACTTCATTTTTCTCAACAAAGAGTTAAGTGAAATCCATTTATAAACGTCATCACGAAAAGGTAGGTGGTATTCAAAAATCTTCTCAAGAAAATGAAAAGCATATTTCCAAAGAAATTCATTAAAGGAAATAGATTAACCAAGTCGTTTCTCAACAAGATTCTTCAAGCTTGTTCAAAAACACAATTTTCAAAGGTAGTCTTCACAAAATCACAAAAATGAGCCTTAAGCACTATAAGACTACCTTTTCTTTCGCTTTTACCAATTAGCAACCACATGAATCTTTGAAGTGAAAATGATAGAATTGAAGCCCATGAAAGTTTTCAAACAACAAAGTCCTCAAAGATCTATAAACAATTAAAGCCTTTTCTTCATCACAAGGGAATTAAATTTGATCCCTCACAAAGGGCAAGAGTTGGTTAGGAAAAATAAAATCATCATGATTCTTCATAGTAGCATCAAAGAGAAACAACAAATAATCACAATTCTCAACAAACTTCCTTTTATACTTGGCATGAAGAACATCAAATAAAGAACAAAAGATGCCAACAACTTTAGATCCATTAAAGATACCATCATGCAACAACTCAAGATCAAAGCAAGAAGGTTCAATGTTAGCACCAATATCCCAAAATTGATTCTCAATATAAGCACAAGAAGACAAGTATTTAGACATGTAAGAATCATCAAGAGCTAGATCACAACTAAGAGGCATAACTAAAGAGTCTCCAATTATAGCCATATGAGAAACATAAGCAAGTAAGAAAAATTTCAATTCTTTGAAAGAAAACTCAAGGTAAGAAAGAGATGAGGAAAGCTTATTAAAGATTTTTCTTGTTTTGGAATAGGCTCTTTCCCATCGCTCTTTCCTTGATTTTCAACTCCATAGGTATACTTTCTTCCTAGCTTTGTCCAGGAAGAGTTATTGTATAATTACTATCTTATTAAAATTCTACTTTTAAGAAAGCGTACCTATCGGTGTAATATGGCAAGGAAAGTCCCCAGATTGCTGAACTCTTGGGAGGGCCAACAATTAGTACTTACTACGTCTCTACTATTTAATTGAATAAAATTTTTGAAAGAATTTTGATAAAATAAAATAACAATTAAAAGATAATACTAAGAAAAAACTTAAATGTTTTTAAAACGAATTTGGAAAGAGTGTTTAAATAGTAAAATCCCCCTAGAACCTTCAGTTAATTTAATTAAAAAATCTTTGTAATTAATTATGGAGAACCGTTGGTTAGATTTCACTCAAAAAACAGATTAGACCATATTCCTAGGCGAAAACTCTCCTAATCAACTTAACTGTTTAGAGAAGAATTCCTTCTCACCCTAACCCAACTATGAAAGAATATAGATTATAGTGATTTTAATGATCTAGAATCCGTAATTAGTATTCCTATTCAATTACCAATTCTCATTATTCAACTAAGCCCTAAGTTAACCTTCTTCTATCAAAGTCCAGTTAACCTTATGAAATTACCAATTCCCATAAAATCGGTAAACAAACACAACAACTAAATAACAACGAAACTAGAATTAAGTAATTAAAACAGGAAATTTATATAAACCATTAACCTGAATTCTATGGTTCATCCCCATTTAAACACAAAAAAAAATTAGCCACGAAACAATATTCTAATGTATAAACTCATAGACAAATTCATATAAAAGAATAAGTTTAGGAGAAAAGATGAAAGATCAACAATCTCGGCAATTGTTCAAGCTCATCTTCCGATTTACTTGAATAAACTCCCAAATTGGGTCGTGTTTTCAATGATGTAAAACTAAACTAAGACCCAAGCTATCTAATAATTTGCTAATGAAGAGTTTAAATAGAGAGTTTTGAAGCTAAAATTGCCCTAATCCTTTCCTAAAAAAGTTTACTATCAAATTACAAAAGGGAAAGGAATGAGAGCCTAAAAGGAAAATTCAAAAAATTAAAAATACACTCTTCTCGTGGCTTTCCGAATTAGAAAAGCCAGCTTTCCAGATCCGGAAAGCTTCTTCCCAAAAGTTTCTTTATTTGCTCTATTTTTCAAATAAGGTAAGTATATTGCACTTCTTGAGTCTTTTTGAGCCCTTTAGTGTACGATTCAGATTTTGGAGTCTTCATATGAATTGTAGATAAATATCTTAGCTTTCCAATAAATCTTGAATTATATCGATTGGAGTAGTATATCTCTAGTTATGATTGTTTTACCGAAATGTGTCAAACTGGAACACCATGTGAGAAAGTAAATCTTTGCACTATACTTTTGATGACCAAGTGAACTAAGAAACTTTAGCTGGAAACATCATGAAGTCCTATACAATCTCTAAGAAGGATACTTCTTCAATTAAGGTCATTAAGGTGGTCAAAAATCCACCGGAAGCTGCATTGCTCGACTGTGGACTCTATTTTTGGGAAGCTTGTTATTTCTTCTCCTTTTTTTGCTTTGTTTTCGCTCCAAAGGCCTTTGCTTTCACTTGATTTCAACATATCTTCATTTCGAAGATACCTATAATAATAAGAGAAGAAACTGGGCTCGAGAAACTCTATTTTATAAATGTTTAAGCATAAAACTAATAAAACGAAAATGCTTAAGAGTAAAAACGGACTTATCAAGAGCAAAGTTGTTGAAGAAGTTCTGCATTACAATTCGAAGCAAAAGACACAATTCAATTTTGTTTAGAGAAAAAATCAAAACAATAACAAGGAGTAGTATGGAAAATCTTATTGATTTTATGAGGTTGTAGCCCAAACTCCCTTCAAACTCCATGTTAAGAGCTTCAAAATTCTGCACACATTGAGAAAACAAAGCAAGGAAATGGTTATCTTGGTTAGAAATCAACGTCACATCCTCACTTGGAAGTGAGTTCATTAGTGAACCAATAACATGTAAGCTATCACTCATTTCCTTTCTTTAATCTTGCTCTTCTTGTGAATTCTCATGCTTTTGAATTAAGCAATCACTCTTTTCTTTTGATCTATATATAGCAACACTTTCCTCAACCAAACTAGAACTAGTGTCATAATTGCATTTTTCCTCTTCAACTTATTCATCTTCAACCGCTTCACCCTTCTTTGGTTGAACTTCAATCTTTCTTTTTCCTCTTGTACCATGAACGTGATATCCAACGCCTAGAAGTTCTCTATCCATGAGGGGTTCAATGAACTCCTCCTTGATATCTTCCTCCTTCTTAGACTTCTTATTATGTCCCTCTAGGTCCATAACTCCAAAGTCCACTCTCATTATTTCTTTCAATTTGTTCTATGTTTTGATAGGCTTTTTCTTTTTCTCCCTCCTATTCTCGCAAATATTATTTCACCACCATATAGTTGTTGAAGTGAAGGAGCCTATAGCTAGCTTCACTTTTTCTTCCTCTATTAGGTCCTAGTTGTGGAACACATCTTCTACTTTCCTTTCCCACTCAAGATATGGTTACGGTTCAAATTTCCCTTGGAAATGAGGTAAGAGAACTTTGCTACCACTTGGAGAACTAATTCCCTCTTCATCACCCTTACAACTAATTTCCTCATAATAGCACCTCCCCAAACAATTCATCTCTATATCCATTCTCATGGTTAGTGCATCTTCCCATTCTATCTCGCTTGCTAGTTTTCTCAATTCTTCCACCTCCATCACAAGTTTCTCCATACCTTTTACCCCTCTTAGAGCACTCATGCTTTGAACCACGATAATCACGTCCCATGTAGTACCTATCTTATCTAACTTTCCCATCGTATCCATTTATCACTTCCCTCATAGCCATTTTTCTCCTCCCTTTCGATCCTCCATTTTTCAAGGAAAGGTATACTCTTGTACATAATCTTAAAAACCTGAAAAAACAAAAAGGTTAGCTAAAAAAATGGATCTCACTTCATACCCTTATGTGTTTGATCGCTTAATTTCACTCTACTTACACTCGAATTGGTTCAGATTCGGTCATTAATCCTTGGATACGATCATCAATCCTATATCAAAGTGAATATATAATATCCTACTTGTAATCAATTAAATAGTTGTTATTTTAGTAGTTTCCTTATCCTATTCTTCTTGTTTAAGTAGATTCCGTGTATAGCTTTATTTCCTAGTTTGTCTAGATTTGTTGTATGTATATAATCTCGGCTCAGTACCTATAATAACCAACAATTGTAGGAATAATAATTTCCGAGTTCTCCAAAATTTCCCTTTGATATTTTACATGGTAGCAGAGCTATGATGTTAGGCCACCGCAGATGATGTCTTGCAGAATTTCACGCTCCAGGCCCAGATGACCAAGCTTGCGCTAAGGGAGTGTGTTGAGAATATACTATTCTCGCTACTTGTCATATCAGGAAAGCCAGCTTTCTGGATCTGGAAAGCTTTTACCCAAAAGTTTATGTATTTGTTCCATTTTTCAGATTAGGTAAGTATGTTGCAATTCTTGAGTCTTTCTGAGCCCTTTAATGTACGATTTAGATTTTGGAGTCTTCATATGAATTATACATAAATCTTTTAGCTTTCGAAAAAATCTTGAATCATATCTATTCCACTTGTATATCTCTAGCTATGATTGTTTTACCAAAAGGTATCAAACTGGAACGTCATGTGAGAAAGTGAATCTTTGCACTATACTTTGGATGGCCAAATGAACTCCAATTTTGAGACAGATTTTAGCTTTATGGATACATAATAAGGTCCTATACAATCTATAAGAAGGATACTTCTTCAATTAAGGCCTTTAAGGGGGTTAAATATCTACCAGAATCTTTTTGGGCAGTTTGTTATTTCTTCTCCTTTTTTTCTTTGTTTTTACTCCAAAGGCCTCCATTTTCACTTTCTTTTAACATATCTTCATTCTGAAGGTATGTAGATTAGTAAGAAAAGAAATAGGCCTCGATAAACTCTATTTTATAAACATTTAAGCATAAAAACCGATAAAACGACAACGCTTAAAAAGTAAAAATGGACTTATCGAACGACAATGCCCTAGTTTGGTTTGCGGAACGGGAAGGGGAAGGGAAGGGGAAGAGGGAGGGGGAGTGGTACCATTTACTTCCACCAGTGGAAATATATTCATTTACTTCAAAATTGTTTGGTTAGGATGGACTGTTTGGTTGGGTTGAAAAGTGGAAAGTAAATAGATAGTTTTTATTATATACAATTTACTATTATATCTATTGTATAAAGTTAGGAATGTTATATATATTTATATATAGATATGGGATAGGAGTTTAGTTTAGGATAAATTTTTCAATAAACTAATTTGTAAGAGGATAAAATAGACTTTTTAGCATCATTTATGTCTCAATTCGTCCGTTTTAGGAAGGGCTAATTTACTGACGTAGAAGGGAAGGTTTCCCCTCCTTATTTACATTCCTTCCACTTTTATATAGCCACCAAACCACGTAAATAGGACATTTATGTCCTAATTTACATCCCCTCCTACTCCCTCTCTGATTTTACTCCAACCAAACTAAGGCTTAAGCTTTGATCGTCCTCGAACAAAGGGATAAAAGCAAACAAGAAAAGAAAACAAAAACTAACTAGCCATTTTCGTAGGTGTCACGATTGCACTTAACACGTGCAACAAGCCCTTTAAACCCTCAAGTTATCGAAGAGGATGAGTAAGGTCTCGTTAGGGTTTTCAGATGATATCCCACAAAATCACACAAAATAAACACTAAAAAAAATTTATAAAACAAACTTCAGAAAAAATATAACTATAAAAGAACAAATGCATGCCACTTTCAAAACAGAACCAAGAGTTACAAGAAATTTTTAAAAAAATGCTAATACTCATCAAGAGACAATTGAAAAGTTAACTAACACATCCAACATTCTATTTTATAGCACATGAGAATCAATGGTGTGAGTGTGTGCATTACTCATGTTTAGTTTCAAAACTATGCAAAAAGAAATCAACCTTATGATTCACTTTCTCAAGCTATACTCTGTATGCTTGACTTTTCCAACACCCTTCTACTCCAAGCATTATCTAAAGTCATCTCCGGATTAGGTTGGACTTTCAAGCTGTAACATTAGGCTTAGGACATGATTGGCTATCAAAAAAAGGTAAAGAGGAAACAAGATTAATTAGAATACGAGCTAATGCAAGAAAAAGGGAAATAAATTTAAAGTTATCTATAACCTTGAAGCCGCTTCCACTCAAATCGCTTAAAACAATCTCTACCTTTCGTTCAATGCTCACAACCCCATAAAACTATATAACTCTCATCAATCACTCAAAAGTCAAGGAAGTATATATGTGAGAAGAAGGGAATATAAGTTATTGAGAGATAAAAGTCTAATAAAATCTTCCTTTTGAATTCATTCTTTTTTCTCTCTTTTTCTTTTCTTTCTCTCTTTTCATTCTCTTTTCTCTTTTTCACTATTTTTTTCATCTTCCTTATTTTTTTTTCTTTTTTCATAATTGATTGATAAAATATAAGCTTTCTCACAAAGGGTTTCTTTTTTCTCAAAATGTTTCTTTGAACATCAAATCACTTATTTGTTTATTTTCTCTTGTTTGATTGCTTTCTCACAAAAGTTTCCAAAATACCCCTTTTCTCTCATAATTTTCTTTTCTCACTTTTTCCCTCGCACTTTTCATGAAGCTCACTCAAACCCACTCAAAGCTATAGAATCATTAGCTCATTGATTGAGGATTTTTATTTAAATGTTAAATACAAATAAAAGAAGGAAGGGAATCCCTTGGCATGAAACTTCAAAAAAGGTACTAAGGTAAAACGTTAAAAGGGTAGGAAAAAAGGCTCAAACGGATCAAATAATGCCTATGAACATCATCTCCAGGGTTAACAAAAACTAGACTCTTTTCAAGGTGTGAAAAAACAAGCTCTAGAATGATGCTTTTAAAATAAATCATATAAGACAATCTCACAGGATTCTTAAAGCATAATTTCTACTTCTAAAATAAAGCATAGTGCATAAAACCCATTAATTCATAAGGCATAAACGAAAGAAGGATGCAAAGCTAACTACTTTTTACGGCTATTCAAAGTTTTAAAAAGTTAATTGCACCTCTTTTCATGCTTTTCTAGGGACAAAAAAAAAAGAAAAAATCTTTTTGGAGTTTTTCTTAAGAATCATAAAAATAATTAACACAAACTAACTTTAAAACTTTTGAGATTTTTCAATGTTTTTTGTATTTTTGAGATTTTTCGATGTTTTTGGTATTTTTATAAAAACAAACGCTTTAAAACGTAAACAATATTAAAAAACAAACTTAAAACAACTAAAATTCCTCCCACACTTTGAACCACATTGTCCTCAATGTGGGGTGAAAACATAACTAAAACAAGAAGATATAAAAAAATGAAATTAACATACAAAAGAAAGGAAAACATAAAAACTAAAATAATGAAAATAAAGTGAGCAGGGACATAGAGAACACCCTACGGGGTAGAACCGTATAGAAGATCGACCCGACCCGCCTGATTCTCGACTATCCATATCCGGATAGTGAGACTTTTTGGATCCTGGGTAGTTTGGGGATAAAATTGCTAAGGTTCCTCTATCCGAATCCGGATAGGGTCTTTCCGGATCCAGAAAGCCTTGTTCAGGTCTTAAAATATCTAAATTCAGGCCGATTTTGTTCATTTTTTCTATATTTTGTCCTAAATAGAGAATTTTTAGTTCAGTAAAGATGTTTTAGTTACATTCAGATTAGTTCGGATTTAATCATCAATCCTTGGATTCGGTCATCAATCCTATATCAAAGTGAATATATGGTATCCTAGTTGTAATCAATTAATTTGTTGTCATTTTAGTAGTTCCCTTATCCTATTCTTGTTTAAGTAGATACCTTGTATAACTTTATTTCCTAGTTTGTCTACATTTATTGTATGTATACAATCTCGGCTCAGTGCCCATAATAACCAAGGATTGCAGGAATAATAATTTTTGCGTTCTCCAAAATTTCTCTTTGATATTTTACATGGTATCAGAGCCATGATGCTGGCCCACCCGCAGATGATATCCGGCAGAATTTCACGTTCAGCCCCAAATGACCAAGCATGGGTATGAGATTGTGTGTTGAGAATCTCACATCGGCTAATTAAAGAATTAATGAATAACTTGTAAGCTTGGGCAATCCTCCTCGCCTTGAGGTATCTTTTGGGGTGAGTTAGACCCAAACTCAGAAATTTTAACAGAGTATACTTTCTTTTTAGGCTCTTTTCAAGATAAACTACTTCTCTTTCCTTTTTCTCAACTCACCAAACCTTCGCAAGCCTTCTCTAACCCTTTCTATTCAAAGATATGTTCGTCCAAGGACATTTAATCAATCAAGAGTCCTTTATATAACAAGAAAATTAATTGAGGCATTTTATCTAACATGTGGAAGACAACATTCAAAGAAGGTGTCAATGGTGGAGTTCAAAGACTAGTGGACCAGAAAAGTTAAAAAAAAAAGCCACAAAGAGTTCTACGTGTTTATAACAAATGAAGCAAAAACTATCACAAGGAAACAGAACATAAAGAAACAATGACTAAACAAGAACAACAAAGAAAACTTTTCTGAAGAAATTTTAGCCACTAATTTGAACTTTAAATGGAATATTCAGCATCCTAGGATGATATAGAATCATGAAAAATCAAAGATATACCCCCCACTAACAAGAAACATCAATAGAATTCAACTTGAAGTTCAAGAACATGAAATTCGTTACTGTTATTTGAGCAGAAATCTTGACCACTTTTCATGATTTTTTTTATGTTTTCTTCAAGAAAATGATGGCCAGACTTCAATATATCAAATAGAGATGAGATTTCAATATGAAAACTCACAAGAATTGAAGATTATAAGCATTTAAGGGCTGGCTGTTTTTCCAGATTTTCGGCCAGCTGCATTTTCTCTTTTTTTTTTTTGGTCAATTTTCACACAAATTTTGAAGAAATTTTAGGCAAACAAGTTGTCCAAACATTAATATATCAAGTACAGGGAAGATTTGTAACAAGAAAGTCATAAAAACACGAGTTAAAGCACCTTTTGGATTGAAATTCGGCCCCCTATTTTCCCTCTTTCTTGAGCTTCGAACTTTGAAATGGGTTTATTCAAAACTGCAAAAGGAACACACGGCTCTAATACCATCTGATAAATGATTGATTAAGAACTGAATCTAGAGCATATAATTTCAGTTTAGTGCTCCCTTTTGACACCCAAAAACAAGAAATAAAAACTACTCTTCAAGACCCTCAAGAACTTCTATGTAACTAAGCCAAAGAAACCCAAGAAGCATAGCAAGAAGAGTCTTCTTCAATGAAGAAACTGAAACTCTAGAACAACAAAGAATCTAGAACCCTAACCCCATTCATCAAAGGCTTTATCTTCAAACAAAATAAAAACCTAGAATAACTAAGAACTAGGAACCCGAAATGAGTTTGAAGGATGAAACTTATCCACTAGAATATCTTGAACAAGAACTCTAGATTAAGACGCCACAAGGGCAAAGCACTCCCTGATAAGTCAACTTAGAGATGTCAAAGAGAGGATTTTTCTCAAGCTCTCAAAAAGAAGAAGAGTCTTCAAATTTGGATTTATGATAATTGTTAACGTTTTTTAGCAACAATAAGAATGTATACATCCCAAGGCCCACCTCAATCAGTCCTACTAATCTAGGAGTCTTAGGACTCTCAAACATTCATAAAGTGTCCATAAAAACACTTAAAATGGAGTTTAGAAGCAAAATACACAATATGGCAAAGTTTAGGGCCAAAGTGTGAAATCTGAAAAAATTGGCTTAAGAATGCAGATGGATTCAAGGATGGAATTATAATTCTAGAAAAGTCTGGGAAGAAGCCCCGGATTTTAATCCATGGGCAATTTCTTGGGCTGGAAACTCGGCCTTGCTCTCCTTTTGGTTTCGCACAGAAATCGACATCGGATTGAACATTTCCTCTATTTTCTTGTCTTTTTTTATCCATTTAATTCCTCAAATCTCTTCCCTTGGTTCTCCACTTGTATATTTATCACATTAAACTCTCTTAAGCCTTTATCAAGCTCCATTTTGTCACCTTGATTCCTATCAAAGCAGCACAAAGAGGAGCCTTTAAAATCTCCACTGCCTCATAGGGATTGAAAAGATTCCGAATTAGATTCTTTTTCCAAGGGGCTGTCAAAAAATCTAAGTCTTGTGACCTTGAGGACTTCGTCAAAAGTCGAGAGGTTTGAAGGAATTTGGAGCTAAAAAGAATTAGGGGGTTTATAACAACTTATTCCCATAAATATGAACTAACCGCCCATCTCTTATTCTTTATCTGACTCTTTGCAACAAGTATGGTCGCAATACCAAAATGCTCCTCCATATATAAGGGGGTTGATGTCCTAATTGTGCCTTTTGAAAATCTCCAAGCGGGTAGTATTTGCCTTCTATAACCCTAGAGAGATAAGGTTAGATAGGGTCCTCTTGGCAGATACTCCTACTGGGCAAGAAAGATTCAAAAGGTACTCCATTAATGAGAATGGAATAAGTAACAAAACACAGACAATCTATGTAATTATCATTATCCACTATATAATTAACTCATTAATAGAATAAATTTTTTTAATTTTGCCATCTAAATGCTTTCACAAATAAATGTTCAAGCTAATCCTTGAATTACTTGTTAGCTATCTTTATATGTTTTTAGTTATCTTTAACTTTAACTTGTTTAATATTAATATATTATCAAAAAAACTTGTTTAATATTTTTAATTTATTATTTTGTTTTTGGGGAATTTTTAATTTATTGTTGCAAAAAGACACTTTAACTTTTCAAAGTTCTTTATTTTTTATAGTAATGTAGTAGCTCAATAATAGAAGCGCTCTTTATGGGGCTAGAAATCCAAGTTCGAATCACATCCCTTCCTCTATGTAATTAATCTCTAGCTCCTCTATGTGTTAAATTTCCATGATCCAGAGAAAACCCAATGTAAGGAGGACCGATCTCATATTTTTGTTAAAGAAACAATAATGTATAAACCATTCTTGATTCCATTAGACACTTTTAGAATAAGGTTGTGTTTAGTTCCTAGAATTGGAATTTGAATTAGAATTGGAATTGGAATTCAATAAATAATTATACAACCAAACCAAAGAAATTCTATGTCCCAATTCTATAACACCAAACACGCTCTAATAGAGATTTAATTAATATTCTCAAATTTCATCATGATGTTTTTCCCTTAAATTATTTCTAACAATTAATTAAATTAACCTCGAATCGTATAGCATTTACTTTATTTGAGGACGTGGAATGCATATCCCGGCATCTCTTGTCAGTTTCTCGAGAAAAAAAGTCCTTTATATATTAGAAAAAAAAAAAGAAAGAAAGTGATGATTTTAATATAGATTTAATTGCAAATATTATTTTAGTAGGGTATAAGTATTTTGTCCCCTAATAGGCAATTTACCTTATGGTTAATACATATCTGTTAAATCTCAAATGTGTAGAGTGAAATTAAGCTATTGTCCCAAAAAAATGTTTTAATCTTTTAAATAAATTTGATATATTTGAACCTTCCAAACCATAAATAATTCTAAGAACAATAAAGCTAACAAAGAGTTTTTTGAAGGAAACAAAAACTTCCTATTTGGAATGAAATAAAGAAAGATTACCCATGGGTTTAGGAGTTGAATAGAAGGTGGAAGGAGATGGCTCCATTTGCTGTGATGCTACTGTGGTGTCTTTGGAAATAGAGGTGCAGAGTTTTTGGGAGCAGCAATTGGAAGGCACTGAAGGTGGTTGCTTCGGTGCAAAGTCACCTTGTGGACTTCCGACATTAGGCAGGTGAGACGGTGATGTGAATCGGTTAGACATGCAAGAACATCAAGGAGTTGTGACAAGAGCGAAGGCAAGACAACTAAAGAGTCACAAGGATCAAATTGAGCAAGAGAAGTTTCAAGGCTTAAATTTTGATGTCAATTTTGATGTCCAAGACTTTATGGGGATTAAATTTTGATGTCCAAGACTTTATGGGGCAATATCCTAATTTTTGAATAAGTTAGAAATTGAAAATTTACCTTGGTAGATAGTTGGAATCCCTTTTTACCCAAACTGAAAAATTGCCTCCTACTTTTGGCAATGTGTTGACTAGTGCTCTAGAATAGTCCAAATGCAATTAAAGCACCTCTATTGTCTTATCAAGTGTATGTATAGGTTATATCTATCCTTTGGGCTGAAAATATGAGAGGAAAAATTCCTATTTTCTCCCTCAAGTCTCTATAAATATGTAGTCTTCCATTTTGAAGAAAAAAAATCAAGAAATTTTTTCAAGACAAAGGTTCTTCTCTTAGTATTCTTAGTTTTTAGCTTAGTTTTTCTATCTTCTTCAAGGGTGAACTTCCTTGAAAGAAAAAAAATCACTTTGAAGACTTGTTGAAAGTTCCAAGAGCTTCAAGGTTGATCATAATTCCTTCATACTAGTTACTACACTCTTGAAGAAAACTAGTCTTGAGGTCTTCTTCTTGTTTCATTGAGGTCTAAGGTTCAAAATACCTTAGGTTGCTTGAACTTTGAAGAAAAGATTTTGTTTAAACCTTCTTGAGGTCTTGGATTTGATATATCCAAGGTTGTTTGAAGTTTAACATTTTCAAGTCCTTTCAAAGGCACTTTCTTCTACTTATTACACTTGTTTTGTTTGTTCTCTCCCTCACTTCTTGGACAAAATTTTATGCTCTTGAAGATCATTCCACATCAGACGGTGTGCTGGGCCATTGAGTGCAGGCTCAGCTGCATTAGGAATCTCCGACAAATTTCCAAGTGAAGGTGAACACAGATGCTTCGTTCAAGGATGGAGAGGGTGGTGTTGGAGCTGTTGCTAGAGATAAAGATGGCAACTTCTTGCTGCTGTTGCCGTGCTGATTAGGGCAGTAATAGATGCAGAACATGCAGAACTCCGGGGTATTGTGCTGGGGATTAAGTTGGTTAAGAGATCTGGTATTGGTGGTTTTATCTTGGAATGTGATAGTGTTAATGCAGTTAAAAGGCTATCTAATTATGTTGCAAATATCTCACCCATGGGGACATTGGTTAGCCATTTTCACATGGAGAGAACAAGTGTTAATATGGTAGGCTTTTCTTGTGTTAATAGAATGCAAAATTGTGTAGTTGATAGGTTAGCTTTATTTGCTGTTAGTTTTATATCTCATCCGATGTTCTGGGTTAATGCCTTGATTTCTGATTGTATTTCCTGTGCCCTTCTGGCAAATTTCATGTTTTAATAGATGAGTTCACTTTTTTTCTCAAAATAAAAAAGTAAAAATAAAAAATAAATAAATAAAAAGAGGAAAAAATATGTGAAAGCTTCATTTTTGTGGATCTAAACCCAAAAAAGAAATTTGACCCAAAAAAAAAAAAAAGAAAAGAATGAGAAAAAAAGTGCAATCTTCATCTCTCATCTTGGGGGTCAATAAAAATGCAACTCGGGAATATATAAGGATAACTCAAAAAAATTTCATTTTAAATATTTCACTTTCTCTCTCTATAAATTTTCTCTCTAACTTCTCTCTAAAAAAAACACCAACTTTCAACATTAAACCTAACATTGAAGAACATATGGATCCCTTTGAAGATTTTGAGCAAGAAAATGTTGATTTTGAGGTAAGAAAATGGATTAAATTTTTTGTTCAGCTTTTCGAGTACTTTCGCCTACATGGGCAAAAAAAACAAGCAAATGTTTACCCAAATGGGCGAAAATTTTCGCCCAGTCTGGCAAAAGTGGGCTTATTTTTTCGCCCATTTGGGCGAAAGTGCTCGAAATTTTTTTTTAATTTTTGGGTATAGGAATTTCTTTTCTTTTTTTGTATTGGTATTTTTTTTTTTTTTTGGTACATTAATAGGGTAGTGAAAATGCAAATATGTTTGAAAAATTTTTAGAACCTGAAGCATATATTGATCATGGACATTTATTCACAACAAACCAGATTTTTAATTTGAATGATGAGTTGGTGGACTGGGCAAAACAAACTGTGATGGAAGCCAACACATATTTGATCGTCAATCGGTATCAAATCAAGAACATCTGACCGTCAATCGTATATTACACTTGCTTGCGAGCGCGGAGGTTCAGTTAGAAAAAAGACGAAGCAAATAGTTGACGATGTAGAAGAAGAAGTTCTAATGAAAAGGCGGGAACCTTACGGGACAAAAAAATGTCAGTGTCCATTTAAATTAAAGGGAGAGCAAATGGCTACAAGTGAGAATTGGCAATTATTCGTACACAACGGGAGACACAACCATAAACTAGCTGTTTACAATCACTGTCATGCCCAAGCTGCAAGACTTACGGAGGAACAGTTGTAATAGATTGAGCAGTTCAGGAAGAGTCATGTGCCGCCTCGAAACATCCTGCGATTTTTCCGTGAACAAGGTGTTGGTTGTGCACTTAGGTAAGTTAGAAGGGAATTATGTTTAATAGTTTATTAATATATTCTAGAATTTTTTTTAATTCTGGTAATGTCACGAATTTTATAATATATGCAGTGCACAAAAAATATATAATGTTGTTGCGAAGATTAAGAAGAACAGGATGCAGGGTCGAAACACGGTAGAGGAAATACTTTGCCTTAGTACAAAACAGGGTTACACGGTCTTTTATAGAAACTGTGAGGAGAGCAACGTACTTAGTGATATTGTCGTTGCACACCCAACATCAATTGCAATAATTAGAACGTGGCCATATGTACTAATAATGGATACTACGTAAAAAACGAGTAAGTAAGTTCTCTAGTGGATCATTGTGTTATTAAGTCTCTTTATTATATGTTATTTGTATATTTCTTATTTATCACTTTTTTATTTTTTATATAGTTAAAAATATTAACCTTGATATAATAACACTATTGGAAGCTATTTGAAAATAGTTTCCGTATTATTAAATAAATTTTCTACTTTATGAATATTATATAGGTACAATATGCCACTATTGGAAGCTATAGGGATGTCTCCGATTGGAAAGAACTTCACAGTTGCAACCGCGTTTATGTCCAATGAACAAGCTACTACTTACAAATGGGTACTTCAACAAATCAAGTACATATATGTTTCATCTGCTATGTCATCCGGCAACAGTGCAATCTTAATGATGGTGAGCCAATCGTTATTATTATGAATAGGGAAAGCGGTCTCATGCCTGTGATTGATAATGTGTTCAGAAACTCATATCATATGTCATGTAGAAGGCACATCGATCAGAATATGTTGGCAAAGTTAACAGAGCTGATTAAAGACGAAGATGTTGCACAACGGTTCATGAATGGCTCGTGGCACAAATTAATAAATGAAATTGATGAGGCCGAATACCGTAGAAAATTGGAAGTTTTGAAGTCGAGGTGGAAAAGCAGGCCAGACTTTTTACATTACCTGTTTAACACATGGTTGAATCCACTAGCGCATAAATTTTGCAGGGTTTGAATATCTGAAGTCTTGCATTTTGGTGTTGAGACAACGAACTATGCTGAAAGCGAACATTCGGTACTAAAGTTGTGGCTGTCAACATGTCATGGAGATTTGGACACTGTTTTTCTTAATATTGACTCTGTCATCGAGAGTCGAATAGTTGAGATTAAAAGCTCATTAGAGATTTCCAAACTGAAAGAAAAGTATGACGTAAAGAGTAATCTTATATTGAAGAATTTAAGTAATCGAATCAGTCATATGACTATGAAGAAGATATGGCTTGAGATAAAAAGAGCTGGCGATATAAGTGATGATCCGCAGAGTAAGTGTGGACATTACTTAAGGAAATCTCAGGGATTACCTTCTGCATGCGAGCTATATCATGGGTACCAGTATTTACTTCCACTGGTACCGGAAGATGTTTATATTTTTTAGAGAAAACTAGAAATCGGTGTTGACATTCCATCTATTCACGAGAGAGATTTAGATTCCGAATGATCTCACCTGCTTGTTGGAGGAAATAAGTACGGGTCCAATATCCAAAGTTAGGGAAGTGCGTCGTCTCGTGAAAGGTGTCATTAGTCCTGTTTTGCTAGACGATCCATGTGCTCCATTGGCTACCCCTCCCGAGACTGTTGTTACCAAAGGTCAACAGAAGACCAATACAACAAAAAGTGATAAGTCATATTGGGAATATGTGTCCATCGCACATAGGAAGATAGGAAAGTCAAGCAGTTCAGGGTTTGGGTCGGCTAGTGGTTCGGGTTCAGGATCCGGCACTAGTCCACGTGGTAGAGGTAGAACTCCCCGTTCCGGAAGTGGTAGGGGTGGAGGACATAGTAGTAGTGGACGCAACAGTTTATCTTCTGTTGTAAATCCGGATGCCACTTCAATGCTATTCCCGTTCACCGATGCATTTCCAGGGTTCGTATACGAGTTTATTCAGAATTGAAAAAATGTTGTTGGTGATGTCAATTGTGGGTTTAGGGTTGTAGCCAATTTTCTATTCGGGGATGAGAATCAGTGGCCTGAAATTGGTAGAAGAATGGCATACGATTTGCACCATCATATGAATATGTATGTGTCAGTTTTCGGATCAATGGAACGTGTTTATGGACTAATAATGAAGACTATCTGGGAAGAGGATCCGGCCCCTTATAAGCACTAGTTGGATACGCCAGATCATGTTTATGTCATAGCCAACATTTTCAATTTCTACGTGGTTTTAATTGTACGTTTAGGGTCGACCACTGTCGTTCCCTTATACTCTAACATGAACTGCACAGTTGGAATGCTATGTATTGGATTCATATCGGACCAACAACATTTCATACAGGTATACGATTGGTTCTTGATTATAATATTATTGTTATTAATTGTTAATTATTATTTGTTTATCTGTTTTGGTTTTATTATTATTATTATTATTTAGGGTTTATTATTATTAATTATTTCTTTTTCTTTGGGTAGCTACAGATGCGAGAAGGATGCCTGCTGCCTCCAATGCAGGTGCAATGGCAATATCATCGAGATGTTAGTGTCAGTGGATGGGCAGATCCTTATTATGAACAGTTTGTGGAATGGGTTAGGAGGTCACAAACAAAATATCCAACACGGGATGCTGCTCATATTGTTATTCCGTAGTTACTTAAAATTTTTCTCCATTTTTTAATTATTATTTATGGATTATATTGACATTATTATATCTGAGGGTTCATTTTTAAATATCTGATAAGGTTGCTTCCTTTTATTAATAAATAAAAAGGTAGATAAAAAAATAAATAATAAAACTTGGAAATAAATGAATAAAAACAAATATAAAAAAAAGTCCAGCTTCATAACACAAAAAACAACGTCTGAGTAAAAAATTCATACAACATATTAAGTGCTATGGTAATGCCTCGATAGTAGATTGGCAATCCTATCAAACTTCTCTTCTTTCCCGGCATCCTCTCTCCTAGCCTCGCTAGCTATCAAATCTAACAGGGCCTTGTCAAGCATCGGGAGATCAACTGGAACGTGAAAGCCATGAGGAATATTCACTGGATTCTGTAGCCGAGGATGACTACGAGGGAGGAACCACTGCATATAATCATTCGGTGCAAGCACTGGGAGGAATAGTAGGTACACTGGTCCATGTCTCTATCAATAGATGCGACGGTGCCTCAAGGCACAGTGCCTCCATAAAAAAGTTCCTAACAACGTACATCTTGTTGTTGGCAGGCCTGCGTGCCTCCTGATATCGGATAAGGTGTGCGGGAATACACTGTCTATACCCAAACTGTCTAAAAACCTTGTTCGGCATGTACGGCTCTATCCAGCAAGTACTGTATGTAACATGCAGCTCTATCACTGCTAGACATAGTACTCCGCCTGCTAGTGGCTACATCAAACAGCTCCTGCCCATTTATACCACTACCGGTGAAGGCTAATCCTAGATCACTCTGGATAACATCAACCAACTAATCTCGTGATAAATGTAGATCCACGGCCCGACCATAAACAAGAACACCGAGTATCAGCTCCACATCGTGTAATGTAACCGTCATCTCACCCCATGGCATATGGAAGCTATTCGTGTCCGGCTTCTACCTCTCAACAAAAGCAGATAATAATGTCGAATTAGGGTGCTGGAACATGCACGAAAGTAAGTGAATAAGACCTGTCCTGGTCACCAAGGTCACAACCTGTGGATCAGTAAGGCTCCACCCTGTAAGTGTCATGTAGCGTGACCGGCACTTCAATATATCACGATCTTAAAACATAAAAAACCATCAATAAATATTTTATTCATATTACATAATAATCGTAAAAAAATTACATATAATGTAAGTAATTGAGAAATTAGTAAAAATTAATTAAAAAATAAAAAGAGTAAAAAAAATACTTGTCCACGCCATATCGAGCCAGCCACATGCCCCCGTATGATGGGATCAGCTCTAGGTCAACAAGACCTCCCTCGGCTGGCTCTATCTGCTCCCAATCTGAAGCCTTCACTCTCTTCCTCTGTGTAGAAGCCGGTACATCTCGAGCCTTATCAGGTCTTTTATTACGAGGCCCTATAATCTTACTCATAACCGACATAAAACTGCCGGTCAACCCTTTTCCTTTCCCGTGACATGGTCGCCTATTAGATCTACTAGCATAGGCCACAGGTGTCATAAGGATGGGCTGTTTCTCATCTCCAGCATCCTCACCGTCATCATCATCATCATCATCGTTACCATCACCATCATCCTCATCATTAACTCTCTCATAGCCCTCTAACCTAATATGCACGGATCGAGCCTTGTCAGGCTCCTTGCCTAAACCTCTATCAGCCTCAACACCTAAATTTACTGAATACCGCCTCCCAATGAAAGGCTCGGAAGATGAAACTCCACAATCTCTGGCAGTATAACCGTGAGTGTTGTATGAAGAGTCAGGCTGGACGGTACCAACCATCTGCTTAAAAAATTCTGCCCCTAACTGCCTTGCAGGAGAACTAGACTTAGTCAAAGACTACTGAGCTGAAGATCTGTATGGAATATGTGGGCGTACAGTAGGAGCAACAAGGTACTAATCATACACTGCAGGTAGTGGTTATGAATGTGGATATGCAGATTCGTATGGTTCATAAGGTACAGGAGTGTGAGAATGGTGTGATGGGTTGGGAGGTCGAGATTTGAAAGGTACAGGCGGTGGTTAGGTAGAAAACCCGGGTGCACCTGTATCATGGTAAAAACCAGCAGGAAGAGGGGTAGATGGGAGGTTGGATGTACTATGTCGCCCCCTCACGCCTCTAGACGAAGCGGTGACAGTGCGACCCTGAACTCGACATGTCCTGTTCGTGACAGAACCTATATCATCATCTCCTCTACGGCCGCTCGGACAAACCATATATTATTTATTCAAACACAAGAATAAAAATTTTTACACATTAGAACACTTATTTTTTTCTGTAACATTATTTTATTATTTATTCTTATTAGAAGAATGTTAGCATTTCATTTCCGCTATTTTATTTTATTTTATATTGTTTATTAATATTTCATTTTCACTACATTATTTATTATTATTATTTACTACCTAAACCCTAAAATCTAAGGCCAAAAATAAAGATCAATTCAGATTAACCTTCAAATTGTTCAGCAATTACGTAACACATTTTCACATTAAACACAAAAATATAAAAAACGGTTTCAAACATGTATAATTTATTCTACATATACAAAATTAAATAACATTTATTAATAGTTTATTATTTATTCACAAGATGGATTTATTATTTCATATCCGTTATTTTTTCCTTTCTTACTATTAATAATTATGAACAAAAAATAAAATAAATAAACAAAAATTAAAAAAAAAATCAGAAGGTAAATTTCGCTTGGGCTGGCGAAAATCACCGTGCATTTTCACCCAGCCTAGTGAAAGTTCACTAGCATGACCGCCACCAGCAGTGAAAATGACGATGGATTTTCACTTGACCGGGGATTTTCGCCCGAGCCAGTGAAAGTCCACCTTCGGGGCAGAATTTTTTTTATTTTAAAATTACAAATTTTAAGCAATTTAATGCATATTTTCATGATCTAAACCGTTAAAGTTGTAAATAAATGAGTATAAATTGAAGAACTAACTTTTTTTTTAAATTTCGACGGGTCGGATCTTCTAAAATTTGAAATTGAAATTGAGAGTCCTAGAGAAAATTCATAGAGTTTTTTCTAGAGAGAAGAAATTTCCGTAAAAAAATAAAATTTTTAAAATTTTTTTATAATTATCTTTATAGATTCTTGAGTTGCATTTATGGTATCTTTTCTTCATTGAACAAAATTAGAAAAGAAATTGGACAAAAAAAAATTAGAAAAGGAAAGAGAAAAGAAAAATCTGCAATCTTTATCCGCCTGAAATCAATAGAGCTATGCAGCTCTAAACCACAGCCAACTGTTTGCCACTGCCACACTAAAACTTATCGCCCAGAGCCACCGATCATCGCAAAAAATAAGTCAAACTCTTTAATATAATAAAAAGAACAGCAAGGAAACGAAACAGAAAGAAAGAGAAAATGAGAATCTGCAAGCTGCTCAACCCATTCCGATTTGACTATCTCTTCATCTTCTCACTCTGCTTAAATCTACCGCCGCTGCCCTGATCTTGCCTATCGCTACCCGATTCACCATCTTCTCTGTAGCTCTAACATTCATGCCATTTTTTTTTTTGGTAATTTACTCTGCCTCTGCCGCCAATAGATAACCTCTTTCATCGCTACACTACTACTAAAATCTCTCACAATCCTGTCGCGCCACTTCTAACCCTCACCTTCTCTTTCCCTTCCTCTTAAATCTCTTCTTCCCTTCTATTTTTTCCCTCTCCTTTTTCTCTTCTACCTGAAAGATCCATGAATCTATGTTTTCCCTTCCTCTTAATCTCTTCCCTTCTATTTTTCCCCTCTCCTTTTCCTCTTCTACCTAAAAGATCTATGAATCTATCGAAGAACATAGGAAAGAGAGACTTTTTGCTCTTTTTCTCTGTTTGTTTTTTAATACATTAATGTAGTAAGGAAGACAATGTAAATTCACCGGCGTTATGACGACTGTGACTTTATTTAATAGTTGATTAACGATACTAGAGAATAAATTCTTTGTTTTTAAACATTAGGGGCAAAGTGCTTTCACACCCATTAAAGAGTATTGTGCAATTAACGGTTTATATATTAATATTATGTTTGATGATTTATCGTCCCGACTCAATATCAGAGATTATTTTCACACTCATTAAAGAGTATTTTGCAATTAACAGTTTATATATTAATATTATGTTTGATGGTTTATCGTCCCGACTCAATATCAGAGATTATGTTAAAAAAATTAGACTAAATTGACCGGTTCCATATGTCAAATCAGGAACCAATCACTTATCTGGTATAGTTTATACTAAAAATCAATGCAGGAGTGGATCAGTCAAACTCCGATCAAAATCAATCGATTCGACTGATTCAATTACGAACCAATAAAACTCGATTTTTTATTTTTTATTTTTTTTAACCAGATTCAGTTCAAACTTCAAACATCTCAATTCTTAAATTCAATTTATCATAACCCTTAAATTTAATTCCAGAGATCCACCTCTTCATCCTGGTCGGTGACTTGCTCTCACCGCACTCCTCCGTCTTTGTCCCTCAAAACATTCAAAATCAAAGATAGAAACATTGATGAAAAGGAAAGAATTCAGGAATGTGAGGTCAAATTAAGGCCAGTGTATTGTAAGTCTCAGCAGAAAGAATAGGAGAAAGAATGACCCAAAAAAAACAAGAAGAAAAGTTTCTGGGGAGAAAGGGATAAGATGAAAAAAGTAAAAAAGAAAAGAGAAGAAGGGGTCTGAAATAGGGCAGTATATGGAGTGAGTATTGTCCATACTTGTACGGGTCTATACCTATTTTTAGTGGATAAAATTTATATTTTATACTTGCATATTCGTATCCGTATAAATTTTATTAAATGAGTATGAACAAGATATGATAATACTTAAACCCGTATATTTGTATACCTGAGATAATAAAATAATATATATTTATATATTATATTATTTATATATATTATATTAAATTAAGTTAATAAAGTAACTAAATACTAGTACTAGTAATTAATTAAATAATTTGTGGTTATTTAAAGTTGCAATTTTATTGTTTTTTTTCATTGCTGAGAAAAACTTACAATAACTTAAAGCTTGACTCCTTATAATTTTCTTATTCATTTCAACTTTCAGTAATTATTTTTGCTCTTATTTCATTCGGGAGAACATTGAATAATTCATGAATTTGGGGCTCATTTAGATCCATATTATGCTAATGAGCTTGATAGATATATACAATGGTTGATGCTTGGTAAAGAAATGTTGAAGAAATTATGTTAATTATGTTAAAATTTTTATTTTAGGATTATATATTGATTTAAATATTTTTGTTTAACAGAGAAAAAATAGAAAAATATCATACAAGTACGGGTATATCCAAATCCTATCTTGGACCTGGAGATTAGGTTTGAGTTTATAAATTTTATACGTATCGTGAGAAGAAAGGTTAATTAAGAAGGAAGACTATAAAAGAAAAGAATAAAATAAAAAGCAGTTAGAAGTGACGGTTAGGTCAAATAGTAAAGTTGGGATATCTATTTATGTTTTTTTTTAATGAATAGATTGGGCTATTTATTAATTAAATAAGGTTGGGCCTTTTTCTCTATTGAGAATTTGGGGCTTGCAAAAAAAGAAAACTTTTGTTTCTTTTTTTCTTGTGGAGATTGTCCAGAATAATAGCAAGAATATTTTTTTAAGCAGCAGAAATGTCCTTTGAAAAAAGTCATTCAATTATTCAAAATATATTAGTCTTTTAAAAGATGAATAAGTAATTCTTTTAAAATTTTCTTTTCAAAACTAGTCAATAATACATGTTATAAACTTTCTTTTAAAATATTTTTATTTTTAAAATTTTTAAAAACTTTTGATATTATTGAATTATTTTTTAATTATATTTAGTACAAAATAGCACATGATATGTATATAAATGAATTAACTTTTTTATTACTACGCATGTTTGAATTGGATAAAATAATTTTAACATGTTTTAAAATACATCTACTTGGATGGAATTTTTTTTATTAAATTATTAATATATTTATAAATTTGAAAAACTAGTTAAAAATAACCATAAAATATTTTAATTTTTCTATCCCTTTGAGCCCACCATAATATTTTAACACATTATGTGAAAATTCTACACATTATGTGAAAATTCTACCCAAAAGATATGACTCTGCTTAGCATCTTTCTTCTGCAGTCAGTGGCAAATCTGCTGAGCAAGAAATGAGCAAATTCATCATGTAAAAGAACACCCAAAAATAAATAAATAAATAAAGAAAAAGAAAAAGCTTATATCAACAGCACAAAGATGATTTTTGCTGTTCGCAAAGGTAAGACGGGTTAGACCAGTAAGTAAGTATCTTAAAGATAGAAAATGTCGACAACCTTGGCATGCAAAAATGCATCAGAAATAGTCATTTGTTAGCCCATACTGGAAAGCTCAAAAAGGGTTGGGGTTTCTGTTCCATGATAAGTACGATGGATCTGCAAATGGCCTGCAAGATTTAACGAGAATTCAACCATATGGAAGATCTGAAGGAAAAGAACAGATAAAAGTATTAGAATCATTAGCTTGAGAGTAAAAGAAAAGTACTTGTCTTCAGAACACACGATTTCTCAATGTAGTTTACGTATACGGTGAACAGAGATAAGAGAAATATGATCAATAAGGGGGTAGTTATGTAGTTAATAGATGCTGGAGAAAGATTTCGTGGTCTTCCAACATCACCATTAATTGTCTCTCTAGAATATGATGTTAGTTAGCAAGTAGTGGCATACAAAGCACCAAGGGAACTTCCATTAGGAAAATTGTTAAACAAAAGAAGAAGGATATTCATGTGGCTATTAGGCTTAAAACAGAGATCAAAAATGAAAATTACCTTGGTTTGATGAGATACATAAGTAAGAAGACGGTGGCGATGAATAGACATAGTGTACCAACTGTAAGATATGCCAAGCCAAGGAACCTATTTTTCCCACCAATCCAAGTCGTGGTTGAGAGTACAAGTTTCTTTTTGCCTCCGTAAGCATAGGAATTATAGTTATTGTGTATAGCTACAGTGAGATTATCATTTTCTTCAAGATCCATTTCTATTCTCCCATATAACTTTCTGAAAGTTGGTAATGCTGCAGTTCGCATCCAAACAAGAAGATCCTCTTGCTCGCTCAACTGTTACATGGCAAAAGAAGAAATTTTGAAGTTGGATAGATAGAAGTATTAATTCGTATGTAGGATAGTGGAAGGAATTAAAGAAAGAATTGCACTAACAGGTACTGCAGGATCTAGATGTCCACCTCCAATGAAGCTTCCATTTTGAAAGTTTTTAGGATACACTCTACTTCCAAACTTATATTCTTTGTCACTGTCCCAAGCAATATCCTTCTTATTGACTGTTACCGCCTTGTTCTTAAGGGAAAACCAGTAAGTATCATTGAACAAACTCCAAGCAACAAGGCCACAGGGAACAATAGGTTTATTTCCATTGTGAGCTTCAGGTTCACATGGTTTTGTTACATCCTCGTATTTTGGACTGCGTAGCTGTTTGTCACTTCTGCTCTTGACATATCTGCCGCAGAACAAGAAGATATTTCAGTACATTTTAGCCTGCCGTTGGTAATCCAACATTCAATACTCAAAATAGACCTGGTTCAAACATTTCACTTAGAGCATGAAATTACATATATATTAGATAATCTCATGTGCATATTGGTAGCTTGTGACAGTTGCAAATTCCATCATAAATTTATATGCTAATTCAAATCCATTTCAGAGAATTTGAGGAATACAATTGATAGAATATGTCAAAAGTAGAAATAACAATAACATTGATAATATTGAAAGTAACACCTTGACTTTAGCAGTTCAGTATTCACTCAGAAAATACCAATATTAACTCTGAAAAAACCAGTATTAACTCTGAAAAAACCAATATTAACTCTGAAAAAACCAGTATTAACTCTGAAAAAACCAATATTAAGTGCACATTTAGCGACATTTAAATGGCATCCTGATTTACATTAGGAAATTAAACTTGGTAATCTTCTTTCCTCTATAAGCATAGACCGGAAGATTTAGTGATAGCTGTATCAGGCAAATGCTCTTTGGTTCTTTTATCCTTCACAGTTGCAACGAAAAAGAAAAATTAGTGACTGGTACTGAGTGCCTGATTCAATTGTTTCTCTGAACTATGACTTAAGGATAAAAATGTTTCAGTTACACCTGTTTTCTTTCTGCTAAGAAACAAAGTAAAATTACAGTTTGTGTGTTTCAGCTGAGAATTTCTCTAGGTATCATGAAAA
Source organism: Catharanthus roseus (assembly GCA_028651295.1). Classification (NCBI taxonomy): domain Eukaryota; kingdom Viridiplantae; phylum Streptophyta; class Magnoliopsida; order Gentianales; family Apocynaceae; genus Catharanthus; species Catharanthus roseus. The sequence goes on along the minus strand of JAPQWS010000153.1, from coordinate 25,356,031 downwards.
GCATCTTTTGTAAGGATACATGTTATGCTTGAATTCAGTTCAGAGTTCATGAAGCAACAACAGAACAATCAAGAAGAACCCAGACACTAAATGAAGTACTGAAATGTTTTTATTGGGTAACAGAAGAAAACATTTGACTTACCGGCGATGGTTCTGATAGAAGTTATCGAGCTGATAGTATATAAATATCGGATTCTTCATTTTCTTGTGCACCTGAAGAAATCATGGCAAATAAATCCTCCAAGCTGGTTTGAGTAATCAATAAAGGACGCAACCAGTAAAAGACTAAAATTTCTAAACTCTTCAGTTGCTACTAAGAATTTAGCTCACGATGAAGCTCTTCAAACAAGTTTTGTCTGTTTTGGTGCTCTGGATGAATGCAACTCTTTCATTGTGTGCTGCATCTTCGTCTTTGTTATTCGTAGGAATGCAATCCTCATCATAGCGTTCTACGATCTCCACAACCTACACATCGGTCAGTAAAATATAAATGGTATCTAAGAAATTTTGAAAATGCTTCTAAATGAATGAATGCGAACAAGAGCTCAAACTTTACACTATCTGATGCTCTCAAGGATGCGAGGCCAGTTGGTATGAATATAACACCAATGAGAATAAAAGCTGTAACAACCTGGAAATATGCAGCAGTAAATTAAGATTGATTAAATGCATAAACATTAAACTGTAGCCATTTAAAAACTGATTATTGAAAAAGAATTTTCTTTAAGGTTACAACATACTAAGCCTGGAGTTAAGATTGGTTTGCATGCAGGAAGCTCTTGTTGTGTAAACTTAGAATCTGAAACATATTAAACCAGAAAAACCTGCATAAGGCTTTGAACAAAAAATAATAAAAATTAAAATGAGGACCTGTATAAGGAATTAATGGAGAAAAACACAAAATAGAAAACAAACAGTCATTCAGACAAAAGACAAGAGTAGCATAAGTCATCTTTAGAGCTTAACAGAAGAACAAATTTGTCAAACTAAGACACAAAAACACATCTGAAGCAAGAAGACCAAAAAGGAGAGGGGGAAAAAAAACTAATTTCCCTGCTAATGTTGTCTGAATCAGAACGGGGTAATAGTGTAAAAAAGAAATTCCCATCATCGAATTCCAGATTAAAAAAAAAAAGATTATTCTTTTTAGTTCTGATACTTGAGCATCTTAACCACAAAAACCATCTATGAAAAGCATTTCTATATACATATGCAATTTGAACACCCTCATCTTCTTTTGAAACCTTGAAACACCCCAATCTCATCTTGAAGATTCAAGAGACGTGTGATTTGTATTTTAAGCTTCAAGTTCCCTACCTCCCTCCCCCTCACTAAAATAATCAGCAATTATACAACCAAACTTGAAGAAATCATAAGTTTCTTTCCACAAATAAGGATTCTGATCACGCAAGTTGATGAAGATTGCCAATAAACCATTTCTCATGGTCCACATTAGGATATCAAGATAAATTCTTGAAAGAACAATCACAGAAATTGATACTTGGCATGCAAAAACAACGAAATCCCGCATTTGAAAATGACCCCACGAGAATTTAAATCAAGAAATTGTTTAATTTATGGGGAAAAAAAGCAAGAAGCAAAATAAGGCAACGTAAAATGAAGATTTACATTTGGGTTGCTTGGACTTTTTGTTAACAACTTGAGAATTGCCCTCCACTGAACTCATCTTAGCGTTTCAATTATCTTCTATCAGTATGATTCTCTGCAGAAAGAACAAAAATGCAGAGGTCTTGATCAGAAGAGAAATCAGACTCGAAAAGGAAAAGGAAAAAAATTCGTGATTTCCCTGTAAGAGAAAAATAAGGGATAAGGGAGAAAAATTAAAGCCACAAGCCCACAAAGAATGCAAAATCCGGTATTCTTTTCTCTCTCTTCTTTCCTTACATTTTTGCCAGGCGAAAGTCCTTGAAGATGCCCCAATACTATTTACCTTTTATCCTATCCAACTTATCTTTTATTTTTTATACCTAAATTGAAATTTTAGGTAGAAAAGTAACCATCACATAATGCGGCGGTACCATTTAAAAAACCCATGTTCTAGCCACATAAAAAAACATAAAGAGGATATCTTCTGACACACGATTTTAATTCAAACGAGAAAGAAAAAAGAGCTCTAGGGTAAAAGAAGATTTAAATAAATTACATGGAGATATTTTGGGAGAAATGAAAGTATTGAATTGACAATTTTTGTCCCTCCAAATCATGCCATGTGTACACTCACGTCTCTAATGCAACTTCAGGCTCTTGGAATTTGTTTTAAAAAAAAGCTCTTGTAACTTAAAAATGGAGGAAAACCACATCTTGTTTCTAACCTTTCCCACCATAGCTCCGTCTTTTTATCCCCTAGAAGATCCAAAATATATACCTCTTTCTTGGCTTTTTCTATTTGTTATGTATAATTAGTGTATAATTTAGAAATTCTTGGTGCAGATGTGACATTTAGATGGCGTAAGAAGTAGAATCAAGGAGAGCAAGCGACTGTCCAGAAGCAAAGAAATGTATCCCATTTGTGGAGAGGTACTCTAGCCTAGAGTAGTATTCTCAAGGAAGGGATATAGAGGTCCAGCATTGGATCCTATGCAAAGGGTTGATGATGAGGAGATTCAGTGGCGATTGATTGGGAAAGGAGTATTCTCTGTGAAGACAGCTTATGTAGTGCTTAGTATGGCTGAGGAATTGTCGGATACACGGATGCTTGGGTGGTTGTTTGGAGCATCTCAGGACCCCAGCGTTGAATATGTTGCTATAGCAGTTGCACCAAAATCGTCTTCCTATAGAAGCTCTTTTTTGTGCTAGGAACATATTGGAAAATCCAACATGCAAGTTGTGTCATATGCATGTTGAAGATAGTCCCCATGGCATTCGAGATTGCACTGTAGCAAGGGAGGTGTGGCAACAGTTATTGCCTGCAACAAAGTGGCTAAGGTTTTTTGGAAGCAGGTTGTGGAAAAATAGATAGATGGGAATTTGTTGGGCTCTTCAAGGATAGATTTTGAGGGGCTGGAATGGCCACATATGTTTTGGGAAGCACGCAACAGAATTTGGTACTGGCAGAATGCAATGTTTCATGGAACTGAAGAAGGAATTCCTCGTTCTTTGAAGATCATGCAATCTAGTGTATCTAGAGTAAAAGAGTGGCAACATACTTTAAAACATAAAATTTTGAAGAAACTAAACAGGCAAGAAAGTAGTGGAATACCATTTGATTCTATACTTTTTTGTTTTTAGGGATTAATATAATCGGTTTTTTACTCCAAGGAGAGGAAACATTAGAAATTATTAGTAGTACCAAAGAGTGTATGAGAATCATTCCAATAGAATTGAAACCAATCCTAATTCAAATATGAAATTTGAAACCAATGAGAATTTCAATCCACCAAATTGAACCAAAAAAATTAATCAATGAAGCATCGTATGAGTAAACAACCGCTATATTTTTTTTAGATTTCTCATTTCTTTGCCCATCTATATCTCCCTGTGAAATAACCCTCGGTAAAATTGCTATATGGGCACCAAACACACAAATAGAAATAGAGTAGGAACAAAAAAATAGCATAGAGAACCTGCAACCCTCTGATCTAAGATAGAATAATTTCAACCATTTCCATCTCGACTTCTTTCCTTTTCAACCCTTCTTCTTTTCCTTCTCCTATTCTTTTACCTGCATGCATCTTCCTCAAATATTTGTGGTGGAAGAAGAAAAGAAGGAAGAAGAGAGAGAGAGAGAGAGAGAGAGAGAGAGAGAGAGAGAGACAGTCCGACCATGGGGAGAAGAGGGGAAGAAGGCGGGCAGCAACTACAGGGGGAAAAAGGGAAGTGGTATGATCCACCCCTGCCTTTCTTGAAGATCATTTGCCTACCAAGACCAAACTCTCTTCTAGATGTCTTCATGATTCTAGTTTTGGAGATAATGAGGGACAAAGAATAAATTGCAGTTAAATAAACTAAGACATAGCAAATAAACCTCCTTATATTTGAGGGAGAATCAACTAGACCGATGGAAGCCTCACCTATTCCCTAAACACTGAAGGAGGACCTAAATCTCCAAGCAACACCAACTACGGAGTTGGCAGCTCAAGGAAGAAATAGGATTTGGAATTAGACAAGGAACTCTTGAATTGAATTCAAGAATTGATTGACTAGATTATACAATGGAAAGAATTTTCCTAATTTACAATGGAAGTAGAAGAAATCCCCCAAGAATCCTAGGTTCAACTCTCTTTCTATTTCATTTAAATTTCAACTTGTTCAAAATGGTTACAATAATACATATATATATATATATATATATGTATTATTAACCCCCAACCCTAATGACTAATCTTGATTAAAATAAGTTGATGGGCACTTAGACCACTTAATTACAAGTCTAAATAAATTTAACAATAAAAAAGATGGTTCAAAGGAGTTAAAATCCATCAATGGCTTCAGCTTTTCGAGACCTGCCGGAGACGGTAGGTCGAACTCTAAAAACAAATTTGGACCAGAATCCTACCGGCAACGGTAGGATAGATGGTACCCTACCGTCGCTGGAAGGGTACAATGTAGGTCTGTCTTTTATAGATTCAAACAGTTCCTAGATTAATTCTTTGCGTTTCCTCTTTTATCTTCCTTGCCCTCGACCTCATAACCGATCCTTGGAAGCTCTCCATATTCTCATGCCTATCCTGGGTCATAACATCCACCCCTTCTTTTGAAAAGATTCTTCTTCGAATCTGTATCTTCAAATAACCATAAGAAATGGGCAATCAATAGAAAAGATATTAACCAAATGAGGAATACTATGAACAATTTCAAGAAGAACTTGGCAAGTAAAAGCAAATGATCGTCTAGAACACAAGGAAAACAAGCTTTGCAACTCTTTCTTAAAAGGTCTATGAATTGCAAAAGTGGCATAGATAAAGAGGTTTAAGGACGAATTATCCACGGAATAAACACACAAATGCCACCGAAGCGTAACATGGCTTCTTTCCAAAAGAACACAATTAAAATAAAAGAAATCTTGTAGTTTAGGCCATAATAGTTTTACATGATTTCTTTCAAAATAGGCACAAAGAGGAACAAGGAAATCATGTAGATGCATCCACACAATAACATCAATTCTCAAAACTTCTTTAAATAGAACATGATAGTAGAAACTTAGGTCTTGAAAGAATTGAAGAGTTAAGAACAAGAAGTTAGAGAAAGTTTCAAATTTCCAAACAATGAAAGTTTCTTCAAGAATTTGAGAAAAGAGGTTCGAGATACAACTTCTAGAGAACACACTTGTTAAGAATGTTTCTAAGCAAGCTTTAAAACCACAATCCTTGAATGGATAACCAAATTGAAAACTTTCATCCTTTTCAAATCCTAAAACCCATCCATGAATTCCCATAATATAACTCTTCATCTCTTTAAAAGGCAAATAGGAGTTCAAACTTTCATTTTCCAAGTCTCTTAAGGGAGATTTAAGGATAACAACATAATGGAACCTCATCTAATCAAAATTCTTCTTAAAATTTCCTCATCTAATCAAAATTCTTCTTAAAATTCCATGAACTTTTCAATTCACAAGGACTTGCAAAACCAAAAGAAAGTTCAAGAATGTTATCCACATAAAGGCCAAGAATCAAATTGAAAGTAAATAAGTTATCCAAGAATTCATCAAAAAAAGTATAAGATTATTTATTTTTAGAGTCCCAAGACATTCGAAAATCCTCTTCACATACAGTTCTTCAAGAACTCTTTAAAAGGTAAATGATATAACAAGGTACCACTCGATTCATTTTTCATAGAAATAACAAATGAGTTCTTGTTTGGAACTTAAAATCCATCTAAAAAAACATCTTTCCAAAGAATTTGAATGAAACTTTTAAAATAACAAAGATGTTTCTCAACAAAATTCTTCAAAAGTAGCTCCACAAAATCTTTTCTCAAGATGGTTTTCACAAAAACTCCATGACAAACTTTAAGTACTCCAAAACCATCTTTCTTCTTTTTTTCACAAAGTAACAAAACAAATACTCCTTGAAATGCAAGTGTTAGAATTGAAAACCAAGAATATTTTCAATCAAGAAAGCGTTCAAAAATTTCAATCCAATTAGGATCTTATGATCATCACAAGGATTTTCAAGTTGAACCTTCAAATTTAAGAAATGGTTTTCAAAAGGAGCAATTCCATTAAGGGAAATCACAAAATTTTCAAGGAAGGGTATCATATAAGAACCTTTTTTTAACGTTTCTCCTAATAGACTTATTAAGGAGATCTCCAATCAAAGAACACAAATAACCTTCAACTTTCTTAAAAAGAAAATTTCCAACAAACGGATCAAGAAAGTAACTAGGAATCATGCCTCACATAAGTGTCCAAGAAGAAAATGAATCAATAACCTAAGAAATAATATCAAGAATATCATGTCAATACTTAAGATCAAAACAAGATTGTTCAAGTTTAGCATCTCTAGTCAACAATTTATTTCGAAGAGAGTCATGAAAAGATAAACAACTAGACAAGTGAACATCAATAAGGCATAGATCATAACTTCAAAAGATAGTACACAAAGCTTCCACATAATCTCATAGAAAGCATACGAATTTAAGAATAACTTCAACTCCTTAAAATAAAATTCAAGGTAAGAATGAGATGAGTTTGTAAGAAAGCTTATTGAAGAGTTCGCTTAGCTTAGAAGCACTCCTTTTACACCGCTCTTTCTTTGGTCTTCTATTCCTAGGACCAAAGAAGCTTCATTAGATTCCAAAAACTCACAAATATTAGGGTTACTCATTTTAAAATAAGAACTCATTTGATTTTCAAACTCCTTCGACAACAAGAACTCCTTATAATGCACATGGAAGAATTCAAAACCAAAAGCTCTTTCAAATAAAGTTTTAAATGATATCTCCACAAAGAGAAATTTAAGCCCATGCAATAAATGCTCAAGTAAGTCCTTCACAATCAATAAAGGTTTGCCCACAAGAATTTGCTCAAAAAGATTCTTCATATAAGTATCAAGAGAAGTCAACATATATTGAAAATGTTCAACAACTTCCTCTTGAAACTTAACACAATGATCACCAAGTAAAGAAAATAAGGAACCTTCAAACCTATAAAAATTGTTTCCAAGAGAATAGAAGGTGCGATGGTTAGCATCCCCTAAGGAATCACAAATATTCAATGGCTCAACATCATGTGCAATCAAAACAAGACTATCATGAATAGAGTTTTGAACTACAAAGAAATGAGTCCTATCAAGATTAATAACTTAATGGAGCATATTATCGAATAGATAATGATCCCTTTGTCCCATGACCTCACATAAGAGAAACTTAACTACCTCATAGCAAGAATAAGAAAAGTAACGAGAATATAAGGTAGAACGTGCAAGATTAAACTTAAGAAAAACATACCCATCTAAGAACAATTTCAACTCTTTAAAGGAAAACACAAGGTAAAAGAGGAATAGGTTTGAAGAAAAACTCATTGAATCTCCATAGCGTAAGAATAGTTGTCCTCCAACTCTTTCGCCCTAGCCATCCAGCTCCTTCCTCTCAATGATGTTAGGCTGCAAGCATGTTGGAGAGAATTCCTATCAAGATCAAGTACAAAAGAGCAAGATTTAGTGTCTTTACAAAAATGACCAAAATATGAGTATGAAAGTGGAGGAGGAAAGCTTATTATATCTTAGGAGTAGTAGTCCATCTTCTCCTTATTTTCCATGTTTTGCCTCCAAAATTTCTGCACACATAAAGAATCTTTAACAAGAAAATAGTTAATTTCATTAGTAAGAAAATTCACTTCCTCACTCTTTTAAATGGAAACTATCTCTCTTTCATGTTGCTCTTCTTTATATCTCCCTTGATTTTCCATAATACTCTCATTTCCCCTTTCTTGCTCACTTATCTCAAACTCACTCTTCTTTTCTTTTGAGCGCTCATCTCTCTCACTTTCTCTTGAAAGACTAGAATTAGAATCAAGAATACATAATCTCTCAACTATTTTCTCTTCTTTTCCCACTGTTTCTATTTTTTTTTTGTTAATTTCCATGCTCTCCTCTCATTCAATGTTCTTCTCATTCTCGAATGTCCTTAACCTCTCCTTCAGCTTCTTTTGTTCTTCATATAGTGATTCTCTTGCCATTCCTAGTGATGTTGATAGCATTCTTATCATCATGATGTTTAGCTCTTCCATCATACATCCAAGGTTGTCCCAACAATAGGTGGCTTGCATGCATGGGTGCTACATTACATAACACTTCATCTTTAAGACTCTCCGAGGAGATAGGAACCCATACTTGCTTGTTAACTTTAACTTCAACACCATCACCTAACCATTGACATTGATAAGGTCTAGGATGATCAAAAAGGAGCAAACTTAACTTCTCTACTAGATAAGTACTAGCCACATTAATTTGACTACCACTAGCTATAGTAAGAATTACAATCTTGTCTAGCACCTTGCACTTGGTATAGAATAATTGATCTTTTTGACACCCACTCACATAATCATATTTACCAATCAATCCTTTGTGGTTAACTTCTCTACCACAATTTTGATCTTTATAATCATGACTACCATGATATCCTTTATGAACATCATAAGGACTATTCTTACAACAATCTTCAAGGGATATAATCAAAAGCTTTAGCACAAGAAGAGAAGTTACCAATACCGACTCCTATGGGTGAAATTTCCATTCCTATGGTGGCATCCTCCATAAGCATTTCCACCATAGTCTCTATCCTTGTAGCAATTTGACCTTGCTCTTGTAAGCTTGGAGTAAGCCATCGCTTGTCTTCCTATTTGATATGAATCGGGAAAGCTAAGAAGCTAAAGGTTTGTTGAATGGACTATCCACTAATGCGAGGTTGAAGAAACTCAAAGCTCTTGAAGATAACGACATGATTGTTTACATGATGAAAGCTTTAAAGAGTAGGTTGAAAGGGTTTGAAGGCCAAGAAAGGATGTCAAAGTTGCTCTCCAAGTGTTCAGTTAGCAAGGATCAAACAAGAGAATACATTGGAGGAGAAAATGGCTAAGATTTGGCATGGAGCTACCCACCACCGACGGTAGCCCCTAGCCTACCATCACCAGTAGGCTTCTGTCGGTACACCTTGGGCAAACAAGGCCCTACCGCCGATGGTAAGTTCCACCCACCTGCCGGTAGGTCTCGGGAGGATTATTGTTTAGCCGCCCTTTTGGGAGGGAATTTGTAATTAAAGTTGTTTTTACAACTTTTAATCAAGGGGTTTATAGGTAATTTAGCCATTAATCACTTGTTTAGCTAGGGGTTAATACTTAGCCTATAAGTACCTTATTATACATTGATCCTTACAAACTTTAGAAGTTGAATGCATTTTGCTGAAATTCTTGAGAGAGAAATTCTCTTAGTCTCTAGGGTTCTTCCCTTTGCTTAGCTAGTTTACTAAGGGTTCATGTCCTTAGTAGTTAGCAATTGAATTGCATTAGGTTGATGAATCTATGGAATTCAATTGATCATCTTAAATTCCTTCTATTGATTGAGTCTAGAGTTCATGTTCTTGATTCAATTGATTCTAAGGTCTTCTATATTGTGTGGTAGGGGTTTTGAGGTCATAGTTCTCTCATGATTTTCGCCATCAATTTAGGAAAGAGTTAAGCTTCTCCATGTTAGGTTTATGAGGCTTGTTCCTCATAGGTTTTTCATTGGAGTGTGGAGCTACTAAATCCTCAATAGAGGTACTTCATGAGGAGGTGATCTTGGGAAGGATTTGGATCCAAATCAACAAGCAAAAGAAGATTCATATTGCTTCCATCATTTTCCATGATGAGTTAGCCCAAGTATACCCCATTTAATGGCTTGATAAACTTGCACAAAACATTAGAAAATGAGGAGGAAGGACCTGGCTACTCCCTAAGTGTTTCACTCAAGAAGAATGCACTCAACTCTCGTGTTTACTCTCACTCTCTACGGCTTTTATAACAATAAACTCACCCTATTGCCTTTTACTATTACTCATCCACTAGAGTTGCTTAGTGATTTCCAGATCTTCCAAGTTATAAGAAAATTACCCAAAGCAATTCAAGCAAGAAATTCTCAATAGATAAAAAAGATGAAGTCAAAGAGGCATTTTGTCGAACACGTAGAGTGCAAAGAGTTCCAAAAACAAATTCAAGAGTATGAGTAAAAAAAATAAGACTATTTCCCACAAAGTGATTAGAAAAACACTTAGAAATATATCCAAAGAAGTTGCAAATTCGAAACAAAGATAATTGGCTATCAAAATCAAAGACAAGTAGAGTATTTAGAGCAATTTTCAGAAAATAGAGCAGAATGACATTCCATCACAAAAGTCACAATAACTCTGTGAATATAGATCCAAATCGAGTTGAACATGCTTATAAAGATGCACAACTCAAATAAGATGAACTTAAGCACATATTTCGCTCAATTTGAAATGTGTATAAGACAAGATGTAGACAGATTAATCCACGTGTTCTGAACAGTTGTGATTTCTGAATAGTGTGAAACTTTTCATTCAATTGATCCATCAAATCAAATCCAAATCAGGTAAAATTTGTTTCCAAAGAACCACAACTCAACAAAGGTTCAAATTAGATAAATGCATGCAATTTCAACCTCATTTGTTATGCTTTCCAACTAGAAATTTTCACGTGTAATTTTCTGTCCGAAAATTCTAGAATACTTTGCCTTTTTCACATACTATCAATTGGCTTTTATATAACTAAAATTTAACAATAAAAAACACATAAATCTTCACCTAAAAAAGAGCTTTGCTCTGATACCAAATGGTATGATCCACCCTTGCCTTTCTTGAAGATCATTTGCCTCCTAAGACCAAACTCTCTTCTAGAGATCTTTATGATTCTTGTTTTGGAGATAATGAGGAACAACGAATAAATTGCAGTTAAATAAAAAAAGAAAGAACAAATTAACCTCCTTATATTTGAGGGAGAATCAACAAGAATTATAAAATCCTCACCTATTCCACAAACTCTCAAGGAGGACCTAAATTCTCAAGCAACACCAACTAGGGAGTTGGCACCTCAAGGAAGAAATAGGATTTAGAATTAGACAAGCAACTCTTGAATTGAATTCAAGAGTTGATTGACTAGTTTATACAGTGGGAAAAATTTTCCTAATTTGCAATAGAAGTAGAAGAAACTCCTCGTGAATCCTAGTTTCAACTCTCTCTATTTCATTCAATATCAACTTGTTCAAAATGACTGCAATAATACATATATAGGGTTCCAAATCATTAACTCCTAACCCTAATTACGAATATTGATTAAAATAAGTTGATTGGAACTTAGGCCACTTAATTACAAGTCTGAATAAATTTAACAGTCAATAAGATGGGTAAAAGGAGTTAAAATCCATCAATGGCTTAAACTTCCTGAGGCCTACCGTCGCCAGTAGGCCTTAGCTTACTGTCAGTGATGGGTCGGACTTTTAAAACAAATTTGGACCAGAACCCTACTAGCGATAGTAGGGTAGATGGTACCCTACTAGTGTCGGTGGGGTAGACGGTAGGTTTGTTTTTTATAGCTTCAAACTCTTCCTAGCTTGATTCTTTGCATTTCCTCTTCTATCTTCCATGCCCTCGAACTGGTAACGAATCCTTGGACGCTCTCCACATTCTCATGCCTATCCCGGGTCATACAAGGGAGAAATAAGGTAGAAGAGAGAAAAGGGAACAAATGAGGCGGTGGCAATATGAAGAGGGGAAGAAAGAAGAAAGAAAGGAGAAAGGTGGTGCATATTCCTACATGATGGATGAAAGAGGCGTAAAAAGCATAGGAGAGTATCATTTATCAGAAGAAAACAGAGAAGAGGGTAAAGTGAGAATGGGAGAGAGAGAGAGAGAGAGAGAGAGAGAGAGAGAGAGAGAGAGAGAGAGAGAGAGAGCCCTTGTCAGGCTCCTTCCCTCGCTGGCGGGAGAGGAGAAAATATAAGACATAGTGTCATCAATCATTTGCCATAGTGTCATGAATTTAAGATTTCTGATTTGGGAATGTTTAATTCTATATATATATATATACATATATGTGTGTATATGGTATGACCCTCCTTAGCTTCCCTTGAAGGTCATTCACTCCCAAGATGCAACTCCCTTCTTGAGGATCCCTTTGGTGGTTGTTTTTGAAATTTCGAGGAACACAAACACATAAATTGCATGTATAATAAAATATGAATAAAAAGAAACAAAAAGACCTTCTTTATATACAAGGGGAGAATCAACAAGGCTTGCAAAAGCCTCACCTATCCTCCACATTTCATGACGCACCTATATTCCCAAACAACACCAATTAAAGAATTGGCACCTCAGGAGATAGATAGGATTTAGAAATTAGACTTGGACTCTTGAATTTGAAGATTCAAGAAGTTCCTTACCTTGAATTATACAATGGAAACTCCAAATTTACAAGAAAGAAGAAGAAAACTCAAGAACCCTAGCTCTTCACTCTTCGATTTCTCAAATATATCAAGCTTGCAACAAATGGCTACAATAAGAGTATTTATAGTGGTCTTCATAATTAGTAGCAAACCTTAGGTATTAGATTAACTTAAAAGAGTTTAAAAGATACTTAGACCACTTAAGAATAAGTCAACACAAATTTAAACCAAAATGAATAGTTAAGGGAGTTAAAAACTTCCCAATTCTTCCCTCAGTCGAGATCCACACGCGATGATAGATCCCGACCTACCGTCCACGATAGGTAGTTTGTTTTCAGCCCCTTTGTAACTAGAGGCCAATTGGCGACGGGAGGGTAGAACCTTCCGCCAACGGTAGGGTCAAAAAATGGCTCCCCCTTTGGTTTTTGAAGCTTCTAACCCTTCCAAGATTTCTTCCTTGGATTCTTCCATTTGTACCCTTAAAAATAGAAAGGTTTTGGCTCCTCCAAAATCTTCTCGTTGTTCCTCTAGCACATGTCAAACAAGGTCTTGGAGCATCTTCCGAACAAAACTATTTCACCCTTGTATTCCTCTTTCATTCTTTTGCCGTTGCTCTCGTGATCGGCCCTTGCATCAACTCTACGGTTTCTTGCACGTTCAGGGTCATACCAATATATATGTATATATGTACATATACACATGTATATATATACATATATATATATATATGTATATATATATATATGTATATATACATATATATGCATATATATATATGCATAGATGTATATGTATATATATATGTATATATATGTGTGTGTGTGTATAAATATATATGTATATATGGTTTGGTTTTTTCCTGGTTTGATGTAAATATGTTGTTTGTTGTAAATATAGTTTGTGGTTTTTCCAGTGGTAGTGATGTTAGAGAGATTAGGAACTGCAGTGATCCTCCCATTAAGATGTTGGCCAGGGTTTATTTTTTCTTTTTAGTTGGAGGTCGTTGCTAAGGTGCAGGTTCGCGTTCAATGTATGGTTGATTGCTAATTATATGCTACCTTCTTGGTGGCTAACAATGATGGAGCTGGGAGAGAAAATGTACAATCGAAAATGGAAATTTCCCCATATGCATGAGTGAATGTGGGAGAGAAGAAAAGCCAAGTCCTTTCAAATAATTATATTTTGCTGGTCCTTTCCTTCTTTTTTGTCTGTCATTGTTGATCTGTTCTGTCGACTCTGTGGAAGATGATGTTGGTTGACGGTGCGACATGGAAAAGTAAAGGGTTACCCTAGCTCCTAGCCGACTGGCCTTATGGATTTGGGCTCTTGGCTCCACCCAAGGTACTTTTTGGGGCTCTTCCACTCATTATTTGGGCTAGGCTGGAGTTTTTTCTGGGTTATCTGGGTTTTGTTTAGTTTGTTTTGTTTATTTCTCTTGTTTAGGTTGTACAACTAGTCAAATAGTTGGACCATAGTACATAGTTTGACTACTACGTGATATTATCATGAATTGATGAGCATGGAAGAATTCTTTAAAAAGTTTCAAGTACAAGAGACACAACAATAAGTTTGGTTGAAGTGAAGGCATTGGTGGGAAAATTGGAATTTCTGGACCAGTTTTGAGAAAACTCAATTTTGACGGCTTTAAGGCATTCAAATGAAGAAGTTGCATCATAAAGTTTGTAGAAGTCTTCTTAAGGTTTCGAAAATGGTATAGCTCATACTCAGATGAATTCATTTGGATGTCCTATGATGAGTGTTATATCATATTTTCCATCCTCGATTTCATCAATAATTCATTTTGGGAAAATAGTCATAACTTGAGTCATAGAAATTCAAATATGATGATTCAAGTTGCTACGAAAAGCTGAAAGGAAGCTATACAACGCATCCCAAGAAATTAATCTCTCACTTGTAGCCAGCACCAGCCAATATAGGCTATCTAACGCCAAAAACATTCTATCTAGAATGTTCTGTTTTCTCCAACTTTTTCCTGCCTTTTCCAACTTTGATATTCTACAAATTTGCCATGTTTTATCTTTATTTTAGGTGAATTTAATTATTTTTACTTTAATTAAATGCTCTATGACCTATTAATATTCGACTAGTGGTTAGGGTAAAGATTAGGGTGAAATGTTCCCTATATATACTTCTTATTCTCGTCTTCCTTAACAATCATGAAATGAAATAGAAAAATTGCAGCCATGCTTATGGAGCATTACTTAATTTCTTAGACTTTCTTTATATTCTCTCTTCTACGAGTGTGATCTCCTAGCTAGGTTAAACTAGAATCCTTGAATGTGATTTTCAAGGGATTCAAGATCATCTACAATTCCTTGTCGACAAGAGGTGACTAAACTTATTGTAATTATTACTTATGGTTGGGTCTCTTCTAGGTGAAGAATAGGTGAAGAGTCTTTACTCTTTGTTGTTTCTATAGGGGAAAGTTAAGAATCATTTCTTCAAAAGGGTCTAGTATTCTTGATTGGTTTGTTTCAAGGGGATTTTGGCAAAAAGACATCACAGATAGGAGGGAATCTTGGGCATGTTTGAGTTCTTCTACAAAGGTGAAGAGAGCTCATATAAAAGTGGTATCGTATCAGAGCAAACTCCTCATGAGGTAATGTTTTATGTTTATGAATAAATTTGAACTGATTGAATTGAAGTTGCAAAGAAATGTGAAAGAAAACAATGAAATCTAGAAAAATCTTGGGCAGAAAATTTGTTGTTAAAATAAATCCCCAAAAAGTATAACAAGTGATATTTGTTTTTTGTAAGATCCATCTTGAATTAAATTTTGAAGCGTTGGGAAGGTTTTTGACAAATTTAGGCCACTTGGAGCGAGGTTTAATGAGTTATTTATAAAATGGTGCAAGGTGTCAGTTGTGCTCTGTTTTCAAGAATTGCTTTGTATTCTTGAATTTTCTTTGATTTTGGGGTGGAATTGTCTTTGGAATTGATTCGAAAGGCATTATTTTTGTGTATACTTTGGGCTTTGCTATTTCCTTTGAATATATGATTAATTCTTTGGGATCCTACCAATTAAAACATGTTTTTGAAACTTGGGCACTCTAGGTGTTTTTTAAAATTCCTCTTAGTCTTTGGCTTCTTGTTTTTGAGGTTTCTTGTTTGAACTTGCTTTTGAGAATTCCTTGGTGAATTGGAAGGTTTAAACATTCAACAAGAACCCTAGAAGGAGAGGTTAAAAGAAAAGGCAAGAGGGTGAGCTTATTATATTAAAAGCCTAAGAAGAGGGTATGTGATATACAAGAGGGATGATTGACATTGTTTGAGAGCATACACTAAGGGACTGGTGAGGTCCATTATTTATTCTTCTAACCTTTGTTTTAGAGGTTTTAAATGTTTTAAAATGTATGGAGAAGGAGGAAATTACAGGGAATTGTAGGGTACAATATTAGTTATAACTATGTTGGCTACAACTATGGAGAAATTATTACAGAGGTAGTAAGTATGTTGAGAAATGAATCTGCAGCCTCTTAGTTATAACCAATTGAAGTTACCCCTTGTGTCGGAGTTTTTTTTATCCAGAAGAGTACATAGAATGGGAAGGAAGATTTGAATCCTTATTCTATGCCTATGGAATATTAAAAGAAGATAAGGTTCAATTGATCATAGATTTTTTCACTTCTTTGGTCCTTGAATGGTGGAAATACATTCGTGAATATAGATGGAGAAATGGTTAATACCAACCACAACATGGGGATTGTTGAAGGATGCTTTAAGAGATAAATTTGGGGTTCATGAATATGAAGGAGAAGAAATATCCAAAGGACATTCTTGTTTTACGTTTAGTGGTGAAAGCATTAAAGAAGAAGAAGAAGAAGTTGAGAGTAAAGAGGAAGAGGAATGGAAAAAGAGAGTTTCATGAATTAGGTGTCTTTGACTCCATTTCTCTACTTTATTTTAGAAGCATGAAAATAATGAGTGCTCTAAAGAGATAGAAGAAATTCTTGAGAAAAGTGAGGGAACTTCAAAATAAAATGAGTGCTTGATTGAAAATCATGAGGGTTCAAAAGAAGAGAAAGTTGACATTGAAAAGAATGAGGAAACAAAAGAGGAGTTGAGCTCTAAATTACTTTAGGGTGTTAAAAGAGAGGAAATGAGAGAGAGAGCGTTTATGTCCTTGATTCACCAATGAACTCAACTCTAAGCGAGGATGTGAACTTATTTACAAATCACATTAGCCTTTTCCTTGCTATTTTTTCTCCTTGTGTGCTTAATTTTGTGGTTCAAAACATGGAAATTGAAGGGAGTCTTGATTACAATTTCACAAAATCCATAAGTTTCATTCCTAATACTTGTTATTGTTTTGACCTCTCATCTAAAGAAATTGAATTGTGCTCTTTTGCTTTCAATTGTGATGGGGATTTCCTTAACCGAATTTCACCTCTTGCACAATACTAGGAAGGAAGTATGCCATGGAGTTTGTGCCATCTCTTATGGAATTTTGTAAGGGGGACAATGTCTAGCACCTCCTTGGGTGCCGAAGTACTAAGGACCAAGGGTGCCCATACACGATCTTGTCACTTGTTCAAGGCACTTGACTGCCTAGCAAGTGTCAAGTGGTGCCTTGAACAAGCATCTATCGATTGAGAGGATATTGAGTAATGAGTTGTTGAAAGGCCGTGTGGACAGTTTGAGAAGGCTACATACAGGCACGACAAGTATCTTGGGGCCGACATTTAGCTACCCATGAACATTAAAGCAGAGCACACATTGACGACTACAACAAGGCACATCGTCAAACTATGACAGGCACTTAAAGTACCGAAGAGTGCTGAGTAAGAGCGTGGAAAAGAGGACCTATGCCTTTTGGAGCCTAACCATGACACACAGACAAGATGAAGTAGAAAAGAAGACACCTAGGAATGATTGAAAGGGCCACCCTTCTTTATAGGAACATGTGCTGCAAAATTCCCAAGTAGTGCAAGGAAAAATAGGGCTCGTGGGCCAGGTGGTGCTCGGAAAAATAGGTAAGACAGCCGATTGACTAGGCCTCGATGTACACTCGGCAAGACTATGCCAATGATGCCAAATAGTGCCTGGATGACTTGGTCAGATGCCCAGTAGCCTCAGCCATATTGTCTGGCGAGCTTGGCCGTGAGGCACAGTGCCTATGAAGATAGGTCATGCTGCTCATGCCTGATACCCAATTTCAAAAAGCCACATCTAGGCTGCGTCAAGGCACCTTATCAACACTTAGATCATATGACCCGAGATGTACAAGAGACGAAAAAATCATTACAATGACCGATCACAAAGGTAATGGCTAGAAACAAAGAGGAAGAACAGAAAGGGAAGGTGGTTTTGTTCGAGAAGATTATTAAAGATCTTGATTAACTTGTGTTAGAAAGGTAAGAAGAAGATCATAGAGGCTCCAAAACGCTCCTATTATCCATGGTGCAAGTGAAGGAAACAAAAGAAAAAAGTATGGAAGAGATAGAAGCCTCCAAGTTCAAGAATGAGAGGTTCTTGAAATAGAGGCAAAGTTTAAGCGTGACCTACCGTCCTCCCGTTGATGGTAGGTCTCGGCTAGACAAAAGACTTGAAGAGTTTTAAACCTTTTTTACTCCTCATTTTGGTCTCTTAACTTCTTTTGACTTGTAATTTAGTGGCCTAAGTGCCCATTTACTTCTTTTAAGTTAAACTAATAGATAAGGTTGGATTTTAATCATGTAAGGACCTATAAATACTTATTTTGCAGCCATTTTAAAGGGTAGAATGAAATAGATGAAAGTTTGAGAGTAAACCTAGGGTTCAATGGTTCCTTGTTCTTCCTTGTAAAATAGGATTCTTAATTGTAAAATCAAGGTAAGAAATTCTTGAATTTTCATTCAAGAGTTCTTGTTCTTCCCCTAGATTCCTACATCTTCTAGAAGTACTAGCTATATAGCTAGTGTTGCTTGGAGTTGAGTCTTTCCTTGTGAGTGGAGAATAGGTGAGGCTTATCATAGTCCTTGTTGATTCTCCCTCAAGATAGGAAGGTTTTGTTTTTGTTTTCTTTAGTTAACTCCTGCAAATTTTCCATTTAGTTCATCTACATCTCATATAAAATTTTTCAACGTTCCTCTTGAAGAGAGAAGCATCTTGTGATGGAGTTGGGCTTCAATTAAGCTTAGGGAAGTTCACATCATTGGGTAGTTGCTTGATTTTAGGAGATCATGGGCACTTGTTCCTCCACCATAACGGCTGATCTTTAAGAGTTGGTTTTGGGTCCTTTTTTGTATAAATAGGCCATGTTTGCTACAATTTTGATGGGTGTAAAGTTTGATTTATACTTATATACTATTGAGTTGTAGATTTAATAGAGCGTAGGGTGATGTCCCAAGATAGAGGATATACAGTTGTATTGTTCCTTTGTATTCAATAACATAAAGGTTTAGCCTTACCCACAAATCTCTTGTCGCCTTTCTTTAAAGACTTCCACTACCAAAAGGCTAAAACTCTGATAACGGCAAGCAAAGGCAAAGGTGAGTAGGCTTATTATCTTGGTGGAAGATAGGTTGCATATTATTCAGAAAATAACCCCGTGATAGTTTGTATCAGAACTGGGTTAGAAACAAAGCACCAGGTTTATGCTAATCAGATTGTTGTCTGATTTCTCGTTGAACTAACGACCGAGTTGATATGTTGGAGGAGCACGTGGCTATCATCTTCAATGCTCTAGATTGACACAAATGTGTTACCACCCGACCTTTGGTGATAGACTATCTAGATATTGCTAATTCTCTCACCGAGAGACTTCAACTAAAAGTGTGCTAAGGTGGAGGGCATAACTGTCAGTGCCATACATAGTGATAGCATTCCTAGTAATGGTTCTAGATCCAAACTCAAGGTTTCAGAGCCTAGAACTTTCTGTTGTGAATGTTCGGCCAAGAAACTATAAACTTTCTTGCGGGATGTTGGACAGTACTTCAAGGCTGCCAATGTGCCCGTTGCTGAACGTGTGGACTTGGCAAGCATGTACCTCGCCGGAGATGCTAATATCTTGGCGTCAAGTTTGAGGATATGATGTTGATGCTTGAATGGAGGCATCCACCTTGGTCTCAATTGTTGGAGTCTCTCGGCGAGAGAGTTAACAACAGCTAGAAAGTCCATCACCGAAGGTTAGGTAGTAACATGTTTGTGTCAACCCAAAACACTGGAGATTGCAGCCACTTGCTCCTCCAACGTAGTAACTCGATCATTAGTTCTTGTACTTGTCGCTATAGTTTAACGAGAGATCAGACATCAACTTGATTAACACAAACCTAACACTTTGGTTCTAATCGGGCTCTGATATAAACTATCATAGGGTTATTTTTCCGAACGCTGTACTGTCTCCCTTCCACCAAGATAATAAGCTTACTTGCTTTTGCCATTGCTTGCCTTTGTTGGAGTTTTAGCCTTTCCACAGCGGAAGTCCTTAAAGTAAGGCAACAAAGAAGGAATATATGGAACTTGGCACACAAGAATTTACGGGCAATGCGCAGCCTTTATATTATTAAATGAACAATACAATTCTCTATCCTTTGTCTCAGAACCTCACTCTACTCTCTATTAAATTTAAAACATAATAGTATATGTGATACAAATTGGCCTCATAAGAGGCGATTTATACTTAAGTCCCAAGGCTATATTCTTTTGGAATCTGTTATGCACAATTGCTTTCAAGAAAGCAAGACCCAATTTTAACAAGTGAAAAGGAACCTTAGTTATAATTGTGACCCAACAATTATCTAACGAACAGGAACCTTAAGTAAAAGACTTAAGACTCGATGAACTACAATGAAATTGCAGAACCAGCAATATAGACGGCACAACCAAGAAGAAAAAAAGTCTTGATTGATAAGTCACAAGGAGTTACAAAAATTAGTTTGCAAAACCTTAACTAGTTCAAAGAAAGAACTCATAGTGAAGGAAAAAACTTTCAAAGTATATATTAATCAAAGTCTCCTTTTTCAACACTTTTATCCTATTTATGGGAAAATTTTCAGCCATACTAGCTCCTAAATAATTAAGGAAATAAATTAGAGCAAATGAATCATAAAGATTCTTGCCATTACATAAGAGAATCATCCCACTAATACCACATTAGGTCCTAAGCAGTTAAGGAAATAAATTAGAGCAGATCAATCTTGATGATTCTTACCTTTACATAAGAGATTTTTTCCCAAAAAAAAAAAAAACTAAAAACGAGGAACCAATAACTTGGCCAATCTTCAAGGATGCTTAAGACAAGTGTTGACTTGGGCTTGTAATCTTCAATGTTGACTTCTTATTTGGCCGAGCGTCTTTAATAAATGTGTTAAGGGCCTCTTGCACCATTTTAGTCCTTACCCTTGTCATAGGCCCAATTATGTCTTGTAAAGGATCCCTCTTAAAAGGATTATGGGCTTGAGAAATTGGACATGGACTTGAACTTGGATCCTTTGTGGTGCCAATTTGGATTTCTTAGACTTGTACTCTTAGATTCCCATCATGTCCCCCTTCCTAAAAAAGATTCATCCCCGAATCAAGCCCTACATCAAAGCCAAAAGGAGAAAGATCAGCAACATTAAAGGTAGCACTTACACCATACTTACCTGGCTAGTCGATCTTATATGTGTTGTTATTCATTCAAGCCAACACTTGAAAAGGTCCATCACTACGGGGATGAAACTTGGTTCACCTAGAGTTAGGGAATCTTTCCTTTCTCATGTGAAGCCAAACCAAGTCCCTAAGTTTAAAGATGACCTGTTTTTTACCCCTATTGGCTTGCATGGCGTACAGCTTCGTGTTTCTTTCAATATTCGTTTGGATGGTCTCATGTAATTTTTAAAGCACTTCAGCTTTCTGAATACCATATAGGCTTAATTTTTCTTTGACTAGTAATGGGGACAAGTCTAGCGGGGTCAACAGGTTGAAGCCATACACAACCTCAAACAGAAAACAACCAGTGGTGGGATAAATGGTTCGATTGTAAACGAACTCGGAAATGGGTATACACTCCTCCTAACCTTTGAGATTCTTCTTGATAATGGCCCTAAGTAGAGTGCCTGTGGTTTGGTTGGATGATATGAACCGGGAGAGCCAAGAAGCTAATGAGTTGATGCATGGACCACTCACTAGAGCACCGGCAAAGAAGATCAATGCATATAATGGAAGTTTGGCTAAAGGAATGGTTGCATTCAATGAAGAGACCATGAAGAACAAGAATAAAGACTTTGAAGATGAAGGAAAACATTCCAAGTTGCTCATAATCTATACCATATGCAAGGATTATTCCATAGAGCAAGTTGAAGGTGGAAAAGACCAAGTAGAGTGAAGCATAGGACCTACCACTAACAGTAGGCCCTACACCTACCGTCCACGATAGGCTTCTGGACGGTTTGGCAAACACCCTATAATCGCCGGTAGGGTCCTGGTGACTTAGAATAATGTGTTGTTTTGGACGATTTTTTAATGTTTAAACCCCATTTTCAGTTGTTAATTTGGGGGGTTAATTTGTCTTTTAGAGTACTTAGTCAATAGTCAATAGAAGTTTTAGACCTAATACTATAAATATTCATTTATAGGCTTATTGTAAACAAAGTTGAATTTTGCTGAAATTTGAGCGGATTCTCTATTTGTTTCTAGGGTTCTTCAACAGTTCTTAATTAGCTTCTAAGGGTTTGATTCCTTAGCTTGTGAACAATTGACTTCTTAGATTGTTGAATCTATGGAAATCAATTAATCATTCCAATTCCTTCTTTGATTGATTCTAAGAATTCTTGTTCTTAGAATTGATTAAACCTAGATCTTCTAGTTTGTGTAGTTTGGATTTTGGGGCCATAGTTTCCCAAGATTCTTGCTATCAAATTAGGAAAGAGTTTTACCTCTCAATATTGGGTTTATGAGGCTTAGTTCTTCATAGGTTTTCTATTGGAGTGCTAGAGCTACAAAATCTTCAATAGAAGTTCTTCATTAAAAGAGGTGATCTTGGGAAGGTGTTGAATAAAATTTGCAATCAATTGAAGATTCGCATCAAATTTGTATCTGAGCAACCTCCAAATGATGGTTAATGTATGATTTATGTTGTTTAAGTTCGCCAGAAAAAAAGAGGAAGTACTTGATGATCAGACAAAATTTCATAAAGATCAGGCAATAAAACTACAGAAAAATTAGATCGGAAAATAAATTGTAAAATCGAACGATTATGTGCGAATTTGTTTGAACTTTTGTGATGGATCTATTCTCCTTTGAGTTAGGGTTCAATTGAAATAAGATTTACTCAAATTGGGATTTATTTGATTGATCAAATCGATTGAATTTTGAAAAGTGTTTTGTTATCTCACTTGCAGAAAAAGTGTGAGCTAATCCGAGAATATCTTGTGCTTTAGTGATTTAGTTTGATTGAAATATTTGCATGTAAATTCATCCTCATCGAGTGAGGAATCTTCTTAAATCGGTTTCACTCGATTTGGATTCTTATTTATGGAGTTACAGCTGTTTTGTAACAGGATGTCATCATTCCTTGTTTTCTGGGACAATTTTCTTAGTACTCTTGTTTTCTTTGTTTAGCCTAGTTGCTTGATTTTGACTTCTAATTGTTTTATGGTTTGTCTCTACTCTTTGTTGATGATCAATTAAGTTTGTTGTCTCTTTTCCATAGATTAAATTCTTTGAAACTCCTTATGACTTAAGTTTTTGAAACATTGCCTCTTTAAACACTTATATCCAACTAAGTGGATTGATTGTTTTACTTGCTTGGGTTGTTCCTGGTTGAGTCGGTTAAAAGGTTTGAAGAATATTATAGATACTTGAGAGGTGAGTTTTTGGAAATAGGCAAGAGGTTGAGCCTATTGTGATAAAAGCCAACAAGAGAATTAAACACGAGGGAATTGAGTGAACATCAAAGAGAGTAAACACTTAGGGAATAACTGTGAGGTCCTTTTGTTTTGTTTTCTTTGTTTAGTTTGTAGGTGGAAGAAGAGAGGGTCTAGGAGGAAGAGAGACCACAAGAAGAGGTTTCAAGACATGAAGCATGGCATGAAGATACCTTGTTTGAAGATTATCCTAATGTTGGCCAAGCATACTATGATGGCTATCACGGTGGACAACAAGGGGATAAAGCTCTAGATAAGATCAAGTGGAAGGGCTCTAGCTTCAAGGGTGAAAGTGATCCAAATGTATTCCTTGATTGGGAACGTCAAGTGGAGAACTATTCACAGTGAGAAATTATAGTGACATTGTCAAGGTTAAAAACTGGTTATTGCCGAATTTTCAGGTTATGCACTTCATTGGTGGGAAAGGATTGTTACTCAAAGGATGAAAAATGGAAGGCAATCAGTTAATACTTGGACTAAATTGAAGAATCTCATGAAGGAAAGAGTTGTACTGGAACATTATTATAGGGAGCTTCATTACACGTGGATGAATCTTAGGCAAAGTAGCAAAAGTATTGAGGAGTATAGACAAGAAATGGAGTTATACACTTTGAGATTGAGTTTGGAAAGACAAAGATACTTCTATTGTTAGATTTCTAAGTGGTCTTATTAGGGACATTGCTAATCAACTAGAATTGCAACCTTGCACCACTTATGAAGACATGTGTCATTTGGCAACCAAGATTGAAAATCAAAGGAAGAGGATTAGTTTCTCTAAAACTACCTTCTTCAAGAAATGTGGTGCCTAAGCCTCAAGCATCTATCTACAAGAGTTGGCTGAAGAAAGACGAAACATGTAAGATAGCTGATGTGTGTTTAAAATCTTAAAACGGGATGTGATTCTATTACTAAAGTTCAAGGCAAGTGTACATAACAATGTAGAGATGAGTTTCAACTCGAGTGTCAAATCTCTTAAGCATGGACGAAGGTTCAAGTACTACTCGTGTCTCTAATGTTTAGTCTAAAAAGAAAAGATGGTCGTTGAAGAAAAAAACATAAAAGCAACAAAAAGAAAGTAATACTAAAACAATTTTTAAAAGATTAATAAAAACAAGAGTTTGGTTTGGTGGAATTCCATGTCTTCCTCCATGTCTAGAACTACAAAGTCGATAGGGAAGACTAAATCCTTGACTTTGACCAAAACATCCTCTATTACCTCCTAGGATGTCTAACCCTCCTACCTGCCATATTGATCGACATCCTTTCAGGTTTCGGGGTACCTAGACCTAGACGCTTACACATAAAAGAAGAAATGACATTGATACTAGCATCTAAATCCGCTAAAGCCCTATCAACAGTAACACTACTAGTGGTACAAGGGAAAGAAAAACTCCCTATGCCTTCCAGCTTTTGTGGTAGTATGTCTTTCTTTATTAGGGAGGCTGAACACTCTTCACCAAGCATGTGCATTGATGCTTCCCAAAGCTTGTCCTCTTCGTGAGCATTTCCTTTAAATACCTTGCATACTTAGGTACCTGCAATAAGAGATCACTCACGGGTAGTTTTATTTTTAATTGACGAAATATTTTGATAAACTCCCTCACCTCATCTTGATTACGGTCTGGAACAAGTGCTTTCGGGAATGGTATCTTTGGTTTATATTTAGTACTTGCCAATTTCCTTTATCTTCATCATTTCTACCCACGTTTTCGGATGATCGCCTTTCTTCTTCAGTACAACTTGCTTCTTCTATGATCATTCCTTCTTTCTTTGCTGTAGGAATCTCCTCATCGATTATCACATAGATAGCATTTACGTGCTCTCTCGTATTTACTTCTGTGTTACTTGGGAGAATTCCTGGAGTTCTTTCAGATACTATCTTTACGCCCTACCCAATCTATTTTTTCTAAGTTTCTGATGGAGGCTTCTTGATTTTTTTGGGCTACCTCGATGGTATTCAACCTATTGTTAGTCGCACTCATGAACTTTACCATCAATTCTTCCAAATTTGCTGTAGTCGGTAGAGGATGGTTCTGTGGGGCTCTTCATATGGTAATGGTGGAGGAGGACCTCTATTTTGGAAACCTGGGGGTTGATGTGGCCATTGTTGTCCTTGACCGCCCCAAGAGAAGTTGGGATGGTTTCTCCTCGGATTATATGTATTTGAATATGGTTTGTTACCAGGTCGATTCCCTTTTACAAAATCAACTTGCTCATTTGGTCCTCCATACTTGGGCATTCATGACTCGAATGTCCACTTTTACAAAAATCACGGAACATGACCGTTTGATTATTTTTGCTTGCTTCTGTAGTGGTCAAGTTCCCTATTTTCTGCTCTATCACTACCATTTATCTTGCTTCCATAGTAGAAATTGCATCCACATTGTGCACTCCAGCCATTTTAGGTTTCGGTATAGCTTTTCATGTCAATTTGTTCTACCAGATCGTATACCTATTGAGGGGTCTTGTGGTATGTAGACCCTCTAGCTGAGGCGTCTATCAACTGTCTCACCCCTAACGATACTCCATTGTAAAAGCTCTAAATTTTTATCCTCGAATCTAGACCATGGAGGGGACATTTTCTGAAAAGCTTCTTCCATCGTTCCTAGGCCTCATAGAGACTTTCTTCGTCTATTTGTTAGAACGACATAATCTCGTTCCTTAATTTTGCCGTCTGCCCTAGAGGAAAGTACCTCCCTAAAAAAATTTCTGCCAATGAATCCCATGAACTTATTGATCTCGAAGGAAGTGACTTAAGCCAGGACTTCGCCTTCCCCCTGAGACAAAATGGAAAAAGACGAAGTTAGACAGTATCTCCAAAAACTCTATTTATTTTAAAGGTGTCGCACACCTCTAAGAAATTTTTTATTTGAGCAGTTTGATCCTCATGCCGAAGTCTGTCGAACTAGTTTGTTTTGCAGCATTTATATAATATTTAGCTTTATCTCGAAATTGTTCGCCTCTACCCTCGGCCTAGCTATACTTGATGCGTCCCAGATATGGACGGTCAGGCATAGTCCGCTATCATTCGCTCTACCATAGGTTGATCCACCATTGGTGGTGGTGGAAACGGTACGAAGAGAGGATTATTGATTGGTGGAACTGCTGGTTCATTTTTTATCTTATCGATGGCTAATACTGCACTAGTGCCTGCCATTCCAAATTGAAGGGTGCAGTGTACGTTTTAGCTCTGGATCAAACGGTACCAATTCATCCCTTTTCTTTCGGGGCATAAACTAATACCACACAATCTACATGAAAGAAAACATGATCAATTCCACAAAGATAGAACACAATTCCAAAAACATAAACCAAAGGTAACTGAATGATGTAAAGACAAAGACCAATTCAAACAAGAAAAAGAAAAAAATTTACTAAAGCACTAAATAAAATGATTTTTCTTAAGTTGCCGTTCCTCGTGAACAATGCCAAAAACTTGATGCATACGTGTTAAAAATAAGGGGATGAACTACTAAACTAAGCAACAAACAAGTGGACATATCATTGTAGTAAACAAGTAATATCCGAGTGTCGAATCTCGAGGAATGATAAAAGCTTAAGTACTAATCACTTCTCTAATGTTTAGTGTAAAGAAAAGTTGATTTGAAAAAGAAATAAACTAAAAACTAAAAACGGTTTAGCAACTAAAGAAAGCAAAGCAATAAAAGTGAGGTATTAAAAACTTATAAAGCAAGTGTTTGGATGGTGGAATCCTCCTAATCCTTGTTAGTAATTCAATTGGAAAACTTTAAAGAAAATAATGTTGAATTAATTAAGTTGGGTTATCACAACTAATCGGACAATACCTATCTCTAGGCGAAAGCCACCCCACTCACTAACCCTTAGAGGAAAATCTCTTTTCTCCCTAACAAATTATGAGTGTAGTAATATTAGATGATTTAAAGGACCTAAAGCGCAATATCATATCTCTAATCAACTGCCGCAATTAACCCCTAATTGGTTGCCCTAAAACGTTCTTCCTTTTTCAATTCCAAGCATTCTTGCGATAAATCTAATCTCGCAACAACTAAATTGCAAACAAGCACAATTTGAAGACAACTTAATTAAAAATAAACATCAAATTCAATAAATTAAACCAAAATTACTGTAAACAAGAATTAGGGTTTAACCCTCATCCAAACAAAGAACTACTCACTAATCATTGTCAAAAAACTGAAATTAAACATTGTATACAGTAAAAAGTAAAGAAAAGAAAGCTTAGGAGAAAGATTGAAGCCAACGATCGCAGTCCCGAATGTCTCCCAAGCTTGTCTCTCGAGTCGACAAATTGAAGGTAGAAATCTTGATATTGGATCTTCAAATCTTGATCTCCAAGAACCAATTTACAGAAAATCTAATAATTACATAGCTAATTAAATGTAAAAATTGAAGAATTCTCTAACCTAAATAAGCCTAACTGCTGCCCTCTACCCTAATGAAAGAATAACCTATTAATAGGGAAAAATTACATCAAAATAGAGTTAAAATTGAATTAAAACTGCTCTATTCAGGACCCACCGTGCACGGTAGGTCGAGCCCTACCATCCGCGGTAGGGTTACCCAAAATTTCCATATTTGCCATCGGGACCTACCATCGACAGTAGGGTAGCCTACCGTCGCCTATAGGTTTCTGTTAAAAAATTACTTGTGGCCTCGGGACCTACCGTCGGCAGTAGGTTGACCTACCTCTGGTGGTAAGTCAGCTTCGTTGATGCCGTCAGCTCCGTTTTTGTCATTTTCTTTCATTGTTTTCTCTTTTTGAAAGTACCTAAGACAAGAATAAAGGGTATTAGTACAAAATATGCATTTTTACATATTAAAAACACCACAAAACGATGAAAATAACATATATAAATATAGACAATTAAGCACATATCAAGAATCAATTAGATAGAAAAGTCAAAACCGCAAGAACTAATTGGGCACGAGTATCTACCATATCAATTCAAGAAATTATGAGAAAGAAAAGGAATTATCCGTCAATTAACAATTCTTAATACATTGTAACCAAAGGTTGAGGCAGAAAGAAGGAATCGTAATTTATTTTCGGGAAGATGCAATATTGACTGTTGCCTACATACTTAAGTAAATGCCTTCAAAATCAGTTCCTTCAACCCTATATGAACTCGGGACTAGTAGAAAATTGAGTCTTGATAATCTTCAAGCATGGGGGTGTGATGCTTATACAAGCAACTCTTCTAATTAGTATGGAAAAGTAGGACCTAGAGGCAAGAGCTATATCTATATAAGATATTTGAACGCTCTAAGGTTATGTGTTTATTAATGAGCAACAAGATGGAAGTGTAACTTAAATCGAGTCAATAAGATGTAGAATTTTCAGAAGATGAATTCGCTAGTGATGTGTATATGGAAGTTTTAAAATCAAAAGGGGAATAAACTACTAAACTCTCATCTTTTTGCAAAAAGCCGCTCCACGGTGGTAATCGCAGTTCACCTTTCTTTCTATAGGCCACTCAAAACCCATGTTGTTCTATGTCTTTTGTTCACTTAATATGTTTTTAGTTAACTTTGTAATGTTGTGTTTAGTTGTTTGGCTGCTTTGTCTATGTGTGCATAAGCTTCCTATTGGATGTACTTCCCATGTATGCCCTCTCTTGATGGCGAATCTTGATTGACTGACACTAGGAACCTAAGTTCTTTTCTTTGAGGGATAGGTGCAGAGACTCAGCGGAAGCTGTTCTAACAAATGGACAAATGGAGAAGAAACAGGCAAGGGAACCTATAACTGTAGTAAATGAGCTACACCCGAGTGTTGAATCTCGAGGAATGATAATGGCTAAAGTACCAGTCGCTCTTTCTAATGTTTAGTAAAAAAAGAATGGTTTAGAGAAGAAATAACTAAAAAAAATACTAAAAAAAATGAATTAATCAACTAAAGAAAGAAAAAATAGAAAATTAAGGTTTTAAAAAATATTAAAGAAAGAGTTTAGATGGTGGAATCGCTCTAATCCTTGTTACTAATTCAATTGGAAAAACCATATGAAAACGATGTTGAATCAATCAAGTTGGGTCATCACAACTTATCGGGCAATCCCTATCCCTCAACGAAAGACACCCTACTTACTAACCCTTAGAGGAGAATCTCTTATCTCCCTAACCAATTATGAGTGAAGTAATTATAGGTGATTTAAATAACCTTAAAGTGCAACATCATATCTCTAATCAATTTCCCCAACTAATCCCTAATTGGTTGTCCTAGAATATTCTTCCTTTTTTAATTCCAAACATCCTTGCGATAAATCTAATCTCGTGACAATCAAATTGCAATAACACACAATTGGAAGACAACTCAATTGAAAACAAACATCGTATTAAATAAATTAAACAAAGAACATCCTAAACAAGTATTAGGGTTCAAACCTCATCCAAACATTAAAATCTACTCGCTAACCATTGTATAAAAACTGAAATTAGACATTGAATTCAGTAAAAACAAAGGAAAAAAAAGCTAGGAGGAAGATTGAAGTCGAAATCGCAGTCCCGAAGTCGCCCAAGCTTGTCGCTCAAGTAGTCCAATTGAAGCCTAAAATTGTGATGTTGAATCTCCTACTCTTCAATTACAAAATTTCTACTAATTTTCTACCTAATTGAGGATGAATTTGGGGGAAAAGTCTAGGCTAAGTTCGCCTCTAATTACCTCTTCCAGCCCTATTTGCAGAATTCTTATTAATAGAAGAAAGAATTACATGAAATAGAGTTAAAACTGGATTAAAACTACTACAGATGGGACCTACCGTACACGGTATGTTGAGCTCTACTGTCCGCAGTAGGGTTCTGTCCAAATTTTCTTCGTTGTCGTCGGGACCTATTGTCGACGGTAGGGGTAGGCTACCATCGCAGGCAGGGTTTTTTCCAGCTTTGGCTTGTGGCTCCAGGACCTACTGCTGATGGTATGTTGGCCTACCTCCGGCGGTAAGTCGGCTTCAAGTATGCCGTCACTTCGTTTTCGACTGTTTTCATTTTTTTTCATCGTTTCACCTATGGAAACCGCCTAAGACAAGGATAAAAGGTATTAGTATAAAATATGAATTTTTACATATTAAAAACATCGTAAAATGATGAAAATAACAAATAGAAATATAGATGAAATAGCAGGTTCAGGAGGCAAAAAGTGTAACAGGTTCAGGAATGCGCGTTTTCTATCTCGAACAGTTTGCCGCCGGAGTTCCACCAGAGTTGCTGAAAATTCGCCAAAAATTTTTTTTGAAATTTTCTACGAAATTTTTTCTTACAGAACAAAACAAACCACAACACAAAGTTAATAAACAAGAATTAACAAAAAAAATAGGGTAGAAAATAAAAGAAGATAGAATAAAAAGAAAATAGATGGAAAAGGGGTAGGGGTGGAAATACGATAGGGGGAATATAAATGGGTGTTTTGTGAAGAAAAGGAAGAAAAAAAGGAGGATGGTGGTGTATGTTGGAAGAAAATAGATGGAAGAAGAAGAAGAAGAAGAGAGAGAGTGAGATAGAAAGAGAGAGGACAAAACAAACCAGAGGTGGTGCTGGAGATGGTAGAGTACCGCTGGAAAGTCACCGGTATTGAGAAGAAGAGAGGGAAGCAAAACCGAGAGAAGAGAGAGTAGAGGGAAGGGAAGAGACGGGAGGTAGAAAAGAGAAAGAGGGAAAAACATAGGGATTTTTTAATAGAATGGGGAAGAATTGCAGAAATTTTCGAATTAAAGCTTAAATTGATGTTGAATCGGTCGACTCGACCCGTTTACACTTAAAATTACCTGAACCACATTATGTCATTGACCCTACTGCGTACAGTAGGTCGAGGCCTACCATTCGCGGTAGGCCTTTGCCCTGCCGAGACGAGCAACGCTAATGGACCTATAACTGGCGATAGGTTAGACGTACTATCCACGGTAAGTTTCTACTGTGAAGAATTTGGGTACCCTGGCCCTACCGCATGTGGTAGGCTTCTGCCTAGATGCTAATTTTTATTCTTTCTGCGATTTTGCACCTTGTTTCATCTTTGCTAACATTGTTTACTCGTTTTACATTTAAAGTGGTTCTTAAACAAGCAATCATCTTCTCCAAGAAGACCTTGCAACAATAACAATAACAAAATGAATAACTAAATGAGGACCTAAAAGGATGCAATGATACAATTGCATAAAACAACATGTCAGGAAGAGCTACTCTTGATCATTTTGGAGAACAAGAGACTCCTTCTGAAGGTTTCCCAAGTCCTCTCCAAAGTACGGCTTAAAGTGATGCCCGCTTATGACCTCCTTGTAATAGAAATGAAAGAATTTAACGCCCAATACAAGGAGAGAAATAAAAAACTGAAGATCATGCTCAAGAAAGATATTACAAATTACGAACAATTTTAACTCTTTAAAGGAGAACAAAAGGCTAGGAGGGCTAGGTTTGAAGAAAAACTCATTCGTAATTTTCCACAGCATAAGGGTGGTTTTCCTCCCATGCTCTCGCTATCGTCTTCAAACTCCATGAGACATCTCCTCTCCTCTTCATTCTCCTTGGTTCGCTTCCATAATTCCTGCACACATAAAGAATCCTTAACAAGAAAAGAGTTAGTTTCATTAATAAGGAAGTTTACTCTCTCACTCTTTTCGATGGCATCTATCTGTTTCTTGTCACTCTTCTGTATGACTTTGTTGACTTTCCATGAGATTCTCATTTTCCTCTTCTTGCTCATATTTCTGAAACTTTTATTTTCTGTTGAGCACTCATTTCTCTCACTTTCTTCTATAATACACTTGTAGCCTATGGAGGGTCTTTGAGTCTTGAGAGATCATCATGCCTTCTTTCCGACTTTCCTTGTGGAACCTCCTCTTCCTTAGGAGAGGTGTACTCCTCTAGTGCTTGGGCAGTCTCTTCCTCTTTGTCCACAACTATGAGAGATGTCATTCCTAGTTCTTTTTCACTCTGCAAGGTGACCGCCTCTGCGTGCTCCTTTGGAATATGCTCTGTATTACTTGGTAAATTACCAAGCGGCCTTTCAACCATCATCTTTGCTATGTGGATTTGACTCTCTATGTTGTGGATGAAAGCTATTTGGCTTCTCTAGACCGCTTCCATGCTTTCTACCCCAGCATCTATCGAATTGATATGCTTCGCAACTAGATCTTCCAAATTAGGCTATTGGGGTGATGGATGTACTGAAAAAATATGATGATATGCTCAAAATTGAGTGATCCTCCACTTTTCAAGGCTTGAGGGCAGTTGCTATCTCCTTTGGCTTTGACCTCCCCAAGGAACATTCCATTGATTCCTCCAACATATAGTGTACTGGTTAGGATACGTGTTGTAGCCCTGCCAGTTTCCTTGGAACATGGCCTGCTAATAATGCACATGTTCAGGTACAACAGCTATGTTCTCGATCCTTTGATCTAATATTGCTGCCAGTTGGGCTTTCATGGCATCATTGGTATCCATATCTTATTTTCCAAAACCTGAAAAAAAAAAATTAGATAAGCAATCAATTCCAAAAGTAATAAGCCGAATTCCCAATGTTCATACCACTATCATCCAAGCGAAACAAGAATAATGAGCAAAGCAAAATGAATCAAAACAATAAAAATGACTAAAGCACTATAAAAACGATTTTCCTTAAGTTGCCATTCCCTGGCAGCAGTGCCAAAAACTTGACGTGTATATGGAAGTTTTAAAATCAAAAGGGGAATAAACTACTAAACTAAAGCAACATGCAAGTGGACCTATCACTGTAGTAAACAAGCTGTACCCGAGTGTCGAATCTAGAAGAACGATAAATGCTCAAGTACCAATAGCTCTTTCTATGTTTAGTCCAAAAAGAATGGCTCAAAGAAGAAATAACTAAAAAAATACTAAAAACGAATTAATCAACTAAGGAAGAAAAACTAGAAAATTAAGGTTTTAGAAAATATTAAAGCAAGAGTTTAGATGGTGGAATCCCCATAATCCTTATTACTAATTCAATTGGAAAAGCCTTATGAAGATGATGTTGAATCAATAAAGTTAGGTCATCACAACTAATGAGCAGTCCCTATCTCTAGGCGAAAGCCACTCTACTTATTAAATCTTAGAGGAGAATCTCTTCTCTCCCTAACCAATTATGAGTGTAGTAATTATAGGTGATTTAAAGGACCCAAAGTGCAATATCATATCTCTAATCCAATGCCCTAACTAACCCCCAACTGGTTTCCCTAGAATGTTCTTTCTTTTTCAATTTCGAACATCCTTGTGATAAATCTAATACCGCGACAACTAAATTTCAACAACACACAATTGGAAGACAACTCAATTGAAAACAGACATCAAATTCAATAAATTAAACCAAGAACATCGTAAACAAGTATTAGGGTTCAATCCTCATCCAAACATAAACATCTACTCACCAATCATTGTATAAAAATTGAAATTAGACATTGAATTCAGAAAAAAAAAAAAAAAAAAAAGGAAAAAAAGCTTAAGGGGGAGGTTGAAGTCGAAATTGCAGTCCCAAACGTCGCCCGAGCTCGTCTCTTCAAGTCGCCTAATTGAAGCCCGAAATTGGATGTAGAATCTCCAATCCTTGATCTCGAAGTCTTCAATTAAAAAATTTCTACTAATTTCCTACCTAATTGAAGAGGAATTTGGGGGAACAGTCTAACCTAAGTTCATCCCTGATGACTTCTTTCAGCCCTAATGGCAGCATTCTTATTAATATAAGACAAAATTACATTAAATAGAGTTAAAATCATAGTAAACCTGCTACAGCTGGGACCTATCGTGCACGGTAAGTTGAGCCTACCATCTACGGTAGGGTTCTCTCTAAATTTTCTTCGTTGTGGTCGAGACCTATTGTCGTGGTTAGAGTTCTATACAGCTTTGGCTTGTGGTTTCAGGACCTACTGCTGACGGTAGGTTGGCCTCAGGTGGTATGTTAGCTTGAACTATGCCGTCGACTTCGTTTTCGTTGTTTTCACTCCGTTTTCACTCCGTTTTCAACCATTTTTGTTTCTTTTCATTATTTTCTCCATTGGAAAGCGCCTAAGACAAGAATAAAGGGTATTAGTCTAAAATATGCATTTTTACATATTAACAACATCATAAAACGATGAAAGTAACAAATAGAAATATAGACTAAATAGCACATATCACCTAGATAACATGAGGCTAATTAAAGCTTGGAACTATATGAGTTAGAAGACACTAACATTGGCATTTCTATCAACCCAACTGATGATGAATTAATTCCTTAACAACTTGAAGCAAGTAGGAACGACGTCCTTACGACAGAGTCGAGGAGGTCTAATGAGAGTTTTGAGGAATTTCATCATCGTCACTATTTTGAGATTGAAGGGTAAACTTACATGGTTGTTTCTTGTGATGAAGATGAGCCTAGAAATTTCCATGAGGCTATCTCATCAAAAGATAGCACATATTATGTTAAAGCTATGGAGGATGAAATGGAATCTATGAAGACCAACAAAGTTTGGGACGTAGTTGATCTTCCGCATGGCAACAGGAAATTGGGAACAGATAGTTCTTAAAATCAAGTGCAAGGCTGACAGTTCTATTTGGAGATACCAGGCTCGGCTTGTAGCAAAAGGCTATACCCAAAAGACGAGTATAGATTATGAGGAAATCTTCTCACCTGTGATTAGGTTTGCCTTGATTCGCCTAATTCTTACACTCGTGGCAAAATTTGATATATAACTTTATCAAAGCAATATTAAGGGAACATTTCTCCATGGAGAATTAGATGAAGAAATTTACATGCAACAACATATTGGCTTTGTTGTACAAGGCCAAGAGCATAAAGTTTTCAAGCTCAATAGGTCCTTATACGGTTCAAAGAAATCATCCAAGAAATGGTACCTTAAGTTCCATGAAGCTATTATACATGATGGTTTCAGATGATTGAGGAGGACCCTTGTGTCTACACAAAACATCCGAAGAAAAGTTTCATAATCTTATCATTATATGTGGAAGATATCTTGTTGACGGGAATTCTCCCCACTAAAAGGTGGTTGTCCTTAAACTTTGTGTTGGGAAATATACCCCAAAAGACTTCTAGTTGATGTAAAACACTATATTATATGGAATTAATATGAAATGATGTTTATGATTATTTGTTTGTTTGAATGCATTTATTTACTATACATACATAAGGTCTACGTATTTTAAGTAGGCAATCCACGTGTTGAGTCATGCTTCATAGTAAGGTGCAGATTGCTGTTACTTAAAGTACAACTTTGTTCTTGACCGGTCAATGGAGTTAGGCATGCCATTTAATTAAAGATTATTGTATGATAGTCTCCTTGATAGATTATTGTACCTTAGGTCAATGAGTGGTTTGTCATGACTATTATATAAGTATGCTTAGAGCATATAGATCTGGACCTCGTGATAGATATTTTCTAGAATATACTATATCAAGAAAAAGAAACCTAGTCTATCATAGCTACAACGTAGAAGAGTACTTTACAGTTAGAGTACGAGTTGGCGCTCTAGCAAAGCTAAGCTCCCTCTTCTTAGATGTGCGATAGGTGAGACTTCTAGTCACGAGGTCAATAATCCTTGTACATTGGGTAGTTTGAATTGTCATAACTTCTATAGGAATCACGCCCTTCTGATTGCCCAGGATAATCAGTAAGATCCACGGCCTTAGAAATGTCTCTAGATGTTTACTTTAGGGTAGCTTCCTAATATAAGCAAAGGACATCCTGCGGAGTCATTGATTATCGGACTAGACATCTAAGGATGGTATATGTCACTGCGGAAAGAGTTAGTACACTTAACTTATAATCACTGATGAGTGTTACATAGAGGATGTCTTCTCTCTATTATACCTATACGTCAAAGACCTATTTACACAGTATTGTTCTGGGGATTAATATCTTCATATGGTGATAAAAGGAGATATTTAAAATTAGAAATACTGTTATCCTATAGAAAGGGTATTTTTGTCATTTTAGTAGCCTAGAATAATTTAGTCTTGTGTCCCCAGAATAGCTCAAATAGTTGGGTGACTTAATTGTCACAATACAAGAATAAAAGGACTTGAGAAGAAATAAGAGTTATTTGATTAATAGGGCACATGATAATTATTAAGTAAACAGGGCCAAGCTATTTAATTAAATAAGAAGTCCACATACTATAATACTTGTTGGGTTGGTGGTTATTGGTTTTTAATTAATTATTTTAATTAATAGATGCCCAAAAATAACTGAACCAAATAGAGATAACCGGGCTTATTCTGAGTTGGACCGAAAGAGTCCAATGCTAGAATGGAGGCCCATGGCAAAATCTCTGAGGTGTTTTCACCTAGGGTGGCAGCCACCATGTGTTAAAACCCTCTTTTGGAGTCTTAGTTGGTTAGATAGACTTGGAGAGTTGGTTGTGATCACTAGAGAGATTTTTCTCATCAGAATCTCTCTCTAGTTGATCTCCTAACACCAAGAATCTCCAATTTAGCCATTCATCATCATCATAGACGAAATTAGCAACCCTCTCTCCCCATTATATGGGCAAAATTTTCTAGGGAAAAAAAAGAACACTTGGAAGCATGTTTTTCCAATGAGGAATATTAGTAGATTCGTTGGATAGAACGATGCTAAAATTCACACTCAAATCTAATACAAAACTGATCCACAGAAGCGAAACTGGCAGCTACGCAATTTCCAAACAGCTTAAGTGTAAAACACGCTTCAAAGGTATAAAAGTTCAATCTCTTGGGCCCTTTTCTCTTCCACTGGCCCTCTAATATCCTTCACTTTGAAATGAAGGACATGGGTGAAGCAAATTATGTGCTTGGAGTTAAGTTCTTTCAAGATTTCTCCAAGACACTGCTTGGTTTATCTCAAGAGACTTACCTTCGAAAAGTTCTTGAGCATTTTAAAATACATAATTTCAAACCTATTGATACTTCTGTTCTTAAAGGTGAATCTCTGAGTCTTGAAGACTACCCTAAAAGTGCTGAAGAAAATAAAAAAGATGAGTTATGTTTTATACGCAAGTGGAGTGGGTAAATTAATGTATGCTGCAATGTGTACTCACACAGACATATGTTATGTAATTAGCTTAGTAAGTCATTACCAAGCAAACCCTAGCATGAAACATGATGCCAAGTTAAGTATCTCTAATGCCTCAATTGACTGTTAAAAATTATTTAGATGTTGATGTCTCTATGCTTGCCTTAATTGGTTTATGGTATAGTGCCCTTAAACATATGCAAACTCATCGGTCGCACTAATCATTTGTCTATGTGAACACATTTCAATGACATAATTGGGATTAAAATACATAATGTACTCATCATGAGCGAGTGTGAGATATTGGAATTGGGTTTTATAAAACGGTTTCGATTTGACCATGACGATCCAACCTAATTGGAGTTGTTGGAAATTAGTTTGAGGGATAATATCTATTTCAAATAGATTCCTTTCTTGTATCAGTAGAATATTATGTTTGTTCCATCAAACTATCCAACTTGTAAAAACTATAGAAACAGAGTATCCCAACAACTTACTTGAGTCTTTGTTACTCCCCTCTATAAATACACTTTGAAAAAATGTATCTGAGATAGCAATTGAGAGGGTGTGAGCTTATAAAATATGTCTTTCCTTCTCATAGTCATTGAGAAAGAATAGGCATTTGATTGATAGAAATACAGTTGTAATTCTCGCGGTTTCAACTACTCGCGAGTTTAGCCATGATTGAAAATGAGTTATATTGATTGCTTCTGCAGAATTTAGAAGCTATTGAGTTTTCCTTCATTATATTTTAGAGAAAAACACCAAACATTTCTTGAACAATCATCAATAAAAATCACAAAGTATAATGCACGAACAAGAGCTCTTTTATACATATGACACACATCAGTATGAATAAAATCCAACATAAATGATCTAGATGGAGGAATTTTTTTAAATGCAACTCTATGTTATTTCCCAACTAAACAATGTGAGCATGTTCTGAGACTTATATCTTTCACATCAGGCAGGAGTTGTTGTTTAGCAAGTCTTTAGAGTCCTCTCTCACTCATGTGTCCAAGTCAATTATGTCAAAAGTTTGAGGAGGAATCTTCAATTGCATTGACATCTCTATTGCTCAACTTTGCTTTCATGATGTAAAGCCCGTCTACATTTTTTCCTTCAGCAATGACAAGATTACTCTTTGTCAACTTCCATTTTTTTTTATGAAGTGGTCTGTATAACCTTCATTATCAAGCTTTCCCATGGAGATACAACTGAGACGAACATTCAGTACATGTCTCATATTCTAAAAAATTAGTTGATGATCAATACTAGAATTGGGATAGATATCTCTAATGCCAATGGTTTTGCAAGGTCCATAATTTCTCATTCTTACATAACAAAGATCTCTTAGAGAATAAGATGCGAAAAATTCTTCATGTGGAGTAACATGATAAGGCGCACCTGAGTCAATAACCAAATCGCTTTTTGACTGACTCGGTTATTAATGTTGAAAATCGTGATAAACAAGTTCAATTTCATCTCTGTTGCAGTAGCGATTGTCTTAGAGTTGTCCTACCTTTTGTCTTCAACTCTGGTTTTACTTAATCTTTCTTCCACTCGGCATTTATGCTTATAATGTCCCTTCTTATGACAATAGAAGCATTCAACATCTCTTTTAGATTTGCATTTGTCTCTTGATCTGTCATTTTTTATTATGGAGACTTTTGATATTGCTCTCCTCCCCTTCCAAATTCCTTTCAGTAACAAGTGCTTGAGATTCTAAGTTGAAACCTTGATCCTTCATCATGGTTTCTTCATTATATAGAGCTTCTTTAAACATTTATAGATACTTAGCTGTGTGGTTAGACTGTCAGCATTCTCTCATCTTTTCCTCTATCAGATACGAAGGTCCTTGCTTTGCATAAGAAATACTAAGAGGTGAGGGAGATAAGAAAAATAAAGAGGAACTTTGTGATCAAATTTCAGTCGCAAATTTTTTTGAGCCACTTTTGGCTCCAATTTAGCAACCGATTTGGGACAAAAAATTCAGTCACAAATTTTTTGTGCAAAAATGCCCAACGATCTGAACCTCGGGACACATGTTGCAAACGAGTTGCAAACTTTGGTTTGCACCTGACTTTTCTATCACAAAATTCGGTTTGAGATCATAGATCTGTGACTGCCAATTTTAGTTGTAGATCGGTCGCAAACTAGCATTTAGTGATCAATCTATGATTGAATTGTTGGACTTCGTAGGCAAAAAACAAAATAAAATAAAACTACGAAAATCCACCAACAGGATCTACACATACTAGAAAAACCGATTTGATAGAAATTACCTCAATGTTTTGATTGTTCGTTGTGGAGGCGCTGCTTTGTACACTTCGCCCTCTACTGGTATCCACATGATGAACTCCTCTGCAAGCGATCGGGATGCTAGCCCCTTCTGTGTTCTGAAAACTGTTCAGAACTGATCCTAACTATCTAGTAATCGGTCGTATTTCGGAGAGAGGAGGCTAGATACTATATCGCTATTCTAGGGTTTAGGGTTTTGTTTTTCTTTAATTAGATAAAGGACGACCACCAAGAAAAGGTTAACATAACCTTTTATAGCTATCAATATCAAAACCCTAACTTTCATCTAATGACAGTTTAATCTCGTCCGTCTATTCCTATAATCATCCAACGGTTGGATGACTAATATTAAGTAATTAATTTCATTTATTCGATTAAATAAAATTAATTACTTATTAACTTACCAGAAAATACAATATGGAATCTGATTTCCCTTTTGTATATGTTCAACGAATCTGGACACAATCTAGATTCATTGAACGTGGACATTATGCTCACAAGATCGTCTATGCGTGTGACCCTATAGGTTCACTTAACGTTGGCAGTGAATGAAAAATGTCCTAGACATTTATTCACAAAACATAAGCGGCCTCTAGCAAGACATTATGCTTACCCAAGTTAAGTAAATGTAATAATAACCTAGTATCAGATTAATATTTAGTCCTTTTGTCACACGATATCCTAATTAAGTATAAGGCATGGATCAAGTCATCCTTATAAAACTTAATTAACCATTTACTTGATCACCAGACAGACTGTTCCAACAAATAATATTAATAACACCTTATTAATACTTATTTGAGCATGGCCATACATATTTTTCAGTCTTCCTTATCAAGGGGCCCATGGATATCTCTCTCTAAAAAGAGAGGGACAAATCCCTTTCACTATCTCCAATATTCAAGCCATGACGAGAAAATAAGCTAACCAATGTCATAATGATCACCTAATTAAAAGTGATGTTTGACTATATCAAAACATATTTTCTCCCCATGCAAGAAACATTAGAAACATTAGGTCAAAGGACACCAAATATAAAACTGAAAAGAAATACTTATAACTTAAACCCATGCGATATTTCTTCTTCACTTTGGGTCATGTCCAATACAATATTCTCAATATGTATTTATGAATTGATTTTATATATCATATTAATGATCAGTAAAACTTGACCATCAATTAACTTCATACTAGTTTACAAGATGTAATAAACTAGGGACAAATAAGAATAGTATTTTATTAGCTATAAAGGTTTTACTATCAAGTCACATAATAGATGACCAAGAGCATAAAATACAATTCAAAAAATACATGCTTCATAAATCATAAATGTGAGTCAATTGGTCTTAGGGCATATACTAACCAGAATTTGCAATCACAAAGTAAGCTTTTTTTTTTTACCTGTTTGACTATCTCCAAAGTACAAAACCAGCTGCAGTAGAATTCATAACTAAACAAGAAGTGTTTCTCAACTATCTAGTGGTGCAGCGAACAGTAAAAGTTCTTGCACTTTCTCATCTAGCTTCAGATTCACAATGTCGAAGTGGTTTATCAATCCCTAAAAATCATTCAGGTGTTCAGACATATTTGCTCCTTGTTTGTTCAGCAGTTATGTGATCTATATTTCAACAATGAAGCTTTGTTAATACCATGTTTTCTTTCAAACATGATTTTTAATTTTCTCCAGATAAGATTTTCTTTTGGTTCACCTTAAACATGCTTGATCACTTTTTTATCAATTAAACTCCAAAAATGAGTAATAGCCTTCTGTGCATTTTTTCCACAACTTCAGAGATACCCTCTGGTTCTGCACTATCACCAAAACTGGGTTCATCATATGTTTGTAACACAGTAAATTTTCCATCCTAGGCTTTCCACATAGCATAATTTCTAGAGGTAAATTTAATTATGTTGTCAAAAGATCATAAGGATGGTCTTTCAATTTTTTTGGAAAAAAAAAAGAAATATTGATTGTTCGGATACCGCTTTGTTGGGAGATATGACAAATAAATATACCCATAGATAAAAATTCTTTCCCAAAAATTCAGTATTGATAAAAATGAGATTTTTATTTATAACCATTCACAAAATAAATCTAGCAATAAAAATACAAAAAATGCAGTGACGCTAAGATTTAGGTGGAATTACCCGCAAAATGGGAGAAAACACAGTCCAGTATTGACCAAAACATCCATTATGAAAATGTGGTAAAAAAAATCTTCTTCTAGCTTTACTACAAGGTAGTACAATTATTTTCAAAAAAAGTGAAATTAATCTATGAGGTCACTTAAAGAGAATGGTCAATTAAAGTGGCTAACATAAGCTAGAGAAAAATAACACTCTAATTTTTCACACTTCCTCACTCTAATTACTGTGCTATTTTTGCGGCTTTCTCTCTTCTCTCTGGCGCTCTCTTTTTCTGCTCTCCGAATTGGTGCATTTCAGCCTTTAAAAGAGCATGTTTTTATGGGGAAAGTTTAGAACATTTTCTTCGAAAATTGGTAGGCAAGGTATTGGCTCAAGGGCGAACTATCCTAAATTTGATGGTTAAAATACTCAATGACTTTCTAATGAGTCCACTTATTTTGTAAAAGAAAATATTGTTTGTCAGTAGACTTTGCTAAAATAATAGTGACTGTCATGCATCTAAACTAATAGCTATTTGCAAAACTAAGAAACAATCGCAAAGTCAACGAACTATGAGTTTATCCATAGTGAAAAACTCATTTGATGTTATCCTCAGTCTTTTTTTGACTGCAACATCACGACTTGAGGTGACGGGGACTGATATTTGGAGACGCGCCCCGCATGCGCCTTTTGAGTATTTCACCAAAAAGGGAAAATATACTTTTACATTAAGCATTGAACCTTAGTCTAAATACTCATATTGTCTTTTCACTTGGGTAATTAAATCCTTACATAATCTCCCTTCGCTGCAAGAATTAAATGTTCTTGGGAGAAAATTTGGTGAAAAGACTAAAGAAGAAGAAAAGTCTTAAAGAAAATTAACTTGTTGAGATGGAACATAAATAGGAATACACACATCTTTAATACTCAACAGGAGATTACTCAAGAATAAAGGCAGTTGCAATGAAAGACATTCTTGGTTGCTTAGAGGTCTTTAAGTCTTTATAACTAATTAATGCTCAACCTAACTATGAAGTCGTGATCTATTATTAAAGATCTTTTGTAATAGATTAGTGAGTGTGAAAACCTTTTCAGAAAAACTCTTGTTCCTGTTGTACAGGTACTCATTTGACATTCTTGTAGTGAACTTGCTTTTGGAGAGTAAAAGTATAGTTAATTAGGTATATTAACTAGTATAGAAGTTTTTTTATCTTTGTAAAATCATTCCTTTGTGTAAGGATAGTTCCTAGATATTGAATACTAGGTCATAACAAATCCCCTCTATTTAGGAAAGAGGTTCCTTTAATAAATTTTTTAAAGATCGATTTTGAGGAAGAGTGGATACAGACATATTTGTCCAACCATTATAAATTTCTTGTGTGTTTTATTTTCTGCTATCTTTACTTTCTTACAATTGATCAGATTTTACACCTGTTTATATTCAGCTTTGAATTTTTCATAAGTAATAGAAGTCAGCTTCGTAGCAAAAGTCAGCTTCGTGATTCTCATCCAAGCTAATAACTTTGCAAAGCTAATGTTTTTACATTTTACTTGAGTCCAATTCCCTCCCAATTGGAATCCCTTTGGCCTACACAAGGTATAAGCCTCCATGCTGTCTCATCACTCTTTGAAAAATTTTCAACTCTTCCGCGCTATTGCTTAAATGCTTTTACTGTGCATTTTGGCTTCTTCCAATTTGTGAGGTAAACTAACAAAAAGTAAGTACTCATTGTTAACTATAAAGAACGTATAATTCCATGAATTGAGTGTGTATATTTGAACATTACTCTTATCCAGAAAGAGATAGAAGACGTTCTCTTTTCAACTTCCATATAATATTTTGAGAGAAAACTAGGATCGATGTACTTTAAATTATTGGACAGGCTGTGGAATATATTTAAATACATTAATTATTAATTTCCTTTTGACAGTTGAATGTTACTTGCAGTACTAACCTATTGTATAAAAAAGGTACAATTATATATTAGTTGAGTGTAGACCAAAAAAAAGTTTAGGCTGGAAAGTGATACGAAAATAGAATTTTGAAGATTTTTTACGTGAATTACAATTTAATTTTTGACTATTTTTAAGTAAGATGAATAATAAAACAGTTGCTAATTGATTGTAGTTTCTTTCAACTTTATTTGCTGAATGGATATATATATATATACACACACATAGATGAGCAAGGAAGATAATATTTAATTATATAAAAATTTAAAAAAAGCTATATAAAAAGTAGAGAAACTGATAACATTGGCCTCAATATTATTAAATTTGTCTTGATTTAGTACTAAAACTATTGTTTGTGTAATTTTAGTTTTAAAACTATTTTTCTTTAAAATTATTGGTCTTTATTTGCTCTTTTGAAATCAAATTTAATGAATTTCTATTCGTGCCGCTCGTATGTCTTACCGATCAAGGAATAAATCATCAGTCTCTAAATTTTCACCCTAAATGCATTAAATATGGTGAAAATAAAAAAAAAAGAAACAAGAAATATAAGTGGATTGTGTGGCTATTTATAAGGAATTGTCCATTTTCCATTGATTGGAACATGTAAAAATTTGAC
The DNA here is from genome assembly GCA_028651295.1 of Catharanthus roseus. NCBI lineage: Eukaryota > Viridiplantae > Streptophyta > Magnoliopsida > Gentianales > Apocynaceae > Catharanthus > Catharanthus roseus. The sequence continues at coordinate 25,311,798 of JAPQWS010000153.1, read as the reverse complement.
AAATACCATTCCAAGCATAAGTAAAGCTATGAAGGGGGTCTGGTGAGCTCTGTCCCTCCTCAAAAAAAATTTTTATATGCATGTGTGATATAAAATTATGTTCATTTCGTGTAAAAGTTTTAGTATATTTTTCTATTATTCTATTATTGCCCCTGAATAAATAAAATTTAAGTCACTAATTATAAAAAATATTAATCCATAATTAAATAATACACTAAATTTTTGTATTTGAATTTTTACTTCTCTAGAGGTTGACGTTTGACCTTAGCTCTATTCCCAAGAGTTATTATAGGACCATTCATTTTGAAAAAACTTAATATTGAGACTACAATTATAAAAAATAATTAATTTTAAACTAAGTTAAAGATAAATTGAATTATTTTAAAATTAATTTTGTCCATTTCTGTAAACAATAATTCGACTTAAGTGATCGAAATGAGATCAATATTCATTATTTGTGCTCTAATGTAATTCAAGATGTTGAATATTTTAAAAATGAATAATTATTGTCCGATCAATATCGACCTAATTATAGTGGCTCAATAAGTAAAATTGAAAAAATAAGAAAAAATATACTTTTGCCCCATGTTGCTATAAGAATTTTCCCGCAGAAATGACCCTTCCGCTCTAATTGATTCATTATAATTTGCACAATGTTGATCCCTTTATTTATACTTTTTGAAAATACTTTTTTTCATATACTAGAGAGTTGAAGATATTCGGTAAAACAATAAATACAAAATTTAAAAAGCCAGCAAGAAAAGTGAAATAATTATTGCCTATTAAAAATGAATGGAGAAATTGGCAAAAATTGGTTATATATGACATTAAACTTTTTTTTCTTGTTTATTTATAACCTTAATTTTTTTATTTTTATAGATATGAACTATTTTTACTTTGTAACAACATCAATTTAAAGATTTCATAATAGAGTTTGATACATTTTGACACATATACCTGTGATACCTCGTACCCCTCTATTAAGTCAACTACAGCTGGGTAAGGTACCTGCGTGCCTCTCGGCACTGAACTTACAAAAACGTAACGCTAAATATATCCGGGAGGAACTAGAATTCGTTCTTCTAAACTAAGCAGCGCAAGAAGAAGGAAAAAAATATAACTTTATAGTAAAAACTTCTCAAAACTTATACGTAGGTTGAAGGCCGTGAGGGCCAAGATCTTTATAGATCAAAACCTTATTACTAGAGGTGGAAGACCCCAAGATTAAAGAATCCAGTGGGCCCACATTGGCTCAACTAGACGGATCTTGCTACCGAGTCATCTAAAAAAGGAAAAAAAACATTTGAAAGACATGAGCAAAAGGCACTCAGTGAGTTCACGTGCACGTGTGTTTTTTTTTTAGTTTCCCATACGGGTAAAATACTCTCTATAAAATGGTTTGACATGCCAGAAAAGAAATGCTTTCATAAAAATTTCTTGTATGCAAGTTATAAACATTCTGAAGGGTTCGGGCGCAGTCGGAAAGTCTGAGCGAATTAAGACACATTAGCGCTGCCGCGACTCCCGAACTTCCAAAACCATGCATGTGCCATAATAGGCTCAACGGATAGAGTCCAGAGCCTTAAACGGGGTCATCAGACACAAATTTTGGCATCCCATAGTAAATACCATCCTGAAACCCAAAGTACACTGTACAAACGTTCGATTTCTCATAAACCACCGCACACACAACTTATGCACAAAACAGGTAAAGAGCTCTGGGGTACCTACCAGGCCACCTTGTACTACTCTAGCCGGTGAGCCCCTCCTAACCCAACCTGCTAGAAAATAGTCCCTACCGGAGAGCATGATATGGAGTAAAACGTAATACTGCCTTGGGCCTAACCCTCCAACGATACTACGCCCTTTGTCAACTGGATCCAAATTAAGAGTAAACCTACCAAGCATGTCATTCGGAAGAGGCCCTCGTACGGGAGGGGGGAGGAGGAGGGGGGGGACTAGCCACGCACAGTGCAGTCGTCTTGACACGTTGATCAAAATATATACCAAGCCCCTTCGGTTGGATTAGTGTTTTTAATTCATTTTCATAAAATCATAGGCCATCTCTTGACCACACAAATCTCTTCATGTATCGAAACTCCTATCCGCCGGGCCAAATCGCAAAACTCGTAGACATGACAAATGTACCATGAATGCAATTCAAATAAAAATCTCATAAAAATATTTGTGTTTCCCAAATACTTTAAAAATCATGTACATTATGAAAGTATGCGTATATGCCCTTGGAATGTAAACTTTAAATATATTACCGGGTAGAAAATAAGTTATGCTAATTTCATTTTTAAAAAAATCATAATAAATATTTCTCAAAAGGAATTTCTAAATACTTCAAAAATTTTAGTAATATATGAATAAGACCATTGGAGAAATATTCCTTAAAAAGAAATAGAAAATATTTTTGAAGTCATAATATAAGAATTTTTAAAATAAAAGTATTATGAAAATATTTTAACAATTCCAAGCCTTATAAGAATATTTAAAATATTTAAGGAATTATTTCAAAAAGAACTAATAAATATTTTTAAAGATAATTTCTCCAAATAATTTTAAATCTCAAAACCTTATAAGAAGATTTTTATTATTAAAATATTATTTCAAAATGAAATAACAAATATTTTAAAAATAATCTCTCCAAATAAATTTACATCTCAAACCTTATGAGAATATTTAAAATATTTAAAATATAATTTCAAAATGAAATAATAAATATTTTAAAAATAATTTCTCCAAATGATATTAAATCTCAAAATCATATAAGAATATTTAAAACATTTAAAATATTATTTCAAAATGAAATAATAAATATTTTAAAAAAATAATTTCTCCAAACAATATTGAATCTCAAAATCTTATAAGATTATTTAAAATAGTTAAAATATTATTTCGAAATGAAATAATAAATATTTTAATATTAAATCTCAAAATCTTATAAGAATATTTAAAATATTTAAAATCTTATTTCAAAAGGAAATAATAAATATTTTAAATGTAGAACACATTTGGCATAACCCATAATGTACCACCGGTAAATATTTTTTATTTTTTTTCAAGGACCAACAACGGAGAAATATACTTTCAAGAAAATAATTAAATTTTCTGTAAAAAAAAGGTTGGTGAACTACCTTGAGCCGTAAAACAAGTCGAGCCTACGAAGAATATCATTTTAAACTTAATCAAGTATCTCCATAAAAATATAACCATGACCCCGTGATGGCCCTAGGATTTACATAAACTTATTCTAAATCCAAAAGAATTCTAAGAATTACACCAAAATAATTTTATAATTATTTCTTAAAAAAATCATAGGTTCCCAAAATAAATCCATAATTATTTTATTATTGAAAAAAATATAACCTAATAAAAATAAAACTCCTCGTATAACTAAATTTAACTTTAAAAAAAACAAAAACAAAAAGAAAATAAAATAAAGAAAACATACCTTAATGGGAGAAAGAGAGTTGAGAAAGGGAGAGGTGAAAAAGAGGAAAGAAAAGAAAAAGAGAAAGTGGGGAGAGAGAGAAGAGAGAGAGGGCTGCCGAGATGAACGGAAGATAGGAGAAGAGATAGATGAGTGGAGAAGAGAAAATGAGAGTTGGATGAGAAATTGGGCTTCCCATCACCTCATATATATAGCCATGTATGCATGACTTGGGCTTGTGTGGTCAAGGGACATGGCTTGTCTCCACAAATCACCACCTTACTTGGCACCACTAATTCATATAATTGCATTAAAGTCCTCTAAATTTTTAGACTTTCTACATTGACCCCAAAGCTTAAAAATGACTTAAAACTCATATTAAACTTATAATCTCAATCTCCAACTTAAAGCATTAAACACTAATAATCCTAAAATATGCCCAAAAAAAGTTTCCAATGAAAAATTCTTCCTTAGATTTTTTAAGAATTACAAAATGACCCCAAAACTTTCTATTCTTTATAAAATAACCCCAAAACTTTTGTTTGAACTCACCACGACTTATGTTAATTTCAAGATGCTTAGTCGGGATGTTACATTTTACCCTCTATAGAAAAATTTTGTCCTCAAAATTATAGAGTTCACATACCTAGAATCTCCGGATGTTTCCTACGTAGAAATTCTTCGGTTTCCCATATTGTTTCTTCAATGCCGTGGTGTTTCCATAACTTACACATCGGAATTCTCTTTCCATGTAATTTCTTTACACTTCGTTCCATAATCCTACTAGGCTTCTCCTCATGTGACAAGTCAGTTTGCAAATCTAACAGGTCGTCATTTAGAACATGCTGGGGCGATGGTCGATATTTCTTTAAGTGGGAGACGTGGAAGACGTCATGAACGCCTGTTAATTCTTCTAGTAATATTAGCCTGTAGGCTATCTTACTGATTCTGTTGCTTATTTCAAATGGTCCAATGTATTGGGGGCTTAACTTCCCTTTTCTGGTGTCTGGGATTCCTACAATGTGGTGTGAGTTTTAGAAAAACTCGATATCCCGCTTCAAATTCTAAGTCTTGCCATGGATTATGGGCATAGCTCTTTTGTTGACTTTTAGCTGCTCGAAGTCGTTCTTGAATTATTTTTACTCGTTTCTGTGCCTTTTCTAACTCTGGCATCCAGTTCTTCTGCTTCCAAAGGGAACAAATTCAAATGTCCAAATATAAAAGGGGTTCTACACTTCTTCCTATATAGGGCTTTAAACGGCGCCATTCTGATTGAAGAATGATAACTGTTGTTATATGCAAACTCCGCCCAAACCATATTATCAATCCATTTCTTTCCAAACTCTAAAGCGCACTCTCGCATCCTATCTTCCAAAGTTTGGATTATTCTTTCTGATTATCCATCAGTCTGGGGGTATGCGGCAGTGCTATAGCTTAGGTTAGTCCCTAATGCTGCTTGGAACTTAGGCCAAAATCTCGAAGTAAATCTTGTATCTTGGTCTGACACAATGTCCACAGGTACTTTTTAAAATCTTACAATCTCCTCCACTAAAAGCTAGGCTAGCTTTTCCAAGGAATACGTTATGTTGATAGCAATAAAGTGTGATACTTTCGTCGAATGATCAACTATGATCCAAATGGAGTCCTTGTAACCTTTCGTCCGTGGCAACCCAGTGACGAAGTCCATCGTAATACAATCCCATTTCCATTCGGGGATAGGTAATGGCTGTAAAAGTCCTGCGGACTCCTTGTGTTATGCTTTCACCCTCTGACAAGTAAGTGTTAGAATCCGTAGGCAAAAATAAATAAAATAAAACTACGAAAATCCACCAACAGGATCCTCACATACTGGAAAAACTAATTAGATAAAAATGACCTCAATGTTTTTTACTGTTCGGTGTGGAGGGGCTACTGTTTATGCTTCGCCCTGTACTGGTATCCACGCGACAAACTCCTCTGCAAGCGATCGGGATGCTAGCCTCTTCTGTGTTCTGAAAACTATTCAGAACTAATCCTGATTATCTGGTAATAAATGAAATTTTTGGAGAGAGGGAGGCTAGATACTATTATCGCCGTTCTAGGGTTTAGGGTTTTTGCTTTTGATCAGATGAAGACCGCCACCGAGAAAAGGTTATCATAACCTTTTATAACTATTAATATCAGAGCCTTAATTGTCATCTAATGACAATTTAATCTCGTCCGTCTATTCCTGTAATCATCCAACGATTGGATGAATAATATTAAGTAATTAATTTCATTTATCTGATAAATAAAATTAGTTATTTATTAACTTACTAGAAAATACAATATGGAATCTGATTCCTCTTTTGTATACGTTCAACAAATCTGGGCACGATCTAGATTCATTGGACGTGGACATTGTGCTCACAAGATCGTCTATGTGTATGACCCTGTATGTTCACTTAACATTGGAAGTGAATGAAAAATGTCCTAGACATTTATTCACAAAACATAAGTGATCTCTAGCAACACATTATGCTTACCCAAGTTAAGTAAAAGCAATAATAACCTAGCATCAGTTTCAATATTTAGTCCTTTGTCACGCGATATCCTAATTAAGTATAAGGCATGGATCGAGTCATCCTTATAAAACTTAATTAACCATTTACATGGCAGACTGTTTCGACAAATAACATTAATAACACCTTGTTAATACTTATTTGAGCATGATAATGCGTATTTTCTAGTCTTCCTTATCAAGGGACCCATGGATATCTCTCTCTAAAAAGAGAGGGACAAATCACTTTCACTATCTCCAATATTTAAGCTATGACAAGAAAATAATCCAACCAATAGTCATAATAATCATCTAATTAAAAGTGATGTTTGACTATGTCAAAACATATTTTCTCCCCATGCAAGAAGCGTTAGAAACATTAGGTCAAAGGATACCAAATATAAAACTGAGAAGAAATACTTATGACTTAAACCCATTCAATATTTCTTCTTCACTTTGGGTCATGTCCAATACAATATTCTCAATATGTATTGATGAATTAATTTTATATCTCATTTTCATGAACAGTAAAAATTAATCATCAATCAACTTCACACTAGTTTAATAATATAATATGTAATAAAACTAGGGACAGACAAGAATAGTATTTTATTAGTAATAAGGATTTTACTATCAAGTCACATACTTGATGAACAAGAGCATAAAATACAATTCAAAATACATACTTCATAAATCATAAATGTAAGTCAATTGGTCTAGGGCATATACTAATAGTAAGACAAGCAGCCACATATTCTGCCACATCTCTCTTCATTTCGTTCCACCAAAACTTCCTCTTGAGGTCTTGATACATCTTGTTCTTACCAGGGTGTATGGAATACTTGCTTTTATGTTCTTCTTCCAATATCTTTCGTTTAATCTACGCCTCATTCAGTACACATAGCCGATTTTGAAAGTGCAAACTTCCATCAATATCCAAGACTTGAAAGTCATCTAATTTCTTTGCCTCTCTACTTGAGGTTTAAACTTTTGGAATTCCTCATTACTCTTTTGTGCTTTCTTGATCTCTTGTTGCAAGGTTAAAGTTAAGGTGAGACTTGCTAACTTAGCACTTCTACTCAAAGCATCAGCTACCACATTTGCTTTCTAGGGGTGATAGGTAATTGGGCATCGGTACTATTCAGGCAGTTCCATCCATCTGTTAGTATATGCCCTAGACCAATTGACTCACATTTACGTTTTATGAAGCATGTATTTTGAATTGTATTTTATGCTCTTGGTCATCAAGTATGTGACTTGATAGTAAAACCCTTATAGCTAATAAAATACTATTCTTGTTTGTTCCTAGTTTTATCACATTTTGTATTATTAAACTAGTGTGAAGTTGATTGATGATCAAGTTTTACTGATCATGAATATGAGATATAAAATCAATTCATAAATACATATTGAGAATATTGTATTGGACATGACCCAAAGTGAAGAAGAAATATTGTATGAGTTTAAGTCATAGGTATTTCTCCTCAGTTTTATATTTGATATTTGATGTCCTTTGACCTAATGTTTCTAATGCTTCTTGTATGGGGAGAAAATATGTTTTGACATATTCAAACATCACTTTTAATTAGGTGATTATTATGACTATTCGTTAGCTTATTTTCTTGTCATTGCTTGAATATTGGAGATAGTGAAAGGGATTTGTCCCTTTCTTTTTAGAGAGAGATATCCATGGGCCCCTTGATAAGAAAGACTGGAAAATATGCATGGCCATGCTCAAATAAGTATTAATAAGGTGTTATTAATATTATTTGTCGGAATAGTCCGCCTGGTGATCATGTAAATGGTTAATTAAGTTTTATAAGGATGACTCGGTCCATGCCTTCTACTTAATTAGGATATCGTGTGACAAAAGGACTAAATATTAAATCTGATACTAGGTTATTATCACTTTTACTTAACTTGGGTAAGCATAATATCGTGCTAGAGGCCGCTTATGTTTTGCGAATAAATGTCTAGGACATTTTTCATTCACTGCTAACGTTAAGTGAACCTACAGTGTCACACGTATAGACAATCTTGTGAGTATAATGTCCACGTACAATGAATCTAGATTATGTCCAGATTCGTTGAACGTATACAAAAGGGGAATCAAATTCCATATTGTATTTTCTGGTAAGTTAATAAGTAACTAATTTTATTTATCGGATAAATGAAATTAATTACTTAATATTACTCATCCAACCGTTGGATGCTTATAGGAATAGATGGACGGGATTAAACCGTCATTAGATGACAATTAGGGTTATGATGTTGACAGCTATAAAAGGTTATGTTAACCTTTTGGTCCGGAGCCGTCTTTATCTAATTGAAAACAAAAAACCTTAACCCTAGAACGGCGATATTAGTATCTAGCCTCCCTCTATCCGAAATTTCACGTATTACCAGATAGTAAGGATTAGTTCCGAACAGTTTTTCAGAACACATAAGGGACTAGCATCCCGATCGCTTGTAGAGGAGTTCGTTGCGTGGATACTAGTAGAGGGCGAAGCATAAACAGCAGCGCCTCCACACCGAAGGTCAAAGGTAATTTCTATCCAATCGGTTTTTCTTGTATGTGTAGATCCTGTTGGTGGATTTCCGTAGTTTTTTGTTCTTGCCTACGGATTCTAACACCATCTCCGTTGTCTCATGTTTAGGTCCTTTTGGGAGAACAGATACTTTAAACTCTTGTGATTGATAAAGATCTTGTATTTAGCCCCATAGAGGTAGTGTCGCTACTTCTTGAGTGCAAATACTATGGCTCTAGCTCTAAGTCATGTGTTGGGTAGTTTTTCTTCTGGTTCTTCAACTTTTGGGAGATATATGCAACCACCTTTCTGTCTTGTATCAGTACCGCTCCTAATCCTTCTCTAGATGCATCAGTATATAAGGTAAACTCTTTCTGCGGATCAACCAAAGTTACCACTGGTGCCGATGTCAATCAATGCTTCAACTCTTGAAAATTTTTCTCACATTTCTCTGACCATTTGAACTCAGCAGCCTTTCGAGTTAACTGTGTTAAGGGTCCAGCAATCTTAGCGAAATCTTTAATAACTCGCTGATAGTATGGATTCACGTGTGACCACATGTTCCAGAAAATTCACCTTCGCCATCCAAAACTCACATTTACTGAACTTGGCATACAGCTTTTGTTCTTGCATGGTTTGCAGCACACTTCGAAGGTGTTACTCATGTGTCATAGCATTTGGTGAGTAAACCAAGATATCGTCGATGAAAATCACCACGAATTGGTCCAAGTATGGGCGAAAAATTCTTTGCATCAAATCCATGAATGTTAATGGTGCATTGGTCAAACCAAAAGGCATCACTACAAACTCATAGTATCCATACCGAGTGTTAAAAGTGGTTATTAGGATATCTTCTTCTTTTATCCGCACTTGGTAATACCCTTGCATTAAATCCAACTTGGAATAACAACCTACTCCTCAAAGTTGGTCAAACAATTCATCGATCAGGGGAAGAGGGTATTTATTCTTTATAGTGACACTGATCAGCCTTCGGTAATCGATGCACATTCTAAGGGTTCCATCTTTCTTTTCGACAAACAATACTAGTGCACCCCAAGGTGATGTGCTCGGATGAATGTAGCCTTGCAGTAACAATTCTTGTAGTTGATCTTTTAACTCCTTCAGCTCCTTCTGACCCATTCGATATGACGTTCAAGGTATTAGTGCGGCACCAGGTACTAGTTCTATGCCAAAATTTACTTCCTGCTCAGGTGGTAGAGAATGCAGGAAAAACATCTAAGAATTCCTTCACCACTAGGATATTTTCCATTTGTACTTCTTCTCCCGTTTTGTTGAGCAAGTATGCCAAATACCCTTGGCATCTTTTCTTGATTAATTTCCTTGCTTTAATTCTGGAGATCAAATGGTTTTCTTTCTTGGTTTTGTCTCCTTGAAATTCTGGGGTAGGCGTATCTGGTCGGGTAAACTTAACCATTTTCTTTTGGCAGTCTACCTGGGCGTAATGCTTAGATAACTAATCAATTCCTAATATCGCATCATAGGCCTCAAAGGATAAGGTGATCAAATCTCCAGGTAATATAGTGCTCCCAATGCAAATCTCACAATCAGGGTACTTTTCCTCAATGACCTGACTCACTCCCATAGGGTGCAAACAACTAATTGGTAGGGCATGCTAACCTTGAGTTTGCGGATATAGCTTACATGTGACATCCCATAATCAAAAGAGATATCAAAACTTAAAACAAGACATAATCATATAGAAAACATACTTTACTAGGCATACTCACTCAAAAGACACTAGCTGATAGAAAAAATCTAATACAAGTCGAGCTAAAAAATGTTGCACCAAATACAAAGATATCAAGCTTATTTAGTACTTATTATCCCAACATCAAGATCACAATATGTTTTGTCAAGAGTTTTAACCCTGTCGGGGAAAACGACTAATAAATCCTCTTCGACGAGCCTCGGCCACTGCCTGGGTCTCTTACCGACCTATTCGCTGATCTTACCCAACATCATCAAGCCATAACCTGCTGCTGCGCCTCAAGGGTTCCGTCATCAGTGCTACCTTGGTAGTCAAACTACTCGCAATCTCTAACTGTCTAACCTGACGAGACGAGTAAAACTACAACATCTCCAAAACATAGAGTCAAAGCAGTTAGCTCTTAAAGATCATCTAGGATTTAGAGAACCTAGTGTCGAACCTATAGCTCTGATACTACCTGTGATACCCTGTACCCCTCCGCTAGGTTAACTACAGCTGGGTAGAGTACCTACGTGCCTCTCGGTACTGAACTTACAAAAACATAAAGCTAAGATACATCCAAAAGGAACTAGAACGCGTTCCTCTAAACTAAACAGCGCAAGAAGAAGGAAAAAAATAATTTTATAATAAAAACTTCCTAAAACTTATACGTAGGTTGAAGGCCGTGAAGGCCAAGATCTTTATAGATCAAAGCCTTATGGCTAGAGGTGGAAGACCACAAGGGTAAAGAATCCAGTAGGCTCACATTGGCTCAACTAGCTGGATCTGAAAAAAGGAAAAAACATTTGAAAGACATGAGCGAAAGGCGCTCAGTGAGTTCACGTGCACGTATGTTTTTCGTGAGTTTCCCATATGGGTAAAATACTCTCTATAAAATGGTTTGACATGCCAGAAAAAAAATGTTTTCATAAAAATTTCTTGTATGAAGTTAAAAACTTTCTGAAGGGTTCGGGCGCAGTCAGAAAGTCTGAGCGAATCAAGACACATTAACGCTGCCGCGACACCCGAACTTTCAAAACCATGCATGTACCATGATAGGCTCAACGAACAGAGTCTGGAACTTTAAACGCGGTCATCGGACACAAATTCAGGCATCTCGTAGTCAATACCATCGACAGGCATATGCGGCTAGTACTCTATGCTCCTCCTCCATCATTTTTCAATACTTTGTCTGAGAATTTAGAAAACATGTTATACTGATGCTCGTTTAGTAAGCAATAAATGAATTTGTGATAGTTATGATAATTGAAACAAAAAATCCACCTAAAACTCGTTTGGGAGAGTGTTAATGAACTGGCTGGCCCTCTCATGTCCTTCCCAAATGTGTGTGAAGTTTTTTGTGTAGCTTATCCTTACAGAAGCCATTGCCAAGCCTCTTATGATTAATGATCGTAAAAGGTCAATTAAGAATCATATAATCATAATATATAATTCATCAAAAAGACATAAAATACATATATATTTATTACCTCTGCAGCATCCCACTAAATGAATGACCGGAACCAGCTATGTGCTTCTTGGGGCCCTGGACATCTTGCCCCTCCTTTCTATTTTTCTTTTCCGTCTAAGACTTGGCTTGTTCCTCGAGCGTCTGGCATATCTCCATCAGTGTATCATATATGTGGCGAGGTATCCAAGCGGTCTTGTTGGGAGTGATGTAAACTCAGTACATCTCCTTGTACTGCTTATCGTCAGTGGCCTCAAACCCTTCCCATGCAAACTCATAGAGAGTCGAGTCCCAAAAGAAATACCTTTATACATTCACACAAGTTAGTTTTGGAAAATTGAACTAAGGAAAGAAAAGCAGTACAAACACTTGTAACTTCTTTTTAAGTTCACGTCCAAGCAAATAAATAATAAAGGCCGGTTTTGGTAAATTGGAAATGGACAAAGAATAGGATTAAAAAGTCCTAAATCTTATTTTAATCCACTTCTAAAAGTTGAAGTATTTTTTATCTTTTGCTTAAGTTAACTTAAAATACATTTAGACATGTAAGTATCAAACTCTAAGATTTTGAGAAATTTTGAAAGAGTCTCCTTTGAAAAATGGATTCCAGGCACAATGGCTACTCAAACGCAACATTCAAGAATTTAAACAATTAAAGTGTCTAAGAGCTCCTACATAAACAATTCAAATTAAAGCGATGGGGCTCTCTCGTAACCATTTAAACATCAACAAGTATTCTTACTAAACTATAAAACTTGGATCAATCCACATTCTTGTCTACCCATGTATTAAAAAGACTATGCTATACAATAAGTATTATATATGTTATATTTATAGTTATATTTTAAAAAAGTATTACTTATATAAAAGCCCTAAAGAAAGAGAATGTAAAACTTCACACAGATTGTGTCATCATATATATTCCCTTTGAAAAACACCTGAAGACAATGGCAATCATTGGAGATCATACAAGTGTCAAAAATTCAAGAAAGAAGAACCTTCTAAAAAATGGGAGAAAGTGTAAAGTTCATAGTTTTGTATATAAAGAAAATATGGAATATTGTTCCATTTATAAATAGACTTTAGACTATACAGAAGATGGCTCTTGCAATACTATTAATATGGACTTTGGACATGTAAAGATTACGATTAGACATTTTTTTTATTAATTCATGAGACTCAAAAGGGGACCATGGTTCCCCACTAATATACTTGTCGTCTCTAATTGAGCTATGAATCTTGAATAAATATTCAAGTAATAGTGCATAAAAAAAGTCAAATACTTTTGCTCTCCAATACGTAAGAGAAATTTTTTCCTAGTAACTTACATGAATATTGCTAAGTTAACATACAAATCTTGACTCAACCTAAAACAAATAAATATCATTATCAATTTACAAATAAAATAGAAAAAACAAAGAAGAATTCTTTAGGATTTTTGTTTTTGGAAAGAAAATTTAGGATCATAAAGAAATTGAAGTGAAATTAATATGCCTCCTTGTCCTTTTCCAAATAATATGAAAAAAATAAAGAGAATGAAATATTGTTAATAATGAGAATAGAAAACAAGTGCTAAAAAATCTGTTCCTAAGAACTTGAACAAAAAATTTGTTCCAAACTAATAAACACAAATTCCAAAGAGAAAACTTGAACAGTAAACTACATTATTTTTAGTGTTAGGAGATGAGAATCACGAACAACCACAAATATATTGCAACTGAATCAAAGATAAATAATATAACCTATCTATTAAAAATTTAACAGATAAATTACAGGATTTTAAAAAATGTATATATAAATATGATGAATATAGGAAGAATAGAAAATCAGAAATATAGTGTGAAACACTCTTAGAGAATCGAACCCACAATCCAGAGGAACCTTCTAAGAAAGTCTCTCGAGAAAGTTACAAAGACTTCAATAGTTCTTACAAGAATTAATCAAGCAAATATCCGACGAGATTCAAAGAAGGAGAACATCGAAGAAGCTTGCAATAAGGCGAAGAGCTCTCAAGAAGATGAAGAAGAGAGGCGGCCAATTTTAGAGAGAACAAAGGAGAGTTGGTCTAGTTTAGGGTTGAGGGAATAATGTGTTTATATAAGGGTCACCATGGGTTGGGTCAGTTTTGACCCGACCCGACATCAAAAAATAACCCAAGCCCAAGATTGTGAGGTGCAGGCCCAATTAATCATCATTGGACACAAATAAATAATCAACCAATATTGTGGGCATTTATCTAACAAATTCCACCTTGAACACAATATTGAGATAAAATAAAAACTTAACCAAAATCAATGTGGAGTAAAGCACTTAAAGAGCAAACTTGTTAGTAGTAATAGTTTTTGTTCCAAAATCAATAGGATTTTCTTTGTGTTAATCTTCTTTATGTCTATTATGCCATTAGTGACTTTTTCTATAATAAAGTGATATTTAACATCAATATGTTTAGTTTGATCATGATAAATAGGATTCTTGCACAAATGAAGACAGCTTGGACTGTCGGTAAAAATAGTGGCTTTTGACTGTAAAAGATTTAATTCAAATAGAAGTCCTTGAATCCAAAGTCCTTCTTTAATTGCTTCAATTGCAGCAATATATTCAGTTTTCGTGGTTGATTTCAAAGAAACACAAGTTCTAGCAATCGTAGAGATATAAGCGGTTGTGCATTTTCCAAAATTTTATCACCGGTAAAATCAGAATCTACATATCCTATTAGTTCAAAGGATTTTGACCATTTTTGAAAATTCAAACCTCAATCAATTGTACCATTTTGATGCCTCAAAATCCATTTTAAAGTAGTCCAATGATCCTTTCCAGGATTGGACATAAAACGACTAAGAAGACTTATAGAGAAAGAAATTTTAGGTCGTGTAGAAATCATTGAATACATGACAGATCCAATTGCTATTCTATAAGGAATATTAGCCATTTCATTCTTTTCAAAATTAGTTTCTGGACAGGTTTAGAAGATAATTAAAAATGACTAGTAAAGGAGTGTAAACAGGTTTGCAAGAGTCCATAGAGAACTTTGAAACAATATTCTTTAAGAAAGGCTTTTGAGAAATAGTTAAAGAGTGATTTTCTCGATTTCTCAAAATGTTCATTCCTAAGATTCTAGATGTAGTACCTAGATCGTTCATGTCAAATTATGTTTTTAAAGAGTTTTTAGTTTGAGTATTTTTCTTTCTGTTTATAGGAAATTAGCATATCATTAACATAAAGTAAGAGATACACAACATCATCAATAGAGTTACCACAATAATAAAAAAAATTATCATAACAACTTCTTTTAAAACTAGATTTTTGTATAAAGGTATCAAACCTTATATACCATTGTCTCGGGGACTTTTAAATCCATAAAGAGACTTTTTGAGTAAACAGGCATAATTCTGTTTGCCTTTAACCTCAAAACCAGGAGGTTATTTCATCAAGATCTCTATGCAAGAAAGCAGTTTTAACATTAAGTTGTTCTAACTTAATATCAAAGAAAGCAACAATAGAAAGCATGATCCTAACTGTCTTATATTCGGCAACGGGAGAAATATTTCGTTGAAGTCAATGCCTTCTTTTTGAGAAAAACCTTTTGCAACTAACCTAGCTTTGAATCTAAGTGGTTCATTTTCAGAATCTGATTCTTTAATTTTGAAAATCCATTTTCTGTCAATTAATTTCTGCGTTGGTTTAGGAACTAAAATCCATTTTGTTTTTTGCAAAGGTGAGATTTCATCATTCATAGCTTAATTAGGATTCCTAAGAGCCTCATCAGAGTACATAGATTCTTTTTCTTCAATAAAAAATGCAGCAGCTAAAGCATAAGAAACACAATAAGAGTAACCAACCATACTAACAGTTTTCTTAGAGATTCTTTTTATCAGTTAGTTAGAGATTCTTTTATCTAACACAATAAGCTCAATCTCTAAACAGCTGTACTAACAACTTTGACCCAAAACGTTTTAGTTATACTAGATGACAACATGAGACATCTGACTTTATCTATAATGGTCCTATTTATCCTTTCAGCAATACCATTTTGCTGAGGATTATACCTAATAGTTTTATGTCTTGTTATACAACATTTTTCACATAAATCATCAAAGTTTTTGTTGCAAAACTCAAGACCATTGTCGATTCTTAAAAACTTTAATTTCTAATCAGTTTGGTTTTCAACTAAGGTTTTCCATTCATTAAATTTTTCAAAAGTTTGATCCTTAGTTTTTAGTAAGAAAACCTAAACAGTCTTGAAAAATCATTTACAACAGACAGAAAGTAAACATTTCCACCACATGTGGGGTACCTTTTTAGGATCCTACAAATCACAGTGCACATAATCCAAAATAGCAGTAGATTTGTGTGTGCCAACAGAAAACTCAATTTATGTTGTTTTCCTAAAACATAGTGCTTACAAAAATCAAGTGAATGAATTTTACATCCACGAAGAAGATTTTTTTACAAAGATATTGTAAGCCTTTTTCTCTTATATGACCGAGCCGTTTATGCCATATTATGCTTTCATCATGATTAAACACTAAAGCTGTAGGTTCAAAACCAGCTTCACCAATTAAAGTGTAAAGATTAGATTTCTTAACTCATTTAGTGACAACTAAAGAAACTTTGCAAATAGATAAATAACCATTTTCGGACTTGTAAGTGCAACCATCGTCATTAAGAGTGCCAAGAGAAATGAGGTTTCTCTTGAGACCTAAAACATACATAACATCGGAGAGTGTTCTAATAATACCATCAAACATTTTAATAGAAACATATCATATCCCTTTAATTTGACAGAACTTATTGCTTCCCATGAAAACTTTTCCAGTTTCTACAGGTTTTTAAATTTGAAAACCAATTCTTGTTAGGACACATGTGATAAGAACAACCGGAATCAAGGATCCAATCATCAGATACAATAGAGGAGTGAGAAACACACAAAACTTTTGAACATAGAGTTGGCATTGTTATCAAACTCTAAAAGTTTGTTTTCACTCACGGTATCTTTTGAATTTCTCCTTTTTCCATTTTTCTCATGACAAATTCTTTTAAAAAATTTACATTTCACATGTCCTTCTTTATTATAGTAAAAACATTTTACTTTGATTTTGACTCTACCTTTTGGTTCTCTCGATTTAAACTTGCCCCTACTTTTCAGGCTATCTTTATGATGAAAAAAATTCCTTTTTCTCGAGTTTACCCCTAACATAAAGATTTTCACCATTTGTTTTATTCTCTTACTTAAGGTCTAGATTTCTATTTCTAAGAGCAGATTTTACATCAGAAAGAAAAAGCTTTTGATGATCGTATATAATTGTAGTTTTGAAACCAACAAAAAATTCAGGCAACGAATTTAAAAGAATAATAGCAACATTTTCTTCAGAAATGCCATCACCCTCATCTTGTAAATCTTGCACAATTTTGTTTAAGTCATCTAAGATATCTTCAAGGGATTTTGAAGGTGAGATTTTAAAACTAAACAACTGCTCTTTCAAATAAATTTTATTTGAAATGGAATGTTTCAAAAGTAGGTTTTCATGTTTAACCCATACATCTTGACCAGTGTTTAAACCCCTAATTTCTCTTATGACACTGTCTTCTAAATGTAAAATGATTGTTTGGTTGGTTGACTTGCCGCCACGTATTAATTAGAAAATTTTAAATATGTGGTGGCAAGCCGACTAAGAGAACAAAATAACAAAATTTTCAAAAAAAATATGACAGCAAGGCAACCAATGACAAATTACAACAGAATAAATATAAGCACATTAAAAAAAATTGCAGAAAATAGACAGACAGAATATCAACAGAAATAATAGTCCAAAACAGAACACAAGAATATAGCAGATTATAAGCCGAAAAAAAAGCTTCGAACTAAAGAAAAACTGAAAGATAATGGGAGAAAAACCAGAAACCCCAAAGAAGAAAATGCAAAAATGGACATAAAAAATTACAGAAATAAAAACGAACAATAAAAGTTTCTCGACAAAATTCATTTTTAAACATGAAAAAACCGAGGCAGAGATACAAAGAATCTTAATAAGATTCTTGCCAAGCTGGGGTTTTGGTTTTCGAAATCAAGTGGTCAAAAAACAAAAAAAATAATTTGAAAGAAAAATAAAAGAAGAGATTTTTCGAGAACTTCCTTGAAGCGGAACTCATGGTTCTCGCCGGAGTTCGTAGATTTGAACTAACTAGATTGAAGATAGAAAACCGAGAGCTCTGATACCACTGTTTGGAGACGGGAACTGCGAACTACCACAAATATATTACAAACAAATCGAAGATAAATAATATAACCTATCAATTACAAATTTAACAGATAAATTACAAGATCTTCAAAGAAGGTAAATATAAATATGACGAATATAGGTTGGAATAGAAAATCAGAAATATGGTGTGAAACTCCCTCAAAGAACTGAACCTCATAATCCAAAGGAACCATATAAGAAAATCACTCAAAAAAGTTACAAAGACTTCAATAGTTCTCACAAGAATCAGTCAAGAAAATAGCTAACGAGATTCAAAGAAGGAGAACACCGGAGAATCTTGCAACAATAGAGGCAGAGCTCTCAAGAAGAGGAAGAAGAGAAGCGTCCAATTTTTTAGAGAAGAGAGGAGAGGTTGGTCTAGTTTAAGATTGAGGGAATAATGTGTTTATATAGTGGTCCCAATAGGAGAGAGAGTGTGTGTATTGGTTAGAGGGAGGGGAAGACCGAGGGATAGTCAAAGAAAGGGGAGGAGACCAAGAGAGAAATTAATAGATGGGTTGGGAGCTTGGGTCACCATGGGTCGAGTTAATTTTGACCTGACCCGCTATCCCAAAATAACCCAAGCCCATGATTGTGAGGTCCAGGTCCAAATAATCATCATTAGGCGCAAATAAATAATCATCCCAATATTCTGGACATTTATCCAACGTTTAGTTTCTGAGCCTAAATTGAGAAACTTGAACAGAAAACACGGAACATAAGTTGCTAATTAAAGAGATGAAAATTGTTGGTGATTACCTTGATTTCTTCTGTTACCATATTTGTTCATATCATCTAGTCTCTCATAGGATTGATTTCATTAGCCATACTTTGTATAAAGTTTAGTTAGTTTCCTTATATTGTGACTAGTATTAGCGGGAAGTTTCCATGTTGCATTTTATTACCTTTGTAAATGCATCTTCTATAGTGAACACAGGCATGACTGATTAGCCATAGAAATTAGAAGCTTGAGAAATTATTCACATCTCAAATTTTCCTAGATTTTACATGGTATTAGAGCTTTATGGCTATTATCGAAAAAACTAATGCTGCAACCTCCACCACAGAAAAAAAAGAAAGATGCCGGAGTATACATACTTTAATTGAATGATGGTATGAGGTTGTTTGAAGGACAAAACTGATGATAACTATGATTAAGAGTCTGACATCATTGAAACGACGCTTCACACCACAAAAAATTGGGATTTATTGTTGGAAGCATACCTCAACCCAGAGATGGTGATCCAATTTTTTAGGAATTGAGATACATGAATTCTGTGATACTTTCATGGCTTTGCAACACTTTCACGCCTACTTTGAAGTCTTCAATTGCTAAGACCAAAATCGCCAAGGACTTATGGGATGATACCAAACAGAGATTCCATGTTGCTAATGATGCAGGGATTCATGAATTGAAAGTGGCTCTCGTAAACTGCAAGCAAAAAAAGGTTTCAATGGTGATGTATTATGCTTGTCTTAACAAGCTTTCGAAGACATGAATTTCTCAACTTGAGCCAATTCCAGTTTGTGATTGTAAACCAGTGACCACCATATTGATGAAGAGGTACGAAAAGGAGAAACTTCATCAGTTTCTCATAGGCTTAGATGGGTATGTTTTCAAAGCAATTCGATCTAGCAATTTAGACGAAGGTCTATTGCCTAATGTGAACCAAGCCTACTCTTAGGTCATTAGAGAAGAAACTTTGCATAACTATGCCAAAGAAGAAGATGAACCAAATGAGGTCGCGACTACCTTTACCGTTCGAGGTAACTCAAATATTTCTACCATTGACAAGTCTCAACTTTTCTGTTCTATATGTAATAAATGTGGGCATGAAGCCAAAAGATGCTTCCAAGTAATTAGATGTCCCGATTGGTGGATTGAGAAAAACAAACAAGGTGGTAGTGGTGGGAGTCATGACTCTAGTAAGAGTTGCAGGCAAGGCAGGGGTCGGGTAATATATCTATTTTATATATGTTTTATTTGCATTTATCATCTTTCCTCAAAGTAACTTATGAATAAAATGGAATATTTACTCAAAAATTCTCTTCTTATCATTGTAGGTATATTCTGTAAGAGTTGAGGAAAAAAACAAATCAAAACAGAAGCCTAAGGAGCAAAAACGATGAAAAACGGAGGAGAATTTCACGAGGAAGGAAAACTCCAATACCCCTATAGGAAAGCAACTACCCCCGCTGAGGGTGGTATCAGAAATTTCAAGCAAAATTGAACCAGAAGTTACCCCGGCCTGGGTGGACACACTAGCCAGGCCAGGGTAGTCGCATTCAAAATGCATGTGACCCCGATTTTGTGTGTTTTAAGTGGATTTTTCAGCAATTTTTAGGCATTCTACCTTCTAAGGCTCGAGAGAACTTTCTTCGGGGCGATTCACTACTTCAAATTCATCTCAATTCCTCTCTTAGTTAGTAAATTCCATAGATTAGGCGTTAAATTTCGATTTCGAAGGAGTTGAAGAAATCTATTGGAGGCAATTTCAGATTTCGTTGGGTAAATCGAGAAACGAGCTTGGTGGCATTCTGTAACCGTAAGTTATCGATTCTACACCTAAGCCTTCTAAATTTTTCTCTTTTTTTGAATTTTATTTTGTGTTTAGAAAAAATGTTTAATGGCTAATTTCTTAGTTGTTTGAATGGGGATGAACCCTATGTTTGAATGCTATATTTCCTAATTGATTTTTATAGATCGAATGTTTAATTTTCTTGTTGGTTGTTGTTCAATTATACTATTGTTTTATTAGTTTTCTGCGGAATCGGTAATCTCGCGAGATTAAATGGAATTGAAAAAGGAAAATTAACCTAGGGCAATTAATTGAACAGTAAGGTTTGGTTATTGACTAGAGATGTTAATTACAACCTTTAGATCCTTTATTTCACTCTAATATGTAAATTCATTTATAATCGGGTTAGGGAGAGAAATCCTTTTCCTTCTTCCTTTTCCTTTTAAACCCCCTACGTTCTTTTTCATATTATTTATTGTATTATATGTTTATTTGATATTTCTTGTTTTTCTAGATTGCTTCCCATTTTTGCTCTCTTTTGTTTTATTGTTGGATTTTATGTTTTCATGTTTTGTTTCATTGTGGGATTGCTTCCTTTTTGTGTTTGCATGTTCCTTTTCCGAGATTGCTTCTCGTGCATGCCTCGTGATTTTTTCTTCCTTCGTTTGCTATCTTTTTGTCATGTCATTTTGTTTGTTTTCTTGTGTTTGGTCTTGGCCCTTACATTGAGGATAATGTGGTTTAAAGTGTGGGGGCATCTTTGTACATTAGTTGTTTCTTCTTTGGTTAGTGAGTTTTCCCTTTTTAGTTACTTGTTATTAGGGTATTTTAATCAAAAATTCAAAAAAATAAATAAATTAAGAAAACCTTGAAAACCCTAAAAACATTTTCGTTTTCATTAGCCATTTACTTTTAATTATTTAAAAATACAAAAAGAGTGTCATTTTCTTTTTAAAGTGTTTCTTTTAAGGTTCTGAAAGAAAAAAACCAAAAAAAGATTTTCATGTGTTCTACTTTGTCATTCTGAAGTAAAAATACAAAAAGATTTTCTTTTATTTCCCTCTTGTTTTTACTTTCTTTTCAAACTTTCAAAAGTCCACAAAAAAAAAAAAAAAAAAAGGTTTCGTGGTCACTACCCGATAGGAATGTCATTTGCAAGACTTTCAGGAAGTTTGAAGAGGTTTGTCCCTTGATAGGGTTAAAAACTGTTCACTTGCTTACATTTCTTATTGAATGAATGGTTTTCTATGCACATGCAAGTATCAGTTAGTAATTGAAATACATTGGAATCTTAGAAGATTAGCCTAGTGATTTCCTTTCAAGTTTTTTCCTTATCACTTGTCTTTTTCTCGCCTTGAAGCAAAGAGGTCTAGTTAGGCTGGTCCCGGAGATGAAGGTCTTCGGCCTTCATTGACCCATTTGTGCCTTTCTCGCCTATCCTTTTCAAATGTTAATTCTTAGTACCCATTTAGAGCCTACATGCCAAGGGATTCGGTTCCTTCTTTTCTTTGTCTTTGAACCTCTATTTAATATAAAACCCTCAATTGCATGAGCTAATGATCTAGACCTTTGGGTCGCTTTGGAGTGAGATTCATAGATAAGTGTGGGGAAAAGAATGAAGAAGAGAAATGTGAAAAGGGTATTTTGGGAATCTTTTTGAGAAGTTTTGCAAACAAGAGAAAGAGAGGAAGTGAATTGTTATTCAAGCAAGATTTTGAGAGAGAAACTCTTTGTGTAAAAGCTTGTAAGTTCTTCGATCATGTGAGAAAAAGAAAAAATTGAGGATGATAAAGAAAAGAAAGGAAAAAGAAAAGAAAGAATGACAAAAATAAACAGAGAGAAAGAGTGCATTGATCAAAGTATTAAATCCTTTTGTCTCTCTTAGGTATGTTATATACTTCCTTTTTCTTACATATAAACTTCCTTGAGTGTTGCTTGATTGATGAGAGTTAGGAAATGTTAGGTGGGATATGAATTAAAAAAATGTGAGGGTAAAGTGTTGCGGGGTGAATGGGAGTGAGTGAAAGTGTCTTGAAGGTTATTGGTAACCTTTGAATATATTTTCCTTTCGGTTGCATTAGCTCCATTTCTTATTCATTTGTTTTTTCCTTTCCCTTTGTTCCGTACCTTCATGTCCTGAGCCCTAACATTATAAGCTTGAAAGCCCTACCTAATTCGGGAACAGCTAACGCTAGAACTATTAGTCGATAAGTGTTGAGAAGGTTAAGTTGTATGGGGTTACAAGTGAAGTAAATCATCAAGTTAATAACTTGACATTCCTTTGCATTCTTTTAAAATCAACACAAGTAATCATACACACAAACCATTAGTTTGTAAGTGTGTAATGAGATGTTCGGTGGGATATTTGATTCTTGTGGTTTTGTCCTATTGACAGCTTCTTGAATAGTTAAGTGATGATACACTTGTTGGGAAGTTACGACACTTTGTCTTCGTTTTAAACCTTTTGTTAAGTTTTATGTCATTGTCCTTTTTACCTTTAGTCTTTTTTTTCTTTGTTGAGTTTGGTATGTTGGGCTTTCTTGTCATGTGTTACTCTTAGTTTTACATTGCTTAAGGGCAAGCAATGGATAAGTGTGTGGAGATTGATATGTCCATTTTATATATTTTTTTATTTGGAGTTATCTTCGTTTTTTGAAGTACTTAATGAACAAAATGGACTATCTACTCATAAATTCTCTTCTTATCATTGTAACATTCCATAAGAATTGAGGATGAAAACAAATCGAAAGGGGAGCCTAGGGAGCGAAAATAATAAAAAACGGAGGAGAATTCCACAAGGAAGGAAAACTACGCTACCCCTATAGGGAGAGAAACTACCCCTGCCGTGGTAGTACCAAAAATTTCAAGCAAAATTTAACCAGAAGTAACCCCATCCTGGGTAGCAGCACTAGCCTGGCCGGATAGTCACGGTCAAAGTGCAGCTGACTCCGATTTTGGGTGTTTTAAGTGAATTTTTCTGCAATTTTAGGCATTTTACTTTCTAGGGCTACGGAAAACTTTCTTTGGGGAAAATTTACTCTTTCAAATTCATCTCAATTCCTCTCTTAGTTAGTTTCATAGATTGGAGGTTATATTTCAATTAGGAAGAAGGAATTGAAGGCATCCATTGGATGAAATTTTGGATTTTGTTAGGCAAATCGAGAGACAAGCTCAGTGGCATTCCGAAACCATGAAGTCATCGATTCTAGACCTGAGCCTTCTAAACTTTTCCCTTTCATGAATTTTATTATAAATTTGTGCTTAGGAACAATTTTTAGTGGCTGATTTCTTAGTTGTTTGAATGAGGATGAAACCTAGGTTTGAATGCTATATTTCCTAATTGATTTTTATGGATTGAGTGTTTGATTTTCTTGTTGTTTGTTGTTCAATTGTACTACTTTTTTATTAGTTTTCTGCGAAATCGGTAATCTTGTAAGGTGAATTGGAATTGAAAAAGAAAAATTAAACTAGGGAAATTAATTGAACAATTAGGGTTGGTAATTGAGTAGAGATCCTAATTATGGGCTTTAGGTCCTTAATTTCACTCTAATACATTAATGTATTCTTCTCTAAATGATTAATTGAATAGGTGGACTTTGCATAGACATAGGAATTTTTCGAACTTGTGAATGAGACCCAACCAAACCTTTCTAAATATTCTTTCTTATAATTTTCCAATTTGAGTGGTTAAAGATCCTAGGGGATTCTATCGTTCAAACATCCTTTTATCAAACTTAGTTTTTAAAGCTATTTTTACTTAGTCCTTTATTCGTTCTTGTTTCCTTGAAATGGTAATTGTTTTCTTAAGTTTAACAACCATTCAAAACCTATTTAATGATTAGACATTAGAGATATAGTTAGTATTATTGTTTCACAATCCTTAGAGATTGACACCCCGGGGACTCTTTTAGTATGCTCATTCCATAAGTACACTTTCCTATTAGTGGTAATTTGCTAGAGTAGTTTCCACACATCCTTGTGCAAATACAGTCACCAGCAGAGGAACAAGCAGCAACGCATAATCACAGCCAGGATGGGCAAATGCTATTGCCGGTCTGACCGAGGAAGTAAACAGCAGCTAAGGAGAGGTCAGTGGTACAATGATGCATGTTGCAAGAATTCTGGGATTGAGCAGTGCTTTCACATAGGAGCAATGGCGTGCCTTAAGTAATTTCATGGGTAATTCAAATGGGTAATCTGCTTTTTTAGTGAAGCTTTTTTGTAACAATCTCTCCAATTCTTAGATTATTGATATGGGAGCCTCTCATAACATGACTGGAAATTCTAAATTGTTTAGTGATATGCATAATATTGCTCCTTGGCTTGTTAATTTACCAAATGGAAAACAAACTTTTACAGTCAAAAGTTATAGTATATAACTTGGGAAAATTTTATGTTTGGAAAATGCTTTGTATATACCCCGACATACTTGCCACCTTTTATCTGAATTTTAGTTGGTTAAAACCCACCATTGCATTGTACTTTTATGACACTTGTTGTAATATACAGGACCGTTCCTCGAGGAACCTGATTGGAGCGGGTGAACAATGAGATGGGTTGTACTATTTTCAGGATATTGAACGTGTCAGAATAAATTAGGTCCTGGGAAATGAAACTTCAGAATTATGGCACCAAAGGTGTGGGTACTCTTCACATTCATCTCTTAATTTTTAACTCTTGTATCCTAGTCTGAAACTATTTTTCCTTGTATACATGTTCTCGTGCTAAGCAAACACGTGAATCCTTTCTCCTAGTTTAAATAAAGCTTCCACAATCTTTACTTTAGTTATTGTGATGTATGAGGACCTTATAAAGTCAAAACTCCTGGTAGAGCAAAATATATTCTAACAATTCTTGATAATTATTCTCGTGCCATTTGGATATTCTTGACGAATGAAAACAATGAGGTGCGAACAATTTTGCCTATATTTTTGAAAACTTTTAAAAATCAATTCAACACATCTTTTAAACAAGTGCGGTCTAATAATGGGTTAAGAGTTTCTTGGTTTAAAATATTACTTTCTATAAAATGGTATATCCCATCAAACCACCATCCCATACCTTAACAAAATGGATGTGTTGAACTCCAACATCGCCATATTTTAAATGTGGCCTATGCTCTTTGATTCCAACCCAATCTTCGCACCTCTTTCTGGGGAGAATATGTACTTATTGTCAGATATTTGATTAATCAGACACCTTCTGCTTTACTTGATGGAAACATCCTATATGAACTTGTGTTTGGTACTCCTCCAAATGTAGAATACTCTTTATTTACTTATATCTCTTATGATATTTTTCTGTGTCCTTGTTTATTTTGATGACCTTATTGTGACTGGGAATGATATTGCATCTATTTCCCATTTTAAATAGCACTTGAGCATTCCACATGAATGATGTTGGAACGTTGAATTATTTTTTTTGGTATGGAGGTCATCGGAGGAAGTATTTTTTCGATCTTATTTAGAGGAAGTATGCCCCAGATATTATTTCAGAGACTGGCTTATCTGGCTCCAAGCCTGCTGTCGCTCTTATTAAGAAGAATAATCAACTGGCCAAAGTAACTGGATCCTTTTTATCTCTTCTTGACCGATATCGGCGTTTGGTTAGACACTTAATTTATCTCACTATCACCAGACCTGAAATGGCTTATGTTGTGCATAATCTACCTCAATTCATAACCAACCCAAACAAGACCACTGGGATGTTGCATTATGAGTTGTTAGATATTTAAAATCCTGTCCAGGCCAAGGAATTTTTCTGAGTTCTACTTGTGACCTCACTTTATCTGCTTATTGTGATGACGATTGGGCAAGCTGTCCCTAGACCCATCGTTCTCTCACCGGCTACTTTATTTTTTTAGGCACTTCTCTTATTTCTTGGAAAACCAAGAAATTACCCACTATTTCTCTTCTTCTACTGAGGCTGAATATCGCTTTATGGCGGTTGCCCATTATGAAGTAAAATGGCCTCGTCAGTTACTTCGAGATCTCCATATTCCTCTTTCTCTTCTGGTTCGGCCGTATTGTGATAGTCAGGCAACTATACATATCACTGACAATTCTGTCTTTCATGAGTGCACAAAACATATTGAAGTGGATTGTCATTATGTTCACGATGAAAACCGCATTTCCTGCACATACATTCCATCACAGTCTTAGCTTGCCAACAACTTCAACAAGGCTCTAGGATACAGTCAGTTTCATGACCTTTTGAGCAAGTTTGACATTCACAACTTTCATGCTCCAACTTGAGGGGGAGATTTGGAGATTACCTTAATTTTTTTTGTTTCCATATTTTTTCATTTCAACTGGTCTTTAATAGGATTGATTTCCTTAGCTGTATTTTATATAAAGTTTGGTTAGTTTCCTTTTATCAT